>OX276373.1:96932350-98305241 GCA_946251855.1 Alsophila aescularia
TTGCTCTACTTCAACTATTGTTCATAATGTCATTGTAGACATAGATTTAAAAATACTTATTAAACTGAGTTAATCAAGCTGCGCAAAAAAAAAAAAAACACATAGGTATGCGTTTTTGAGGTTATTCTGGACTTAAACTACGGTTAGAGAAATAATACCGCTAGTTAGAAGAGTTAAGCCGGCGTTATGCTAGGTAAAAGTTATTCCGAGTTTATTTGTGGACAATTTGCTTGTTCTTCGTTTATTCTCAGTTTACCTTTTTAAACTAGTATTTGTAAGGCCCGTACTAGAATAAATCACCCGCACCAATTTGTGTTTTGATCTATGCAGACAAATCTATAGGTATTTTCCATTGATCTTCTAGTTATACTCGTACAATTTTTTTTTAATAAAATTTTTGTAGTCTTCAACTTAATTGGATCTGTGTACCAAGCTTTTAAACCCGGACCTTATGAAATGATTAAAAATTACTTAACACTTTTTTTTCTGATGCCACTAAAATAATAAAAAAAAGGAAGTTGACAGCGAATAAACGAAAGGCTTTTTTGGTCATTTTTACTTCTGATTTCCTTGCAATGTGTTTTGTGAAAAACACTATAAGATACGTTGCCAAAGAAAGGCAGGTCTTATATTATAAAAGGCTTCGTCTTCAATTTAGCTTTCTAACTCATAATAATGATCTAAAATAGCTTATTTTCCCGCACTCGAGAGTTAATGTTCATTAACTCTCGAGTGCGTATTATTGTACCCACTGAACTATTTTACAGCTTTACTATGAGTATAGATGTGATAAATCTGTACATTCTTAGGCAAATTTGCAAGCTATTCAACTTGTATGCACTAGATATTTACAACTTCATAGCTAATAACCGAACAACAAGTATGCATTATAGCTCGAGTTTCCTACATTGCAACGTAATACCGCGTTTCATAACAATTTCAACGAAATAATGTTACTATTATTCGCATATTAGTTTTTAACTGCATTACATAATTGCGTTTACACATCACATCAATATACCCAACCAAAATTTTAGTTTATTTACGTAACCTTGTTGACAAGGGTTGGCATGAGTAAACAAATCATAAAATGTTTGACATTTGCAGTGTTTGTATGTACAACATAATAAATGTTTCTGCTGTTTGGCAAAAAAATGAGGTTTCTTAGTCTTTTTGCTGGCGAATGGCTGTGCGAGTTTGCATTGCGAACTGGTTTGACGTGACACACACTAGAGTATGACAATCTGGTATGATTGTAGCCGCCGCGACCTGGCCGCCCGGCTGCCTCTCGACCGAACCCCGCCGCGCACCTGCGGGGCCTTCGTCACTGCCGTCGTTAAGGACAACCACGTAGTACGTATCCTGAATCTATATGACTGCTTCCTTTACGTGCATCACATTAACCACTTGCACAAGACCCGAAATAATATTCCTAACAATTACCAATCTAGCGCGTCTGCTTTGTCTAATGATGTTGCTGTTAATTCTCTCTCACGTTAATGTGTTGAGAGATTTATGGTATATCTTTTTGTAATTTATGACTTCCACTCTTCATTATAATTTGTCATCACAGGTCACCGCTGAGCATACGTAATGATAGAGCATGATTTCTTAAATATATTTCGTTAACTCTGTTGTCGGTCATTCTTGAACATAAGTACCTAATCTTAATTTAGATAACACTCCGTGAAAAAATTGTATTCATGCGTATTAAAATAAGTAAACGGCCGAGTCCACTTAAGAGTTTTTTTTTTAACTGGATATTTGTACTTCTCGGTTGAGATATTTTGTTTTTGCCTCATAATAAAAGCTAGCTTCATTAATTTCAATCAGTGAAGGGATCTGTCTGATGACTTCACTCGGTATCAGCTTCGCGTGTCAAATTTAGTTATAGATTAATCGAGCTGTTTATTTGAACTTCAATCCACATCACCTATCCAGTGTGTTTGTAGTCCGTGACAACGATTGCGGCAGGTTGTCAACATTGATTGTTCGACTTGTTTGTTGACATGCGTGCCTACACTACGAGCACATGAATTTTCCTGTTAACAGCCGTTTATATATCTTACACGGTTCCATAACTTGGTATGACAATTAAAAAAGCTTTGCCCCTGTAGGGCTTGCATAGATATTTAAAAAAACTATTTGCTTTGGGCTTTCACACAATATTATATGCAAAAACGTACTTAAACAAATATAATTTTAGGGTATATCTGTATTCATACGCTCAAACTCAAACATCAAAAAAAAAAAACAGTGTGCACATTGGTAAGCGTGTCTTGCTTGTAACGGATAGGCCTCTTCCAGCTGCTTCCGATTATTTTCTGTTCTTGTCCAAATTGCACCTCCAACTCCAACTTTGGTTATAACATCGCAAACCCAGATCAACACTGCACTAAGTCAAAATAGCACTTTTTTCAGAATAGACGAAAAACCGTTTTCTCCTGTTGTATCAAAGTTATTGCTAAGATCTTGATCATTTCATGTAACGAATCCAATGTGAATCAATATCATGTATTTAATTGGCTTTGCGTTAATATAAAGAGAAAATATGAATTTTTCGTCTTATTTCACTGTTGTCCTATGATTTAATGAAATAAAAATAATTATTTTGAGTTACATTTTTTTTTCATCGTCATCTACATCAGGAAAGTTCTCCAACACTGAATTAAAACTAAATAACTCAATGAAATTTTCTTATCGCATTCATCAACACCGGATTATCACGAAATAATTCACGCTTGTGTAACGGCATTACGTATTGTTCCCCTAAGCAGAGAAGTTGCAACTAGAGATAAGTTCGTGTTCGTGGTATGACCGTGCACTCATTCGTTTGGCAAGAGCGACGTAGAGCACCGTCTGAATCCCCTTTGGCACTGTAGCGACCAAAAAACAAAAAGGCAAAACCCCCCTGGTCGATAGAGCAACAAAAAAAACATGGAAGTTAACTTTAACTGTTTGACCGATTTAAATCGATTTAAATGTAATCTCGCATTTATTATCGAATTTGTGTGTTTCTCTCTTCAAAGGGATACATATATTATACGTAAAAACACCAAAAAAGTATATATATTTTTTTTAAATAAAACCTTTCTTCGCGAGCCGTAAATTTTTGCAATTTTTGTTGGTTTTCACAAAAATATTATGTCATCGCTTTCGTTTCCAAAATAGGTTCTTTTTTTGAAACTACTCCCATTTTTGGCTTCATCATTTTTCCGCGGTGCCCTCTCCTTACATAATAATTTCATAAAACTTTGGTTTGGTTTGTCAGTGGCACATATATTCAGCCAATCACAGGCTGAGTTTTGTACGGATCCGCCGAACCGTTGAGGAAGGAACGGAAAATAAGTTTTACTCGGCAACAATATTTTCGCGCCGTTTTGCCGTCTTAACGCAGTGCTGTCATGGTCACGTGGTCGGTAGTGTATTTACAATATTGTTTTTTTTTATAGCGGGGTCACTAAGCGGTTATGCATCTTTGCAAACATCGATATGAATGTCTTCGTGTTATGTGCGTAATTTTTTTGCCGATTCAGCTATGCAAATAAGTTGATATTGAGTTTTTTCGACATAATTCGGTATTGTTCTTGGTGTGCGACATCTTCCCACCTCGTTTGCCTTCCCCTTTTTATAATGCCATCAAGCGGTTTGTTACTGCATTGGCCTTTCAAACATAGTAAGTACCAAACTTTTAAAATTAATAAAGTTTTTATTAAATTGCTTGGCTCCTACTCATTGGATTGAGATACCAAGTACGCCAGTTTTTAATCTATCCAACAGTGAAAATCGCATCGCAATCGGTCCAGTGGTTTTATCCAAAACTTAGTACCACACTTTTAATAATAGAGTTGTTATTAAAGTGCTTGGCTCCTACTCATCGGATTGAGATACCAATTACACCAGTTTTTAAGTCAAACCCTAAGCTATCCAACAGTGAAAATCACATAGCAACCGGTCCAGTAGTTTTAACGTGATGCGCGAACAGATAGACATTAAAAGTGTGGTACTAAGATTTGCAGGCGAGTGTATTGTTGTAAATTTTCCATTAGTTTCTCTTGTCATATGACGCGTCGACCGCCACTTGAACTGCTTAAATGTTTGAATCAGGTCTTCAAGCAATTGCGCAGTGTAAGAGTTAGTAATGTCGAACTTTTATGGTTTTTAGTGGACTCAAGTCGTCATCACACATTTATTATGTGCTTTACATTTGGACAACAAAGACCTTTCTGTATACGTGAACATATAGACACTAGACACAGCATAGGTTCTTCAATGTGTCGCAAAGACCATATCGTCTACATCTACACGGTGGTTCCGCAAAGTATGCATACTAAATATCAAGCCCTGACAGCTGAGTAGGATAAAGGTTAGTTTATTTGTGTCCCTTGACCGTTTTCCTTAAAATTGTAATTGAGTAAAGATGCATGTCCACTTTATAGAAACAACCTCTCTGTATAATTTCCTTACCATTATTTGTATTGATTTATTTTTATGACGCATATGAACGGCAACTAGAGTTGACTAGCGTAAGTAAGGTAGGGCTCTAGGAAGAGTTATCGACTAGTTATCCTCTACAAAAAATGTGATAAAAAGTTATGTGCTGTTTATTTGTATAATATTATTCCGGTTGCTCTTTGTCTAAGTACCAATACGTAAGTTTCGTACCTACGTCTACGTAAACTAGTTGGCAATAGACTTGTTAAAAGTTTAGATGTGGTCGATTATATTAACTCTAATCTCATTGAGTGGCTTTACACACTATGGGTACTATTATTTCTGGCTATGTATATATTCTTCACCTAACTATTTTTAACGAATGAACTCCATAATTGTTAGATAGGTCTTTGCTAAAAGTGTTTTACGTCATACAAGGTATTCACGTTCAATTACATGTATGATTTGGAATTACTAGTTCTAATAATTTTAGCTATATCACATTATACATTCAACCAATAACAGACTACTCATTGCGTATCTTGCGTATGTATGTTGAGTCGAGCTTCCTTGTTTTAAGTAGTTGGTATTTTTTTTAGACTTGTGGTTCTTATTTGTGAATCCTTAGTTATACAAATAGTACTAGTGGCTCTGTGAGCTGTAGACCTCGCGCGTACAAACTTTTTAGCAAACAATCTAGCGGTGCACAGTAGCGCTATCTAGTTACCTTAATGTGATACTAACATTAATACCAAGGTGCTCCATCAATCCCTACAGTAAAGGGCTGATTCCACTGGTAGAAACAATAGTAAGAAATTTACTGCATTTGAGAAGCTATTCTGCTCATCACGCCGAAGATCCTCATTAGATCTTCACCAATTTTTTATAAGACCAACTTAAAGTTACTACCTCTCAAATAAAAAAAGAACCATCGAAATTGGATTTAATAAGGCGGAGATATTCAGTAGCCCCCTTTTTGCCATTTTTGGGGGCGGGGGAAGACCAAATACCCAAAGAATAAAAAACTCTAAAAAAATCGCTTATCCTGTATACCAAGTTTCGTCTAGATTGGTTGAGAAATACGACTGTAGAGGACAGACATCCGGACATACGAAAGAATTTTTGCCAAATCTGAAACAGAGACGCTTTCATTGTTAGTTCAAGATGTGTCTCGCGGGCACTATGCGTACAACATACTAATAAACCCTGTCCAGACCAACTGAAGCTAAAGTGGGAAAGACCTTCTCAAAAGCATTCAATGTTCGAGCAATGCTTGGATTCATGAGTATGTTTTCGTGCATTTTTTGTCCAACATCAATTTAATTTTTATTGCTTCTTTTCCAAGAACCAGCCGTGTTGTGAAATTGAGTTTTCAAAAGGAGTCGTGACGTGAAACAACTAGGGTGCATTTAAATTGATAATAAAATGTGTTACCGTTATTTAGGAGACTGGAAGACTTGTCTTGATTGAAAAATATTGAAATAATATTTATTATGTTTAACAGATATTTGTGTAAAAACACAAAACCTACAAAAAAAAAAGATCAACAGACCGTATTCGACATAGGCCTCTTTCAAAGCGCCCCCCGCTGAGCCCGATCTTACTATTCTCATCCATTGACTGCCAGCTACGCAGATGCTAACTACATTTTATTTAAATATCATGATAAACGACACTTTTATACCGGCTCTAATAGTATTTAAACTCGAAGTTGTTCAAGAATATGTATATCTCGGACAAATAGTTTAACTGGGCAGGAACAACTTTGAGAGGGAAGGTAATAAAAGAATTTAGCTGGGCTGGGCTGTATTTTGAAGGAAAGCTTTGTCATGTCTTCTGGTCGCCCATCTCTCAATGCCTGAAGACCATAGTATTTAACCAGTGCATCCTACTAATAATTACGTACGGAGCTGAGACGTGGAAACTGACTTTGAGACTGGTCCACAACATCAAAGTCGCTTAGCGAGCTATGGAATGAGCTATGCTCAGTGTTTCTCTAAGGGATCGAATCCAAAACAAGGTGACCCGGCAGAGAACTAAGATAACCGACATTGTTCAGAGAATAAGCAAACTGAAATCGCAATGGGCTGGTCACATTTTTTGTAAAACTGATAACCGATAGGGAGAACAGTTCTAAAGTGGAGACCGCGAATCGGCAACGTTGTGTAGGACACCCTCCGGCTAGATGGAGCGTCGATCTGCCATAGATGGATCATGATTTTAAATGAATATGTACTAAATTAATCCTACTTAGCAAAACAAGTGGAACCCAGATCCTGTATTATTTTGATTAAGTAGTATGTATTGTTTATGCGTATTAATTAATTAAACCAGTGGCTGTGTGTAGTTATCAAATGTAATTTAAAATAATTTTCTTGGCCGGACCAAGTCGAGTCGTCTTTTGTGATGCGTTGATAAAGACCGCGACCAAACGCGTGATTGCGAAGTGCGTGACGTACTGCTTGCTAAAGAATTATGTGTTTTGGATTGGCTACAGAAATCCTACAAGACGTCGCAGTCATGCGAACGCTGTTACCGGTCGTCGTCAGAAGAATACTATCTTTACCTTCGAGTACATTACAACTTATTCAATTTAGACTGCATTCTAGAGCACTTGGTAAAACTGAGAACCCGTAAAAATGTCTAAACACCGTGTCGGTTGAGGAAATACTTATAACATTCTTCTTCTAGCGTGTCAATGATTCGATAATTGTGACTTAGATGGAGATGGACCAGAGCATTGCCTACTCCTAGGTCCTTTCTTGTTCACGTGTTCAAGCACGTGGGGCTTTCGAGCAAATGCGGCATGGTTGCCCTCTCTCTTAAACATACACACACACTCTCTCCTACTGTAACTCACACACAAATTCAAAACGCACAGACGTGCCACGTACCTTTTTCTCTTGTTATATAATAAACAAAGTTAGCGGTACACTATAATAATACAGATTCTGTTTTATGTCCCTATTCTATATCAGACCATACATTTGCGTCTTTTGCATTGCCACTATATACCCTCCTTATAAATATTTTCTTTTGTTTTAGTTTATTGATACACATTTGTCTGGTAAATTTGCACTCGAGCCCCAAGATAAAGGCCACGTGCTTAATTTGGTGCTCGCTGACTATCGTGTTTGATGTTTCATTGTTTGTTATTTTTCCTATTTTGTTCTCACTTTTGTTAATCTTTTTTGGCAATAAAATTCATTTATCTTTTATCATTCTCAATTCATTTATCATTTACTCATGTTGTATCTACACCACCCCACACCAGCTCGGAGCCAATTTAGGCACTTTCACACAGGCCAAGACAGGTCACGTCAGGAGGAAGAGCTTCTTGGGTTTCGTAGTCAAGTGGTGTTGAGTGATTATTCGGCCACTGTTGGACTTTTAGTTTGAATAGGTTGGAGTTTTGTTGGCTCTGTAGACCGCATGAAGCTCACGGCTTTATATCTTAGCCAGAGGTACATTATGAATGAAGAGGGGATGCCGGTTATGAGTCTCTTTTGTGCACGTGACATCCCGTCTTAAGTCAGGTGGTGCTATACCAGCCAAAGGATAGAGCATATCCAGCATATTTGTAATAATCTTCATTGTACAGACATTTCGTTACTTACTGCTTTATTATAAGTATAGAATAGATATACCACTCTATGGTTCTTCAATGATGTTACTATCAATTAAAACACTTAGCTAGACTAAAAATATGTTTAAACTTTAACTATCTATGTGTCCTATTTTGTCTATTCTCGACGTTTCATTCTAACTTAACAGATCGGTTCATTCTATTGACTCGTTAATGAAACGTTTCTTAGCAATTATTGTTTTTTAGAGTGCAACTGTGTGTGGTTACCACAGTACAATAGTGTGACGACACAGTTGCTCCAGCGTCTAGACTTCAAATAGATAAGAGCAAAAGCGGCCGCGGACGTAATTTACAACACATAGATAGCTTAATGTACAGATTACGTTAGATTATTAAAGGATTATTATTAAATTACGTAGAATGAATTGGATTGGATGGATTGGCAAAAATGCTTTCGTATGTCTGGATGTCCGGATATCTGTTCTCCTCTACAGGACGCATTTCTCAATCGATCTAGACGAAACTTGGTATACACATGTTTAACGAATGTTCTGAATGTTTTGGTTATCGGGGATTTTTGATGGGGGGTACTTCCTCTGAAAAGGGCACGAAGGGAGTTACTGAATATCTCCGCCTTATTACATCCGATAACGATGTTTTTTTTTTATTTGAAGTGTAGTAACTTAAAGTTGGTTTTATGAAAATTTGGTGAAGATCTTATGAGGATCTTCGGTGTGATGAGCAGAATACTCCTCAAATTGCAGTACATTGCTTTCTTTTAGGTTTCTACCAGTGGAATTAGCTCTTTACCTATTTAGGGATTGATGGAGCACATTGGTTATTAATGTTAGTTTTACATTAAGGTCACTAGATGGCGGTATTGTGCACCGCTAGATTGTTTGCAAAAAAGATTGTGCTCGCGAGGTTTACTGTTCGCAGAAGTACTTACTAATTATTAAAAACATTAACTTACTAAATTAGAGCAAGTTATAGTTTTCAGTACAAAACTAGGTTAATACTAAAGCAGCTGTATAATACGAATAATTTCCACCAGAAGGGTGGTGGCCTAACGGTTCTATATTGCACAGAGCGATGGTGGCCTAATGGTTCTATAGTGCACTTTAGAATCCAACGATACCGGTTTCAAAACCTAGGCTCCGCACCAATGACTTTTATAAGTTATGTGCGGTTTCCCATCGCTCCGTGCTTCGGAGGGCACGTTAAGCTGTCGGTCCCGGCTGTTATTGATTAATACCAGTCGTTAAGCCATGTCAGAGGCCCTCGGGCGGCTTGACAAACTCTGACATCAGAGGCAAGCACTACCTCATACGACAAACAAACAAACAAACCAGAGGGGAAATTAGTACACTTGATAGAAGTATATATCGATTCGTGACGCTGATATCCGATGTCTTTGGCAACAAAGAGACTAACAAAGGTAATGTTGCACGGAAAAATTGAGCCTGAGCGGCGCGGCGTATGACCTTTTCTTGCTTTTGCGGTGTGGATTGATCATCTCGAGCATCTCATGACCTCATGCCCCGAGAAGATCTTCAGCGGTACATTTCATCACGATGACCTTTTCATTTGGACTAAAAAAAGATTTGCAATTGGAAGCTGAGTTTTTGAGGAAATGATCTATTCGAGAAGTCCTAGAAGGCTGCTTGGCTGATTGGTTCTCTATGCAACACTGTTCTACAACAATGTGCAGCAAGCACATTAATGACCTTTTGAAACCCTGTAACTTTGGGTAGACAGTACTGTAGATTAGAGTAACATTTCCAATGCTCCAGTCAGCTGCGACGTTGTCCAGGTTCAGAGAGAGGCTACGATAGACCTTTTGAACTTAACCTTGGAAGCCGTGTCCGATTGGAACAAAGTTAACCTGGTTAAGTTTAATGCTACTAAAACAACACGCTTGCGTTTTAGTGTGTAGTCTTAACCTATCTCCCTCTTTCGACCATCTGGGGCTTTTGGGTGTCGAACTCACATCGAACCTGAATTTCAGGTCTTATATTGAATCCAAAGCCAAGGTAGATGCAAAGAAAGCTTGGTATTTTGTCTACGGTCATGCTTCACTCCGGGACAGCTTTTGAATCTTTATCAAGGACAGGTCCGATCTTGTATGGAGTACTGCTGCCACCTTGGAACGGCTCGAGGCTTTGGATTCTATTAGCAGACGTGCTATGAGGCTCATTAGGGTTGTCATTCTGGTAAAAAGTAGGCTTCAAAGTCTGGCGCATCGTCGTGAGGTCACAAGCCTATCAGTATTCTACAGATTGCACTATGGAAAGTGTGCACAAGATCTACATTATCTGTGATAGCATCACAGTACGACCAGACGATAGGCAAAGAACTAAGTGTTACTCTTCTTCATTTATTATAAGAACTGCAAAGGAGTGTAATGATCTGCCCTCTTCAGTGTTTCCGTTAAATTATAACCCAGATGTGTTCAAGTCTAGTGTGAAAAGGTGTTGCAAAGCGTGCTTCGTTTCGCTTTCCATCAGGTTACATCGTGGTCAAACGATTGCCTAGGCCGTAATAAAAAATAAAAAAAACTTTTGTTACCCTTTTTCATGTTCCCTTATACTGAACCCCTCTTCTAAATTACTGCTTACTTTAACTTAAACTATTATACGTAACGCTATTTTTAGTTTAACATATATTTTTTAGACGACACGTTACATTATTTCAAACCAAAAATGAGTTTTATGTACCTATTGGCCTATGATAGGATTGCTTAATCTCTCTACATGATTGGTTTCAATATGACTCGTTGAATTTTTGTATGAACGAACGTTTTTATAAAACGGAAATTCGGCTCTAATTCAGTTTTCTCTTTTTAATTTTTGTGTTACTGTTTGCAGCTTTTAAATGAGGTATAGGAGCCTTTACAAGCCGTAGATTTTGTACCAACCAAAACCAATTTTAAGAACGATTCAGTAGCCAGTTTTACGATAAAATTTTAATATATAATTTAACGGCCGTAGTCCTTATTAGTTTCGAAACCGCAATGATGTTTGTCTTTTATTTAGTCACCGACTTATAAGATTTTTAGAGTAGCCTATAAGTTAGTTCGTACATTTTAAAGTTTCAATTCGAATAAACTATTGGTAACAAAACAATTTCCTTGCGTTTCACAATCTCTAACAAGACAATCGAAAGTGCTGTAAAACCAGACTGCGAATAAAACTAAAAAGAGACAATAAGTTAAGTGAGAATGATTGCTACCGACTTTAAAACAAAAGTTTTATTAATGGATGATAAAGGTACTTTAATTACATTCTGACACAAACCAGAAAACATACTTCCTAGGAAATAGTACTAAAATATATTATATGTACTTATTTATATAATTAATTCAATAGTAGATGCATCGACAATAGATAAAAAAGCATTTATTTACTTCCGTTTTACGGCAGGTAGTACGATCAAATTGTCAATTCACTACTTAATATAAAAAAAATTTTTTTTTTCTATTTTATGTGATCAAATTGTAATATAACTATATCAATTGGTACTGCGGCTAGAAGAAATCCAGCATTTATTTCTTCAACCATTTATTCATGTCGTATTGGCGTCCTCCAATATTTGATCCATTAATATTCAAAAAGTAACTTTCAATAGCATATTTTAACAAGTCGTTAAGCCTCTTCACGCATTGTTAAGTTAATCATTGTTTAATAACCTTTTAGCTGACAGCCTAAATAGTACTTCTGTTTACAAACTGAAAATGTTGATATATACGAAAAAATCGAACACCATACGTGTTTGATTTTTCGTTGGTTTTCACGTGTGGGAGCGCCACAAAAATTAAATAATTTATTCACGTCTCAAACTCGTGAAGTTCTTGTTTATGGGCACACGTTGGTGTGGGACAAGTGGCATAGCCCTTTTTTTTCTTGTTTTAGCGAACTAAGATTACATTTTATGCTCCAGTGCATAAAAGTGTATACTTCTCTATTTATTTACATCTTCTAAGGCTTAGGCCCTGCAGCCAAACACAATTAAACTCCATAGAAACCCTTTGTTAATTTATTACATTTGAGTTCTGAAAGACCCAAACAAAAGTTAGAAACCAAGAAGGGATGAGTATATCACTAACAAAAATATTATTAAATGCACTTATGATTAGTATTAAAGATCTCTGACCCAATTCTAATGTTTCATGTAGGAAGATATAAAAAAAGATTTAAGAATAGGTATAGGTTGGATTATTTTTTCGAGTCGAAACTGGCCCATTTCTACCAGCGAGTAATTAAATATCTTGTTGAATAACCATTTCCGTAAGACGGATTTAGAAACTCAGGGGAAAATTTAGATAGCGATGTAGTGACCGAAAAAAGCATGTACCGCGCAAAGACATGGATGATGAGGGTTCGAATACCGACAATGATCCAAAAAAAAACTTGCTTATCTTATCTATCTTAGAACGTAATATGATAATTTCATGAGTTGGAGAAGTGGACAGCAAGTAAATACAATATCACCGTTTCGTTTCCTCAAAATCGAAGTGAAAAGCAGAGTGTATAAACTCGTTTATAAAACAAGCAATTTTAAATTTCTGCCCTCGCCTTGCTCTCGTTTTACAATATTCTACTTTATACACCTATGTAGTGGTTATAAATATAACAACTGCCAAATTTCAACCTTATAGAGTTAATAGTATCTGAATAAAATAGTTGTGCTGTGACATACAGATAGACTGACAGATTGACAGACAGACTTACGGACATGACGAAACGGTTCTTTGGTTGACTAAGGATCCCTAAAAAGGTACGGAGAGTAATATCATTGCTATACACACTGTCTAAAAAAGTTATGGTGGAATAAAGAAACTCACATACATACATACATACATACATACATACAAACATACATACAAACATACATAAATCCTAAAAACATCACACCCTATTTCGTGTTAAAAGTGCTTTTACCGTCTACATATCCCTATTTTACAATTAAAGTGTCTACCAATCGATATTCACATATATTTTTTCATTTATTCGCTTACTCTTACTCTTATCGATTTGTGAGCTACTCTGAAAGTTTTAGCTGGATAGCTAATGTCCATCCAAAGGTTGTCTAGAAGAGCTCGCTTTTAGCGATTAGACCGCCCATTGTACTTATAATCTAAGTATTTTTCTATGTCTGTATCATTTTATTTTCTTGGTGTCAATAAAGAGTTAATCTATCTATCTATCTAATCGGATAGTGCTCGAAATTTGAGTTGCAATATTCCACCCTGAACGACAGACAAACAAGAAAGTGACCTAAGAAAAACGTGGTAATATATAATACGATATATATACGTGCAATAAATCGTGTTTCAAGTCTTCGCATTATAACTGTCCACTATTGTCCTTCGTGCAGGCTAGAGGCAGTTGTAGGCTGAGGTATATTGACTGTAAACATCCAAAAGGTCATAAACATGATGTCACTGTTGTCAAATTTCGAAATCGAACTCGTGCAAATTAACGGTTGATAGAATTTTAAAATTAAGAGGTTTCATAGAAAAAATAAAATAGGTTGGCAGATAACTGATAATAATTTGCACGCTATACATGTCTTGGGATAACTAACGGGTGGTGATTGGAGTTTAATGTTCATCATCATCAGCCTTTCATCAGCCTATATCTGTTCTCTGCTGGACGTAGGCCTCTCCCAATGCACGCCACTGAGCTGTTCTTCAGCTCCCCTCATCCATTCTCTTCCAGCCGCTTTACGCAGGTCGTTACACCATCTGACCACAGGGCGTCCTACTGTATGTTTGCCTAGACGCTTGAGTTTAATATTGATATAAATGTATTGTATAATTAATTCATATCTAATTAATAATTATCTATCTGCTTTATATTTACTCCCTAAAATATGAACGCTGTGCCAATTTGTAATTGTTTTGCATTGGCAAAATAAAAAATCGATTAAAAAAATACACGAAGTGACACATTTTTCATTTTAAAACTAAATATACTCACTCCTAATAAATTATCTAGTAAACAAATTCTTTAGTAGAATTATTCGAAATAAATATTATAAATAATTAGGAAGTTTTTTTTAACTCATGCACTCATGATACGCTTGAGGACCCCGTATAGGTATGGGGCTTTCTGACGCATTTTTTTTGTGTCCTCTATAATCTCATAATCTTTTCAGTAATTATTTTTTTGCCATTATAATGTCCTATAGTTTTATATTGCATTACGCTAATAATATGAAACATTCTAATATTATTTGTTACACGATGTTGTTTTTTTTATCAAAGTGAATGGAGTAACTAACTGCAGCAAAATAATATGATCTTTATTTAGTTGCTGTGGTACTTAATTGTCTAGAAATCGCATGACAAAATCAACATTTTTCCTTAACTATCGCATTCTTAACGCATGCAGAACTTAATACCAAAAAATTCACCATCAAGACCTGATTCAAATACCGGTTTTTTATACTTGAAATTGTTTTCAACGGATTATTTGACCTTGTGTTGGTAAGCGGCACTTGTATCTTAAATGTAGTACTAGGCACAGTTCCATAAACATTCTTTAGTGCTGTGGCCCTACAAGACATATCAAACTGCATCAGTTTTGCGCCCAAGAATTTATTAAGGCCTATCCAGAAAAAAACAGATCGCACTAGTTTGTATTATTGAAATTGGTTTAAGCCGCAATAAACAGTGTTGAACGGTTGATATTTGTTAAATTCTTTTACCGTGACACATCCGAGATTTTTCTTTAACACCGTACGGTTTATTTGTTTTATTAAACGTCAAAGACATTCGCAAACTAAAATCGGTCATCTGCTGATGGCGGCGTCGCCGTTCGGTCACTTTCACTACATCGTTGTTGGCGCAACAAACAGTTTTATGTGTCGCTTTTCTTTGCAAATCATCTTAGAATCGATTCTAGGTATTGACATTATAAGTAGCGTTAGGAATTGTGTTTCTTTTTTACGTTATAATTATGTCACCGACTTAAAATATTTAGGTTTCCGTCGTTATTTTTAAGCAATTATTTTGTAGTGTTTCATTAAATAATTCATCTATAAGAATTAGATAGATGTTTGGGATCATTATTTATTAGACTTTCCGTGGTGTTCACGGATTATTAAATTAAACAACAGAATCTATCGTCAACCGTCTCCAACTTTGACTGGCACACGCTTACATCAAATTCTTTTAAATAAACCATTAAAATTTTAAAGAAACTTTGAAGTTTGAGGTTTTTTAACTGGCATGTAATTACGTGCAACACTGTAAAACCTGTTGGAGACGGCATAAAAATGTAACTTTATAAAAGCTTATTAACCGTTTTATCTTAGGGAAGTATCGTTGAAACTAGTTAAACAGGATTACACTTGACTAGGCGCCCGCGCCGGCATATAAAGACCGCGCAAGAAAGTGTTTAAGATATGAATAGAATACAGAACACCTTACAAACTACCTTTGACTGAGCATTTTGCGCTCCCTAACTATAAAATGTTATCCCGCCTTCTATAATTTTAAGTAAAGCACGTTGAAGATACAACTTTGAAATTAAAGTTAAATGGACAATAACCCACCGATTGGAAGTTTCTATAGTTGATTACTATGACAACGTTCGAAAGTGAATAGTATATTTATGTCAGTAGGTATCATTTAAATTAGTAACGAAAATACTTACAAGCAACTATAACTCTGTTTAAACGGAGTTGGTTGTTCTACTTCTCTTACTTTCTTGTTTAAAATACTTTAAAAACATTATTTTTATAAATTTCTTTATCAATTGCTTAAAACATTTTAGCCTACTCGGAGACAAAAATTACATCCCAGAACCATTCTCTAAATTATTATCGAAAAATAAAATCTATCACTACAAGATAGGCATGGAAAATAATCAGCTATTAATCAGTTTTTTTAACTGTCAAATCTGTGTAACTCGCGTAATGAAAAAGTCGGACTGTAAATGGCAGCAGAGTTGTGATGTACGGTCAGCACAAAAGAAAAGGAAATATATTTGTTGGTAAATTATGTTAGAATCTGTAGAAGTAAAATAAAAAACAAAATAAAAAGGAAAACTAAACTTTCTATATACATTATTGGAAAAGCAAGTAAGTAACAAACAAAACAGATTGTTCAATCAACACTTATTGTAAATACAAAATAGTAATTCTTTATCTCCACTATTCATCGAAAAACAACATAAAACCTTTGAATTGATAGAGTGAATGAAAATAGAGACGGTATCACTGTCTACTTTTGTTTGCGTTCATTTGATAATTTTGTTCGAAACAACTGAACTAATTAAATAATATTATAAATATAGGTATATGTACATATTCGATTTACAACTAGTAGTTCGCCTTGAACTGAGACCTCATGATATACTATTTTCCACAATATCTCAATAACCCCTGGACCGATTTAGCTCATACACGAAACAAACATGTTTCACATTGTACATAATTTCATGTGCAACACTGCGCAAAAATTTCTAGTTGTACGGGGAATTACAAAAAAAAATTTTTTTTTTTAACAATAACAAAACAAACAACTCAAGAAAAACAAATCAAACAGTATTCATTAACACACGTCGAAATAACAAGAGAAGTGGGTGCGTGTCGTCAGAGCGGAGAATTCAGGCAGACTAACATTTTTTTGCTGCGTGCGGTCCCTCTGTGTGCGAGTATAGACGAAATATAATCTGAAAAGGGCAGCATGAGAGTGGCTGCCATTTATAATCCCATTCTTTAACTACGTTTACCAAAAATTAATTAGATTCTCGCGAAATGAGAAAGAACGTATTTAATTAAATATAACCTACAGTAGCATAGACGATTTTACCAAAGAGAAAAACTCATATCCATAAAATATCATCACTTGCTAGATGATATCGGTTGGTTTATAAGTTTGTCGTTAAAATAATAATGAGTAGAGACTATTGCCTTTTACTCATGCATACAGTTACAATGTTCTAATCAAGACGAACTCAAGAGAATTCTATTCATGAAAGGAATATTCGCGACTTACTCGTAGCAAAAAATCGTAGGTATCGATAGTTTTCAACAGAATAGCTTAATATATAGAGTAAACTAAAGTAAATTCTAACATTTAAGGTAGATGGATAATTTATCTACGTAATATTATTATCATAAAGAATTAACTAGATAAGATCCCACATTGGTTCAGTGGGAACCAATTAATAATAATAGTTATTAAAAAAACTACCTGCAAACGATGAAGAGGATGATAATGGCTGGTACACAAGTCATACTCGTGAACAGGTGCTGCTTCGTAGAGACTTCAAAAATGGAGAAAATGTCATCCCCGCAGAGTTTCTTGGTACTCTCTTCTCTAACGTATTTCCGAAGCACTGGCAGAATCATACTTTTCCTGTGCGAGATTCATCTCTGAGCCTGCACAAAAAAATGGAAATTTATATTTCAAACTCAAAGAATACTTAACTTACTTAATTTTATTGATATGAACTATGTTCATGAGATGTTAAGTTTTGGCTTGTAAAAGTGATATTATTTTGCCTACTTACTTGAAATTACTTCTGTAACAGCACGAGTTACACCGATACAATAAAACGATGCGCTTTAGAATGCTCCTATTTAGCGTTCATGTGCAAGCAGTGGTAATCACTTGCATCATGAAACGCCAATATGTCTGCGCCAAAGCTGACGAAGTAATGACCTTGACTATTTACGCAAATGGAATTTCACGTCAACAAAAACACGTTGATTTCAGTCGCTATATTGTTGTTTTTGTTGTTAATAGCACCAACTTACGGACTTATCACGAATCTGTTTCCGCTTCACAGCGGCCATTGTTGTTTTTATGTAACAAAGACATTCAGCCTGATACTAATGTGTTATTACCCCTGACCATGACAACGGCATTTTTTTAGAAGCTAGTCTTCGCTCCATGCTCCGTGCTTGGGGTCGTTGTCTTATAGCTAAACTCCTAAATATCTTAACATCAACAATACATGATCTAACCTAAATCGCATTGCTTTATTACGCTTAAGGAAACGTTACATTTTATTTAAATATAATGAATTTGATTGACTTAAGGAATGTACCTATCGAAAAACCGCTACGCAAAACACTAGGTCAGCTTTTAAACATGCTTACAAAGCAAGTATTGCTTTGATATTTATAACAGTTATCAAGTGTTTTCGCCAAGAGTACTAATAAAAAAACCGGGTATGCCTAGTTTCGTAGGTACTACTAGCAATTGAGGGTTAAGGAGCGTTACAAAGCATAGTTTTACCATATTTTTGGTCGACTAAATTGAGTGAAGTAATTTTTTCTCTATGTAGAACTTTACAAGATATGGATAATAAAAAAATGGTGTAACTTGTTTTGAAGTATTACATTATTTCATACTAAAAATAGAGTGCTGTTAACTTACGGCGACTATATTTCATTGAAACAAAACTTTTAATACATCACTTAGAACTCTTCTTCTTTGTTTTCGCATGCTCTTTCTTTTGTCACTGACATAGGTCCCTGCGCATGTTTCGAGGGATCATAAATAAGAACCGCTTCAATCCCGACTGGCCGAATCGCATTGGAACAAATCGCTCTGAACCGGTGTGTACCAGGCGATTAATTGTCACGAAGTATTAACGATAATATAGCGTGTTGTCAGCGATGAGCTTATTTTCATTTTAGATTCCACGGTTTCACAATGAGTAAGCCTTTCGGATGCTATTCTGAGTACAATCAGCGATTATTCGCTCAGCGCCGTTACAGTCGCTAAGCTTTGAATACTAAGAATTAATTGAAAATGCTTACACCGTATGCGACTAACAAGTAGGGTCAACAATCTTTGAATAAGCACGCTTCAGTTAGTTTGGGAATTTACGTAAGCAGTTTGCACTTAGGGATAATAAATCGTAGTGGATAAACAAAGATAGGAGATCTTTTGGTTCGATTTATAATTTATTTAGTAGGGCGGGCGGGCACCTACACTAAGGAAAAGATACCTAATTTAAATACTAGATGACATTTTAGTCAAATTCCAACGTACCAGGAAATATACCAGATTATAAAATGCGTCAGACAACTTTGTCGAACACGTGATAATATACCTATAAGTACCTATACAAAGAAATGATAACGTGTCTGGCCGCTACTTACGCTTAGGAATGCTCGAGTTTCATTTTGCTCTATTTATTGTGGTGTATAAGTCGCGGAAACGCAATCTATCTTAAATCTATAAAACAGTACCGTGACATACTGTCTGAAAGATAACGCACAGCTCAAGCCGGTGGACATAGATATTTGGAATTTTGAGGAAATATTCCTTGAGGAGGAGTGCACAAAGATATTTTTAAGATGGTGAATGGGTGTTGAGGTTAGTACACGGAGTGCAGCTAGTATAAATTTAAAGAAGTCGAATTCTGTTTGATTTACTAAAAATAACTTTTAAGTCCGTTGTGTGGACTTAAAACCACACTGGAAGCCTACTTCTTCAGATAAAAATACCACAATCGTTTCGGTAATCCGGAAGATGTTAATAAACTCTTCTTTTTTTTTTAGAAAGTTTATGTGCTCAGGGTATGTGCTGTTGGTCTATAACTGCCCTCTACATCGTCACCGGACGGGCGCAAAAGTGCTCCGCCGCAATGAATGACGCAGAAGGCGCACGCCAAAAACCTACGAACCTCGGCTTGGACAGATGCCATTGATTACTTGGGGAGTATCGAACTAAACACCCTTGGATCTCTACTGTTAGGTAGTGATCAAGGGGGCCCTGATGAAATGGCTGGAACCCTTTGAATGAATTGCATAACTGACCATCGATTTGGAACACGCAAGAAACTCGAAGGCAAATAAAATCGACATTAATTACGGGACCTTCGACCTTGCCGGCGAGGTCGGTGTCTGTGTCTAATTGTGTTGAAAGATGGTGAATATGATGGATTGGGCGAATCTATCGCTGCCTGGACTGCGGCAGCGATTTCATCGTCCGGATCGCTCAAGATGTCTCTAGGGCGTCTACGGAGGGGTCAGAACATACACAAAAAAAAACCGTCGATTATATGGGAGTAGCATAGTGACATCTATGGTAAAATATGTTATGGTGGTTTAAGACTTCACTCTTTTTAAATTTTATGACTGTCGACCCGGTTTATTAATTATTCTCGAAATACCTGGAAAAACTTGTTTTTGTCATTGTTGCGTTTATTTCAAACCTAATCTCACTAATATAATAAAGGCGATAGTTGGTATGTACGAGTATGTGTATGTGTGTTTGTTACTCCTTCACGCTGAAATGGTTAAACTGATTTTGATGAAATTTGGAATGGAGATTGCTTATATCCTGGAATAACACATTGTATACTTTTCATCATCACTATCATCATCACTCACGCGGGTGAAAATTTCAAAGTGACAGGTGTCAAAGTTACACATGTCAAACCTAGGAGTGCAACAAGGAGAGGTTTTTGAAATTTAATTCTTAATTGAATGACGAGGGTGGCAAAGTTTGCACGCGGGTGATACTGCGGGGTGCAGCTTGTTTGTATATACATTTTTATCACTTTAAATAACATCAAAATTGCAACTAGTGATGAAATTGTTACTCCAAAGCGGTAGAAAAATGTTGTTCCTTAAATATGACACGGGACATGCTGTGATTGCAGCTTCAATTTAAAGCGGGTCAATCATTGGCTACATGAATTGTTGCGTGACAAACTATCTTCGTAATAATACTAATGTTTACCCAATTAATTACATTGAGATGTCGCCATGTCGTATGGAGCGCAGGTCAAAGCTTTGTTATTGATTAGTGTCCTCGACCGGACATTAAACTTTGCATCACCCCATTTTGTAATTGATTATAAAACAGTTCATAAAACTAGTACAAGTACCGGAAGAGATTGCACTTTCGCTATAAGACCACCAATAATACTCTTTTATTAACAATTTATATCTATGTATGTTTTTTTTGGTGTGCAATAAAGTGTATTTGTATTGTATGTACTTCCAATGCTTTATATCTATTTATATCAACCTACATCAACCTAGTGTTGGGTATAGGCCTCATCATGTGCATGCCATTCTTTCCGGTCCTACGCAAAGCGAATCCACTGCCCTCCTGCCACCTTCATGACGTCGTCTGACCATCGTGCTGGTGGTCTGCCTCTTAATCTACATCCTTCTCATGGCCACCATATCAAGGCTGCCCTGGTCCATCTGCCATCTTCTCGTCTTGCCAAATGCCTTGCCAACTCCCACTTCAGCTTTGTGATCCGTTTCCCTACGTCCACGACTTTTGTCCTACGCCTGATCGCGACACTTGGGATTCGGTCCATAAGCAAAATGCCGAGAATGGCACGATCCATCGCCCTTCGAGCTATTTTTATCATGTGCATGTACTCTTTTGTGAGCGGCCATGTCTCTGCACCGTAAGTGAGGATAGGGAAGCGATGCATTGATTGAAAGCCTTGGTCATAAAGCTTTACTAATATAATATGATCAAGAGTTAATAAACCTTTTACAGCACTAACTGGTGACAGCTCATGTAAATTGATGCTTAAACTTCTACTATTTAAATTGTTAAACTTGTACGTCTCAAGGTGCATTATTATCGATAGATGGTGTCCAAGACCTCTGAGACCTTTATTATTTGATCTCGTTTGGAAACTATGGATCTACGCATACTAAGGATCTATGTATCTCTTTCAAACATTATTTTTCAGTAGATCCAATGGCATATCCACGATAGATCTATTGAGAATCAAAATGTTCTTCTCAGTACCAAAGTTCTGAGAGACTGTGCAATTGCTGTGCAGGCGTGGCGCTTTCCAGCGGGCGAACGACTTGCTTATCTCGTTATTCAGTTGTATAAAAAAATAAAACTACACTATCAACAAAGAGAATACGAAGATGTTTAATTTTCAAACACATACCGTTAAGCAAATGTGTGTGATTCGGCAGCAAAGTATACATGGCTGTTATAAACAAGAAAAGGGAAAAGAGACACAGGAATGTGTACCTGGAAAACGCAGTATCTATTTGTACCTACACGTATGAAGCCATACAGCTCTAATGCCAACTGCATGCGGTCGGTTGAGCGCAATTTCTATTTTAACACTGCAGTATTAAAGCTTCTATTTCTGTTAACGATTATTTGGTAACATGTGGGATGGTCTACACCCAGGTTAAAGTTCACGGCGATCACAAAACTTGCTTTGAATATTCTTGTGATTAGCGGAGTGTTAAGAAATAGCTATGAAATTGTAAGCCATTGGAGCATAACTTGCAATACACAAGTTTGTCACATAATTTGTATGGTCCTAAACAATGATCAACAATGTTCCAGAGATACTCGTAGATACATAGGACGCAAAGTGTGACGCGGATTACCTACGCGGACGTCCGCGACGGATGGTATAATGTATTTACCTATCATGCGAGGCGTACGCAGAGAGCCGGACGTCCGCTCATCTACTCCGGACAGTTCGCTTCATATAAAATCGTTAGGTCCTATAAACTGTACACATAGTTTTTAACGATGATGGCCGCGCGAATAATGACATGGCATTCTTCACCCCACACCAATTCATTGATTAGTTACGTGTGGATTTGCGAATGCTCCGTGCTTCGGAGGCGGCCCCGGTCCCGGCTAACAACTGACGGAGGGTAGGAGACGTTTGCTAGGCCAGAGGCTCTTGGGATGGGCAGTATGTCAAACACTGACACCAGAGATCTACCGACTTAAATACACGACATACATGTTCTCTTAAACTACTACAACTATGTTCTTAACACATTAAAACTGTTATCAGGCTGGAATTAGGAATCATCGATCAGGAAGTGAGGGTTTAGTTAAATCTTAATGAGGCAAAGCTAAGAAGCATTTAGAAGAACTCGCTCAAATGAAAAGGACTGCAAATAGAAAGACCCACTCACCAACTCTGCGGCCGTACGTGACCTATGACACAGAATAAATAATAGTACAAGTACCCATGATTGCACTCCGCTGATGCTCCGCGCATTTTACTTTAAAAGTGATGCTGTAAGATCATATTATTATTTTCACTTTATATCTTTCTTTTATATTGGTTAGGATACATGTTTTATATTACTCATGCTGAATAATAAGTAGTAAAGTAAGTAAACAACTTTAATAATAAGTACTTACTGATAATGATAATGGTAGGTAGGCAGTAGGCACCATTATCATAATCAGTACTTATTATAAAAGATTCCCTTACTCTTAATGAGGAAATCTAGTGGATATTCAGTATGTTTTATCTCACTTACGTTACAACTCCTTATTGTATTTGAACCTTGAAAGCCAATTAACAATGAATAGGTGTACCTATGTACTATAAATAATCACTTATTTCCGGATCATAAAATGGAAATTTGCACTAACCATCATCCTTTGTAATTACTACAGATGTCGATGATAGCGCACTTCTGTAGACTTACTTGCACTGCTTAAGGATCCACATCACCAAAATGATGATCTGCTGATATTCCAATACCTGAATAATCTTGAATAATCGTCTTATGTAATAATTGAAGTTAAGATTGTATATTCTGGATATATAATATTCAAAGTCGCCATTATTATATTCAAAGTCGATATATAATATTCAAAGTGGCCGAGCGAGCGGGAAGCGCGAGCGAAGCGTCTCCGTTTCAGCTTGGGCAAAAATGCTTTCGTATGTCCAGATCTCTGTTCTCCTCTACAGGTCGCATTTCTCAACCGATCTAGACGAAACTTGGTATACAGGTTAAACGATTTTTTTCAAATCAAAAATCTCCGACGACTAAAAAATTCTTTAGTCGTCGGGGATTTTTGATTCGAGGGTTTTATCCCCAAAAAGGGGAAAAAAGGGGGCTACTGAATATCTCCGACTTATTAGATCCGATTTCGATGGTTCTTTTTTATTTGAACGGTAATAACTTTAAATTGGTCTCATAAAAATTTGGTGAAGATCTGATGAGGATCTACGTCGTGATGAGCAGAATAGCTCCTCAAAATGCAGTAAATTTCTCACTTTTAGGTTTCTACCAGTGGAATCAGCTCTTTACCCACTAGGTTGGGATTCATGGAGCACCTTGGTTATTAATGTTAGTTTTACAATAAGGTAACTAGATGGCAACGGATTTACATGAAATTTGGTACCAGGATAGCTTATATCCTGGATCAACACATGGGCTACTTGTCATCATCATCATCATCACCTTCATCCACTCGGATATAACCTCTGGGCGCAGCTATTTTACAATAAAGTCAACATGGTTGATATATATTTCACCAGGTTGACTTACCCAGAAATTGATAGAAAATTGATAGAAGGCTTGCTTGGTATTTGGTAAACCAAGCAAGCTTTCTATCAATTTTCTGCTGTGAGCTTGCAAAACTAGAATACTGTTCTTTCGGTACAATTAAAAAAACCTCAATTTCGTGTGGTATAAGGTTCAGTAGTACAACGTCCCTAGATCATCCAGACTCCAGGCCGTCTGTTAGTCCCAGTCTATTACAGAATCATCACTTCTACAGTTACGAACTTAAATGCATGAAATTTGATTTTGGGAAAATTAAAAAAACCTTAATCCGTTTCCGAACAACAAGTTCGAGTTACTACATAATAGAAGTCAAATAATGAGCCAAGTTTTTTTCATGGTTAAGCTTTATGTGCAAATTGAATTAGCTCGTGTATTTGTTACTAATCTAACGTGAAAATCTACAATGCAAGATAGATGAGCAATTCATTATCAAATGAGTAGACGGCCTTGCGATCTAATAGGGATATATGGTCCATGTTTATTGCAGTTGACCTCAGATGTTGACAAACTATCAGCATTCAATAATTTAACATCTCAAACATTATGTACAAATGCAAACATATTTTTTTTCATAAAAAATACAAATACATATCACTATTAGTTGTTGTATTTCAGACGAGATAAAAAAAAACTGAATTCATTTACAAACCTACTTCTATTCTTGACCAACCATTGAAACTGTTCATATAATTAATTTACCTATTTGATGATTAACTTGGTAACCGACAGGTATTAGTCATATATATATATATATATGTATAGATATATTACCCTGTATTATGACTAATCCTGCCCATTTTCTCGATGGCTGTATTTTTTTACAACTGCTGTGCATGCAGGGCAAAGTTTATCTAAAAGTTAAGGACAGTCTCTTATGAATGTTTTCCTGTAACTACAACGGATAAGATTTCGTACAAAATGTATGGGTTTTTTTTATGCGATATCTGAATTTTTAGTACTCTAACCTCAATTGGTCCCGTAGAGATTTTTGATCCTTATTAGAAACAGGGTCGGCATCAAAAAATATTTCAAAACATTTGTTTCTTATTTCAAAATATGTGAATGCAGGTCTAAATATCTCCAAAGTTAAGGAAAATGGTTACAATACCTACCCCATCTTAAAAATCTAATAGTTTTGACTATCTACTTTTAAACGTATACAAAGTATTTATTTAACTTTACTTGTATGTATGTACCTATGTCCTGGAATTTTGTAATCAATATTTTACCCACTTCCACTGAAGCTATCGGGCTGAAATTTGGCACACATGTTTGGTTCTAGTGACATTACATGACTACTGCATAAGCTTCTATTTATTAATTTTTAAATTGTACTTTTATTTATCTCAGACGAAAACGTATACACATCCGATACCTATAATACCTATTTATACCAATATTTTTATTACAGCTCTAATACAAAACAACTTTTCTCCCGCACAGCCATAGACAACTGCACATCACCCCGTACAGCACTGAAGATTTTCATCCCCTTTTTTATTATACTTTGCATATCTACATAATAAATTATTAAAGCTTGAAAGAAAAGCTAATTCGACAAGTTGTAGATAATTTTATAATTTAAAATATATTTTTATTCAAAAATACTTTTTAAGCAAGCTTTGGTAAAACCGAGTGATAAACAGAGTCGCTTAGCTGAGCAACATATGATGAGTCTAAGCGCGGTATACCAGCACTTTAATGACGAGGAGTTCTCATGTGTGTGTGCAAGTTTGTACGTGGTATGTTTGTGAAATTTGGAATGGACATTGGACATTATACACATTATATACATTTTTCACGCGGGTGAAACCGCGGTGCTCCTCTAGTTAGATCATATGGATCAAAATATTGCATTGTCGTCGAGTATCTCTATTCTAGTACAAAAATTCAATTTGTTCAAGATGAATTCTTCCATTATTAACTTGCAAGATTTGGTCTGAAGATACTAAACTAATAACGTGTGCATAAAAGCTTGTAAGAAATGATTTGCCATAGTGTTGTCAGACTTACGGTAACTGAGACATTATGTATATAGATTGCAAAAATATAGTCCTGGACATCTTTATCTATTTAAAAAAAGCATTCGATAATACACACACACATTAAATGTATTGAATAATATATAATATATAAATATTACCGACAAAGCCAATTTGAATCTTATCTACACACAAGAACGCAAGTTGTCAAACAAGATGATAATCATAAAAGTGACGCCTTACCCATAACGTGCGGAATTCTACAATGATCCATCTTGGGACCTTTGCTCTTTTGATGTATATCAATAATATAGAAGAGATTGAACTCATGGCCAGCTTACTCCATATGCGGATGATACTTGATTATATAATTTCGGGTCTTCGTCTCACAAGCTTAAAGCGACTTAAATAATCTAGTTTTATGGTTTCATAAACATGAAATTTCCAAGACATGCCAAATCCTATTCAAAGACAAAAATAAACTGATTCCAAACAAATACTCATATAATAATATAATATATATATATATTTCTATTATTATTATTGGTTTATTGTTCTAAGAGTGCATTATATTATATTATATTATATTATATTATATTATATTATATTATATTATATTATATTATATTATATTATATTATATTATATTATATTATATTATATTATATTATATTATATTATATTATATTATATTATATTATATTATATTATATTATATTATATTACATTATATTATATTATATATATATATATATATATATATATACACACACACATATATATATATATATATATATTTACATTATATTAAAATATAATGTACTCTTAGAACAATAAACCTCTGAAAAATATCTTGGTTTACGGATGGGTGAAATACTCACTTGGAACACATCAAAAGTAAAATCCCGTCACTTGTCCGATCACTCCGCAACATAGTTCGATGTATCCTGCGTTGTCTGCGATACATCATCTACAACGCTCTAGTCAAACCACATTTATTAAATTTGATTGAAATCTGAGATAGTGCCACCAAAAGAAAGCTAGCAACTATTTTAAGTTACACGAAATAAAAGTATTAGTATTTTGGATCCACTAACACACGAAGGAGCAATTTTTTTCAAAAAATATAAAAAAAAAACACATTCAAAGCCAAATTACCTGAACATCATTTAAATCTGTTAAATGAATACCTACCTAGGTTTTTACACTAGAATTGTAATTATTTATTGTTCTCATACTGTTGACTTTGGTATTTTTTGAGAATAAATGTATTTAAACCGGTTGTATATGTAACTACCTAAATATTAGTAGGTGTGTATCGGTAGTGGCCATGGATGAAATATACAACTACTTGTATATTTCGTCCATGGTAGTGGCGGTAGCACCGCCTTATAAGTACCAGCTACGTACGGAATAAATCAGTTATTTAGTTCGATACTCCCCAAGTAATCAATGGCAACTGTCCAAGCCGAGGTTCGTACCCCCTGGGTGCCCTTGAGCAAGTGGCCAAAAACTTAATTTTGGCGTGCGCCTTCTGCGTCATGCATTGCGGCGGAGCGCTTTTGCGCCCGCCCCACCGTCCGGTGACGCTGTAGAGGTCAGTTATAGACCAACAGCACATATCCTTTCTAAAAAAAAAAAAAACAGTGTGCATTGAACCAGCTTGTCACTCCACCCCCCTACCCTCCGATAGAATAAATCCTCATTTTTTAATAATGTTTTGTACAAAAATATAACCAAATGATTACATGAATTAAATAAATTACATATTGGCCTTACTTTAAAAAAAAACATTAAGTTAGTAGAAGGAGAAGTGCAATCAGCTATGAAGCCTATTTGAATTTATATAGGGGCATATCTCTTATTTTTAAGGGTATGTTATTATATATTTTGATTGGCATACAATAGGCTTTGTTTTTAAATTGTCTTGAACACTGGGGCATAGCTAAGTTTCTGCGATAGCGAGTCGAACGTTGTTCATCACCTTTCATATTAAAAATGACCGAATATTGCTTCACAAACACATTTCTACTATGTATAAAAAGAGCAATCTTTTAAGTTTACAGTTATACCGAAGCGGTTACACCTTAGCTCAGATTTATGTTTTTGTTGAACGTAGTTGTCTAGCAATTTCAACGTATTGCTGTCTATCTGTCTTTTAGATAGATTTGAATCCAGTCATGTGCTTTTTCACGTATGCCGTATCGATTTGTTGCCCGTGGTCCATCTCTGTAGTTTGGAAAGGAGAATGTTGTCGTGACGAACAAAAACAAAAGCATTCGTCATATCGAGGAATGCTACTGCCGTTGGTACTTTGGCATTAATGCTTTATGTTATTGTTTTTATTAGAGATAAGCATGCCAAAGATTTATTTATTTATTTAACTTCAAACTTACTACTATCATTACAGGATTTTACCTAATGCGATAGTGCAGTAAGTAATATCCTATGACTTAGGCATAATATAAAATTATTGGAAATTCACTCAGAGTGCAGCCAAATAGGTCTACTACAAGTTTTTGAACTACCTTTTCTGATACGGAATTGAACACGCTGGAGTATATCAAATTTACTTGTGATGAAAAAAAAAAAAAGAAGAATGTTTTTTTATTATTATTTTTATTTATATAATCGGCATTTAATTTGTGCAACCCCGGTAGGGTCGCATTAATTCCCTTTTTTAAATAGTAGCTTAACACATGAAGTTTTTAATTTCACTTGAAACGCACCGTGCACTAGTGTGATAAGTTAATTATGTAAGCCATTGGCGGCGATATGGTTTCTGCGCATATTTTCAGTATTCTAGTGTTGATTTCATCATATATAACAGTAATTATAAAAATATATATAATTTTTAAAATGGCTGTATCATTAACGGGAGTAAATGATTTGCACTTTATTATCTTGATGGCGGCCAAACTGAGAGTGGAGTAGGTCCTCGAACCCAAAAATGTTTTATATTGTATTCCTCTAAGCAAATTTATGTATTTGATAAATAATCGCACTCTAACCAAAATACACAGTATAAACGGATTGATCGGACTATGTACGCGTCAGAATATACAAGCCCAAAAATATAAAAGTAAAGGATAATAATTGATGCTATCAGATTATTTAATTAATAACAGGACAACGATAACTCAAATTAAAATAAATATATATCGCCTAATCTATAACTAATGTGATCTTGACTTCTAATGTAAAACTTGAACTCAAGCACTCAGTCATTATAATTAATAGTAATTATAACTATAGGTGCTAAACTGACGTAAGGTCAGAGTTGGCAATAAAATTGAAGAAGTTGAAGGCTTCAAGGCTATTTGTGCACTGGTTTCCGTGAATACAAATATATTAATGATCGGAGACGCTACTCCACGACCTTGCATCAGCTTCCAATTTCGTGACTAGCAAAGACGACCAACCACCAAACTAAGTACGTATACAGGCTGAGTTTTTAAAAGGCATCTATCAAACGTAATAATTCAAACTGTTTATGGCAGGGAAGTCGTTGTTTTTTTTTTATTATTTTTTACTTTTTAGTACCATGGTTTGAGTTATGCCAATAAATTAGGTATATATTGTTGTATTGTGCTCATCAAGGCCTTCAATTTGACACTTGTACCATAATTGAAAAATTGATACCATAATTGAAACATTGGATGTTTTCTTTTTTCATTTCCAAATGGAGCTATTGTGCCGCCATATTTATTTATTTATTTATTTATTGTACGGAAGATCAACAGGATTTACAAAAACATAAGATACACAAGTTTAACATGTTCGCAATATAGGCCAATAATAGATCTTCCTAAACTAACATACATTTTTCTTACTGCTCTCTTACGTCCTAAAAATATTACACTCCTTTTTTTTGGGCAGTCGTATAACAACAATAACAAAAAGCAAATAATTTTTTAAACAGTGGAATTTTAATATATTCAGGTGAAATACACTGCATAGTAATAGAGGTTTAAAACATGAAAGCTCAGCGCAGATTTATATATTTTCTTTATTGGGTTGGGACATAAACATGAAAGTTTGCCTTGAAATATTTTAATATCAATTATTTGGCTGAACTTAGTATTTACATAGATCACATTCACATACAATTGGTCCAGTACATTCTATGGTAATGGTGTGCAATTTATTTTAAACATTCCTGTACAATTAAATAGGACAAGCAGTTCACAAAAAAAAAAGGCAACTTAAAAAATTCAAAAACATTTAGATCCGAATATGAATGGCGAGAGATTTAACTCGCATGTAGAGGTTTTGTTTGTTTGTCGTATCAGGTAGTGCTGAGCTCTAGTGTCAGAGTTTGTCACACCGCCCGAAAGCCTCTGACATGGCTTAACGACTGATCAATAACAGCCGGGGCCGACAGCTTAACGTGGCCTCCGAAGCACGGGGCGATGAAAAACCGCTCATAAGTTAGAAAAGTTATTGGTGCGGAGCCTAGGATTGAACCCTACTGGGTTCCATCCTAGGCTACTTCGTTGGATTCTAAGTTGCACTATTGAACCGTTAGGCTACCATCGCTGTAGAGGTTAAATTCTAGTAAATTTGTACAATCGCAAAAATTGCCTAAATCGTACCTAAATATTCAGCTGTGATTTTATCCATGAAAATGAGGATTCATTTTTAATCTATAGCCTTGGACGCGACATTACATAACAATGACGGGGTGGGTGACGCAGGAAGTGAAAATAGCTGGAAACTGGAAATTAGACTCGTTATGTTAACCCATACTGTGTGACGATTGCAAACCGTGAGAATATTGGTAGAGTATCACGCACGGCGTTAGATAATGAATTATTATGGTATGGTAATCATTTAGTACGAGATTAAAATACGTACTTATAATATGTGAAAGAACATCACGGTTACTTAAATATGAATGTTAACGGTATTGTATTTTTACTCACACACACACACGGCTGATTAATTTTACAGAATATCTTGTTGAGCTTAGATTTCATCGTGTTAAACAGTAAGCATGCAACTAATAGATGTTTATCAGATTGCGTTTTTGGTTTAACTTGAAAAGTTTCCGCGCCTACTTTAGAACTTGGCCGAGTGCCGGCTATCTGGCAGACTATCTTCAAACGACTTGCTCACTGCACATTGACTTATATCAGGCTATCATAAATGTTTATACCTACAGGATAAATGTCTTCACTTTGGTAAGACACGTTCATAAAGGCTACTTTAAATCTACATAATTTTCGCGGTGATTGTATGATATGTTAATACCTTTAAGAAATAAGTTACAAATATATAATTTGTAGCAGTTCTGAACCTGCCTGCGTGAATGTACCTGCGAGGGTAAACAGGGTGCTCTACGAAGTCCCAGATAAAAAAATCCTTGTGTTCCCTTAATTATCCAGAATGTCACTGGCGAGTGACGAGACACTATTAATATATTTTATCGAAAAAAAACTCGCCTACTGTCTATTTTATATCATTGGGAGTTGACACTGCCTGCGCTCGTCATTTTACTTAGAAAAAAAACTTCCATTCTTATAAACGGTTAGCGTAACTCCCGTAGATACAACTGTTAAAAAATCATCCTGATATTTACTTAAATAAATATTTTGTTACGGTCTAATACAGTTTTGTACAAAGAGCTCATATAATAGATTTCGGATGCACTATATGTTTTTTGTCTCTTATTGTTCCGAGCCTATCTGTTGTTATGTACATAATAATCCCCATTCCCACTATTTTATAAAAGTGAATTGTTGTCTGTTTGTTTGGGGCGTTTTCACGCCGAACCAGCTGGACCGATTTTGATGTTTTGTTGATGTAGATAATGTTTACAACAGAGACATAGGGTACTTTATGTGCCGGAAAAAATAAAATTGATAGGGGAACGGGGACTTGTCGATTACTTTCACGCCAAAACAGCTATGACAAAATTGTATATATAGGTATATAGGTACTCTAGATACTAGGTACAATACAAATATCAACATAAGACTAATTTATCCCTGAAATTTGAAAGTTCACACGGAAAATCGGAAAAATATTATATTATGTAGGTAGATAGGTACTCTAGATACTAGGTACAATACAGATATCAACATAAGACTCATTTATCCCTGAAAATTGAAAGTTCACACGGAAAATCGTTTTTTTTTTATATACAGGTAGATAGGTACTCTAGATACTAGGTACAATACAGATATCAACATAAGACTCATTTATCCCTGAAAATTTAAAGTTCACACGGAAAATCGGAAAAAAATTGGTAATTGGTTTTATTCGCTTTCACATCAAAACGGCTAAACCGATTTATAACGGCTAAATGGAATTATTTATATCCCGGAAAAATTTAAAACCCGTAAGCGTCTATTTATAAAATTTTGAACATATGTATATATTAAGGTACTACGTACAATACAGAAATAAACATATAATACATCCATTACGGAAAAAAGGTAAGTAAAAACGGGAAATCAGGAATATTTTGGTAGATTTGTTGTACTCGCTTTGACATGGAAACGGATAAACCAATTTCTATAAAATTGTACAAATAGATACTGTTTGATATAAAGACTAAAATAGAATACTTTTGATCCCGGAAAATAGAAAAATGCCGCGGGATAATCGTAAATTTAAAGCGGCTTAACTTATCGAAATGAAATTTTGAACATAGGTACTGTACATACAATACAGAGATAAATATAAAATATGTTAATTCTGGAACAAAGGTAAGTTAAAGAGAAAAATCAGGAATTTTTTGTAGATTGATTTTACTCGCTGACACATCAAAACATATTGGAGTAACAAAGGTTAATTTATATGATTGAATGCGCGGGCAAAGTGGCGGGGCACAGCTAGTTCATAATAAAATACAAGTAAAAAACTAAGGTTGTAGCAAATATTGTGAGAAGCAACTTCTGTGTGCGAACTGAGCTTTTCCAGCGAAGTTCGACCGACAAAAAATTACTTTTGAACCTTGCTGTACTTCGAATAATAAAGTCACTGTGCCCTTAGATGACATTTTTGTTGAACAGGATACGCTGCTGCGTTGCTGTTATCGTGACTTGTCAGCACGCTTTTGAACACATTACAAAATTGTTGCCTGTTTAAATTTCTATCAACTTAGCGCACTTAGAGTAGGCAATGCTCTAGCAATTTTCGTGGTTCTCATCTCGGGCGAATCTCCTCCTGTTAGGACTCGCCGTAGCTTTTTACTCACTCTCCATCTCCTTTACTGTCTTTCCTTGCTGTGTTTAGCATACATGTAGCATGTTTGTAGGTATAGTAAATTATTAACTGTTTATAAATTGACATAACATTATTAGTACTTTATGGCAGCTATATTCTAAATTAGTTTCAAGTGCAAAACCCACACCTATCAAACACTATTTTATTACAATAGAAGTACATAGACACTTATGTATAAATCCGACGTCGACAAAGCCATGGGAAGATCTTGGAACAATGATGGTCTCAGCTACTTATTACGTTGTATCACTATAAAAAACGCAAGCCATTATCTCGTGTGTACCTAACAATCAAAATAATCTTATATTCCGCAAAACGATGCCTAAACTTAGTTGTGTTTGTCAACACAATCTAATTAAGACATTGAAAGGCGATGCCTTTGCACATTCGTTTGCGAAAACGTTTATGATGAATTGTTTTGTGCTTTGAACACATCACTAAAATAACAAAATGAATAAAATAAAAATTAGGTAGATACCTACTTAGATCAAATTGCAAGCAAAAATTCAAATCATTAACTAAAAAAGTATTTAAGGTCTTGGTCAACATACTAGTAATTGTGAAGCGAAGGTGGTTTGGGTATAGAAATTCATTTTTATTTTCAGAGGAATTTAAATAATTTTTCAAAGTTATTGCTTAAGTGATAATGTTTGTAAAGAAAATTATAAGTTACTTAGAAAACGTTAAAACGTATGAAGTAGTCATGTCCATGGCTATCACAGTTAAATGCGTGTACAAAATTTCGTGTATGTGCTGTTAACTGTTGAGGAGTTCTCTAACCACAGTTGATCCCATAGAGTATTTCGATTCTTTCATGAAACAGGATCAAATGACATCATAAAAAGAAAACGTGAGAAGCTTTCTTTTTCTTCATCTTCATCTTCATCATCATCAGCCTTTATCTGTCCATTACTGGACGTAGGCCTCTCCTAATGCACGCCACTAGGCTCGGTCTTCAGTTCTCGTCATCCATTTTCTTCCAGCCGCTTTTTGCAGGTCGTCACTCCACCCGGCCACGGCGTCCTACACAACATTTGCCTAAACGTGGTCTCCACTCGAGAATTCGTCTACCCCAACGGTTCTCGGTTCTTTGAGAAATGTGACCAGACCACTGCCACTTTAGCTGGCTTATCCTTTGAGCTATGTCAGTTACCTTGGTTCTCCGTCGGATATATTCTTTACGAATCTTGTCCTTCAGAGAAACTCCAAGCATAGCTCTTTCCATAGCTCGCTGAGCGACCTTAAATTTGTGGACTAGTTTGACCGTGAGTGTCCACGTTTCGGCTCCTTTTTCTTGGCGACCTTTTATTGAATATCTGTGAATTCTCAAACAGTAAGAGCGGTCTTTTAAACATATTCTTCTGGCTTAATTAGGTCAGGTAGGTACTGCTTCATCTCAAATGATCACCCTGCATGTTTGTTTTGCTATCTAACGCCATTTGATTCGATCCTCGGCCCCGATAGGCACAAATGTCTATAAGACCAGGCTCTGCTTTTTAAGGGGTTTTTCCATAAATATGCTTGGTCAACCACAAACCTGATAAATGTGAAGCTCATATACATGTTTTTGATATCTTTATCGCTCTAAGACTAAGACAAAAACATGATTAACAGAATTTCATTCGATATATTTTCTTATCAAAAATTACGTAATTTTTAGTAATGTTTACATTTTTCTACTCAACGGCTTAAGTTTTATCTCTAAAATAAATCTCACAGCAAGAAAATATAGTTTATCATCTAACGTTAAGACAAAATTTACCTAACTACATTATTAGCCTGCCAATAAAATAAATCACTTTTGAGACATACGTCATTTAGTTCCAAGCTAAATTGTGTGTTCAAACAGCGCTCGCGATATTCAACCTTGTTACGCAGGCACTTCAGTGCTTATTGCGGGTAGCGGGTGGCAGAGTGCAGGGTAGGTGGCAGGGGAGTGGGGAGTGGGAAAATGAAACCTTGGAGCCTGGCCTTAAATAAGATATGCGCGGATTTACCATCGCTCCGCACTTTTTTCGCGTCGGTCCCAATTATTAATAAATTATAGCATTTATTAAGCCACCTCGGAGGCGCTAGGGCGGCCTGGCAGACTCCGAAACAGAGATCAGCACTACGTGATACGACATCATAAACAGAATGACTATGAAATAAAATTCACAATTGCTGTTTCTGTGTTACGTTTTCTTTTGCTATTTTGTTTACAGAGTTCCCATTAAATATCGAGTACCTATTATAAATTCAGGTGTCCATATAACAATTATTATAACACACTAGAAGACCAGCCAACGAATAAAACGTAGTCATCGAGTTTCACAATGGAACATTCAATCGCTATTGAAGATTTTGATGGATGTGATTGGAATAACTTCTGTGCGATTTAGATACGCCTATAATAGTAAACCAGCGGTAGGAAAACATAAATTGTTCAATTCGGCATACATAGGTACATTGGACCGCGCCGAATGGCAGAAACAAAGGGAGGTCTTTACTAACTAAGTACGTTCGGCTAAAATACCTGATACAATCTTGCGTGTGAATTGAATATATATTTTCCGTCGAGTGATATGTCGAGCAGGTCACTCGCCTGATAGTAAGCGTCACGCCTGCCCATAACAGTTGCAGTGGCACCCAGAACTTTGGTTGCAAAATCTTGCGCGTCGCTGAACTGCGCTCGTCACCCGGTGACATTGGTTTTTGAGTCTTATTGCCCAGTAACTTCGCTGGAAACATTGCCCTTCAAATGAACACACAGAAGTGTTTACACACTACCATAGAATAAATAGTCCTACACATTACTGCTTGACGGTTGAATATCTGACAGAGATGTTATACTTCCACAGCAGTACTCTTGCTTAAGAGGCATATCACTATAAAAAGTGAACCATGTGAGTTTTCTTTGCAGCAGGTATGAGTAGGCACCTCGTCGTTTTTTTCTTTGGCAGCATAAGTTCAGTTTATGTTAACACAAAATATTGGTAAAAACATTAAAAATAAAGAAATTGTGCAAAAAAGTCGTAATATTCAAATCACAAAGTATATTAGAGAATTAATCGACGTGTGTTGATCTGCCTCTGGCTTTACAAAACTGAATCTGTAAACATTACGGCGCGGGCGGCTCATTCGCTCGGAACGTGATGATTATATCATGACGAAACATTTTGTGAAACTACGTAGCAAACAATAGTGCGATATGTACCTATTAAAACGGTGTGTTCCATTGTACCGATGCGGATCAAATCGTACTTGAGTGTGACAAAAACTGCCACAGTCCCTCCGTCTCCATACCGTACACCTGTCCGTATATTTTATGTACTCGTACCATGCCTATTTAAACTACAGCCATGCATTGTTCTAGTATAGGTTATATATAAGTTATATTTTCTCACAAAACAGTCCAAGGAACTCATTTCAATGTGTATTTTTTTACAGGGCTAACGGAGAAAAACGGCATGACGGCTACGCACGGTGGTGGACGTGAAGATGACCGTCCGGACAAGGATTCCGTGTACACCATTAAAGCGGGGCTGAAGAACGAAGGCTACCAACACGACCGTGATTCTAACGATGACATCGTCAAACCCCCGCCGTTACCCACCGAGGAAGACACTTACCCCACCGGCAAAGTAAAACTATCGAGAAATGAAAAATGGAGAATACTGAAGAACATAGCTGCCGTGAGCTGCGCTTTTATGGTCCAGTTCACAGCGTTTCAAGGAACAGCGAACTTGCAATCTTCGATCAACGCCGCAGACGGTCTCGGGACGGTCTCGCTGAGTTCTATATACGCCGCATTAGTAGTCTCCTGCATATTTGTGCCCACGTTCCTAATCAAGAGGCTAACGGTGAAATGGACGCTGTGCCTGTCCATGATGTGTTATGCGCCTTATATCGGGGCGCAGTTTTACCCGGCTTTCTACACGCTGGTGCCGGCTGGTGTGGTGGTAGGGATGGGCGCAGCCCCCATGTGGACTTCGAAGGCCACCTACCTCACGCAAGTAGGAAGCGTCTACGCTAAGCTTACTGACCAGGCCGTCGACGGAATTATTGTACGCTTTTTCGGTTTCTTCTTCCTCGCTTGGCAAACTGCCGAGCTTTGGGGCAACTTGATCTCAAGTTTAGGTAAGTTTACAAAAATCATATAATATTAAACATTTTTCCAAATGCTACAAGTTCATCTGATATTTTGTTCAATTCCACTTTAATGGGAATAAGCTTCTATTTTAAAAGGTTGAGCCTCATGCAAAGTAATTTGTAGGAAGCATTGACCACACCCAAGTTGCCTGATTGTCGTTATATATAACGAGAACCGTATTATTCCAGTATTCTCATCTGGAGTGCACAGTGGAAGCAACGTGACGATCGACAACACGACTAAGACGCTGATGTCTTGCGGTGCCAACTTCTGCATGGTCGGCGGCGGTCACAACGATAACCAGAACTTGCACCGACCGCCTGACAGCGAAATCTACGAGATCAGTGCGATATACCTTGCATGCGTCGTCGTCGCTGTCTTGATGGTGGCGCTCCTTGTCGATCCATTGTCTCGGTAAGTTATATATTTTTTCAAAAAATACCATCTGTATTTTGCACGAATTTAAAAGGATGCGTCAGTTACCAGCCTGATTTTACCTCAACATAAGTCTGTAGACCTTCTAATACTTAAAAAAGCTTTGGAAAAAAACTTAATTGAAACCTCGAGATCAATTCATGGAGTCAAGCTAGGTACTTTTACCTAATAGATCTGGTGGCATCGGAATAAGAAAACTTTCTAGTGTAGCTCTTTCCTTTCATCCGTGCAACAGAGGCTGTGTACGCAAATTTTATAAACACCTTCAGTCGAGATACTCTGTGCAGACGATGCAATGACAGCATGGGAGTCTCTTTGCCCTAATGAAAGTCTGTTTTTGACTGTTTTTTACCAACCTTGACCGCTTCGTAATTTTTCGTAATCTGCTACTATCCAATTAATATAATATAGTACAACATAATATATATACCATTTAAGACTTGTAATAAACGGCGGCCTGAGCCCTGACAAACTCTGACACCAGAAGCCAGCACTACCTTATACGACAAACAAACAACCAAACTTGTAATATTGTACAAATCGAGTAAGACTCCAAATAACTGATACAAAGCATCTCAAATTGCTTATTTTATCTGTATCGTCCATTTTATTGCCTAAACAATTTTGTAGCATGATTGAAGTTGTCGTTTTTTACGTTCCTTGTTTTTGCGTGAATCTTTCGTGTGAAGTCATTGCCATTTAATACCGTTTTTTTTATAGAATATCAATGACTCAATTTGTTTTTCAATATTTTTAATAAAATGCTGTCAACTCTTGTTGGAATTTGTCAGGTACCTGACCTGAGATAAACATTAAGCAAATTTTAGCTCGTGCTTGTGAGTCACTTACCTAAATACTTACCTAAAATTCAAAAATGTGTGTCAAACTCGTTTATTAATCTGGTATAATATATTGTTCCCAGTTTGTTGTTAGTAGATTGTAGGGACCTTGTTTTTTCAGGTATGGAGAAAAGCAAAGGACATCTGATCCATCAAGAGAACTATCGGGAATCCAGCTACTATCTGCCACCGCCTACCAGCTCAAGAAACCTAACCAGCAGCTTTTGATACCGATCACTATATGGATTGGGATGGAACAGGCATTTATTGGTGCTGATTACACCCAGGTAAATTAAAAACTTATTTCGCAAATAAGAATTTAAATACGAGTCAAAGAATATATTTTTATGGATCTGTGTTAAACTTACCGCCATACTTATAGGCAACTTTAATAATTCTTTGCACCAAAAAATAGACTTCAAATAAACTTACAAAAATCTACAAAACAATACCAACGTAAAACCAGCCCCACTGCTGCTGCAGTACGAACGAACAAAAAAAAAAAAGTAAAAAAGGAAGGCCTCCCTTCCTTTTTTATGATTTTGGAGGTCTTGTGTTTTTGATGGCCAGACTTTACAAAAGCCGTTCCGTTTAGCTTTTCATTCTTAAAAAGATTAAATAATATATGATTTCACCTTACCAGAACATTGAAATGGGCGGACAAATTAGACACGTGGTTAGAATTAATGTTTGCCAACTAGTTTTTGCTTCTGAACTAACATATATTACGTGTGTCATTATTATATTTCCCCCAAAGACCGCGATTCTCACCAGGTCATGTGTGGGGCGGACTCCATGGGGTGGTCCGATGAACCAAACGCTCCGGAAGACAGATCGTAGGACGGCTCCCACGCTCTGTCATAAGTGTTCATAAGTCGACTACTTCCGGCTGAGAAAATAATGATCATTATATCTTACCTAGAACGCAATTCTCAGTCAGATCTTGTAGAACTCAATATTGCATATGCTTAATGTGTTTTAGATTAATTAGGAATGTAACATTACCTTTGTTTTCCAGGCATACGTTTCGTGCTCTCTCGGCATCCGATCGATTGGCTATGTGATGATATGCTTCGGGGTAGTGAACGCTATTTGCTCGCTGCTCTTCGGAACAGCCATGAAGTACATCGGCAGGTAAGCCGGCTTGTTTACACCAAAAAGGTATAGGCAGTAACAGTGTGGCGCTGGCGGTATTTTTAAACCATTGGTTCCTATCGGCAGATTCCCAATACTAGTGATGGGTGCAGCGCTCCACTTGGGCTTGATCGTGTGGCTGCTCATCTGGAGGCCGAGCCCGGATCACCCGACCACGTTCTTTGTCATCTCAGGCCTGTGGGGCGTCGGCGACGCCGTTTGGCAGACCCAAGTCAATGGTAAGACATTTTTGTATTTTCAGCTATAATAATCTGCCAGTTTAATAAGAATCTCGTAAGAATCTCATAAAAATTGGATAGTACATTATATCTCATATAATGTTTCTCATTTCATATAACATCTCATATACTCGTAATTAAACAATACTAAAAAGAGGCAAAGAGGAGAAAGGTTGCACACCAACTTTAAATCGTTATTTTAGATCATGGTCATTCGAAATGAAAAATGATCAGTGAATCCTAAATATAATATTCAAATCATCATCCTCGTGTCAGCCTTTAGAACTCCACTGAACATAGGCCTCCCCCAAAGAGCGCTATGACGAGCGATCTTGTGCCACCTCCATCCACCGACTTCCTGCGATGGCTATAATGTCTTCGGTCCATCTTATGGAGGGTCTCCCTACATTTCGCTTGCTTGTTCGTGGTCAACATTCGAGAATCTTTATTCCCCAGTGGTTGTCGGTTTTGCGAAATATAAGGCCTGCCCATTGCCACTTCAACTTGCAAACAGGATTTTCAAATACTTATTCAATAAAACCCCTACCCCACTTAACATAGTTCGTCGACTTAATCCAATGAGTAGTAATTTAATAAAAACTCTATTAATTTTAAAAGTGCAGTACTATGTTTTTAAGGCCAGTGTGTATTGATTTGATTTTATCCATGTATGTTTGTTTGTAATGGATAAACTCAAAAAAATACTTAACCGATTAGAGTTTTCTCAAGCTTCACTATTCCAGACGGGCATAGGCTAACTTTCCCCCGGGAAAATACAAAGTTGGATAACGAGAAAACGGGCGGAACCGTAGGACCGAGCAGCAAGTAACGAATAAAATGATTATGAGGAAAATAAAAAATGTATGTTAAAATGTTTCAAATAAAATCGACCGAGATGTTATATTGTATGACATATGCAGTAGGTACTAACCTTTTAGTCGCCGCGCTGCCGAGGCAACCTGTACCTCACCTGAGCCTGCTAAGGAAAAACGCCCAAGACGCACTCTGACTTTATTTTTGTTTACAACATTTTTGGGATCAGGTATTTCCTTCGAGAACATTTTATTATGTGATATAAGTAATGCAACTATGATATGTGAACTTTATAACTGTCCGGTTCATAAGAAGATAATCAACAGGATTATCTTCTTTAATTTATTGAGATCTCAACAGATTTCAACTATTGTTACTGGCAAATGGCGTCCTTATCGCTGCCCGTTTGTGTGACTCTGCGCAATCAGTAACTAAGATTTTGAAATTAGGTATTTGAGAAGGAAGATGTAATGAAGCTTAAAGATACGGTTTTTAATAATATTAAAAATATATTTTTTATCCTTATCGTTAAAATATTTGATGGTAACAAATCCTTCGCGGTTTTTTTTTTATCCTCCAGTTATCCGGATTCAGGTATGAATATGTAGTTAAAATAATAATTATTTAAATTAAAACGATAGTCAATTAATCAACGTTAGCTGCCGTTATGTCCTATACTATAATTTTCATAGTGAGAAATTCTTGTAGACCGAGAGAACAAACTTTTGTTCGTGCATGAAATCGTTTGGGGGCGTTATTGAGATACGGGTCGTCTCCCGTATCTCAATAACGCCCCCAAACGATTTTTGCTTTGCTTGTATTAAAAGTATTAAAAGCTATACTTTTCTACTTAGATTTTGAGTTGTATGACAGCATATGAAAAATCGATACACCGGGAGGTAGTTCACGGCGAATCTATGAAGATAATGTATAAACACAATTATAATTTTTTTACTTTTATCAATATTATATAGCACTTTTATAAGTCAACATTTTAAATGTGTCCTGATCTAGGAAGCAATAATAATAACAATATAAATAGACCAAATCAATACATTATGTAAACTATAATTTGAGTTTGCTTTCAAATGTGCCGACTCAGAGTTGAATCACGCACAAAAAAAAGGAAATGCCATTATGACTCTACCGTTGCTTTGGAAACACGCCCGTTAGAAAAGAGAGTTCCTTTAACTCTACGGAGATGTCACTTTTGTCAACCCTTTTACAGAAGATTTAATGATAATACATATTTAAGTAGCCAAATCTAAGTCTGTGTATGTATCTAAGTATGTGTCTAAGCTTTCCGAAAGTATTTTAGCATTTTTGTTCCAGGTTTATACGGAGTTCTCTTCAGACGCAACAAAGAGGCTGCATTCTCTAACTTCCGCCTGTGGGAAAGTGCTGGATTCGTGGTAGCCTACGCCTACTCTACCCACTTGTGTGCCAGAATGAAGCTATACGTTATGATGGTGGTGCTACTAATCGGCGTAGGAGGATACATCGTCGTTGAAATTCTGCATAAGAAAAAGGTGAGTATTTTTTACTTATTTCTTGACTTCAAAGCAAATATATATTTCACGTATGTATCTATACGACCTATATACTTAAGTACCTAAATACATAGTTACACTACATAGTAGAGTATTGCTTCTATTGGTAATATTTAGCTTTTGTGCTGTTTCCCATACAGCACCCAACCTTGAAAGCAAGCCGAGCCTACAAGTAAACTTGTCTGAAATGTGTGTGCCAACCGGTACCTTATTTTTGTGTTATACTGCCCGACAATAACTACAACATGCCGTTTCACTAATACGAGTATATCACAGTATAATCCTATCAACTATTGACCTGTATTCTACATTAGTTGTACACAGTTTATCGCTACGCTGTATTCTACATTAGCTGTACACAGTTTATCGCTACGCTGTATTCTACATTAGTTGTACACAGTTTATCGCTACGCTGTATTCTACATTAGTTGTACACAGTTTATCGCTACGCTGTATTCTACATTAGTTGTACACAGTTTATCGCTACGCTGTATTCTACATTAGTTGTACACAGTTTATCGCTACGCTGTATTCTACATTAGTTGTACACAGTTTATCGCTACGCTGTATTCTACATTAGTTGTACACAGTTTATCGCTACGCTGTATTCTACATTAGTTGTACACAGTTTATCGCTACGCTGTATTCTACATTAGTTGTACACAGTTTATCGCTACGCTGTATTCTACATTAGTTGTACACAGTTTATCGCTACGCTGTATTCTACATTAGTTGTACACAGTTTATCGCTACGCTGTATTCTACATTAGTTGTACACAGTTTATCGCTACGCTGTATTCTACATTAGTTGTACACAGTTTATCGCTACGCTGTATTCTACATTAGTTGTACACAGTTTATCGCTACGCTATTTTCTCTAAAATCACTCGGAAACTCATATTCTCTTCATCTCTTCATATAAACTTTTATACAAGTCTATTTGTTCGGGTTCTCTTTCGTGGTGAAAGATATTTCGACACAAGCTTATTAGACTCTCTAGTAAAGTTTATTGACTTCGTTCTAAGTACATTTAAATTGAATGTTATCTCCAATGGAATGTGGTCAGACCAATACACATTATGTAATATCTTCGCGTCGAACACTGATCTCCACGCCGCTTCAGATACCACACAAGGGTCTAACCATGCATCATAGACGAAAGCCCTAATATTTCAAAGTCGGTACAACTTTAATATTTATGCTCACCGCAAAATTCTATAACTACAGTCACAAAATAAATAATAGTACAAATCTTCAATTCTGAACGAGGGTGCGCATTATCGTTTTTTTATTTTGTGATTATAGTCCCCAAATATGAACACGGAGTCTACGATGCATTACTCAACTATAGCCGCGTTCTCGCCGGGGCACTCCGTAAAGTTCGTATTCTGTAGGCATAATAGGCATAGGCAATAGGCATAATACATGATATACTGAGAACAGTAATACTGACCTGTCAGTTACTGACACTTTTTTGCCGACTAGCTGTGCCCGCGGCTTCGCACGCGTAGTCATTTCTCCAGGTTAAAAATACTCTATGTGCTATTCCAAGACCTAAAATACTAATATTAGAAACATTCTTCAGCCGTCAAAAAATTTTTTATCGATTGCTCGGTTTCTACTCATGGAATTGAGATACCAACTACACCAGTTTTTAAGTTAAGCCATGAGCTATCCAAGAGTGCAAAACCGCATCGCAATCGGCCCAGTAGTTTTTACGTGATGCGCGAACAAACAAACATACAGACAGAAAGACAAGACTTAAAAAGAAAGAAAACTTATTCAGTAGCTTATTTTAAATACACTAGACCATTTTTTTTAAATTATCTTGTTTGTACAGACTTTTTAGTACTAATTGCTTTATTATAAGAAAATATATTTATTACTTCAAAATTAACGTAACTTTGGACCTCTATCTCATAGGAATCCTCTATTTTTTCGGGATAAAAAGTATCCACAATTTTAACCTATCATATAAACTATGAATGTGTCAAGTTGTGCAGTAGTTTCAGCGTGATATGTTTTCATTTAAATAACTTTCAATCGATATCCTGCGGGAACCCTTTAATTTTTCGGGATGAAAATGATCCAATGTCATAGTATGAACTCAAATGATACCAAGTTTTATTTGAATTCATTCAGTAGTTTCGGCGTGATACGTAGCCATGATACAGAAAGACTGAAAAAAATAAATAAAAAAAACAGTTTTGGCTTCAGTATCGAATAGAATAGCAACCAAAAAAATACTTCAGTGTACTGAATTGGACCTGTTACAATTTTTCTGATTTGAACGCACCTGTTATTTTCACGTGATCTCAAAATTTGGATCAATACTTCCTAAAAACAACATATCTTGCGGTTACATCCAAATCTCTTGTAAAGCCACAATATCAGCTGATCAGCATGAAATTCTGAGTCACCTGAAAGAGTGACCGACCTGCAGTTGAAACGAACCTGCGTATAAAAATCTAACTAAACAAGTTTGGTTAGATTTTTATACGCATTATTTTGGGTGTGTTTATCCATTTACTTTTTGTTTCCTTAATTATTTTCGTTATACATTATTTTATTATTAATTTATTTATGAGCCTGTAGGAGTCCTCGTCCCGCCATCTACGTCTGGCCTACAACGGTGCCATTCAGTTGTAGCTTTTGCCCACAACTCGTTCGACATTCTGCAGACGTGGCCAGTCCAGTCCCATTTCAGCTTGGCAGACTTTTCCCCAATATCAGCGATCTGTGTTTCGGAGCGCATTACTTGGTTCCTGATACAGTCCGTCAGTTTGACACCTAATACTAATACTGCACTCCATGGCTCGCTCGCAGACCCCGAGTGCGGACTTTTACTGATCTGTCAAAGACCAAGTCTAAACACCGTAGGTGAGAATTGGAAGGATTATTTCTATTGGAGCATATACATTTTCGAAATTGTATACCTTCAGGCCATAAACAATCATTTAGGAATAGAGGTAATTTGGAGTGAATAATGCCCGGCCAATATTGCACAGACATAATTCATGTATCTACCTGCAGTATTACAAATTATTAGATGTGATATATCAGCCCGGGACGATTGCGAGGCCTCTTTTATGTAGGCTAAAGTCACGAAGAGAAAAACTTCACAGAACCAAATCGGCCAACCCCGACTCCACGGTTAGTTCAGCGTTTCCCCCACGATGAAACGCTGAACTAACTGATGTTGAAAATATTTCATGCAAAGACCCTTTGTTTTATTTATGATTCGTTTTGTATACATATTTTATTTTGCGTACTGCTAAGGAATGGAACTCCTTGCCATCTTCCTTTTTTCCTGAAAACAACAAGCAGGAAATTTCGAGGCTAGAGTTAATATTTATATTCTAGATCTACGTGCCTCCACCTTCAGCCACATCACTTGCCATCAGACGAGATTAAACATATGATGATGGTTAAAAGGATGAAAAAAAACTTAAACCGTAATTTTTATTAGTGTTTTTTGAGAACATAAAATAAAATCGTACCTTACCTAAAATACTCGGTTAACTTACGAGTTTACCGTACTATAGGTATAGAGAAAGATATGCAAGGCTTCTCTATGAAAATCTCCTAAAGGTGCTGATATCCTGGTACTAAAAGGTGCAGATTGGATCAATACCTTCACCTTGGCATGCGCCGCACCGCACCTGTTGCGCACGGCGATAAAGTTTTCGAAGTCAACAAATGTTTTATTTCGTACATATAATTTTAAAACAAAATGTCGTGCAAATAAACTAAATACAAACACATTTAGTACCATTCTTTTAAAACTTTCCTGTAATGTTTCCACGCAAATGTAATGAAATTTGCTCACTTTCGCAGTTATAGTATTCAAATTATTGATTTCAATCCGTCTAGGTCATGCACACATTCTCTTAATACAGTCTATCTATGTGCACGCAGACACATGAAAGTTGGGTGGTGTTGGGGAAGTGCATAGCGTCTCTTTTTAGCTAATGACTTTTTCGAATGCAGCGTTGAAATGGCAAATGTAAAGGAGGCTGGGTGGTATCTATAAGGTATGGACAATGCAATAGGTATACTAAGTTAAGACCTCTTGCGGTGTTATGATAACCTGGTAGAACTAATGCAAGATTTTGCCATCGAGTTGCATCCGATAAGAATTTTCTAAGAAGAATGCACCCGCGGTGACATGGCAATCGTCAGTTATTTTTTATGATGGCCGATGCTTATTTAGTCCATATCGTGCAATTTTCTTCTGTGGTACGTATGTTTCTATTCTATTGTTTTTTGACTTTTACTACTGTGACTTTTTCTAGTTACATGCTTGCCTGGTACATGCCCCTCGGTCTCTTTGTCAATTTTGTGGTAATTATAGGGTTAATTGTAGCACTGTGCGTGCAATAGTACCATTAATGGTACTAACGATACACAGTACTGTCACTAGTACCATTAACGGTACTGTCCAGTGTACTAGATATGTAAAGGCGCAATATTAGGAATCTCGAAAACCGAAGAGAAAATGAATCCGCAGCTCTGTGATCGAGTATAACAGCTGAAAACCCTGGTCGAGAGTCACTGTAAAAATAAGCATAATAGAACGTCCAATTAGAACCGCTGTTTATCTTTGGAAAGACTAAATTGTTTTATTTTTAGCTTTTAATACTAAAGTATAATAAGTTAAACCTTCTAATTAATAATACACAAGTTTGACTCATTGGATAGGGAAATAGTAAATTTCTTATTATACGTAACACTTAGGCTAGCTTCAGCTTACCTATTTAATAAGATAGCATAATCTTCATATGTTTTATATTTGTGATATTTCTCAATGACCTCGAACTTTAATCTTAAAGCCTCTTAATAAACCTTAACCTTAAGCTCCATAGTTAAATTAAATTATCCGTAGCCTTGTTAGTGAGTTACCCACGATTCTCTAGATTTCGTTACGTGACAGGATCTGCGCAAACTTCAGCGGCCTGATTGGCAATGGGCCTTAGAGGTCGCGCAATGAAGAGTGCAAAAGCATATTTTGTCGTCGAAGGCCAAGGCCCACTTTGGAGTCATTGCGTCATCTTAGTAGTAAATATCTAACTAATTTCTTCAGAATTATGATTTATCATTAATACTATAAAAAAAACTGAACTAATTTGCACTACAATTATTAAGATTTCAGTGGCTATATTTTTGTTGTTAATTACTTAATTTTAGTATTAATAACACGCGATCGCGCGCTTGAAGTATAAATTGATACGTTTTAATTGCACTTAAAAATGTATTTATATTATTTGAAAGACATTACGATCACAATGACTCCGTGCTCATCAACATCAACAAACGGAATCTTTTCGAGCTTGTGAGGTGAAATATAATTGCACAATTGGTTAGGGTCTCCTGAAGCCGCGTTGACACGATCAGAGTCTGCTCGGTTCGAGTAGACTCGTACGAGTCGGCTTCATACGAGTGTACACATAGGTGTTTACACGTATCTAAGCGTACTCATACATATCTAGTGTCACACTCACTTTTTACCCGACTACGGCAAAGCAAGGGAAGGTTAATGAGTTTAACAGTCTATGTATAAGGGTATGTGGATGTTCCACCATAGCGTCGCCCCAATTGGTCCGATTTTGACAAGCGCGGTGTCGGTTGATTTGTCTTCATGTTTAGAGTGTCATAGACTAGGGTTTTTAGGGTATTAATTTTAGTTTAGTATTTGTTTCGAAAGATGTCGACGAGACGCTTGTAAATTTTTAGTAGCCGCCATTTTGTTTTCCTACTCGTATACGAGCTAGCTCGGATGAGTAGAACGCGGTCCGAGTCTACTTTGATCGGATACAGTCATCCGTGGCCCAATTCCATAACTTGGCTACAATCGGATTATCACTTTTTTCATAGCAAATTCGACTCTATCGCAAGGCATTAGTGGTTGCGATACTGAGAATTCGATTGAAGCCAAGTTATGGAATCGGGCTACCGATTTCGCTTGGATTGTGGGTTGCCACAATACGAGTGGCATCCGAGTAGGCTTCCGAGTGCAATCGGACCGAGCAGACTCGGATCATGTTAACGCGGCTTAAGGGTAACATAGATATATCATTGTATGACACAAGTACATATTAAAAATATATATAAATCGGTCCATTCGTTTGGAAGCTACGATTCTCACCTCCCTTTTCTCTCTCCCTTTTTTTTCCTCATATATTTAAGAACTATCTCGCTCACATAAGCTTCAAACATAAAAATAACACTTTAAAATCGTTCCTTTCGTTTGGAAGCTACGATTCTCACCCCCCTTTTCTCACCTTCCCCCAATCCCCCTTTATAACTAAGAACCATCTCGATCACATCAGCTTTCAAACAGAAAAAACCGCATCAAAATCAGTCCATTCGTTTGAGAGCTACGATGCCACAGACAGACACACAAAACACACACACACACACACATACACTTGATCAGGGGTTAAAAAATGATAGGTAGGTACTGATTCCCATTGCTGCATCACAGACGAGAATAGGTATTATATTTAGAACTATAATCTAACAATGCGCTATAATTCAATAGAGGTCTAGAAATAATTTTGGTAACATTTTGTTTTCTTCTCTTCCAGGCTCGCCGTATGAAAGCCATCGCCGAGGACCCTGTGATTGCTGCCGAAGCTGCCAAGCAGCCTCCGGAAGAAGACGATGAAAAAGACGAAATCGACGATGAAATAATAATTACCCATCTTTAATCCCAGCGATCCTACTCCAGATGTCCATACTTCATTAGTCCTGCAAAAAACAAACAAACGTGGACAGCGGAGCGTCGCATTTGCCATAACATTCTTTTGGTAACGTACAAACCCACGAAACATTATCTCACATATAAATTAAACTCGAATTTAATTAGATCTATTCATGTATCCAATAGTTAAGTTTAATAGGTAATTAAGAGTCTGCTTCCCGAATCGAAGCTCAAATTATATTATATAACAAGTACAAAACTGTTGCTCTTTAGGCTGTCGAACGCTAAATTCAATGTACTTACAATAATTGAATGAGTATATATGTTCAACTATTGAAGCACCAGTAAATACTCAGATTATCATTATATATTATAGGTCGGTTATTGAAAGCACGCGCTATCACAGTACTAAAATGCATTTGTTTTAGTATTGTCACAGTACATATAATATATTCCATAACTATATATTATGTGCTGTAGTACTATGATGTCGCCAGGTTTCAGTACCTAACCGACCTGTTATATTTATTTACTTAGTTGAAAAATAAAACATGACACAGTTTCCGTAAAAACTAATATTCTGCCGTTGTGTAAATAAATTAATATAATGTGAATGTAAGCCATTAATATCATTTAATCTTTGTTCCATCTTTTTCTTTGTTATTTTTTTGTTCTTATTTATTTCCTTTGCATCGACAGTCTAAAAAGAATCGTGTAAATGTATCGATATTAATGAACGAATAGAAACATCTGTGTTTGTCGTTTCTTCGTTTGTAATCACAACCTATTGTCTTAATATTTTGACTCCGCAAGGTCTCGTGCTGTAAGGACCCTTTAGCTATACATATTTCAATCTCAGTATTCGCGGTTAAATGTTAAAACTATCTTCGCATGAATAGGCCTTGCTAAAACGGGCCTTGCTAGAACTCTATTACTTATTGTTATTATGACAAATTAATAATTTGTTATTGCCTTTTTTCAAAGTTGACGCATGTGAAACCTCCACAACAAAGTAATTTCAATCTATGTAATAGAACATTATTTAGTTCGTCTAGCATCGTCATTTTATTGAAAATATTTCTTTCGTACATAATTATACAGTATTTTATTATTTCAATAATGTCTAAAGTTAGGTAGTAGTTACTTTTTATGAATATATCAAATTATTTACGTCCTAATTTGGTTCCAGAAGTAGAAATTATTTATTTGTATTTATTTAAAAATCAAGCTTATAATTTTGTGTAATGTCGTAGTTATAAAAATCATGCTGCTATCATGATTTATTTAAATTACGATAGTGGCGGCTCTAGATATAAGTATTTTTAATTGATAGGCTCCAGCCGTTTGATTGAATGCTATAATAGTATTGTGTATCATCACAAATATTGTAGTGTCGATGATGTATAAAAAAACATGTAAGTGTTTTCATTCATAAAATAGTATACGTGTACGTTTCCAATTGTCAATGAATAGGTAAAGCTGGAGCCATAGAAACCACTTTTTTATGATATAAAGTTAAAGAACTATTGTAACCAGTCTCTAATTTTGGACAATGTTTGAATTCTGGTTGTTGTGGATTTTGAAAAAGCAGCCAATCAATGCCTTTTCGAAACAGCCTTTAGTATTTGCGGAGTCAAAAATTACTTTTGCGGTGCGATTTTGGGATTAGGGGTATTAGGTCATAGCGTCATAGGTTCTGCTCTTGTAGTTCGAACCCAAAGGATAAGTTATGCCTACCCGTAAGCCAGAAATCATAATAAAAGACGATCGATTTTAACAGTTTCTACACAGAATAGGTATCGATCCAGATTCCGATTAAAAGGGATGCCAATGATTTTCAGTGTCCTTCAAAGCACACTTCAACAACTGCCACCAGATTACGGCGTGTATCTAGTGTAGCTTATAATGTGCACTCGTGTTAGTCTCAGACTTAAGTCCGAAGAGGAAACATTTTAATAATGCATACTCGTACATACATGTTTTATGAGCCCCTTTCGACACACTCACAGGGAGATTTTAATTATGTTTAATTTAATGTTTTTAATATTGTTATCTGAAGTTGTGTGTCGAATAAATGTTTTTCTTCTTCTTCTTCTATCTATTCTATCTACGTTCAATTTGATCCGAGCCTGGAACCCTCTCGTTCGTTTTGTGCGTTTTGATTAGGGTACCGTTGTGATCTCCAGAACTTGTTCTTTCCAACAATGAGCCTAATCTTTATTTTAGTACGGACTTTTAGGGTGCTTCAGCCACTGTTGAGATTTTTACTTCTTTTCCACCCCGTCTTTTTAACTTAGTAGACTTTTTGTAAATCTTTTCATGTTGAATCGAATTTTCTTAACGAGATCTTTAGAACATCACCCAAATAAATACGCTGCCCTATCTAAATCGCGAGTTATACAGAATTAAAGATCACAAAACATAAATTTTGCTGAATTTGCTCTGTGCGTCCTGGCAGGAGGAGGGCCTCCTCTGTCTTTTAATAAAAATTGTATATTAAATCACGGAGCTGACTATATAAGCTAAAAAATTACACCAAAATTATATCTCTGCAGCTTTTATAAAAAAAAACTGCTAGTTGATTACTTATCCTGGTTCAAATTAAAACTAAATCAATCATTCATCTAATCATCATTGTCAATAAAATTGATATTAAATTCGGCAAGTAACAACTTTACATTGCAAACTTTCGATTGAAAAGGAATTAAAGTGGGGCAAGAAAAGTTATGATAATCCCAATTTTTTTTCCGATTATTATGAATAACTTATTGAAACTGTAGTTTAACAAGTTACATGATGCTACTACAGACCCATTGTGAGTTCGAATCAGCGAATATCGGTCATACTCAGACTCTCATTTCTTCTTATAAGGCCGATTTATCAGTAAAAAAAGTAAAAGAAGAATTCTATTTGAAAAGGTTTGTTAAAAGTTTGATGCCACAGAGAGACAAACTGTATGTGGCAATGACGATACTGTGGCATCTAGCTTTCAAACATTACATATTCAGTGAACCGATTTCAGTGTGGGTTTGTTTCAGGCTGATTCCCGTTATGATTGAAGTAACTGCGAAAAATATTTTTATCTTGCCTACAATTACTAAAGTAACTCGGTTAACGCTCGATTATCTGTGATGCTTTCAATGTCTGTCATAGGCTATTCATTCATTCATTCACTGAATAACAAAAGAGGTATAGTTAAAAAAAGAACTTTAACGTCGCATCGCGTTCGAGGAAAGAGATCATTTCATGAATTTATTTTGATTAATATGATTATTGAATAATATCGCAATAGATAATTTTACAATACTGTAAGATACTGAGATCAAATGGTTAGAATTATTTGTAGAACTTTAAATACGTAGTTAATAATTAAATGAAGATTATATACATCTGCGTTTAAAATTGTTATAAAGTACTAAAAAGTATATTTCTCAGAATTGCCGAGTGACGACGAACGATGCCTAAATAGGATATACAAATAGACACCATAATTGAAACCCATGCTTTTAAATTATTTGATGTTGAGGCGGTAGGCAAACAATGACTTCGGCGGCGGTTCAGCCCGCTCCCCCGTATTACGTACATAATACCAATTTGTTCCCTGACATTGCCGTTTTCTGTTTAGAAGTTAATAGTCTGATTTTAACTGTCATGCATTTGACTAGGAACATACGGCACAAAAGACAGTTTCAAAATTACAGGAAATTAATTTATACGATGCAGTGAAGAACGCTATTCAATAACGAATCGATTATTAGAGCTTAGGCATGAGTAAACTTCCATCAAAATACCAAAACTGTACAATAATTGTTTGACAATTATTCTATTTCGTTTAATTTAACAAGTTTAATAAGTTTAATTTCTATTTTTGTACATTTGTTTAAAACAAAACAATTTCGAAATGAATCGTACATTTCATAGTAAGGACCTAAATATAGGGCAGCAAGTTGCGCCAATAAGCGGGCTATTTGGTGGTAGGTATGTATATATATCCCTTTCGATTTTCAAGATTTTGCACCGTACAATTGATCAATTTTATTTATTGTACAGCTCAAATGCGAGTTTTATTTAGTGTAGGTCCCAATGTATTTTTGGTTGATTACAATTTTAAACGAAGTAGATTATAATACATGATGTATCATAAATACCTTTTTAGGTACTTTTATAGAACACGGCTGCCTACCCATCGGACTGTAAATTCGATGTCAAATTATTTTTGAAACATGTCATATATGTATACAAATGCCGTTATGTTACTATACCATTACTTTAAGTGAAATGAATAATTTTACGGTCACAAGTTTTCACATACAGTATGACTTTCTCTGCATCAGAAACTATAAGAAATACCTAAAACTGATCAAAGTCACGATCCTGATTGATGAAAACTGAAATTAGGAATTTACTGCATTATACTTTCCTAGCCAGAAATAGGACTCGAACATTTTGCAATTACAGTAACATTTGTGGTAAGGTAAAAATAATAAAAATATGCCCGCTATACTAAAAGGCGTTTATAAAAAAAACTGATCAAAGTCACGATCCTGATTGATGAAAACTGAAATTAGGAATTTACTGCATTATACTTTCCTAGCCAGAAATAGGACTCGAACATTTTGCAATTACAGTAACATTTGTGGTAAGGTAAAAATAATAAAAATATGCCCGCTATACTAAAAGGCGTTTATAAAAAAAACTGATCAAAGTCACGATCCTGATTGATGAAAACTGAAATTAGGAATTTACTGCATTATACTTTCCTAGCCAGAAATAGGACTCGAACATTTTGCAATTACAGTAACATTTGTGGTAAGGTAAAAATAATAAAAATATGCCCGCTATACTAAAAGGCGTTTATAAAAAAAACTGATCAAAGTCACGATCCTGATTGATGAAAACTGAAATTAGGAATTTACTGCATTATACTTTCCTAGCCAGAAATAGGACTCGAACATTTTGCAATTACAGTAACATTTGTGGTAAGGTAAAAATAATAAAAATATGCCCGCTATACTAAAAGGCGTTTATAAAAAAAATGGCATGGCTACGGAACCTCAAGTCTTTGCGTGTCTGACACGCACTTGGCCGTGTTTTTTTAGGTTCACAATTGTGTTATTCATTGGCAAAAGTTATACCTATTCCCTTTTCTTGAGCTCGAAGTGTTGATGGTAGGTAGAGTAACAAAACCACGTGATAATATAGTAAAATATATAAAATTAAGAATTTAAATTATAATCCCATAAGTGTTAGCAAAGTAAGGCTATTATAATAATTAAATTGCTTTATATTTGAAATAACACAGTTTATGTACCTATTATTATTTTTGTTTAAGATATTATGCTATTTTACGATATCGTAATTAAGAGATGGTGATGAAAATAAACATTGTTTGGTCATCGCGTTGTTTTTTTTTTTTATAATTTCTGGGTATTTTTCATCATGTCAAGATGCAGATTAATGGTATCCCTACATTCTTCCTAATCTATTTAGAGTATTGTAAATAACATAATCAAGTTAGTTGTAAGTAACATAGCATCAAGTTTCGCAAATAGATACTGTAGACCTTCCGGGGTTTCCGCGGCAAAGCACAAGTCATCAGCATACATAATCTCGGTAATCAGATTGTAACACACCTTGGTGCGAGCCTTTAATCTCGCTAGATTAAAGATTCCACCAAATGTACGAAACCTGATATGTATGCCTTCTGTAGTGTTGTTTAAGGTCTGGCGAATGACCACTGAGAAGTAAAGAGCAAAATGGGTAGGCGCCAGCACACAACCTTGTTTAACACCACATGATCCTGAAAATATCTGTGATTGCTCTCCATTTACAGCCACACAGCACCTCATGTCATTGTGTAGAAGTCTTATAATTCTGATAAACTTGTCTGCAACTCATCTTAGCTAATACTATCTATAGTGCCTCTCGAGGTACGCTGTCGAAAGCCTTCTCTAGATCGACAAAGCAGAAGTAAAGCGGCTGCCCTTGTTCTCTGCTCTTTTCCTGCAGCTGTCTTAAGGAGAATATCGCTTCGCTAGTACCTCGTTTAGGACGAAATCCAAACTGGGTCTCTGGAAGCAGACCCTCAGACAATCGTGTAAGCCTGCTGAGAAACACCCTGGCAAAGTTTTTTTACGGGGTTGAGAGTAGTGAAATGCAGATTAGACCGCCTTCAAATGTACAATATATATATATTACATCAACGGTGCCTACATTGTGCACGAGTGCACGAGTATTTACCGCAAAAATATGGTAAATAAGCCATATAAGAGCTAAACACCCAAGGTCATAATCGATGAAAGCGGAAGAGTAAAGTCGCCGTATCCGAAAACGGCATGGATGACTGTATATATTTATAGTTGTAAAACTAAACTGTTTTTTAGGAAATGTGTTTTTGGTGCACTTTTCTTTATTTGTAATATATGTTTTATGTGATTACACTGCATAAACAGTTTCATTTTCTAAATGAAATCGCACCGACTCTCCCAGTAAATGTTCATTGGCGTCTGGCGGGAGGATCGAGCATTGAGTGGAATTTTTCACTCATTTAAGTGGAAGTATGTACGAAACACCTACGAGGTATCTTGTTGTACTTATAAAACCTATGATACGTAAGTACATATCACCTACCCAAAAATATGGACCTGCGCTTTTTAATATCTTCCTATATTCTTTGTGAGTTGTATACATATCTTTTGGTTTGAAGTGTATTGAACATAATCAACTGTTATTGTTGGGTAGCCAATCTGGCTCTTTCCCATAGATAACTGCATATTACTACTCGTAGTACTTTAGACAGACTATTGACGAACGTCGCAATTAGCGCATTTGATTATCGCCATTTTGACGCTGTTGGCGCTGATAGCAGTACTTTGGCAGTAGTGAGCGTCCACGGAACTAAAGTATTTACTACGTACGTAAGTAGTTAACGTATTTACTTTTTTTTCTATTGTACACTCAGTGGGTCGCTTTGAATCGGCCCAAACGAAAGTAACGCAGCTCCCTTGGGACTTTGGGCAAATATTGCAATTGGTTAAGAACAAGTTTGAGAAGGAAGCCAACCGAAGAATTCAGTTGGGTTGGGCAGCATTCGGTAAGCTTCGTCAAGTCTTCTCGTCGTCCATACCACAGTGGCTGAATACAAAAGTCTTCAATCAGTGCGTCCTACCATGACCTACGGTGCCGAAACGTGGACACTCACGATCAAACTAGTCCAAACAATTTAAGGTCGCTCAGCGAGCTATAGAGAGAGCTATGCATGGAGTTTCTCTGAAGGACAAGATTCGTAATGAAGATATCCGACGGAGAACCAAGGTAATCGACATAGCTCAAAGGATAAGCAAACTGTAGTGAAGTCACATTTCCCGAAGAACCGATAACCGTTTGGGTAGACGAGTTCTCGAGTGGAAACCACGTTTAGGCAAACGTAGTGTAGGACGTCCTATGGCCAGGTGTAGTGACGACCTGCGAAGAGCGGCTGGAAGAAAATGGATGAGGAGAGCTGAAGACCGAGCTCAGTGGCGTGCATTAGGAGAGGACTACGTCCAGCAGTGGACAGATATAGGCTGATGATGATGATGAAACAATAGCAATCAGAAGAATTTTAAAGAAAAAAAGCGCGGTTTCGCACGCGTGGTCTTTTCTTTAGGTTCAAAGTACCATAACGTGATATTCCAGTACCAATAAACCAACATTTAAACTTTTTTTTTTTTTTTTATTTATTTTGCCGTCAATAATACTTTTATCAATTGCTCGGCTTCTAACTCACCAGATTGAGATACCATTACACCAGTTTTAAAATCAAAACCTAAGCTACGAAAACCATTGCAATCGGACCAATAGTTTTTACGTGATGCGTGAACAAACAAACATACAGACAAATAGACAGAGCGACACGATTAAAAAAATATTATATTCGTGTTCAATACCCCTTTTGAGCACCCAAGAGCATTTTTCTATTTATCTTCTTTTTACAGAATCTTTCGTACCTATTGCTTTATTATAAGTATAGATATCTGACTGTTTTAATTTGCATCAAAAAAACCGTCTAGTAGTTTCAGCGTTCCATTTAATAACTTTCAACCCCTATATTGCGGAAACCCTTCAATTTTTCGGGATGAAAAGTTTCCAATCCAATGTCCTCGTAGTTTGAAAACAAATCATACCAAGTTTTGGGTATTTGAATTCATTCAGTAGTATCTGTGCGATGCGTGGTCAAGATACGGACAAACAGACAGATAAACAGACAAAAATAAAAAGTAAAACAGTTTTGGCTTCAGTATCTAATATAGAGAACCATCCAAAAAATATTATTTATTACTTAAATATTAACATAACTTTGGACCATATCCCGCAGAAGCCCTTTAATTTTTCGGGATAAAACGTGTCCTCAATTTTAACCCATCATATAAATAAAGACGGTGCCAAATTGCATCAAAATCCGTCCATTAGTTTGAGCGTGGTACGTGTTCTTTTAAATACGTTGCAACCCCTACCCTGCCTGAACCCATTAATTTTTCGGGATGTAAAGTATCCTATGTCCTACCTCGTAAATAGACATACAGACAAAAATGAAAAAACATACATTTAAGGCTTCATTATCGAACACAGAGTATACTAAAAAAAACACAGTATCTTTAATGTACAGAATTTGGACCCATATCCCGCAAGATCCCTTTATTTTTTCGGGACAAAATGTATCCATAATTTTCACTCATTTTATAAACTATGTCTGCGCCAAGTTGCATCAACATCCATCCAATAGTTTCAGCGTGCTCTTTTAAATAATTTTCCACCCCTATCCAGCAGGAACTCTTTAGTTTTTTGGGATGAAATGTATCCAATGTCCTACCTCAAAGTATGAACTCAAATCATACCAAATTTTATATAAATTAATTCAGTAGTTTCGGCGTGATGCCTAGCCAAGATACAGACAGACAGACAGACAGACAGACAGATAGACAGACAGACAGACAGACAGACGGACAGATAGACAGACAGACAGACAGAAAAAAGAAAACAGTTCTGGCTTCAGTATCGAATATAGACTACTCTCCAAAAGGAAATTTCTAAATATCTTCAATGTACAGAATTGAACTCGTTACAGTTATATTATAAGTAGATAGTTATAGTTATATTACAGTTAGATTATAATATAAAAATCTTACGAGTGAAAAGGAATACCGTTGTTACACGCACGTGTTACACTAACGCAACTCCGATTACGACTGAGGCCAATTTTGAGCGTTGTACCTAATATACGCGGCCACTCTGAGTAGTTGGTCCCTAATCCTCCCTTTATTATATTATTATTTATATATTATGATTATTTCTTTATCTGTATGTAATAATGATTTATATGTTTCGGTTAGTATATTTACAATATATTATTTATTTTTCGTTTAGTGATATTTAATACCGCGTCTTAGTTACCAATCATATGGCAAACCCAACCCCCCCTCCCCCCCTCCCTAGCACGACTAGCGATGCAAGAGCCCGTTTGACCCGACATTATACCGAAGATATTCCGGGCGTCGGCCTATAGAGATAAGAATGGCTCTCTCTCAAACAGCTTAAGAGCAACAAGGCACCAGGGCAGGACGGAATTACGACAGAGCTACTAAAAGCGGGTGGAACACCGGTACTTAAAGTCCTTCAGAGGCTGTTTAACTCGGTCATCCTCGAGGGTACTACGCCAGAGGCGTGGCACAGGAGCGCAGTGGTGTTGTTCTTCAAGAAAGGTGATAACACCCTCTTGAAGAATTATAGGCACATTTCGCTGCTGAGCCACGTATACAAGCTATTTAGAGTAGTTACAAACCGTCTGGCTCGTAGGTTCGACGAATTTCAGCCTTAAGCTGGATTCAGGAAAGGCTTTAGCACCGTAGACCACATCCATACGCTCCGGCAGAATATACAGAAGACCGAAGAGTATAATCGGCCACTATGTCTAGCGTTTGTGGAATATGAGAAAGCCTTTGATTCAGTCGAGGCCTGGGCAGTGTTACAGTCATTACAGCGGTGCCAGATTGACTACCGGTACATCGAAGTGTTGCCTATTATCTACTATGTTCTCATATTAAGGGAACTGTATCCAGTTAAAAATCAATGTATGAAGGTATTAAGTGGTATACAAGACTTCAATCCAAACGTTTTTCGCATGCATTGTACTCGTACTATGAAGTGTTTGTACAGCAATGCCACCATCCATCTTCAGGATCGGTGCACGAATTCTATCCAGCTGTAAAAAGGGGTGAGACAGGGAGATGTTATTTCTCCGAAACTGTTCACCTCTGCACTGGAAGAAATATTCAAGCTTTTGAACTGAAACGGATATGGTATTAGTACCAATGGCAAATGCATCACTCACCTTCGATTTGCTGGTGTTATAGTCATAATGGCAGACACCCTGGATGATCTAAGCACAATGCTCAGTGACCTCAATATTGTTTCTCAACAGGTGGGTTTTAAATTAACATGAGTAAGACGAACATCATGTCAAATGCCCATGTCGCACCCATGCCGGTCTATGTTGGGAACGATATTATTGAAGCTGTTGATCACATTTATACTTGGGTCAGACGATCCAACTGGGTAGATCCAACTTCGACAAAAAGGTAAACCGATGAATCCAACTCGAATGGGCAGCGTTCGGGAAATTACGCCACATCTTCTCGTCACAGATACTGCAGTGCCTCAAAACGAAAGTGTATAATTCAGGTATTCTATACAATACCTAGGTAATGTCTAGAATACCTGGGGCGTTTAGGCAATGTATGAAATATTAAGAACTTGCTTTCCCGCCCGCGACTTCATCCACACGGACCTGTTTATCGAAAAAAAAAGCATCCAATGTTTTTCTAGGATATTAAAAACCAATGCAAAAGTAAGTATCGCACCAATGCTCTTGATGTTTTTAAAACATACTTGTTATGTCGTTTCCATGGCAACCGTTTCTTACAGCGAGTAATCAGCATTTTTCCAGTCTTCCAGTTTTCCCGTGGAAACTTACTATTTTCCGGGATGAATGTTTTATTCCAGGGTATAAGCTATCTCCAAACCAAATATCATCAAATTCCGTCCAGCCATTATTGCGTTAAAGCTCCACAAACAAACGAACAAATATACAAATAAACAAACACACAACTTTTTACTTTTATATATTGGTATGGATAGCTATTATTGTCCATTATAATAATATACTTTACCTAGGTCTTGTATACAATTCCATGGGAATGTATAAAGTACCTGCTGTTCCACCGGCAATGTGTAAAATAAATAGATTTTGGCCGGTATTTATCAATATTATGTAAGTAAGTCATTACCTACCCAGTTGGGTATAAAATGAGGAGGATAGGTTAGGTTAGTTATTTTCCTTGATGAATTTGCCCTCTGCATACTCGTACCAGAGTCCGTACTTTCTTGTTGCTAAGATTACGATTTGATTTGATTACATTTCTTTCTTATATTTAGGGTTTGAATAACGGTAGTGATCACCGATTTTTCCACGGCTCCTTAAAGAAGATACCATCTGGTGAAGTCTGCGGTCCGACCCAACCTGTTCCAAGCAGCTGCTGGATCAGAACAGTTCCAACTCAAGTTCGAAAATAGATTCGCTGCCTTGGAAACCACAAATTACGTGAATGAGGAGCTCCAAAAAGTTGTGGGATTCTTATGGGAAAATACTATAGTTAATAACAGTTATATATATATATATATTAATAAAAGTGAATTAATAATACATTTTGTCAGATGCATTTAAAAAAAGCATGTTTAATTTAAGCAATTTAGCTTTTATGAGATACATTAGTTAGAATTTTTTTATTTTTTTCGCTTTTGAGAGCTTTTAAATTGGACCGCAAGAAAACGACCGTAGCTGTCATGGCGACCGTATGACGTCATTATTGCTCAAAGGTGTACAAAAACGCATCCACACAGGAACGAAACAACCGCAAGAATTTGGAAGTACACGAAGGCACGAAGTCTGAAATCTCGGATGAGGCTCTTCCGCTTATGGACAAACGACGGAAGCAACAGCAAGACACACCGTCAGAAAAAAGGGAGCTCAATCAGAAGATCAGTAAGCTGGTGCGACGTGACTTGCAATGCTCAAATACACGCCGAATAGAAAAGGCAATTGAGGGGGTCAAAGTCTTCACCCAGCAATTGATTAGATCCCACTGACGAAGTTCAAAAACAATAAAGGCACAAGCGTCGTCTCTAAGCTGGAGATCGAAGATTTCTATCGCCGATTGTACGACTCACATGCTTTTAGACATGAACCCAGCACAGTGAATGCCCACGTAATACTGATCCGCCACTATACTGACGAACTACCCACCACTACGTCAGCCTTGACAATATTGAGATAGCGCTCAAACAACTTAAGAACTGATTGGCCCCTGGTGAGGACGGAATTACTTCGGAGCTCTTGAAAGCAGGGGGAAAGCCCGTAGTTCGAGAGCTTTAGAGGCTATTTAGCACCGTCCTTAACAGTAAGAGAACTCCATAGGAGTGGAGCAGGCGTTTGGTAGTACTTTCCTTTGAAAAGGGGACAAAATCCATTTAAAGATCTACTGACCTCTTGCGCCACATCTATAAGTTTTTTTCGAGGGTTATCTCAAATCGTCTCGCAAAAAGACTTGATGAGTTCCAGACTCCTGAACAGGCCCGGTTTCGCGGAGGATTTAGCACCGTAGACTACATACACACAGTGAGGCAGATTATACAGTAGTCCGAGGAGCATAACCATCCTCTGTGTCTTGATTTTGTGGACTATGAGAAGGCATTTGACTCCGTTGAAACCTGGGCGGTTCTGGAGTCATTGCAGCGTTGTCAAGTGGAATAGCTTCATCGAAGTGCTGAGGTTACTGTATGACGCCGCGACTATGAGTGTCCAAGTACAAAACCAGCAGTCTAAACATTTCCAACTGCGCAGGGGAGTGAGACATGGGGATGTTATATCCCCAAAACTGTTCACTAATGCCTTGGAAGATATGTGTAGAACGCTGGATTGGAAAGGAATAGGCATTAATATCAATGGCGCGAATATCTCACACTTACGATTTGCCGATGACATAATGCTAATGGCGCTCAGCGAGCTATGCAGTGAGCTACCCTTGGAGTTCTCTGAAGATGATAGTGCTTGGCAGAATGAAAAGAAAGTCGCCCAGGGTAGACCTTTGGTTAATATGTCAGCCACTTGGTGTGCTATACTAATCCTCTCAATCCCGGAGGCACATTCAGTAACTAACATAGAAGTGTCGTATACGAATGTGTTTCGTTCTCTTGCTCATAATTCTGGGTTATGAGCATAACGTTGGTGTTTTTACAACTACTCAGACTACTGAAGCATAACTCTTGGCAGCTAGAGAAAGACCCCGAGAATTTGTGTGGCTCACAAGAGTAATGAATGACCTGATCACGCTTGTAAAAACACCAACGTTATGTGTACGACTTGCTCATAACCCAGAATTATGAGCAAGAGAACGAAACACATTCGTATACGACACTTCTATGTTAGAGATGGCTACAGATGCTTGTCGCTGACTAAGCCATGACACAATGCCACCTGAGTAGCGACAGACCACTCCAGTAGTAGAGCGTCCAGTTTCTCGATCACCTCCATGGTCTGCATCGCTAAACCCTTCTAGCACACCGGGTAGATATTTTATTTTATATTTAATAGCATAGGACCGTGTACTTTTAATATAGCGCATGATCTTCTTCACTCTTAGCCAATCATCTTTGGAGGGAGATTCCAATTTTCGAGAGACAACTTCCACTGCATAGACAATGTCTGGACGTGTTCCGACATTAGATATGCTAAAGCACCTACTTAAAGCTAAAGCTTCTCGTTATGGAAAGCTTTCAACCTTTTTTGATGATCCCTGAATAAGGTTCCTTTTCTATAGGTGTGGTAACGGAGTTACAATCAGACATCCCGAAACGCTCTAAAATTGTCTTTGGGTATGCTTCCTGATCAATGAGAATAGAGCCATCCTCTTATGTAACAATTTGTAGGCCCAGGTAACATGACGCAGGCTTTGTAGTAATCCGCAATCGATTACTTAAATCGTTCAAAAAAGTATTAGCCAAGTCCTCATAACTGGCAGCTACCAATCTATCGTCAACATACAATGTAATAAGTAACTTCTTGCCATTAATATTTTTCGCGAACAGACAACGGTCAGCTTCACACTCTATCATGGTTTGCTTGAAGTCTATATCCAGTAATACTTCTTCGAAACAAGAGTTCTAACACCTTGGATCTTGTTTTAATCCATATAGACTTCGATGAAGCTTCCAAACATTTGATGTTCTATCAGTAAATTCATCCGGTTGTTGTACATAAATTTCCTCTGGGAGTTTTCCATTAAGGAACGCAGTACAAACATCAAACTGTACAAGATGCAAGTTTTCTTGTGCGCTGACACTCAATAATACTCTTATTGTCGCAAAAAGTGCAACAGGACTGAAGGTCTGATCATAGTCTTGTCTTTTTTTCTGCTTGTAGCCCTCAACAACAAGTCGAGCTTTATATTTGTCGATTGAGCCATCTGGGTTCCTTTTAATACGAAGAACCCATTTACAGGGAAGGGCCTTTTTGTCATTTGGCAAAACACATGGTGGCTTCACATTTAGGTCCTTAGTGATTTAATTTCACTGTCCATCGCTTTAATCCATTCCTCGTGATCATTCCGATTCATGGCGTCTGAAAAGTTTGTAGGAAACGATTTATTAATGCAAACATAGTCATCAAATCTTTCAGGTCGTCTTATTTGACTACGATCACGGAGATTGTAACGTGGGGACACAGCATCGTGAAATTCATCTTCTTCAACGTAGTCTTGCGGTAAGACGGGTTCGGATTCATGGATGTGGTATTTATTCTCTCGAAACCACGTTCAGCATCGTTAGTAACTAAATGTTCATGATCTCCCTCGAATTCAATCGTCAAAGGTATTTGATGTAATTCCATGTTCAAAGCTGGTTCCTCACTTCCAGTTTTTTTATCTATCGGCAACTGAAACGTGTATTCCTTCGTATCTGAATTGGTTTCACATGGAGGTTCAACGTCACCGAAGGGTAGGTCATTTTCGTTGAAGATGACATCTCGTGAAGTGTGTTTTTCTTTCCGTCGGTAATCCAGACACGGTAGCAATCTTCATCATAACCAAATCATAATATAGTCGACCTTTGATAGCTTTTTTGTCTAGCTTTTTTCTCTTTTGTTTGGTAAATAGACGTAAGTGGTGCATCTGATTAAACGTAGATGCTTTATAATAGATATTTTTCGATACCAAAGTCCAAAGGGAGATTTATCGCTTTTTGTCGGACCTGTTCTGTCTAAAATATAAGCGGCAGTGTTTATCATCTCAGCTCACAGCTGTTAAGGCAATGGTTCATCATTGCGCGTGCAATTTCTACGAGTGTTCTGTTCTCCCGTTCGCTTACACCATTTTGTTCTGGCGTGTACGGAGCCACAAACCTCTGCTGAATTCCGTGTAAATCCAAGATTTGTCGAATGTACTTGTTGTCAAATTCACTACCGCAGTCACTGAGTAGGCATTTAATGGTATGTCCTGCTACTTTCGTCTGAGCTAGCATCAGCGCGAGTTTATGCTTGACCTCGGACTTGTTGACGCCAATGTTACCATTTCATTCTAAGGATGACGTTTCAGGCTCAGCAATTGCGCGAAATTTTTATCCATAAAATTCATTGAACTTCCGCTATCAATCAATGCATCAGCTTTGTAATTGTTGACAGAGATAGACACAGTAGTTTTATGAAAACTAGCTGGACATGCTGTTGAAATTGCTACTAGGTCTTGTTCCCTTGATTCTGTTGCAGCATTAATAGCTGATAACTTGGTTATGGCAGCCCCGCTTCTGCAAACTTTGGCAAAATGACCTTTCTTTTCGCAGTTTTGACAATTAGCGTGGAAAGCCGGGAATTTTATCCATTGGTGTACGTTTCCACCGCAGAAAAAACAGCGCCTACGCTATGGAGCAGCAGCCAGGTTGGGAAAGTTTTCTGATTCATCTTCAATTTGATTTAGTTCCATCACCGGGTAGTGATGGTTAGTTTTAAAATCATTTGAATTCTTCTCAGACATTTCAAGTGATATGGCCTGATTAGACGCCTCTTCTAAACTTATTTCTAGGTTTTCAGGCAGCCTTTGTCTAATCTTTTGGGAAAGTATGCCTGCTGGCATACATTCCCAAAAGATTAGACAATAATGCATCACGCACGTATTCGCTCCTGTATTCTTCAGCATTGACTGATTTAAAGTGACACTCAAATGCTAGCTGTTGTAGCGTGCGTAAAAAATCTGCCACTGTTTCATCAGGTTTCTGCTTAGTTGAAGTTAGCAGGTATCTAGCGTGAATTTCATTTTTAGATTTCAGATAAATTGTATCTAACAGAGACAAAGCTTTCGTGTAATTTTTTGTCTCTCTTATAAAATAGTAAGCATTAGAAGATATGTTATTGAGCAGTATCTTTAGTTTGGTATTATCACATAATTATCGAGTGACAGTATTCGTCATAGATTAAATGAAATTAGCTGAAACGTGTTTCTAAGTAGCGTAGTGAACCCATTTTAAGTCGGCAGCTGGAGACCCCGGGTCTACGTCGAATTTATCTGGTCTCAGTAGTCGCGCTATGGAGGCCATTGTGGTAAACTACGTTTTTATTATCGTATTAAATTAATACGAGAGAGAGCGAGTAAAACAATGGATATATGGTTTTAATACGATAAAATTTGTAGTACAATATTTACAATAAGACAGTTGTCATTTAGCACTTGTTAACCGCTCGATTGATTCTATGCGCTACAGTCACTTTTTTTGTTTTCATTGATCATCGCAACTAACGCTACAGTCACATTTTTTGTTTTCATCGATCATCGGACCACTCGATAGCGACGTAAATTTTGCCACTCGATTTTGAACATTATTGACCTCAATAATCATTCAAATCTAAGCGTGTTTATATAATTATTTTGCTTCGAAACCAACAACATAAACACTTGAAATATGTGCCGTACCTATTTAGCTCCATAAATCACCAGTTTGTTTATCTAAGCGCTCAATGAAGTGGTCATAAAAACTGTTTGTTTACGCAAAGTCGGCGTAAACAAACAAAGTGTCGCGTAGATCTTCTTTTTTTTTGTGGGTTGACAATCAGATATCTGTGATCTCGGCACGTACCCAATAAATCCCCAGTTTGGGGCCAGATGTGTCGCGACGACCTTCTTTTTTTTTGGGTTGACCATCAAGTACCTGTAGTCTCAACGCATATACAATCAATTACCAGTTTGAGGTTAGATGTGTCACGTCGGCCATATTTTTTTTTGGTTTATCAGTTTGGTCCTGCGGTCTTCAGCGCGTGGACAACCGAGCGGTTAAGCACCCTCACCATAGATATGTACACATACGAAAGAGTATTGTACAGGATAGAAAAGAGTATTGTAGCAAACACCACAATGTGCGAGTGGAAATCTCAAGGTGGTTAGTCTTCTGGGTTTGTCGAACTACATGGAACACTGATTAGGAGCAGAGTTGCAGTTAATTTAAAACATAATAGCTTAAGTTTTTCGGACCTGATATTTATATATATGAAGCAGGAGGACCTTCATCAGAACTCATATTGTCTATAGTGGGCGATTTGGGTGCGGAATCAAATTACATCACTGAATATTCTTGGTTTTAACAAAAACAATAAAATTCTGTAATAACCCTAAAAAATAGATCTTCTAATGGCCTTATTGCAACAGTTACTCTTCAAATTAAATAAACGTAGGCATAAATCACTGATTAAGATAATAATTAGCGATTCGTCAGCGCACCGCTGACGTTTTCTCCTTGTGAAAAGATGTTACAAGATGGTCGTCCCGCTACCATAGACGTGAGGCTCCGCTAGAGTGACTGACAGTTCACTCTGACATCAAAGTTGAATAGCGCGCCGTCACGGCCGGAGTGACATACGACCGTCCTCGGGCGTTTATCTGCGTATGTCCCTGGAATAAACAATTATCAATTATCGTTTCTTTCTGATCTAATAATTTCAATATCTTTTACAATGCATTACCAAGTACGAGTACTAAGCCTAATCAAGGAGTTGGTGATAAAAATGTTCAAATCGTTGAAACGTAAATATATTTGTGTAGGTAGACAAAAACATTTAAAAAAAATGTGTACATACTTACTAACTGCATATATACAATTTAAGGTACTTAGATACGTGCTAAATAAAAATCACGTATGCATGAGTGTGTGTTTGTGTGTTTTAATTTAAATGTTCAAATACACTAAGTCTATATTTTTTTTAGATCTGATTGCTTGACAATATCGTGCCATGTACAAGTATTGTAGAAGAGGACTGTGACACTTTGCTGTGTCACACTCCAACTTTCGAAAAGTTAATTAGTACAAATATTAATCAAACGCCTGAAAACCGTATTTTTTTTATTAGCCGTTTTATTGAGATTTTTAATATGAATTTAACTCACGTTAGTTTTTAAAATCAAATAGGTTAGTTAGTGTTTGGTATTATTGTTATAGATTGGGTGTGAATTGAATGTGTATCTAGATGTTTTGTCAAGTTTTGTCTGTCTGTCTGTATCTTGGCCGCACATCACGCGGATACTACTGAATGAATACACATGAAACTTGGTGTGATTTGAGTTCATACTACGAGGTAGGACATAAAATACTTTTCATCCCGAAATATTAAAGGGTTCCCACAGGATAGGTGTTGAAAGTTATTTAAAAGTACACGAATCACGTTAAAAATACTAAACTGATTTTGATTCGACTTGGCACAGTCATAGATTATATAATTCGTTAAAATTTACCTTTTATCCCGAAAAAATATCCCGGGATCGGGGGCCAAAGCTATGTTAATTTTGAAGTATTAAATAATATTCATTGGAGGGTACTCTATATTCCATACGGAAGCTAAAACTGTTTTTGTCCGTCTCTCTGTCTGTCTTTATTTAGACCGCGCATCACGCCGAAACTACTATTTTAATTCAAAATTTGGGTTGAAATTGAATACACAATTTATCCCAAAAATATAATGGGTTCCTTTTTTTAACCCCTAGCTCCAAAGACATGTTCATTTTGAAGTAATCAATATCTGTACTTATAATAAAGCAATAAGTATAAGTCTGTACAAAGATTATTAAAAAAATGGTCTAAAATACTTTGGGCCGTGGTGGTCTCGGCTTAGAATAAGACCCCTCCCAATCCTCCCATGGATGTCGTAAGGGGTGACTAAGGGAATACACACTGGAAGATGGGCAACAGCGTCCTACGAGTAAATATCTGTAATACTGCGGTCACCAATCCGCCTGCCGAGCGTGGTGACTACGGCAAACCCCCCCCCCCCCCCCCCCGTTAATTGGACTGAAGATAAACTCTTTCATTTCCTTTCCGGTAGTTTGGACATTGAATATCAGTTAGGTAAATTGGTGACTGCTCAAAAACCGCGTTTCTACCGGAAGGAACATTATGTGCAGTGAAAGTGAACTTTATTTTCATTATATTTGGGAGGCAACTCGGGGGCTGGCATAGCGGCTCTACACATATTTTTGTGATCAACTTTACACTTAACTCGTAGTTCTGCACAGTGACATAATGACGTCACCTCAACAGGCACCTATACCTGCAGCGATGAAGGTGGAAGATGTAGGACTGGCAGCAATTTCCTTGACCAGTCGTATTCCTGATTTCTGGACTGACCAGGCCCGTGTTTAGTTTATTCAGTTGGAAGCAGTGGTAGCTCCACAGAGGATTAACGATGCGACAAAATTCAACCTTGTCATTTCCAAATTGGGCAAGGAGGTTATCCAGCAAGTCACGGATATTTTAATTAACCCACCATAAGAGAAAAAATACGAAGTGCTCAAAAACAGACTGCTGACGATTTACGGGGAATCCGAAAATCGCCAAATTCAGAAACTCATCGGGGAAATGGAGTTAGGTGATCAGAAGCCAACACATCTACTTCTTAAAATGCAAGATCTGGCCCACGGTAAAATAAGCGTTGAGCACTCAGCGTCCTGTGTCAAAATCATTTACCAGCAACTGTGCGAGGAGTTCTTGCGGCAACTGAGACGACAGGTTTAGAGCGTCTCGCCGCAATGGCAGATAAGGTGATGGAGACCATGAGACCCGTCCAGGTTTCGGAGGTCTCAGAGAAGGTACCGCTTGATTATTCTTTTATTATAGCTGAGATTGCAAAACTCAGTGTGCGCCTGTCAGAAATGGAACATTTAAGGCCACAAGAAAGACAACGTCATCAGAATTACCGTTCACGTTCGCGGGGGAGCGTTGAACAACCGACGGTTTTGACCATAGTAGAATCACACCCATGTTATCATTTGTTGAGTAAATATCCAGGTATAACTAAACCGGTGTCTTTTAAGGAACCACCTCGTCATAATGTACAGCATCACATCGAGACGACAGGACCACCGGTACACGCGCGGGTAAGGCCGTTACCGCCGGATCGCTACAAGCAGGTACGTGAGGAATTTAGACTAATGCAGGAAATGGGCGTTTGCAGGCCTTCTATACGTTGTTGGTCATCACCTTTACATGTAGCTGCAAAGAAGGATAATAAGATTCGTCCTTGTGGTAATTATCGTGCTTTGAATTCCATCACAAAGCCCGATAGGTATCCTATTCCTTATATACGAGACTTTACATACATTTTGGCTGACAAAATGGTTTTTTCGCGCATTGACATAAATAGCGCATATCATTTTATTCCTATAGCACCTGAGGATGTGGAGAAGAGTGCAATTTGCACACCTTGGAGTTTGTATGAATGACCTTGCATGTCGTTCGGGTTGAAGAACGCAGCCCCAACGTTTCAACGTTTCATGAATAACTGCGTATTACAGGATTTAGAGTCAGATTTTCAAAAACAACATCCTGAATTTGGGGACTTTAGACCAGAATTTGTGTTTTCATACTTAGACTACATAATCGTAGGAAGTGAAAATGCCATACTACACGAAAAAGACTTGAATGCGGTATGTCAACGCTTAGACAAAGTGGGGTTGACCATCAACATCTCAAAATGTGATTTTTCAAAGGAGAAAATTGAGTTTTTAGGCCACGAAGTTTCCATCAGTGGGCTTAAGCCGTTGGAGAATAAAGTAAAAGCCATAGTGGACTTTCCTAGGCCGAAGACGGTTGCTGAACTTCGTCGATTTTTAGGTATGGTGAATTTTTACAGAAGCCATTTACCTAACGCAGCTCAATATCAGGCTGAGTTGAATAATTACTTGCACGGAGCGAAGAGGAGAGATAAGACTATAATTGTTTGGACAGATAGTGCTGTTCAAGCGTTCGAGAAATGTAAGTCGAGCTTACGAAACGCTGCAATTTTAGCATATCCGTTACCAGGTAAGCCACTTGCGATAATGGCTGACGCGTCGATCACGTAGGCGCAAGTTTGCAACAACAAGTAGGTAAAGAGTGGGTTCTATTAGGTTATTATTCAAAACGTTTGACTGACACACAACAAAAGTACAGTACCTACGACAGGGAATTACTTGCAGTATATTTGTCAGTGCAGTATTTCAGGAGTATGTTTGAAGGAAGAGAGTTAATTATTTATACGGACCATAAGCCTTTGACATTTGCGTTTAAGAAATTGGGGAGCAGTAAGGAAACACCGCGTCGAACTAGGCAGTTACTTTATATAAGTGAGTTCACTACGGACATCCGACATTTGGACGGATCATCGAATGTCGTCGCGGATACCCTGAGTCGTGTGGATGTTAATACAATTTTGTGCCCGACTGTAGTAGATTTTGCAGATGTCGCATACAGTCAGGCAGGCGACAGTGAACTGAAACAGTTATGGTCAGCGGAAAAAAGTTGTTTCAGGCTAATTAAAATAACAATGCCATTGTGCAATGAACCTATAGTTTGCGAAAATTCAGGTGACCGAGCGAGACCTTATTTACCGCATAAATTCAGGCGATTGGTTTTCGACTCTATTCACAACTTAAGCCACCCAGGCATAAGAACAACTAGGAAGTTGGTAACGAGTAAATATTTTTGGCCGGGAATGAACAAGGACGTTGGACTTTGGGCGAAAACGTGTATAGAGTGTCAACGTTCAAAAGTACACAGACATACTATGTCCGCGTTGGGACAGTCCGCAAAAGTAGATAGAATGAGCCATCTGCATATTGATATCATAGGACCTCTTATTACATCTGAAGATGGTTTTAAATATTGCCTTACAATGATAGATAGACAAACTGGTTGGCCGGAAATTTTTCCACTTAAAGAAATAAATTCTAAAACTGTAGCTAAATTACTATATGAAGGGTACAAGGTATGGGAGTCCAGTCACCCTTTCCAGTGATCAGGGAAGTAATTTTGAAAGTAATTTATTTAGACACTTAATGCAATTTTTAGGCATAAATAAAATCAGAACGACGGCATATCATCCACAGAGTCACGGCATCATAGAACGATGGCACCGTGGTTTCAAAGCAGCATTAATGGCTAGGCTAGGGAGCAGTAAGTCATGGATAGATGAGATGCACACAGTCATGCTAGGATTACGTACCGCTCCTAGAAGTGACACAGGAGTAAGTGCTGCCGAACTGACTTTTGGTAGAACCTTAAGGTTACCAGGAGATTTTTGTGAGGTAAATATAACTAGGATAACAGACGGAGATCAATATGTGAAGCAGTTACAGCAGGTAATAAGTAGCTTAAAACTGAGAACTTTCGCTCACAGAGACTCGAGGACCATTTTTGTACATCCTGATTTGAAGGTATGTAGTAAAGTATTTGTTCGAAATGACTTTGTAAGGAAATCTTTACAACCACCTTATGATGGACCCTTCAAGGTGGTAAAACGGTTAGATAAAGGTTTTATTATACAATTTCCGAACCGTCAGTCTCTTGTATCGATCGATCGTTTGAAACCTGCATATGTGCTCAACTTTGAGTCAACCGGTACAGACCCGGGTCAAAGTTGTAGCAAAAATATAATCGATAGTGATAAGTTTGTAAAGGTAAACCCGTTAGGGAAAACTAGTGTAGATAAAGCGCCGATTCCGCAGCGCACTACGCGGTCAGGCCGCGTCGTCAAGGCGCCAGTTAGATTCGTGCTAGATTAAGTTAAAGCGAACACATCACTTTAAGTTGCACTATGTACTTATACCCAATACTTTAGGTAATAAATCATAATAAGTCTCGATACGTGACATGATAATCATGGGCAAGTCACAAAGTAAAGAAGAAGATAGACAAATAGTAATTGCTCAAAATGCCTCAACAGGCAATGAGCAAATTGAAAATCAAGTTAAGTTCATAGGAACTGTTACAATTGGTATTTTGGCAGTTTTAATTCTCTTTATCGCATTTTGGTTACGTAGAAGATGCCATAAGAGCGCTAAAGATTGGGTTCTGAAACATGTAAACGCCAGTAACGGAGAGTTAGCAACTGTGTCGCGAAGCCCGCAACCGGTCGTGTTTTCAAGCTGTAACTAAAGTGATGGGATTTCGCACCAATACCGTCAGTAATCAGTGCTAGATTTAAGTGATCTGATTGTATTATTTAGAATTTCAAATGTGTGAATGTATAAAACAAACAAACCAGTAGAGTATTAATTATATATTTTATTTTGTATAAAATAAAATATATAATTAACTAATAATATATAATTAAATATATTATTAAGTTATGTTACTGTTTTAAAGTATATTGTGTTAGAAGTTAAGACAGACCATTTTCGTGACCAAGTTCATTGAAATGTAATACGATAACTTTGTTTTGTTATCAGACGAACAGAGGCAGCATTATACTCGTATGTATGTATGTAGATAGATGTCTATGATTGAATATTGTTTGATGCGACTGATGTTCTGACGGCAAATTTTGTACCAAAATTCTTTTAAAAATAAGGGGGTTGATGTGGGGACACAAGTTATTAATAGTAATGCGAACTAAGCCAATCGCGCCCTCCGCGGCGCCAGTTGCCTTACCACCTTAGTGTCGAATACGTGTCCGCATGTCACGCCTTGTCTTATATTTTTGTATCGTGTAACTGTGTAACTAATCAAAATATAGAGTGTTAATTGGACTAAGATAAACTCTTTCATTTCTTTTCCGGTAGTTTGGACATTGAATACCAGTTAGGTAAAGTGCTAAGAATCCCCGGCAGAGATCCAGCTATCCACCCTCACGATCTCTGGACCTGGCAACCTATAACGCGCGCACCTTGAGAACCGATGAGAAGTTGATAGAGCTGGAAGAAGTAGTAAATAAGTTGCGCTGGGGTATTATAGGGTTATCAGAAGTCCAAAAAGAGGAAGAGGATACGATGATCCTTAATTCCGGCAACTTTGTTACCGGGAGGGTGACCTGCAGTCCCAACAAGGTATCGGGTTTCCAGTCAACAAGTCCCTCGTCAACATTGTGAAGATCAAAAGTGTTTTGAGCAGGGTGGCATACCTTATACTCAGAATTACCGAACGGTATTCGTTGAAGGTCCTACATATGTACACCCCACACTCGAAACGCCTGGATGATGAAGTGGAGGCTATGTACGACGACATTTCTAATGCCATACATGCTCCGAAAACATACTTCACAGTAGTGTTGGGGGACTTCAACGCACGGCTGGGCATGAGGAAGGCGATAAACTGAGAGTGGGACAGTTTGGATTTTGACAGCGGAACCAAAGGGGTCAGCGATTGGCTGACTTCATGAAAAAGGAGGGACTCTTTATGATGAACTCCTTTTTCAATAAGCGCCCGTCCAGGAAATTGTAGTGGCTGCACCCCGGTTATCATAGAAGCTCTGTTGAATTCGTAGGTGCTCACAGTTTGTGTTGACGGCACTGCCAGTGCACGCGTTAGCAATGCTTCCATATTGGTCAAAAGTTTTACGGAGTTGGTTTTATCTGGGAGTTTCTCTTTTTGTAATTCGTTCAATCCCACTTCTGATGAAGCAGGAGGACCTTCATCAGAACTCATATTGTCGAGAGTGAGAAGGGTTCACCATTGATTACTACATGTTTCGGGGTAATAAGATCGTTAAACATGACCTTGGTCATGTCTAAGTTCATCCCGAGACAGATTTGTCGAGAAGCATGAACCAGGCCGTTCAGCGTTCGCTCAAGTTCCTCCAGCGATTCCGCCGTAAGGACTATATCGTCAGCAAATCTTAAGTGTGAGATGTACTCGCCGTTTATATTTATGCTCTTCCCTTTCCAGTCCAGTGTCTTAAACATATCTTCCAAGGCGTTCGTGAACAGTTTCGGGGATATGACATCCTCCTGTCTCACTCCCCTGCGCAACTGTATATGCTTAGACTGCTGGTTCTGTACTTGAACGCTCATAGTCGCGGCGTCATACAGACATCTCAGTACTTCGATATACCGCCAGTCCACTTGCTGCAGTGACTCCAAAACAGCCCAGGTCTCTACGGGATCAAAGGCCATTTCATAGTCCACAAAAGCAAGACACAGGGGCTGATTATACTCTTCGGTCTTCTGTATAATCTTCCTCACTGTGAGTATGTGGTCTATGGTACCAAATCCTTTACGAAACCCGGCCTGCTCCGGAGGCTGAAATTCGTCAAGTCTTCTTGCGAGACGATTTGTGATGACCCTTGAAAACAGTTTATAGACGTGGCTTAGGAGTGAGATGGGATGGAAGTTTTTCAGGAGGGTTTAATCACCCTTTTTGTGAAATAAAAGTACTATACTCCTGTTCCACAGACATTCATTTCAAGTTCATTAAAATTCATTCAAACCTTAAAATAGCATTTTAAGAACAGAAATACATATATAAGATGGTACCTAACATGCGATTTCTTCTGAAGTAAGGTAGGTGCTTAATGATAGCATAAATAAAATACACTTTTCAAAATGCACGTTTATTTATTGAAATCAGAAACAGTCACATAATTCCAAGCCGGTATTTGGCGCCTGCCCAATTTTTGACACCGCAGCGTCTGCCAAAATGTATAAACAAATATACAATTTCAAATTCCAAAAGTATTTCATTTTGTGCGTAAAAGATAAGTCACACATTTCTAACAATTATGCTAACTTGGAGAAAGAATACGTGCCCGAATGTTTCGTAGTGAATGTTTCTTATTCTAAATAGCTGTGTGCATATCGTGCGTCTTGTCTCGGGATAGGTTCCACATAATATCAGCCTGCCTTTTAGCTGCTGACGCCTTTGATACAGTGTTCTCGGCTACAATACAATAAATGATTACGATTAGATATTGTTTGTTCGAAAACTGACGTAAAACTACTTGTATACTTATGAAAAATGACTACATTTTTTTTATAACGACATAATTCACTTTTATATAAACTAAGGGAATAATTGATGTTTATCTGAGCGCTAAATTAATCATAATATAACATTCATCTTCCTAACGAAGCAATTAAAACAACGTAAAGCTTAAAATAGAGAAATCATTTAACGTAAAATTAAATAACAAAAATATATGTACAATTTAGCAATAAATAATTACAAAGTTTTGATATTATAATTCTGAATAAAGAAAAAATAGTGCAATCCAATATAATTCCGTTTTTATTTTAAACATTTATCGTTCAAAACGTCTAATGGAATGAAATATAAATAATAAATTGAAAAAATATGCATTGGTTAATCTAACGACTATACTTTTTCTTACGTATAACCTACAATGATTCACCAGATACGTTTTAAAATTTATTCAGCTATTGCGAAAATAAACCTGCGTAACTTATAGTACACTATTTTATACTGGTACGTCATCAATAAAGATAATCATTAATACTATTGAATACAATCAGTATTGAATTTTACTCTAATGTGGAATTAATATATAATACCGAATGCTAGTTTTTGAGAATCTTGAAATTATATGAAAAAGTAGGCCGATTATAAATGGTGTTTTCGAGTGCTCACAATACAAAAGACATAATAAATAAGTTGGCACTTTATGAGCACAATTATTGCCTTCCACCAAAACAATATAAACCGATCTTCTGGAGTATCTTCCAGTAATATTTGGAGGAATTATATAACATACAATTTTATTAAGATATCATTGAGATTGTGATAAATTAAATTATGAAAAAAAAACAACATTTAGTAATACCATCGTGTTTGTTTGTTAGTGTATAATTAAGCACTTATTTATCTATGTAAATTCAAAACAGTTTATAGAAACAGTCAAGGTCAGCTTTAAGTGACAAAGGTAGATATAAAGAGAAGAGACGTAAAAGTCGAATATACATTATATTGTCAACGATAAAAAGAACCACAAATTAACATTAACACATTAAATGCAGTACATTTTAATTTAATACATACGATTAATCTATAACACTAACTTCATATAATCTACCGACTGTGATACGTAATCACTAGAATTTAAAATTTCACGACGAATAATAATTACATCAATATTATTGGTGTATAATTCGAAAAAGTTGGAGCTTATCGCTCGCAGCCTGTGGGCCACCATCGGCTTCGCAAGGCGATACAAGGCAGAAATAAAATATATGGCTATTTACAGCTCACCGCCACCACGGTCAGTCAATTCTATCATAAAGTTAATCATCGCAATGCCTTGCCGGATCGGTGAGCATAGAAAACTGAACCCGATGGTTGCGCGCAGTGAGTTCAGTTCGGAATTCTTACGATTCGCGCGTTTTGCTACGGTAGAGTCAGCAGACCGATAGAGGGTCGTACAAAAAAACGGGTATCCAAAGTAAATCAATGTAGAATTCAGACTTGCATCAGTCTTGTCGCATCGCGGGTTACAATTAAAATAAAAACGAAGCGGGTAAGTATCAGTGGAGATGCTTAGCTCGCAAAGGATAAGGGAACACTGGTCACTGACCCTACTCGTTGGCCTCGCTCTGTTTACATGTTATAGGCGATGTAGATGGCGTCGATTTGGTCGGAGAGGAAACCGTCCCTGAGGTGCATGCGTTGCTTCTCCCCGCGCGAGTTGATGGGCACGACCCCTGGGTCCACGACCACCACGACGCCGACGATGAGATGGTGCTCCTCGAGCACGGTGTTGGTCACGAGCGGCACGAGGTTCAGCGCCTCGCTGTCGTTGCCGTCCAACTCCACCACCACCACTAGCAGGTTGGTCCACGTGAACACAGCGCTGGAACAAATTAGTGTATTAGCGGAGGGTAGAATGTATGCCTTAACTCATGTATGAACTCGACTCATAACCACTCCCTCGGTCGGTCTTCGCGTGTGGTTTCAATATATTTTGTTATGCTGAATTAAAACTGAAGTTTTAAACGAAAACACGTGAAAATACGTTACGTATTGTGCTAACTTGACACCGACGTTTATGTATTATCACATAATAAATAATAGTACAAGTACAGAAGGATAACTGAGTAAAGTCATTTAAATACATAGCGACTCTCGCTACAACGCAATAAAGTGCAATTTAACTCGCACGGCACTGCGATCTTTCAATTATATTTACCTACAAGGCGCACAACCATTGCGTGCAGGCTAGAATGTACCGTATCACAACGCGCGAGAGCTTCCATTGCTTTAACCGTTTCAGAATCGCTCTGTCACTTTTTCGCTCGGCAGGGTTACAACCCTGATACATCAAGATATAACTAGGTACTTATACTACTAATTATTCTGTGATATGATATGATTTAGCTATTGTAACAGAATAAACAATTATTTAATCATGTATTATTTTTTATAAAATTTTTATTTTTATTAATTAAATGTTGATAGTTCTATTAACTACATATAATGAAATTCTTATCGGAATAGACCTAGTACCTCATTATTTGATTATAACTTAATAGGTATTGCACTTTGATGAATAAAAGGTGCCTGTCTGAATTCCATGCCTAATAATGAATGAAAAAGAAATGGCTACTACCTACGTTATAAAATGTCAGTATGTAGATATTTTACGAGACTTGTCAGACCGAATGCTATGCAGTACATTCTAGGTTTCTTATTGGTACTCATAACTAAGAAAAGAATAAAATTTGACGAAAACTTTACGTAAGTAGGTACTTTATCGTAAGCACACGGCGCGCGACTCATCGAGCGCATCCTTGGCACTCAACTGAATTAACCGCAATATTACGGCCGCAAAGTGTAGGTATAATACGGTACGCAACAAGTATATATAATGTACTTGTTGCGGAGTGCGACTGTACCTAGATGGGTTTTAATCAAATATATTGGTTTCAAACCAAATGTTGATATAGGTCGTAGAGGTATTGCGGCTATAAAAGCTAAACGAGGTAATATGAGATCCAATATTCTTTGAGCGTTAGCATTAGCAAATACAACCACATATTTAAAAAAAACGATCAAAAAAGCATGCATGATGTGATTGAGCATCAGCTCCAAACATAAAAAAACGCATCAAAATCGGTCCATTCGTTTGGGAGCTATTATGCCACAGACAGACACACGGATACACACATACAATGATATCCCTAAACTTATAACACCTTTTCTGAATTTTCTTTTCAAGTTCGAATGTTATAAATGTCAAGGATTGCTAATTTGGAATTAGGAATATACTCGTAATATACAATATGTCGCATATATATAAGCAAATAACAATTATCAAGTCCTGCCTTGTTCTGCTCATCTCATTATTAAATTGTTTCAAAAATGTACTCTCACACTCGCACAATATACACTCACCATTCAGCGATCTTCTTGTGGCAGCGCATGACAGAGTTCTCGATGTCGATGGGGTGGTAGCGCATGCCGCGCAGCATGATGGTCTCGTCGAGCGCACCCACCACGAACACGGCGTCGTGCGTGTCGTGCGAGTCGGCGGCCGGCGCGCTGCAGCCCGACGCCAGCGACTCCGTGTCGCTGTCGCGCAACAGCGACTCGTCGCCGCCGCCGCCCGTCCCGGTCTCCGTCCGCCGCAGGAACCCGAGGTACCCGGTGCGCGCGTACACCTCCCCCGTGTTCCCCGTCACCAGCTGAGCACTGAAGTGGTCCGCATAATCGCTCTCGTCGCCGTAAATCGTAAAGTATCCGCTGGCGTTGTGCGGCGACTGCACCCAGATCTCACCCAGGTGCGAATCTCCACACTGGCCTTTCGTCTCCGGGTTGGCGGTTATGACCTTGACGCCGGGCAGCAGCTTTCCCGACTCCATGAGGCAGAGCGAATGCGGGCTGCCCCGTTCGACAAGCGAGACGCGGTCGTTTCTGAGCGCACGCAGGTCTACGTATACGGTCGACGGTTCCGGGCTCGACGCGCCCTGCAGGCAGATGGCGATATTCACGCGACATCCGAATGAAGTGGACACGGCGCGCGGACTCAGTCCCAGCGCTGAAAACAGCTTCGAGAACGAGTTAGTCAAATTGATCCGAGGTCGCTCTTCGGCGACGACTACGCACGTCCGAACGCACGCGAGGTTGATACCCTTCTGCTTGAGCTGGTTCACCGTGCTGCCAAGTCCTTTAGTACACAACTCCATCACTCCATACGAGCAGAACGTGTCGCGGACTTTGTATTGCGAAACGGCGCTCAGCCAGAGCCCGGGGTTCATCTCGACTTCCGAAGGTGGGATGAGAATGGAATGATGTCCGGAGTAAATGCTGCTCAGGCACCACAAGGCGAATCCAAGGCCGCAGTAGGGGTCGAGGCACAGCGCGATGTGACGCGACGGGTACAGCTCGCAAGCGATCTTCATCGCGCGACACAGCGACGTGACGGCCGCGTGCGACATCTTGATGCCCGCGAGCATGCCTGTGGTGGAAACGCTGAAGTCCAAGTAAGCGAGCATCTCGGCCGTCGGAGCGCGGTACAGGATGGGTAGCTTCTTCTTGGGCATGTCGTCCGTGTCCAATGTAAGCGGCCAGGACTTGCTGTCTAGTACGTTGCTGGCCTCTTTGGAGCGCAGCAGTTTTATCACAGACTGGTTGGAGAGAACGAGCGTGGCCTTGCTCACGTCAACGATCATGCGCACCGTAGGCAGCGTCGTGTGCAGATTCTGGGGGTGCGGCGGGCGGATCGTGACCGGGACCGCGCCTACGTACAGACAACCGTAGAAGGCGCAAATGAGATCGAGTCCCGGCGGGAATATCAACGCCACGTGGTCTCCAGTGTTCACTCTGCCCTTCTCCAACAGCAGGTTGCCGATCCTCTCGGCCTTCTTGTGTAGTTCAGCGCACGTGAGCGTTTTGGCGACGGCGCCTTTTGAATTGAGCAATGTGAATATGATGTGATCGGACGTGCTCTGAGCGCGCCACCGCAGGATTTGGGATATGAACTGGTACTGAAACAAAATGACATAGTTAGTGAGGCGAGTTATTGTTGTCTGAGAAACGTGTCGAATGAGAAGTAAAAGTGTGAGTGAGTGTACCTTTCTGGCGGCATCAGAGTCGTCTGTGTATCCCATGTCGCGGCCCTGGGCTGACGCTAGGCGGTTGCCCTGAACCAAGTTGCCGACGATTACGGATGCAGGACCAACATCTAAAATAATTAAGTTTCTTTACTGAAGTGGCAGCCGATGTATCTTGAAAAGTTTCATCAAAGTCTGAGTGGTGACAAAAATACTTACACACATGCTTTTTCATTTCTAATCAGACAAAAACACGGGCTGGATATAAATTACAATTTTAATCTTTAATCTATCACAAGACGCTAACCGTTAGGGTCCAATTAATAAGTAGAAATTTTGAAAGTTATTTTATTGTATGCTGTTAAACGCGAATTTAAATTTAAAACTACGTTGTGAACATTTGAGACAATTTAAAATCAATTATTAGTATAGTTCAGGTTGAGTATCTAAACGGAGATCTCTGTAGCAAATATGATAGCCGTTAAATGTATGAAGATGCCTGTGTATGAAATCCATCTAGAGATTTTCAAAAGGTATTTTTTTCCACCTAAAATCGATTAAATGTGAATAATGTTTTCATCGATTCGCTGCCTTAACAAATGACGAGGAGGAGGAACTCTAAAAAGTTATGGGAATAATTAGGGTAGACGACGCTAAATTTTGTCAGCCACAGCGTACGGGCACGAAGTCTATAATCTCGGAAGAGGCTCTTCGGCTTATTGACAAACGGCGGGAGCAACAGCAAGCCACACCGTCAGAAAAAAAAGGAGCTCAATCAGAAGATTAGTAACCAGGTGCGACGTGACCTCCAGTGCTCAAATATACGCCTGATAGAAAAGGCAATAGAGCAAAATCGGGGATCAGTCTTCGCCCAGCAATTGTCCTATCTGACGAAGCTCAACACCAATCATGGCATAGGTAACCGTCGTCTCTAAGCATAAGATTTTCTGAGATCGAAGACTTCTATGGCCGATTGAATCGCATGCTTCTAGACCAGAACACAGCACAGAGGATTCTCGCGCAAAACTGACCCGCCACTTCACTGACAAAACGCCCGACCTCAGCCTAGGCGCTCGGCACTTTGGAGCTCTTCGTGCATCGGGAGCTTCAGGGATTATTTAACACCGTTCTTAACAGTGAGAGAACTCTAGAAACTTGGAGCAGGAGTTTGGTAGTCCTCTTCTTTAAGTACTTGATCTTATTTGGCGCTAATATACTGAGTAACCGAATAAAACCGGTTAAAAGCAAGGTTAATAAATAATAGTTAAAAAAACTAAAAAACACGCTTTATTTATAAAACCAAAATAAAAAATAGAAAATAAATTTTAAAAGTGTAAATAAGAAAAAAATGTTTTATTTCAAAAAAATCGTGGGGTTCATGGGTCAATAGTTATCAATATTTCTTGACCGATATGAGAAGCACCCCACGCTTTTTTTAAAATAAATCATTTTTTTCTTATTTAACTATTAAAATTTATTTTCTATTTTTTAGTTTGGTTTTCTATATAAAGCGTGTTTTTTAGTTTTTTTAACTATTATTTATTTTCTAGTTTTTTTTTTTTCGAATTATTGCATTGTCATCGGTCTAAGAAAACTGTGCAAAATTTGAATGAAATCTGACCGTTTAAAGTGGGTCAAAATAGCGTCCAAAGGAGTCGGTTACAAACATACAGACATACAAGTGAAGCTAATATAAAGCGTATAAAAAGGGGATGACATATTTCACTCTTGAGCCACGTCTATAAGTAGTTTCAAGGGTTTGTGATGACATATCGTCGGGCAAGATGACTACGAATTATAGACTCCTGAATAGGCCGGGTTTCGCGGAGGATTTAGCACAATAGACCACATACGAGTACACACAGTGAGACAGGTTATACAGAAGTCTGAAGAATATAACCAGCCCCTGTGTATTGCTTTTGTGGGACTATGACAAGGCCTTTGACTACGTTGAATCCTGGGCGGTTCTGGAATCTTTGCAGTGATGTCAAGTGGACTGGCGATACATCGAGGTTTCTGTATGACGCCGCGAAAATGAGTCCAAGTACAAAACCAGCAGTCTAAACATTTCCAACTGCGCAGGGGAGTGAGACACGGGGATGTTATATCCCCAAAACTGTTTAATAATGCCTTGGAAGATATGTGTAGAACGCTGGATTGGAAAGGAATAGGCATTAATATCAATGGCGCGAATATCTCACACTTACGATTTGCCGATGACATAGTGCTAATGGCGGAGTCGCTGCAACACTTGCAAAGTATTCTTATCGTAGATGTTGCTTCTCGACGCATCGGTCTCGGAATAAACTTAGATAAGACAAAGATCATGTTTAACAATATTGTTGACCCGTAACCGATAGCAGTCGATGGGTACCTCTTGAAGTTGTCCAACAATATGTTTACCTTGGGCAAATATTGCAATTAGGTCAGAACGACTTTGAAAAAGAAGCCAACAGAAGAATTCAGGTGAGTTGGGCAGCATTCGGCAAGCTACGTCTATCTTCTCTTCGTTCATACCACAGTGCCTGAAGACAACAGTCTTCAATCAAAGCATCCTACCAGTCATGACCAAAAGCCAAAAGGTGGATACTAGCGGTCAAACTAGTCCTCAAATTTAACGTCGCTCAGCGACCTATGGAGAGAGCTATGCTATGCGAGTTTCTCTGAGGGACAAGATTCGTAATGAAGATATCCGACGAGTTCTCGATTGGAGACCATGTTTAGGCAAACGCAGCGTAGAAAGCCCTGTGGCCAGGTGGAATGACGACCTGCGAAAAGTGTCTGGCAGAAAATTGATGAGGAGAGCTGAAGACCGAGCTCAGTGGCGTGCATAAGGAGAGGCCTACGTCCAGCAGTGGACATCAAGATGGTGATAAGGATGATGAATGTTTTCATCGCGATTTAGGATTTTGTTGCTTATAACGACACAAAAGTATTTTTTCTAATGTTGCTACACCTTCATGAGAATAATCTTTGTTATTTTCATACATTATGTTAGATAACAGAAAAACAAAATGTTCATATTCATGGAGTTGTAGAAGTTTTATAAAAATGTGTATTTCAACTTATTGAGATTTTTGTGTATAAGCAACAGAGACAAATTGTATGTTTTTATCAAAAACATCTTAGTGTACTGCCTAAAATCGATACCATATTTTTATTGTAATAGTATCTGGTGCTTACGATAAACAAAAAACATTTTTCGATCGATAAAATATATATTTCCTTAAGTTGTTAAAACTTCACTTTAATTTTATCTTTCTTCGAAAGTGAAGCTGTAGAGGCCGGTAGAGGCAAATACCACTTATACTTCCTAAAACAAAACCCTGTATATTAGTCCTTACGGACAGTAGAGTATCGAAGCATTGTTTTCTAGTTTGATATGTAATGTCAGTCGGAGACCGAGGGTTGCAACTGGCGGGTCTTTAACCGGCTACAAAAAAGGAGGGTTATGATTTTATCAGAATACTAAAAATAAATAATAATAATATAATATAATTCGTATTTGATTGTAATAATAATATTAATAATCACCACTATAATAAAATGTTATATTATTATAACATATAACAGACAAACAGTAAAGATCACGTGAAAACTACATGACCGAGTGCGATGCGATTTTCACTGTTAGAAAGCTTAGGGTTCGAAATAAAAAAATAAATAAAAAAATGTAGCTTACTTCCGCCAAAACTGTAAGTCAGACAAATGATAAATGGTAAAATTAAAATTAAGTGAACAAAACCCCACGCTAAACAAAACCCTACCCAAAATTGAACTAATGAAAAATATAAATGAAATGAAAGCTAAGGCCTGGAGGCCAGAAAAAACACTTATATACAAATAAAATATATAAATATATATACACAATAAAAAACCCCCAAGCTAAACAAACCCTACCCAAATACAAGTATCGAAACACTTATATATTCATATACATATAATATACAAACACAATAAAAAACATATACCTCGATCCAAATACAAAGACATCAATACGACACGTGTTTCGCCTCTGCACGAGGCAGCTTCGGGTGATGTTGACTCGTCGAGTGCTGGACTGAGAGTGCCTAAGCAATGGTGCCTCTTTATAGGGAACATTGGTAAACAAACTGTCTACATCCAATGACAACAATTTAGCATTCGGTGGTATAATAACGTCTTTAACTTTGTGAATTAAATCTAAGCTATTTTTCAAACTATACTGTGGCTTGAAACTCGCTTTGCTTCTTAAAAGAAAATTAAGATGTTTAGCCAACTTGTATGCTGGAGGTCCAATGTTCGAGACCACAGAACGTATAGGGATATTGATTTTATGAGTCTTAGGTAAGCCATACAAACAAGGTGAACGTGGATTCATGGGCACAATATTTTTGAGAGGCCCTGGTGGAATATTCGTTTTGTTTTTTATGGCCATTTTCAAATCTGATGTAAACTTATTAGTTGGATCTGAATTCAAAATTTCAAATTCCTCACCCCGAATAACCTCGTAGACCTTCTGGTTATATGAATCCCTATCCAATATTACTACTGCATTACCTTTATCGGCTTTTGAAACTACCAAATCATTTTGACACAATCTCTCCTGCAATGATTTATAAAGCCTAAACTCTGGTACCTGGGGATTATTATTATTGAGAGTATTGGACTTCTTAATCTGAGATGCTACGAGATGCTTAACAGCAACATCCTGTTTACCTAAACAACACGCAATTTCTGAATCTACTGCCAAAGTTTCCAATGATTTTTGAGATAGTTTGATAGTTTACAAATCCCTAGCCTTAAAATCCAAAATATCAAACTCTATATTATGTAATCTAAAACTCAACTCTGAATATAAAACCTTCAAATGAATTTTGAGGTTATCTCTGACTGAAAACCAATCCCTACAATCTTCATTTAACCAAATGTTCTTAGCTTAAATAAAGCGATAGTACTAGCCCGGTTGTGTGTACTGGTACGAATATTGATGTAATTAGGAATAACATTTAAATGTTTACACTGCTGATTAAACCAAACGTTCTGAGCAGCTAAACGATGGAGTTTGGTCAACTTGATGTAAAGTTGTGCCTGTTCGGCTATGCCTGCCGATTTGATATAATTGATAGATTCCGGCGTTACTTTGCGGAAATCCATATTTAAAATGAACAATATAAAAAAAAATATAGCTTACTTCCGCCAAAACTGTAAGTCAGACAAATGATAAATGGTAAAATTAACACAAGTAAAACCCCACGCTAAACAAAACCCTACCCAAAATTGAACTAATGAAAAATATAAATGAAATGAAAGCTAAGGCCTGGAGGCCAGAAAAAACACTTATATACAAATAAAATATATAAATATATATACACAATAAAAACCCCCAAGCTAAACAAACCCTACCCAAATACAAGTATCGAAACACTTATATATTCATATACATATAATATACAAACACAATAAAAAACATATACCTCGATCCAAATACCAAACGTCTGACATCAATACGACACGTGTTTCGCCACTGCACGAGGCATCTTCGGATGATGTTGACTCGTCGAGTGCTGGACTGAGATTGCCTAAGCAATGGTGACAAATTCCCTTATATAGGCTACGCGCCTGAGCTAGTGCGACTGCACTACTGCATCGCCGCGAACCAGTTTGTAATTTCCATGGAAAATTACGATTATTTACTGTAAGGAACGGTTGCCATGGAAACGAAATAATAACAAGTCTGTCAAAAAGCAGCAAGAGAGTTGGTGCTATACTTTTGCATTGCTTTTTAATATCCTATTAGAATACAGATTGCTTTTTTTCGCGATAAACTGTAGTCCGCGCGGACGAAGGGAAAAAAGCTAGTATACCTATATTAGTAGGTTATACTCGTTGGATCAGTCTATTTGTCGTACTGGCATCCTACTTGCACAGCACGCTCTCTCTTTCTCGCATTTTTTGTATAGAGCGCCGAAAATGCGCAGCACTTTGCCATGCATACTGTATTCACTGGGACTCACGGTTGACCTTGCATTACAGTATGTATTTAGAGACTACTTTTAGGATGCCAAAATAAAGATTTATACAAGTTTCCAGCTTAATATCCCTCATTTAGAGGTGAAACCTCAAATATGACTGGACTACGATCTTACCCGAATGAATCTCTCTCGGTTTAGGCAGGTTGGTGACGCAAGTGTGTGGGCACATGAGCACGTTGGCCGGGTGCAAGGTGCCCTCCAGGAAGCGCCGCTTGCATTCGCTGAGGTGGATGCCGCCCAGCGGCGTCTTGGGCAGGAAGTTGGGCTGCACCAACGCCAGGCAGTAGATGCCCACTTGGTGGATGGAGTCCACTGCTTGCAGCACACGAGACATCCATTGGAATGACTGTGGACAGGTATTCTTTTATACAGGGTATTAGGGAGACCGAAGCAGACCCTAGAGGAGGGGATAGGTCACCTCGTTAGGCAAAATTGATTAAATTGTGTAATAATTCAATCATATATTGTTCAAACGACGACAATATTTTGTACCTAAAAACTAATTTGCCTCTTATACTTGTATCTACAACAACTAATCCATACCAATATATAAAAGTGAAACGTTGTCTGTTTGTTTTTTTGTTTGGGGAGCTTTCACGCGATAACCGCTGGACGGATTTTGATGAAATTTGGAATGGAGATAGCTTATACCCTAGAATAAAACATAGGATACTTTTTATCCCGGAAAATTCCATGAATTCCGTGGAAGTTTCCGAGGGAAGACTGGAACATGTTGAATACTCGCTGTAAGGAACGGTTGGCATGGAAACGAAATAACAAGTCTGTCAAAAATCAGCAAGAGCGTTGGTGCCACAGATTAAGTAGTTGATGCTTACCAACAACAAGCCACAAGGTAACCTAGCTTAGGTAAGTGTTTAACGAGGTGATCTATCCTCCTCAAGGCTTTTGCATCGAAGTAAACTTGACAGCTTTTGCTTATTTATTTATTTATTCATCAAGTTAAAAATAGTATTGACCAACACGCTAACTATCTTAGGTAATTCGTTAAAAATAAATTCAAATTGTTAACAATTGATCTCAAATTGTCATTGTCATGATCTCAAAATCTCAAATATCGACAACTTGGAACTCGTGCGTAAAAACATTTAAAATTGACAATAGTCTATGCGTAGGCGCATTGTGTGCGTGCGCAGTTCGCACAGCAGGACATGAGAACAGCTGATGACGGCGACGGCTGCCGGAGCGAACGAAGTTGTTTGGGACATATAAACCAACAGTACCGAGCACAGTCGGATTATTGACCTTGTTGCGCCGTATTTGGCAGTAGTGAATGACTAGAAGTAATTATATTAATTATTAATAAAATTATTTATAAAACATTGGTTACATAGTAGTTGAGTACAGTCTGACAATGATCTAACTGAATGTAACCAAATTATATTAAATGACTAGATTTCGTCCGCGTGGACTACAGTTTATCGCGAAAAAAAGTACTGTACCAATTCACAAAGTTTCATCAAGATCGGATCAGCCATTTTGGCGTGAAAGCTCCCCCAAACAAACAAACAGTCAACATTTCACTTTAAATATTGGTGTGGATGAGAATACTAATGCAAAATTTCAATACCTTTTGGTGATTCCTATAGGCTTAGACACAGAAAACTGTCTTTCGCGTCGTGAGGTTGCAGGGAACAATTAATTGTCCATACAAACGTAATATCAAAATAGTTTGTAATTGGAGGCTATTTACGTTTATATATTACGTTTGTATGGGCAATTCTTTGTTCGCCGGCCACTTAAGCAGTTACTAAAGGACAGATGAATTTGCCCGATATTAATGATATTAATGATCCTATAAGTAAACATTTATTTCATTGTTAATATATATATTTTTATCTTTATGTTCAAACTCAGCTTGACAGCTTCAGAGCCCAAGGAATCTTTCAAAATCTGAATAATAGTGTTTCTGACAAGCACAATACTAGCACCTACGTTTGCAGTAATCGGAATGCGATCGTTTTTTTGCTTTACTGTGTAATTATTATTTTAAGCTTTTGATATAAATTGTAGAGGCAAATGACAACTTTTTGTCCAAACATATAAAACTTAAATATTATACCGCATAAGAAGTAATTGGATAGCCATACCTCTTCTTCCCCACAATCCGGTCGCTGCTCGGCCACGATGCATATCCTTTCGTCTCGCAGCACCCGCACTGAGAAGACCGCGATGCGTCCGCGGTAGATGAACTTCATCGGCTCGACCGCCAGAACGGTCGCTATAATATCGTCCATATTGTGCTTGCGGCCCGTCACCGTCATCAACCCGTCGCGAGACCCACATACGAACACCAGCCCTAAGGAATAGAAATAAGACATATACAATAATCATACAGGTAACATTATTAAATAATTTGTAAACATTACTCTTGCTTGCTTGCTTTTCGTGCTCTGGTGTTAGAGTTTGCCAGACCACCCCCCTCGGGTGGCCTCTGACATGGTTTAACGTCTGCTATCAATCAATTACATCCGTGCTTCGGAGGGCACGGAGTGATGGAAATCCACAAATCAAGCCGAAGACCTAACCCGGTATCGTAGGACGCACACTAGTAAAACCCTCGGCTATCATTATTCTGTTCCAGTTTTAAGGGCAAATACATCCAGCAAAATGACCCAGGCAAAATAGACAAATGTCTTAAGGTTTCGAGCACAGTGCAGTGCGGAACAATTTTTTTAATCCAAAGTTTTTATAGTGATTACCATCAGATGAATGATATACTCGTTAATCAATCATACTAAAAACCTCAAACGGTCAACATACATTTTGCACCACGTGCCCCGCCTATACCACGGCAAGTATGTTGCAACTTTGACCTACATCTGCGATTACAGTGATCGAATGAAATTTGGTAGCCCGCATGATTTTTAGGACGTTGAGTTCTATCGACAATTTGCAATGCTCCTGTTTGGATTCAGAAAAAAATAAACATAATTATAACATTCGCAACTAGTTCAAAATAGAGTCAGCATCTGGCAAAAGTTTCATAACGCTCACGTTTGTGATGATGACGCGACATCTTCGAATGATTTCACACCCATATTCGGCCAATGGAAAATAACTTTTTTTCAAACTTGGATAATCTCTTTACGCTTTCCAAGGCCTTTGTGTCATATCGCACAGCTTTGGTAAAGTAACAAATCGTGGAACATGAATAAAATAATAAAACATTTGCTAGGCCATCATCAAATAAAAAAACTTATATATAGGTTTCAAGAATATATTATCCGCGTGGGAACGTACGCGTTTTGAAAACTGCTCAACTTTCTTATGAACGTATCAATGCACATAAATGAAGGTCTTCTCATAGGCTTCAGTCAATTGCAACTAGCGATGTCCTGCTTTTGAGGAACTCCAATGGCTGGCACACTTTTCTTTGTTTTTCCGCTGCCCAGGATTAAAATAAATATTGATCTCTGATAGAGTACACTGTACAATATCAACAAACATGATCGTGAATTCATCTGATGTTAAGCAAGTCAAAGTTGACGTTGTGGAAATTACAAATCCTATATGTATATGGTTAGTATATTCTGTTTACTTGATTTAAGCAGTAGCAAGGAATTGAATTATTCATAATTCCAACCATCGATAAGATATTCAAACATCGATAAGATTTTCTCACAAACAGGCTCATTATTTGACATATCTATTGTAAAGGTTACATACATTATACTTTTAGTTTTATACAAACAATCGCAAATGAAATTTATAAAGTGCAACAACCGCAATTAAGTTATAGAGATGGGACTACAAACGCAGACAACGCACAGCCTAAACAGGTGGACCTAGAGTTTTGAAATTTGGAGTAAATATCTTTCCTGGAGTACTCCTAGGGATGCATTAAAGAGTTTTTTTTTATGTACTTCAAGATCATGAAGTTTATAGACTTTTTTTTTTGTTATTACGGACTAGGCAAACGTTGCAACTTGCTAGACTTGCAATATTAACAACCAGCATATTATATCCATAGGTCGCCAAGCGAAAGTTACAAATCGATGAAGCAGTAAAAAACGTGTGTTCTCCTTACCGCCCGGTCCTAGGAAGCCAAGCAGTCCGCTCCGCACGTAATGTTCTTCGCCGATGGGGTCTCCGTCGGCGTCGAGGGGCCGCACGCGGAAAACGGTGTTGGTGAGGCCCGGGAGGCCCCAGTACCCCGACCCGGTGGCTCCCGACAGCACGCAGATCTCACCGACCTCGTCTGTCTTGCACAGGAAAGAGGGGCCCTCCATCTTGACTACCACGATCACGCCTGGAAAGAAACGAAGATTCGATTGGTTTAGAGAGGTCATTTATATTGACGGAACTCAGCTCCGTATCTTTTTAACTAGCTTTCCCGCCCGCGACTTCGTCCGCGCGGACTACAGTTTATCGCGAAACCAAGCATCCTATGTTCTCCTAAGATATTAAAAACCAATGCAAAAGTATAGCACCAACGCTCTTGATGCTTTTTGACAGACTTGTTTGCTATTATTTCGTTTCCAAGGCAACCGTTCTTTACAGCGAGTAATCAACATTTACCAGTTTTCCCGTGGAAACCTACCATTTTCCGGGATACAAAGTATCCTATGTTTTATTCCAGAGTATAAGCTATCTCCATTCCAAATTTCATCAAATCCGTGCAGCCGTTATCGCGTGAAAGCTCCCCTAACAAACAAACAGACAACGTTGCACTTTTGTATATTGGTCTGGATTTCTCCATAATGTGTCACACTCAAAATTCATATTAGGTGGGAATTTGTTTTTTTTTTATATCCTAGTAAACACGCTGTGACGAGGTCAAAACCTCTTTCATAATAATGCTCTTTTGATCTCTTAATTTTTTCATAATCCATTTCTTTTCATTTTGATAGTTGGTAATTATTCATTCTAAATACAAATATTATATTGATTTTTAGAAAAACCGAAATAATATTATAGAATACATCAATAAGTTTATAGAAAATATATATGAGACTTGTAAATATATATATGAATATCTGGTCAGAGTATTTCCATAGCGCCTCTAAGGGTACACCCCAACCGAACACCTTCGTAAGCCGCCGCTTCCAATAGTTCCTAATTGTTCCTGTAACTCTGTGTCACTGAGGTTTGGGTCCTGGGCTAGTGGGACAAACCCAAACCCTGGGACCGCCTCGTGACACTGGCGCCCTCAACGTCCCCGTACCCTGCCCTGCTCTACCTACCTGCGAGTTCGAGTTTTTCAAATGTGAAATTTATTTGTGCTATTTTTTCTAAGCAGTGATCCCACAAAATTCTAAAAGGCACTAGGCTATCTTGATTTCAATTTGGATTGGATTATTTGTAGTGATGCAACGAATAGTACTTTTACGAATACGAATACGGATATCAAACCTACTATTCGGCGAATACGAATACGAATATCTCGCCATGGTAATAAAAGACTAATTTATTTGATAAATTTCTATTCGTCTAATAATTAAAATTTACAACAGGCAAATTTTTATTTAAAAAACATAAAATTTGTAGATTTTCTGGTTTAAGGCGATTTCTTTTTTCAGTCTGAATGTTCCCAGCCGTTGAAAAAAGTCTTTCTGAGGCGACTGTACATGGCTTCAGTGAAAAATATTTTTGGGCAAGTTTTTTCAGACTTGGAAAATGGACATCTTCTCGCCAAAAGGCCAGTGGATCAGCAGTCGGCGATAAATTTGGGAGCTTTAGATAAGCATCTATTTCGTTTTTAGTTTGCGAATCCCCTGTAAAAAGACATTTTGAAATTAAATTTAACTTTTAGTATACTATGTAGATGACAAAGAGTACCTATTACCTATTAATAACTTTTCTAACTTTTTTCATACTCACCAGAAAATATTGAACTTGGCTCTTCCATTTCAGCCTCTTCAATTATTTCTTGGCATACTTGCCAAATTCCTCTACTTGTCGACGGTTGAGGTTCTTCTGGAGGTCTTGTCGGTCTTACGGCCTCTCTGCCATCAAAAGCAGCGTTAAGAACTGATCGAGCGGTTTCAGCGACCACTGTTGAGCTGAAAATCCTTGTTTTGAACCGTGGATCAAGGATCGTTGCTAATAGATAAGTTTCATCACTTTCCATAAAGGCAAATCTATTCGAAAGTCCACTGAATAGGGAGTTTGCCAGATCATTTACATCAGGATGAGAAGAAGGATCATTTGAAATTTTATTGAGGCAAGATTTTAGACTTCGTATTATTGGGATTGCTTGAGATAACGTCGTTGATTCTTTGCTTAGCTCTTTAGTAGCTTCTTCAAAATTGGCCAGAATATCAATGATTTGGCTCATAAGAGCCCATTGCCTTGCTGTGATTTCATGACGACAATTTGGTAGAGATGGTAAAACATCTTGAATCGCTATGCGTTGTTCATGTAATCTCTTCAACATCTGATATGTTGAGTCCCATCTAGTTTCAACATCTTGAAACAAAACATGTTTCGGTATATTGTTAGCTTGTTGAGAATCTTTCAGTTGTTTGAGTGCGGAGGTTGAGTGATTAAAATGAGTAATAACTCCCCTGCATGTGGTTAACATTTCAGTCAAGCGTTCTTGACCAAATAAACTTTTTTTCAGCGCTAATTGGATGCTGTGTACCAAACAAGAAATATGTTTAATACTAAGCTCAAGCTCATCATTTGCTTTAACCATATTCCGTGCGTTGTCCGTTACAACTGCTGCAACTTTACCCAATAGCTGCCATTCCAGAAACATCATATGCATATTGTGGGCAATATTTTCTCCTGAATGTGAGTCACCTTCAAAGGGAAACACTTCCAGACAATAAGATTTGAGCTGGAAATCTTCATTGACACCATGTCCAGTAAGACTTATAAAATCATTGACTTGTGAGGAAGCGTCACTGGTCCACATGTCTGTTGTGACAGAGAGATATGGGGTCTTTGTTAACTGCTCTTTCAATTTTATTTTAACACGTTCATTAATATCCGGCAGATTTTTTTCTTTAAGGTGGGTTCTAGATATAATATTATATCTGTAAAAAAAAATAGCAGTCAGGAATTAAAAAGGGTTTTGTGAAAGTTGAAAGAAAATCCCACTGATATGTATGAATGAACAAATGTATAGCATTTTAATAAAAGCAAACAAACCTTGGAGCTAGTTCACTGAGCAAACGACGATATTCCTGTTTATTTACAAAATTCAGGGGCTCCATGTCTAGACAAACTTGTTCAGCAATCAAATATGTGATTTTGACAGCCCGAGGATCACCCGTTTCATACGTAGTTCGCTTTTCCCATATTTCCTTTAAGGACGCTTGTTTCTTCGCTGGAGTTACTTCAACTTCAGTGCTTGTTTCGTCTACAGTACTTATACTGGCAGCAAGCTCATTTTCGTGAAATCTCTTCACATGAGTCCACAGTGCGGTCGTAGTAAATCCTTTAATATATGCATTTTTCCCTCCCCGAGACAATTCACAAGCACAATATCTGCATCTAGCTTTGCTTTCATTGTCTAAAATAAAAACAACACAATTTAAAATCCTATCCCACTATAATATTACATGTGAAAGTAAAACCGATGTCTGCGCGGACGAAGTCGCGGGCAAAGTCTAGTACTACATTGACGCAGCCATTAACTACCAACGTTCGTCTAAGTTACTTACTATCCTACCTTTTGTTGATACCAAAGAAATACAGACCATATAACTACTTACTCTGTAATTTGTCGAAGTGTTTCCATATGTCACTTTGATCTCGTTTACGAGAAGACATTTTCAATTCAACTTTAACTTCTTTTACTTCGCAGCAACCTCAGAAAATAAATAAAACAATACTCTCTTGCTTGACTTCTGCTTTCGACTAACAAATGAAGTGAAAGAAATGAATCAATCAATCAATGGTTCGTAATTGTAATGATAGGGAAACTCCCGGAGCTGCGGTACTGTACAAACTATGGCCGGGGAGTCCCCCGTTGCGTCGTCGTTGCGGTCAAGGCCCTCTGCACACATGCGTATTTTTACACGCGCGTTTTTCAAGTCTGCCAGTAATTAGAGTTGCTTATGTACGTAAAATATTAGTTTTTAAATATTCGTATTAGTATTCGCCGAATACGAATATTCGGTAAATGTCTACTATTCGGCGAATACGAATATTCGTATTCGTATTCGTTGCATCACTAATTATTTGGCAAACCCAGAACAGTTTTTTATACTCAAGTGTATTTTATATTTGCACTAGCTGCGCCCCGCGGTTTCACCCGCGTGCCTCAGGAACCCTGCATTTTTTTTTCGGGGTAAGAAGTAATCTATGTGTTAATCCAGGGTATAAGCTACCTCCATACCAAATTTCATGCAAATCCGTTCAGTAGTTTTTTGCGTGAAAGAGTAACAAACATCCATCCATATATCCATAGCTATATAACCATCCATCTAGCTGCGCCCCGCAGCTTCGCCCATGGTCAATCTTTGCCACACCTACCACATTAGAAAACACATTTAATAAAATCCTTCCTTTTTGCATCCCTAGGGTGTCACTTTGACACCTGCTACTTTGACACCTGTCACTTTGACACCTGACACTTTGACACCTGACACTTTGACACCTGACACTTTGACACCTGTCACTTTGACACTTATCATTTTGAAAATTCCTTCAAAGCTTCCGTTTTCTTCCTTATTTTGGTCCCATACTCCTCCCACTGGCCCGTCCCTTTTAAAACCTCTACCAACAACACTAAAATCCACCACCGCCATGTCACTTAAAAAATTTGCAAAAATATATTAATGATGATAAAACTTCTGTTTCTGCTTTCTTGGTACTTTGAAATATTTTTTTTTAAATATAATCATACTATTTAACGTTCATGGGGAGGTATCATCATCATCATCATCATCATCAGACCGTGTCAGTCCACTGCTCGACATAGGCCTCTCTCAAAGCACGCCACTGAGCCCGAACTTCGGCTACTACACTCTCGAGTACCACTTTTAATAACTTTATTTTTCAATTCTTCAATTTTTTATTTCTGCTCTCCTGGTACTTTAAAAGGTTTTTTTTTAAATATAATCACAATAATTTAATGTTCACGGGGAGGTATACTCACTTCTAATAACCTTTATTTGTCAATGTAATATCTCCAACTTCTAAAGTGTTTCTGCTCTCCTGGTACTTTAAAATGTTTTTTTTAAATATAATCACAATAATTTAATGTTCACGGGGAGGTATACTCACTTCTAATAATAACCTTTATTTGTCAATGTAATATCTCCAACTTCTAAAGTGTTTCTGCTCTCCTGGTACTTTAAAATGTTTTTTTTTTTAAATATAATTACAATAATTTTATGTTCACGGGGAGGTATACTCACTTCTAATAACCTTTATTTGTCAATGTAATATCTCTAACTTCTAAAGTGTTTCTGCTCTCCTGGTACTTTAAAATGTTATTTTTTTTAATATAATCACAATAACTTAATGCTCACGGGGAGGTATACTCACTTCTAATAACTTTATTTGTCAATGTAATATCCCCAACTTCTTAAGTATTTCTGCTCTCCTGGTACTTAGAAATACTTTTTTTTAAATATAATCACACTATTCAATGTTCATGGGGAGGTATACTCACTTGGTACTTTTTTTTTATTATTTTAATATATATTAGTTTTTCTGCTCTCTTGGTACTTAAACAAGGTAGAAAAACATTATTTAAATATAATCACACTATTTAATGTTCATGGGGAGGTTATATTCACTCTCAATAACTTTATTTTTTTAAAAGAAAACGATATTTAATATTTTCCCTATTTCTTGATCAAAAGTAGCCTACGTGTTAATCCAGGATATAAGCTACCTCCATACCAAATTTCAGACAAATCAGTTCAGCCGTTCTTGAGTTATAAATAGTGTAACTAACACGACTTTCTTTTAAATAGTGTAACTAACACGATTTTGTATCTCCAACTTCTTAAGTGTTTCTACTCTCCTGGTACTTAGAAATACTTTTTTAAAAATATAATCACACTATTCAATGTTCATGGGGAGGTATACTCACTTTAAATTACTTTATTTTTCAATTTTGTATCTCCTACTTCTTAAGTGTTTATGCTCTCCTGGTACTTGGAAATAAATTTTTTAATTTTATTTTTTCGTTTTTTTTTTCAAGTCTTAAAGAAAACGATAATATTTTTTCTCCTATTTCGGAATAAAAAGTAGCCTATGCGTTAATTCAGGATATAAGCTATCCTGGTACCAAATTTTATCCAAATCCGTCCAGCCGTTCGAGCGTGAAGGAGCAACAAACACACACACACACATACAAACTTTCGCATTTATAATATTAGTGTGATTCCAGACATTCATGTAAGTAAGACATTTTCATTAGTACGTACTTTGTTCCGAATTTCACTACCGGCCTACCTAGTTCCGAATTACTCTAAACTTTGACGCATGATTATGCGTGTCGCGTTAACGCGTTAACATTAACGCTTTTTTTTTATATATTTTTAAAGCGTTACTATCGCACTTAACGTAACGTTACCTACAAAGTAAACACTTAGTTTTATTTGCTGGTCTCATATTAAATAAAAATGGACCCTGCGCATCTAAATAAACCAGAATTAATCTATGAATTAAAATGTCGAAATGCTGAGGTCCATACAACAGATACTGCAGAAAAGTTACGTTCAAGGTTATCGACCTTACTTTATAGCTCGAATATTCAGGATTTTCAAAGCCCGTATACATTTGAACAGGATACATACATACATTATGTACTATGAAAGTTACATTGCTTTTATATTCCCGTACCTTACCATACATTTAAATGCCTACTTATAACAATTATAGGTTCCCTACTTACAAACAACCTTGTATTTAAGTTGTAAATAATGTAATTTTAATATAATTTCCTTTTACGGAGTAATGTCCACATTTTTATATTTTTCTTTTATTCACTTCATTAACTTTTTGGATTCATTATGAATATTGACTTCAAGTCCCTTCGTATTGCTACGAGTATTCAGTGCTATTGTACTTATTACATACTTTAATGCTTTGGTACTAACAGTAGTTAATACCCTACTTGTTAGCTATGTACTTTTTATTTATTTTATTTACAATCATAATGTTCAGCCTAAAGCGAAACCAGTTCCATATATTATTATTTACTACACCTACTCACAAAACTTCCAATACTGAAAAGAGCGGCAAATGTGATTACTCTATAAACCAAGCCTAGGTCACAAAACCAGTATTATCTTATAGTTAATATACTATTACCTACCTACCTTACTTATATTATTTTAACGTTCTAACACAACGTTTACTATGTACATACACGTACATACATACGTGCTACAGGCACGTCGTACCCTAAGGTACGTTTAGCCATTTTGGCAAACTAATTTTATATAAATATACACATACATACATTTACACATCACACACCACACACTCACCACACATACACATACACACATACACTCACATAATCACCCTAATCAGCGGATAGTGACTGTATAAATAAGCCTACACTATATTGTATTGGTTTCATAAGTAACCTTTATATTATATTATTATAAAGGTTACTTATGATTATAAATAAACATGTTCACCTAAAAATTAAAAAGACTTCTCAGCATTTCCATTATTTTAATTAATTATTTTACTATTTGAACTTTATAACCCTTATTATATATATTTTTATTATTAACTTCTACTAATTTATTTTCATTTTTCTTTAATATTTTTTTTTTCTCTTTTTTTTTTTTAAATAAACCTTATGTTTTGGGATACCAATAACAACAAAATTTTTACATACCTTATTACAAAAAAAATATTGTTTTTTTTACTATCAATAAAACTTTTTTTTTATCCGGGGAGGCGGGGTATTGTGACGAGGTCAAAACCTCTTTCATAATAATACTCTTTTGATCTCTTAATTCTTTCATAATCCATTTCTTTTCATTTTGATAGTTGGTCATTATTCATTCTAAATACAAATAACCTGTCATTGATATATTGATTTTTAGAAAAACCGAAATAATATTATAGAATACATCAATAAGTTTATTGAAAATATATATGAGACTTGTAAATATATATATGAATACCTGGTCAGAGTATTTCCATAGCGCCCCTAAGGGTACACCCCAACCGAATAGGCCTTCGTAAGCCGCCGCTTCCAATAGTTCCTAATTGTTCCTGTAACTCTGTGTCACTGAGGTTTGGGTCCTGGGCTAGTGGGACAAACCCAAACCCTGGGACCGCCTCGTGACAACGCTAAGACTGGAATGTGAGTGGCTCTCGAAGATAATTTTGCTGTCAGAAATACTTTCTGTGGAACTGCTACATATTTAGTAAAAATTAAAATAATAACGGTGTTTACTCCTACGAAAGCAAAACTTGCCCATCGTTTACTGAGTGATAAATAAGAAGCCATTTTTTAGGCGCGCACCAAGTCTTGTCTATTCCTACCTTATACCTAGCACTCAGACCAAAGTAACCGACATAGCTCTAAGGATAAGCATTATAAGAAAGCTAAAGTGGCAGTGGGCTAGTCACATTTCCCGAAGAACCGGTAATCGATGGGATAGACGAATTCTCGAGTGAAGACCACGTCTAGGCAAACTTAGCGTAGGAAGCCCTGTGGCCAGGTGGAGTGACGACCTGCGAAAAGCGGCTGACAGAAAATGGTTGAGGAGAGCTGAAGACCGAGCTCAGTATCGTGCATTAGGAGAGACCTACGTCCAGCAGTGGACAAGTATAGGCTGATGATGATTCAGATGTTCTATTCTAGGTAAAACAATATTATGAATTAATATATTATTCTCCTTTGAATATCCTCAATGTTCTTTTTAATATGATCAAAACCAGGTGCAACTATTGTTATTTTTTTTATTTTTATTTCTGCTTCTATACTTACATGACGGCATAACTTGTCCACAGTCCTGTAGTGTCAGCGACGTAAGCGAGTTCTCTGCGTCGACGCGCACCACGCCGTACGATAGACCGGACATGGAGAGCACGCCGCGGCCCGCAGACGTGCCACCGCGACCCGCGCGGCGCACGCACACCGTCATCGACTCGCTAGAACATGCGCACGGGCAGATTGCATCGCCACGCACACCTGAAATGCGTAAAAAATACTTAATTATTAATATTTAACTTATCCCAATGACGTGGAGGGCTCAATACTCGTACAAACCTTCGTTATAAAATAATAACGGGTGCGGCGGTTCCTTAGTTAAAAGATTGTTAAATGAAAAAAATGTTTATTTATTCTTAGCTAGCTGCGCCCCGCATTTTCTCCCGCTGACACCTGTCATCTGTCACTTTAACACCTTTCACTTTAAAACCTGTCACTTTGACACATTTCAGTTTTACACCTGTCACTTTGACATCTGATGATGATGAAAGATTATGTGTTATTAGAGGACATACATACATCTACATACATCTACATACTAAATTTCATCAAAATCCGTTCAGCCGTTTGAGCGTTAAGGAGTAACAAAATATATACACATGTACACGCATAAGTACATACAAACTTTCACCTTTATAATATTAGTGTGAAAATATGTTTGAAATGTAAATAAATCCTATAATAATTCGATGAACGTTATAAAATTAATAATTAGTTATTGTCGACTCGGATGTTCGGGGCAATGCACTAGGCATATTCCGGGGCAGCAAAGATGGGGATGCTGCTGTGATAATGCACTGTTATTGTAAGTGAAATGATGAAATGTTTGTGAAATGATTTTACAAGATGTGCCATAAACTAAAATCAAATGTTAGCAAAACAGTAAAGCTATAATAAATGTAATAAAGTTCTAAAATGTAAAGCTCAAAGTCCTAGAGGCCAGGTGTTTGCGGTAAAGGAGACACCGCGCTGTTTATTACACTTTTGTATAAAACACTTGTTACCTTTGCTCTGAAACACGGACAAGAACTGGTCGCAAGACGACAGCGACCACGGGTTAGCGCCGTCAGCGACAAGCAACATGCGCAGCGAAGACAGCGAGATCTCCTTGTGGTCGCGTGTCGCCAGCAAGCCCCAGTGCAGGTCGCGCGACTTCACTATGGCGACCGACGCCCTGGAAATGACATTAGAAGGAGGTTAAAGCTATAGTAGACTACCACTAACGTATTTCGTAATCATAAATATGTCTTATGATTAAGTTTTCACTCCGTTATTAGTTGTATCAGTTGTATCTCGAAATTTTTGCCCCATCCCACTGTCTCTCTTTTGTTTTTCTAGACAGACTGTACTTTTTTAATAAAAATGTTACGATATGTTACAAAATAATAATGTTATGGGTAGCGTAGCACATACACACACGCACACACACAAACCCTCCAATATATCCAGCGGAAAACAGTGATTCGGGATAAAAATTATGCGTATGTCTTTTCCCAGAGTTAAAACATCTCCATACCCAATTTCATCAAGATCGCTTCAGCAGTTTAGTCGTGAAAAAGTAACAAACAGACAGGCAGTGACTTTCGCATGAGTATGGATGGATTTACCGTTCTTATAAAAAATGAAATCTTGATTTAATAATATCAAAAAGAAACTAGAAGACCACCTCATTATATTTCTACTAGCTACGCTCTGCGGTTTCACCCGTGAATTGATTGAACATACTTAACATACAAACTTTCGCATACATAATTTATGCCACTCCCGTCACCCCTTTAGGAAAGAAATGTCAAAAAACCTTCCTTATTGCATCCCTAGGGTTGACACCTGTCACTTTGACAACGGCGTCGTCGGAACGAACAGGTCTTTCACTTTGCCACCTGTCACTTTGACGTCGAAGTGTAAAATAACAATTTAAATAAAAACCTTATTCGGTATCAAAAGTAGATTATGTATTAAGTTAATCCAGAATATAAGATATCCTGGTACCAAATTTCATCCAAATCCATTTAGCCGTTTGAGCGTGAAGAATTAACAAACATACATACAAACTTTAACCTTAATAATATTAGTATAATGTGTAACTCACCGATATTTAGTGATCATGTGCATCCAAGAGGCCGGGCTGATCTTCATGAGAGCATACGGGATGAAAATGACATGCATTCCGTTGAGCACGCTGGCCAGCACGGCGTGCCACATGCCCGTCTCGCGCTTGAAGTCCAGCACGCACACCATGTGCTCGCCCTCCGTGTAGTTGCACGCCACAGACAGCATGCGGCAGTGGGCCAGCATAGAAGCCCTGCAATGTGCAGTAATGACGGTGTAAAGTTATGTTATATTATAGTGTAACTATCTTAAATGCTAAAAAAATACGCCTGCCCTGGCAGAAAAGAACTTATGCCAATAAATTATATACTGTCGGTATATAATTTATTGCTTATCAAGGCCTTTAATTGAATACCCATATTGTAAAATTAGAAAAAAAAAGTGTAACTATCTTAAATGGTAAAAAAACACGCCTGCCCTGGCAAAATATAAATAAATTAATTATATACTGTCGGTATAAAATTTATTGCTTATCAAGGCCTTTAATTTGATACCCATATTGCAAAATTAGAAGTTTTTTTTTTTTCGCATTTGAAAACTTAAAAACTGGGGTACTTTATATCTCAATCCCATGAGTAGAAGCCGAACAATCGATAAAAATAATTTTGATAAAAATGTTGGTATATTGGTATTTTAGGTCCTGGAATAGTACAATGAGTACTTTTAACCTACAGAAATGACCACGCGTGCGAAGCCGCGGGCATCAGCTAGTATTGTATGATTAAACTGGACTGATTTATATACTTGGGCTACTAATTGTTTGATCGGAGAAAACTAATATTTATAAACAAGAAGTTTAAAAACTAAAACCAGACTAAGGTCGGGTAAAAAATGACCTGTTACACTCTTGCGATGAAGACGAATCGATTGATACCTCGCTTGTAAAAATCGGACCATGTTTTTAGTTCGAACACTTAGCCTTTCCTTTGCTTCGCCGTAGTCGTGTAAAAAAATATAGCTTATGACAATATAGCTAATGTGCCTAAAATGTAAACTCATGGACATGAGCATTCTCCCCATTCTTACAACGGCGCTTAGACTTGGTATTTGACTGTTCTACAAAGGTCCACGCTCGAGGTTTGCCAGCGAACGATGGAGCGCAGTATCTTGGGAGTAAAACTGACAGATCGTATCAGAAATACAAAACTGCGCTCCAAGATCCAGATCGCCGATGTAACCCAAAAAGCAGCCATGCTGAAATGGGACTGGGGTGACACGTCTGTCGTACGTCAGCCGAGCTCTGGGCTAAATCCATCACGGAATGGATCCCGCAAGGCGTCAAGCGACAGCGTGGCCGGCTTAGACGACGGTGGCGAGACGAAATTGACGCGTACGAAAAAGGCTAGCGTAGCTAACTAAAGCAATAGACCGCAAAAATTGGAAGGAGGGAAGACAGGCCTTTGCCCAGCAGTGAGACGATATGGGCTCATAATAATAATAACAATAATAAATGACAATATAAATGAAGATTAATCGATTTATTTCCGCTTGTCAAATCAGACCAAGTTTTTAGTTTGAATACATAACCCTCTGCTTCCTGGTCATCATCATCATCAGCCTATATTCGAGCCACTGCTGGATGTAGGCCTCTCCTAGTGAACGGCACTGAGCCCGATCTTGGCTCTTCTTATCCAGTTCCTGCCAGCCGTTTTTCGCAAGTCGTCATTCCACCTGCATGTGACCAGCCCAATGCCAATTCAGCTTGCTAATTCTCTGAGCTATGTTGGTTTCTTTGGTTATCAGTCGGATTACCTCATTGCTTCGCCGTAGTCGGGTAATAAAAATAGCTATGACACTATTTACCTGAAGACGAGTCGATTGATACCTCGCTTGCCAAAATCGTCAATCTTCACTAAGGTGGAACATCCACATACCCACAAACATAGACTGTGAAACACATTACCCTTCCCTTGCTTCGCCGTACTCAGGTAATGAATAATAAGTTCTTAGTTACTTTCTAGTCTCTAGATACATTTTGATTTAAGCAGTAGTTACTTTATCAATAGATGAAACAATTTTATTAGTTATGCTAAAAAATATATTTGTGATTGTGAGTACATTTTATTAAAAAACCTACTCTTTAGATACGGAAAGTACCCTTTGTTAAAAATGTCTTTATTTACCTGCCTACAGGAGGTAAGGAGTTCGTATCTGATATTATGTGAACTAAGGCAGAATGTAAGAATGTCTATGCATCAGCTCATCGGCACTTCGCCAATGTGGGGACGAGAGGGGACAACCAGCCTCCACATCGCACCGGCACCGGCACTCACATTTATAGGAATCCGGCGGCTTCGCCCGCGCACACTTGCCCCTGCGCCGCCCTTTCGTACTGTTATCGTAATTAATTAACTATTGTACATATTTTGTTTCATATACCACACCTATTTAATACAGTCCATTCGTTCATTATTCTCCATCCACCAGTAGTTCCTTTAACAAGACTTATAGTATTCTCAGCGGATCTATGTGGTTGTGAAGTTAGGCTCTGTCAAGGATTCCGCAGGTACTGCTGTGAGGATAAAACAGCATAAAGAGCGAGATATAATATGCGAAAAACGTAAGCGAGTGAGCGAAGCAGTTATACAATACTGTTTTCATCTTCAACATTGGGATTGCGCCTGAAAAACAGTAGATTGCGCAGCGACTTCCAAGCCACAAACTTCCGCTGCGACTACGTACAAAGTTCTTGTGAAACAATTAGTTGCATTGCATACCTACCAATGCCGCTTCCCTATTCCAATTTCATGAAGCTGCATGAAAGTTCTGAGACAAGCTCCATCCGAGATCGACGATGTTCTACAACCATTTGCAACTTGCCTTGAATAACGGACTACAAAACTTTCGACGAGGCTTTTAGAATCTAGCGTTTCCAGTTACTGCTGCAGGTAGTTAGTTCCCTACATCCCGCTAGATGGCAACGTGTTGTACAGTGGGGGTGCGGGAAAAGTTTTGAGAGTTCAGTTCCACTGTAACTTTTGAATTAACGAGGGGTTGAGCTCTCTGCAGACCTAGGTGTATGTTTAACATTGAGTGGGTGTATAGACCACTGCATATTACCATAGTGGTGTACACATTGCAGAGCAGTGTGTCTAGGGATTTGCTATTTTTGCAAAAAGTAGGCTTCTATGCTCGGTGGTTTTAACTCTGTAATCCTCACCGTGTGCAATGTTTTTTCTAATAGTTTATTTTCGCGCGTATGTTCACGCATTTATTCATATCTATCATAGGAAGTATTATAGCACCTAATTCCTGTGGTACTGATATTACTTGAGAACAACAACATTGTAATATTGTATGGATACAAAACATGGTGATTCTATTTTCACAACATTACAACAGTGTTCTACAAAAAGACGCACTGACTCTCCCGAATAATCGCCGGAACTAGAATTAATGAAAGCAATCACTTTAACCCAGTTTTAGTTGAAAATATTATGCAATTCCAATGCATTCTGTCGTTCGAAGCGTTACCATATTTCTATTTTCTCGGTAGGAATCCTCTAGGCATTGCTAAAAATATGATCATACAAAGCTGCTTTACATGGTGCTTGCCTTCAATATTCGATGCTACGGTTAGAAAAACTGAATCTTATTTATGAAACAATCGAATTTAATTCATTCATAAAGCACTATATTTTGTTTTGGTCCGGCGACGTGCTATGAAGTTTGCTTGCTAGTGGTATGAGACCCAATTAGTCTTAGTCGTACGCCCGCGGCTTTGTCCGCGCGGTCGTAAAGTAACGTACAATATACCAAATTTTATTCAGTTGTCAAATAGTTTTTTATCTTTTGCTCGGCTTTTACTAATTGTACTAATATACCAAGTACACCAGTTGTTAAGTAAAATCCTAAACTATCCATCAGTGAAAACTGCTGCGTACGTTTTTACGCGATGCGCTAACAAACAAAAAAGATAGACACCATTAAAAAAAAAAAAAAAACTTGTTCAGTAGCTTATTTTAAGTCTTATATACCTTTTTATATTATCTTCACTGTACAGACTTTTTGTTACTTACTGCTTTATATTAATAGATTAATGGAGATAAGAAGCCCAACTATTCTATTTTAGTTGTGTATGGAACATTCACGCGTTTGATAATAACACGAACCTTGGCTCAGAAATTTACTGTTCCGGCCGAGCCACAGAATAAATAATAGTTGGCCGAGCCACGAAATATTTAGCAACCGGTTAATAGGTGTGCAAATATTTAACGATAGAATGCAAGTACAGAGAGTGTCTAGTGAATGCAAAACTGTGCACATGTTCGTCGTATTAACCTATTTAATTTATTTCAAACTAGCAACGTCGCGCCGCCGGTTGTGTTTGAAATAGTTTAACTTGGGTTGATCAAACGAGTTTTGCGATGGCTTTCACGTTAGTTACAAATATGGGTCAATTTTACGGTTTATTCCATTCTGTCCTACTAGTAGTTCGATGATCTGTTTGGACAAAAATAATCCAATTTGTTATAATGGCTAGTCGAACATTTAGGACACGCAAATGTTGTTTCAGATAGATCTAAAGTATGTAGTAGGTAGTTATATGTACCACAAACCCACCGTTGTTTACCGAAGTCCAATTGCAACATATTTAATCATACAAGTAGGTACTTCCTTAGATTGTGAAAGTACCAAGTAAGCACTTTTTGTACTTATGTTGTTCTTCTATGAATAATGCGCAGTAGAGGTACTCTACATGTTGATTTGATTTAATTGCGCATAGCTGAATAAGCATTTATGTACTTAGATGTTTTTCTCGCTAAAGTATGAGAAATGTAACTACTTAGTTGTTTATTACAATGAAGAATGAACTAGAAATCGCCTACGCATTTATAAAAATTATATAAGGAAGTTACTAAGTACAAATTGTCATTATTTTATCTTCGCTTGAATTGTACGGTCAAAAGTAAGACCAATAAAATTAACTTCAAATTTAATTTGTTGTTTATTTTATTAAAATCTCGGCTCCGTCCAATTTGTCTGGCGCAGCCGGTTGTATTTTTTTTAAAGTCGTGGAAATTTAATTTGTCCGGCGCTTACTTCAAAAATTGTGAAATATAATTTGTCTGGCGCAACCTACATATCTGGTGCAGCTGTCCTGAATAACTTCGTGTGTTCCTGACAAATCCACGTAAAAAAATACTCGAACCAAACAAATACGACTGTATTGGAAAAAGGAGTTGAGAAACAATTCAGCGAGTGGAATAATCACCGAGGCATGGGATCGAGCGGTTTTAAGTGAGTCGAAAATCATTCACTTTCCGTATTCTTGCCCTGCTATTCGACCCTTAGTGTTTTTGGACAAAAATTGCCAATACACTTGTTATTTTTGATTTATTGTATGCGAATTTATGATTTTTATGTGAACTTATTGATTTTATGTGTTTTTATTGATTTTTATGTGAATTTTTTGACGTTTTATGCGTTTTTATTGATTTTTATGTGAATTTTTTTGACGTTTTATGCGTTTTTATTGATTTTTATGTGAATTTATGTGTCTTTATTGATTTTTATGTGAATGTATTGTCATTTTATGCGTTTTTATTTGAATTTTATGTGAATTTATTGATTCTTATGCGTCATAATTGATTTTTATGTGAATTTATTGACTTTTATGCGTCATAATTGAGTTTTATGTGAATTTATTGAGTTTTATGTGCTTTTATTGATTTTTGAAGTGTTTTTATTGAACTTTTATGTTCCTTTCTTTAATTATATTTTGAATTTTTGTGTTATACGTGTTATATTGTACAAACGCATACTCAATTTTAATATTTTGAATTGATTTTAAATAATAATTTAAAATGGAACCTATGAGGATTATAACGAATGAAATTGTGAAATTGATTCCTAAATTTGATGGGAATGAAAAATTATTAAATTTATTTATTTCAAAATGTGAATATGTGCGTAGCTTAAGTGGAACCGAAATTACTGCAGCACAAGAGTTATATTTATTTCATGTTATTTCAAGTAGACTTATAGGCAGAGCAGCCTCATTATTAAGTGAACGTAGCGATATTACAACATGGATACAATTGAAAAATCTTTTTACTCAACATTTTGGCGACCCAAGGTCAGAACAATGTATTGCTATTGAACTTGAAAGTCTTAAAATTAAAAATGACGAATCCTACATCGATTTCTGCCACCGTATTCAAAATGTGAGAAGTTCTTTGATTGCAAAAGTGAATTTAATTGAAGACTCGGGAGTTAGAGCAGCCAAGGCTATAATTTATAATAGCACTGCATTAAATGTATTTATGTACAATTTATCTGAAGATTTACTTCGATTTGTGCGTCTGAAAAGTTGCGTTACTTTAGAACAAGCTCTAAGTGTTGTGATGGAAGAGGTGAATTTCCAAACACAATATCAAATGAAAAATAAAAAAATAATTACTCAAAAACCATTTGAGAATAAACCAGCTTTTATTCCTCAACAAAATCAATTTAAATTTGGCATCCCACAAAGGCCAACATTTAATAATAATCCTCCAAATAAATTTATACAACCTCAAGGTTATAAGCCTTTTCTAAATAGGCCAAATAATCATTTTATGTCACAAAATAATTTTAAATTTGGTAATGCGAATAAACCGCAAGTAAATAATTACAAAGCTTCAGGGTTTTTCAAACGACAACCCTATCATAAATTTAATTTTGGTATTCCTCAAAATAAAACAACTGATTTGAATGATAAAGATGTAACAATGAGAACGGCACCACAAAAGCCAAACCATCTTCACGTAATAAACGAAGATAATCAAAATAAAAATAAAATGACTATTCCAAATAAGGAAAATTTTTATATGAGGGCCTCAAAAGAGCATCCTCCGATATAGAAACTATAAATTTAAATTGTAACTCTTATTTAAAATTACCAAGTATAAATTTTAAAAATCTGAACTCCAAATTTTTTATTGACACAGGGAGTGATCGTTCTTTTATTAATCCAGAATTAGCAGAAAAATATTTTAAAGATTTCAAATATCAAGAAACATTTCAAGTCGTAAGTACACATGGCACAAGTACTCATCATGAAGTAATTTTTATACCATTACCTGATGAATTTAAAAATGATAATTGGTACAAATTTTATATTTATAAAGTCGATGGAAGATACGACGGTTTAATAGGAACAGAATTATTATCTTTGTTAGGAGCTAGTATTGATATGAAAAATCAACTTTTTCTAACACCTGAAACTGCAATTCCTATTAATTATAATCCACCATATGAGATAAAACTTATTCCTAGATGTGAAATGAAAGTTAAAGTTCCAGTAAATCTTATATCAGACTCAGGAATTTTAAACTTTCATGAATTTTATCCTGGCGTTAGAATGCCATCAGCTATAGTAAATTGTAAAAATTCATTTGCTGAAACTATAATACAAAATACTACAAATACTCTACATACAATTATTTTTAATGAACCTCTTAATGTTGAAAAATTTAATTTTGATGAAATACAAGTAAATAATATAGTTGAAAAAATGGAAACAGATTGTGAATTAGACGAAATATTGTCAGAAAATCTAACAAAACTGAGATTAAATCATATGAATGAAGAAGAAAGAAATGCAATTTTTAATTTATGCAATCAATATAAAGATATATTCTATTGTGAAAAATTACCCCTTTCATTTACAAATGATGTTAAACATAAAAAAAGAACTACTAATGAGGATCCAATATATATTCGACCTTATAGGCAACCTCAAACAATTAATGATGAAATAAACAACCAAGTTGAAAAGTTATTAAAAGATAACATAATTCAAGAATCATATTCACCATGGAATTTTCCAGTTCATATAGTTCCAAAAAAAGATGACGCATCTGGTAAAAAGAAATATAGAATGGTAATTGATTATAGACGATTAAATGATATAACTACGGATGATAAATATCCTCTACCAAATATAACAGATTTATTTGATAAATTGGGAAAATCCACTTATTTTTCAACTTTAGATTTAGCAAGTGGATATCATCAAATCGAAATGGATAAAAATGATAGACAGAAAACAGCTTTTAGTACTCAGTCTGGACATTATGAATTTTTAAGAATGCCTTTTGGTTTAAAAACAGCCCCAGCTACATTCCAAAGAACAATGGATAATGTACTGCGTGGACTACAAGGTATTCATTGTCTTGTTTATTTAGACGACATAATTATATACTCATCCAGTTTACAAGAACATATAAATAAACTTAAAAAAAATTTTGAACAGTTGAGAAAAAGAAAATTTAAAAGTTCAACTTGATAAATCAGAATTTTTGCGAAAAGAAGTCTTATATCTTGGACATTCAATTACAAAAAATGGTTTGAAACCTAATAATGATAAAATAAAAGCAGTATTAAATTTTCCTTTGCCTAAAACGCAAACAGAAATTAAAAGCTTTTTAGGATTGGTTGGATATTACAGAAAATTTATAAAAGACTTTGCGAAGTTAACAAAGCCTCTTACTAAATGTTTAAAGAAAAATCAAAAAGTAATAATAAATGAAGAATATGTATCGTCATTTGAAAAATGTAAAGAATTATTAACCAATGCACCACTTTTACAATTTCCTGATTTTGAAAAACCTTTTATTTTAACTACGGATGCATCAAATTATGCAATCGGTGCAGTACTTTCTCAAGGAACTGTTGGTAGTGATAAACCTATTGCATATGCAAGTAGAACACTCAATAGTGCAGAAATACGTTATAGTACTATAGAAAAAGAACTCCTTGCCATTGTATGGGCAACAAAACATTTTAGACCTTATTTATATGGTAAAAAGTTTTATATTTATACAGACCATAGACCACTAGCATGGTTGAATTCAATAAATGAACCAAATAGTAAATTGACACGATGGAAATTACGATTAGCTGAATTTGATTTTGAAATAACATATAAAAGTGGGAAACAAAATAAAAATGCGGACGCTTTATCGAGATTAAAAGTAAATGCACTAGGAGATGATGATTATCTCTCAATGAAAGTTAATATTGATAAAAAAGAAAACAAATTAACAAATAAAATTTCCAAAAAAGGAAAACAAATAAGATCAACTTCTCCAATTACAATATCTTCTGATTCAGAAAAAACTTTAAGTATTTCTAGAAGGTCACCTTATTCAATACCTTCATTTGATAGTAGTACAATTACGGCATCTGATATTCCTGAAAATTCTAGTACTGAAACAGCACATTCTCATGAAAATATGGATATGGAAAGCATACCTATTTTACATGAAGCAATTGATACAAAACCAAATCAAATATTAATTTACTCGTGGAATTTAAATAAAATGCCTGTAAAAGATATTTCAAGAAATAAACAAAAAGTTTTAGAAGTACATATGCCAGTAAATAATACAAATTTAGTAAAAGAATTTTTAAAAGGTTACATAAGACCTAAAATTAAATATTTTATATATTTTGAAGAAGAAGCACACAGAAAAGATTTTGCATCAGTTGTCACTACTTTATTTAAAAAGGATTCAGTAAAATTATTTGAATGCACATTAAGAGTAGTATATGTTGAAGATGAAAACGAACAACGTGAAATAATTTTAAAATATCATGAAGGAAAAACAAGTCATAGAGGTATAAAAGAAACACTGGCACATTTAAAAAGAACATATTATTGGAATAATATGGATCAAACAGTTGCAAGCGTTATAAATTCTTGTCAATTATGTAAACGTATGAAATATGATCGTAAACCAATTAAACCTGAATTGCAATTAACGCAAACCCAAATAAAACCCTTTCAAGAAATATTTATAGATACTTTTACTATTGAAAATAAATCATTTTTGACCATAATTGATGCATTCAGCAAGTTAGGTCAAGCAATTGAAATAAATACAAAGTCTACCCCTGAAATAATAAGAGCATTAATAAAATATTTTTCATATTATGGAATACCAAGTAAAATTAGTTCAGACCCAGGTTCTGAATTTAATAATACTTTACTGAAAGAAATGTTATCTTTTTATAAAATAGATTTACATATAGGAACGCCACATAATCCAAATTCAATGGGATTAATTGAAAGGTTTCATTCAACAATTATAGAAATTTATAGACTTGCTAAATATGAGCAAAAATCTACTGATGCCGCATCTATAATGACATATGCAGTATTGTCATATAATCAAACGATACATTCGACAACAAATCTAACACCATTTGAAGTAGTATTTGGACATACGGATTCAAGTAGTATGTTTGCTGTAAACTTTGATAAATATTTTACTCAGCAATTAGTTAAAGAGCACGCACAAAGAACAAAATATCTTTATAAATATCTAACGGAAAAGTTAGTTGAAAAGAAAGAAAGAATTAAAGAAAAACGAGGCGGAGAAAATAAATTTAATATAAAAGTAGGCGATAAAGTTTTTATAAAAGGAGTTAATACTAGGCGAAGTAAAGATAGTCCTAGATATCAAAAAGCACAAGTGACAGGAGAAATAGTACGTAATACTGTCCCTGTAAAAATAAATGGTCGTAAAACTAAGGTTCCAATAAAAGATATTAAACGTCCACAGATTCGTCATCCTGACACTGATGACCCAAGGACTAGCTATTCAGCTACAAAGGATTGAAAATAATCCTGGAGTAATGCCTGTTAAAAAAGGAAATGCAATTTTGGAATATGATAAATGGAAGTTAATTAAGGTATTAGACTTAAGCTTAATTAAAGATGATTTATATTTAAACATAAATAAGTTGAAAGATTTAAACATATATTTAAAAGATAAAGTTAATTATACGATTAATTTTAATGATGATAAAATACAAACTGAATTTATTAAAAACTTAACTTTAGAGAGGTATGAGCAATTAGTCCCAACTTTACGTGTTAAAAGAGGACTTATAAATCCTTTAGGATCAATAATTAAATTGATAACTGGAAATATGGATAATGATGACGCAATCAAATATGATGAATTAATTAATCAAATTAAAACTAAACAAGATGCTATTTCAAAGAAAGTTACTTTGATTGCAGAAATGGTTGATGGTTTTGTAAATTTTACTAATATTTCTTATTATAATTTTATACAATTTGAGAATAATTTAATTGATATAGAGAAAGCATTGAATAGAAGTAAAATAAATGATTTTGAAAATAAAGTATCTCATACTTATAGTTTGTTAACTCATAATTTTCAAATAATTCTTTCTAAGTTAGATGAGATTGATACAGCAATCGCATTAAGTCAAAATAAGATATTACATAGATCAATAATTGATACTAATGAATTATTTGAATTGTTAAAAAATATTGAGAGAACAGATAAGTTAATTTTCCCTGTTAATTATGAAAATTTAGTAAACATAGAGCAAAATATAGAGATAAAAGCTTATATTAAGGGTAGGCAAATTATATATGTACTGGCAATTCCAATTGTACGCAAAAACACTTACAAATATTACCAGTTATTCCCCTTACCTATCCTTGATACTTCTAATAATATTACATCCTTGGTACTTCCTAAATATCCTTTTATCCTCGTGAAGGATTTGAACTCTATCACATTGCTCTCCAAGCCATGCGACGAGATTGATGAGAAATTATTTCTTTGTAAAGAAAGTTGTGATTTAATGAAATTTAATGAAATTTAATGAAATTTACGTTGAATATTACGTCGTGTTCTCCAATTTTAATCGAAACTTCAGAGATAAAAGTTCAACAAATTGAAATGAACATATGGATAATTTTTGCAAGTTACCAAACGTACTTGACAGAAACCTGTGAAAATGAGATTACTCGAGAGAAAATCCTTGGTACTTATATTTTAACCTTGGATGATAATTGTAAAATACAAGTTGAAGATATTACTCTACGGAAGAAATTGTTCACAGGAATGAACTTACATATTCCTAAACTACCATTGATAAATTTACCAAGTGTTCCAGTTACAAATAATTTCAAAAGGAAACCTGTTAACTTAGATGAAGTAAACATGGAAAATCTACAAATGCTGAATTATATTTTGAAGAAAAGTGAAAACAGTGAATATAGTGAAATGAGTGAAATGGTCAATAAAGTGCAAATAAAAAGTGTTAGTTTATGGACATTAATACTTTATATTTTAATGATTTTTACTAATGTATACTTTATTATAAAATATAAAAATAAGATTTTGAAATTATGTAAAATTGAAAATAATCTGACTTCAGAAAATGAACTTTCAGATAATTTTCAATCTCAGGGTGGAGAAGTTATATGTACCACAAACCCACCGTTGTTTACCGAAGTCCAATTGCAACATATTTAATCATACTTCCTTAGATTGTGAAAGTACCAAGTAAGCACTTTTTGTACTTATGTTGTTTTTCTATGAATAATGCGCAGTAGAGGTACTCTACATGTTGTTTTGATTTAATTGCGCATAGCTGAATAAGCATTTATGTACTTAGATGTTTTTCTCGCTAAAGTATGAGAAATGTAACTACTTAGTTGTTATTGCAAATGAAGAATGTACTAGAAATCGCCTACGCATTTATAAAAGTTATATAAGGAAGTTACTAAGTACAAATTGTCATTATTTTATCTTCGCTTGAATTGTACGGTCAAAAGTAAGACCAATAAAATTAACTTCAAATTTAATTTGTTGTTTATTTTATTAAAATCTCGGCTCCGTCCAATTTGTCTAGGTAGTTAAGTAAAGTGAAAACAAAAATTTTATACTTAAATATCTTTATTTTTTGATATTCTACCACTTGACTGCATTATTTTCAGATTATTATTACCATTATTTTCTCACTTTTTAACTAATTGTGAACAAACTATGACACACATAACTGGTGATAAGAATAACTTTTTTTACGTGCTTGTTTTATAGAAATCGGTGTTGTAATCCATACCAATATATAAAAGTGAAACGTTGTCTGTCTGTTTGTTTGTTTGGGGAGCTTTCACGCGATAACGGCTAGACGGATTTTGTTGAAATTTAGAATGGAGATAGCTTATACCCTGGATTAAAACATAAGATACTTTTAACCTCGGAAAATTGTAAGTTTCCACGGGAAAACTGAAAAATGTTGATTACTCACTATAAGGAACGGTTATCATCACAGAATGGTCTGTGGTTGCCATGGAAACGAAATAACAAGTCTGTCAAAAATATCAAGAGTAGTGCTACCAAACTCCTGCTCCACGCCTCTGGAGTTCTCCCACTGTTAAGGACGGTGCTAAATAACCCTAGAAGCTCCCGAAGTACAGGTTTCCCCTCTGATTTCAAGAGCTCCGAAGTTATACCATCCTCACCGGGGGCCTTTCTATTCTTAAGTTGTTTGAGCGCCAACTCAATCTCGTCTAGGCTGACGCCGGGCAGTTCATTAGTATAGTGGCGGGTCAGTATTGCGCGGGAATCCTCTGTGCTGGCTTCGGGTCTAAAAGCATACGAATCGTACAATCGGCCATAGAAGTCTTCAATTTCAGAAAGGATCACCGGCTTAGAGACGACGATTGTGCCATTATTGGTCTTGAGCTTCGTCAGAGGGGATCTACTCAATTGCTGGGCGAAGACTTTTGACCCCCGATTTTGCTCAATTGCCTTTTGCACGTAAATAAATGTACATTTAAATATTCCTCTAGGAATACTGTGCTACTAGTTACTTCAACCCTATTAGGACAGAGTAAATAGTAGTACTACAGTAGTCAGCTGGGAAAAAAACGACAGCGACCTTGACTTTGAATTTGTACAAGTCTGTTTTTCAAGTCTAGTCGACTAATCTCACGCATGTTTAATATAGTTATTCTATGGTTTCAGTTTCGCTTAATACATATACCATAGGTGGCCAAATTATTAGGGACAGTACCGATATTTTTGTAATTTCTAGTTTAAATCAAATTGTTTAACTAACAAATAGGTTTTCATATTACTGGTTCATTTTCTGGTTTTATTTTTAGGTGTTTGTTTTTTTAGGTTTTATTTGGTACTGCTGGCTGGTATCATTTTTATTACTTTTGATAAGTGGCAATACTGGAAACCTATATCATTTATCAAATAAGTGATGATCATTCTCATTGGTTGAGGTTTTTTTGAAAACTGCTGTTGTAGCACAGAATAAATAATAGTATAAGCGATTGTAAAAAATATTTTCTAATCGTTTTTCGCCAGTTTTTCCCGTCCATAATAATCATCAATACGTAAGTAATGTTTCTTATTGCATTACTTTTGCTAAATTTCATGACTGAAGTTTCTATTTTCTTAACAGTCATACTGTGATAACCTCCAAATTATTTAATTTTAGTATGGCCAAACTTCAGACATTTCACCAAAAAAATGTAGGGAAATACAAAAATTATTACTACACTCCACACATTTCCAGAGAGGCATAGCAGCTATGGTAGGCGTTTCGAAGTCTGTCGTCAATCGAATAAAAATAAAAATGGATCAAAACAAACCCCTGGAAGCAGTTCGTGTGGGAAAATGGGGCAGGAAAAGGATCACTACTCGCCGTACTGATCGTAATATCAGGGATGTTTGCCTTGAAAATCGCAAAACGAGTGTTGCCCGTCTGACTACGATGATGAACAACGAGGGAATAGAAGTTTCCATAAAGAAAATCCGGAGGCGATTAGCCGAAGAAGAACTGATTGGTCGTCGGCCTGTTAGAAAAATACGCCTCACCGAGGCCATGAAGAAGAAGCGACTGCAATGGGCCAGACAACACCGAAATATGACTGCTGCAGACTGGAGTCGAGTAAGTACAACATTATTATTCAGTGCAGTTCGTAAATAACGTTTATTTGTGATTATTGTAATATTTTATAGGCATGCTTCTCCGACGAATCAACGTTTCAGGTTTTGGTCGACAAAAGTTCATTCATTGACGACGCCCTGGGGAGCAGTTCCATCCAGACTGCCTTGTGGAGAGGGTTAAACACCCTGTTAGTGTCATGGTGTGGTCTTAATCTCAGCCAAGGATCATGAGGCAAGACCAGTAAAAGCGAGTACTAGAAACTCGACTACTACCACAGCTGGAAGAATGGTTCCCTGGTGATGAAGAGCACATTTTTATGCACGATTCGACACCGTGCCGCAAAGACAGGAGTGTTACTGCATTCCTGGCTGAAAAAACATTACTGTTTTGCACTATCCAGGGATCTCACCAGACATGAACCCCATAGAGAACATGTGGGAACTCACCAAACGCGCGATGGCCAAGGAAGTGATCACCGCAACGTGTCAATTGATTGAAACACTTATCAAAGAATGGCACGTCAACACCAAACTCCAACATAATGCAAAAGTCTGTAAAGAGAGCATGCCCCGACGCACAAAAGCTGTGATTGTAGCAAAGGGTGGCATCACTAAATACTAACACTTTTCACTAATACTTTTGAGGGTTTATTGTTTGCTCGCGTCCGTAGGATTTAGCCCTCGATGTCCTACACGTGACCTTCGGGTGGTGCCAAAAGAGCAACCGAATCACCTGGTGGTAGGCTTCGGCCGCCGGCTTTTTATATTACCACCCTCTGGACAAAGTCTTGATGCCAAACGATTTGTCGTGTTCCATCATGATGTTCAGGGAAGCCGTCCGGATGAGTTGTAGGATGCAGTTGTGTTGGAAGGGTGGACCGTGATCGGAATCATGGTGTTTCTGCGTCGGAGGCCTTGCTTTGGAGGGTAGCGGGATCCGAAGCACGGTGTTATCTGCTGGCCAACCGCGAGTTGTAGGGGGCCCAAGTAGTAGTTTAGCCAGCTACGAAAGGCTGCCCCGCCGCTTGTGAAAAATCCTGAAATGATCCATTGGTCCGGCTGGCGACCGGATGTGAGGAACTGATGTATTATTTCAGGGGGGTTCGGGCGTCCCCGGGGTCTCCACGCAAGTTCTTCAATGGCGTAGTTATGCCTTGACTTCCGTGGGTTAGCCATTCCGACATCTCGTTTGCTATTACTCGTCCAACCTATTCACAAAAACACATCATGAAAAAAGTCCAAAGAAGATATAAGTTAAAACAGCAGATGCACGTCCTCACACTTAAAGTGGATCTTGCGAATATTCGCGGGATTCACTCCAATCTCCAACCGGTCCTTATCATCTGGAGACTCTAATGAAACTACTCTAAGCCCCACTTGTTCTTCTTGTCGGAGACGCAGATAGGATGTCCAGCTGATACGGCATACTTGGATTACCCAGGCTATATCTTGGAGCATCTATTTATCCCAAATGCCGGCGTTTGTGTATACGCCCGTGATGACATTTGCTGTCTGCTTCTCCGAAATCTTGAGCACCCTAACTTCTCAGTGATTTGGGTGCTGGTGGACACGGGCATAGAGAAAATTATGTATGCTTGTGTGTACCGCTCACACAGCGGAGATCGGGGGACGACTTTATTGGTAGACTATCTAGGTGAGACGGCAAGTGTGGCCCAACAGCGTTACCCGTCTGCTCAATTGGTGTTTTTGGGGGATTTTAACGCCCACCACAAGGAGTGGCTTGTCCCATACCAAAAAACCGACCACGCTGGTAGAGAGACGGCTTGCTCTGGCGTTAGATCTCTCTCAGCTTGTGCAGGAGCCGACACGGGTACCTGACCGTGACGGTGACACTGCCAACTGTCTCGACCTGTTGATGACGACTGAACCAGACCGATACTCCGTATCAGTATCCCCACCTCTTGGTAGCTCTGATCACTGCCTGGTTAAGTCCATCTCAGTGTATTCCCCACCTGATCCTACCCTTAAGGCCTTAGGCGCGTGTGGAGATACAACTCAGCAGATTGGGACGAGATGCGGCAATTCCTTGCATCGTACCCTTGGCGGCAAACATGTTTCATCTCCCAGGACCTGTCGACTTGCGCGTCTACTGTTACAGAGGTAATATGTCAGGCAATGGAATATTTCATTCCATTCAGTGACAAGAATCTTTCCAGCAAAGCTCAGCCTTGGTTTGGATCCAGCTGTGGTCATGCTGTGGCTCTAAAGCGTGCGGCATATCTAGACTGGGCTGATGCTCGAAAGCGCAAGTCTTCTGATATTCGGGCTAAGAAGAGAAAATTTAACGTTGCCGCTAAGACCTGCAAGAAGATACTTAGGAACGCCCATTTTGATCACGTAAGTCGAATTGGGGCCAAACTGGCTTCATACCCCGAGGGTAGCAAAGCTTTTTGGTCCCTGGCCAAGTCGGTCGAAGTAAACTTCTGCCGCCCCTCACTGCCACCATTGCTGAAACCTGATGGATCACTAGCTCACACTGCTGGAGACAAAGCGAATTTATTTGCTTCTCTTTTTGCAGAAGCCTCGCATCTAGATGCTTCTGGCAAGACACCTTCCTGCCTTCCTCATTACGGGGTTTTTATGCCCGAAATTCGCATTCGCCAGAAGGAAGTTCTCAGAACGCTTCGAGCTCTAGATGTGAACAAGGCCAGTGGTCCTGATGGTATTCCAGCGATTGTGTTGAAAAACTGTGCGCCCGAATTGTCTCCCATCTTAACGCGTTTGTACCGCCTCTCTCTTCACTCAGATAAAGTTCCGAAGCGTGAAGCTTGCCAATGTACAACCAGTACCAAAGAAGGGTAGTCGTGCTGATCCGGCCAATTATCGTCCCATCTCGATTACCTCCTTACTCTGTAAGTGTATGGAGCGTATCATAAACATTAGGCTCTTGGCATACCTTGAAGACAATGATCTTCTCAATGACCGGCAATACGGATTTCGCCGAAACCGGTCTACTGGGGATCTTCTCGCGTATGCCACTCACGTACTGAGCGAAGCCATAGAAATGCATGGTGAGGCGCTTGCCGTCTCCCTTGACATATCGAAGGCATTTGATCGGGTCTGGCACGGTGGCCTTTTAAACAAGCTTCCCTCATATGGTTTACCTGTTGGCTTATGCAATTGGATAGTTGATTTCTTAAGGGAACGATCTATTCGAGTAGTCTTAGAGGGCTGCTCGTCTGATCAAATGGCTATCAATGCCGGTGTACCTCAGGGATCGGTTCTCTCGGCTACACTGTTTTTACTGCACATTAATGACCTTCTGAAGCCCGGTATCATTGGGTATGCTGATGACAGTTAAGTAAGTTTAATGCTACTAAAACGCAAGCGTGTTTGTTTTCTGCTAAAAAGAGTCCTCTACACCGATCTCTGTCTTTCCAAAGTGTAACAATACCAATAGGCGACCATTTGGAGCTTTTGGGTGTCGAACTCACATCAAACCTGAATTTTGGGTCTTATATTGAATTCAAAGCCAAGGTAGCTGCAAAAAAACTTGGTATTTTGTCTAAGGTTAGGCGGTACTTCACACCGGGACAGCTTTTGAATCTTTATCAAGCACAGGTCCGATCTTGTAAGGAGTACTGCTGCCACCTCTGGGACGGTTCTGCCAAGTATCAGCTCGAGTCTTTGGATTCAATTGAGAGACGTGCTATCAGGCTCATTGGGGATGACACTCTGGTAAAGAGTAAGCTTCAAAGTCTGGCGCATCGACGTGAGGCAGCAAGCCTGGCGGTATTCTACAGATTGCACTATGGAGAGTGTGCACAAGAACTGCACAACCTGATTCCCCCATCACCTTTCCATCACCGTACGACTAGACGATCAGCAAAGCACCACCCTTTCATGGTTGAAATACCTCGCACAAGAACGAAGCGTTACGCTTCTTCATTTATTATAAGAACTGCAAAGGAGTGGAATGCCCTGCCCTCGTCAGTGTTTCCGGTAAATTATAACCCCGGTGTGTTCAAGTCAAGAGTGAATAGGTATCTACTAGGCAAGCGTGCTACACCTTCGACCACATCATTGCTTTCCATCAGGTGAGATCGTGATCAAACGATTGCCTAGTACGTTATAAAAAAAAAAAAAAAAAAACTAAGATTATTTTTATTAGATTTTTAAGCATGCTTGCACATTACTTTTTTATAAAAAAAATGGTTTCGACTAAATAACTTCTTGTTTTTATTATCATCATAATACACTCTTAAAAATAAAAAATGTCTTCGAGACTTATAAACAATTATATTTTTGCAAAATTCAGTTAAATTGGAAAACACAAACATCTGAGTACTGACTAGGGCATGAATCCCGGTATCTCGGAAAATCGCACTCCGAAATCTCGGAACATTACTCCGATACTCAGAGGTCAAATATCGCAACATCGGAATCAATCAAATTTTCTATTTGAGTTTTTAAATAATGTATAGTCTGTACATAAAGAGAACCCACGTGCGGGGTATAACATTAAACTATTATATAGCAAATTTAACAACACAAACACAACACAACACTTCTGAGTTGTAAAAATCTAAAAAAAAAACGAATTACGAAATTGTTTTAGTCAGACTAAATTATGTACGATAATAGAGGAGAAAGAGGAGCGTGGCTGATGCAGGCATACACGTATCTTACATCAGTTTTGCCTACCAGTATTGAGAGTGAGCGTGTTTTTTCATCAGCTGGATATTTCTGTAGAAAAAATCGAAGCTCACTCTCAGATATAATGTTAGACGCTTTGTCATTTTTAAGAACACAGTACCAAGAAAAACGTTTTAATATGTCTATGAAATAGATATAACCCATGGTATATAAATAGTTTTAATTGTTGATTATTGCTATTTTAAGTTACAGTTACATTACATTATTCAGAAGTTTTATTGAAGTTGACTTTGAGTTTTATAATTTAATTCGAAGAGGATAATAATGGGAAATCTGTGATTTGTTACATGGATACTACATTCCTTAGTAAAAAAATCTATTTTTGTGCCAAATTGTAAGTAATCAGGTTGTACAGGTCTTGTGCACACTCTCCATAGTGCAATCTGTAGAATATCGACAGGCTTGCTACCTCAGGTCGACGCGCCAGACTTTGAAGCTTACTGCTCAAAGTGTAAGTACATGCCCTAGTACTGACCCTAATAATTTGGCCACCTGTAACTGTAGGTGGAATTACAATCATATTAAAGCTAGTTTCTGCGGTAGCCTCTATATATTTCAATAAGCGTAATTGACTGAACGTCATGATGTAGGGCTTGCGTTTAACTAAGAAAATAACCTCCTCCTTTTTTGAAGTCGATTAAAAAACACAAAACGAAACATTTACAATTTACCTAAATATTGCCGCACAATTTAACTATTTGTTTTGAATGGCTGTATGTAAATTAGGTCCGTTGTGATTCCAAGCCAAATAATTTAAAAGTACATAATATTATAAGTTTTACAGGCTTTGTAAAAGAGATTTCTAACTTTCCGAACTTTCAGATAACTGTTAAAGTTTTATATGAATAAAATAACTCGTGCCTATTTACCATTTATTTGAAATACTAATAACTACACGTTTTCGTTATGTAGAAATTATGTGAGCGGTGGTTAAGATTCTAAAATCAATTTAGCATTCGATATTTTGTTTTTATACTCGTGATATTGTGTGCAGGGAAGCCGTATATCCGAAAGCTTTAGTTCGTAACTTCAACGACTTGTGAGTGCTGAGGCAAATTGGTAAGGGGAAATGCACAATAAAACTTAGGCGTATACGGGATATCATCACCTAACAAAGGAAAAAAAAATAAGGGCGCCGACATAAGTGGAGCGCATGAAGTGTGAGGTTATTAGAGTTTCATGATTTTGTTTGAAATTGCCATACCCGTTATTGTGAAGATTATTTACTCCTATGATAGTTCGTAAAAAAAGCTACGTAAATTATACTACATACATACAATAAACGTCTGGGAGTCCGAAATTTTGGTAAAACCATAGAGCAGCGGAAAACTACACTATTGTGATTTATAGGGAGTCATCAGATCCAGCAAATGAAAAATGCTTGTACATGACGTCAAAACGGGCACTGCAAAATAAAAGCGACACACAAGCATACGAATAAGTTGTTACTCATTCCTATGACACAAGGCCCAACTATGACTAACTGAGTTAAGGAGTCCACGACACAGCTCATTCAAGGCATACGCTATACAATGCAAATTGTATTAAGCTAGTGACGGCAAGCTTGTTAACGTGGTCTTTTGCTATATTCACTTTGGGAGCTAATAAAATACAGAGGGACATGCTTCCTAATTGTTAGTGACTAACAACTAACTAGATTGGAATTCTAACATGACAGTTGGCCACAAAATTTTAATGTTATTTTAGTGTATTTAGTATCGAAACAGGTAGAATGTTTACTAGGTATCGCAATTACTTCATTGGGAATTTCAATTATGTAAGCACAATCAGAAGGGAAGGTAGAAAGGAAGAGAAGAAGAGGCAGACCTAGAAGAACTTTTACAGATCAGATATCGGAGAAGACAAATGTCATGTCGTATAGGGAATTCAAAGAATTGTCTGAAGATAGGGAACGCTGGAAATTACTCCATCGAAAGATCTGGGCTGTTAAATAAGAACGAAGACATTGATACTGTATTGGTTTTACATTAGATAGCAGAGATTCAAAATATAACTAGCGCTTAGTAAGAAATATAGACAACAATGGACGTGCATCTTTATATTGGGCAGAGCTTCTGATATCAAACATTTAGTAAAAAGTCCCAGTTGGAAATGAAAATCCATTCTCCCAACAAAATAAAGTAACCATGTTTCACTTTGTTACGCTCCCAGCGTTGACTTTCGTGGTGCATAAACTAGTTTCAATCAACGTGCCGGTCTCGTAGCCGCCCTCTGCTAATTCTGTTACATGGGCTCCTAACTATACCAGCTCGGCATAGAGCACATCCTAATGCCTGGAGTTGCATATTCTAAGCCATATTCCATGAGCTCAGGTTTAAGATACATGCTATTTCAAAAATCTACTCGTTTCAGCCGTTTCATTTAGGAACTAGCTTTTTCATCTTTATTACACGTGATCTGGAACGGCAGCGGCTGCTAAACGTATTGATGGGCGTCAAGATACAAATTATGAAGATACATGCTCCTATCTACGTATATCGCTTTCGTCAACGTCAGAGGCCTTCGGGCGGCCTGGCGTATCTGACACCAGAGGTCAGCACACCTCATATAGCAAATTAAATAAACCTGTTTTTTACCACGTTTTTATTGTCACTTTCTTGTTTGTTTTTCTATCTGTTGGTCGTTCCGTGGATCTCAAATTTCGAGAATTTCTCGATTAGCTATCCGGCTGAAACTTGAAGTGAGGGTAGCTCACAAACCAACAAAGAACTCTAAACAAAAATAGGGTTTTTAGATTAGTTTTTTAATTTATATTTGCTACTTATTTCAGACTGATTATAATGTAAAATTAAAATAACAGCTTAGTGTTGCTTAGTAAAGCCCTTTCAGCTCTTAAGGGTGGAAACTGGAAATGGTTTACGACAGGTAACCTCACACTTTTACAAGTTCGTTTCACAGAATATCTAATAAACATTCTCAATAAAATTTTACCGACCTGGTAACTATAACTCCCATCGCGGACCCATCGGCTGCAGAAGTGTGCTCAATGTGCGCGGGGCTATCCTCAGAGGGGCGAGGAGGGGGAATCCAGTCGCGAGGGGGGCGGGGTAGCTTCTCAGTAGACACCCATTGGAGGGATGGCCAGCCGCGGAATGAAGCGACGTCGCCCGATGAAGTTTTTGGTAACCCTGTATATAAGACGTAATATTGGTAAGGGTCATCCTTAATACATTATAATGAACCATGATTGGCGATAAATACAAAAATAATCGTGTTAATGGTGTATATTCACAATAATTAGTAATTTTTAGTAATTTTGTCAAATACTGTCGATCTTGAGTAAGTTAGTTACTCATAATACGATCTACGAAATAATAGTCTTTCTCTGTGTCTACATAAAAATGTGCTGTATCCGCAAAAACTTTACAAGACATAAAGCAAGTCAAAAAAACCCGTCTGTAATTGTTAAACTAGAGATGTATCTCCTATATACCTATTACATGGAAAGTATGATCACAAAAATTATATCAGAAATATATTCACTATAACATTCGATGTATGCAACTCAAAGGCAAATAATTATTATAAGATAAACCAATCGTATCGATAAATGTGCAACGGGTTCTCAATCGCATCATACAAAGACGCGGCGAACGGTAACTTCATCAAATTCAAAACGCGTTCCTTTTCCGATACGAGCTTTCCACTGATATAATCGCAATAGAATAGAAGCTGTACGGACTGGTTTTAAAAAGAAATCCGTCCGCTGCAGATCTGGATATTTATCGTATTAAATGTTTGAGATGCGAAACCTTGTTTCCAGCACATATTGATACTATTAAAATCACTTGTGATCTAATTTTACGTTTTAGTCCCGTCTGTTTCGTTGTTCTCGCTGTCAGTGTGGTACTGCAGTCGATCAGCTCGGTCACCACGGCCTCTCTTATTCTAGAAGTGCTGGTCAAATTTCCCATCGCGCCAGCCTAAACGATATCATTCGCCGGTCTTTTACCAGAGCCAATGTGGCAGCTGATCTCGAGCCGATTGGTCTGATGCTTTAAGATGGTAAAGGCTCAAATATGTAACCATTACCGATAATAGCATATGGTCAGGACCATATGCTATTATCGGTAATGGTTACATATTTGAGCCGTATAGAGTTGAAACATTGGGACAGTGGGGACCGGGAGCTCATCGTACGAGTATGTTCAAAAATCTATCTGAGCGCCTGTTCGATGCGACGCATGACCAAAATGCTGGTACTTATTGGGCTCTTCCAATTAGCATTGCAATCAGGGCAATGCCGCCAGCAATGTTGGGTACGCTGCCAACTGGTAGTGGGCTAGAACATTTGGACTACCTATAAGCCTGTAATGGGTTGCGCAACTGTTTCATGTAGTAGTTAGATGTTAGTTAACAATAGCAACTGCCCGTTAAGAAAAATAAATGCTCATTCGAAAGAATATACTGCTAAGTTATCCCTCGGTGGTTTTTAGTAAGTTACCTTTAAGACAAGCATCCGAAGTGAGCGCATACTGCACGCTGCATGATCCGAGCAGGAATCCAACTTGCTGCAAGCCCGCATCTCTGCGAGTCAGCGGCACTTCTATGGGGACCGGCACAACGCCGGCTTGTAGGCATCCGTAGAACGCGCAGATGAAGTTGATCGGGTCGTTGTTGGGGTAGACGAGAGCCACGCGGTCTCCGGGCTTGATGGAGTTGTCGCCGGCTAGAGGGCCGCCGCTGCTGTTCTTGGACGTGAACGTCTTGTTGAGCAATGCGTAAGCAATCTTGAGCGAACGGCTGAGCAGCTTGCCTACAACAAATTGGGAACACTTTGCTGTTTTTTCTTTAACTAACAAGCATTAATTAAAAAAAATAACCCCCGACCTTCCCACTCCCCATTATAGCTAAGGAGCATCTCGATCACATCTCGATCAGCTTTCAAACATAAGAAAACGCATCAAAATCGGTCCACTCGTTTGGGAGCTACGATGCGACAGACACACTCATACACAGTGACACAGTAATACACACCCTAAACTTACACTCGTCTTTTTGTTCGGGGGTTAATAAGAAATTGATCGTGATGTACTTAAGAGAAATTGATCGTGGGATGGCGACAGAATAGCCTTCAGCATACTAAAGCGAATCTTTGGGCCTGTGGGTGGATTCATAAGTAAATCTTTCCTACGTCTGAGTTTACATTTGCTAGTTCAGAATATTTAAGCAATGTTAAATTGCTGCTTATTTTGTTATTACAAACCCAAAGTGAGCGGCCGGCATAAATTGATACAGCTTGTTACGAGATAGATGTCACCATCATAACACACTCAATTAGTTGCATGATATTAATAATTCATTTTACCAAAAACATTGAAAAGCTTTTCAGGACAGAGAGTAGTCTACAGCCAATGTCACCGAAACGTATGCATTGAATTTCCAATTTTGATGAAATTCTAGTAGGTACCAGGATTTAGAAATATAAAAGCGCTCTATGTTATGATTATGATTGTTTTTTTTATAAATCCGTGCTATTTATGTAAATTAACAGCATTATAAACAGAATGCGAATATTGTTGAACATTTTAGAGCTTTTTGTAGCTCATTTGGCAGCGTATAATGGCATAATTATTATTATGAGCCTGTAGTGTCCCACTGCATGGCAAAGGCCTCCCCCCTCCCCTTAATCCAATTTTCTCGATTTTGGGCTATAGCTGGCCTATCTTTCAGGTAGGCGTCAAAATTGTCCCGCCATCTCCTCCTGGGCTTGTCACGTCGTCGTTTCTCGTGGGATCCATTCAGTTGTTGATTTGGCCCATAAATCTTCCGGCAGTCGGCTGACGTGTCCTGCCCAGTCCCACTTAAGCTTTGCAGCTTTCCGGGTTACATGCACTTTTTTGTCCGAGAACGCAGTATAGTGGTTCCGGATGAGGTATAGCGTAATAAGTGTATAAATTAGTATTCACTACACATACTTTCACGAGGCGATCCTTGGGTTTAGGTTTGTTCCACTAGCCCAGGGACCAAACCTCAGTGGACACAAAAGTACAGGAACAATAGGAGCACACAGAGATGTTGATAAACAGAGATCTTGCACTCGACTATTCTATTCAGTTCTCTCAATATAATACATTTGGTAAGAGTGTACCCTTGGGGGTCTAGCATTGTTATTATCACAGACTTTTCGTACTTCAACGATATGGATTAAAAGTACCACGAACGAAAGTACTAACATATATATTTAAAGGACTCCAGATGTAATAAACTTATTTAGGTATTTTATAACATATTATATCGTAAAATTGCAGTTTTTGCTAATTCAATGACAATAATGAGAATGACAGGTTATTTGAATTTAGAATTAATAATGACAAACTATCAAATGGAATGAAATGGATTATGAAAGAATTAAGAATTTATGAAAGAGGTTTCACATCGTCACAATACGACTGCGGATTCCCTAAAAAGTATTTAGTGGTAAATTACCGTAAGTCAGAGAGTTGCTAAGTTTCCCATTAGGGTCTAGAACGGTAGCGATGTTAGCTTTAAACGACGCCGTTCCGTATCTTTGGAGGGCCGCTTCTAGGTTCCGCGGTAGCCCAGCAGGGACGACCAGCTGTTCGCCCACAGCTGGGGTCATGGTCCCTCCCTCTGGCTTGGGCGCGTTGGGGTCCTTGGGATTCGCAGCCAATTCGAGCTCGATGTCATCGTCTTCGTAGAACTCTGGCAAAGGGCGACGCTTAGGCCGCTTAAGGGTGTTGAGAAGCTGCTGAATTTTGGCAGATACCTGGGTAGGAGATGCGAAGTAGTGATAAATAACTATTGGAATTTATACAAAACAACCTGGCACAAAAATTGAAAAATCGACCAAGAGAGCTCAAGCACAAATTAATAATTTATATTAACCCCAACCCCTACCCCCCACCCCCATTATAGCTAAGAAGCATCTCGATTACATCAGCTTTCAAACATAAATTGCATCAAAATCGGTCTGTTTTTTGGGAGCTACTATCCTCATTCTTAGGATCCCGCCTCAATTATAGCTCTGAAAGCTACGATCTTCATACCACCTCCCCCCCCCCTCCCCACCCCCACCTCCCCGCTTCTATCATAACTAAGAACCATCGCAATTACACCATATTGAACAAGAAAACAACTGCATCAAAATCGGTCCATTCGTTTGAGAGCTACGATGCCACAGAAAGACGGATTCAGTGATACATACATCCAATGATAAACACCCTAAACTTATAACACCCCTCTCTTATCGAGTTCAGAGGTTAAAAATGAAGAATTCAAACCGATTTTTGTTTTATTGAACTAACGTCACATAAAATGAGCCTTTAGGGTCAGAGCAGACTTACGCCCTGGCAACAGATCGGCACCGGAACGCCTCACTTACGGCTGGTAGACGGCTAGGCGTCCACTCGGCTACAGCGGGGCGATGCCTCCCTTACGGCAAGGTGGACTGGTTGACGTCTAGACTTGGTGTATTCTCTGTAGTCCCGCTATGGTTGTTCAGTATGTTTTTTTTGTAGTTTTTTTCCAGGGTTCCTTTAACTGATCTACTGGGATTTTAATTCTCTAAAGTCCCATGTATCTCATAACTGATGCACAGAAGCACAAACGTTTAATTTGGTAAAAATAGATACATTTATATATTATATCCTCTTATAATTATACTCATTACTTTTGTGTGATTTTAATTAATTTTTCAGGCTCCTTTATTTATGTCTTTTTTATTTGAGCTTATGATTGAAAATAAATTATGCGTTCGCGCATCATCTGATTAATATTAATCAGATCATCTGATTAATATTAATCAGATCATCTGATTAATGTTAATTCATGTTAATATTTTTTAACGAATTGTGACCAAATGAACACATTAAATACAGAATCTGACTAAATCTGATAGACGTCAATAAGGGTCAAAATATTGCGACGAAAATTTTTGCAATTTACATAGCTCCAAAACCATTTAGACGGTATCAGACATGAACTAAGTATCTTGTTTTGATTTTATTCCTACTGAAGAATGAATGTAAAATTCTTACAATGAAAGTAATATTCTAAAACTGCTACACTTAGAAGATTAGTAAAGTTTGCCTAAACTGGTGTTGATCAGATTAAATTAAAAATATTTGTTTTACATATTTTTTTACTTACACTTTCCTTTTAATTTTTTGTGTACCTTATATTTCCAACACTGGGCGTTAGTGAGCAGGCCGCTAGGAGCAAGTGGAGCCCACCAGCCGTACCCGCGGTGACCGCGAGACGTAAGCGCGGTGACGGCGCGGTGACGGCGGGTTGACCACGCTCCGTAAGCATGGAATACTAAATTGTTACTACGTAACGCCAAGCCGAGGCGTTGCCGATCCGGTGCCGGGGCGTTAAGTCTGCTCTGACCTTTATTCGAGAAAATTTACAGCACATACGCTTCGGTCAATACGAGAGCAATTTTGCATGAAATGGGTTTATAAAATGTGGTTTATTTTATGTCGGTCCGACGTTTATCACCATTAACAACACGAAACTACGCGTAAATCCTAGCACAGCGGCGTGCGTCATTATACAGTGCCACAGGTTTCTCTGCCGTCAGCCACCAAAAGCATTCCTCAGGTGAATGGCGAAGTTGTCAGTCATACCTTCCACCTGCCAGTGCCGGTTCCGGAGTCCTCCGGCTGCGAGTAGCACTGCACTCGGTCCGCCACGGCACTGCCGCCGCGAGCGATGCGCGCCGACGACACGGTGTGGGTCACATCTGGCGGGACATCTGAACAAGTAACTTTTATGTTAGGACATAGCTCGAAGCACTATCGCTTTAACCAGCCTTCTTCACTCGTGGCTCTTCTTGACATGATGTGAATTTGTCTGTCTCATTATTTCATCCGTTTATTGGGTCTTCAATGGGAGGCATAAAAGGAAATAGGAACATGACACGTAATGCAGTTTTCACCATAGGATTACACATTACGATTTACATTTGTATGGTTACTTAATATTGCCACGCTACCGGTCCCTTTTTATTAGCAATTATTTTCTTTCCATCTTAGGGTTGTCTGGAAGAGTATGCGATGAGCAATAAGACCGCCCACTGTATCTATTGTTTATGTAATTAATATATCCTGTAATTTGTTTTTAACTGTGTGACAGTAAATTGTTATTGTATTGATCACTTAATAAAAGATTTGGTGAAAACTCCTATCTCTACGAAACCTCTACGTGATAACACAGAATATATAATAGTACTAGCTATAATAACAGCCGTTCCCAATAATAAGTTTTCGCGAAATCTCTGATTACGAGGTTCTACGGTGTCACAAATATGGAATATCTACACTAATCTACACTATATAATATTATAAAGAGTAAAGATTTGATTGTTTGTTTGTAATCAATAAACTCAAAAAATACAGACCCGATTTTAAAAATTCTTTCACATAAAGAAAGCTAAATTATCAAAGAGTAATACTAGCAGAATTTTATTATTCAAAAAATTAGATTTCCCTTCGAAAATTGCAATAATTTAACCCGAGGTATCAAATTTTGCATAATAACTCGATTACTTTGTATCACAAACTAAGAAGGAGATACGGGTCTTGGTTTAAGGGACTTTGCCATGGAAACGGACGGATGGAAATGGACGGAACATCTAATAATCATTGACGGAGGAAACCAACGAGGTTGAATTACGCTTCCTGGCGTTAAAACTTTTAACAGTAACCGTAATTCAACCTCCTTGCGTTAAACAGAATAATACTATAGACAAAATGGTAGGTGAGTGTAAAACCTATAAACATAAACATTTTGTGTAAGACATTTTTGTTGTTCTATTTGTCCAAATAAAGTACCTACTAATTGTATCTTTCTATTTATCTACCAGTGCGAAACCAGGGCGGGTCGCTAGAACATAATACAAAAATATCCATCCATACTAATATATAAAAGTGAAACGTTGTCTGTTTGTTTGAGGAGCTTTCACGCGATAATGGCTGGACGGATTTTCCGTCTTCCTAGACGTGGCGTAAATTGCAAATAATCTCGAAATCATTCACACCGACATGACTTTGAGGTCGTGTCGGTGTGATGATCAATGTTAGTCCTAAAGGTCTAAAATTGATCATGAATTAGCAACAAAAAAAACTATAATAATAATATGTTGGAATAATCTGCCGCCACCAATCCGGGGGCTAAGAAATTTATACTCTTTTAGGCGTAAACTCAGGCAATATTTAATTGATGAGCAGAGGCAGCATGGCAATATTAATATAGACATATCGTTTTTGTGATATATATACTTATAATTATTATTATTTTTTTCCTTGAAATTCATTTCTTCTCACTCATTAGTTGCACGTAATAGTAGAGGTTATTTCGCTGCTACCCACATGCGTGGTATTCTTAATAGTCAGCGGTACTCTTACGCAATTTGGCGACACTTTCTTCGTCAGTTATTTGATACCATTCAGAAACTACATTATTTGATTCCTTTGTCGTTGCTATATTTTAAATATACTTTTTAATTTATTTATTTATCTATGTTATACTTAAATAACTTATATGTAATTATTATTATATATATATATATATATATATATATATATATATACATATATATATTTATAAATGTTACTTATAAATTAACAAATTAATAAATTGTTATTTTTAATTTTAATTAATTAATTGTTATTTATAAATGTTGTTGTTTTTTATATTTACTTTCATTTTTTATACTCATAAGAGTTTATTTTTTTCCGCTCCCTCTGGGCTTTAGCTGAAAACCAGCTGCGTGTCTTCGGCAAACAGCCTAATGCTGTGTTGAGGCCCATTCATCACCACTTTAGCTGAAAACCAGCTGCGTGTCTTCGGCAAACAGCCTAATGCTGTGTTGAGGCCCATTCATCACCACTTTAGCTGAAAACCAGCGCTGCGTGCCTTCGGCAAACAGCCTAATGCTGAGTTAAGGCCCATTCATCACCACTTTAGCTGAAAACCAGCGCTGCGTGCCTTCGGCAAACAGCCTAATGCTGAGTTAAGGCCCATTCATCACCACTTTAGCTGAAAACCAGCGCTGCGTGCCTTCGGCAAACAGCCTAATGCTGAGTTAAGGCCCATTCATCACCACTTTAGCTGAAAACCAGCGCTGCGTGCCTTCGGCAAACAGCCTAATGCTGAGTTAAGGCCCATTCGTCACCACTTTAATTATCTACTTTTACCTTTTCTTTGTTTTTCTTTTCTATTGTTCCTACTTAATTTTTCTAATTATTTGTATCTTTTATTTTTGTGTGTGTTGAATAAACGTATTTTCTTTCTTTCTTTCTTTTCAAACGGGCTCTCGCCAAAATTCTCGCATCGTCGTCACTTCACTCCACTCGCACACTAGATCTTCACTCCGCGTTTTGGAATTACACCAGGGGGAAGGGCAAGGTCGGAACACATGGGGGTCGGGCTGCTCCGATTCAGTTTCGTGAGCTTCAATTTAATTTGTAGCTCTAAGGTGACAAACCTAGACCGACCAATCAGGAAACGGTTTACAATATAACTGTCGATAGTATCAGTAAAATTATAAAACTGAGCACTGACTTGCTCAATAGTAGTCCGTTCACGATTTTTCGTTTGTTTGCAATGGATGCATTCAGATCTAGCGAATGCGACTTGAATGCACCACTCGCATGCCGCTTGCGAGCCGCGCACAGTGTAGGAATATCAAATTCTAGCGGGATTTAATTATTTATAGTTCTTCATAGTCTTTTTTGTTGATAAATAGTTGTTATTTGTGTTGGAATTAAATCATTTATGCATTAATAGTAATTTGACAGCTTGTAAGCAATAAAACAAATAGTAATCACGTGTTAAAAGTGTTTTTTTTTTACAAATAATCACTCTTTCCCTCACTATGAGTGTTAACAACTCCTTGATTTATGGCAGGTATGGAGAGTAAAGACAAAACTTCTGACTCAATAGAACTTCGTTTTTTCTTGGGGGCATATCTTATGCTTGCTAAGAATGGGTCCGATGATATTAAAAGTTTATTTAAAAGATCAGTATTTGTGTCAACTCGTGATGCTTTCCTCGTGAAGAACTCTCTATACCTTCTATTATCCTTATTTCTGGCCTCTTGTGCTTCTTCTGATAATTGTCCGATTGGAAGAAAACACGAGACATTTCTTCCGTGAAACAATACTTTATGAACTCTAACAGGCATGTTGTACCAAGAATACTCTATAAGGTACAGCTCCCTAGTATCTCTCGCATAGCAATCGAAAGCTTCTAAGTCAATTGTAAACCCAGACGCGAGAGTTTCTAAAACTATGTGAAATCTATTTATAAGCTCGAAATTAATTCCAGTAATTTCAGCAAATTTCATCGCTTCTCGGAAAAATCGTCTTGCAGTATTACCATCATTTGTATTCCCAGATTGCTGGGTAGGCATATCTACCAGTAAACCCAATTCATCTCTGTTTTTTTTGAATACTTTCCTTTCTAGCTTTGACTTTATTCTTATTCTCCTCACCTCTAGCTTGCCAAACCTTTATGTCAAGTCTATACGCAATATGAAGTACGCACTCCATAAATCTAATCCATGAATGTAAAGGAGAAAGCCCGAAGGACTTTGCAGCCTGATCGAGAGGTTTCGTCAAAATAATAGATGGCTTATTCATTTCTGATGGCTTTGCTACACATATATAACAAGTTTGGGAGGATGAAACATCGGATAAAGCGCTGCATATTTTGCCATCTATCATCGTCAGTAGAAAAACTGGTTTCACAAAAACATGAAAGTCATCATTGTGTACCTCGAAATGAGATAATGAATCTATCTGTTGTTGAATAGAATTTACCTCTTCTTTAATTAGTGCTGTGGTCTCCTTTGTAAAATTAAGTTTGATAGGTCTACAGTAGCGTGTTGAAGAAGGAGCAGGATTTTGCCATACAATAATTTTCTCCCCTTCGGCATTGAAGTTCAGTTGAACTGGTACCATAGACGTGCTTAAAAGATTTTCATCAAATTGATCAGCTGACGTAGGTAATGAACCTCTGTTTGTATTGATTTTGTTGAGCCCCATCACACCCCCATTTAACTAACAATGATATTTCTTTTACTCCAGTTTTTAGCTCTTCTATAGAACTCAATACTTCATGCTGAGCTAAGCATAGCCGCTTGATACTATGGTCAACTAAGCACTGGAGATCACATTCAGCACATGACTCAGTTACAGCTTTTTCTATTGGATAACATTGTTCCTTAGCATCTTTTATTTTATCATAAGAAGGTAATAAATATTTCACTGATTTATTAACCCTTTGACGTATTATATCTTATTTTTGAGTTGATAAATTGGCATCTGTAATCATTGCTAATGCTTCATCGGCAGATAAAGGCACCGGCCCGCTGGTCATCATTTTTCTAGCTCTTTTTATCGCTGTACCTCTTTTCGGTGATCCAGAAAATAGCTCTTTCACGATAGCTGCAGAGTCTCGTTTACCTGCTTGGCGAAGGTTAAGTTCGTTTGCAATTACGATTTCTTCATGGTTGGTCGATTGTAAAAGACTTTGAACCTTTCGCTTTTTAGTCTTATCATAACATTCTACAAATTTATTTTGTGGTCTCCCTGGACTATTTGAATGAGAGGATGATGGAATTTCCTGTATCTTTTGATATCTCGACAATTCGGTATCTGTTAAAAAAAATATGCAAAAACAGCATCAAATCGCTCATTTCTCTCATTCGAAATCCAAACATCGAAAATTTGCTTCCTTGTTATTTCAACTGCCATTCTGAAAAAATAAAAATAATGTATGGGTGTCGCAAAAACGCGCCAGAGATTTTTGCTAAATCTGAAAGCTAAGAGTCTGAGCTACATTATGGATATACTTTGCCACTGGAATAATGTGGAATAACTTAGTTTTGACACCATTGAACTCAAAACTTCTTCAAAAAAGATTGATGTTTTATTCTCTTGACTAAAATTGTGTTATTTATAAACATATTATCATAATACCTTCAATAAAACATTCGTACTTACCTCGAAGATCCAAGGAATAGAATAATCAGAACAAAAAATAAATTGATATCTGTAATAACACAGTAATTGCGATAATAATTCACGTGAATTATATGGGATAGAGTGTAAATCAAACGATAAAAGGACATGGCCAGTTTCTGCCTAGAATGTACTTTGACTGTAGGTAATTGCTAAAATTCACAAAAATAAAACAAAAGTTATAGCTTGTGTTATGTATCTCTAGAACTGGAGTTCTAGAGATAGAGGCTTTAAAGGGCTGCTAATAAAAGTAATTAAATTGTTCCATCTGAAAATCAACGACATTTTGATGTCTTACGTTCCGTTCAACGAAATGTATGTACGATGATAAATGAACTTCTATATGACAAATGTATCAATAATTAAAGTGAATGCACATAATGTTTATTCAAAATGCATTTGGATATTGCAACATTTTTCTATTTCATTATTTGTTTGTTATTTCATTAATACAAATAATACAATTCGATTTTGCACTTTCACTTAGCAAAAACGGACTACGAGAAATGTCAGACATCTGTGATATCACAAAATATCATGTCACTTGTGAATGCGATATCCATTGGTTCCGATGCACTTGCATTCGTGTGTACTGTATCATTTAATTCTGATCTTGTTATTGCATTCTACAACCGACGACCTTGGCCTTCTCCCGGACTGATTTCTTCGACAAATTTGAGATATTATTATTTACTATTCGAGAGTGATTAGGTATCTAATAGGCAAGCGTGCTACACCTTCGACCACATCATTGCTTTCCATCAGGTGAGATCGTGGTCAAACGATTGCATAGTCCGTAATAAAAAATAATAATATAATATTTCACTTGTTATTATACTACGGACTCAGTTTTGCTCACGTTTTGGATAAATATTTATACAATTGATTTGATTATGAGGTGTATCAACTGCAGCACATCCACACGTTTGCAAAGGCATAATAATGCGTTCTCACTATCAACGCATTTTCTGATGATACTTACACGATGGCTATCAATTGAGGTAAGCATGTGAAAATGAATTTTAATTGGGCTATGTAAAGATTGTGTCTAATAATAGTTATTTTTCAATGATACACTCTATAGTTCAAAAGGTTTTCTCAAAACAAATTCAAATGGAGTGCCTGATAGGTTTTTGTGACCAAAAGCGCCTGTATAGTTATTTAAAATTCGTTTCAGTTAGTAAAAAAGCACCTTGTTATCTTTAAAACTAGAAGTTCTTGAGAGATATTGCTTATTTGCAATTAGTAATAGGGTAATCTTGATACACGAATAACTTTAAATACACGAATAACTTTAAATTATTGATGTACATTAACTTTTAATAACTAGGCAGAAAGCGCTAGCAAAACGGGCCGTGTCCTTTATCTACCCACTTCAACATATTTTATTTTTTCTTGAGATATACCTACAAAAATTTGTGATATGCAGTAGTTTTACACAGTTTCTTAGCTTCAGATAAATAATATATTTTTACAAATTGATTAATGTAGTTATTTGGAATTAAATCCCGCTAGAATTTGATTATCTTACAGTGTGCCGCGCCGCGTTCGCTAGATCTGGACGCACCCTAACCAATTAAGATCCTTTAAATTGTAATCTATCGGTTTTTACAATCTAACCGTGACACATATAGTGGTAGAACAAAAATACTAACAAGAGGGCGGCGGCAGACGCGCCGCCAGTTCTGTCCAGTCGAAGTCCGTCTTCTCACGAGGCGGTGGCTGTTTTTTTTCCCGGTGGTGCTGTGGAATGGGTTGAGGGGGTGGAGCGCGGGGGTGCGGGGCGGCAGGCCTGCGCGCGGGGGGTGACCCCAGCTCTGGCGGTGGCGGGAGATCAGTGTCGCCGGCGCACGAGTCTTCATCAGATGAGGAAGCTAGAGTAGAGTAAACATACAGTGCTGTTGACGCGCATTAAAGTGATTCCTTAATTACAAAATCATAAACTTAGTGCAGTCCTGTCACCAACATAGTTTGTTTTCGAAAGGTTTAAATCTCTACATATTATAAAATTAAGTCACCAATTGCATTTGTCTGGTTATCTGTTCGGATTTTTCTCAGAAACTACTAAGCCGATTCTCGTTTTCTCATAGGCGCAGGCTTATATCTGGGCATGGTATATATAGGTATAATTGACCTACTCATGCAAAGCCGGCGCGAGGCAGATCGCAAGTACTGAAAAAGTAACTTACATAGATCATGCCGCTCTCTGTCTGGACTCTTAGCCATCATGGATGTCCGCTTGGAGGGCATCGGAAGCGATGGCTTCGGCCTGTTCTGCATCTCGGCCAAGGCTTGCTGCACCGCCTCCTGCCTCACTTCTGTAATATGAATCTTTGGTCAGTCTATGTTGAGAAAGGAGCCTAATACAAAACTAGCAAGCAACTAAACAAAATATTTCGAAATGTTATTTATATCACATCGCTATTCCTTTTGGAATAGATAAAGCTTTTCTAAAGTTGACGTAAGGTTATCTATCTCTCACTCAAGATACGGATTATTCAGGCGACATAACGAAGCTATTTCACAACATGATCAATAAACTCAAAAACATTTCGAAGTACTTAAAAAAACATTTCAACTCATGCCAAATCAAATCAATATAAAAATAAAGTAAATGTACACACAAAAAAAAAACGTAGTTTCTAAAGGCATGATTATGATTATGAAAAAGCATCATGCTTTGAATGAATATAAGACAGCATGCACGAAAAGTTAGTGCTTCTATTAGAAAATACTAAAATACAGATGGATTTAACCTATTCAAATAATATCATTCCATAGTGCATAGAATTTAACAGAGATTCCCGGTTAGAATAATGATCCGTAAGCAGAAACTACAGAGTTTATGCAATAAAGAAATAACCGCAAATAAATACACCTAATTAATCTACTTGACAAAATATAGCCACAGGCTTATAAAAAATGTGACCATATGATTTTCAACATTAGATAGTTGCCATCCTGACCGCACAAAAATGAAAGAGGTTGAAAAGGTTTGTTACTTACGTAATCCATTGTACCTATAATATGTTATATATCTATGTTAAAATACAAAATACAACATCTAACAACTGAACTTGAAGTATGAAGTTTGTGTACTTTGGCTAGAATCAATCAAGGTCTTCCATATGTATCTAAAAGCTGCGCAAGGTTCAAAAAGATGGGCAAGAGTTTTTGATATTGGTAAAAATGCGAGAAACTTTGCCATTAAAATAAACATTGAAAACAATAAATGAATGATATGTCTTTGTAATAGAAGACCCGTGAACCGTGCGTACCTTCACTACTTGTACTATTCTTTATTCTTTGCCTTCACGGCAAGACTCATCACAGGAGTTAGACACTAGAGTTTCACACTAGAGTTAGCTGCCACCACTGATCTCTATAGTACGTGAGTAATAATGCAGCTGTTTATGGCTGCCAAGCATACTTTAAAGTTACTTCACCTAGCGTGAACACAGAATTAGTGACAAATTAATAACACTCATCCACGAATAGGTCCAAGTCATGCCAACTATGGATTGGTGTAGGCGGAGAGAGGTTAGCGATAATCGTACGATACTACTGTAATATTTACAAAAAAGTACAATAAATAAATAAATAAAAAAAGACGCTTATTCGTCCTTTTTTTAAATGAATGTCACTGTTTGTTTTTTTTTCAATTCTTTTCCCAAAAAAATATATTTTTATTGCTTTTCCCTTTTTACATAAATTAAAGTGTTTTTAAAAATATTTTTATTTACGTATTAAATTAAAAACAATAAAAAGCTTTTATCTTCTTTTCTTTTTTTATTGCTTTGTCAAAGGTTTGTGAGCTACCATGAAAGTTTCAGCCAGATAGCTAATCGGGAAGTGCTCGAAATTTGATTTGCTAGATTACAGAACAGACAAAATACATACATACAAGTTAAATAAAAGCTTTTAAAAAAACATAGTATTTACCAACAAAACGTGATGCAAAATGTATGCTTTTATATGACTGTACAAGCTTTAATTTCAATACTGTGACATAGGTGTCACGTTTGTACTTGTTAAATACCATCGCAACAACTACCATAAGATAGTAGAGGCACTTTATATTATAAACAGGTGAAAACCTGATTTCATTGTCGTCTGAGCAATTAACTGACTACTAGCAACCTTCTGGTGTACTTTTAACATTTTCTCGAATTGAAGAAGGTTTTTGGGAGAAGAGTAATTTTTAACCTAGGAACGATTCAAAAAATACCTTTGTTTTTATCTATGATGATTTAAAAGGGAATGTGTGGGGAATTCCGAAGCCATAGTAGATACGAGGAAACTGTCCAAGGAACCATTAGGTATTTTTTCATGGTAGCAATTTTGGCATAATTTACTGTATGGCAACATGAGATTTCATAAAAAAAATGAAAAAAAAGTATCACCTAGAGAAGAATTTTCAAAAATAATAGAATACTTGTTATTTTATTTCTTTAGAAAAATATATTTGCAAAGTGTCATCAACGTAAATAAAACATAAACACAATCTTTACCACCCCTGTTCTTCACCTGGATGTAATTTCAAATAATCTCAACTTAGTTCACTCTTAATTTAAAATCTCTATGTACACTGGTTTAAGCTGTCAGTCAGTCATTATGTCACGCCTGTTTTATAGATATAGAGATGTACTGCGGAACCGTAATGCCACCGTATTAATTTGTGCATTTATATTTACGTTGATAGTTCAAAAACATAATCAATCGCAGGATCATTTTTCCATACAATGTCTAAAAAGAAGAAAAAGGTGTGTGCGAGTGCTTAAAAACGCTTCCGCTCGCACCTTGATACAATCTACATAATATGTAATCCAAGGTCGCGAGAGATGCTAAACACACAAGTTTCTGTTGAATGCACATCCTCCTCATTATTTGCTGATGACTGACTATGTAACAATCGAATATATGAATACTCATTCGGAACTTTAATTGTATTTATTTTACTGTTTTTTAACAACGCGGACTTATTGTTCATCAACGAAATCGAGATGATCTCGACTAACTTGCAACTACGATCTAATAATATATTTTTAGTACAATAATAATAATACTGTCTTGAGCATCAAGCAAGTCTATTTATGTGTGGTACTCCAGTTTTTTTAATAAAACCAAAAATAATAAGTATATATGAGAAAAGAGTATTTACTATTTTTTAAATTACTTGGAGTGAAGTAATTTAGTAAATAGCCTTAACAATTTATTCATTCGAATAAACCAGCTATCAAAAAACATTAAAAAAAAAACTTGCGGAAGGTCGAAAAACAATCGACTGAATTTCATCAACGGCCTCATCAATAGTCGTGTAAGGCCTGAGTGCCCGCTCAAATCGAATGACCGGTCACTCAGGCCTTACGCTTAGATTTTCTTCCGCAGAACATTTTTTTAATAGCGGGAAACTAAAAATAATAGCACTAGATCGTGCTAGATGGCTATTACGTGTATGGAGTAGTAATTGGACAACCGTAGTGGACAAAATAATGAATAACGTAGAGAATCATCCCACGAAATGCTTCACGTGAAACGCTCAATGCACAGATTAGAGATATGTGGCTGCTCAATGTTAAAATAAGAAGATCGATGTATTGACATAAAAAATACATAACGTTCAATAAATGTAGACGGGCAGTGATTTTTGCGAAGGAGACATTGAATTTACCTTCCGACTTCTTATAAATGCTAAAGAAATATTAATAAAAAATCTTTGACTAAAATCTTTCGGAACAACCTATGTAAGATTGAGCCAAGTCATATATTGCATTATGTATTACATAATAGTCTACTGCAAAACCTTCTATACGCTCAGGGCCCCAATTCTACTAAAACAATATTTGTAATGACAATTATCTATTAAAATATTCACAAAATTTTTGCTTCTACCACTTTCAAGACGTAAAAGCGAATATTTTGCGAAAATTGTTGATAATTGTCATTACAATTGTTTTGTAGAATTGAGGACCAGTTGAAAAGTCTGTCTCCAACATACTCCAGAATGCTACAAAAGGGTAATTGAATCCCAACCACAGCAGGTAGCGCCTCGTAAATCTAATAACTGATGTTTGTAATTTCACAAAGTACACCATAGTCGTATGCGTACATGTAAGTACGTACATAATGACACAGAGATAGGACTCCTGAAGCCCTAACTAGTGATGCCTGTTGTTTTGGAAAATCTTTATTAAGCGGCATGTTACTATTAGGATTTTCTTTAGGTGAAATAGAATTTTAAATGATACACATTATTCTTCTTTAGAGCGCTGGACGGTGGAGCCACTGGTTTCATATCTCACGTAAAGCTTTCGCCTTGTTGAATAAAATATGATACAGTAATCCGAAGTACTGTAAATTATTTTATGAATTACTAGTGACAGCACAGTCCAGCTTCGCACGGTTAGCGCTCACAGCGCGGCAATTATTTTACTTTATCATTTTTATACCCGTCGTAACATCTAAAAAAAAGCTCGTAAACGTAATTCAAAATCATTGGCAGCAGTGCTTTTTGACCAATAACAACTGCATTATTACTCACGTACTTGACAGACTTGTTATTATTTCGTTTCCATAGCAACGTCATTCCGTTCTGTATTTCTGATACCTTGGGTTAGATTATTGTAATTATCGTTTTTTTTTAAATAATACGCCTGCACATGTTACTTGCCGATAATGTAGCTTTCTATAGGTGTAAGTTTTTTGTATCTTCAGTATTTTTTGAGTTTATCTATTTCAAACAAACAAAAATACAAACAATCAAATCTTTCCTCTTTCAAGATATAAATAACCATGGGAATTAGTTGAATTATTACCAAATAATACAATTATTTCGATTATTTTGCCGCTATTTCATTGTTTATTTTAGTTTTAGAAGCAGACTGCAAAAATATAAGCATAAGCATTAACCCTTATGCAATAAGCAATATCCTTTTCATATGATTCTGAATCAGCACGTGATGATGATGTCTTTTGTTTTCATCACTACTCAAGAGATGAAGTCACATAGCAACCGCTTGCATGCTCCACCGCCTTTGTTTCTGCCTCGTCCAACATGAATAGCCTGTTGAAGGATGTCACCGGCGCGGGCGGTAGCATGTACAGTACCCGGCGCTAAATAATGCACATCGGTCTTTGAAAAGAGACTCGGCCAATTTCGGCTTTGCAGAGCGTTGTCACACCCTACCTGTGTGACGTTTGTCAGTTATATTCTTTGTTTGTCAGACGTTAAACAGGTGCAATAGAGTACGGTCGCATTTAGCTGTAAATATGTAATATAGATTTGTTTAAACCCATTATTAAATCTATTCAACCCCCAACATTAAATCTATCAATTTACAAAATAACATATAATTGTTTTTTCATCCCATCATTAAAAAAACGCTGATTGGTTCCTCGAAAAGAGCGAGCAAAGTAGGTTTTTTCTGTTCAAAACTTTCGAAGAGGGCGCAGTAATGAGTTTTGAATTTCGAACGTGAATTTTTGAAGTTGGCGATCGATCGGTTTTTCGCGACGCGAGCGCTTGTGACTCGTCGGCTCTTTCCGCCTCAGCTCGGCCATTCAAGTTATAAGCAATGGCTTAAAAAAAGGTGCAAAATGTAAACACTCCAGTTGCAAATTGAACTCCGCTACTAGAGATCGGGAGTCAAACGATGTTCCGTCGAGCCATGCAGACTTATGGTATTAGGCCGAAAATTGCGTAAAGATCTGATGAAGGGCTTTCTTCCCAATCTTTTGTTCATTGGGTCGCGTGGCGCGATGACTGTATTTAAAAAAAAACTTGTAAATGTACGGAGAAGAAGAAAAAAATAATAACCGCGAATTACGATATCATCGTCACGGAAACAAGTAATTTTGACAGTGAAAAACACAAAATAATTTCACGAAAATGCACGTGTAGCGAAAGTATTATACTACCTACTCACACCGGAAAATACTACGCAATAAATGTGATACAGAATCTATGACAAACTAAATCCCGGGAAACATATTTGAAAGCTTATAGGTAACAATTTTATCGAGTGGGAAAATGCAAAAGAAGCGAAACCCGTACCTATTTTCAAGAATTAACCAAATGTAAGCAACCTTCACATGTTGGCGTCCAGTACCAATAATGGCTTTCAAATCGAGATCTAAACAAAATTTAAAACACAACATCTGAAGAGATTGTCTGAAGGACGTATAAATCAAAGAAGTACAGAAGTGAATATAAATGTTTAGTTAGTGTTAGTAATTACCTAGTTTATTTTAAGTCTATTTAATATCCTTTTAATTAACTAATATGAGTTGTAAATTATCTAAAAGTGCCTTTTATTTATTTTTCTCATAGAATTTAAAAAGCCACATTGAGGACAATGATCTCCTCAGTGACCGGCAATACGGATTTCGCCAAAAACGGTCTACTGGGGATCTTCTTGCGTATGCCACTCATGTATTTAGCGAAGCCATCGAGATGCATGGTGAGGCGCTTGCCGTCTCCCTTGATATATCTAAGGCTTTTTTTTGATCGGGTCTGGCACGATGGCCTTTTAAACAAGCTTCCCTCATATGGATTACCTGTTGGCTTATGCATTTGGATAGCTGTTTTGAGGGAACGATCTATTCGAGTAGTCGTAGATGGCTGCTCGTCTGATCAAACGGCCATCAATGCTGGTGTACCTCAAGGATCGGTTCTTCTACACTGTTTTTACTGCACATAAATGATCTTCTGAAGCCCGGTATCTTTGGGTATGCTGATGACAGTACTGTAGTTGAGAGATACACTTCCAATGCTCAAGTCACCTGTGACCTGTGTAAGGTTAGGCAGTACTTCACGCCGGGACAGATTTTGAATCTTTACCAAGCACAGGTCCGATCTTGTATGTAATACTGCTGCCACCTCTGGGACGGTCCGGCCAAGTATCAGCTCGAGGCTTTGGATTCAATTGAGAGACGTGCTATGAGGCTCATTGGAGATGACACTCTGGTAAAGAGTAAGCTTCAAAGTCTGGCGCATTGACATGAGGTCGCAAGCCTATCGGTATTCTACAGATTGCACTATGGAGAGTGTGCACAAGAACTGCACAATCTGATTCCCCCATCACCTTACCATTACCGTACGACTAGACGATCGGCAAAGCGCCATCCTTTTATGGTTGAAAAACTTCGCATAAGAACAAAGCGTTTCGCTTCTACATTTATTATAAGAACTTCTAAGGAGTGGAACGCCCTGCCCTCGTCAGTGTGTCCGGTAAAATATAACCCAGGTGTGTTCAAGTCAAGAGTGACTAAGTATCTACTAGGCAAGCGTGCTACACCTTCGACCACATCATCGCTTTCCATCAGGTGAGATCGTGGTCAATTGCCTAGACAAGAATAAAAAAAGAAAGATGCAACAGCTCTCTATAGATACTTAATAGTACATTGTATTACTAGGGAGCAAAATTGTATTTTGCCGGCGAGGGCGCTATTTTGAATCCAGAGCGGAGTGAAGGATTCTTTAGTATATAGAATCCTGAACGAAGCGAGGGATTCAAATTACGTCGCCCGAGCCAAAAATATATTTTACGCCGAGTGATACACTCTGCTGATACTTTTCATCATCCACTATGAGAAAATAAAAGGCGCCTCATATTTTATTGTAATATTATTATTTAATAAAACATAAAGTAATTACTAAATTGAAATTAAATAGTATCTAATAATAAAACAAATGAAAACTTATATTTGCGCTGAACACTAAGATGTTCCAAATTCAAAAAGTGCGAGGCAAAGATAATTGCGGCGCACTTATAAAGATGATTACTGCCCGCTAAAAGTGTCTTATAGAAAACACCACCTTTGTGTGCACTGAAAGGCGAACCAAGTCGTCGTTTTCGAATAGATGGGATGAAAAGTTAACATGTCATCGAGTTGACGTAAACTAAGAGTCCATAAAGTGCAGTATTTATTTGATATGAAATGACACTTAATAAACACGGTCATTAATGGACGGTCGTCGGTGTTCGGAAATCGTCGTTGCCACCATTTTTGTGTTCATAATCCGGATTTTAGGGCACGACACAAATAAGAAAAAAACAACATTATAACATTGTTTTTTGAAAAATTATATGTATATATTTTCCATAAAAGCTCCGGGTTGGCTCCGTACAACGAGGGTTTTCGCCATTTATTATCTATGGCTGCGCGTGTTACACCGTATGCGCGCGAATTCGCTGTGGACTGGATTTTGGCGCCATCATTTACTTTACCTTAGTACCTAACTAATTTAATGTTTTTATTTATAAAATGTTTTATCCTGATTAACAATCTCGACAGCAGTGTTAGCACGTTAGTGAGGAGAATTTGTCTCCACCTGACGTCACAAAAACAGCAAGGAACAAGACGAACGAGCTTTTACCGACAAAATCAAGAAAATATGACGTCATCTTTTTTTAATTAAAAAGCAATTTAAATTTTATAGTAATAAAGTAGTGTATGAAACGGCACATAACTAGGTATTGAAACACTTGAGTGATACCATTAATAAACTCCTACGGCTTTTTTTTTAAACTCACTCTCGTGTTGTAATAGCTCTCATTATGCAACCGTCTCATAAACTACTATTATAAACGCGGTTAAGTTTTAAAACCATAACGAAATGACTCAGTGTCGATGGATTAGACCCATAAAAAATTATTCACTTGACTGTATTTTCCATTTACGATTAGGTATATAATTTAAAGTATCACTACCGGCTACGACTTAAAATCATTATTCATGAAGCAACGCGGAGTTTATTTAAATAAAGTTCGACATATCGGATTTTTTTATGTATGTTTGTTTGACGATAACTTTCACACCGTTAATGGTTCTGATCATAATAAAAATTGTTTTAATGTAATCAGGTCGAACATGATCGAGTTCGCAATGGATTAAAGGTATTTTCTTAACTACTACGGATCAAAATAAATTAATGTTTTTTTTCGTGGCTTTCACTTCAAAATTGCTGACTCGATCTTGTGAAAATATATGCGGAAACCGAGACAAGTGTAGGGGCAGTTTGTTTATTATAGTGGCATAATAACATAACTCGCCGCGGGCAAAATGCGGGGGGTTATCTGAATGAAAAACCCCACAATGACGAATTACACTACTACTACTCTACTACATCTACTAATAAATAAAAGTTAAAAAATAAGTTTATTAATGTGGCTTTTACTCCCAAATGCATACAGGGTAGTGAACGTCAAAATCAAAGTATTTATTGTGAGTAAACAACATAATAAATAATCTACATCTACACTAATATTATAAAGACGAAAAATTTGATTTTTTGTATGTTTGTTTATTTGTCATGGATAATTTCAAAAAATACTAAACCAATTTAAATATTCTTTCAACTATACTAAGCAACATTATCAGCGAATAACATGGGCTATCATTTATTGTATTGAATTAAATTTCAAACTATTGCAAATAATAAGCAATAATGAAAGCTTAATATAAATGAAACCACTTGTCGAGCGAAGCTTCGGTCTGTATACCTCAGCGTTTACTGAATCCTGCATAATAGTCCTCGATTCCATGCCATTGAGCCAACATCCAATTAATTTTGACCGTCGTCGGAGTCGGGACAAATCTACCATCGGCAGCGGCCGTAACCTCTGTAAGCCGGACTAAGAGCGAGCCTTTGTAATAGCCGAGCCGACCGAAGCCAAGACTGAATGATCTGATTGTAACCTCCGTGCCAATTGCACTTACACTTAAAGCACTAGCTTTCCCGCTCGCAGCTTCGTTCGCGCGGACTATAGTTTATCGCGAAAAAAAGCATCTTGTTTTTCGAGGATATTAAAAACCAATGCAATAGTATAGTACCGACGCTCTTTTGATGTCTTTTGACAGACTTGTTATTTCGATTCCATGGCAAGCGTTCCTTACAGTGAGTAATCAACATTATCAAGTTTTCCCGTGGAAACTTACCCTTTTCCGGGATAAAAAGTATCCTATGTTTTATTCCAGGGCATTAGCTATCTACATACTAAATTTGATCAAAATCCGTCCAGCCGTTATCGCGGTAAAACTCCCCAAGCAAACAGACAACGTTTCTTTTATATATTGGTATGGATATTCATGGTACCGAAAAACATCTTTCATATATTATAGATTCAGTATTAATTTATTGTCTCAATCTAACAAACACTCGACTGTGATAGACCGGCCGTGGCCCCAGTACATATTAAGGACTATAATATATGTACTGTGCCGTTGCTTAGCCAAAGCACTTGCTTATATAATTCAAAATAAAATATTTAAAAATAACAATAACAATTCTTTAAATAAGTTTTAGTTTGGCCTTTTTCGATATCATCATCTCCCTACCCCTTATCGATATATTTATGCTAAAAGTATTAACAAAAATGAAGGTACTGTAATGCGATATATTAACTAATAACTAGCTGTGCCTGCTGCGGCTTTGAACGCCTGGTCATTTTTCTGGGATATAAGGATCCTGCGATATTCCAGAACCAAAAGTACCAAAATCATCAAACTTCGTTCAGACGTCATCGTCAAATGTTTTTTTTAATCGATTTCTCGAATTCTACTCATCAGGTTGACATACCAATTACACCAGTTTTTAAGTCAAACTCTAAGCTATCGAACGGTGAAAACTGCATCGCAACCGGTTCAGTGGTTTTTACGTAATTCATACGCGAACAAACATACAGACAAATAAACAAACAGAAAGACACGATTACTAAAATGTTTTTTATTTTTTTATTTATCTTCTTTGTGCAGTCTTTTTCGTTTTTATTGCTTTAACAGCCGATGCCCGCGGCTTCGCACGCGTTGTCATTTATCTGGGTTAAAAGTACTCTATGTTCTATTCCAGGACCTAAAATACCAATAAACCAACATTTGATCAAAATTCCTTCAGCCGTCAAAAATATTTTTATTGATTGCTCGGCTTCTACTCATCGGTTTGAGATACCAAATGCTCCAGTTTTAAATCAAACCCTAAGCTATCCAACAGTGAAAACTGCATCGCAATTCGTTCAGTAGTTTTTACGTGATGCGCGAACACACATACAGACAAACAAACAGACAGACACGAATTTCAAAATTGATTTAAAGTTAAAAAGATGGATAAGGTAGTATTTCCGCTTAGCAGCGGCTTAGTAATGTCTGTTTATCTTGGCCTGAATCTTACCAGACTAATTAATTATTATCACAGAAAGTAACCGAACGCGTCTGTCTGTCCGTCTGTCTGTCTGTCCACAAATATCTCAGAAAATACTAAACTGATTTTCACCTAGGCGTAGGTCGATTCAAGAGGAAGGTTTTAAAGTATAATTCATAAGTATTTTATACAAATTTTATCGCAGCAGGCCAAATTTTCTCAACAAAGTCGAAAAAAAAACAGCCGTCTCGGTAGCGGTCTTTAGCGTATACTGCGTATATCATAAGTGCTAAATTAAAATAATGTATGAAATAATTGAACACAAAAGTCACCATATCTGTACATATTACAGAAAGCTCAAAATAAATGTATAGAAAAATACATAATTTGTTGACAACTTTCTAAAGCTATTTGTGCTAAACTGTATTAATCCTTTATACTAATAACTATACTAATAACAAGGGCCTTGGGAACCAGGAGCACACTAAATATATAAAGATCTATCAGGGCGTCTGGTCGAAGCAACACGTGACCAAAATGCTGGCCTTTACTTTGCCCAAAGACTAAGCATGGCCATACAACGTGGCAATGCTGTCAGCATTTTGGGAACTTTGCCCACTGGTAGCGGCTTGATAGACTACTTCTAGTATTATTTAACTGCATGTTTATTATTTTTCATCATGTTAAGTCAGTGTGTTTTAATTCTCAGCTACTACTTATATTTCTTTTTAAATTGGGTTTTTTAGTCGAGTTAGAAGTTCACTCGCCTGATGGAAAACAAATCCTTTATCAAATTCAATATTACAGTAATCTTCCTCATTTCATGTAGATCAATTTTGCCCATGCTCCATGCTTTTTTGACGAGTAGTTGTGACGGTTTTTTTGAAGAGCGTATTTTAATTAATTCTGCGCGACCCGTTCTTCGCACCTACTAATAATTCATTCTGTGGTGTAATAGCACAGACGCGGCTCGGGTACGGGCGGGCGGGCGGCGGGCGTGTGTGGTCAATGTAACGTTTTTACACATAAAGATAATCCGTGGCGCTATGAGACCCAAAAGTTGTGACCTGCTCTTCAAGTTGAAGATTAGGCAGATGCATCTCAGGAGCCTCATTTTTTTTAATAATGATACGAATTTTCAAAAAACTGATTTTACAGAAGTATTTGAATGTTTATTGGGAATACACACTTTTTTTTGTAATCTGTGTATCGTCGATAGATTCTGAATGAAGTTGATTCATTCCATCGACGGGAACGTCAAAACGGGTGTTTTTTAAGTAATATTACGTTTTATTTCTATATAGTCAAATTTATTTAATGGTGTTTCGGTGACCACATCCAGATAAAGTGTTTTGTGTACACATAAAAAAATAAGTCAATTAACCTTTTTCAAAGGTCTAGTTTTAAATATTCGTGAAGACGAATCGTCAAATTTGGAGCCCATTTCGCCTTAACTACCCGTGCGAAGCCGGGGCGGGTTTGTTTGTCGTATGAGGTAGTGCTGGCCTCTGATGTCAGAGTTTGTCAGGCCGCCCGATGGCCTCTGACATGGCTTAACGGCTGCTATTAATCGTGCCCTCCGAAGCACGGAGCGATGGAAAACCGCACATAACTTCGAAAAGTCATTGGTGCGGAGCCTAAGTTTTGAACCCGGTATCGTTGGATTCTAAATTGCACTATAGAACCATTATGCCACCATCGCCGGGGCGGGTCGCTAGTAACATAATAAAATTTAAATTAAAGTTTCTATATTCCGGTATCCTTTTCGCGCTAAGTGAACTCGTTAATTATCGCGGATTGATTACTTATTTCGTAAATTAATTAATTGACCTCATTTGAACCACTCGTAATGTAGGTACAACGCAACCCGTCTGTTTTGTTGCAACTGTGTTAAAATCATAAATCCACAGTGCAGAATTGTTTATTAACAGTGCAGAGTTATTTCACTAATTGGAGTATAGTTTAGTATTGTGGCTCTATAATTAGTATGTCGACTTTGAAAAGTAAATGTTATTACGTAATTAATAACTGATATATTGTTAGAAACTCCAGGTTGAATGGAAGAGGTCGCTTTTAGTGATAAATCCGCCCGTTGTACTTTACTTATAAGATTGTTCCTATTTGCTGTATATTTTTGTAAACTGGTGTACTATAAAGTATTATCTATCTATCTATATATCTATCTATACATTGACAATATGAAAAATACACTCGAAATTTAAATTTATGTTTCAGCTGCTCAGAATAGTTACATATTTTATAACCGTCCTACACCTATATATCTAAATACCTGATAATAATAGAAGATTTTAAACTGACATGGTCACTAACATAAAACGAGCACGCAAGAGTGTAGATCGATATGTCTGCTTGTAAAAAATTAGACCCACCCGCATTTACTTCAGTTTCTCCGTCATGGTGGCGCTTGTAACCAACTCAAAGTATTTTATTGTAAACTAGCGACCCGACCGGCTTTGCACTGGTATAATTAGGAAAAAAAAAGGTGAAAAATGTAGTTCTCGCACACTCAACCTTAACTCCGATTCGGGGGTCGCTCCCCCTCGCTAATTAATTGCTTACGATACGAGCTTACGAGTATGTTCATATCTCGTAAGCTCGTATTATATATATATACAAACTTTCCGTGAAACATAATCTAACTGATGGTGATAACAGCATTAAAATCCGTTGCGTAGTTTAAAAGATTAAGCGGGACAGAAGGCGAGAAGCGACTTTGTTTGTCGTATGAGGTAGTGCTGGCCTCTGATGTCAGAGTTATTCTATGTATTGATTATAGGCAAAATAATAACACTTACAAGTCAAAATTAACATCTCATGAACAAGGAGTTATCATATTTTAGTGTAAAATGTGAACCCATCCCTCAAAAGTGGATCAACCCAACGGCATACAGCAGAATTTAAATATTCGCTTTGTTTGCTCGTATTCGACATGCCGCAACTTACGTTTGAAAATTCAATTGAACGCAGTCATCCAGGCCGTATTCATCCAAATGCTTGACAAGTAAAACAGAAAACTCCAGAACAATATTCTGACATATGTTTATTTATTTGACATGAGAATGTAACAGCAAACATCTTTGTGGTTTGTTTGTAACAATAGATTTAATTGTTTCAATGTTTTTCTCGATGGTTGTTGTTTTCTTGATTTTCTTACGAATTTCAAGTTTTATTTACAAAAACTATTTGGAATATTATTGCCCCCTGGGTCTAATATTAACTTACTCGCTCAGAGTAAATAGAAAGCATTTAAAAACTCCATCTGGAAGAAATCGAATTAAAACTATGCAGTTAACTGCAGCATTTTTGCTTACAGTTTCAATTTACGAACGAGACTGTATTGATTGCTTTTAGTGACCCAAATTAATATTCATAGAGTTGTAGCTGCTCCGAGTTCAAAATGTTCTTCGACGAATCAACACAATAAATATTTTGGTTTCCTTCATGTTTAGTTGGTTTACTTCATTAAAATTATCTTCGGTTGCCAATCTGTGGTTGCCATCAAATCTACGTAGTCAAACAGAATTTTGTATTCATAGACATTACGTTGAATTATTACGCTATTCTGATTTTCTTCCGGGACACAGGTCTTCCCACCATAAAACAAAGGTGACCATAAAACCATAAACCACGCGCTGGCCCAATGCGGTTTGGTAGGTTTCACACTAAGGCTCTCGGACATGTCGGTTTCAACATTATGTTTTTCATCGTTTTTGAAAGATGGCATCGAAAACAAACTATGGTTTAGTCTGGACAGAAGTTTTGAAACCGGCGCCACTGGATTTTGTGTTGATTCATATAAATCTAATATTAGTAAACCCCTAGAGATAAAACAACAATATTTTTTTATATAATAGAGTGAAAAGGGGTTTTATCAATGATGTTACTTGGGTTTTATACTGGAAATTTACAAGATTTTTGCTTTAAATGGCTTCCTTATCTACCCACACCTAGAGGAAATCCATCGTTTCATTTGGCAAACCTATTCAAAGTAAACTCTCAATGCAAATACGATGTGAACAGGGAGGGGGCGCGGGGTGGGAGGGGGAGTTCCAGTAGCGATAGAGACGTAGCGATATAGCCTGCAGTGGAGTCTTCGATTCTTTATCAGGTTTTGATCGGATGGGCGCAGTGGATACTCTAATGTGATTTCGTTTACAGTTTTTGCTATACAGCTTCGGTGGACATCATCGAATCTGGCGTTGAGATGTTCAGATATTAATTGAATTAAAATAATCGTATTCAATTGGATTTATTGATGGTGAAGCGTGAATACGTGGCAACTTTTATTTGTTACTAGCTTTTCCGCCCGCAACTTCGTCCGCGCGACTACAGTTTATCGCGAAAAAAGCATCTTATGTTCTTCTAACATACTAAAAACCAATGCACAAGTAGAATACGAGTACTAACGGTCTTGATGTTTTTTGACAGACTTGTTATTTCGTTTCCACGGCAACCGTTCCTCACAGCGAGTTATCAACATTTTCCAACCATTATCCTGGATAAAAAGTATCCTATGTTTTATTCCAGGGTATAAGCTATCTCCGTTCCAAATCTCGCCCATCCGTTATCGCGTTAAAACTCTCCAAACAAACAAACAAACAGACAACGTTTCACTTTTATATATTGGTATGAATGTATGTATTAGTTTCAATCTTCCAAGCATCCTCCATCTACGTTCACTCAGAAAGGCGAAGAAAAAGCAAGCCATTCAAACATATAAATGCAAGGCGTCTTGTACAACTTCTCCGCTACGCATTGATCATGCCTAGCGCGAAGTATTCTGTTTCTCCATTGATGCTATTAAAGAAAGGGGGTTTCTCCTCGTTTTTCCAACGTACTATCGGCACCCGGCATCCTTGCCTTGTGTTGACACGGGCTATTGACGTAATTGAATTAGCAGGGCCACTGCATTTTGCAAGTGCTTATAGCGTCGCTGCATCGCTTCTTTGTCCAGATTTACATAATAGAGCAAGAGCTTGCTAACGGGCGTATTTCCGAAGCACCGGTAAAGGTAGAAAGGTAATTTCCTTTTCATTTAGCTCTGGCACTTGAAAAGGTATTTATCCTTTTCAAAATCAAAGTACAATTAGTTTATTTATTTAGTTCTTTATAGTCCTATTTTATTTTTTCTCATCGTTTAAGAGACAAAATGGCTCGTGAGCGACAGCCGTTAAATATGTTTTAAATAATGAATCACAATCACGTTCATTTCTATAGCAATATATAAACTAGCTGTAGGTATATAGACTAGCTGTGTCTGCGGCTTTGCCCGCGAGGTTATTTCTCTGGGTTAAAAGTTACATATGTGCTGTCTAGGACCATATATGTGGTGTACGTATAACGTATAAAATACCAAATTTCGTTCAGCTTTCAAATAGTTTTTAACGCTTCTGCTCGTCGGATTAAGATAAATTTTGTACCAGTTTTAAGTCAAACCCTAAGCTATCCAACATTGAAAACTGCATTGCAATTGGTCCAGAAGTTTTTAATGATGCGCGAACAACAGACAAACAGACAGACAAACAGACACGATTTAAAAAAAACTTGTTTGTTAGCTTTTTTTAATAATCTAATCTAAGTAATGTGAGGTTACTTCCAAAGTATAACATATTCATAAAAATACACGAAAATATTTTCCATTGATACTTAAATTCGTATTATCAAGTGATTTTCTACAAGACACATATAAATAGAAAGCTATATGGTCTGGACCTGACTCAACGGTTTTAATCGTAAGCGCATCGAAAAGGCGCGTTTATCCATTTTCGCTCTAGAATAAAACTATCTCTAGATGTTTGCTTGTAGACTTGCTTCCGTTAGGATACTCGACGGAAACCCTACAAGTGTCCTGTTCCGGTACTCAGCGGGAGAAACTGCTTTAGGCCGTCCGCACCGTTAAGTGGGCTCCCTCGACGGGAGAGCTCACTGTAAACTGGTGATATCTACAACAAGCACAAATTAAAAATGTATATAACCCCCGACCCCTCACCCCGTTATAGCTAAGAAGAATTTCGATCACATCAGTTTTCGAACATAAAAAACCACATCGAAATCGGTTCATTCGTTTCGGAGTTATGATCCTCACCCCCTCCCCCCATTATAGCTAAGAACCATCTTGTATACCTGAGCTTTGAAACATAAAAAAACCGCAGTTAAATTGGTCCATTCGTTTGAATGATACGATTCTCCCCCCCCCCCCTTTTTCAATCCCCCCTCCTCCCCCTTTTCTCAATCCCCCCTCCTCCCCCTTTTCTCAATCCCCCCTCCTCCCCCTCCCCATATAGCTAAGAACCATCTCGATCACGATAGCTTTCAAACAAAAAAAAACTGCAAATCCATATCGGTCCATTCGTTTGGGAGCTACGATGCCACAAACAGACACACAGACACACACACCACCCTAAAGTTATAACACCCGTCTCTTTGTACGGGGGTTAAAAATAGGCAACGACCAGTGAAAAACTGGCCGCAAGTTGCTGCCCGCCGCTCGAAGACACGTTAGGTCAACTTACGCTTGTCAGTTCCTATTTATGTAGAAATCACCAGTTTACAGTGAGCTCCTTCGTCTTCGTCGCGGGATCACGCTTAACGGTGCGGTGGGATGATTTAGGTGGCAGAATGGCCCATTCGCAAATTGTTATAATTAGGTATTTCCAGGCGGGGTACGCTCTCAAATGTTTGTCGTGCTCGTCTAGGTGCAGTGTGAGCGGGAGAAGAGATGCAGCTCGGGAGTCGATTTTAGAGAAATTTTGAACTTTTCTATCGATATCTCTATATATTAAGCCCAATCAAAAAAAGTGATCGGTTTATTTGTTTAAGTTAATAGGGTGGCTATATAATTATAAAAAAGTTGCTGTCGCTGAAAATAACGAAAACAGCGATGCAACAAGTTATTTTCATGTGGTAGTTCGTGTTTTTTTTTTCAAGGATACTAAGCCATTTCAGAAATTTCTGTTCGGTTATTGTTTTAAGGAGCATACTTTTCTATCCACATTAGTTTTTGGTTTGCATAAATTCATTTCATCACGTCAAGTCGTTATCGACGTTTTGCTATTCGTCTTTTTGCTGATTTCGGGACTGACCCCGCCTTAAAGTCAGCTACATGCGATACATGCATGCGCACATAGCTACGAGTACATGCTCAGATCTCTTTATCCACGTGCCGTTTCATCGTATTGTTCCTATTGCCGACATAATATTGTGGATGGTTTCAGAAGCTGCATATCTTTGCATAATACTTTTGTTGTTTAGTATTTGACAAGAGTCCTTTCATCCTATCAGTTTACTCCTATCTATTTGTTGGATTATCTCATCTTGTCCAATTTAAATATAAAAGCATCAATTGTGTTGTGCAACTTTGTAGCTCGTTAAGTACATCCATGGACAGGGAAAATTGAATTGTACTGGCCTTGTATAGCAAGCGTTGGCTGATACGGGCCGCCTATTGAATACATGAGCATATTTTTATAATGCTAACCCGCTGTTGACAGATTATATACTGACTACATCTATATAACATACGGCGCAAAAGATCATATCGGTTATTGGCAATATTCTACTATAATTTTACAAGTTCTGGCAGGAAAATAAACTAAAAAATTGGTATACAATTTTTGTGCTTTAAATTTAAGATTACTATAAAACTTACAAATAAGTAGGAAAATTATGCACAACTAAGGATTTCAAACAAAAACAATCATTGGACGTTGTAATATTACTACGTAGAATATTATTTCTTCTGTGCTATTATTGCACATATAAGAAAAGATACCAATAGCAAATACACTGCGGCGCAAAGAAAGCGGGTCGGATTTAAAATATTTGAGCAAACCTTTTAAAATAAAAACTAAATTAAAGTTGGTTTCATTACAATTATAGGAAGAAGTAAAACCTTTTTATTTATTTTTAGTCATTGTATTAACAAACATAAATAAAAAATAATAGCAATTTTTTATAATTATAAATCGGCTCAGAAATCTGGTGGAAAGCATACCAAACCGTATAACAACTCGTGGTGGCAAAACAAAATACTTAAATGTGTGGAAATTGAATATAAAGCACATTTATTTAAATCTAGTGAAAAATTGCCATTTTTACTTGACCTACTTTTATACAAAATAAACTTATAATCTTGAACCTTATGACTTTTATTTAAGCACCATAAAATTGTCTATAATACAGTCTTTATTTAGTAAAGCTAGTTCCAATATTTTGGAAGTTATTAAAGGTTTTTATTACCGACCCACTTTCTTTGCGGCCCAGTGTAGTATTATAGCTGTAATAATAAAATTATTATGTGGTAAATTCATACGCAAAACACAATGAAGAACCAAATCAGAAACACACCAATGCACCCCAATAATGACAAAGTAGATGAGTTCCAGACACCAACCCGAAAGAAGTGGGGATAGTTCGAAGATGACATGACGAAACGCGGCCTTCCACCGGCCGGCCATGCGATGCGAGGCAAAACAATGCAAATAAATAACCATAATTATAATATGTAGGTTCAATCTTTGCCTCAAATTCCTAATTTTACGTCAACTATTATGAACCAGATAGTCATTGTATCGGGCTTCATTCTCGAGTATAGCTGACCTTATTTATGTGCCGTGGGATTTATTATTATTCGTATGTTAGTGAGGCATATATGATACAGGAAGTGAGACATTTTTTACGCTATCTAGCATTGAGCGAAGTTGCGTAATAAATGCTATTGCTATATATTTTTGGAATTTACTATTTTCAGCCATTTTTTTTTAGTATTTCCCTTACTTAAATGTTATAAAATAAATCTATGCCCGTTTATTTTTACCCGACTACGGCATAGCAATGGAAGGGTAATGAATTTAATGAATGTATGTATGTTTGTATCTGGATCAATCGATTCGTCTTCAGGTAGGTATAGAATGTCATAGGCTATTTGTTTTTACCCGACTACGGCGAAGCATAGGAAGAGCTATGGGTTCAAACTAAAAACTTGGTCCGATTTTGAAAAGAGAGGTTATCAATCGGTTCGTCTTCATCGCAAGAGTGTCATAGGCTATTTTTACCACGTTTTATTCACTTACTTGTCTGTCTGTCTGTCTGTCGTTCAGGGTGGGTCATCTTGCAACTCAAATTTCGAACACTTCCCGATTAGCTATCCGGCTGAAACTTTTAGGGTAGCTTACAACACGATGACAATGCAATTAAAAAAAAAAACATTTGTTTTTTAGGTTAGTTTTTAATCTACATTTGTTGCTTGTTTACGCGACCGTAGTCGGGTTTTAGTTATTGATCTTATTATGTGTTAATAAGACATATTTATTTGCATTGTCCCACCTCATGGTGCATTCCGAGCCGGAGTAGCGGCGCCGTCGTACATTGGGACTCACCGGAGTGGTAGCGGCTCTCATTGCGCGTGAGCCGCCGGTTGGTCCTGCCGGGCGGCGAGCGTAGCGCCGCGGCGGCTCGCGCTGCGACCCGAAACAACCACACGTACACGTAACCACACACACGCTTGTACACACGCCACCATTACATTTACATTTGAACTTGGAATCGAAATTTACAAACAGCAATACACAATCAGTTTGGTATCAAGGATATCACAAGGATAGAGTCAAAAGTATCACGGGATAATAAAATTAAATGAGATTATTCTGTTAACGGACATCATGCAAATTTTGTAATGCCTTTCGCAGTAAACCACATTTATCTAATAAATAAAAGAACGTAAGATTCAAATTTATTATTATTAGTCCAACTTGTCCATGCAGGAACCGTGGCGGCTTCAGATATTGGCAAGGCTTTGCCCGCGTGGTCATTTATCTTGGTTAAAAGAAACCTATTTATTATTCCAGTACCAAAAATACCTATAAAGTACAATATTATACTAAATTAATTCATCAAAATTTGTTCATCCGTCGAAATCTTTTATGGATTGTTCGACTTTAGCTACTACGGATTGAGATACAAAGTACACCAGTTTTTAAGTCAGATCCTAACTAAGCTGAACAGTGAAAACCACATCGCAATCGGTCCTGTTACATGATGCGTGAATAGACAAATAGATAGACACAGATAAAAAAAACAATAACTATCTTATAAGTACCATACCTTGCTCGCGCGTGAAAAGCTACCACGCGCATACTGCGCGTGCGCACGCGTAGCATGCATTTTTTTATTATCTTCATTGTACATACTTTTTGTTACTTACTGCTTTACAATAGTAGGTAGGAGTACAACAGATAGACAGACACGAGCTCATTTTTTATCTTCTTCATTGTAAAGACTTTTTGATACTTACTGCTTTATTATATGTATAGATAGAAGATAGATTGCTGCGATAGGCTTTTTCAATTGGTTTCTGACAAAACTATTTTCGAAACCAAATTCATTAGCAGGTATTACTGATTTATTTACAGAATTACGAATACGTTACCGTACCTATATATTTCTAATGCTAACAATGTTAATTTCTAATATACATATTTATTCATTATGCATGGACCAGCGTTGCTCTATCTTCTGCAGAGAGATAGAACCAATCACACAAACAACCACATTTTACTAATTAGCACTCACGACGGGAACAATCAAATAAATAACCTGAACTCCCATAACCCCAACCAACTGTCTAGGAAATCTCTAACAAGGTAGACCGCGGTCTCGCATCTCCCAGATACGGATCAAGCGTAATCTTGCAATTTCATTTTGCTTTGCACATACATTTGTCCCGGGGAAATCAAATTTCCTCCCTGCTGCCTGCAAGCAAGAGAAATTCAGAGGAAATTGTAGTGCAATGATGTGAAATCTTATTTACTGGTAAACCGAGTTCTGGGTCTTATTCCTAAAAATCGCGGACGTATTCAAAGCTGAATAAGATGATATCTGTGCTCCGGAGATATACTTTAGAGCTGTATCCAATCCAATCCGAATCCAATTTCACGAAATGCATTTTGTTGACAAATAGAATACAAGTATTTTAAAGAAATTTGTTTACGTTCTCCTATTTTTATACTACTTCTATCGCCTAGGCACTGTAAAGCCTAAGTATGTTTCTACGGAAATTTCAAAATAGAATTACGAGTTAGATGTTACACATCAAATGTTTGATTTTAAGTTCCAAAACTAATTATTATTTTGGTAAATTCTATGAAAACATGTTTTATAACTTGAACTAACCTTAGTTTTACTAGAAAATAATAATATCCTAACTATACGAAGTATATATATATATATATATATATAAAATGTAGGGAAATTACAAAACTAATAAACCGCATTGTATTTAATTTACTGTATATTACGTAACTTTTAGACTGAAATCCGTCCTGGTGTCAATATCTTACTTATTTGATGTGTAACATCTTTCCGCTCTCTTTCCTGCAATCGATGGGAGTGATTTCGTGAAAAGTGTAACCAACGTGTAATCGGAAGTGTAACAGGAAGCCAGGGAAGCACGCGCTATTTGATTTGAATAAGGAGCGAGCGCCGTGCTATCAAGCTACGAGCCACCACATAAAATGTTTAAAGTGCAAAATGTAAACACTTCAGTAGGGAATAGAACTCCGGTACTTCAGATTAGTAGCCAAACGTTTGCAAGCTGAGCTATCCAGACATTCGGGTTTTCTGACGTAAAGTAAGATCAGATTAAGTAGTTGCTGATTCACAGTTGACCAAAGAAAGCGCGCGAAGCTAGAGTATGTTAATGTTGCTTATTACCAAGGTGATATATCAGATGTTACACATCAAATGCGACTACTATGAGGCTCGCTCGTTTTTTTATTTAACACATATTTAGAGGAATTTTGATTGGAACTAAGACGAAATTTGATAACAAAGACTACAAACCCCTTATACAATGACAATATGACATGTTTTTTTAAAGCTACCCCTTGATTTTGTGTTACTTTCACTAGTGTTACTGTCATCTCAGACTGTGTTAAACCACTGTTGGGTATAATAGGTATATTAGGCATAGAATAACTATTTATCCCTCCTGTCCTTCATATCACTTATTCCTGTTCTATGCGAGACGCTGTTTACTTTCACCGGGTCCCAAAGTGTCCGAAGCCCCAAATTTCGCATTAAATACACAAGTCTACTATTTATCCCTCCTGTCCTTCATATCATTTATTCCTGTTCTATGCGAGACGCTGTTTACTTTCACCGGGTCCCAAAGTCTCCGAAGCCCCAAATTTCGCATTAAATACACAAGTCTACTATATAGCCCTCCTGTCCTTCATATCACTTATTCCTGTTCTATGCGAGACGCTGTTTACTTTCACCGGGTCCCAAAGTCTCCGAAGCCCCAAATTTCGCATTAAATACACAAGTCTACTATTTATCCCTCCTGTCCGTCATATCATTTATTCCTGTTCTATGCGAGACGCTGTTTACTTTCACCGGGTCCCAAAGTCTCCGAAGCCCCAAATTTCGCATTAAATACACAAGTCTACTATTTATCCCTCCTGTCCGTCATATCATTTATTCCTGTTCTATGCGAGACGCTGTTTACTTTCACCGGGTCCCAAAGTCTCCGAAGCCCCAAATTTCGCATTAAATACACAAGTCTACTATTTATCCCTCCTGTCCTTCATATCACTTATTCCTGTTCTATGCGAGACGCTGTTTACTTTCACCGGGTCCCAAAGTCTCCGAAGCCCCAAATTTCGCATTAAAAACACAAGTCTACTATATAGCCCTCCTGTCCTTCATATCATTTATTCCTGTTCTATGCGAGACGATGTTTACTTTCACCGGGTCCCAAAGTCTCCGAAGCCCCAAATTTCGCATTAAATACACAAGTCTACTATTTATCCCTCCTGTCCTTCATATCACTTATTCCTGTTCTATGCGAGACGCTGTTTACTTTCACCGGGTCCCAAAGTCTCCGAAGCCCCAAATTTCGCATTAAAAACACAAGTCTACTATATAGCCCTCCTGTCCTTCATATCATTTATTCCTGTTCTATGCGAGACGCTGTTTACTTTCACCGGGTCCCTAAGTCTCCGAAGCCCCAAATTTCGCATTAAATACACAAGTCTACTATTTATCCCTCCTGTCCGTCATATCATTTATTCTTGTTCTATGCGAGACGCTGTTTACTTTCACCGGGTCCCTAGGTCTCCGAAGCCCCAAATTTCGCATTAAATACACAAGTCTACTATTTATCCCTCCTGTCCTTCATATCACTTATTCCTGTTCTATGCGAGACGCTGTTTACTTTCACCGGGTCCCAAAGTCTCCGAAGCCCCAAATTTCGCATTAAATACACAAGTCTACTATATAGCCCTCCTGTCCTTCATATCACTTATTCCTGTTCTATGCGAGACGCTGTTTACTTTCACCGGGTCCCAAAGTCTCCGAAGCCCCAAATTTCGCATTAAATACACAAGTCTACTATTTATCCCTCCTGTCCGTCATATCATTTATTCCTGTTCTATGCGAGACGCTGTTTACTTTCACCGGGTCCCAAAGTCTCCGAAGCCCCAAATTTCGCATTAAATACACAAGACTACTATTTATCCCTCCTGTCCGTCATATCATTTATTCCTGTTCTATGCGAGACGCTGTTTACTTTCACCGGGTCCCAAAGTCTCCGAAGCCCCAAATTTCGCATTAAAAACACAAGTCTACTATATAGCCCTCCTGTCCTTCATATCATTTATTCCTGTTCTATGCGAGACGCTGTTTACTTTCACCGGGTCCCAAAGTCTCCGAAGCCCCAAATTTCGCATTAAATACACAAGTCTACTATATAGCCCTCCTGTCCTTCATATCATTTATTCCTGTTCTATGCGAGACGCTGTTTACTTTCACCGGGTCCCAAAGTCTCCGAAGCCCCAAATTTCGCATTAAATACACAAGTCTATACCAAAGTAAGTAAATCAAAGTAAGTATCGTATCCGGGATGAGGTGATAAGGCAGAGAACCAAAGTTGTCGACATATTCCTTAGGATTAATAAGATGAAGTGGCAGTGGGCTGGTCATATCTGTCGAAGGACTGATAACTGATAACCGTTGGGGTAGACGTGTTCTTGAGTGGAGACCGCGGCTCGGTAAACGTAGTGTAGGGCGCCCTCCAGTTAGGGGGAGAGACGATATTCGCAAAATGTCTGGCAGCAGTTGGAAGAGAAGAGCCGAAGATCGGGTTCAGATTTTCGTCAAACATGATCAGATCTTTTCGCAGGTTCTATTTCGTTTTGCAGTGCAGGTTTTTAAAATTTTAATAAAGCACACAAATAACCAAAACCTGCTCCTACTATCAAGTACTGTCACTTATTGCATACTAGCTTAACCGCCCTCGCGGTTTACAGTTTAATAACGAAAGGGGCCCTGGAGTAGTTAGAGAGCTTACCATATCAGCCTAAACGTGTCCCAAGGACAATTCGGTGAGTGCACGACTTCAATCCTACGTTACCATCAAAACCCTCGACTTAGTTTTTGTTTCGCCATACAGTCCACTAATTTGAATTTCGTTCGCGGTATAAAAACGGAGAAAATATAACACCCACATATCTGTTTCTATTGAAACAACTACGCGTACATCAATAATTCAGAAACATTAACCTGTACACTGTCGATAATTAAAGGACTATTGGAAGCGGTGGGTCGCCAGCGGTCGTCCACCTAAGCTTATAGAAAACGTTTACATATCAAAAAGACTACCTATATTCAACAATACACCGCGCGATACCGACCTCGTTGATAAAGATTTCATAAAGCATTCATTTTCGATTAGACGGTACATTCAGGTACATTAATTTTCATTGTTTGTTATTTTGGTTTTCCTTAATGTCTAAAAACATCAATATCCCACAGACCCTTCTGGTTCAGTGCAATTTTAGGGTTCTGTTTCATGTAAAGCTCACGCTTCTCCAGGAGACAGCGCTGATGTCTTTGTGTAAAATTAATCAGTGTTCAAATAAACAAATTTATTATTGTTATTGTTACATATAATGTCAGTCGCTGACATTATATGTAACGAGCGAAGCAAAGCAGTTGGGTAAAAAATAATGGAAGTTTAATTTACCTTATTTTTACCCGACCAAAGCAAGGAAAGGGTAATGTGTTTCACAGTCTATGTATGTGTGTATGTATATATCTATGTGTGTGGGGTATGTGGATGTTCCGCCATAGCGTCGCCCCTATTGGTTCGATTTTGACAAGCGAGGTGTCAATCGATTCGTATTCAGGTATAGAGTGTAATTTTTTACCTTACTACGGCAATGCAAAGTAAGGGTTAAGTATTTAAACTAAAAGTTGGTCCGATTTTAACAAGCGAGGTATCAATCGATTTGTCTTCATGTATTGTATACAGTGTCATAAACTATTTTTTTACCCGACAACGGCAAGGCAAAGGAACTGTTATGTGTTTTCTGAAGCCCGGTACCTTTGGGAATACAGATAGTAATATAGTTGAGAGATACACTTCCAATGCTCAAGCCAGCTGCGACGCTGTCCAGCTTCAGAGAGAGGCTATGGTGAACCGTTTGAATTTAGCCTTAGAAGCCGTGTCCGATTGGGGCGATGCTAACCTGGTTAAGTTTAATGTTACTAAAACGCAGGCGTGTTTGTTCTCTGCTAACAAGCACAAATTTAAAAAATATATAACCCCCGACTTCCTACCCCCCATTATAGCTAGGAAGCATCTCGATCACATCAGTTTTCAAACATAAAAATCGTTCCATCCGTTTGAGAGTCACCTCCATTCCAATTCTCGATAACCTCAGCTTTGAAACATGAAAAACCGCAGGTAAATTGGTCCATTCGTTTGGCAAATACGATTCTCACCCCCCTTTTCTCGACTACCCGCCCCCCTACCTCCCTCCTTATAGCTAAGAACCATCTCGATCACATCAGTTTTCAAACATAAAAAACCGCATCAAAATCGGTCGATTCGTTTGGGAGCTACTTTAATAACCTCGCACAAGAACGAAGCGTTACGCTTCTTCATTTATTATAAGAACTGCAAACGAGTGGAATGCCTGGCCCTCGACAGTGTTTCTGGTAAATTAAAGCCCTTGTGTGTTTAAGTCAAGAGTGAATAGGTATCTACTAGGCAAGCGTGCTACACCTTCGACCACATCATCGCTTTCCATCAGGTGAGATAGTGGTTAAACGATTGCGTAGTAAGTAAAAAAAAAAACTTGTTCCAATTTTGACAAGCGAGATATCAATCGATACGTTTTCATCGCAAGAGTGTCATAGGCTATTATTATCGGGTTTTAGTATTTGAACTTAAATCTTGCTTTCTAAATTGCATAGAAGTACCTAACGTATTTTTAAATGATCGTATTGTAATAAAATGAAATAAGTATGTAATCTAATTTATTTATTTTTATTTAGAAGTGACTTTTCTGAGTTATGTGCGGTTTCCATCGCTCCGTGCTTCGGAGGGCACGTTGAGCTGTCGGTCCCGATGTTATTGATTAATAGCAGTTGTTGAGCCATGTCAGAGGCCCTCGGGCGGCTTGACAAACTCTGACATCAGAGGCCAGCACTACCTCATACTACAAACAAACCATTTTGAAGCAATGTTCGCTACGGTGTATTTTGGGAAATTCTGCAAACATTACCATTCAGTGTCGAAGCCAACAACAATAATAAAAATATATTATTATAAAAAACTAAAAACCCGACTGCGAACGAAACTGAAAAAAGGCAAACTAGCTTTAGATTTTTGATTTTGAAGTATATGATGCAGTCGGAAGGCAGTTCGAGGCCCATGTTCAGCAGTGGACTTCTAAAGGCTGACATGATGATGATGAAACCTATAATCACGCAAAATCCACCTTTATGTACTCATTACTTTTGCACCGAGACCTATATGACTAAGTACTAACTGTATATAATACACACATAATATAAAGTTGCTATAAATACGAGTTTTAATCCGAGAAGTCACTGACCATAAAATGCGTCAATTATTTTATTAAGGTGTTGTTTATTTCAGACGTTTGAGATTTATGTATCCATTGTGAGGCGGCGAGATATTATTTTGTATTATTTTTTAGAAAGTCGCCATTAAGCAAGTACAGGCGACTTGAGGAGACCACTAATATAAGAGAATTAAGGGCAAACTATACTACTAATAACTGGGCAAGGGTGAACATTCAAAGAGTGAATCATTGGCATTCCTCCGATGCGCCCCGCGCCGTCTAGAGAGCAATGCCAAGAGTGCGAAGGTCTATGTGCCGATTTGGTAGATATTGAAGAAAAATAAATTTTATAGTACAATCAATATTTCTCAATACCTTCACAAATATTTAAACGTGACCCTTACAAAATTACTATCAAATGGAAAGAAAATGTTAATGATGAGACGTCTCACGAATCGCTTTATTTCAATCGACAGTTTATACGAGTATAGAATATCATTGATTTCAATGAGAAAGCTTACCAAAATTGTTTCAAATCTTTGCTAATGTTGACGGATTGGAACTGGAGGTGTATACGCGTACGCGATTTGTTGAAGCTTACTCAAAGTAACTACGTAGATTATAATGCTGCTTTTTATTTTATGTTAGGTAACTATGAACCACCTAGTTCTAAGAACAAGACATAAGTTCAAAAGCTAAAACCCGACTACAGTCGGGTAAAAATATCTTGACACTCCTGCGATGAAGACGAATCGATTGATAACTCGAGTGTCAAAATCGGCCAAGTTTTTAGTTTGATCACATAACCCTTTTTTTGCTTCAACGTAGTCGGATAATAAAAATACCTTTGACACTATAAATAAAGACGAACCGATTGATACCTCGCTTGTCAAAATCGGACCAAGTTTTTAGTTTATATCATAAAAATATATAATAACTATCATATATTTTTATGATGGGGTTTATATAGAAAAAATAGCCTATGACCTATGAGACGATACCTGAAGAAGAATCGATTGATACCACGCTTGTTAAAATCGAACTAATAGGGGCGACGCTATGGTGGAAAATCCACCACATAATATATACATAGATTGTTAAACCAATTACCCTTCCCTTGCTTCGCCGTACTCGGGTAAAAATAAACTATGCTGCAGTGTTTTGTTCGATTAATTTGTTCTCAATGAAAGTCCATATATAACAGAGTCTAAAGTGATTTCACAAAATTTTGCGATAACGTTGTTGATTTTAACAAACTTAGGGCCGGTACTTCAATCAAGACTTATCTTACTATAAGCTAGGATTGAACTTAAATTCCGCTAAGTGTATTTCATACTCGGAACAAAGATAAGTTCAACTTAAAGTTCACCTTCACTAGCCGTAATCTAGGAGGAGGATTTCTTTGAGGATTTTTTTCGATGAGGAGCCTGCAAAATATTCATTCTTTTAGAATTAAGTTAAAAATGTTTCTTGGTGAGCACCAAAAAAATCAGGAAACTCTGAGGCTAGATACTAGTGCTATATGAGAAGAAGTTCGCCTTTACAATTGTTTTTTTTGCGCTATCTATCTATTTAATATTCTTCTTTTTTTATATTTAATTGATTTTTTAATTAACAAATTTCAAAATTACCTTATACTTATCTCCTTTTGATTACGTTGCAAAAGTTTTGATAATTGTAGTGTTAACAGAGCAATATTTTACAAAATATTTTGTAAAATACCCCTCACTTTTATTAAATTATATTAACAAAAAGTGGTGCTTTGTTTTGTTGCGGCGGGCAATGACATTAGCTATAATTTGAATTATTATTTTTATGACATTCTTTCTTTATGGAATGATATATTATGTATTTGTTACTTGTTATTATTTTTTATATAATGTATTTATTCATTTTTTGTTTACGTTATACTGTCCGTTCATCCGTACCGTGACGTTACCGAATGGTCACAGCGGAAGACCAGCGCTGGTCGTTTTACGACCAGCAGTATGCTGAGCTTGGGCCATTTTGCAAATGGTTACATTTAGACGTACTTTAGTGTTAAGGTATTTTTTATTTTTATTTATGTCATTGTTCTAAATGTTATTTTTTGCAAATAAATTGATTTTCTTCTTTTTTCTTTGACTAAGTTTCAGATAGAATATTCAACGTTATCTCAAAACCGTAATAAGTTAACTAAGTCTCAAATAACTTATTACGTTTGTGAATTCTTTAATATTATTCTCCAATAATTTGCTGTTTTATTAATTCACGATTTGGCTAAGTTTGATGGATGACTTTCTAAGTTAGCGGTCAAAGAAATTCACAAGTTATAAAATTATTTGAGGTGTTCGACCTCCGACCGTGACGTACATGCGTCCTTTTGATCTCATTCAAAGATACATAAACTCAAATTAAAGACTATTGGAATGATTTTTATTTTATATATGTGAAAAGGTCAATGAAGATTATTTGACTGTCAGTGTCAATATTAATCTAACAATATTTACCTCATTTATCAAATCACGGCTGGTTTGGAAGAAAAGGCAAAAATCAGATAGTGTAAAAAAACAGGCATAATTAATTTAAAAATAAACGACGTCCAGCAGCCTCCGCCCAACAGTGGGTTTTTTAATCTATACATAATATAATAAAACTATAACCAAAGTAAAATCTGTACATAGAAGAGAATTTAGAAAAATAAAAATTATATTTGAGTAGTGGAATCCAAAAATATAGCTTTTAGAATTTATGTCTGTCTGTCTGTCTATGTGTGACTTCATCACGCCAAAATCACTGCATAGATTTTAAGGGTGTAACAATGGCCAATGACCTTCACGATTCGACCTCTAATACTAGTACTGGTGCTATCTATCTGCAGATGGCAGTATAAGAGTGATTACAGTGATGGCAGTTTAAAATCAAATAAAGAGTAACAATTATACAGAAGTGTTTCTCATAATGTTTGGTTTTTTGTCTATAAATTTTACTGACCAAAAATAGATATCAGTAACAGTAGGTACTGGAAATATACTAGGAAGTTCTCATTTTAATTAATTATTTTATACTACACGGATTGTACTAAATGATGAACCATGAAGATTTGACGATGACCAGAAAAAACTTACTGAATCTCAGCAATGGAAATAGCTAGGATGTTCCAGTTTTCACCAATTGTTTTATATTCCACGAGTGCTAGTAATGATGAATCATGAAAGTATGGTGTACTGGAAAAACTGGAAGAATTTTGATTACTCGCTTACTTTCCATGGCAACCGTTAAGAAACGGTTGCCATGGAAACGAAATAACAAGTATGTCAAAAAACATGAAGAGCGCTGGTGCTATACCTACTTTTTTACGTTTCTGTAAGAAACGGTTGCCATGGAAACGAAATAACAAGTATGTCAAAAAACATCAAGAGCGCTGGTGCTATACCTACTTTTGCATTTGTTTTTAATATCCTAGAAGAACATAGGATACTTTTTTCGCGTTATCATTAGTCCGCGCGGACGAAGTCGCGGGTGGGAAAACTAGTAGTATATAATTTATTGGCATAAACTCATTATTGCCAGGACAGACGTGTTTTTTTTAGCTTTTAAGCTAGTTATTACGTTTGTGGAGAGGACATCTGAAGTTTGACGATTCGAAGTTTGACATTTAGTGAAAAAAAACAGCATTTAATATAAGGAAATTTATTAAAATCTTATTTTTCATATATAAAAAACAAAACCACGAAGACAAAGGCGATTTGTGTAAATCTTATTATGAATACCAGTTCATTTGCTGGCAATATTTATTTCTGATTGTAAGGTTTCCATTTCCAGTTCTTCATGACATCTGTGGATAATCCAGATTATTATAAACCTATAGTAACCAAGCAATACATAATAAGCCGTTTATAGTTTTTCAAATCGCCTATATCCAGCCTAATATAGGCGAAGCAAAACGCTTCGTGTAATGTATATACCTAACTAAGACAAGTTTTGAAAAGAAAACTTACTTTGCACTTTCAATTCAGTATCACGGATTGTAGTTCAGTCGTTTCATTTCAAACATTTCGTTGGCTTTTCTTCCTGAAAATAAAATATAAGTAGCTTTCTTAATTATAAAATTTAGCAATGGTAAATACTTCCTTCCCTTTCTAAGTGTTGTTCTCAGTGTCCTGTTATAATAAACTGCTGTAGGACAATTTATTGGGCCGAATTTAATGTCTAATAAAAAAAAACAGGTTCAAAAATGCTTCGCGGACCGTACAATGAAAGTAGCAGGCCCTGGTTTAGATAGTTAGGTTATACGGTTGTAACAAAAATTGCCTATAAAAAAAATTGATTACATGTTGCCATGGAAACCAAATAATAACAAGTCTATCAAAAAGCACCGCGGCTGCCAAAGATTTTGAATTACCTTCGCTTACTCCGTTTTTTGTTCAAATTAGTTTAAATACGGGTAGAGTCGTCTACAAATAATGAGAAACCCTTAGCTACCCGTGCGAAGCCGAGGCGAGTCACTAGTAAACAATAATTCTGATCGTGCGTGTAAGAGGTACTTACCTACTTACCTACCTACTAAGTAAAATAGTCTGTGAACTGAAAATGATGTCATTAATAAATTGTTTAAGGTAATAAAAATAAGTATTACTGTTACGAGCAGGCGCAGCGCTTACCATCAGGCGGGCGACCTGCTCGTCTTGTCACTCAGTGGTGTAAAAATAAAGTATATATATAATGTAAAGTAGGTACTTACCACAAAGCCAATCGATGTCCACGGTATTTGAAGATTTATTTCCTATATTTGGTAGGTAAATCACTTCTAGACAAAATATAACATTAGATTCTATGAACTCAAAAACAATAAGACTAATAGAAAAATCAACAATATCTCTACATACGGGTCCAGAAATACATTGAAATTATTAAATATCACTATTTGTTATCTTATTAATTCAAGAAAATCGTCTAAAAGCTAGAAAAGATCAAAATATTTTCATCCGTAACGTGAGCGTGGTCCTTCCGTCTCCAACTGCCGTGGCAGAAATAGCACACGCTTTAGTATTTTTTCTACAATGTTCCTAAATATTTATACGAATTTTAAACAATACAAATTGTTAGTGGTGAACTTAAGTTTACTATACATTTTTCATATAGGAAATGAACAAAAGGATTCATTAAGGTTCCTCTCACCATCGCGCATTTTTCGTGATTCACCATTGTTGCGGCCTTAATTACGTTTCCTGAACTGTATTCTTTGGAAGCCTGCGGAAGTTTTTGTTTTTGTTTCAACAATATTCATCCAAAAAGGAGTTACATACAGTTGCGCCACAGAATAAAGAATGTGTAGGTACTAAATTCGTAGTAAGACAGTAAGTAAATTTAATAATTATGTCCTATTTAACACAGTAAATAAAAACATATTATATAGCTTTTAAATTGTAATTTATTTACATAGATTTCACCGTATTTACTTATCTGGCTTTTAGTTTCCCAAAATGAAACTAGATGGCGGTGGCGATCCTTAAAACACGCAAGCGTTTATCGCACGAGTTATCTGAATATATATAAACAAAGCATGTAGGATTGGGCTGACAATTCACTTAGACAGACACCAACCTCGCCGGCGAGGCCGAAGGTCCCGTAATTAAAGTCGATAATATTCGCCTTCGAGTTTCTTGCCGATTCTTCTCGAAGGTGTATTCCGAATCGGTGGTCAGTTATGCAAATAATTCAAAGGGCTCCAGCCATTTCTCAAGGCCCCCTTGATCACTACCAAAAGTAGCGATCCAGGGGTGTTTAGTCAGACCCCCGTAATCACTGGCAACTGTCCAAGCCGAGGTTCGTACTCCCTGGGTGCCCTTGAGCAAGTTGTCAAAACTTAACTTTGACGTGCGCCTTCTGCGTCACGCATTGCGGCGGAGCGCTTTCGCGCCCTCCCCACTGCCCGGTGACGCTGTAGAGGTCAGTTATAGACCAACAGCATATAACATTCATAAAAAATGGGTAGCAGCCTATGTGTTAAGCCAGGGTATAAAGCTATATCAATTATAAATATCATCAAAATCCGTTCAGCCGATTGAGCGTGAAAGAGTTACAAACTTTTGCCTTTATAATATTATTAGTTTTCCCACCCGCGACTTCATACACGCGGACTTCTGTTTATCGCGAAAAAAACATCCTATGTTCTTTAGGATATTAAAAACCAATGCAAAAGTAGGTAAAGCACCAATGCTCTTGAAGATTTTTGACAGACTTGTTATTTCGTTTCCATGGTAACCGTTCCTAACAGCGAGTAATCAAAATTTTCCCATGAAAACTTACAATTTTCCGGGATTAAAGTATTCTATTTTTTATTCTAGGGTATAAGCTATCTCCATTCCAAAATTCATCAAAATCCGTCCAGCCGTTATCGCGTGAAAGCTCTCCAAACAAACAAACAGACAACGTTTCACTTTTATATATTGGTATGGATTGTAATAAACGTAGGAACGTTTATTTTCTGAACGTTTTCTCGGCTAAGAACTTTTTATTTCTTATTGATGGCTCCCTAGACCTAACCTAAAAACAATGGATTTTGTCCTAATATAAGTAATTTCCTTGGGTTGCGGTAAAATATGGATTTCCATTCCATCGGACCTAATTACAGGCAGGTATTTGGGCCGAGTGATAGGTACTCCGGAAACACGCATCCGCCATGTACGAAGGTAATGTTATAATACGATATAATAGGCCTCAGTCAGTATGATCACGTAGGTATTTGAACACTTGTATGGCAAAAACAATACAAAACGTAATCGTCAGCAGAACGTCACTTTTATTTGTTCTAATTTCATAGCTTGTTTATAGAATATATTATGATCCTACCTGTTTAGACCGCAACCGAACGACTGAAGAAGTTTTGCAATTAAGCTTTTCGTGGTCCCGTGACAATTATTAGTATAATCGCTACCGGTAGGCCTCGCCTCTGTTTAACTAGACCCCAGGTTTATTACCACAGCGTCGAATCTCTCTGCGTCGACTTTACAATTAAAAGTAAGTTTTAGACTCATCGACTCATATTTTAGACCGTGCCAGGCCATACCTTACTCCAAGATATTGTAAAAAAAAAAGTTTGATAATGATATTTCTAATATGGGATACATTTTGTCATGGTAACTTATAATATAATGACAATGTATAAGTTATATAATTAACTAGCTTTTGCCCGCGACTTCGTCCGCGTGGACTACAGTTTATCGCGTCGACACCTTTGCCATCGAAGTGGCAATTCCCATACAAAATTAACAATTTAGTTTTTTTCCTAAATCGTGGTGAAAGGTACCCATTGTCCTTTACTGCACACCTGACAACGTGTGTGCAAAATTGCATGATGATCGGTCGAGTAGTTAAGGCGTGAAAGCGTGACAAACAAACAAACTCACTTTCGCATTTATAATATTGGTAGGATGAAAAATGCAAACAGGCACGTAAATTGTTTTACATTTTGTAAGTACTTAATCATTTACTTTCAAGTTATCATTTCCACTTTTCGTCACATTACAAAGGCTACAATTTAAATGATTGAATAATATGATATCATATATGAAGATGTGTAACATATTAAATCTATTTAACTGTCACTAATTCTTAAATCTTTGTGAGACACGAGATCTATCATTATCCAAAGCCTTTAGTAACTACTTTATCTAATAACTAGTGCCTCGCCCCGACTTCGCACGGGTAGCGCTCACGCCACGGCATTTTTATTACTTTTAGCATTACTATACCCATCGTAACTTGTTAAAAAAATACCCCAGGAAGCGTAATTCAAAATCTTTGACAGCAACGACCGTGGTGCTTTTTGGCCATAGACAAATGCATACACAGGTACTTGACAGACTTGTTATCATTTTGTTTCCACGGCAACATGTCATTCCGTGCCTTACAGCGAGTAATCGATATTTTTGTAAATTTTTGGTTCCTTGGATTACATTATTGCAATTTTAGAAGGGATCTCTAATTTTTTGAAATATAAAATTGCTCACCATGTTACTCGCTGATAATTTAGTTTTGTACCGGTGAAAGAATTTTTAAAATCGGTTCAATATTTTTTGAGTCAAAAGTACTAACGTACTAAAAGTTAAATCTTTTCTCTGTATTATATTAGTGTAGATGTAGACAAGTAAGTCAAGGTTCTTTGTCTGTAACTTTAGTTTTTTCAGTAATATTGTTGCAATTAAGCGTGTTAGGTATAACATCAGCTGTATTAAGTAAATTCTCGGGAAACAATAGAAGAATTATGTAGGCAATTGACTTGCATAGTTACTTAATTGGTATCGGTAACGCTAGACACCAAGGTCGTATCATTATCGTTGCACAATAAAAAACAATGATGCATGTTTATGCCAGCACTCAATGCACATTTATAACTGGCTTATATCGTTAGTTAAGTTTTTCAGTTTATTCGGCCCGTGTGAATCATTTGATTTTTGCATGCTCCAAAACACGCTCATCAACATAAAAGGCGAAAAATTACTATCATCATCATAATAAAACAGAAAGCCACATGTTTTTTCTAGTTTAACCTCAGACCTGTCTATATTATGAAAGGCTTATTTTTACCCTATACAGATTTCCCTTAAATTGTAAGTACCTATAAAACTTAAAAGAAAGAATATTATTTTTTTGAGATCTTTGCGAAGCTCCTCTAATAAAGTAGGTAGGCACAGACCACAAAAAATAAAGAATTAATTCTTTCTTTTAATTTTTATTTATTACTTTTTAGTAACGTTAAAGTACTACACTAGCGACAAATACTCCGCCATTATTGTGTTCAACGCACGTGAAAATCAGCTTAAGCTAAAGCACCTTGGTATTAAAACCCTCGGAATCCTGAGGAGCTAAGATCCATCCCCCCCCCCCCCCTTCCCCCATTATAGGTAAGAACCACCTCCATCTCATCAGCTTTCAAAAGAAAACCCCGCATCAAAATCGGTTCATTCGTATGGGAGCTCTATGATGCCACAGACAGACACACATACAGTGACAGTGATAAACACCCTAAACTTATAACACCCGTCTCTTTGTTCGAGGGTTAATAAAAATAAAACTTCAGAGAGTCCTGCGTAAGATGTAATCGAGTTAATTGCTCCAGCCACCAAACAAAACCAAAAGCTCCAGTAGCTTAGCTTGTTTGTAACAGACGCACTACGTAAGCATACTTCAAATTTTACTATTATTTTAGTCTGTGCTTCGATGTTCTCACTCCATTCCAAAGTTAGTTAAACAGAAAGAAACTAATGATTACACGGCAGCGTTCCTCAATGATGTAAGTCTAGAATGTAGTTTATATTTTGCGTTTTATAACGTTCCAAAGAATATAAACAACCCATCTTGTAACGTTATATAACGACACCAAATATAAATACGATTACATCTACTCTACTTCTGACTAGTCTAACTAATACAGGTGATTCAATAATTAAACATGCGCATTCTACCACACCACACAGCTGCAAGTACGAGTATGTTACTATCTAACAGTAACGTGACATACGAGTACCTACTGACTGACTGACAGACAACGCACAGTACCGGTTGACCCGGAGATTTTAAATTTGTAGGGAATATCCCTTGAGGAGGTGCACTAGTATTTTTTTTAATTTTCATCCTTATCGGTAAACGGAAGTGGCAAAGTTTACAAGCGGCCAAAACTGCGAGGCGTAGCTAGTAAACTATGAAGCGCTTTAACTAAAAAATATACTATTTACTGCGCAGCTGAATAAACAAATCGTTTACTCGTCATCCCTTACCAAGAACGACGTTTATCTGTGCAATCCGCTCCAGTGATAAGCATTCTTAACATTTTTAAAACCGACTAACACACATGCACTCGTGGAATCGAAATGTTGGCCAGAAACCAATTTACATTTAGGGCACACGTATATGGGTATAGGTGTTCCTTTTCAACTATATTTATTTTTTCAGACATTTTAAATAGACAGGCTTTGAAGTTTAATCAGGATAAATCGACAATGACTAATATAAGAAAAACGCAACAAAAAATTGAGTAGCTACGTGTTTCAATCGCGTACAAGGTTGAAAAGGGCCATGAACATTTGGTAGTTGCCACGTTTTTGTGTTGACGACTAGCGTATGAATAGAGTAGTAAAATTACATTACCGACCTAGATCTCTTCAACGATACAAAAAACGTAGGTACATCTTGGTACGGACATTTATAGTCTACTGCATTACTGAGCCGGTTTTTCTTTATCTTTTGTAAGTGGACTATATTTGTAAGCGCATAAAGTTCAGGATAACTTGACATAATAATCTAATTGATAAAAAAATGCCAGTGTAAATAATCCGATTGGTGCCAGTAGTTCAATTGCCTAGTTCTATGATGGAACTAGTGGGGAAAAAAACACCTGTTCCATGGAACTTAAAGTACTTAAATATGATGGAATTAGAGGGGAGAAAAGCCCCACCATAGATCTAGTTGAAAAAAAAACTCATCTGTTCCATGGAACTTAAAGCACTGAAAACTTATAAAATTACGTGCCCCAGTACTTCCGTAGCTTTAGTTTTTTAATTTATATTGCATCTGTTGAAGACAATTGAGGCAGAATTACTTCAAGTAATTCAAATAGGTACAACAGCAACAACGCAAGCTATGAAAACGTGGTTATATTCTATTTTATGAAAACAAGCAAATTGTACGCAAGGAAAAGTCTCCATAGAGACAGAGTAAAAATGAAATAATAATGGATTTATAGACTGTGATAGAGATTATGGAAACAGCAATAGAACTAATGGGACTTAATTTATCCGTGCCTTTTTACCATGGAACAGGTGGGTTTTTTCCCCCAATGGAACTACTGGGAACGGGTGAAATCATCAATATAATGAACAAAAAGATCAAGGTTAGGTAAATACAATTTATTTCTATTGTTATGCTGATATACCAATGATTGAGATAGGTCTGTAGTAATATCTCGGTTATTTATTTAGTAAGATATATTTCCTTTTGCTATGACTTAGGAAATATTTATTTATATTCAACTCGTTTTCGACGTTTGAAATCGGATGTGATCGAGATAATTCTTAGCTATAATGGGGGATGGAGGCTGGGGATTATATATTTTTTTAATTTGTGCTTGTTAAATTAATCTTTTCGTGTACGTCGTCACCTCTTTATAAACACACTCTTCAAATAAAAAGTCTCTACATTCAGCGGTTAAGAATATACGTTGTTCAGCATTGGATCATTTTTTGTAAAGATGTTTTATCCTCTTCTTGTAACTTTTTACCTATGAGACTTACAGAACAACTGTGAATGCAAAAAATGTTGAAAATATTGTCTTCTTTATACTTTTCATATACACTTTTGCCATAAAGGTAACTGTTAGAGAATTATTTAGAAAAAAAAAAAATTTTGGCCCCTTCAATTCAAGATGGCGGCTAACTCTCCTCCCCAAGGTCAAAAACTTACTACACCATCTTTTGCAAGGCAAATTTCTCTACTTAATGGCCTATAATACCAGTCGTTATGCCATGTCAGAGGCCGTCACGCGGCCTGACAAACTCGACTAGAGGCCATTATGCCATCATCTAGGTTACAAGCTATCCTGGTACCAAAATTCATCCAAATCGATTCAGCTGTTTAAGCGTGTGGGAGTAACAAACATACATACAAATTTTCGTCTCATATTATCGTGATTATTTTTGCGGGCGGTCAGCTCGCATGGCGCGTCCGTCTGTTATCGCGACTGAAAAGCAAAAGCTCGTGTGTATTGATAGTTTCACCAAACCACAGTTAAGGACTATATATATTATGTACTGACTAAACTGGACGATCTTTGCACTTATGTCTCTAGTGTACATGCAAAATTATTTGTACAATGAGCGTATGGTCTTCTCGAGGTGAACATAGCCTGTGTGTATTGATAGTTTCACCAAACCACAGTTAAGGACTATATATATTATGTACTGACTAAACTGGACGATCTTTACACTTATGTCTCTAGTGTACATGCAAAATTATTTGTACAATGAGCGTATGGTCTTCTCGAGGTGAACATAGCCTGCCATCTACACTAATGTTATAAAGAGGAAATATTAGTTTTTTTGTATGTTTGTTTCTATTTATGTGTGTTTGTTTGTAAAGGATACACTCAAAAAATACAGAAACAATTATTTTTTTCTCCCTTCAGAAAGCTAAATTGTCAGCGTGCATCATGTGCAACAATTTATTAAAAAAAAAATAGAGGCCCCTACGAAATATGCATTAATGTAAGTAACAAAAAATTGCAAAAAATACTATTACTGTACGGAACGGAAGACATACTACCGTGTAAACTAAACAATAACAAGTCTGTCGAGTACGTAAGTAATAATGCAGTTGTCCATGCTCGAGAAGCATTACAATCATTGCTGCCAAAGATTATGAATAAAACTAACTGGCTTTTTTTTAGAATTAACGGCGGGTTTAAAGTAAAATGCTGCGGTGTGAGCGCTACCCGTGCGAAGCCGGGGCCACTAGTAAAGAATATAACTTACTTGCGGTAAGTTGTTTCGTACTCAACTAGTATTTGTTCTTTAGTTTCACATTGACGCATCAATATGAAAAATATAGCAATCCGAGCCTAAAAATGTACTACTTACACGCTTTTTGCACTTACACCAGTAATGTACGATCGAATGTCATTGATTCCGACAATAATTCTACTTGTGCTAGGGCTACATCTGCTGAACCTACAGCTTATACAGGTTGGATTATTGAGACGGGACAGCAAGAGCAGTTACCTTATCCCTTATAGTTACAGGAAAACGTTCATAAGAGACCATCCATAACTTTTTGAGATATTCACAGATTTTGGAAAAAATGTATAAAAAAAAAAAAAAAAATGCAAGAAAGTGCTAATTTTACACAAAAACTTTTTTTGATACCATTCGATCCTGTTTTTTATAAGCATTCAAAGTCTCTATCGGACCGACTGAGGTTTGAGTACTAGAAATGTCAGAAATTGCAAAAAACTTGTCCCATACATTTTGTTCAAAATTACCTTAACCGTTAATTACTGACCACTTATTCGGATTACACATTCGAGAAGAGTCTGCAAGAAACTCGAAAGCGAATAACAATTGAATAGTTACGGGACCTTGAACCTCACCGGCGAGGTCTGTGTCTAAGTGTGTTGTTATCCCCTGTCAGAGGAGGTAGGATTGGGAGACCAAATGAGCGCCAGCGCTTACTTTATAGACTTCAAATATCCACGGCTTGGACCTATCCATTTTATTTTGATCGAAGCGTAGAACCGATAACCATTGGATTAGGAAAGTAGTTCTTGAATGGCGACCGCGGACTGGTAGACAGAGAGTATAACGGACCCACGCGAGGTGGATCGACTCGGGAGCTGCTGGATGCGAATAACGAGCAAGCACAGCGCTCGCTGGTGTTCTAGGGGCATCCTATGTTCGGCAGTGGACGTGTTCCGGTATTAATTTGAACAGTATATACAACATTCTCAAATTTCTCGATGTATGTTTAGTGTATAAATCGTAAATTAAGTTATGAAATAGAAATAGTTTTTAAAGGAACCCTTAGAGGATCACTTCATTGTCCTTCCGTCAGTGTTATTCCGGGATATAAGCTATGTGTGTATAAATCGTAAATTAAGTTATGAAATAGAAATAGTTTTTAAAGGAACCCTTAGAGGGTCACTTCATTGTCCTTCCGTCAGTGTTATTCCGGGATATAAGCTATGTGTGTATAAATCGTAAATTAAGTTATGAAATAGAAATAGTTTTTAAAGGAACCCTTAGAGGATCACTTCATTGTCCTTCCGTCAGTGTTATTCCGGGATATAAGCTATGTGTGTATAAATCGTAAATTAAGTTATGAAATAGAAATAGTTTTTAAAGGAACCCTTAGAGGATCACTTCATTGTCTTTCTGTCTGTGTTATTCCGGGATATAAGCTATGTCCTTTCCAAATTTCATAAAAATCCGTTCACCCGTTTGAGCGTGAAAGAGTAACAAACATACAAACTTTCGCCTTTATAATAATTATTAGTGTGATTATATTCACTATTCACTATTGTCTTGGACACATCCAGATTCTAACGTTCAGGAAAAAAGTATGAAAAGTTGAAAGCCAAAAGATTCCCTTTGTTATTTTGTAATCAATTATTATTTATACGTTTTGTGCGAATTGCGTATATATATATATAAATGTTTCAATTAAAACGTGGCATTTAACATAAAATATGGAATGTGGATACATGGTAGTACCAAAAGACACCAAGGTCACAAGTCACAATTATAACTGTTTAGGCCAATACAGATTTATTGGGCTACGACTGCACGCGTCGTAGTCACACTTGGCCTTGGTTGTTATGTTCGTGTCAGACGTAAGTGTAGCCCCAGCATTAGTATGAAATAACTCGCGCAATTGTGTTGGTAACGAGATATTTTCACTTCAATGTAACAGTGGCGTTTGCGTGTTTCACACTGTATCTCTAAGTATACAATGTACACATCGAGATACAGAACTGAACCGAAACTAGAAACTAAACTAGAACTGGCTGTGTACAATACAATAACTCTTTATTGAACACATCACAATACAAAACATAATAACAGTAGTTATACATAAAACCCAATGTTGTACAATAGGGGGCCTCATCGCTATTAGCAATTTCTTACAGGCAACCTTTGGATGGACAGGAATATAATATAAACGTTGCGGTCAGTGATGGACTTACTTTGGAACAAAAAAGTGAATAGATAAATAAAAACAACTCTTTAACTTAATATTTTGTACACAGACAATTCAGCATTGAAATAGTCTTTTACTATCTTCGAACATTCAATAAAAGTGCCAGTGGGCTGGTCGCATTTCCCTGAGGACCGATAACCGTTGGTGAAAACGAGTTCTCGAATGGAAACCACGTTTAGGCAGACGTAGTGTAGGACGCCCTATGGCCAGTTGGAGTGATGACCTGCGAAAAGCTCGGTCTCTTCTGCTTCCAGTGTCTGCCAAACTGGGAGCAGAAGAGACCGAGTGCATGATGCCATACGCAAGGATAAAATCTCTTCGAGCAAACAAACATCTTCGTTTTAGTTGGTGTTTCGAAATAATATAATATCTGCAACAATGTTGTTATTTTTTTATTATTTTTTTGACCTATTGTTTTTTCATTTCGTTTGCAAATTATTTTTCAATTCCTCTAAAAGTTTTATGAATGTAATCTCTTTGAAACCCTGTGGCATTTCACTCATTTACAATTCCAGAGCTCTTGATTTGGCTGACAGGATTTGGCTTATGAATTTGTAATTTGACCTAATGGGACTCTGTGGAGTGTGAATATTATGCATGTAGGACAGTTATTGAAATTTGCCAATTACGACTTCAAATAAAGTCAAAGTCAAAAGTATTTTATTGTAAATAGGCAAAAATAATAGCACTTTTACAAGACAAAATTAACATCTCCTGACCAAAGAGATATACATAAAATATTATAAAAAGATCGAATCAATCCAAATTTAGATAAACTATGAATTCTTTGAGTTTGACAAGGAAATTTCCCTTTCATGTGCCAACAGAGTTAAATCTCACACTGGAAAAGGAAATACCCTTCTGACTCTACCGGTGCTTCGGAAATACGCCCGTTAGAGAAGAGAGCACCAAGAAACTCTACGGGGATGTATTTTTTCCATATTTGTTAATTCTTTATATTTTTTTAAATGTCACAATTATAACAAAACATGTAAAGTACAAATATAAAAGGTAAAAGTGACAATGAGATATCCCACAAACATCAAACAATCATACTGGAAAAAATAAGGTAAAAACTTCTAATTTGATAATTATGTTGTATAAAACAACGTGATCTCATGGTATGTTTGAGACATCTCACAAAGTACTTTGAACATTTCATTCACTTAACATTAACATCGAAGCTATCACTTATTATTATCATGGAGCTTGGAGACATCAGGCCATGCATTTTTGTCATTAATATAATCATTTACATTGTAATACTCTTTCTTTATGAGATTTACTTTAACAAAAGTTTTAAACCTATGCATTGGTAATTGATCTATGCCGTCAGGTAACTTATTAAAAAATCGTATACAGTTCCCCATATATGAACCACTAACTTTCTTTAACCGAAATCCAGACACTTTTAGTTTATTTTTATTTCTAGTATTAAAATTATGAACATCCCTATTTTTAACAAAGGTATATAAAATATATATTATAAGTTAGATAAGTTAGTGGGTGGGTAAGAAGGACTTGTAAAGACGTAGGGTATCTACGTCTAGTAAGTACGTACAAATACTGGATGTAAAAGCGGCTTTGCCCACGTACAAACATTGCCACACCCGTTCACTCCCGTAGAGTGCGAATTTACAAAATTTCTATCTTATTTCTCTCCTTCACTACCAAAGGAAACTACAATGAAAATTTCCGTTGTCGATCACTTCTGGCTTAGGCTGTGGTGCATTGATTGTCAGTTAGTCAGCGACACGTCGTCGGTCGGTTTCATATAATTATTTAGATAGATTAGGTACACTAATAAGAGTTAATAATACCGTAATCACTTTAACTACCCTAATATTACAATGAGGAAGGATTTGTTTTTTTTTTGTATATTTGTATGTTTATTTATAATGGATAAACTAAAAAAAAACTGATTTTAAAAATTCTTTTACCTTAGAAAGCTACATTATCAGCGAGTAACATGGGCAGTAATATATTATTATTTTTTAAGTTAGAGATTCCTGTGAAAATTGTAATAATATAATCCAAGGCATAGTACATAATAGTCCTTAGCCCAAAGTATTAAAAATACAGAATGGAATGACATGTTGCCATGGAAACGAAATAATAACAAGTCTGTCAAGTACATTAGTAATAATGCAGTTGTCTATGGTTAAAAACACCACGATCGTTGCTGCCAAAGAATTTGAATTACACTTACTGGCGTTTTTATTTTAGAAGTTACGATGTTTATAAATATGCTAAGAGTAAGAAAAACGCCGCGTGAAATGGCGTGAGCGCTACCCGTACGAAGCCGGGGCGATTCACTAGTTACAGAATATTTTGGACAATAGTTCAACTCAGTTGTAGTCGAAAGATCATGGGTATACTGGAAGATTATCCATACCAATATATAAAAGTGAAACGTTGTCTATTTGTTTGTTTGGGGAGCTTTCACGCAATAATGCCTGGACGGATTTTGATGAACCTAGGAATGGAGGTAGTTTATACCCTGGAATAAAACATATAATACTTTTTATCCTGGTAAACTGTAAAGTTCCACGGGAAATCTAGAAAAACTAAAAAAAAATTGATTACTCGCTTTAAGAAACAGTTGCCATGGGAACGAAACAACAAGTATGTCAAAAAACATCAAGAGTGGTGCTATACCTACTTTTGCATTGGTTTTTAATATCGCGGCCGGGAAAACTAGTAGGTACTATAATTTAGTACTTACTCGTATACTAATGATAAAGCTTGAAGCCATGTCGTCTACAACGCATGATGGCAGGCTTGAGTTGAAAGCAAACTGTTGTTAATTCCACCCGCATGACGGCAAACGGAACGTATCACCTGCCACCTTGCAAAACGCTAGCTTGAGTCAAACCTCCGTGACCACAAGAAAAAATAAGCTAACCAGCAACTTTAGATGTATTTTCAAAAATAATCTCACTTTTTAAGGTTCCGAAATCAAACAAGAAGCCTAGTTTAGTAGTGAGGCCATCTGTATAAGTATTTCAGCCAGTTTATTCAGAAAATATTAAGATAATAGGAGTAAAATTAAGCACAAATTTATAGGTCTTTGTTACGGCTTCATTGATAATAGTCGAATGTGTGATCGATGACGAATCTCGTTTGCGTAGATGTTAGATCTATTAACACTCGCGTCTTAGAGCTATACTGGACCAGATATAGACAAATATTTCCATTCCTTAGATCATATATATTACTAGCAGTACCCGCTGCTTCGCACGCGTGGTCATTTCTTTAGATTAAAAGTACCATAATGTGCTATTCTACCATAAGGACCTAAAATACCAATAGTTGGTATATTGGTTGGTTGCTCGGCTTCTAAAATTGAGATACCAATTACACCAGTTTTCTTTTAATTCAAACGCTAAGCTATCCTACATTGAAAATCGCATAGCAATCGGTCCAGTAGTTTTTACGTGATGCTCAAAAATACAGACAAACAGACAGAAAGACACGAATTAAAACAAAAAAATGTTCTGTAGCAAATTTTAGGGTACCTAGACCCTTTTTTTCATTTAACTTCTTTGTACAGCCTTTCTCGTACCTATTGCTTTATTATAAGTATAATTAGATGACTGTGCCAAGTTGCATCAAAATCTGTCCAGTAGTTACAGCGTGATACGTATTCTTTCAAATAACTTTCAACCCCTATCCTGCGGGAACACTTTAATTTTTCGGGATGAATAGTATCCAATGTCCTATCTCGTAGTATGAACTCATATCATACCAAGTTTCATATGAATTCATTCAGTAGTTTCGACGTGATGCGCGGTCAAGATACAAACTACAAAAATGAAAAAAAAACTGTTATGGCATATATAGAGTACCCTCCAAAAATGTATCATTTATTACTTCTAAATTAACATAACTTTGGATCCTATCTCGCAGGAACCCTTTATTTTTTCGGGATAAAAGGTATTCTCAATTTTAACCCATCATTTATACTATGACTGTGCATCAAAATCCGTCCAGTAGTTTCAGCGTCGTACATGACTACATGTTCTTTTAAATAACTTTCAACCCCTATCCTGCAAGAACCCATTAATTTATCGGGATGAAAAGTATCAATTTTAACCCATGATTTATACTATGACTGTGCATCATAATCCGTCCAGTAGTTTCAGCGTGGTACATGTTCTTTCAAATAACTTTCAACCCCTATCCTGCAAGAACCCATTAATTTTTCGGGATGAAAAGTATCCTATTTCCTATTTCGTAGTATCAACTCAAATCGTACCATGTTTCATTTAAATTCAATCAGTAGTTTTAGCGGCGTGATGCGCGGCCAAGATACAGACAGAAAGAAAGACAAAAATGAAAAACAAAACAGTTTTGGCTTCAATATAGAATACGGCGAATCTTCAAAAAAAATGTCTTCTATGTACAGAATTTGAACCCATATCCCTAAGTAACTCCAAATTTTATCGGAATAAAATGTAGCCTTAATTTTCACCCATCTTATAAACAATGAATGTGCTAAGTTGCATCAAAATCCGTCCAGTAGTTTCAGCATGATACGTATTCTTTTAAATCACTTACAACCCCTATACTGCGAGAACTCTTTAATTTTTCGGGATGAATAGTATCCAATGTCCTACCTCGTAGTATGAACTCAAATTATACCAAGTTTCATTTAAATGCATTGAGTAGTTTCGGCATGATGCGCTGCCAAGATACAGACAGACAAACGGACACACAGACAGACAAAAAAAACAGTTTTGGCTTCAGTACCGAATATAGAACAGACTCCAAAAAAATATTGCATAATATCTTCAATGTACAAAATTTTGACCCCTATCCCGCAGGAACGATTTATATTTTCGGGATAAAAAGTATGTTTAATTTTCATCATCATATAATCTATGACTGTGCCAACTTGCATCAAAATCCATCCAGTAGTTTTAGCGTGATACGTGTTCTTATAAATACCTTTCCATTATCCTGCCCTTAAATTTTTCGGGATGAAAAGTATCCAATGTCCTTCCTACCTCTTAGTATGAACTCAAATCATACCAAGTTTCATTTGAGTTCATTGTTCGGCTTGATGCTATGCCAAGGTACAGACCGACAGACAGACAGATATATAGACCGACAGAAAAAAAAGAAAAAGATAACAGTTTTAACTTTAATACCGAATATAAAACAGCCTCCAAAACTACTAAATATCTTCAATGTACAGAATTAGACCTGTTACAGTTTTAATTAGACCTATTACAGTTTTATTATAAGTATGGAAGATGATTTTTGTGAGCTTTTATTTAACTTGCAATGTATGTATGCATATTAAAGTCAAATTGCAAGCTGAATTAGAACCACTTCCTCTTATCCTACGGAGTTGAATTTTTACTCGTTGGTTCAGTTTCGATGACAATGTATTTTTAAGGTTAGCGTGACCTGAATCGACATCCAGGATGAGCTCCAGTTAAAGGAACTCTTCAATTGTTAACAGCACAGATACGAAATATTCTATTATGGTAAGCATGACCTGAATCAACATCTAAGATAAACTCCAGTTAAAAGAACTCTTCAACGGTTAACAGCACAAATACGAAATAATCTATTATGATAAGCATGACCTGAATCGACATCCAGGATTAGCTCCAGTTAAAGGAACTCTTCAATTGTTAACAGCACAGATACGAAATATTCTATTATGGTAAGCATGACCTGAATCAACATCTAAGATAAACTCCAGTTAAAAGAACTCTTCAACGGTTAACAGCACAAATACGAAATAATCTATTATGATAAGCATGACCTGAATCGACATCCAGGATTAGCTCCAGTTAAAGGAACTCTTCAATTGTTAACAGCACAGATACGAAATATTCTATTATGGTAAGCATGACCTGAATCGACATCTAAGATAAACTCCAGTTAAAAGAACTCTTCAACGGTTAACAGCACAAATACGAAATAATCTATTATGATAAGCATGACCTGAATCGACATCCAGGATTAGCTCCAGTTAAAGGAACTCTTCAATTATTAACAGCACAGATACGAAATATTATATTATGGTAAGCATGACCCGAATCGACATTTAAGATAAACTCCAGTTAAAGGAACTCTTCAACGGTTAACAGCACAAATACGAAATGTTCTATTATGATAAGCATGACCTGAATCGACACCCAGAATTAGCTCCAGTTAAAAGAAGTCTTCAATTGTTAACAGCACAAATACGAAATGTTCTATATTAAATTATGATAGCCCTTTCTAAGTTTCACAATGACAAGGCATATAACTATCTTAACTTTTTTTTTATAGCTTACTAGTGTACCCGTGGCTTCGCCCGCGTGGTAATTTCATTTAAAAGTAGCCTCTACGTGTTATTCCAGGACCAAAAGTATCTATAAAGTACAATTTACTATTTTTCTTCAAAATTCCTTCAACCGTCAAAAATATTTTTATCGATTGTTATGCTTCTACTCATTGGATTGAGATACCCCAGTTCTTAAGACAAACCCTAAGCTATCCAACAGTGAAAACCGCATTGCAATCGGTCCAGTAGTATTTACGTGATGCGCGAACAAACAGACAGACATGATTTTTAATTATGTTTTATTATTATTCAGTAGCCTATTTTAAGTACCCTAGCTAGACCAATTTTTTTTATATTATCTTTTTCGTTCTTATTGCTTTATTATAGGTATATATTTCATAGTCTACTTTAGCCGTCGTTGTCAGATGACGTCATCCATAGAAGCAGGTGCGTGCCACTTACACACTGCACCAAGAACAAAACAACCGATGGACCTGAGACACGAGAAAGGAGACGGCGAAGCGCGTCATTTTTATTTGTCTTACTTTATCCATTAGTCATGACCAATTAAACTCTCAGAAACATATTTTTACTTTTTATTGGCTGTCTAATTCACGTTTGATAGAATGATAAGCGAGCGCACCTTTTTATATCTGTTCACTCTTGAATGGATATAGATTCCATGCGCGTTATCTCATTCTCATTATTCTGTTTAGATTCTAAACAGAAATATTAGAAAATCCACAACAATATATAAAAGTGAAACGTTGTCTGTTTGTTTTTTTGAGGAGTTTTAACGCCTAAACGGCTAATCCGATTTTGATGAAACTTTGTATGTAGGTACTGTACAATATAGATACTTTTTATCCCGGAAAATGGTAAGTCTCCACGGGAAAAAAGGAAAATGTCGATTACTAGCTGTGAACGGTTGCCATGGAAACGAATTCATTAAAATTCTGTTAAAAAGCATCAAGAGCGTTGGTACTATACTTTTGCATTGGTTTTTAATATCCTAGATGAATTTAGGATGCTTTTTTCGCGATAAACTGTAGTCCGCGCGGACGTAGTCGCAGGAGAAAGGTAGTACGTTCTAAACTTTAATATAACGTCCATACTCGTAGCTGAACATCGACCTCTCCTTGGAAAGACACATGGAACAGTTACTCGGCAAAAATATTATATACTAGCTTTTGCCCGCGACTTCGTCCGCGCGGACTACAGTTTATCGCGAAAAAAAGCATCCTATGTTCTTCTTAGGATATTCAAAATCAATGCAAAAGTTGGTATAGCATGCTCTAGATGATTTTTGACAGACTTGTTATTTCTTTTCCATGGCAACCATTATTTACAGCGAGTAATCAACATTTTCCAGTTTTCCCGTGGAAACTTTCCCTTTTTCGGGGATCAAAAGTATCCTAAGTTTTATTCCAAGGCTATCTAAGCCTATCACAAGCTAATCCATAAACTATCTCCATTCCAAATTTCATCAAAATCCGTCCAGCCGTTATCAGGTTAAAACTCCCCAAACAAACAGACAACGTTTTACTTTTATATATGGGTATGGATTATTAGTATTTTTCAACTGACCCAAATGTCGAGGTTTCTCAAAATGCTACCTTGATGTGTACGGGAGTAGGCCCGATGTTGCGTCAAAATTATTTAAAATGATGATTTGAATTCGCGGAAGACTAAAAAGTAAGACTATAAAAAATTAGGTTTTTAGGTTAGGACAAATTTTTAATTTATATTTTTTGATGTAGTCTTATTTGCACATTTTTGATTTTTATGGCATTTTATTAAGTGGTTTATGGATATTTCAGCACTATTATTATTCTGTTTAACTGATTAGAAGAAAAAACATTACTAATTTTTATTAAGGCCGATCCTTTACATGTAAATTTGGGTGCATCTTTTTGCTGAGTGCACACTTGTGTGGGATGTCATATTTAAAATTAAGTTCATACAAAATTTTGTAGGTAGTGTTTTCATAGAAGATTGTCTTATCACCCGTAATGTCGTGAACAATGTGTCTCTAATTTCAAAAGTTGTTTCACCTAGAACTTGCATTCGATTACAACATGTCTAATCAATATTATTGCCGGTATCTTGTGATGAAAACTTTTGAATTATGAATCTTATAAAGGAATAACTGGGACCAGGGATCCCAACACTACGCATGGTCTGACACGCTTTTGGCCAGCCAGTTATTTTTAAAAGCAGTATCGAACCGCGCAACCGAATATAGGCGCAACTTCAATGGCTCTGGGCACATTAATATTGTGTTCGTATGCAGTAATCACACTTTGTTCTAGGCCAAGGCCATGCACGCTGCGGAAGGTAGAGCTTTGCTCTATTGCTTAGACTTGCATAAAACTGTGGTTCTTCATTCAAAAACCTTTGCAAGTATAGCATCTTGTTTAGGGTTTGCCTATTCGGAAACAGTTATAGAATAAGGAAACAAAATTAATTTGAAAGTGTGTCGTCCAACCACGACAGCTTTTACAAACCTAATGGAACGATAACGTGTTCACAAAGTGTACAAATGATTGTCAGCCATTAGAAGTGTATCAGATAACAATCATTTAGGTTTTTGAATACTTCAATTGTAGTCCGATGAGTGTAATGTCCAATATGTATTACATACTATGTCATGATCATCGTCAACATTATCAGCCCGTATCAGTCCATTGCTGGACAAAGGCCTCCCCTAAGCTCCCAAAGCACGCGGCTGAGCCCGATCTTCGGCTCTTCCTTTCTTTTCCGCGCCGCCAGCTATGTTTCGCATATCGTTGCTCCACCTAGCCGGTGGGCATCCTACATTACATTTGATGAGTCGCGGTCTCCACTCAAGAACGCGTCTACCCCAACGGTTATCGGTATTTTGGCAAATATGACCAGCCTGCTAATCATATGGACTTTGTCGATAACTTTGGTCCTTTGGAGTTTCCTCTTCAGGCATTGGGGAATAGTTGACGAAAAGTCTCAAAGAAGTTTACTAAATGCTGCAAAGCGCAGCTGTATTTTTCTACGGGCCTCTCTCTCGCAAGTCGTGTTTACCCGATTGCAGCGTTTGCCCAAGGTAAACTTAATCTTAAATAAATTCGAGATGAGATCCAAGAACAGTGATCGGTTCCAGAAAGACAGTTTTATTAAACATAAAAGTTTATCCGGCGACCGATGCGTTGATATCAATCATCTAGGCCGTTCACCATATGATGTAAAACCTGCAACGTTTCAGATATAACGACGATGTCATCCGCTAACCTCAAGTGTGAAATGTTCACTGTCCAGTGTTTTAATCATATCCTCTAATGCATTTGTGAACAATTTCGGAGAAATAACGTCCCCTTATCTCACTCCTCGATGCCGGGGGATTTGCATAGTCTGTTGATTCTGTACATGGACGGTCATTGTTGCGGCGTTGTACATCGCAACTTTTGAATATATCGCCAGTCAACTTAGCATCGCTGCAGGGACTCCAGGACAGACCAGGTCTCAATGTAGTCATAGGCCTTCTCTAGTCCACAAACGCTAAGCACAGGGGCTGATTATACTCTTCGGTCGTACGTATAATCTGCCGCACTGTGTGAAAAGTGGTCAATAATGCCGTATTCTCTACGAAAGCCAGCTTGCTCCGATCGCAAAAAATCGTCGAATATACGCGCGAGACGATTCGTGATTACAATTGAAACATTGTAGACATGACTCAAGAGATTGATGGGACAGTAGTTTTTTCAGAAGTATTATCATCCTTTTTGAAAAACAGGACTACCACACTCATTTTCCATGCCTGTGGAGTTCTCCCAAAGAGAACTGAATAAGTGCTGCAGTTCTTAAAGCGTAGGTGTACCTCCAGCTTTTAGGAGTTCCGTTGGTAATGTCGTCCTCCCCAGGGGGTTTACCAATTTTGAGCTGTTTAAGGACCATCACAGTTCATCAAAGCTGAGTTTTGGCAGATCTAGGGTAAAGTGGCGGGCTTAAAAATGGAAGTTTTGGGTTCTAGTCTGGATGCCAGCTACGTGTATAATTGGCTATAAAATTCTTCAACTTCCGCGAGAATCCCTGGCATCGAAACGACGACTTCGCCACTAGATGTAGTCAGCTTGGTCATTATGGTTTCGACCCAGCTTTTGAACGATGATTTTTGACACCCATTTTTTTACAATCACTTCTTCTATATAGAGCGTGTATTGGAGCTTAGGAGGTCTCGTCTATACAACTTAGTTATTTTATGCTCAAAGCCCGCTGTTCTATCGAGGTGACTTCCGGATTTTCACGTCGTTTCTCCATTAACTGCAGAAACTCTCCCGAAAGTTTAGATTTTCTGCCAGTTTGTGGTATATGACAGAACTTTGTACCCTACTCACGGAGGATTCCCTCCATTTGGTCAAGTTCCTAGTCAGCGTCAACGTCGATTGTGTTTCCAAAGCAGCGAATCGGGTCTCCAGTTTTAATTGGAAAGTTTCAGATCCAACTACATTCTGGGGCAGATTTGGTCGGAGCGTTGATTTCATCAAACGGACACGTTCAAGCTTGAAATCAATATCCAGAGTGCCTCGGACAAGTCTCTGAATATGCGCTTTTTGTCCGCTATGACGAAGTTGACCTCGTTTTTCGTCATACCATCGGGGCTTTGCCACGTCCATTTCCGTTGGGGCTACTTCAGGAAAGAGTTCATTAAGAACATCCCCTCTTTCTCTAGCAAGTTGACGAGCATTTGCCCCCTATGATTTCTGATGCCAATACCATGTGGTCCTACTACCGATTCCCTGCAAGCTTAAATACGTTTAAGTCCCCCCATGACAACGTTAAGTGAGCCTTTGAGGTGTTGTGCAAGGTCTTGGGTATTTCCTCGTACATATCCTTTACCTCATCATCCGAGTTAGCCGAAGCCGGTGCGTATATTTACTTGAAATCATACCTTTCGGTTATTTTGATTATGAGGTAAGCAACCTTTGCTGTCACACTGATGATTTCAATAGCGATGTCACAGAGGACCTTATTAACCACACGCCGCCTTGGGATGGTTGGATTCACTCTCTGAAATACATAAGATGGCCCGATTCTAATTTTAAGGTATTCTCTCCCACTCACTCTTCGGACAGCACACAACCCCAGAATGTGCCATCTTATGTTTTTCTGTTCCTCCTCTACTTGTACCATGTGTCCGTCTCGAGCCGTAACATGCGTCGGTTATAATACGTAGTCAGAGCCAGTCAGGTTTCGCGGCATTTCGTAGCCCGGGGATTCTTAGCACCCCCAGCCCAGCCGTGACCATTGCCGCCGCCATGCCCAGGAATAGCAGGGCAGCTGGGAGCTGGGCCGTGTTTTGTTTGTGCTTGTCATTTGGGAGGCCCATAATCGCCACACTGAGCAGGCGGGTTGGCGATTGCAGAGCGCAGCTTCTCGCACCAATGAAGCTGCTGCCCGTCATCGGTCTATAGCATTTAGCTGTGTATATAACTAAAATGGATATACCGCCATTAATCGGTTGCCAGAGCCTCTTTCGTTGTTCAGCAGGGTGCACCACGAGCAGATGAGGTTGGCTTGGGACACTAAGGCGGTATTTTGCTCCCCTTACAACCCCACAAACATACTGTATAGTACATTGCAAATGTTATGTCTCTATTAAATCAAGCAGCATTACTAATGTTATTCTCTTTTAATATTAGCTAAATGAAAAAGTGAATATGTACTATTCCTTTTTACTATTACTATATTATATATGCTTTTAATTTATTTACAGGAAAGGAAAGTAGGAATGACGAGATTCTACATTTTATTTCACATCGAGGAGCAGAGTGTAATGACCTAATGACTGAAACAAAATAAACAAACGTCAGTTTTGAAACTAACTTCAAACAAAATGACAGTATAATCTGCGAAGCTGAGCAAAGATTAAATTTACATTTTATTACTGATTAGCTGCTCTGCCCTATGGCTCCATCTGTAGTTTTCCCGGTATCATACGGAAACCCTGGATTTTCCCGGGGAAAAGTAGCTACTTCATTCTGAAATAGTGTAACTTTCAATCAGTGAAAGAATTTTCAGAGATAGCTGTAGCAAACAAACTTACTACACCAAACTTCACCTGTTACTAATATTTTATTATTATTATTGTTTTGCAAGCAGATTGTAAAACGATAATGCAATGTTTTCACGAATTATTATCAATGTCGACGTCAAAAAATGTCTGTAATTTTGGAGACAAGCCAGCACTTCTAGTTAAGCATTCTTTTGGGGAAAGTCATAGACCCCGCCCGAGTAGCAAGATGAAGGACCTTTCTTAATTATTTTAGCATCTCTAGATTTTTTTAAATACAATTCCCCATGTACACAATTAGAAAATAAGTGACTTATTCAGTTACGAGAAGATATAATTTTCTGTCTTTTAGAAGAAAAATTAAATTGATATTGTCCCATCCATCCGGAAATTCATTGGGTAACCCAGTAACGAGTTGTGATAATGTGCGTGTCAAGTGGCAACTACCAACGGAGGCGTCCCGTTAGGATACCTGAATGGTATCTCTTCTCATTGTGCGTGACGCGGCGGTGCGTGCGCCGGTTCCTCGTGTCGCGCCGGCTGCCGCTGGACTCCACGCGAGGCCCGCGCGGCGGTTGGCTGCCCGCTGTGTCCGGAACATTGCACATCTCTTAATGCATACTCATTCACTACTCCTAGCTGGTATTAAAGCTATAAAATCAAAATACTGCCATGCAGCAGCTACACTGTACTTACCGTCTGTTTCGTACATTATGCAACAACTAGTTTGACCTTCATATCAAATTAAACTCCTATATTCTATAGCTTATAGTTCAAAACGGGCAAAATAGTTCCCAGCTATTTAACTACTCCGCCTATATTTTTATTCATCTTTAGTATAACGAAAACACAAGCGGATTTTGTCTTGTGACTACATCAAAGCATCCCCTTGCGTTTTCGTGAAAAACATGTCACAACTTAACTGAATAATGTCCACTGCGGCCCGAAGCTTGCTTGGCTTTGAAAGTTCGGATCATTCTCGTTAGATACAGTGCTAAGATCCATACTGGAAGTTCACAATAATTTGCAGTGGAAATGTCATCGCGATGATAAGGTCGACTTCAAATTTGGGTCAAATGTCTTGACGCCTTCAAATTAAAAGGTAGAGCACTAGTGCAAACTTGAGATAGAAATAAAGCATGCATCGCTACGCGAAGAATTTGAAGACGTCATTAAAATAAAAAAGGGTAAACCAAAATATAAAGTAAACTTGATAGAAGTAAGAAAAAATCTCAGAAAAAGTGTAGTAAATATAGTGGTGTGTGTAAAATTTGTACTAATCCGAATGGTAGATTTTATGTCCTTCGTATGGGTACCCGTTTATCAAAGCCTTTTCATTTTCAGTAAAGCTTGATTGAAATAATATTTGAACCATCCATAGATGAGGTAACATCTAACTAAAATAATGAAAATTATCTATGATCGTAGATGTTTGTGACCAGTAAAATTATTATACAAAAAACCCGACTGCGAACTAAATTATTGAATACGAGAATACACGCTAGTTGCAATTACAACATTAGTCTATAGTATTTACATTAACTTGATAATCAAAAATTGAAATTTTTGTTAGAAGTTTAAAAGAAAATTGCTACTGTTTAGCTATAAGAATTATATATTTTTGAAATAGTCTTTTAACGACAAGAATTTTGATACCGATACGATAGGTTTTGGTAATTTTTTGTTCAGTCGGAAATACAATATGGCAGCTGTTAGCCGCCATATTGGTTTTCTTGACACTTCATATATCATAAAGCACTCTCGTAATCAAGACGAAACCAATAATATCACATTTAAGAAATTTGCTACTGTGTAGTTATAAGAATCATATATTTTTGAAATGGTCTTTTAAAGAGCTGTATTTTGATGCCTCACTCGATAGGATTCGATCATTTTTTTGTTCCGTTAGAAATACAATATGGCAGTTGTCAACATAATAGTTTTCTTGACACTTCATGTATCCTATAGCACTCTCGTGGTCAAGACGAATACAATGTTACCTCAGTTATCAAAATCCATCAAGCCGTTTAGGCTGTAGGACGCGCCTAAGAAACGTACAAATATACAAACATACATACAACTCAAACACAATAACCCTCAGTCGGGTAAAAATAAAACAGCATTATGGGCATAAAGTAAATTGTGCTAACGAAGAGTACCCCAAATCCCCATCCGAATCTAACGAGTCGTCAGGCGGTGTATTTATAAATCCAGTTACACGCACAGCTTCAAAACGCACATATCCCAGTATCCTGGTCCTGTTCCAGTCTTCCATGATTAATTTCGTAAATTTTCCACAATATTTTGCCAGATTAATATTTATTATCAATTATTAGGTTTAACAGATCTTTTAGGCCTTAGACAGTGACAGTATTCAGTGTACTCTCTACATTATTATTACTACCTACGCGTGTTATTCGGATGGATAATATGTAAATAATTTTATCGAAATAATATTTATCTAGGTTTAAACCTCATCTCTAAGGTATTCCTTAATAATACAATATGAAGATTATTTGTAAAAAAAACAAACGTTTTATTGAAATATTACGAGAAATATTAAGATCTAATTGTGTCGTATCTATTTAACTTTTGACTGATGAAATTATAATTAATAATATGCAATATAAAATTATGTTTTATTTATGCCAATTACACAAGAAAAACCTCATTAAATACCTAACATTCCTAACTATGGTAGAACAATGTTTTTTCTAAACAGTATTTCTTATAATTAAAAAATTCACTAGTCCTTATCAAGTTATTTAGAATTCGTAAAAATAAATCAGTTGAAAATGATGGCCTAACAAACATATCTTATGCTTTTTACTGAATCTGACATTTCAATCAAGCTATAAAGAGAAGACTATAGGTAACCGTTTAATGTGTGACCACAGGACCATGGACTGTGGTGTGACACGTCCAATTAATAAACAAAACATTAGAAACTAAATCAATAATTAAATATTTATTAATGCCTGATTGTACCATCTCCAACACTTATTAAATTTATTAATGTGAGCTCCTGTGTTTTATTCATATTTATCTCAGTTCATAACTGTAAGTACATGTCTATAAACATTGTAGAGAATGACATTTCGATAAATTACAAAATTCTTTAAAACATTCTAGTCAAACTTTTATTTCTGAGTTCAATTCAAGCATTATTATAAAGTGTATCAGGAAAACGACGATTGTTTTAACATGACCTGCACTTGATATTTAAGTAGTTATGTGGCTTCACGGCTAGACTCTTTCATCTATCCCCCTCCTACAGGCAGAGTTGAAAAGGGACATAAGGTTGCGTTAATAAATGAACAGATGAATGCATCAAGCCCGTAGGCTGGATGTGAGCGAAGTGTAGAGATGAAACCAGAAATTGTCAATTTAGCGGGAGATTAGAGGTATTAGGCCAGTCATTGGGGGAAAATATGAAGCTTTGCCTTGCAAATGGTGGTGCAGGAGATGTTTTGATTTGTATTGCTTAGTTATAAGGTAGTACGAGTACGAAAAAAAACAAGTTTTCGAGTCTCTAAATTCAGCGGTTAAGAATATACGTTGTTCCGGCATTTGACCATTTTTAGTAAAGATGTTTATTTCGCTTCTTGTAACTTTTTACCTATGAGACTTACAGAACAACTGTGAATGCAAAAAATGTTGCAAATATTGTCTTCTTTATACTTTTCATAGACTTTTTTGCCATAAAGATAACTGTTAAATAATTATTTATAAAATAACTAGTTTTGGCCCCTTCAATTCAATATGGCGGCTAACGCTCCCTCCCCCCAAGGTCGAAAACTTGGATTTTTCATCAGAGTCTAAACCTAAACAACAACATGAGAAAATAATTACCGCACCACCTTTTGCAATGCAAATTTATTACTTACTGGCCTACATGCCTCAAAGTGGTAGACGTTAATTTGCTTGTATTAGTTTCTAATGATCTCATTACCAGTTATCAGGTTTTTTGTTTTGTAAACTTCTATGTAAATATTTCAGCTTTTGTCTGGCTAAAAGATAACTTCAAATCGTCTTGTTTATCCACCCGATATAGCTTATCTCGAAGGTTTGAAACAGTCACCACTTTCGTTTTATGACTGTATGCAATAAACCGAGTGCTGTCATGCTTGATATTGATATGGGTTATCAACTGATAATTTTAGTTGGTCGTACGATTCTACGAAACATTGTAAATAGAAATTGCATACAGGTTATAGCCTTGATATATTTGGATGCTGATATATTTTTATTCAAATGAAGGAAGTATTTTTAAATAGGGTTGGTAACTAGATTTATGTATTTCCGTAAACAATAGTTGCGTCCCACAAACCGTCGAGGTTTACGAGGCTAAGCACTGAGCGGGTTATCAAGCGGGATCGTCGACCTCGGCGGCTGATAACACGCTTGTTATCAGGTGGCGCAATGCAGACCCGAAAACTGTAGAGGTGGGCAATCGATACGCGACAATCCGCCACCGTGCTTTTCAATGAGTAAGTATTATCTGTTAATTCGTACTACTATATGTTTCGTTCTATTATAATTTTATCTGTTCGAATACTTTCATTAAACGTAAGACTAAACTGGCTTTGAAAAAAAAAACGGTGAAAAACTTCGTAGGCGATACCACGAGTAATGCTTAAAATTTCAGTACTTTTCACCTTCATCTATACAATAATGCAAGCACACATTTTAATGCTAACATCTGCCCTCCCCCCTCCCCCATTATAGCAAAGAACCATCTCGTTTACCTCAGTTTTGAAACATAAAAAACCGTAGCTAAATCCGTTAGGTAAATCATTTAGGTAAATCATTTAGGTACATTAGTTTGGAAGATACGATTCTCACCCCCTTTTCACCCCCCCCCCCCCCCGCGCATATAGATAAGATCCATCTCGATCACATCAGCTTTCAAACCGAACAAAAGCATCAAAATCGGTCCATTCGTTTCGGAGCTACGATGCCACAGACAGACGGACACACACCCTAAACCCTTTGTTCGGGGGTTAAAAAGGTGTGTCATTACCGAGTTGAAAACTCAATGCTCTAGAACTGGAATACTTATCGGACACTTCTGAATAGAATTCTGGAGCACTGATAACAGGGAATTATATTTAAACTATACGACTTTGTGATCAAGAACTACTATATCATTCATAGATCTTAGTTCGATCATCTTCTCGGCTGATAGTGATTTTATGGCTAAGGCATCTCGAATTTCATACAAATATTATACTGTATCTGATACGCTCAAGTAGAACCAAGATTTATTTAGTTCAATGCTCAGACAGTCTCAATAAAACACAACTATGCCGGCAACGAGATCGTATAGAGACGCCTAAATTCAGCTTTTCAAACAAACATAGTCACGTCTACATTGAAAATCTACAAGTCAGATTATAAGATAATCATTTATTTACCAGATAGCACAGAATACACAATAGTACAAGAAAAAATAGTTACATAGAAAAACCAATAAATTAATTTGTTGCGATACAAAAGATGAACACATTTTTTGTTTACAGTGATGTAGGTATATAGATTAAAGCAAACCATTGATATTTTGAGCTATATCCTTTACTAGCTCTCGCCCGTGACTTCGTCCGCGCGGACTACAGTTTATCACGAAAAAAGCATGCTTTGTTCTTCTAGGATAACTTGCAAAAGTATAGCACTAACGCTCTTGATGCTTTTTGACAGACTTGTTATTATTTTGTTTCCACGGGAACGTGTTATTCCGTTCTATACAGCGAGCAATCGTCATTTTCTAGTTTTATCGTGGAATTTTACTATTTTCCGGGATTAAAGGGTCCTATGTTGGTCTCTATATTGTACAGTACCTATTTACAAAGTTTCATTAAAATCGGATCGCCCGTTTTGGCGTGAAAGCTCCCTAAACAAATAAACAGACGTTTCTCTTTTATATATTGGTGTGGATAAATGTTTGTCATGAAATATTAACAATCAGAAAAAAATACATTCTCTTTAAATTTTGTACTATACACTAAAACTAGCTATTATTATTATTATTACTACTATTTATTATTACTACTATTTATTATTACTACTATTTATTATTACTACTATTTATTATTACTACTATTTATTATTACTACTATTTATTATTACTATTATTTATTATTACTACTATTTATTCTGTCACTTATACTCTAATTTTGTTCTATTTATATCTCAGAAATTAATTTTAAAAGTTGGTGTGGCATACAGTGATATATACAAAATTTGATTTTAATCTGGATCCATTTTTTTAAATTGGAGAGGAACTACGTTTGCACGGGATTTCACTAGTAATCAATTCTCTGAAGTGTCGCAAACGTCACAGTATAAATAAATCAGTTAGGCATTTCCTGCATCTGCACCAGATGAACAAGGAGATAGCAGATAGCGGGGTCGCAGAGTTTAGATCAGAACAAAGCGAATAGGAGTAATTGAACCCATTCGTCTACGACTTCCGGCATTGTACACTCGACTCTATTTATAACCACACTCTAGTCGCAAGACAAAAAATCTTAATGTATCGCATGTTTTTAAGGAGTACAATGCATTTTTTATGTCCTTTATAAACATTACAGACGTTTGTTAACTATCACAGAATAGGTAAAAGGACAAGTATAGGTACTATCAGGTCAATGAGACTGTCGAAGGCTGAGTTCGGATTGGCATGATGGCGTTTTGCAAATATTTGCCACTAACGATGCTTCCCAAGCCAAATGACGGATGACTTTCTTGAAGTTTCCTCTATAAAGTGGCATTTCTGAGGTCATTTTTTTTACTGTACATTTTAATGTTTCATTTCTAAGTATGTTCGTTTAATTATTATTTTTGTGTTTATATTATTGTGCCGCTCTGCGTTCGTGATGTCACGAATAGGTTCCGACAGAAAATCAGTGCCAAGGCCTTAGCCTTTGCGTTTACTGAGTCGGGACCTGTTTGTGACAACACACAGCATTAATTTTTGTTTGTTTGTCTAATTTCTTATTTTTATTTTTTTTCTTGATTATGTTTAATATTGTGTGTTGTCAGAAATAAATGAATTTTCTATCTTCTTTCTTTACAATGTTTATTAACAGACAAAATAACATTTATAGGTTTGCTTACTTGTCTTTTTAGCATTACCATAAACCTAGGTGACAAAAATATGCAGATTATTTAAAAAAAAACAAATTCCATTTTAACTTTTATGCCGCACTTCACATCATATCTGATTTAAAGTAAATATATGCAAAAATATTAATTAACTGGCCAACTTGAATATCGCGCCGTTCGTGTAGGTGGCTTGTTTATTCAGAGTTATTTTCAAAGGCCTTATTTTAAATAAGGCTATTGGTAGCTCAACGTTTTCCTGGCAGGATGTGGTAGGAGTACCTACATATTTAAGCCCCCAATGTATGGCTGTAAGTTAATAGTTATTGAGATATATTTGAAACATAGAAGTTTTTATAAAACTACCCATTTTAGGATGTTTGTAACAATACAAAAATAGGGTTGGGCTGAGTCGGGGCTCACGGCCGTTGTTTTTAACGTGACACATCTATTTCAGCCAGTCGCTTTTAGTGTTAAAGATTGAAATTGGCAGGTTTGAGATGCTTCCGATGCCTCGCTCCATGGCGCTGGACAGTGGGGTACCTTAACCTGACCCTTAACCCCCTCTTTCCGACGATAGTAGTAATTTATATTTCTTGCAGGCTTTTGCACGGGCTGAGGACGACGTATTGAATTTAGATTAAATAATACACTTTTTGGTTAGATATTACAGTCACACGAACTGATTTTGAATTTCACACGTCCACAAACCGATTGACACGTATACCTACAGCAATTTAGAACCTAAATAAATGACACAATCAATGACAATCATTGCACTTTAAATTAGCATGTCAAGCCGTTTAAAACGGTTTTTTTTTAAAAGCTCATCATAACTCTGCTGCCTATAACCACTGCTGGACGTAGGCCTCTTCTAATGAACGCCACTGAGCACCTCAAGTACCTTTTAAATACTAAGCTCAAACAAATAAAAAAATTGATCTCGGTTTGGCACCAACATGAAAAAACTCTTTCTTATCTTAACTTGGATGTTTGTATTGGTATTACATTTGTAATTTTGCAAAAGTGATATTGTTCTAGTTCAATTGTAATAAATTATTTTATTATTTTTAGTGTGTATTTTTATTAAATCTTTTTTTAAATATAAAGTCATTTTTTTACAATTATTCTAAAAGAATAATTATATAAACACACGAAAGACCACGTTATCATACTTGAATACAATGGGAGATACAATGTGCATAGAAAAGAGTGAAAGCGCCCGTTTCGGTCATTCTACGCAGTGCTCCTCCTCCGCCGCCCTGTCCGGCCACAACGAATACTCAACTCAGCAAACTCAAACTCGCAAACTCAAACAAAAAAGCTCGCTCAGCGAGTTGGCTATATAAGCTAAATAATGATATTGGATTCATGTATCTAAGACTGAAAAAAAAAACTTAAATGACATTAAATTTACCGTTTCTTTTTCATTTTGTCACAAACGCCCCATAATACTCGTATGTAAAATTGCTAAATTTCAAATATCTCAAAAACTATTAACTTTCGGCCATACATTGGGGCGCTTAAATTTTTGCATATTTGCACCCCTACCACGTCCTGTCGGGATTACGACGAGCTACCAATAGCCCTGTATAGTGTCATCATCATCATCATGTCAGCCTTTAGAAGTCCACTGCTGAACATAGGCCTCCCCCAAAGAGCGCCATGACGAGCGATCTTGTGCCACCTCCATCCACCGACTTCCTGCGATGGCTACAATGTCGTCGGTCCATCGTGTGGGGGTCTCACTACACTTCGCTTGCTTGTTCGTGGTCGCCATTCGAGAAACTTTATCCCCCAGCGGTTGTCGGTTCTACGAACTTACAGCATGCTCATTGCCACTTCAACTTGCAAACTCTGAGAGCTATGTCGGTAACCTTCGTTCTTCTACGGATTTCCTCATTTCGGATTCTATTACGTAGTGAAACACCGTGCATAGATATTTCCATTGCACGCTGCGCAACTCTGAGCTTGTGTATGAGACCAATAGTTAGCGACCACGTCTCAGTGCCGTATGTCATCACTGGCAACACGCACTGATTATAAACTTTCGTCTTGAGGCTCTGCAGTATCTGCGACGAGAAGATATGGCGTAATTTCCCGAACGCTGCCCATCCGGGTTGGATTCGTCGGTTGACCTCTTTGTTGAAGTTGGATCTACCCAGTTGGATCGTAAGTAGACATAGTGATCAACAGCTTCGATAATATCGTTCCCCACAAAAACCGGCATGGGTACGACATGCGCATTTGACATGATGTTCGTCTTGCCCATGTTCATTTTAAGACCCACCTGTTAGGAAACAATATTGAGCGTTGTGCTTAGGTCTTCCAGGGTTTCTGCTATGATGACTATATCATCAGCAAATCGAAGGTGAGTGATGTATTCGCCATTGATGTTAACTTAATTACTGTATAGTATATAGCCATAAAATTCATTCCATAAACCAAAAAGTATAATAGATTGGTTTTACAAAAATTGGCAAAATAAAGAAGTATTGAAAATGGACGAGATTTTCAATATTTGTTCAAACTTGACTCCGAAGTTTACGAAATATACTGTTCTCGCGGTTTAACCTTCAATACTAGTTATACTTAGTAATAACCTATTAATGTACTTGCGGCCGGTCGCTAATTGGTACTTCCATTAGCAATTCGATAGCACGGAAGGGGTGCTACGGGGGTATTTGCGTCATCGACTCTGTCGTCACATCGTTTATATATCACAGCGGACAACATTTTGTTCTGTGCAACAGACTCACAGCAGTTCTGTGACAGCACATCGGCTTAGATTTCGCTGCTCTCACAGGTTGTCTCTCATTGTCAAGGTGCCTGTGCGCTTTGAGGGGGAGGGAGAGGCCGAGAAATCTTATGTGTCCTCACATGTGGGCAGGGGGGGTCAAAAATACCCAAAAAAGACCTTACGTAATTAATGAATGGCCCCTACCCCTAACCTCCTCCTCCTGTGACGACTATTCGATAATGTCGTCCCATTTGCGTTTCAATTAATTTACAGTATTACAAATTGTTTATCATTAATATTATATTTTAGTGTAGGTATAATGCACGTATACTTTTGAATAATTCATAATAATAAAAAAAAAAGATAATATAATAATTTATTACATTAGTTTATTTGTTTTTGCTATAAGTAATATTAAGTGGAGCTAGGAGACTATAGCCTACGGATTCACTACAAATATACATTGTTGTAAAATAAAGTCATGAATCGCTTCTGTCTGACTGAACCGTTTTTGTTCCGGTTTTCAATCTTAGATGCAAAGGCCCCACTTGCACGAAAACAAAACAAAGTATGTAGTTACTTAGTCCAAAAAATACTGTTATCCATTCCGCGCTACTGTCATTGTATATCTCTTTATCCTACTTGTACTATTTTTATAGGCCAGACTAGACACTTGCCCTGGGCTAAGACAGCTGTGAAGTGAGCACTGAGACGTGGTCGCTAACTATTGGTCTCATACAAAAGTTCAGAGTTGCGCAGCGTGCAATGTTATTGTTTTATAAGTGGGCCTTATTGTGCGCTTCGTTAACTTGTAAGCACACTTCAAAAAGTACTAAGTCCGCAACACTATAATGTAGTGAACATAAATAATAAACTTTTCCAGAAATCATTATCAAAACTATTATTATTGTTGTCTTCTTCAATTAATGTTGATCAATATTTCTTAGATAAACTTTTACGACGAAAAGTTTTAAAGTTATGTTTTTGAATGAACGCAACAAAACTTTTTGCATTGCACGGGGGCTGCCGTAACTAAATTCCATGCTACGGTTAGATATTCTGTGGTGTTCAGCGCAAGGACTCAGGTGCGGGTGGGACGCAGCGCGCCGGCAGATTTGACAAAAAGTATTCAGGAAAACACGTAACTACACGTGCGCAGCCGGGGAGGGTCGCTAGTATAACCATATTAGGTATACGATAGTTATGCTTGCATCAATGGCTTATTGTACAAAAAATAAACGTGTAGGTAACATGCGAGACGTCCGTTACACACTTTCAAAAGATGATAAATTATAAGTCTTGATAAGATATGGAATGTATGACTGCATATCGAAAACACTATGAAATGTTAAGATTGGCAAGAAATCTAAAAAACTCATCACATGTTTCTTCTTTTAGAAAGTACGCGAGTACTATTTATATTTAACAAGCTCTTTACCTTTTATGAATCATTAATATATATAATTAATTGAATATTGTTAAATAAGAAACTACCAATATCTGTACAAAGTAACTTATATGATTAGATTACTAAATGGATTATTTTTTATATTTATTTTTTTATTCCTGTGTGTTGTGGGCTATCATATCACTGATTTTAATATTGTAGACGACTATTTCAAATCGTCGGCGATAATTTAACAATGCCAGCAACTGTTTACCATTGCACCTTGTGCTGTTTTTGGGCGAAAATTATTCGAAATTTAGATCAGAAACTCAATTACCAAACTAATTTTGAGAGAACATTTAGTAAACTAGGTATTTATTTATTCCATGTGCCGATAGTTTATATTTCTAAAATTCACGAAAAGTGCATGGCTGAGCGTGTTATTATATTTTAGGTACTTACTAATAAATAAGTCATTAATTAATTAACGTTGACTAAAACCGATTCTGACGAACAAAAATTGGAGGTTATGTGGTCATTACAAGCTATCGATTCAACTGCAAGTTCGGAGTGTCGAGTGGCTGATAAATCATGAGTAATGAAATAACCGAGTCTCTTCAGGGAATTGGCAACTTGTATAAATATACTTTAAGATCATTTGTGATCACATGCTCCAATAAATGAAGGTTTTTTTATATTATTGACTAATTAACCCGAAACAGGAAGCATCTCGGAGCAAATTTTAGTCCCATATTTTGCAGGCAACAACACCGTAAGCAACTAAAGCAGTTTCGCTTCGGCAGTGCCAACTATTAGGTGTCCGTGAGTGCCGTGATAAAGTGTGGTTGTGTGCAATTGTTACTGTCTAACTGAACCAAAACAATAACAACAGAAAAGTTTAACAAAACGAGGATAAATTAATCTAAAAGTAAAGAAGTCGTAGTCTATGGTTGCTGGACGAGCGTCCTCGTTCACTGTTTAGATTAGAAGCGTTTTTTCGCGTCGGCCAACGTTGAAGGCCGACCTCATTACTTTTAATAATTTCAACCTCCCGGGCCGGTGCAACAATAATTATTATCCGTCGGCTCTAAAGATAGCTGCAGACACCGATAAATAAATAAACCCATTCGTGCTGAAAATTCCTTACGATTGCGGAATACAGTAATTGTCTCAGGGAATAGGACAGTTTAGTCTGGAAATTAATTTTCTATTATCAACTGGTGCAACTTTATACAAAAGTACACTGCCCTTCAAAACTTAGTACCACACTTTTAATGTTCGCGCTTCACGTCAAAGCAACTGGACCGATTGCTTAGGTTTTGATGTAAAAACTGGTGTACACCAAGACACACGGAAGAGACCAAGATCGGATCGAGACACCAAGATCCGATGAGAAGGAGCCACGCAATTTAAAAAAACTCTATTAATTTTAAAAGTGTGGTAGGTACTAAGTTTTGAAGGTACTTAGTGAAATAGTCGAAATTAAGCCCGATTCGTACACTTGGGGTAAAGGGATATAAAGTTTGTGGACGATGTATTCTAAAAATCATTTAGAATACATCATATAGCTACATGCTAAAAGAGCATGCTCAAAGAGTTTTTATGCACTCAGGCTTCAGAACGAGATTTTTGTTTGGCATCGCACTGAACGTTCTAAATTCATAGTGAATCCAGACTCGAGGTGGCCTTACCGTTTGACCCTCATTGCTGAATCGGGGCTACCGATATAGTTTCGCGATTGTCCAGCAACCATCGACGGCGATTAATTGACACTTGACCCTTGCGACGCCTTAGTCGCGATCTTGACTCATGAGTACTGGAGACTAATAAAATTCGTGTATGACGTCATCGATTTTAGACAGTACTCGCAGGTCCTAGTAATTTACCTAATATTAGTTCACAAGCATAAGGGTTAACAGCGATTTTGCACTTTAATTATCATGTTAATAAGGTGAAACTTACCTTGAGACTGATGTGGTGTAGTGTACGGCGCAAGCAGTCGAGATCGTTTCTTCTCATAGCCCTTCTGTGTGATGTCACCTGCAAAATGTAAATGAGCGTTAAGTCTGCAATCTGCAGGAAACACATGTTTAGAAAAGAAAATCTTGGATTAAACTATCTAACAAGTTTTATATTGTGCACTAGATGCGCCTCGCGGCTTTGCCCGCGTATACAATTTTCCGGGATAAAAAGTATTCTATGTTGGTCTCTATGATATACAGCATCTAGGTAACAATTTCATTAAATTTGTTCCAGCCGTTATCGCGTGAAAGCGCCCCAAACAAACAAACAAAGTTTCAGCCGGTTTTATGTGAAAGCGAGTACAACCAATCTACAAAAAAATTAACCAATTTCTCGTATGAATTTTCCATTTCCCTGGATAAATGTACCTATCTTATGTTGATCTCTGCATTGTACAGTATCTACCTATCATCATCATAATCAGCTCGATCCACTCACGGCAGGGCATAAGCCGAGGAGGCTTATGCCCTGCCGTGGGTGGATTGAGCTGCCTCTTACGCCAATCATCTCTATCTTCAGCCAATCTATGCCAGGTCTTTCTTGTAAACTTATTGATGTCATCGACCCATCGTTAGACCAGTCTTCCACGGCTACGCTTTCGCACAAGTGGTCACCAATCTGTGAGAGACCTACTCCACCTGCCATCACCAAGTCACACACATCATCACATCTTGCCAAGTATCCTGCCCATCGCCACTTCAGTTTATTTGTATACGGAATCCGATGTCTTCCAACTTGGTTCTTCTTCGGATCTCCGTATTTCGAACTCTGTCGCTCAACTTAATGCTTAACATGGAACGCTCCATGGCCTGTTGTACGACTCGCATCTAGTGCACAGTTTCCTTGGTGAGCGTCCATGTTTTTGCACCATAAGTCATTGTATATACTTAACACATGGGTTGTATAGAGATATTGCGGTATCTTTTGGTCTCAGAGAACCTACCTCTATTCAAAGCATCATTGTAGTTGTTTTTGTGTTAAAGCGAGTAATAGACATTTTCCCGTTTTCCCGCGGCAATTTTTCGTATACAAGTTCAGGCTCAGTTTTTCATCAAAAATAATAATTGGTTTCCTAACTTTTTATGAAAAACTGAGTCTGACCGTTTACTTTCGAAAATTTTGAAATTTCCTGAAACACGTGTAAGTTTATTTTATTTCGGGACCTTACATTCAAAATTTCGACTGTCTAATGTCAACAGTGTCTTCACAATAGAGGTATTTTATTAGTCTTTTTAATTCATCTTTTCGTTAACGAACTATTTAGAAAAAAAAAAATTTGGCCCCTTCAATTAAAGATGGCGGCTAACGCTCCCAACCCCCCAAGATCGAAAACTTGGATTTTTCATCAGTCTAGACCTAAACAAAATATGTGAAAATCATTACTACACTACTTTTTGCAAGGCAAATTTCTCTACTTACTGGCCTAATAGTTTTAGAAATAATCTTTTCAACTTGAGAGAATTGTTCAAGTTTCATTAAAATCGGGAAGTAGTCTAATTTTCTTTCACTTAACCTAGCGTAACTAAAAAGTAAGAAGTAAAAACTTACTTTAAAATAATTAAACCGGCTTCAAATGGTATAAACTCAAAAGGAAGAAATATAAAAATAATTTGAGGTCTGTGCGAAACAGATATAAAATATATATTTTAGTTTATACTATTTGAAGTCTGTTTAAATTATTTTAAATTAGTTTTTTTGTAGATAGATACTCTGTATCGAAAAAATCGGATCGCGCATTTATTTAATACAAAACACATATTTCCTCCTATTTCTAATAAGTACCTAGGTCTTGATATGTATCCACAGACCTTATAAATTATGAGCTCTTTCATCCATCAATATTCCGCAAAAGGGTGGCAGTACCCATTGAACGTAAGGTGAAAACCGGATGAAGATCGAATGGGGAACTGTAATATAATCTGTGCAAAGAACGGCAAAACGGATACAAATTTTAGTCGCGAGCAGTTCTTTTTTAAACTCTCAGCTAGAGGAAGCGCGATCTCTGAATATCCGGTACCGGGAATAAAACACCGTTTTATCGAAATCCGTAGGATGGAATGATACAGTGATATAATACTGTTTAATGGGCGCTGTGAATTATTCTGATGCACTTTTTTATCTTAAAGATGGCCACGAAAAATCGTCTGATTGAGGCTGAGGTAGAGTGCCAGAAACTGGGCAGAAATTAAATAATTGGTGGGTGATACTTACGCCGTTTACATTATAATTTAAAAGTCTTTTATACTATAAATTAAGCTTAATGCTTATTTTCACTTAGTTTTTCTTTGATGCATTCACTCACTAATATCGCTAGCTTAAGTTTTATCAATGTTTCCGTGGAGAGGTTATCAAAGGGCCGATAGTTCAGAAGCTTTCGGCCGGCAGCCGAGCTTGTTACCGAGTTTCCTATTGCAGAGCTAAACTATTACACACTCGGTAGCAGAACAGACTTATGTAGGTTCATAATATACAGTTAACATTATTATGTCACTACTAGCTGAGCCCGCGAAGTTATTTCATTTAAAAGTAGCCCTTGGTATTCCAGGAACAAAAGTACCTATAAAGTATAATATGTTACATTTCTTCAAAATTTGTTCAGTCGTCAAATAGTTATTTATTGCTCGGCACCTAATCATCGGATTAAGATACCATGTACCCTAGTTTTTAAGTCAAACCCTAAGCTATCTAACAGTGAAAACCACATCGCAGTCAATTCAGTAGCATTTACGTGATGCGCTAACAAACATAGAGACAAAAAACCAACTAACAGACAGCCACGATTTAAAAAAATGATCTATTTTTGTTCAGTAGCTTATTTTAGGTACCCTAGACCATTTTAAAATTATCTTCATTGTACAGACCTTTTCGTTCTTATTGCTTTATTATATGTATATATTACATGGAAAACTAACATAAAAAGATATATTTTCGAAAAGTAAGCAAAATGGCGATTTTAATTAATCCAATCTTTTTTTTTATTCACTTCTAATGTGCAGTTCAGCGTAGAATGGAAAATGTAATATTGCGTTGCTGTCATCTGCGAAGCGAAGATGAGTGAGTCGTTCTACATTGATGTTGAGTCCATGGTTGTGCCACTCCAGTTTCATAAACATGGTCTCAAGAATAGCAGTGAATAGCTTTAGAGAGATAGGGTCTTCTTGCTTGATACCCCTTTTAATCTCGAATCGGGGGCCAATTGTTTCCAGTATTATTTTAGCAGAAGAATTATTGTAAATGTTTTTTAAGATATTTTGCTTGAATACCTTGTTCTTCTAAACTTTTCCACAAGTGTGTGCGAAATAGAGTCAAAGGCCTTGGTATAATCTACAAACGCAAGATACATAATTTTGTAATGTTCGACGAAACCCCTTAGGCAGGATAAGTTAGCTTAGGTAACTCAATAATAAAAATAAATTATAACAAAAAGGACAAGCAAAAAAAAAAGGAAAAATCCTTTAGATTCTTGATTTTGAAATATAAAATGTAGTGTCGAAGCTTAGACAACTACATATTATTGAAGGTCAGTGAGTCGAAGGCATCATGACACCAGATTTTACAGCTGATCCCGTCAAAGGAGACATAATATGCATGATACATTAGAAGTATTTTAAAAGCTTTTATTTAGCTTCACTCGTATTTATCTATGTATTTTGTTGTGGAATCTTTTGAATTGCAATTCAAATTTCGAGCACTTGCCGATTAGCTATCTGGCTGAAACTTTTAGGGTAGCTCACAAATCGAAAACAATGCAAAAAAAAAAAAACTTTTAGTTATCCTTATTTTATCTCGAATGACAATATGGTCCATTTATAAGGGCTTGCATCAAGTTGGCGTCGTCGGTTTTTGATTGCTGCATGTTGTACCAGGTATATTATAAGCATAATCCATTTGAAAAGTCGCATCTATTGACGTGTATCTTCTTAAGTTGTCAATTGGCTGTGAGTTTTGACTAGTAAAGAAAATATAAATAATTTCCAAAAGCAAAGAAAGCGGGTTGTTTACAACCGAGTTTCCTGTCCCTTATTCTTTGTGTATTTATTGTGTTATACACCATGTGTTAACCGAAAGCGGTACGGACGCTGCGCCCGCGAGAGTCCCTCGCTCCGTTTTGTGTCAATGGGTTAATACTCAATTAGGATGACAGTGGCATGACGAGCAATGGCTGCTCTATCTTAGGGCGCGGCTGGGATCTAGCAACCGTGCACTAACCTATGCACTAACAATACGAGTATAAGCGCGAGGTTATGTTTGACTAAAATGTTTTTACAACCAGTCACATTCAGTATCATCAAATACATAATATGCAATACCGCAGCGAGCGACGGACAAATGTACTGCACAAAAACTGTACTGTACTGCATTAATATTTGCTGCAAATGTACTGTATGTATGTTTGCGCTGTATATATCCCTGATGTATAAAAACAGCAGGAGAAAGCCAATGCATTGCAGATCAAGCTCGTTATTCAGAAAACTTCTCGTTATTCTACTACTATTAACAAGTTCAGAATGTACATCTAGAAATATTTTTCGTACCTACCAGTGATATTCAATAAAGACGGTAGGTATTTTTATATGTTGCAGAGTTAGAGGTCTGTCGGTAGACCATTAACATAAACTCAAATTATAAAAGTACTACGATGATCTTTACCTGCTCAATTCTTTTAAAGTATATCTGCGGCTTCCCTGTAAACACACTTTTTTACTTATTGATATATCTACGATCTTTTCAATTTAAATACCTGCGTACGGCTTCCCTTATTTTTTTAAACACAGCTTTTGGTTACATTGATATCTTTACGTACTGAAGGACGCAATGCGAGCTGACCGCCAGCAAAAATAATCCACACCAATATACAAGGAGTAACTGAATAGCCTTATATATATGCGGCAGGTTTGTTTCGATCAAGCATGTGAATTCGTTTACTTGTGAAATGGTTCAATACATCGTATTTAAAATTCCCATACATAAATAAAATCTTGGAAATTAGCGACAACCATAAATGATTGTTTACTTACACGTTGCACCAAAAAGTAGGTTTGTACATATTGTTCCATCTGCTCCTCTCGCTGGCACGCTGGTGGAAATACCTCATTGAGGGAGAGCCCCCAAGGGTATCTGACTGGAGACGGTCCAGCAGTACGAGAAAGTACAAGGGGAACAGGGTTTGTTATTGTTGCAGTTGTTGGACGCACAAATGTTAGTATAGTTAAAATAGAACACATTCACGTAGGGGTATGTGGTTGTTCCACCATTGCGTCTCCACTAATGGTCCGATTTTGACAAGCGAGGTGCTGTCAGTCGATTCGCTCGATTCGTTGATAGAATGTCATACATAGGCTTTTTTTTACCCGACTAAGACGTAGCAAAAGGGGTTATCTGTTCAAATTAAAAACTTGTCCGATTTCGACAAGCGAGGTATCAGTCGATTCGTCTTCATCGCAATAGTGTCATAGGCTATTTTTAACAGACTGCACGGAGGGTTATGTGTTTGGGTTGTATGTATGTTTGTTTGTACGTTTCTTAGGGCATCCCACAGCCTAAACCGGCTTGATGGATGTTGATAAATGAAATATCATTGGATTCGTCTTGATTACGAGAGGGCTATAGGATATATGAAGTGTCAAAAAAACTAATATGGCGGCTTACAGCTGCCATATTGTATTTCCGACGGAACAAACAAAATTACCAAAACTTATCGAGTGGGGTATCAAAACGAAGGTCTTTAAAAGACCATTTCAAATATATATAATTCTTATAACAGAAGCAATTGTTCTTTTAATCATCTTATAAAATTTTCAATTTTAGATGATTCAAGTTAATGTACTAACAATGTCAAGTTAATGTGTAATTTTGCAATTGCAACTACATATTTAAGTAAAGTAAAATAAGTAAGTAAAAAATAAACATTAAATTTATATCAATACAAGCTGCGCCTCGCGCTTTCATCTGCGTCCCTCAGGAACCGTGCATTTTTACGGGATTAAAAGTAGCCTATGTGTTTATCCTGGGTAAAAGCTACCTACATATAAAATTTTATCCAAATCCGTTCAGCCGTGAAGAAATAACAAACACACAAACACACACACACCCTTAAATCCATACAAACTTTCGCCTCTATAATGTAAGTGTGATTATTTTTGGGGGCGGTCAGCTCGTATTCAGTAATTTTGTTCGCAGTCGGGTTTTTTGTATTTTTACAATAATTTTACTTGTTTATATTTTTTACCCCACCGTAGTCGAATTTTAGTTTTTGAAATTTAGTCTTGTAATATTAGTGTTATACACATTGAAAGCGGATAACGGAATAGAAGGAAATGGAGCCCGATTAATTGGAGTTTAAACATATTAAAACCGAAGAAAAATGCATAGCTTTCTTTGAAAACAGGACACATTCACGTAGTTCGCTCGGACGGTTTTATAGGACCGTAATGCCGCGACGCCCCGCTCGCCCGGCCCAATCTTCGTCTTCGTGTCGATAGTAAACTTTATATATTTATAGCCACTTGGACCAGTAAGTGGCGACGTCTATTGCATTACCTACTGACAAATTTCTTCCAGTGCGCAGCGGTAAGAACATAAAGGACATTTCAGCAAGTGTGGCATGGTTTGTACGGGTGCACCGCAGTCACACTGCACTCTTAACTGGTCAATCATGCCCCACATGCATAGGTTGCTCCTGCAGTATCCAACCTGGGCACGGAGTCTGTTTAAGGTTTTTCACACACTGGCCATGTTTGTTCATGATAAGCTGGTAGCCCCTCAATTGGTGTTATGAAATCATCAGGTGGTTATGCCTCGTGTCCACGGGTTAAGTCGGGCATCTTTTAATTCGCTTGGAGCAACAGGCGTTACTGTTCTCAGGAATCTGTGTAATGGATGCCGGTTCGAAAAGTTTATTGGATTGGTATTGACAGCGCATCGACGTCGGCGTTGTGAAATTACTATCGAAAGGCACCGCATTCAACTGCACATTGTATGAATATAGTGAGGAACTTCGATAAATACTCTGGCGTAAGTTTACGCAATCGGTTTGTGACAGTAACGTGCGAAATTGTTAGGAAACAGTTTCAAAATAACGATAGTTTATTGGCGAGAGTTGCGTTTACGTTGCCTTGCATCACGATATGTGTGGGGTTAATATAAAGGGCACACATTTTCTGTTCTGAATAGGACACATTGAAGCCCCACTGTGCGAGCGTATAACGTAATGCTTTAAATAACCTATACAGTGACACGATTTGTATCTCTAGTGAGCAGTTTTCAACAGGATGTGGTTTTATTTTTGTATTATATTATAGAAAACCTTCTAAATCAAATTAACATACAACATTCGAATAGAACCCAAAATGGGAATATGGGTTCCCACCATTTTGGGGTAAGGGTTGCATTAAAAAATAACAGTTTCCGCATCAATCCGTAGCAACCTTTTCAACACTTTTTACCTATGCAGTGACCACATCTAAAGTCCTAAAATGTGGGTGTGCTTGGGATTTCCTGGACTGATAGTTCATTCCAGGAAATCCCAAGCACACCATCTCTGACACCGCTGATTGGGATTGGATTCTCAATCACTAACAAATTCCACGCAGGCGGCGTGGAATCGGCGTGGAATTCGCGTGGAATTGGCGTCTTAAAATTAGAGAATTAGGCCCCAGTGAGGCAATAGTTTAATTTACTTCATTCACAGTGTAAGCAAGGGGTGGATGAGAATATTGAGAATCCAATCCCCGAATTCCAGCGGTCAGTGGGTCAGCGGGTCAGCGGTGTCAGAGATGGTGTGCTTGGGATTTCCTGGAATGAACTATCAGTCCAGGAAATCCCAAGCACACCCACATTTTAGGACTTTAGATGTGGTCACTGCATAGGTAAAAAGTGTTGAAAAGGTTGCTACGGATTGATGCGGAAACTCGAACGAAGTTCCTGTTTCATTCAAAAACACAACTCAGATCGAAATCAAAATTAGCAATAGATTGGGCAAATCCATGCTTGAAGCTTAGTTTTAGTAAATACTATATCAAACTAAACTAATCAATTACCTATAGCAGATAAATTCAATATGTTTACATACTAATTTCCATTCGATTAAAACACATGAAACTCCAGCAATTGCCTTGGATAAGACAGCTGTTTATGTCGCGGATCTCAGCGCATAATACTAATTCATGTATGTATAGTCCATAGTGAGTGCTACACTACACTCACGCGCCGCACCTCTCTTTACGGCTATCTCACTGTTTGTTGAGTGTAGTGTTGACTACTGTATTTGTATGCGTACAATATTTTATCTCACATGACACTTACAGTGCGATTCAAATAAGAATACGACTGGATCCGTGACTAACTTCATACTGACAACTAAGAAGAAGTAGCGATAGCACAAATTCCAAACAATAATAATATTAGTTAAAATTAAAGTTTTTTTTTAATACGTTCGTACGTTTTTGTATGTATTTCATATATTTTGATGGATTTTTTATTAAATTTAATTAACATGATTTTTGTTTACTAAGTTGTCTTTATACCTATAAAAATTAACATGACACACCTTCTGACAGACAACGCATAGACTAAAAGGGTAAATCTAAAAAAATTGAGGAAATTTTCTTTGAGTACCGTAGGGAGGGTGAACGGGGATGACAAAGCTGCGGAGCGCAGCTAGTGTTATACAATGTGTCTGGACACAATTTAAGATTAGGAGACTTTAACAGTGTGTCAAAAACTTAATTATATCGATGAAATGTTGCCAATGCAGTATTGTCAAAATTATTTACTTCTTCCCTATTTACTGGAAAAATAGTACTCAGAGAAATATTTTTTTGGTACTTACATCCTTGTCTTTTTTTTGCACACTGTACCACAGAATAAATAATAGTAGAAGCTGTACTAAAAGACTGAAGTCGTTGACCAACGAGGTTCAAAATAGCGCATTTTCAATCCTATTCTCATTTCAAACGCATTTTATAGGTAATTAATTATAAACAGTTACCGGCTCTCGTTTTTTTTACAACTATATAATTGATTAATACGACGTAATATTGTCTGCGTAAACATGACCACAGTACATACATAGTCCTTAAGGACAGTAGTGTATCGAAACATTGTTTTCGAGTTTGATGTCTAATGTCAGTTGGAGACCGAGGGTTGCTACTGGTGGGTCTTTACCCGGCTAAGGAGGGTTATGATTTTATCCGAATACCTATTATTGTAAAAACTATAATAATAACAATCATTTTTAAAATGATATAGTATTCATTTTTATAAATCGTGTCTGTCTGTTTGTCTGTTCGCGCATCACGTGAAAACTACTGAAACGAGTGCGACGCGATTTCCACTGTTAGATAGCTTAGGGTTTGTTTAAAAATTTGGTGTAATTTAGACTCCAAGCAATTGATAAAATACTCTCCGGCGGCTGAACGAAATTTGGTATTTTGTATTTTATACCTACCTAGTTGTAGTCCTTGAATAACACGTAGGTTACTTTTAACTCGACCACGTGGGCAAAGCCGCGGGCACAGCTAGTACTTACAATAAAGCAGTTAGTAAAAAAAAGGTCAAAACAAAGATGATTAAAAAAAATGTCTAGGGGATTTACAATATGCTACTAAAAAATTAGGTAAACTAAGTATGAAAAGGAAATTTCCCTCTCATGTGCCAACAGAGTTAAATCTGATGCTGGAAAAGGAAATACCTCTGACTCTACCGGTTCTTCTGAAATACGCGTAAGAGAAGAGCGCACCAAGTACACTAGTTTTTAAGTCAAAGCCTAAGCTATCCAACAGTATCACAATCGGTCCAGTAGTTTTTACGTGATGCGCGAACAAACAAACAAATAAACATACAGACAAACAGACAGACACGTTTTTTTTAAATGTTATGTTCTTGTTCAGTAGCTTAATAATAAGTAAACTAGACCATTTTATTAAATTATTTATTGCTTTATTATAACAACAGATATACCTATATTACTAGGTTATACTCTTTGGTCCAATCTATTTGTGGTACTGGCATCCTACTTCCACAGCACGCTCTCTATTTCTCGCATTTTAACTTGAAGATACATCATGCGCAGTACTCGCTCGTAGCATTGTTTTCAAAACCACGCTGTGACCTCTGCCTCCCCCCCCCCCCCCCTCCCCGCACCACGAGCGTCAATTCGGCCGTTTACTCCTCGATACACTACTGTATGTAGGACTATATCTGTATATGTACTATATAAAGAATTAACAAATATGAAAAAAAAAAAAACGTCCCCGTAGAGTTTCTTGGTGTTCTAACGGGCGTGTTTCCGAAGCACCAATACAGTCAGAAGGGTTTCCTTTTCCAGTGTGAGATTTAACTCTGTTGGCACATGAAAGGGAAATTTCCTTTTTAAACTCAAAGAATACTTAGTTTACCTAAATTTTTATTGATTTGATCTTTTTATTATATTTTACTGTGACTGTTCGACTGTTCGAAGCGATGGTGGCCTAAGGGTTCTATAGTGCAATTTAGAATCCAACGATACCGGGTTCAAAACCAAGGCTCCGCACCAATGACTTTTCTGAGTTATGTGCGGTTTTCCATCGCTCCGTGTTTCGTAGGGCACGTTAAGCTGTCGGTCCCGGCTGTTATTGATTAATAGCAGTCGTTAAGCCATGTCAGAGGCCCTCGGGCGGCTTGACAAACTCTGACACCAGAGGCCAGCACTACCTCATACGACAAACAAACAAACTGTGACTGTGACATGACTCAAGAACGAGCTGTTTTCAAGAACCAATGGTCAATTTGTCAACAAAATCTTTATTTAGCAATGGATTGATATGAAAACACGTCAACATCACTAGGTTAGTTCTCAGTTTAGTCCCTTATTTCCGAGCATGTTATGATATGATGATATGATATGCTCATGCAAATGTGGAAGTAGAAAATGCCATCCCTTTCTAGCTTTCAAGGCGAGGGCTCGGGTTTAATGTTCTTTTTTTTAGAGCACGGACAGTAAAACTATAAACCTATATAATATTACTAGCTGTGCCCGCGTGGTCATTTAATTTAAAAGTAGCCCATACGTCTTATTCCAGGACCAAAGGTATCCATCATTGAAAACCGCATCGCAATCGGTCAAGTAGTTTTTAAGTGATTCACGAACAAACAGACTGACACGATTTAAAAAAATGTTATATTATTGTTCAGTAGGCTATTTTAAGTACCCTACACCATTATATTTTATTGTCTTCTTTGAACAGACTTTTCCGTTCTTATTGCTTTATTATAAGTATAAATAGATGTAACAATGTTGTGGATACGTCAGCCCATTAGATAAGTGGTGGGTGCAGTTATTCAACGTACGTGTGCTAGTCGCCTATCTTAAGATCCAGACGACCGACGCTTGCATTGTTGTATCTATTTATTTACAACGTTTAACACATACTACCAAGCCAGTGGTATGTAGAGTCAATTAACGAAACTTTCGCTGTTTTGCAAAACTAGTAATTATATGCAAATGGCAAGCGTCAGGTTCAGTGTGATAATAGTAGTTGTTAAAACACGAGAGTAAGTATAAAAAGCGAGCCGTAGGCGGGTTTTTTAATAGTATCACTCGAGTGTTTTAATACCTAGTTATGTGCCGTTTCATACACTACTTTATCTACCATGCAATAGGAACTTACATTTAATGAAAACAAAAATACAAACCTAACGCATTAAATTGGTCAGTCCACAGAGAATTAGCTCGCGTTCTAACACGCGCCGCCATAGATAATAAATGACGAAACCCGTCGTAGTAAGGAGCCGAACTGGTACTTTTGTGGGAAAAACATATAAATTATAACATAGTTTAGTTTAAAAAACAGTCTCATAATGTATTTTCTTTTCTTATTAGAGACGTGCCGTGCGTAATGTATGTCATTATGCTACCATTTTTGAGTTCATAATCCGGATTTTACGATATGTGTGTAGATAATATTGTATAAATGCACCTAATTCAGGGACCAGGGATGATGAACAACTACTGCATGTGCACAAAACGACAAAGTATGTAGGGATCAACGACACGCATTTAAGCTTGCTTGTTTACTACTGGTCTGATGCATCATCCAACTGACATGGCTCTGTGTCTCGCTCGCACAGCCGCGAAGATGTCTTGATTTTTGTAGTGGTAGGCCTCTTACGCAAGACGCCGCCTGGGGAAGTACCACACCTTTGTCAGATATCCAACCGCCAAGCAGTAGTGTGTAAACATTTCTGTGTTTCGGTTTGAAGGGCAATGCTTCCAGCGAAATTACTGGGCAATGATACCAGGGTGACGAGCGCAGTGCAGTGACGCGCAAGACTTTGCAACCAAAGTTCTGGGTAGCACTGCAACTGTTATGGACAGGCGTGACGCTTACCATCAGGCGAGCGACCTGCCCGTCTCGTCATTCATCGTAATAAACAAAAACTCTTTCCCACTTGATTAGATTTATGCATCTTATAATTTAGAGATGGTGACATCTTATTTCGTTTTATGTTAAGAAAAAGAACTGCTTCCATCGTGGACGCATCGAGTGATTCCTTAATTTTTAACCAAACCTAATAAAGTATTTAGGCAGTTGGTTGGGTAACATAAAAATTGTCATGATCTGAATTAAGAATTTGTGTCATCAATCGAATACAGAGAGTTATGATTGAACTAGCCGTGACCGCAGCTTTGCAGCGTGTTTTTTTTCTCTGGGTCAAATGCAACCTATTTATGTTACTCCAGGACCAAAAGTACCCGTAAAGTACAACATACCAAATTTTGTTCCGCCGTCAGATAGTTTTATATAGATTGCTCGGCTTCTAATCATCGGAGATACCAAGTACCACAGTTCTTAAGTCAAAACCTGAGCTATTCAACGGTGAAAACCGCATCGCAATCGGTCTAGTAATTTTTCGTGATGTGCGATCGCTACAGGCAGACAGGGAGACAGTTTAAAAAAAATGTTATAGTCTTGTTCAGTAGCTCTATTTTATGTACTCTAAGCCATTTTTTTTACTTTCTACATTGTAACTTTTAAGTAACTATTTAGTTACCTGTGCTTTCAGTTCCTGAAAGCTTTATTATAAGCATAGAATATAGATACATTAGGTATTAAAACAAGAACACCTGATCTGAGGTAGAACTAAGTGTTTTTTACAAAATCTCATATAATAGGTAGTATATCTGTTTAAATTATACTTATGTTCAGGCTGCATGTAACTGTTAATCTATTAGACGCAAACTGGAATAATAAAATAACACCATAACAACAATTATTACTTTCGAGAAGCGTAATTGGGGCCACGAATCGAGCGGGTTAGTCAGAGCAGGGTTCGTCACGACGGAACAAGTTTGCGGCGATGCGTCATATTGAGGGTCGCGTTGCAAAAGGACGTATACGCACCATGAGCAGGCGCACGGCACAGAACTCGCCAGTATACAATCTACTTGAATGACGCACTAAAAAACGAGCACGTCAATGCGGCTTATTTCTTTTCCTGTCAACAATAGCGAAGAAAACTGTTATCAAAGGACGGCGAATATGTGCAACATTTGTCAATGGCTCAGCCACACTACTTTGTGAATCTGGTAGCCTCAGTGATTCTAAATGAGGAGCCAGTTACCTTACTGTTTTGTGTTCAGTGCACTGTGGAGAGTGCACAACTAATCAACTTGCTATACAGGTAGAATAGAAATAGTGCCACGCTACGCAGGATATGGAGTAGGTTTCGTTAGTCATGACAGAACAAAAAGAATGCCAATAAAGGTTAGGCTAGAATTGCAAATGTAAATTTTAAGGTTTCGTAACCAAAGGCACAAACAAACTCTTATATATCCATTGTGGTAGTAGTAGTAGTATAATTCCATAATAATCGGGCTATTACGTTCCTTGCTGGGCCTTTTCTAGAGAGTCAAAAGATCAAGTATTTTTTAGGGTTTAGTATGACATTGGGCCTATTCGCAAAACGGCTCACAATTAAAATGAAGGCTTATATGCCGAATGGCTTATTCTTAAAAAGGCCTGTTCGCCGAACGACTTATTCTTAAAAAGACCTGCAGGGCGACCGCGGTTGAGCGATCGTAATGGAATTGTAATCGTTTATGACGTCAATGCACTGTCCGTCCTTGTCATATCGTAACACAATGACAAGAACGGACAATGCATTGGTATCGCTATCGCTATAGCTTTGAGTTAGACGGTCACCGGCCTGTTCTCCGAATGACTTATTCTTAAAAAGACCTTGTCTCCGAAAGACTTTTTCTTTTTAAAGTAGTGTGCTGAAGTCTAGTCACATCAGCAGTCCAGTAACATTTTTTTTCACAACATGAAGTAACTTATTGTATTTATTTATTTGAGGACAACCCTTTGGGACTTAAGCTACCTTTTTTTTTTAATCCTGTCTGTTTGTCTGTTCGCACATCACATACAAACTAGGTTTTTATTAAAAAAACTGGTGCATTTGGAATTGTAATTCGGTGAATAGAAGCCGAGTGCCTGATATGTACAAACACATTGTTCATCTCCTAATTATTTTTTCTTCAGTCGAATTGAGAACCTCATCTTTTGAAGTCGGTCAAAAATGAGTCCATTCGCAAATTTATTATTTTTAAGAATAAGTGTTTTTAAGTACAAGTCTCTTTAAGAATAGTTTAAGAAGTCGTTCTAAGAATGAGTCTTTATACGAATAGGGTATTTCCCGAATATGGCATTTTCAGAACAAGTCTTTGTAAGAATGAGTCTTTATACGAATAGGGTATTTGCCGAATATGGCATTTTCAGAATAAGGCATATTGCGTACAGGTATATGACTATAGGTCATTTTGCGAATGTCGACTAATCCTTTTTTAGTAAATAGGCTAAATATAAATAATAGCACTTTTACAAGACAAAACTTAACATATCACGAACAAGGTGAAAATCATAAGTATATATATATATATCAAACCAGTAAAATTGCTTAGTGGTAGAAAAGGAAATTTCCCTTTCATGTGCCGCCTCTCGTTGTTAGTTGAATCTCTCACAGACAAATACCCTATGATTGACACTAGCGGTGCTTCGGAAATACGCCCGTTAGAGAAGAGAGCACCAAAGAGCTCTATGGGGATGTAATTTTTAATCGACTTCTAAAAGGAGGAGGTTTTTAAGTCTCGTCATCTGTTTTTTTTTTTGTATGTTTGTTACCTCATATTTGGATACATTTTTTTTACTAAGAAGAGCCATCAGGCCTATTTTTTAAAATTAAAATTGTTTGAGTTGTCTTTCAAAAATACTTGTTTTTTTATATATTGCCTCCAATCTTTAGGATTTCTAAACACATAGTTATTTATTTAAACGAGACTTAATCGCGCTGAAAACTTAATTTTTATTTACCTCGACGTTTCGATCAAGTTGCATTGATCGTGGTCACAAGAAGACTAAGTAGCGGGTGTCAGAGTCGAGAAGGGCGAGCGTTGTCTCTTCTTTCTTTTATGTTTTATAGGATACTAGCTGTACCCACGGCTTCGCACACGTGGTCTTTTCTCGAGGTTAAAAATACTCTTAAGTGCTATTCCAGACCTAAAATACCAATATACCACCATTTGATCAAAATTCCTTCCGTCCCGTCAAACATTTTTTTATCGATTGCTTTGCTTTTACTTATCGGATTTTTAAGTAAGACCCCATCGCAAAATCAAAATCAAAATTTTATTAATAGCAAATGCTACATGTCAAGGAAAGAAAAACATTGTTCAAACAGTTGTTTTTAAAAATACGCTAAAACAATTTTTCAATTAATTCATAATTAACTTACAAAAAATAAGTTCAAATAATTACAAAAATGTTCACAAATTAATATATAACAATATAAATAACAATAAAATTTATAGTTTTAAAAACTCTTCAAAGTCATAGCATGGCCGTTCTAGAAGCCACAGTTTTAATTTTTGCTTAAAAATCGCGACGGAAGTTGCAGTCACGATACTATCAGGTATTTTGTTATATACTTTTGGTCCTACGACATAAACAGACATTTCAGACCTCCTCAAGCTGTGGGCTATGCTCATTAGCTTCGTTTTATTCCTCGTAAAATAACGGTGGTGCGCTCCAATCCGCTCATACATATGCTTATTTTCGTGAACGAAAACCGCGACCTGGTAGACGTGGATATTAGTGAGGGTGAGTATACGTTCGGACTTGAAATGCTCCCTCACTGATTCGTCCTGCTTTATACCTACGATTGCTCGTACGGCACGCTTCTGCAGTCGAAACGCGCGGATTCTGTCCGCTGCGCGTGCCCAGAGTTCCGTACCGTACGAGAGAACGCCGTGTATTGTGGCGAAATAGCAAGCTCTAACGACATCTTTGGAAGCCGTGGCGGCCAGTCGACGCAGAGCGAAGCACGCGCCTCCAAGCCGGGAGCACACACTGTCGATATGGGCGTCCCATTTGAGGGCGCTGTCTATTTCAAACCCTAGAAGCCGAGTGCGGGAGACCTGGTAAATTGAGATACCTCCTGTGTTAACACGTAGCTGTGGTGGGGATAGACCTCCCAAACTGAAACTTAACAGGCACGTTTTGTCTAAGTTCAACGCCAGACCATTCCCCCTAAACCAATTTGCTAGTTGGTGGACGACATTATTTGACCTCGCTTCCAATTCCGCAGTCGTTTGTCCCTTGATAACAGCAGCGACGTCGTCTGCGTACATGAAAATGTCTGCACCGTCGATGGCCGTAGGAAGGTCATTCAGCAGAATGGTAAACAGCGTATTGGAGAGGCAAGACCCCTGTGGAACTCCAATAGAATTGGATAGTTCGGACGATCTTATTTTTCCACGGTCGCCCACCACGGATTGACTTCTCTGAGACATGAATGAGGATACCAGATTTAAAGCGGGTCCCCGTATTCCATAGTGGTGTAGTTTGCTCTCAATCAAAGAGTGGTCAGCTGTGTCAAAAGCGCGCGATAGGTCGCAGCACACGAGGGCGACCTGGTTGTGGCGCTCCCTCGCGCTCAACACTCGCCAGACCACCTCACGCAGAAGGGCTGTTGTGGATCGGCCTTTACAATATGCGTACTGCCTGTCTGATAGCGTGCTGGAATTGGACATAAAATTTATTAATCGTTGATTCAGACCTACTTCAAAGATTTTACTTAAACCTGGTACGAGGGATATTGGTCTATATGATTTCATAGCATTTTTACTGCCCTTTCCCTTGTATAGCGGGGAGATTTTAACCTTCTTCAGCGCGGTCGGATATTTGGCTTGCTGTATGCTAGTGTTGTACAGAGTACTCAGCACATAGCACATATCAGGTATGACGTGTCTAAGCAGGTTGACAGATATATCATAAATATCTAAACTGCTCTTATTAGCTATATACTTATATAATATTTGTACGATCTCGCCAGGTGAGAAACGCTTAAAACGTAGCGATGACTCATTAGGCGCGGTGCGGGATGCCAGTGCGATCGCGCACTGGAAGCGGGCAGCTGCTGGTGCACCGCATCGTTCCGCGGCGCTTATGAACTCGTGGTTAAGTTGGTCCACCAACACAGCTTTGGACGAAAAAGGAGCACCATTGTCGTCTTTAATCAGTTCTGTGTAATCGATGCGCTGCGTACGCACGCGCCCTGTCTCTGAATTTATAACTTGCCACATGCATCTGCTCTTATTGGTGGCTTTAGCTATCTTGTTACTAAAGAACTGTTTACGTTTCCTAGTTAGCAAGCTATTATATTGATAGCTATTATATGAAGCAATAGGTCCAGTAGTTATTACGAGATGCGCGAATAAACAAACATACAGACAAACAGACACGGTTTTTTTACATTTTATATTCTTGTTCAGTAGCTTATTTAAAGTACCAAGTAAGTAGACATTTTTCTATCTTCTTTGTACAGACTTTTTCTTACTTACTCGTATTGCTTTATTATACTTATAGATATTTTTTACTTTCAAATTAACATAACTTCGGACCCCTATCCCGCAGGAACGCTTTATTTTTTCGGGATAAAAATTATCTTTAATTTAAACCCATCATATAAAATATGACTGTGCTAAGTTGCATCAAAATCCGTTTAGTACTTTAAGCGTGATACGTGTTCTTTTAAATAACTTACAACCCCTATCCTGCAAGAACTCTTCAATTTTTCGGGATGAATAGTATCCAATTTCCTACCTAAAAGTATGAACTCACATCATACCAAGTTTCATTTGAATTCATTCAATATTTTCAGCGTGATACGTGGTCAAGATACAGACAGACAGAAAATAAAAAAATTGTTTTGGCTTCAGTATCAGTATACAATATAGAGGACCCTTTAAATTATATATTTATTACTTCAAAATTAACATAACTTTAGCCCCTTTCTCGCAGGAACCCTTTATTTATTCGGGATAAAAAGAATAGTCAATTTTTACCCATCGTATATACTAACGGCCCATTCCTATAAAAATGAAACGAATAGTTTTTCCAACGTCTCGTTACTTTTTGACGTTCTTTGTAAGGCATTTATGTCAAAAGCCTACGGACAGTAAGCGAAAACGGTTCGTATTAAGATATAGGAACCGGCAATAAGACTGTGCCAAGTTGCATCAAAATCCTTCCAGCAGTATCAGCGTGGTAGATGTACTTTTAAATAACTTTCAACCCCTATCCTGCGGGAACCATTTCATGTTTCGGAATGAAATGTTGAAATCCGTTTAGTTATAATTTTTATTATGTTTATGTTCACTCACACTGCGAGATTTCTAAACTGATTGAGATGTATTTTTTTACAGAGTTCCAGTGAAGTCACAGATTACTTTCAACAAAAGTGATCTAGGCGTTTGTGTAAGAAATTCATCGTATGTTTTAATTTGCCATCGTGTTTTTAAGAGGGCCCTTCCCGATCCGTCTATCATCAACACGAGCATGGTCGAAAAAATTGTTGTTTCAACCAGCGCAATATTTGAAAATGAGGCAGAGCAAAAAGAGAGAGATAGCGTCTAAACACTCGATTGGCATTTGGTAACATCCGCATTATAACAATAATAACAAAATTGAAAGAAAAATAGTGTGCGGAAATTTCATAAAACTTGTTTCAGGAAATACGAGATTTTGAGTAATCCTTAAAAGTTTGTGAAATAAATGTTTTTTATTTAGAATTTCCATTAGTTGTGCGAGGTTTCTACTACGATGTTTTCTTTACTTTTACAATTTAGGAGTTCATTGTGAACGGCCAAAATTCAGGTAAAATCCGCATTGCAATCTGTCCAGTAGTTTTTACGTGATGCGTGAACAGACTAACATACAATTAGACAGACACTAATTTTAAAAATGTTTTATTCTTTTTCAGTAGCTTATTTTTAGAACCCAAGATGTTTTTTTAAATATCTTCCTTTTACAGATTTTTTGGTACTTTCTGCTTTATTATATGTATAGATGACCTTCACTTTCGGGCAATATAATAAAAATATGTGTTTTATTACATTGTTTTAATCATGCCTATAAAACAGTACAGTGACATAACTACTGACTGACTGACTGACAGACAACGCCCAGCCTAAACCAGTGGAGCTAGGTATTTGAAATTTGGAGGAATATTCCTTGAGTATCCTAGAAGTGAACTACGGAAGTAACTATAAACCGTAAAACATGAATCTAAATTAAATACTATACTGGGTATTTAATTTAGAGAACCAACTCTAAATTAAATACCTCTATCCTGCGAGAACCCTTTAATTTACCGGTATGATAAATATCCAATGTCCTACCTCGTAGTATGAACTCAAGTTATGCCAAGTTTCATTTGAATTCATTCAGTAGTTTCGGCGTGATGAGCATCTAAGGTACAGACAGAAAGACAGACAAAAGGCAAAAATGAAAAAATAAACAGTATCAGGCTTCAGTACGAATAATAGAACAGCCACAAAAAAAAATATTACTTGATATCTTCAATGTACAGAATTTGGACCCATATCCCGCAGGAACTCTTTATTTTTTCGATCTAAAAAGTATCCTCAATTTTCACTCATCATATAATAATAAAAATATGTTTGCCAAATTGCATCAAAATCCGTGCAGCAGTTTCAGCGTGATACGTGTTCTTTTAAATAACTTTCAAACCCTATCCTGCGGAAACCATTTAATTTATTATGATAAAAGTATTCAATGTCCTGCCTCGTAGTATGAACTCAAATCATGCCAAGTTTCATTTGAATTTAGTCAGTAGTTTACAGACACACAGACAGAAAGACAAAAAAAACAGTTTGACTTCAGTATTGAATAAACAACAGCCACCAAAAATGTTTACAAAATAACTTCAATGTACAGAATTTGGACCCCTATCCTGCAGGATCCCTTTATTTTTTCTAGATTAAAAGTACCCCCAATTATCACCCATTATATAAACTATCAATCACTGTAACAAGTTGTATCAAAATCCGTCCAGTAGATTCAGCGTGATAAGTATTCGTTGAAATAACTTTCAACCCCTATCCTACGGGAACCCTTTAATTTTTCGGGATGTAAAGTATCCTGTATCCTACCTCGTAGTATGAACTCAAATCATGCCAAGTTTCATTTGAATTCATTCAGTAGTTTCGGCGTGATGCGCGTCCAAGATATAGACAGACCGACAGACAGGCAAAAAAAAGGAAATAAAATACAGTATTGGCTTCAGTCCTCAAATCAAATCACCTCAAATCATACCAAGTTTCATTTAAATTCATTCAATAGTTTCGGCGTGATGCCTAGCCAAGATACAGATAGACAAAAATGAAAAAAAAACAGTTTTGGCTTCAGTATGGAATACAGAACAGCATCCAATAAAAAATTACAAAACATCTTCAATGTACAGAATTGGACCTGTTACAGTTTTATTTTAAGTATAGATTGAACAAGCAAAATATCACTTATTCAAAATTATAAATGTTGGACTAATACAAATATTCAACATAAAATAAGTGTTTTTTAAGTCGGTGTCATACCGAGCCCTTATTCTAATATTTTAACAACAATTAATACATACCTACATACTTAGGGCCGGTTGCTATATCTTAAAAAGAACCGTTTTCGCTAACTGTCCGTCAGATTTTGACATAAACGCCATACAAAAACGTCAAAAAGTAACGAGACGTTGGAAAAACGATTCGTTTCTTTTTCTCGAATGGGGGGGTTAACCTCTCCTATAAAACAAGAAACGCAGAAGAGACAAAACAAGACATTGCAGGCACGTAAACTGATAGTAAACTTTCACACGTCAACTGACACGTAAAAAGCAATCTAGCTTATGATGTTTTTGTAGATAATTACTGTAATTTAAATTAAGTTATGATGTACGTATTGTTTAAGATATTATGCCTAACGTAACGTTCCTGTGGTGAATAAATGAAATATCTAATAGCTCAGTAATCTTTAAACTAGCACTTCAAGCTGTTTAAAATTAGTGCTCGGTTTCACAACGGCTCCAAAAAACACAACAATAAAGTAACGTAGCTACTACTGGAATGTCGGTTAATACCGCTTTTTATGCTCAAGTGGTTATTTAATATTGTATAGGTATATGTATAAGTATTGAATTTTTTATTTTTAATAAGTTATATTATTCTCGATCAATTATTATTATTTTACTAAATCATAATTTTGAACGTAAATTTGTATTATTTTTTACTAATTTCATCCTGGTTGATATTTGCTGCATGTATTGATAACCGCTTTATAAGGGTAAAAAAAAGATACCCATACATAAAATGAGAAGACGAAAAAAAATGCTTTTGCTCCCTATTGTGTCTCGTTGAATAATATTTTAAAATAACTAACATAAAAGCTAAAAAAAAACACGCCTGCCCTGTCAAAAAATAATTAATGCGATTTAAATTATATATTGTTGAAATGTGCTCATCAAGAGGCTTTCAATTTGATACCCATATGGTAAAACTAGCATTCCAGGACCAACGTATCCAAAATACTACATTTCTTCAAAATTCGTTCAGGCGTCAAATAGTTTTTTATCGATTGCTCAGCATCTACTCGTCGGATTAAGATACAAAGTACCCCAGTTTTCAAGTCAAACCCTAAGTTATCCGGCAAGGAAAACCGTATCGCAATCAGTCCAGTAGTCTTTACGTGATGCACGAACATACAGACGAACACTATTCTTAAAAATGTTATATTCTTTTTTCAGTTGCTTATTATAAGTAACCTAGACTTTTTTTTTAATTATCTTCTTTCTACAGACTATTTCGATCTTATTGCTTTAATATAAGTACTAGCTGTACCCGCGGCTTCACACGCGTGGTCATTTCTCTAGGTTTAAAGTACTCTATGTACTATTCCAAGACCTTAAAATACCAATAGACCAACTTTTGATCAAAATTCCTTGAGCCGTCGAAGAGTTTTTATCGATTGCTCGGCTTCTACTCATCAGATTGAGATACCAACACCACTTTTTAGGTCAAACCCCAAGCTATCCAAAACTGAAAATTGCATCGCAATCGTTCCAGTAGTTTTTACGTGATTTTACAAATTTACAGACAAACAATGTTATATTCTTGTTGAGTAGCTTATTTTAAGTACCCTAGACCATTTTTTTATATTTATCTCCTTTGTACAGACTTTTTCGTTCATACTGCTTTATTATAAGTAGAAAATATAACAATATAGATGGACACATACCTCGAAATAAAATAACTATGAAGCGATAGCGTTATTGAAATAAAATAACTATGAAGCAATAGCGTTATTGAAATAAAATAACTATGAAGCGATAGCGTTATTGAAATAAAATAACTATGAAGTAATTAATTCGCTAAGGCAGAAGAACATAAATTAAAGCCATAAAACATAATACAAAATAATTATCAATTCGCATCTAACTATACACATTCGCAACACATAAAAATAAGACTTTTTCTAACTGGTTAAAAATGCATTTAAATTTTTAGAGGAAGATTGGATCTGTTTAGAATTGATATAGATTGGAGATATCAATTCTAAACAGATACCTAGATATTACACGCAACTAAGAAATCAATCATAAACATAAAGGTGCCCGCGACTTCGTCCGCGCGGATTTCAGTTTATCGCGATAAAAAGTATCCTATGTCATTCACCAGGGTTCAAACTATCTCCAGACCAAATATCATCAAGATCAGTTCAGCCAGTCGTGGAAGGGAAAAAATATATGTTACTTTCACTTTTATAATATTAGTTAGGATTAGGTGATGTACAATAACTAGCTTAAAAGCTAAAAAACACGCCTGCCCTGCCAAAAATGAACGTATGCCAATAAATTATATACTGTTAGAATGTGCTTATCATGGCCTTTAATTTGATACCCATAATGTAAAATAAGTTTTTTGCGTTTGAATATGGAGCCATACTGCCCAAAATATTGTTTTTATTTAAATAAAACCCTGGTTTTTCTCGGTTACCATACGTCTAAATCTCTTCATACAATTAAAAGTTATGGTGGAATAAATAAACTCACATACATACATACAAACATACATGAACCCTAAAAACATTACACTCCTTTTTTTGGGCAGTCGTGTAAAAAGCTTGAACAAACGTTTGTTTTTAGCACCCCTGCAACTTTAGTATCAGTATTTGGCGATCAAATGGTAGAAATTATCAAATGTAGATTGTGTAGCATAGTCATAGGGACTGAATCCGTATGCGAAGTTTTATGTAAATCGGTTAGTAAAATATTTTTTTACCTCACAAGCTCGTAAAGATTCTGTTTGTCATTCGAAATCAGTGCAAAAACGCATTTTACCCGCTAGCGTTGAAAGAGTTTTTAAAATTCGAACCTTTCTATTCAATATATTTCTATACAGCCAATCCACTGAAAATACTTTATTACTAATTTATATTATATTACTATCCGATTCGATTCTACTCTACTTGACTCTATTCGCCTCTTTTTGACTCTACTCGACTCTAATCAACTCTACTCGACTCTAATCAACTCTACTCGACTCTAATCGACTCTACTCGAAACTAATCTGCTCTACTCGACTCTACGCTACTCTACTCGACTCTACTCTACTCTACTCGTATCTTTTTATTTTCAATTCTATTCTACTCTGTTATACTCTATTCTACTGTATTCACCTCTGTTCTACTGTATTCTACTCTGTTGTACTCTGTACTACTCTATCCTAGCAGCATCTGATGGAGCAGAACAGAGTAGAATATATCTACTCTGTTCTGCTCTGTTCTACTCTGTCGTACTCTGTTCGACTCGGTTCTACTCTGTTCTACTGTATTCTAGTCTGTTCTACTCTGTTCTACTCTTTTTTAATCTGTTCTATTCTGTTCTACTCTGTTATACGCTGTTCTACTCTCTTCTACTCTGTTCAACTCTGTTCTACTCTTTTCTACTCTACTCAACTCTATTCAACTTTACTCGACTCTACTTGACTCTAATCGACTCTTTTCGTTTCTATTTGACTCTTTTCAACCCTATTCAACTCTTTTCGATTCTATTTTACTCGATTTTGTTTGACTCTATTCTATTATGCTTACACATCTGCCAGGCATCCCGCGACGGCCCATTTTTATTATTATTATAAACACTAATTTATTACATTGTTTTAGCTGTTTTTCTTGCACTTAGCATTTTCCTCGCTGTAGTGAGGTGAAAAGTTTTGTGTTACGCACGGCAGCAAAGTTATTTGGCGTCTCGTTTTTTTGAAACCCTCGCTACGCTCAGGATTCTATATTTGAACCCCTCGCTTCGCCCGTGGTTCAATCTTAGAATCCTTCGCTTGCTCAGATTTCAATACAAGTACAAAAAATCACTTTGCAGCCTTCCATAACAAATAACTATTAAAAGTCTGTCGCGAGATTTAAAGCAAGTATACAAGTAATGCATAATAAAACAGTTTCAAAATATCTCGCGGTGCGACGTGGCACTGAACTTTGCAAACCTTGCGCGAATTTCACTGTAAACTTTACGCAACACTTATTCCTCAATGCCGATGCCTTAAAAACACTATACTATAAAACATTAAAAGGTGGACGGTTGGACTAAACTCAATACATTACGCTCATTGTCCTTTGTTCCTGTGGTTTGGAAAGGACAATGACGTGTCTGAACGGGAATGGACGGGGACAATACGGACATGCACATTGCACAGGTGTCAGTTGGATAAAGCTTACTAGCGTACTCTTATACGATTCAAAAGAAGCAACATTGTTTCCACGTTCATAATGTTTCTAAACTTATAGTATATTTGTTATTTCCTAGTGCTTTAGATTACATGCAAGGGACCGTGTCCCAAGATGATGCTAGCTTGCTTCGAGGTGTTTCTAATTATGTCTAGTCCCGGTTCGTAATCCGATAGGTGTTTAAGCAGTCGCTAGGCCATGTCAGAGGCCCTCAGGCGGCTTCACAAACTCTGACACCAGAGGCCAGCACTACCTCATACGACAAACAAAGAATCCGATTATATAACACTGGTACAAGGACCGCTTCACAGGTGACGGTGAGGACAGCGGGTTAGATTTTCTAATTATCTGCCAGTAATTCTTTTGTTATCCTATATTTTGCACATTATCTATAATTATAATTAAACTTTAACAATTCCATTTCTGTACATTAAAGTTTTTTTTTTGTATTCTTATTTCTGTGTATTCAAAAATCACGAAGGCAAAAAAAATAATAAAAAAATATGTTTTTATCTTTCTTTCTGTCTGTCTGCATCTTGGCCGCGCAACACGCCGAAGCTACTGAATGAATTCCCGAATACTAATGTGAACACGGGGGACATTATGACCCCCTGAGCTACCACCCATTACCATGACTCACGCAGTACCTTAGCGTAGGAGAAGACCAGTCTTTTCAAGATCTATTATTTTTCATTATCATCTTCCGGAAGATGTCCACTGCTTAACATAGGCGTCCCCCATAGAACATCAAACAAGCAGTTTCATGCTGCTTGCAATCAGCAAACTCACAACTCAGTGAATCTCACGTCGTTCTTCGCTCTGTCTACTGGTCATGGTCGCCTTTTGGTTATCTTTCTGCCCCAATGGTAAGTAGTCGGTTCAACGAAATTACTGGCCTGCCTATTGCCACTTCAAATTGCAAATTCTGAGAGGTATGTTGGTAACTTAGTTCTTTTGCGAATGAAACCAAAACTGGCAAGCTGGTCAATTTTCATCTTTAGGCTCTCGGGTATTTTCGACGAAAAAATATTAGGCAGCTTCCCGAATGCTGTTAAGCCGATTTGGTTTTTCTCTTTGTCAAAGTCGGACTTCCCTAATTGGACAGTCTGTCCTAGATAGAAATACTTGTCAAATGACGATGATGGTATACACATGACGTGATTTTTGTCTTGTCCTTCCACAGTCTGTGTTTATTGTGTAGTGAGACTCTAATCAGGTCACTGAATACAATATCAAGCTCATCCAGCGAGTCCACCATAATCACTACAACATCGGCAAAACAAAGGTGAGTGATGTATTTGCTGTTGATGTTGATGCTCTTGTCTTTCCAGACCAAGAGCTGACGTTACCGGACTCGCGTCCTGCCTGTCTCTGTCTTCGGGATTTGGAACTTCGAGTGTAGATTTACTATTAATTATACCAGCTCAACTATTTTCTCGTCCGTCCGGAGTGTCCATGTATTATATATGTCACCAGGTCCAGTTGTCGGTGGTGATAGCTGGATCTCTTAAGCAACCATTGTTCCGCCGTTACCACTGCCAGGAATAGCAGATCTGCCGGTGATGTATTTATGTTGGTACATCGTCAACGTTCATCATCATCATCATCAAAATTGATGGATTTTGATAAATGAGGTATCATTGGATTCGTCTTAATCACGAGAGTGCTATAGGATTTATGAAGTGTCAAGAAAACTAAAATGGAGCCTTACAGCTGCCATATTGTATTTCCGACAGAACAAAAAATTAGCCATGAAGACTGTAAGATGCGCCTAAGAAACATACAAACAAACAAACATACATAATTACAACCCAAACACATAACCCTACGCAATCAGGTAAAAATCCACAACTATTGTCAGCTCTTACATTGTTATTGTATTGTTATAAAAATGGCCAGTACTGGACAGATTACGACATGAACTCTCTATAATCCTATTGATTCAACCATTTCAGTCCAACTGATAATCTGGCCCGGAAGAGCTAGTAATTTATTTATTTATGAGAGTTTATACCTTTGGGTGGGCATTAAAGTGGCCCAATTTGTCCACCCAAGGTCCAAAATACTAAAACTAAGTTAATTTAAATATATCATCTACACAAATCACATATTAAAAGTAAAATAACAATATATACAAAATCCTATGTCTTTTGATAGGTTAAACCATAGCCGCCCTGTGAAGCTCACTGGTTGTACACTCGAACAAATCCAGATCTCGAAACTGACTAAGCACAGTATTGAGTAGACGTATCGCCCGCGGTAATGGCGCCTGTCTCCCTAGTCCGGTCCTGCATAACGACTCTCCAAGCAGCTTATGTCGACAAGCTCTCACATAATTATCAGGGACGGCAATTGCTATCCGTTCAAGAACGGATGGATTGGTCAAGCGTCCAACAATTATGCTTGCCACATATTCCATCAGTGAATCCGCACTCCTTACTTCCAAAGTATTGTAGCCGACCATTCCAAGTAAGAACTCACTCAGATACAAGTATGGATATCCTACATAGTAACCATATTCTTTCTGGTATAGCCACCGAATAAACTTTCTCTGTGTTTTTCCACCATCTGTATGTACTTAGCCTCGTAAGGTTTCCAAATGATCGCGTTAATTTCCAGTTTGTTTCTAACAAAAGCATCGTAGAGAGCTTTTATAGCCGGAATGCTATCTAAATGTCGAGCCTGATGCAGAAAAAATCCAAGAGTTCTAAAAGCTTGGACACATATTTTTCTTACGTGATCCTAAAAGATAAATCTTCAGTCATTAGAACCCCCAGATCTCTTACCAGATTTGTTTGTGGAATAACAATGTCACCGAGATGATAATGTACCACCAATAGTTGCTTAGAACGAGTGAATGTAACAATAGAGCATTTTTTGTCATTAAAAAATAGCTTATTGCGCTCACTCCACAGTTTCACACTATCTATGTCTCGAAAATAAAACTATTGCTGTAGTCATGGATTTTTAAGAAGAGTTTCAAATCATCTGCAAATAATAGACAGTGAGCTGTGCTGACACTCTCCGGCAACATTTAACATCAACAAAAATTCTAAAGGCCCTAAATTAATGCCTTGACTTACACCTGAGAATGTATAGTACGGCTCCGAGACGTTGCCTTTATACTGCACGTACTGCTGGTGGTTACGCAAGTACGAAGCTAAGAATCGAAGCAAATGCGAACTGAGTCCTGCCTTTGAGAATTTTTGAAGAAGTATGTCATTATCTACAGTGTCAAACGCTTTCCGAAAATCGAAATAAGCAGCATCCACCTGCAAGCCAGTGTCGACGGCCTCCACTGTGTATGACCAGAATGAAAGCAGGTTTGAAGTAGTAGAACAACCAACTCTAAAACCATGCTGAGCATCTGCCAACTGACTCTCCACTTGCCTACTAATTTGACACTGCAGAATTGACTCAAACAGTTTACCGAAAACTGACAATACAGCCACTAGTCACTTGACTCTGACTCTGAACCAGAATTTTTCGGAACAGGCACCACACGCGACAACTTCCAGACATCCGGATACAATGCATTTTGGTAACAGAGTTTAAATATATGATGCATCGGTTTGGCTAGCACCTTTCCGCAGTCTTTCACTATATAAGTTGGAATACCATCAGGTCCAACCGAGCGTTTAGGTTTAAGGGACTTGATCGCAAGTTCTACATCTCCTTCCAATATGGCAGATATAATGGAATATGGAGGTTTTTTTTTTAGTTTGATTCAACAAAGCGAGTCCCTATATTACACGGCCAAAAACACGAGACCAAATAATGTACAGCCAATAATACGCAACCAATATTATGTGGATTGGCCTCGTAATATCAGGGTGTACATTATTTGGTTGCATATTATTGGCCGTGTAATATCACCCCGAGTAGATTTTATACAGGCGATAATATGCAGCCAGGACTACAAAGCCAAATTATGTACACGTATTATTGGCTGCACATTATTGGCTGTGTAATACAGGTCGGACACTTTTTGTACGGGCGATAATGTACAGCCAATAATAGGTGTACATACAGACTAATATATGGAAATGTCATAGTCGAAGCCTCGTTTGCACATTCCAGTATCTTTTTACCACAGATTATGAATCGCGATAGCTACGGCGCTGCGGGAAGTGTTGCCCGTCCGCCCATGTAAGAAAGCACAGGTACCAATGCTCTCTTCCACAGTTTCGGTTTTTTGTTACCAGCTTTTGCCGCTCCAGCTCACCCTGGTACCTGCACTTTGTTACAGACGATGGGGGCTGCAAACCCTCTGCGCCTCCGGCTTTTTAAAAACACTCTAGTGTAGGGCAAACAAGACCACGTGGAGTCCGGGTTGGCAGATTTGGTTCAATATTATGCATCCAGTTGTACTTGTATTATTGGATAACACTGGCTGTAATAATGGCTGTACATTATCAACCCGGACTAATTTTGTACGGGCAATAATACACAACCAGTATTAGCCGTCCAAATATCACAAATCCATATACACGTAATATCAGGCTGTGTAATATTGGCTGTACAATACTGGTCATACATTATTTTGGTTGTGTTATATTGTGTCCCAACAAAGCTACAATTTAATATCAGTTTTTAGTTTATGGATTGTAAAGGGGCTAAAGCTACTTAAAAAGCTGTTTTGACTGCTTCTTGCTGAATTGAACCCTTTTTCAAATAATTTGTTCCTATGTGTTACTTATAAATTCAGTATGGACAATAATTTGTAAATCATATCAATGTAAAATACCTGAGTTGTAGCTTGGTGATGTGTGTTAATTGAGGTATGTACAGAAATAAATAAATAAAAAAGGTTTTACTTTTTGATAACATACATTGAGTTCATTAAAATTAGAATCAGATTGGAACTGTTTTCAGTGTGCAAAGTTTATACCGCAAATGTTTCAAAGTTTATTTACAATATTGAGGTGTGGAACTGTATTTTTCTGCAGCTTGTTTTTACATATTTGCTTAATAAGAAAGGAAAATAAAAATGACTCATAGTAGATTGTACATTGTCTTTAAATAAATGTTTTCTAGAATGGAGATGGATATAATGGTTAGATTTATGGTGGAGATGTTTTAACAAAAACTAGGTAGAGTTAGAGGTGGAGTATGCAGAGTTGCGATGCAATACCTGGTATCTAAAATCGTCATGGTTGGTGTTGATCGTGCAGTTACATTCTTAGACACGCGATGTGACAACGCGCCCAGTGAATCGTGACCGCAGCGCTGATACATCTTATCCCAACGTACAACAAACCGGCCGCAGTCTCCACTCCCGACCAAACACCCTTTATTTACTCAAACCATCAGCTGTACATATTACGTCAACGCTCGAAAAACTTAACATTACTACACAAAGAAAGCGCGTAACATAAAAAACAACAAATCTTCACGACCTATTGATAATTAATAATAAATACCTAATTTATTAAACAATTACCATCGATATATATATCGATCTAGTAAATAAGCAAACTTATCCCCACTCTTACCTTCAGATAACTCCAAGTCCAGTTCGGCTAGTTTATCTCTCACATCTTCCGGCAACTTGGAAACATCAACACATAAGTCAGCCATTGTGAAAAAAACACTTTTCTCTCACAAAACAAATAAAGTTTTTTATCGACAACAATTCAAGAAACCATTATGACACATGGCCATCTTGAATTAGAAATAATCTCCCTGAATTCCCGCACGAAACTGAGTAAATTGACAGACGCAGACGATGATTTCGAACAACGAACAACCCGCTAGAGGACGCAAGGATAGCAGTAGTTAGTTCTCACTACGCAATTTTAGGACTTAGACCTAAGCGTAATTCATAATCTTTCATCCATAGTGATGTGATCGTGTCAGCCATGTCGGATCGTCTAGTGTCTGCAGACTTGCGGACTTATTGCAAGGGCCCGACCACATATCTTAGCTTCAATCGGATTGTCAGTATCGATATCACTAATGCCTTGCGATAGAGTCGAAATTGCTATGAAAAAAGTGATAGTCCGATTGTAACCAAGTTATGTAATCGGGCCGCAGAAAGTCTATTAGCAATGAGATATTAATGGGGGATTTTCCGACAGCCGTTTATATAATAGAAAATTTTACAAAATGACCCAAGTGATGGCGTCAGCAAACAAGTAACAGACACGAACCTTATTACAGATACCTGCAGCCCGATTACAGAACTTGGTGACAATCGGATTACCACTTTTGTCATAGCAATTTCGACTCTATCTCAAGGCATTAGTGATATCGATACTGACAATCCGATTGAAGCTAAGTTATGTGGTCGGACCCATGGTCACAGAATACCATACTTAGTTTCAATCAGATTATCACTTTCTTCATAGCAATTTCGAATCTATCGCAATGCACTAATGAATTTGACGGATTTAATCATATATGATCAATATTACGTAATGGCACTGCAGATGTCAACCATCCTATGACGCATAGCATGAAATTTAAAATGCCGGACCTCATAGTTATGTGACGTATAAACAACAATTGATCTGATGGAAAGATTTTACATTATTATGCAATAAGTAGTATTATATTATTATTATAAAATAGGCAAAATAATATCGCACTAAAAATGAAGTAAAGTTTGATTATTTTTGACGTGAAAACGTCTATAAATATGCTTCCTTAAGGAGGCAATCCAAAAAAACTGATGATAACAAAATCGGGGGATAGATACAGTTTAGTTTTGCAGCTCCATATCTATCATCGATATTCAAAATTTAATTCCACTACTTCATAGCTAACGGATCCAAGTATTCATCAGAGTCACCTCCTATTATCACTACTTCCTGGGACAACATGTATAGGAGACTAAATAAGGCTTATACAGGCGGCCCGTGTTCCCGGGGCCTGACCACATAACTTAGCTTCAATCGGATTGTCAGTATCAATATCACTAATGCCTTGCGATAGAGTCGAAATTGCTACGAAAAAAGTGATAATCCGATTGTAACCAAGTTCTGTAATCGGGCTGCTGATCATCGAGCGTATCTATATAAAAGCACATAAAATTATATGTCAGTATGTATATTTTGAAAAGAACGTATTTAATTATAGGGACAGAATCTTATGCAATTCACTGCAAAGTTCTAAAGTAGGCAGTCAATCAGAGTTACTGATTATAATCAACGTCATACCTTGTCTTATAACTAAAGTTTAATTTGATGTCCTTGTTACATTATTTACATACTAAAATGGTTCAGAGACATGTACTGATCTACCTATGACACTACACAAGGCTTACACTAGGATTAATTAAAATTAAATTCAAATATTTTCTCAAATAAAAAACCTTGAACGAAAATACGAGTAGGGTTGTGACAATTTGATACCCTGGAAATAAATCGATTTTGTTTGAAGATTAATCTGTTATCGATTTAAACGGAATTGTCGAGTGTAAGCCATTGAGGTATTATTACTACGTATAAAGCAGACGTCACGAATAATATCTTTGCACATTGTGGCAGGCTAATGAGTCACAGATGCGACGCAAACTGCAAAAATTCGACACTTTGTTTTAATCTACCTACCGAATTTCTATGAACGAATAAAAATAAAACACCATCTGATAAAGTTAATAACACAGTTTAGTTTATTTTCTTTTCAACAATATAAATTTTTTCGATTCACTGCAAGTCTGTACTCCCACTTTAGCGTTAAAGTCTCCTACCATAACGTTGTAGTGGGCCCTTGTGGTGTTATATAGGGCCGAAGATATATCATCAAACATATCTTCTACCTCATCATCCGAGTGTGCTCAGGTCGGTGCCTTAGCCTGTACCTTAAGGGTATAGCTTTCGGTCAGCTCAAGAACCAGGTACGCTACCCTGGTCGACACACTGGATATTTCTACAACATTATCAATGAGAACTTTGTTAACGAGGAACCCCACGCCACCCTGAGACTGCTGATCGCCCTCTCAGAAGTAGAATAGGTGGCCTGATTCCAGGGTTACTGTATCCTCCCCCTCTTTTCAGACTTCACCTAACCCTAGGATGTGCCACCTTATGTTGGTAAGCTCCGTCTCGTGTTGCGCCATGTGATCGTCAAGCCTAATCGTATGTCCATTGTACGTAGCCGGGATCAGTTGTTTTTGTTTCGGGTGGCCTACGGTAGCCCGAGGATTCTTTGCACCCCCTGCCCTGCTATTTCTTTGACCGCCACCTTTGTCAAGACTAGCACGGTGACCGGGAACTGAGGCCATTTATTGTTTGTGCCGTTCATGAGGAGATTATGCCCATAACCGCCACGCTGAGCATTCGGGTTGGCGACTCGGATTCTTACACCGGTGACGCTGCTGCCCGTCACCAGCCTGTGTCATTTATCTACGCTTGTTTTTGGGATGGTTATACCGCCATCTGTCGGTCACCAGAGCCTCGTTCGTTATCCAGCAGGATGACCGCGTGCAGGTGAGGTTGGCTTGGAGCATTGAGATTATATTCGCTCCCATACATCCCCTAATAAAAACTAATGAACCAATTTTAATGAAAATTATATAGGGCTTCACTGAAAGTCTACTACCCTTTTGAACAAATCATTTACCATCCAAAGCGGTTTAGAACTCTTAGATATTTAAGGCAATATAAACACAATTCAAATGGATTAACTAAAAAAACAATTTATTCTCGAAATACTACTGACCAATTTTAATAAAATTAATATGGGACCACCTAGAGAGTATACCCTCTCAAATGAAAGAATTTTCAAAATCGGTCCGTAACTAATGTAGCAATCGGAATAAATAATTTTAAAAGAAAACTTACTAACTCGTACAATCAAATATAATAACCGTCTCATTTTGTGAAATCGATTAAAAATTTTGTGACATCGAATAAGTCTCTATATATCGTAGTACTCACGTACTCTAGACATGCTTTTGACGTCACAATGAGAGTTTTTGATTATCGCCATTATGTGACCGGCCCATTGCAACTTCAGTTTGCTAATTTTTTGAGCTATGTTGGTGACTTTCGTTCTCTGCCAGATCACATTGTTTTTGAAGCGATCTCTTAGAGAAACACCATGCATAGCTCGCTGAGTGACTTTGAATTTGCTCAAAAACTTTCAATCAGAATCCACGTGTCAGCTTCGTATGTCATTACGGGTAGGAAGCACTCATCAAAGTCCTTCAGGCATTGTGGGATGGGCAACGAGAAGACAAATGACGAAGTTTCCCAAATGCTGCCCAGCCCAGCCGAATACAGTCTCAAAGTAATTTTTGCCTAACATAAGAGCTTGTAGGTAGACATACCCCTGCACAAATTTGAGAGGCATGCCACTAACGACTATTGGTTCAGGTGTAATGTGTTGATTTATCATCAATTTAGTTTTATTGATGTTTATGCAGAAGCGTTACGTTGGAAGGCATCTGCTAGGCTGGTCAGCATTTGATGCATCTCTTGTAGCGACTCCGATATAAGGACAATATCATCTGCAAATCTCAAGTGTGAGATGTACTCGCCATTTATGTTGATGCCCATTCCATTCTAGTCCAACATCTTGAACATATCCTCTATTGCGTTGGTAATCAGTTTCGGGGATATGACATCCCACTGTCAGACTCTCGCGAGCAATTAGATTTTTTCAGTTTTCCGAATCTGGACTTGGACGGACATCGTAGCAGCGACATACAGGCACCTCAATACTTTAATATAACGCCAGTCCACTTGACATTGCTGCAAAGAGTCCAGAACAGACCAGAATTCAATGGAGTCACTGGCCTTCTCGAAGTCCACAAAAGCCTGACACAGCGGCCGATTATACTCTTCTGACTTCTGCATAATCTGGCGCGCTCTGTGAATGTGATCTACGGTGCCATATCCTCCACGAAACCCAGCCTGCTCGGGAGGCTGGAATTCGACAAATTACGCTCGATACGATTTGTGAAGACTCTTGAGAACTACTTATAGATGTGACTCAGGAGTGAGATGGGCCTATAATTCCTATATTTTATCCCCTTTCTTGAAGAATAGTATTATAATTCTCCCACAGTTGATGACGGAATTAAATAAAGCTTGTATCTCTCTGAGGACAGGAGGACCTCGGACCTCCTACCTTTAGGGCCCAAGAGGTAATACTGTCCTCACCAGGGGCTTTCCTGTTCTGCAGTTCATGCTGACATCTGGCAGTTCATCGGTGCAGTGGTGGGTCAGTAATTCAGTATGGCTCTTGAATCTTCAGTAGGGATTTCCGGTCGAGAAGCATAATATGGAGCATATAATCGGCTATAGAAATCCTTGACCTCAGCGAGAATATCCGGTTTTGTCATCAGCTGTTTGCCAGATGACTCTTCCTGAGTAAAACCTTGGATCCTCGGTTTTGCTCAATTGCTTTTTGTATAAGGCGTGTTTTGGAGCACCGAAGGTCACGTCACGTCAGTTTCGTGATTTTCTAGTTGAGAGTCATCTGCTCTGCCAAAGAGGCCTTAGCATATTCCCGTCGTTGTGCCATTAACTGGAGAGTCTCGTCTGAGAGCTTGGATTTCTGGCCCTTACGCTGCAGACTACAGAATGAAAATACTCACCACCGTGCTAAGACCCTCGTAAACGTCATTTGTGGTATCCACGGCAACAAATCGTTGATATCCTATTTGATCATTTCAATTAAACTAAAGGACTTGCAGTGGGAGGTTGTGTTGTGTTGTGCACGGCCGAAGGCGGGCAAGGGATGGGGAAATTAAGGGGAGGTGTATTAGGGGTAGTGGGCTAGGGGCGATTAGAGGAGGGTGGGGTAAATAAGAAAACAGTGACGGGAGGATGGGGTAAGATTGAAAAAAGTGAGGGCAGGGTAGGGGATATGAAGGAAGGGTGCGGGAAAATGAGGGAAGAACGGGAAGAAATGAAGGCAGCGTAGGAAAGTTAGAAAAAGTGAGGACGTGTGGATGTCATAATTGTTTATCATCGTAAATAACTAACTTCATTATTTATCGCCGTTTGTCATTCTTACATTTGTCTTTCATTGATTGTCACAACTCTATAGTGACATGTTGGCATCACAATTTTGTGATTATCTATCTATACTTATAATAAAACTGTAACAGGTCTAATTCTGTACATTTAAGGTATTTAGTAAATTTTTATTGGAGGCTGTTCTTTATTCGATACTGAAGCCAAAACTGTTTAATTTTTCATTTTTGTCTGTCCACCTGAATCTTGGCCACGCATCACGCTGGAACTAATTAATGAATCTAAATGAAACTTGCATGATTTTAGTTCATTCTACGAGCTAGGACATGGAATACTTTTCATCCCTAAAATTTAATGAGTTTCCGCAGGTTAGGAGTTGAAAGTTATTTTAAAAGAACACGTATTACGCTGAAACTACTGGACAGATTTTAATGCGACTTGGCAAAGTTATAGTGTATATAATAGATAAAAAATTAATATACTTTTTATTCTGAAAAAATAAAGAGTTTCTGCAGGATAGGCGTTCAAATTCTGTAAATTGAAGATAATTTATAAATTGTTTTTCGAGGCTCTTCATTATTTGGTACTCACGCCAAAACTACAGAATGAATTAAAATTAAAGTTGGCATGATTTAAGTTCATACTACGAGGTAAGACTTTAGATACTTTTCATCCCGAGAAACTAAAGGATTCCCGTATGATATTTTATTTGGAGTTGGTATTCAAGTTTTCCAGTTTATAGTTACTTCCGTAGTGTACCTCTAGGATACTCAAGGAATATTCCTCCAAATTTCAAATCTCTAGGTCAACTGATAATCGGTTAATCGGGACTTAAAATTAGCTACTGAACAAGAATATACTTAAAATATAATTAAATCATGTTTTTTTGGTTGTCTGTTCCCGCACCACGTGTATTCTAGGCTTTGAATTAAAAACTGATGTGTGTGGTGTCTCAATCTGATAAATAGAAGCCGAGTAATCGCTAGAAAAACTATTTGACGGCAGAGTGAATTTTGGTATTTGGTACTTTTGGTCCTGATATACTTAACACATAGATTACTTTTAAACCAGAATTAGAATTATTGTTGGCCATATAAAAAGGCAAGTCATATTTTACAATTCTTTTGTACTAATATAAAACTCTAAGGCATAAAAAAATCACACAATAAAAAAACGCACTATAAAAATATGATAATAAAGTTTAGGAAAATGTCATTGTTTATTATTACATTGCTTAATCATTACATGAGTCATAATACAAAAATGAAGATTCCACTAATGGCATGGTCATAAATTTATTTACAGAATAAATTGGAATGAGTACAACTTTTTTTTTTTTTTTTTTATTCATTTATGTTTAGTTTCTGTTTTTCAGGTTTAGTTCCAGAGAAATGACCACGTGGGCAAAGCCGCGTGTACAGCTAGTTAATTTTAATGGAATGAGAGAGGTAAGTGCGCTTTGTTGCAGCTGATGGGGGGCTGCCCTTTCTCTACGCCTCCCAGCTTTAATAAAATACTTAGTTTTGGTAGGGCAGTTAAGATCACATGGAGCTGGGGCACAGTATTACAATGAAACTGTGATTGGGATTGGCCGATATTATTGACACCATTACTCTACTCATAGCAAACTTTTTTTTGTTATGGTATTATTAACTCAAAAAGTATTATTATAACGGTTAAAAGAGTTTTTTTGTACATGAAAAAGTATAATGGCTGGCATTAATCATTATAATCCATGTCTGCTCTTGATGTTTAGTACCCTTATCCAAAAAGTTGTAATCACCCAGGCCAGTGAAAAATGTTAGGAACTCCCAATGAAATTATTTAAATTATCCTGTAATGAAGAAATTTCGAAATATAGAGGAAGAAAGGCTATACCTGTCCATTTGACCGATAAGAACAACCAATTTGTCGGCTCGGTATTGCCTATACAATTATGTGTTGGCTGTTAGAGGTCTCGTGGACAGATAACTATGCAAATGCATAGGCTGCCATATCGGACCGGATGAAGTATCAGTGGCCCAATTCCATAACTTGGCTACAATCGGATTATCACTTTTTTCATAGCAAATTCGACTCTATCGCAAGGCATTAGTGGTTGCGATACTGAGAATTCGATTGAAGCCAAGTTATGGAATCGGGCTGCTGTTGTTGTTGTCGGTTGCGGTGGACAGACGGCCAAACTGTATCTTTGGAAGTTCTGTAGTGCTATTATCTATCATGGTTTCAATCCGAATGTCAATACCGCTATCAATAATGCGTTGCGATAGAGTCGAAATTGCTACGAAGAAAGTGACAATCTGATTGAAACCAAGTTCTGTAATAGGGCCACTGAAGACACAGATATGGCACAGGATTAGACATTTCCTACTGTCGTTGCACAGGACCGACACATGACCAAACATACATAAATAGGGTTCCGTTTCGGAACCCTTTTTTTCGGTCGCTTTTGGACAGTGAAGCGGGTATTTATAGCAGAAAAACGAGAATATATATAGATATATAAGTTCAGTTTGTTCTCATTTGCATTGCAAACTCCTTTTCATAAACAAGATAGAGCAGCAATAATGGCAGCACCCAAACAAAATGGACGTCAAATGGATATTGGACATGCATCCGGTAGGTGTCGCTGTGCGTAATTTTCATTTCATTCTTCTTCCGTCATTCTCAATCCCTGCCTAGTTTTTCTTTTTATGATAAATTCGGTATGTGGGTACTCTAGTTAGCTGTAAAAATTTATTCTCGTAATGGCTGCCACGCTAAATGTGTAGCTTATTGGTTATGTCAAGTATATAGAATCTGTGTTCGTATGTGGTGGGGTTCGAGATCAACAAGTGCACAGAACAATGTTCGTATGAAAGCAGTTTAGTATCAGTCTCCCTGGGACGTTTCCTTTTTTGGCGATTAAGTTAGGGACTCAGCGTTTGTGTGCTGTATCTAATAAACCATAATCTATGCCGGGTGAAAAGTGCGGGGACGGTCCATATTGAGTGCCAAGTGGTCAGTGGAGAGTGAAAATGACGGACAATAGGTCGTCGTCGGCGCTGTTCAAGCGGGCTGAACAGTTGAAGCGATGGGAGGAATCGGACACGAACAAGCAGAGCCCGACACCGAAGCACGCGTCGCGGATCCAGTTCTCGTCGGGGATCGTGTTCCTGGCGGCATGCACGGCGGGGGATAAGGAGGAGGTGCAGCGCCTGCTGAAGATGGGCGCTGACATCAACACCGCCAACGTCGATGGCCTTACTGCGCTGCATCAGGTGAGCTATACACACCATAGATACACTAATAGCCCGTAAGCATCTTAAGCTAATATCCAGGTATGTTAGACAGTGTCCGCTGTTATATTTTGGCCACGAACATCCTGTCTCTCATCAGACTCTTTACCTGTTTCATATGACAATGTTCAACACTGTTCTCAGTAAGTCTTATATCTGATTCTAGGTACACCAAGTATATACAATAGTATACAAATAAATGCTAGCAGAAAAAAGTATATTTATTTTTTGGAAAACTTTGAAAAATCATTAACAGCCTTCATTTGTCGTTTAGGCCTCTCCATAAGCATACCACAGAGCCTATTCTTTGGCTTCATATTTTGATCCACATATGTAATTTTTCCTGTAAAATATTGTTTTTATTTATAGAATGATATAAAAAAGTTAGTACTTATTAATGTACCTAACCTCTAACCTCATAGGATATGTTTAATAGAATGCGCATCACATCAGTAAGCTGTGGGGTTAATCTGTAGGTATGTACATAAAACAAGTATAACAATGTCTCTCTTATTCATTTTGTAGCTTCTAAGTACATCACTATGATATCAATAACCTAATATTTTCAACATCCGATTCTACCTATAGTGTTATGTCCTACCAAAACTATAGAAAAAACAAAATGTCATGACTGGTGACCATCACTTGAGTAACAAAGAATAAAGAGAACAAAATATAATATTATAGTTTTCCCGCCCGCTATTTCGTACGCGCATACTACTGTTTATCGCGAAAAAAAGCATCCTACTTTATTCTAGGATATTAAAAACCAATGCCAAATAAGGTGTAGCACCAATGCTTTTGATGTTTTTTAACAGACTTGTTATTTCATTTCCATGGCAACCACAGACCATTCTGTGACGGCAACTGTTGCTTACAGTGATTAATCAACATTTTCCAGTTTGTCCATGCACTTACATTTTTCCAGGATAAAAAGTGCCCTATGTTTTACTCCAGGGTTTAATCTATCTCCATTCTAAATTTCATCAAAATCCGTCCAGCAGTTATTGAGTGAAAGCTCCCCAAACAAACAGAAAACAATTCACTTTTATATATTGGTATGGATTATAGTATGTTTAGTGTGATGTTAAGATCTTATCTAGACATTGGGGATGTGGAGAACGTCCATGAGTACATAAACTTAGGCCAAATAGTCTCTTTCCAGGCAAAACAAGATAAAAAAGTTGCAAAACATTAGAATAATGCACCAAAAAACGCCTGAAGGAGCTATTGGCCATGAAGGACCTGATAGAGGGAAACCTTACAACTGTATTAAAACTTAAACACATGGACTGTATGTATGGATGGTATGTATGCATTCTCCCCATTCCCACATATGGTGCTCAGACTTGATCTTTGACGAATCACCAGAAGTCCGCCCTCAGGTAGTGCCAGCAACCAATGGAGTGCAGTATTCTGGGTGTTCTGTTTACAGACCTCATTAGAAACAGTTTTCCTCAAAGGTACTAAGGGCTTTGAAAATTTTGGCATAGTCCACAATCTTGTTTTTTTTATTCAGTTTTGCGGCACACAATGAAACATTCTTATATTCTAGAGTATAATGTTCTTAAGTGTCAAGCTTTAAAGATAATTAGAGGTAAAGATAGCTACAAACTCATCGAAAATCATATAAAATAAGCGAATTAACAAGAATATATTATTTTTTAAATCATGTCTGTCTGTATGTTTGTTTGCATATCACGTAAAAACTACTGGACCGCTTGCGATGTGGTTTTCATTGTTGGATAGCTTAAGGTTTGACTTCAAAACTGGGGTATGTGGTATCTTAATACGATGATTAGTTGTCGACAAATCGATAGTATATTGTACTTTATAGGTACTTTTGCAAGTTGAAGTAGCAATGGGCAGGCCATATAGTTCGCAGAACCGACAACCGCTGTGGAATAAAGGTTCTCGAATGGCGACCACGAACAAGCAAGCGAAGTGTGGGGAGACCCCCCACACAATGGACCGACGACATTGTTGCTATCGCAGGAAGTCGGTGGATGGAGGTGGCACAAGATCGCTCGTCATGCCGCTCTTTGGGGGAGGCCTATGTTCAGCAGTGGACTTCTAAAGGCTGACATGATGAGTTACTTTTGGTTACTGGTTACTGGAATAACACGTATAGGCTACTTTTAAATAAAATGACCATGCGGGCAAAGCCAGGGTAAAGCTAGTACGTATAATAAAGCATAGCTTAGGATTTGACTTAAAAACTGGGATACTTGGTATCTCAATCTGATAAGTAGAACCCGAGCAATCGATAAAAACTTGACGGCTGAAGGAATTTGGATCAAATATTGGATGCTCCTAAAATAGCACATATAGTACTTTTAACCTATAGTAATTACCACGGGTTCAGCTAGTATTTCATATAGTAACATCTGAGGGATTAAAGTGGTATTAAGCTGGCCATGTCTGCCGCACACTAGAGGAATTGAGGGCAAACGCAGCATCACAATGGGTGCCCAGAAAAGAGAAGAGACATAGCGGTAGACCTTGGCGATACTGGCATGATGAGCTTGACACATTTGCGGAGGACTGGTACCAGAGAGCTTTGAACCAACAAAAGCGAAAGGAGGAAAGGGAGGGCTTTGCCCAGCAGTGCAAATCTGGCTCATAATAATAATAATAAAATCATTTTTAGGAGAATATTTTAATTAAAATCATTATTCTTCAAACATTAATATTATAAAGTTTTAAATTGGTGTTCACTGGAGCCCATGTGACCAATAAATGCATTCAGACATCTTGACATATCTGATTGCTGCCATACAAGCAACAATTGGTTTGACAGTGGGCTCCAATTACCTTTAGAGTATGATGTAAATTGCCACAATTGCACTTGAAACATGATGAACTGAAACACTTGAAACTGTATATTCATAAATATTTTGTTTGTGACTTAAATATTTCACAATTATTAGTTGTAATTCCTTAGGTTTTCTTTATTAGTGTTGATTACTATACTCATTAATATTTTGTCAGAAAGTAGGTAAGTATTTTCATTACACTCAACAGCAACAGCAGCTAGTGCTCTAGACTAGATAGAATTAAATACATTATTAAGCATTACTTGGATAGATCTCTATGGATAGGCTCTGCCGTACTTTCATTTGTGCCGATTCAAATCGCCCCACCGAGCGTCCATGGTTCTAAAATGTACAAATACGTTAGTTTCGTAAACGCTCACTACTAGGTACCAAACTTGATAGTCTCTCTAAGACCAAACTACTGCTATCACAGTGCCAAAATGGCGATAACCAAAACCGCTCATTGCGAAGTACGTCAATAGCCTGTCTAGTGTACGGTGTAATGTGCAGTTGTCTATGGTGAAAACCGTTATTATAACTCCCGAACAAAGAGAAGGGTGTTAGTTTAGGGTGTGTATCACTGTGTGTCTGCCTGTGGCATCGTGGCTTCCAAACGAATGGACCGATATTGATGCGTTTTTTTTTTCGGTTTGAAAGCTGATGTAATCGAGATGATTCTTAGCTATATGGGGGGCCGGGGGGTTGAGAAAAGGGGGGTGAGGATCGCAGCTTCCAAACAATTGGACCGATTTTGTTGCAGTTTATTATGTTTGAAAAGTGATGTGATCGAGATGGTTCTTAGCTATATGGGGGGCGGGGGGGAGTTGAGAAAGGAGAAGGGTGGGTTGAGAAAAGGGGAGGGGATGAGTATCGTAGCTTCCAAACGAATGGACTGATTTTGATGCGGTTTTTTAATGTTTGAAAGATAATGTGATTGAGAAGCTTCTTAGCTATAATGGGAGGGGGGGATGCGGGGCTTATATATTTTTTAATTTGTGCTTGTTTTCGTGATTTCCGGGACAATTTAGGTGCGTTTTTAATTTGAAATGAGTTGCCTCCGGGGGTCCATGGTCCCATAAAAGTTGTGTAGATTTTTTCAGTGAATCCTTCTCTTAAAACCTTCTCTAGTTCATTGAAAATTAGTCCTATGAATTTAATTTACCTAGCTACGCTTCGAAACTTTACTTTTAATTTGTAATAGTCAAAATTTCCATTACTCTGGTGAACTTAATGTATGGAATTTTAATGGTACCATAGTAGTTTCTGTACTATAATAACTACGAAAGTAGTCTGTGAGAAAAAATGGTACCAATTACCAAACTATGTTGTTAACCAGAACAAACTGAATCAAATAGTTCTTAGAGAGGTGTCCACCGCAACAGTCCAGAGGCAAAAAAACGAACTTTGGGCATTTTTCGCTCCTACCTCCCATTTTCGATTGAGTACTTACCACCGTTCACAGTACATCCTGTCCGAACTCACCACAAAACCACAAAAACTATAAAGCTTAAATATCTGGGCCCCAATTCTGTTAGCTATTGAGCGGCGATAACGCAAGTCGACTGCATGTTTTTTTTTGTTGCGAAATTTTCTTTATATGCCATTTAAAAGTGCTATTAACGAACATTTTAAGAAAATTAAAAAAAAAGACAAAATTCGAAAAATTTCGCTTCGAACAGTTTTAAGGGGCAAAAGTAAAAATGTCTCAAAAAAAATTATGCAATCGACTTGCGTTACCGCGGTTCAATAGTTAACAGAATTGGGGCCCTGATATTATGCACGTTCTTGGCTTCTTGGAGCTTGAGAAGAAAGGTTTTTTCTTTAGATGTACAAATGGGGGTAAAAGTTAGTTTAGTACCCATGCATCTATTTTTAAAATGATTTCTTATAGCATACGTATGAACAATATGTGTACTGTGATAATTTTAAAAAGCCTAACATAGAACTAATCGCCTATCGTCGGATTGAGAGTGATGTTTTGTGTCATTTATTTATTTCTGTCACATTGTAAGTATTTTTTTATCAAACAGTTATGATCTTGTATAGGATATGTAGAGGAAGATCATAACTGTTTGATCATTTTTTTGATAACTTACAACTTTTGATAATAAGTTAGATGACTTTAGTTATAATTATTACTAGTGGCTCACTGTGGCTCTGTGAGCTGTAGACCTCGCGAGCACAAACTTTTTTGCAAACAATCTAGCGTTACACAGTAGCACCATCTAGTTACCTTATTGTAAAAGTAACATTAATAACCAAGCTGCTCCATCAATCCCTACCTAGTAGGTAAAGGGCTGTTTCCACTGGAAGAAACCTAAAAGTGAGCAATTTACTACATGTTTTGGAGCTATTCTTCACCAAATTTTATGAGATCAACGTTAAGTTACAATTTTTCAAAAAAAACGAACCTTTGGGGAGGCAAGCTTCTTTGATTACCAGAAGTTTGCCTCCCCCTACAAAACACGTTAAAAACACGTTCAAAAATTCCGTTACAAACAAACATACATACATACATACATACATACATACAGGTGGAACTAATATTCGTAAGTGTGATAAAAATATTATTAAGCTCTGCTCTCTCCGGCAATTTGTCTTACGTACAAGCGCGTTTTCATTTAAGAAAAAACAAATCGTTGTGAAAGATAGCACAGATAAATCTTGTTTACCAGGTAGTAAAATTGGAGGGGGCGCGGCACCCCCCCGTTTGATTTTAAGAGGGGCATTTGGTCCCCTCTGCACCCCACTTCCGCTGTCCCTTCCCCCAATCAAAAATCCCCGACGTCTAAAAAATTCGTTAAACCCTACGAATAAAGAAAGTACTTATTCGTAGGTTAAACCTATATACCAAGTTTCGTCTAGATCGGTTGAGAAATGCGACCTGTAGTACAGCCGGAGATCCGGACAGTGCGACACATCCGACATCCGGACTGATACGAAAGCATTTTTGCCCAAGCTGAAACGGAGACGCTCCGCTCGCGCTTCGCGTTCGCTCGATTAATAATTTATGTTATTTATAACTTAAGTTATGTAACGGGAACGGGAGATAGTTTACACAGGCAACGCTACGTACGCGGCAATCGTATTGCTAGGAAAATAAAAGGTTAGCGCAGACTAATCGCCCCGGCACCGGATCGGCCCCGCATCGCCGAGGTGTCAACTCGGCTACGTCCGCGCCCGGGGCGAACGCCGCGCTTTACGGCTTGGTGATGGCTGGTTGACGTCTAGACTTGGTGTATTCCCAGTAGACGCTATGGTTGTTAAGTAACGGTGCTACTGGGATTTTTCTTCCCAGAGGTTCCATTACCTGGACCACTGGGATTTTAATTCTCTGAAGTCCAGTTATTCTCATGGAAAATACACAGACCCACAGACGTGTTTTGTGGTTACAATAGGCAATTAATTTATACTCTTTTCTTTTGTGTGATTTTATTTCTTTCAGGCTCCTTTATTTGGGTAACAACATCTTATCATCTTAAGTAGGTATATAATATCTTATCGTCTTATATAACATTTTAGTGGTACTTATGAATTGGAAAAAACAACATACTATTTCTAATTAAAGAGCTTATGACCCTAAATGAAAATAAATTATGATCAAAAAGATCACACATTTTCCAGGTTGACCACGTGCTTTCACTTTTGATCCAATGCATCAGAAGGATCAACAAAAATAGGTTTCTATCGTGGTCCTACTAATAGCAAAAAATAGTAGATCCACGAGAAAACGCCGTCTTAAAACCACATTTCCAGTATAAGTGTTTCATTTCGTAGTCTATCATGTAGGTACCAACACAAAACAAAAACAAAAATCGGGGTCGGGAATGTAAGGAGTCTAGGTGCCACTGAAGCTCTGGGAAGACAAATTCCAGTAGTCTCGTCGTCACTGGACAACAAATAGCGGGACTACTGGAAGGAAATATTCATTGCTGAGCAGGCCCCGAGGGGCATTAAGGGTGTCCGCGAGTCGTAGCTGCAGCGACCGCGAGAAGTAAGCGCGGCGACGACCCGACGTAAGCGAGGTGACGGCGAGTTGACCACGCGTTACGGTGAGGCTATGCCGTTACGGTGCCGGGCGTTAGGTGTTAATATTTAATCTGGCTTAATTCTAGTATTTCATCAATGTAGCGCGCTTCCACGATCGGAAAAATCTATCGCATGGTGTGACGCGCGCAACGTTTCTCTGTCACTCTGCATGCTCGCGCTTAAAACTTTACTTTAAAATCTAGGCAACCATGAAAGTAACACATTTTTGAAATGGCTACCTAATACTGTTGGATGGAGAATAAAATAACCTTTCATTTCATTAAAAAACACATAAATAACTAGTTAGGGTATATTAATAACGCCTGCTTGTTTGTAGAAAATTTATCATTTAAAATCTAGGCAACCATGGATGTGACACACTTTTGACAAGGCAACCTAATACTGTTGGATAGGGAATAAAATAACTTTTCATAAAAAAAACTATTGAATAACTGATGAGGTTATATTAATTACGCCTGTTTACTTTTTGTACTTGGCAACTTCATAGTTAGGCTGAAGAGAGGGGAAGTAGGCAACCTATATTTTTTCGATTCTTCGTGTCGTGTCGAACATTCTTTCGAGAAATGCTCGATTTCATCAATAACCAATTGAGGAAGTTGATCAGAAAATGCTAGTTAAAGTTAATATTATTTAACAGTATTGGCCCCTGATTTAGCTAGGCAACCCATTTGCGATTTATCCATGTACTTACATATTATCTAACATCATAATATAATCTTTTCATCATTAAATAACACATGAGGGTATATATATTTCTTAGACCGTACCTTACTGTAATTTAAGACTTTCCTACTTCTCGATTATAAAAAACAAAATGCTATCCAAATTCTATAATATAAAGTAAACTTCCGCGAATCGTAGTTTCGGTCAGAATGCGGCAGCGGGTCACGTGCGCCGGAGTTTAGCACTCGGAATAACTTTCGATTGTTTCTGCCTTACGACGGACATCACTCGGACGGATTTAGATTCTGACACTGTCCGTCTACTCATTCCGATTACATTGCCGGCTTAGTTTGTGCCGCTGTCATTCATTTTTCATGAATAGCAGCATAGTTGCCAAATTAATAGTATCGCACTGACAAGTAAATTTATGCACGCGGCGTGCTTGTCATCAAAATATTGTCTAGGTATTCGATCTCTGTTCTAGAGCTACACGAGTTTTGGCGTCATCTACTCGATCTATTCATATTGCTTTTGGAAGCAGTTAGAGTGATAAAATGTTCATCGACGCTGAGACCCTGATTCTTCTGCCATATACATTTTTAAAACCTTTTATCTAACTTCACTTGTGTGTATGTATGTATCTATGTATTTTGTCTGTCCTGGAATCTTGCAATTCAAATTTCGAGCACTTTCCGATTAGCTAATATCCGGCTGAAACTTTCAGGGTAGCTCAGAAACCGAAGACAAAGTTTTTTTTTTAAATTATACTTATTGTTGTTGCACATTACCTACTCGTTCTGATGGGAGACGATAATACACGACCAAAATAATGTACGACCAGTATTGTACAGCCAATATTACACGGCCAGATATTACGTGTACATGGATTCGTAATATTTGGACGGCTAATACTGGCCGTGTATTATTGCCCGTACAAAATCGGTCCGGGTTGATAAAACACGGCCAGTATTACGCGACCAATATTACGTGTACAACTGGATACGTAATATCAGCCCGTGCCGATTTTGTACGACCAATATTACACGGCCAATAATACGAAGCCAACCATAGACAAGCTAGAATCACCCTTGATGCCTCGTTTGTGTAGGCGAGTCTAAAGATGAAAAAAACTGTCACAGAACCGAATCGGCCAACCCCGACTCCACGTGGTCTTGTCTGCCCTACACTAGAGTGTTTTTAAAAAGCCGGAGGCGCGGAGGGAGTGCAGCACCCGTCCGCTGTGACAAAGTGCAGGTACCAGGGTGAGCTGGAGCGACGGAGGCTGGTCGCCGAAGGTGACCAAAAAGCCGAAGCTGCGGAGGCGACCGTTGGTACCTGTGCTTTGTTACGCAAGGGCCGAAGGGTAGCACTTCCCGCAGCGCCGGAGCAATTGCGATTCATAATCTGTGGTTAAAGGAAACTGGAACGTGCAAACGAGGCTTTGACCATGTCATTTCTATATTTTAATCTGTGATGTACACGTAATATTGGCTGTACATTATCGCCTGTACAAAAAGTGTACGGCCCGTATTACACAGCCAATAATGCACACTCTGTTATTACATGTATATATTTTGGCTTCGTAATCCTGGCTGCGTATTATGGCCTGTACAACATCAGCACGGGGTGATATTACACGGCTAATATTACGCAACCAAATAATGTACACCCTGATATTACAACGCCAATCCACGTAATATTGGTCGCGTATTATTGGCTGTACATTATTTGGTCGCGTAATACTGGCCGTGTAATATAGGGACTCGTTCTGATTAAGTGCGCGGGACATATCACTGTACTCACAGTCACAGGCCTTCAACTCATGGTAAGATTATAGCGATCGGTCAGTTAACGCGCAGGACATTATTAACGAACCTTAATAGATGTAATTAACATGACCTGTTCGGGATTTTATTCTGAGAATAAATCGATTCAATGTACCATTTTAAACGTAAGAATCGTTTTTAAACTATAGGTATATTGTATTTTTATGTTTGCAATTTTATTTTACGAAACCTGGATCTATTAGCAAGTACCTATCTGTGTGAGGTAACGCAACTTAGTATGATTAATATTACAATTCTACGAAAGTGCACTTTACCAATTGCATGAATCATCATAATGTTCTGAAATTGCTAGTTCTCGTGTGAATTGAAATATTGAGAGTCGAAAACTAAACTCGTGCGTAATGTAAGCTCTTGTTAACTAGTAAATTATAAAGCCCATGTGTGAATTATTACATCAAATGGTTATCACAAAATCGAGCTGTGAATTTCTATTCCACCTCTAAACTTACAATGTCAGTCATACATTCTAACTGTTTTGGGTAACATCTGTGTGAGAATTTAGTATAGTAAGTACCTGACAGCGTATTAACACTCATGTAGACACTCTACAAGTATAATGCGTTGCAGTCTACAGTAGAGTGCGCTCGAGACACGGTCGGCTAGCCGCAGACGGGCGTGACTATTTGCGTGTCTCCCTACCTACACCCTAAGAAACAATGCGAAATCACGGTACATCATGGCCTTTTTTTGCGCAAATAAATGGTGATACCCACATAATATAGTCAATACAAAGAATACATCATCGTCGACAACATCGACACTTAACATCACGAGTACACGATCGTCGAAATGATGTTTTTTTTTGTAAACACGATTGTTGGTTTCTTGAAACCATAACAATGCATCGCATCAGTTATTAGCCCAGTGGTAACCTTTTGTTCTGAAAATGAAACGTTCCACATCTATCTATACTTTAAGAAAGCAGTAAGTACTATGCGGGCAAAGCCACGGGCACAGATAGTCTATACTTATAATAAAGCTTATAGTAAGCAAATAAGAGTTTTTTTGCAAAATTTAATATCTCTGGTTTCATTATTGCAATTTTCGAAGGGAACCCCTAATTTTTTGAAAAATAAAATCCTGCTAGTGTTACCCGCTGATAATTTAGCTTTCTTTAAGTAAAAGAATTTTTAAAATCGGGTCTATATTTTTTGAGTTTATCCATTACAGTCAAACAAACAATGAAATCTTTCCTCTTTATAATATTAGTATTATGTTTATGAACAAGCATATTGTACTTCAGTTATTGGTACTTTTGGTCCTAGATTAACACATACGTTACTTTTACCTATAGAAATGACTATGCGGGCATAGCCGCGGGAACAGATAGTCTATATTTATAATAAAGCAATAAGAACGAAAAAGTCTGTACAAAAAAGATAATTAAAAAAAAACGATACTTAAAATAATCTACTGAAAAATAACCACATTTAAAAAAAACGTGTCTGTGTGTTTGTTTGTTTTTATGTTTGTTCGCGCATCACGTAAAATCTACTGGGCCGATTGCGACGCGGTTTTCACTGTGGGATAGCTTAGAGTTTGATTTAAAGTCAGTGGTACTTGGTATCTTAATCCGATGATTAGATAACGAGCAATCGATAAAAAAGTACTAGAAGGCTGAAAGAATATTAAAGAAATGTAGTTTTTGGTCCTGGAATATCACGCATGGGCGCTACTTTTATATATGAAATAACCAAGCAGGCAAAGCCGCGGGCACAGCTAGTCTTACATAAATGTCTTATATCACCAGACAGGAGACATCATATGCTACCGCTTTATGAGAGACGCAGAATAGCAGACATTACCTTACTAATTAAAATAGCGCAATGTTTCGTTGACTCGCCTGATCTCCTCTCTAAGATTTATTAAAATGTTCCTACAAGATCCGTAAGGAACCCAATCTATCTTCGTGTTCCCGCAGTCATACAAATTATAGGCAAAATTCATTTTTCGTACGGTCTGTAAATCATTTGGATATATTTAATTCATCCCCACATATATGCAAAACAGCGATTACGAATGACTGGTTCGGTGCGTCTTCCCAAACTGTCTAGTTGCTATGGCAACATTGTTAATGTTATTCCTAATAAGTTATTTATCATATGTTTTATTTTTACTTTTCTCTCCCTGTAATAATTTCAAGCAAGCTTAGATTCAATTTGTGAATACTTCTAAATGGTGTCTAGAATTAATTATAAATGTAAATATAGTCATGTTATCACTATACGTTTTTTTGAAGAGAAGAAAATAAATAAATAAAATGATTTTATTGACAGAAAAAGGCATTAAATCTCTGGGGCTTCTAAAGTTAATGAAAAATATTAGAAAAAAAAAAACACTATCAAACCTGAGTCCTGAGTAGAGTCCCAACCTAAGCCTTAATATATTTTTGCGATGAGTTTAACTCTAATACCTAGGTGTTTATTTTGATACACTATCGGAGTGCAATATTTAGAAAATTATAGGAAACAGTACTCGTATCGTACTTGTCAATATCGAAGATTTCCGCGTTGAAGCCACAATGTTGTTGTAGGTACTTATTGTTACCAGAAGCCATCGCACTTCACACCACAATTGTTCTGGAGTAGGTACTCGTTCATTGAATGTCCTCAGTTTGACCGAAGCACGATCAGCACTGAATATATATATATATAGGTAGGTTATGTTTCCTTCACCATCGTTCTATTTCTACCAACCTAGTTTATTGAAAACTAGCTGATGCCCGCGGCTTCGCACGCGTGGTCTTTTCTCTAGGTTGAAAATACTCTATGTACTATTCCAAGACCTAAAATACCAATATACCAACATTTGATCAAAAATTCCTTCAGCCGTCAAAAAGTTTTTATCGATTGCTCGGCTTCTACTCATCGGATTGAGATATCAAGTACCACAGATTTTAAGTCAAACCATAAGCTATCCAACAGTGAAAACCGCATCATCATCGGTCCAGTAGTTTTTACGTGATGCTCGAAGAAACATACAGACAAACTAGCAAACAAACAGACAGACACGATTTAAAAAATTGTTATATTCTTGTTCAGTAGCTTATTTTTTTTCTTAGTTAGCTTCATTGTACTGACTTTTTGTCCTTATTGCTTTATTACAAGTAATAGATGGTCTTAATGTTGTATGGATTAAAACAAGGTTATACTTGCGTTAGTGGAAGAAAAGAGTGTGGAACTGCGCATGTTGTTTTCACCTGTAAAGATTAGGAGAAAAAAACAAAAAAAGCGTAACAGCAACGGTGATAACACCGCTCAAGAACAAATAAAATTATTATAAAAAAATACAAATAACCCGACTGCGTATACAAAACGCATCTTTACGCTTAAACGGCTGTACGGATTTGCATGAAATTTGATATGGAGGCAGCTTATACCCTGGATTAACACATATGCTAACACAACTTATTCCGGAAATATGCACGGTTCCTCCGCGGGCACAGCTATCCATTAATTATATAAATTTAATGTTTCATTTTTACTTACATATTTTGTTTTAGTTTAATAGTTGTAATTGCAACATTAGATTAAAGTATTTACATGAACTTGAATAATCTAAAATTGTTTTTTAAGAAGTTTAAAAGAAAATTGTAACTGTTTAGTTAAAAGGTTTATATATTTTTGAAATTCTATTTTGATACCTCACTCGATAGGTATTTGATATTTTTTTGTTTCATCGGAAATACAATATGGCAGCTATCAGCTGCCATATTAGTTTCCTTGACACTTCATATATCCTATAGAACTCTCGTAATCAAGACGAATCCAATGATACCTCATTTATTAAAATCCAACAAGCCATTTAAGCTGTAGGACGCGCCTAATAAACGTACAAACATACATACAACCCAAACACATAACCCTCCTCAGTCGGGTAAAAACCAGAGCGAAACATAAACCAAACCCTATAAACCTACAAACGTCGCCGTTGATGGTGTGCTTTCAACCCGATTTGCGTCTGTACTACTCTACAGACTGTTTTGTAGCGATTGCATCACATCTCCGATGACGCATAGGAACATGATATTGGTAGTACCAAACGGACCAAACGGGTGCGCGTAAAATGTAACAGTAGAGGCACATGTATTCTCTTTTGTTATTACTAACTTTAATGCCTTTCGTGCGCATTTTATTAGACTACCGACCATTTTAATGATCAGTTGATTTTGGCGTGAACAGTGTTTTCATGGCAACGTTGATATTTTACAAAGCGAACTTCTGAACTGTGCGGGTAGGTATTCATCAAGGGATTGCACATTTTGGGGTATACAATGTGTCTGGACACAAGAGTCGGAGACTTAAACAGTGTGTTAACACTTAATTTAATCTATGTTTTTTTTAAGGTGCACACTCACTCTCTGCATGGCTCCCTAATGGCTGCTATTTTAATTATACATGAGTAAAAATATTTTGATTGTCTTATATTTATCTATATCTATTTTCTATCTATACTTATAATAAACCAATGTATATATTTATATAAACAAGTATGTTATACTTTAGTTATAAGTACTTTTGGTCCTAGATTAACACATTGGTTACTGTTACCTATAGAAATGACTATGCGGGCAAAGCCGTGGGCACAGATAGTCTTTCTATACTTATAATAAATCAATAACAACGAAACAGTCTATACAAAGAAGATAATTAAAAAAAATAGCCTAGGGTACTTAAAATATGCTACTGAACAAGAATATAACATTTTTAAAATTCGTCACTGTCTGTCTGTATGTTTGTTCGCGCATCACGTAGAACTACTGGACCGATTGCGATGCTGTTTTCAATGTTGGATATCTTAGGGTTAGACTTAAAAACTGGGATACTCGGTATCTCAATCCGATGAATAGAAACCAATCAATCGACAACAAACTTTTTGACTGCTGAAGGAATTTTGTTTAAATGTTGGTATATATTTTTTTAGGTACTGAAATAACACGTATAGGCTACTTTTAAATAAAATGACCATGCGGGCAAAGCCAGGGTAAAGCTAGTAAGTATAATAAAGCATAGCTTAGGATTTGACTTAAAAACTGGGATACTTGGTATCTCAATCTGATAAGTAGAACCCGAGCAATCGATAAAAACTTGACGGCTGAAGGAATTTGGATCAAATATTGGTATGGTCCTAAAATAGCACATATAGTACTTTTAACCTAGAGAAATGATAACGCGTGCGAAGCCGCAGCACAGCTAGTATCAACATAAAATACATAATTTTGTGATTTCGTCGTTGTTATTCGTTATCTGCGTTGGAAAGCTAAAATATATAGAGATATCACGCGACACTTATTCGTACTAAAACGTAAAGAAACACTCCACTAACTAATTTCACGTGTTCCTAACGTTTTTTAGCTCCTCCCGTGCCAAGAGCAGGGCCTAGTGCTAATCCGTTTTGCGATAGTAACGAACTTTTCGTCTACATTTGTACATTTACATATTGAGACTATCGATATATACTTATAATAAAGTAATTAGTACGAAAAAGCCTGTACAAAAAAAGATAAATAAAAAATGGTCTAAGGTCCTTAAAATAAGCAACTGAAACTAAACTAACTAAATAGTGTCAATCTGTTTGTCTGTATGTTTGCATCACGTAAAATCTATTGGACCGATTGCGATGCGGTTTTCACTGTTGGTTAGCTTAGCATTTGACTTAAAAACTGGTGTACTTGGTAACTCAATCTGATGAGAAGAACTCGAGCAATCGATAATAAACTACAGTACCCGGCGATTAATAATTCACATCGGTCTTTGGAAAGAGACACGGCTAATTTCGGCTTCGTAGAGCGTTGTCAAACCCTACCTGTGTGACGTTTGTCAATCGTTGTACAGGTGCTATAGAGCAAAGAGTATATAAATACTACGTAAGAAGATGATGTTGTGAATTTTTAATACGAGCGCTGAGAATAAGTGCAACATAACAAAACGAATGACCATAGATAATAACACTCTATATCGAGCATGTTAGCCAACATGACAAACAGAAAAGGATGTCTGCAAACATAGCACATTTTTATCGATATCGATATTTTGAGAAAAAAAACGTATTAGGACTATTTTAATTTATATGAGGTTTATAATAATAATATGTTTTTCTAAGCATGTGGTTTTTATTACATACAAAAATAATACATTATATAGTACACAACACAATTTGTGTCTTTTTCCCTTAAAATAATGTCTAATCTTCCTTACTTAATATTACAAACTAGCAGTGGTCCGTGATTAATAGCAGTTAAGGAGTAGCATTTTTTTTTAAATTGGATTGTTTCTTTTTGTAGTCGGTGTTTCGAAAATGTTTGCCACAGAAATATTTAATTCATGCAGCTTTTCGATCGGTATGTATGTCAAGTCCTCTTTATCGGTCACTTCTATCCAGTTTTTGCACCTGAAAATAAGTTTTTTAATTAAAATTAGATGATTAAGCGGTTTTAGGCTACGTGACATTAGGTATTCAAAATTTATACTTTTACTACGTTTACTATTATATAGTGTGGAATGCAGAAGGACTTAGAATAAGATTAGGAACCAAATGTCGAATAACGGGTTAGGAAAAATATCGATAACACCGGCACCGTACTAGTTCTAGCAAGCCTATGTTATTTTGTTGAATATTATGACAGAAAAATCATTAATTTCTTGTACCTAATAGATTACCGAATAGATTTACCAATTACCTATCTTTATTCAGTGGAAATTTAGCCATAAATGTTCGTTTTTGACCCATCGCTCTAACAGATCGCAAACCACAAATTTCGCAAGTTTATAGCTCATTGCATAGAAAACTTTCAAACTCAATCACACTATTATTTATTTATTGTAGAAACAAACACCTTCAAAGCATTAAATACATCAACAGACGGTAATTATCACAAAATCAACTTGCCTAATTATTTTGTAAACAAAGTTAAACCACAGAACACATATTCATAGCTCAGGCGTGCAAGAAGGTCATGCATATAGCAAAGTAGAAAAGATAGCCGCCATAGAAATTAGCTCACGTTCGGTACAACAGTTATGAACAGTTTTTTATTAAGCTGTTTCGCCTGACTGCTATAGAGTACGGTCGCATTTAGGTGAAAATATATAATATATAGTTGTTTCAACCCCCCCAACATTAATTATATTCATTTACAAAAAAATACATAATTGTTATGTGTAAAATGTAAACACTCCAGGTATGAATTGAACTTCGCTACTAAAGATTGCGAGTCAAACTATGTTCTGTCGAGCAATGCAGACAAAAATGTAATGGCTGAAAATTCAGTATAGATCAGATGAATGGTTGCTGATTCACAGTTATGACCAATGAGCTCTTTTTTTTGTTCATTGGGTCGGGGCGCGCCATGTTTGTATTTGAAAAAGGAATCATGTAAATGTACGGAGAAGAGGAAAAAATTAAAAGCGCTCAAATTACGATATTATCGTCACGGAAACAAGGAATACTGACAGTGCAAAAACTAAATAATTTCATGAAAATGCAAGTATGGTGAAAGTATTATACTGCCTACTTACACCTAAAATACTACGCAATAAATGTGACACAGAATCTATGACCAAGTAAATACCTGGTAAAATACTTGAAAGCTTATAGGTAACAATTTTATCGAGTAGGAAAATGCAAAAGAAGCGAAGTCTTTTTCGGAAACCTGTACCTATTTTCAAGAATTACCCAAACACAACCACTTCAAAAAAGCAACCTTCACACGTTGGCGGCCAGTACCAATAATGTCTTTCAAATCGAGATCTACACAAAATTTAGAACACAATATCTGAAGAGACTGTCTGAAGGACGTATAAATCAAAGAAGAACAAAATGAATATAAATTTTTAATAAGTGTTAGTAATTACCTAGTTTATTTTAAGTTGCTTATTTTTAGTCTATTTAATATCCTTTTAAATAACTAATATCAGTTGTAAAGTATCTAAAAGCGCCTTCTATTTATTTTTCTCATAGAGGGGAATGAAAAGTACTATCACTCGGAAGCAAAATATTTTTTCCTCGGGCGAAGTATATTCAATCCCTCGCTACGTTCAGGATTCTACTTAAGGCGGGGTCAGTCCCGAAATCAGCAAAAAGACGAATAGCAAAACATCGAGAACGGCGTAATGAAACAACTTTATGCAAACCAAAAAAAACTGGATAGAAAATTATACTACCTAAACAAATAACCGAACACAATTTTTAGAAATGCCTTGGTATCCTTGAAAAAAAATCACGATTTACCACATGAAAATAACTTGTTTCATCGCAGTTCTCGTTATTTTCAGCGACAGCAACATACTTTTTTTAAATAATTATATAGCTACCCTATTAAACTAGACAAATAACCGACACACATTATTTAATTGACTTCGATACATCGAGATATCGATAGAAAAGCACAAAAAATATGTAAAATCGACTCCCGAGCTGCTCTCCCGCTCACACTGCACCTGGACGAGCAGGACAAACAATTGGCGGCCTACCCCGCCTTAAGAATCCTTCGCTGCGCTCGGGATTCTACTCTAGAATCTTTCACTTCGCTCTGTATTCACAATAGCCGTCAGAAAATTATTTTGCTTCCTTGTAATATAATCTACTATACTATCCTTTTTCTAGTAGTTGCAACAGCTCTCTATAGATATTTAAAGTTTACATGTCATCGATTTGACGTAAATAAACGACGAAATATACTAATAAAGCCCATAAAGTAAAGTATTTATTTGATATTAAATGACACTTTTATAAATACGGTGATTAATGGACGGTCGTCAGTATTCGGAAATCGTCGTAAACAGCCAATTGACTCTTTCGAAAGGCCGCTGTGCATTACTTATAGCCGGGTACTTTAATTGATGTCTGTACGAAGTTTGATGATTTTGGTACTTTTTGATTCTGGAATATCACAAGATCCTTATATCACTTTACTAGCTGTGGCCGCGACTTTGCCCGCATGGTCATTTCATTTAATAATAGGCCATACATGTTATTCCAGGACCAAAAGTACCTATAAAGTACAATATATTACATTTCTTCAAAATTCGTTTAGCTGTTAAATGTTTTTTTATTGATTGCCCGGCTTCTAATCATCGGATTAAGATATAAAGTACCCCAGTTTTTTAAGTCAAACAATAAGCTATCCAACAGTGAAAACCGCATCGTAGTCGGTCTAGTAGTTTTTACGTGATGCGCGAACCAACATACAGACAAACAAACAATCAAACAGAAGAAACAGACAAACACGATTTTTAAAAATGGTAGCTTATTTTAAGTAACCTTGACCTTCTTCTTCTTTGCCTTCGCCTGATCCCGATCTGACAGAGAACGCACGTACTTCGCTTCTTTCCGCAAGTAAAAATCATTTTTCGGTGGAAAATGCCGTCGGGAGTTCGTGAAAGTGACAGTGCCATTATTAAACGAGGTTTAAGTAACTTGTATACTAAATTAAGTACCCAAAATGAAGAGATTTGTGGACTAAAACAGCAAATAACTGAGCTCATCTCATTGATTAAAATGTTGGTGGAGGGTAAAAGTAAATGTGACAAGTGTGAACTACCGCATGCTGATATTAATGAGTCAACTAACTTCGCTAGTGCGAATGAGACGGAGATATTATTATTACCGCCAAAACAGAAAGAAACGAGACGAAAACAAAATGTCGATTTGAAAAATGAACCGAAAATTCTGAATTCAATACAACGGAACCGAACGTCGACACCTAAAAAACATCGTCAGAGTAAACCAAATTTGGGAAATAATGCACCGGTAAAGGCACCGGGGACGGTACCGCCGCTGGTTACAAAGTCAGCGCAGAAACCTGTGCCGGCACCGGCACCGGCACCAGCGTCACACAATGACGAAGACAAAGAAGGCTGGACACCGGTAAAAAACAACAAACAACGAAACAACCAACAAAGGCGTATTAAGCGATTAGATCGCTGCAGCGGACCGACGAGCAATATTCTGTGTGCTGCCGATAGTACGAGCTATTTACATGTATGGGGCGCTCATCCCGATACCACTGAGGCTAATGTTATTAGCTACCTGAATGCCAAGGCGGAGTCAACGGCCTGCTCAGCGGTTAAAATGACATCCAAGCGACCTACTAGCTATGCATCTTTCAAAGTCGGTGTCCCGGAAAACTTATATGAGGATTGTATAACTCCACAGTTCTGGCCCAAAGGATTCTCAGCCGAGCGTTGGCTTTTTCGTCTCGAACGACCGACATCGCGAGAAACAAAGTCAACCTAAACCGTGTGTACTGACGACTTACTACCAGAACGTAAGATGGTTAAAAGGCAAACTCTGTCAATGGCGAAATAACCTAATAATATCTGACAACCTACAACTAGTAGCAGCAACAGAAACAAATACGGATGAATCGGTGAGTGACGCCGAGCTGTGCGGAGCGGGCGGAACCTGCGCCGGGACAGGCGGGTGCGTACCGGCGGCGGGGTGCTGCTGGCTGCCTCTTCACCCTTACTCCTCGAGCGCCGCCCGCAATACGAGACGTCGGACGGAGAAGATCTATGGGAGAACTTTCTGTTCCACGGACATTCTATATACGTATGCGTTGTTTACATACCGCCAAAGTCGAGTGACGATACATATATGAAATGGTTTGATAGCGTAGAAAGTGTATGTTCTGTACAATCATCTTCAAAAATATTAGTGTTCGGGGACCTGAACTTGTTTAGCGCTAGTTAATAACGTTAATAACTATTTTAAGTGTTTTAGCTCCCTCTGTGATCTGGTGCAATATAATGGCGTGAGTAATAAGAATGAGAGAATGCTAGACGTGGTATTGGTGCGGAGTTGGGCAGTGCAGTGTGCGTGCGCGCCGCCGAGCCGGCTGAACAACTAGTCAAGGTAGATGGCCACCACCCGCCCCTCGTTGTGGAAATTGGGTACAGATTTTCAAAACAGGTATTACGTCTGGGCCCTTCTAACATTCCATCCGAAAGAGATTGGAATTTTTTGAAGGGAGACTTTTTTACTCTGTACTACATGATAAAAAAAATAGTGATTGGAATTTAATTAGTAATTCTAAAAGCGTTGAAGAGGCTCTAGACTTTTTTTATCGGACGATTTATAGTGTATTTGACCACTGTATTCCTAAAAAAATACGTAAGCGGTCGTGTAGTCGTACTTACCCAGTCTATTATACGCATAGTATCATCCGCGATATTCGTCGTAAAGCGGAGTCTCACCGTATGTGGAAACGAACTGGTGATAGCAAATGTTGCAACGATTTCGAGCTTTTGCGGACCAAAATTAAAGAAAACGTTAAAATTGCCCATACAAATTATACTAAGATGATCTCGTATAATTTATGTAAAAATCCAAAAGAGTTTTGGCAATACGTAAACAGTCTTCGTAGCACAGGTGGAGTGGAACCCAAAGTGACGCGCGGGGACGTGGTGTACTCGGGGAGCGGTGCGGCGCGAGCGTTCGCGGAGCACTTCAGCTCGGTGTTCCTGCCGGGTAGGCCCGCGCTCGACCTGACGACTTTTAAATTTTCCTTTTCCAGTTATTCGGGGTTGGCATTCCCAATCATGCGGCGCCGTCTATCTCGGTAGTAGGCATTTAAGTAACTTAGAACTTCTTCTTCTTTGCCCTCGCCTTTTCCAGTTATTCGGGGTTGGCATTCCCAATCATGCGGCGCCGTCTATCTCGGTAGTAGGCATTCAAGTAACTTGGACCTTCTTCTTCTTTACCCTCGCCTTTTCCAGTTATTCGGGGTTGGCATTCCCAATCATGCGGCGCCGTCTATCTCGGTAGTAGGCATTCAAGTAACTTGGACCTTCTTCTTCTTTACCCTCGCCTTTTCCAGTTATTCGGGGTTGGCATTCCCAATCATGCGGCGCCGTCTATCTCGGTAGTAGGCATTTAAGTAACTTAGACCTTCTTCTTCTTTGCCCTCGCCTTTTCCAGTTATTCGGGGTTGGCATTCCCAATCATGCGGCGCCGTATATCTCGGTAGTAGGCATTCAAGTAACTTGGACCTTCTTCTTCTTTACCCTCGCCTTTTCCAGTTATTCGGGGTTGGCATTCCCAATCATGCGGCGCCGTCTATCTCGGTAGTAGGCATTCAAGTAACTTGGACCTTCTTCTTCTTTACCCTCGCCTTTTCCAGTTATTCGGGGTTGGCATTCCCAATCATGCGGCGCCGTCTATCTCGGTAGTAGGCATTCAAGTAACTTGGACCTTCTTCTTCTTTACCCTCGCCTTTACCAGTTATTCGGGGTTGGCATTCCCAATCATGCGGCGCCGTCTATCTCGGTAGTAGGCATTTAAGTAACTTAGACCTTCTTCTTCTTTGCCCTCGCCTTTTCCCGTTATTCGGGGTCGGCTTTCCCAATCATGCGGCGCCGTCTATCTCATGCATGTTTGTTTGTTTGTAAGTTTCTTAGGCACGTCCTACGGCCTAAACGGCTGGACGGATTTGGATAAATGAGGTATCATTGGGTTCGTCTTGATCATGAGAGTGCTATAAGATATATGAAGTGTCAAGAAAACTCATATGGCGGCGTATAGCTGCCATACACATTTGTAGATGCCATACAATTGTCTTTTATAAGCTTATTAAAAAAAAAGACAGAAGATTATTCAAGTTAATGTAAATAGTGTTGCAATTGAATTACTAAAGTATTTAAAGTTAAATAATAATGCAAAGGCATTAAAATTTATATAAATTCTAGCTGCTCCCCGTGGTTTCACCCGCGTCCCTCAGGAACTGTGCATAAAAAGTAGCCTATGTGTTAATCCTGGGTATAAGCTACCTCCATACCAAGTTTCATCCAAGTCCGTTCAGCCGTTTAAGCGTGAAGAAGTAACAAACACACACAAATACACACACACACAAACACACACACCCTTAAATACATACAAACTTTCGCCTTTATAATATTAGTATGATAATTTTTGCGGCCGGTCAGCTCGTATTCAATCATTTGGTTTGCAGTCGGGTTTTTGTATTTATCTAACAGTTTTACTTATTTTATGTATTTGGATAAGGTATTCAGGCATCTACAGGATTTTTTTTTCGTCCTATTTTAAAGATTACCACAAATCCACAAATCTAAAAAGCATTTCCGATAAATTTGAACAACGCAAAACAAAGAGCTTATGCGGTTTTTCTCACAAAATAATGACAGAAAAAGTTTTCATTTAAAAAATTCTGCTTAGTTTATACTTTCGGGTAATTCTATTTTGTCGTCAACTAAAGTTGTATTATTAATTACGTAACCATTTTAGTTTTTGCGAAATAAAGGGCAACACTACTAAGTTTAGCATTAGGAAATGGAAATTTAATGTTTTGAAAAAACTCGTAAGTATCATTTTGTATTCACTAACATACGCAAACCACACAAATACTACCTATACTTAATTTGTGTGGTTTGAAACTAATTAGCAATGCTCATATTTTTTGTAGGGTTTGAACGAACAACTGATTAAACTTGTCGTTCGAACCTAGGCTCCGCACCAATGACTTAAAGTTATGTGTGGTTAAAAAAATAAAATAGACGTAGGTAGTTGAAAATTCCAATAAGACAACGCGGAACGTCAGCACATTTATGCCTTGCCTATCAAGTACATATTCTGTTCGAGGTGATCGACGAGATCGTTCTCTACTTCGGTAAATTCAGTAGTTGTCTGTGGCATTCTCGTTTCATTTAAAGATATTCTGTGGTTTCGTGAGGTAAGTGAAAACGTGCCCACCCAACAGATATGATGATTACTGCATAGCCAACATACCACTCCTCATACTCGCCACCATTTGGAGCTTTCATGCAGAGCATACGAATATGCTTTCACACTGGCTGTTGGTACAAACTTTCGCGGTGGCGATAGTGTGACAGATCGCTGTGTGCTGGCTGTAAACTCTGAGATTTACGAGGCGGTGCCGGTGCCGGGTTGGCAGCCGTGCCGTCGCCGCCGCCGCCCCGCCGCGACTCTTGTCGGTGCCGCGCCCGAGCTATAACTGTGATAGCCGTAGCTAAATATGACAGCTGCCCGATACCCCCGGCCCATGAATTAGAAAATAACTTGTTGTCAAAGAGATAATGTATATGAAAGACACGTTTTATTTGAAAACAGCAATAGGTATCATTTTCAGATGTCTTCTCGACTTTTATGCTATAAACTATGTAGGTATTTGATCATTAATTAATGACACGCACTTTTTAACTTTTTTTTAACGTTGGTTATGGTTCCATGTTACTAAACATGGAACTATAACCAACGTTAAAAAAAGTTCCATAAAAGGTTTTCACGAATTCTGCTCTCATTAGTATTTATAACAAAAACTTAGATCATAAATTGGTTGTCAATAATTAGTTTATTCTATAACAAACGTTACTTGTGTTGATTTACAACACTTATAAAACTGACTAAACGATAACTGTAAATATGTGGAAGAACAAATTTAAATATATATTGTAACAACCTTGTGTTTAAAAATAAAAGTGTAGTGTTAAAATGTTTGCGGGGGACGAGTAGATATGAAACGGAAACATAGTAGCGTGGTAATTTTACTCAATTTTAATGGGAGTTATATTTGGCACGAAACGATTCTTTAATTTTTGCATTGGTTATCGTTATCGATTCGCTCAGAAACGCTAGGAACGCTATGGAATCGCTGATGTGGGGATAAGACTGCTAGGCTAAAATGGGAGTGGGCGGGACTTGTTAACCGAATGCACCCATATAGCTTGGTTTGCCCAGCACAACCTAAGGGCAATAACTGCGGTATTTAGTCCTCAGGGATATGTAAAAAACATGTTTTATACTATTTCATACTTTTCCTTTTCAGCTTATATTATTATCGACCTAGGTGTTTGGACATGCCTCTTAAATGTGAAACCGCCTTAACCTTCAAGGCGCGCGCCCTTTTTTAACCTTTTCTGCGAAAAGCTTTTGTCCAAAACGTAAAAGATCCCTTTATATTGACGTGCAAAAAATATCATTAATACGCAAGTTGTACAACTGCTACAATATATGTTTAACTTTATTTGAAATCTGTCTTCTGACTCCGTGCAATTTGAAGGTTAGCTGCCTTTGGTATTTCAGTTGATCTATAAATATTACGAATGTTATATTAGATGCATTATATTCTTAACATTTTTGGCAAAATAACAAATCCTGTAGGTACATGACAGTGTTGCCCTATATTGAACACGTTTCGGGCGTGTATCTTCGACGGGCGCGCATTCATCTCTGTTTACATCATCGTAACCGCGGCGCACAGATCATTTTATCGATTACTATATATTTTTACATTTATGTGCAGTACGCGTACCGCATCTGGTGTGTGTGCTTGTCCTATTTATAAAGTGCGGTTAGTTACCTTAGATCAGATACAAAACGACAACACAACGCTAACGAAAACTATGACAACATCCAACCTACTTATATCGATATTGCACTTTATTTTTATCAATAGATTACGTTGTGTCAATGATCTCGAGCTCGCAGTGTAGTTTTCATTACGCATCTATATTCGCAGGAAGTAACAAGAAGTCTGTACAAAGAAGATAATTTAAAAAAATGCTCTAGGTGTCTTAACATACTTAACAAGAATATCCCTTTTTTTAATGGAGTCTGTATATTTAGGTCCGCGTATAACGTAAAAGCTACTGGACCGCGATTCGGTTTTCACTGTTGGGTAGCTTAGGTTTTGAATTAAAAACTGGGGTACTTGGTATCCTATTCTGATGATTAGATACTGAACAAGAATATCACCTTTTTTAATGGTGTCTGTATGTTTATGTTCGCACATCACGTAAAAACTTCTGAACCGATTGCGATGCGGTTTTCACTGTTGGGTAGCTTAGGTTTTGGCTTAAAAACGGGTGGGGCTACTTGGTATCCTAATCCGATGACTAGAAGCCGAGCAATCGATAAAATACTATTTGACGGCTGAAAGAATTTGAATGAAATGTACTTTTAGTTTAGACAAACACGGAGGATAAATTTTTCAGAAAAAATACCACGCTGTTAAAGCTAGTGTTTAAATATAATCCTTATATGCGATGAAAATAAGTTAAGAAGATCTGATAGGATAGAGCATTGTTTGCAGTAGTTTCTGCACCCTCTATTAAAAACCCCGCACACCCATGGCTCTGTCTGATAGATGTGTCGACTGTCGATTACCTAATGCATCAGGGTTGTAATTATTGTACCTACAAGATGTTCGAGCGAAAAATATATTTTCGTAGTGGGGACAGCCACGTCTGCAGCTAGTCTGGGACACTAACATTCATTTGGCACGTTCTCGCTGTGACATTGTTTTTTATTTCACTTTATAACCCATTAAATTTAAAGAGGAACGTCGTTTAATCTCTTAAAGCTGAAACGAATTAAATTAAGCGGTCACTAGCACTCGATAAATTTTAACAAACTACTGACCCGGGCGTCTCGAGTGCATATCTAGGTTTCATCGCCCCGAAGTCTTGACTATCAAGATCGAATAGCCTTATCTCTTTCTTAAAATAACACGAAAACGTATGCATATCTTCAAACTTAAAATATTAAATCGACGCTTGCCGTTTTACATTTTATATAGGTATTAACTTATCTTAACTATCATATTCATGTGTTACCTAATGTGTTTTAATAAGATTGTAAACACTACAATCTGATTTTGTCATCATCTCTTGAGTTATAATTTTGGCAGCAATTGGTCGCGGATACGTTTTGTATTCGGTATAGTCGTAGATCTCATTAAAGGTGGGTAGATAGGTTACTAGCTCCGCGGGGATGGACCGCATAGGTGCAACGCACATAATTGCCCTTAGTCACAATCGGAGTGGTGTTTGTGTAGCACGGTGACAATTATTGTTATCTCATTTGTGCTACGTTTTGTCAGTGTCTCTCTATATTTATACCCGACTGCACGGAGGGGTATGTTTTTGGGTTGTATGTATGTTTGTTTATTTATTTGTAAGTTTCTTAGGCGCGTCCTACAGCCTAATCGGCCTGATGGATTTTGATAAATAAGGTATCATTGGATTCGTCTTGATCACGAGAGTGATATAGGAAATAATTATGAAGTGTCAAGATAACTAATTTGGCGGCTTACAGCTGGCATTTTGTATATCCGTCGGAACAAATAAATACAATATTGATGTATCAAAATGAAGGTATTTAAAAGACCATTTCAGTCATTTATAATTCATATAACTAAACAGTAGCAAATTGTATTTTAAGCTTTCTAAAAAATTTTAGATTTTCCAAGTTAATGTAAATACTATAGTCTAATATTAAAGTAAAGGAAAATATATAAGTAAAAAAAGAAACATTTATATAAATGCTAGCTGTGCCTCGCGGTCTCACCCGCTTCCCTCGGGAACCGTGCATAAAATGTAGCCTCTGTGTTAATCCAGGGTATAAGCCACCTCCACACCAAATTTTATCCAAATCCGTTCAGCCGTTTAAGCGTGAAGAAGTAACAAACATTCACTCACAAACCCTTACATACATACAAACTTTCGTCTATATAATATTAGTGAGGGTTATGTGTTTGGGTTGTGTATGTTTGTTTGTTTGTTAGGCGCGTCCTACAGCCTAAACGGCAGCATGGATTTTGAATAATGAGCTATCATTGGGTTCGTCTTGATCACGAGAGTGCTATAGGATATATGAAGTGTCAAGAAAACCAATATGTCGGCGTACAGTACAGTTGTCACATACATTAGCAATTGTCATAAAAGTTTAATACAAAATTATCAATCTTAGATTATTCAAGTTAATAGCTTTAATCAAGTAAATAGTGTTGAAATGCAACTACTAAGGTATTTAAAGTTAAATATGTTAGTAAATAAGCAACAATAAAATTTATATAAATACTAACCTCCCGTGGTTTCACCCGCGTCCCTCAGGAACCGTGCATAAAAAGTAGCCTTTGTGTTAATCCAGGGTATAAGCCACCTCCATACCAAATTTTATCCAAATCCGTTCAGCCGTTTAAGCGTGAAGAAGTAACAAACATTCACTCACAAACCCTTACATACATACAAACTTTCGTCTATATAATATTAGTGTGATTATTTTTGCGGGCGGTCAGCTCGTATTCGATAATTTTGTACGCAGTATGTTTTTTGTGTTTCTATAATTATAATTGTATCTAGTCTATTTTTACCAGACTTCAGACTGCGCAACGCAAGGGACGGTAATGTGTTTATCAGCATAATAATTATTATATATCATCTAGAGACCAAACGCGTGGACCGATTTTGATGATTTTTACGTCAATCGATTTGTATTACTCTTGCGATTGTTAATAAAGACATGACAGTAATCAAAATTAAATATGGTGACATTTAGACGCCATATCTATAATTATAGTAAAGCAATAAGTACGAAAAAGTCTGTATAAATAAGATAATAAAAAAAAATGATTTAGGGTATTTCAAAAAGCTACTGAACAGGAAAATATAATTTATTCAAAAATGTAACGTCTTTTTTTAATCATGTCTGTAGTTATGTTTGGTTATCCCCGCGCATCACTTAAAAACTACTGGACCGATTGCGATGCGGTTTTCACTGTTGGATAGCTCATGGTTTGACTTTTTGAAATCTGAAGGAATTTTGATCAAATGTTGGTATATTGATATTTTAGGTTTTGGAATAGCAACACCACAGAGTAAATAATAGTATTAAGTAATATTACATAGAGTACTTTTAACCTAGAGAAATGCCGACTCGTGCAAAGCCGCGGGAACAGCTAGTAGTGAATAAGACAAAAATGAAAGTCGACGAACTATGTTAAGTGGGGTATCATTGAATAGGTATTTAAAAATCATGTTTAGGTTTCTCTTATCATTTTTAATTTTAAATGACTTTTAGGATCTAGAACGATTTAAAGTTGGTAAGCGACCATTTTCAATATATATATTATTTTTATCACTTTCGCTTATGTTCTGTTTGTTTACGTGATATTAAAGCGTGCCTTATCTACCACCTATGTCTAGATCTATGGCTATAGTACGTCTTTTATTATAACAGGTTAAGTATTTATAGTGTGCGATCTTTGGGCGATAGGCATCTCGTAAGACGATTTCATCAAATTGGGTCGCTGTGTCTAATTATAGAGTTAAGTAAACTAATATACTATCTAAGTCTGACCAAGTTGTAAACATTATTCATATTATCAGGTCTTGACCTGACTTGTTGAAAACTGGCAAAAGCATTAAATTGTGAGCGCTCCAATTACATATTTGTCCTAATGCCTAGATTCCGCTAGTCTAGATTCGAATTTCGACGCTGCCATTGACCGACCCAAATACGCCGTGATGGTGTGACGTGTGCTCCGTGAATGACAGCGCCACGTTATTTTCGAATTGGGCAAGAAAATTTTCATTTCGAGGTCATGTTGAGGATTAGGATTCGTATGATATTTATTGTGCATTACGTCATCCGCTCGCGCACGGATTTATCATAGATGATGTTCCAATCTCTACAATTTCTATGTGCCGTACGGGCCCGGCTTAATAATAGGTCAGCCCGCGGGATGTTCAGGACATAGTGTGACGAGGTCCAAACCTCTTTCATAATAATACTCTTTTACCAAAATTCAATGTGTATGACAGGATATTTGTATTTAGAATGAATAATGAACTATCAAAATGAAAAGAAATGGATTATGAAAGAATTAAGATATCAAAAGAGTATTATTATGAAAGAGGTTTGGACCTCGTCACAATAGGTAGCAGCATTTTAAAAGCTTTTATTTAACTTCACTTGTATTTATCTATCTATGTATGTATGTATCTAAGTATTTTCGTCTGTCCTGGAATCATGGAATTCAAATTTCGAGCACTTCCCGATTAGCTAACCGACTGATACTTTCAGGGTAGCTCACAAACCGATGACAAAGCAAAAAGAAAAAGAAAAAAAAAGTATTCGTTAAAAGTGAAAAGGAAAAAAATATATGAAAAAAACTTAAGAACGTATCAAGTTACAAAGCAAAAAAAAAGGATAAAAAAAATCTTTTTTTCTTTATTGTACTTATTTTATTAACTTGTGATTGTGGCGAAACTTTCGTATTATGCGGGTGGCCCATGTTGAGCAGTGGACTTATTCGGACTGATTATGATGTTGATGTTCCAAACCCGACAGCTGTATTAGATTAGGATAGGACCCAAACCTAACGGAATCGTGCATGAATATGATACAATATATAAAAATAGGTACGGAAGAAATCTCCCAATTGGTTTTGGTCATTCGTATTTATTTTGGCACTAGCTTTGCATAGTTTCCTAGGGGTTTCTCTAAATATTTCTATGTTCAAAACGTCGCGATATATTGACCATTTTGATACCACAGATAATAGTAGATCCGGGAGTAGATAGTAAGAACGGATCGTCCAGAATTAAAAATAAGTTTATTCAAAAAATAAACTAAAAAAAAAGAAGTATAAACCGACTTCAAAATGAATAAAATAATCTTATGTGGGAAATAGTTATGGAAGTCTGTACCGTTGATTTGGTTAGATTTAAGAAAATTGTGCACCGACTTCCTTAACTATTTTCCACATAAGATTATTTTCTTAATTTTGAAGTCGGTTTAAACTTCTTCTTTTTTTAGTTTATTTTATTTCCCTTTTTTGAGTGGCGTGAACAATACATGAGCATGTTCATGTATTGTTCACGCCAAAGCATATACTATTCCATAAAAAAATAATTCAAAATCAACCCACATTTGACGGAGATAAAGTGGATGAAAGTTAATAAAATTAAGTCATCCCCTAATTTTCCACCCTTAGAGGTGGAATATTTTCATGAAATTAAATGGGACTACCATTGAGGCATATACTACCCATTAAAAAAATAATTTTTGAAATCGATCCACTATTGCCGGAGACACATACATACAAAAAAAATATACGGGTTGAATTGAGAACCTCCTCTTGAAGTTGATTGAAAATTGCTCCTTGCGCCTTTTATAAAATAATACACAACACAAAAGTGTTTTTTTTTGTTGCAGCGCGTATCTATGTCTCTATAGCAACTTTGTTGAATCAGCGTTTGTATGTACGAGTATGTTCGACAATACATTTTTGTAATAAAGAAAATTGTGGTAAATTGCGGGGACTCGTGAGGTTAATGGGTGTAGGTACAACTCATCATCATCGTCATCAGCGTATAACTGTCCACTGCTGGACGTAGGCCTCTCCTAATGCACGCCACTGATCTCTGTCTTCAGCTCTCCTAATCCATTTTCTTCGAGCCGCTTTTCGCAGGTCGGCACTCCACCTGGGCGTCCTACAATAAGTTTGCCTAAACGTGGTCTCCACTCGAGAACTCGTCCACCCCAACGGTTTTCGGTTCTTCGGGAAAAGTGACCAGCTCACTGCCACTTTAGTTTACTTATCCTTTGAGCTATGTCGGTATTATTTATTAGCATACGAGTAGCTCTCTCCATAGCTTGCTGACTTAAATTTATGGACCAGTTTGAAGGTGAGTGCCTACGTGTTGGCTCCGTAAATCATGACTGGTAGAACGCACTGATTGAAGACTTTTGTCTTCAGGCATGGTATGGATGACGAGAATACTTGACGAAGCTTGTCGAATGCTACCCAACCCAGCTAAATTTATTTTAAACAGTTTCGGGGATTTAACATCCCCCTGTGTCCCTTGCGCAGTTGGATATGTTTAGACTGCTGGTTTTGTACTTGGTTTTGTATTAGTAAACAGTTTCGGGGATTTAACATCCCTCTGTGTCCCTTGCGTAGTTGGATATGTTTAGACTGCTGGTTTGTACTTGGTTTTGTATTAGTGAACAGTTTCGGGGATTTAACATCCCCCTGTGACTCTTGCGCAGTTGGATATGTTTAGGCTGCTGGTTTTGTACTTGGTTTTGTATTGGTGAACAGTTTCGGGGATTTAACATCCCCCTGTGTCCCTTGCGCAGTTGGATATGTTTAGACTGCTGGTTTTGTACTTGGTTTTGTATTAGTGAACAGTTTCGGGGATATAACATCCCCTGTCTCACTCCCAGTGCAGTTGGATATGTTTAGTCTTCTGGTTTTGTACTTAGACACTCATAGTCGCGGCGTCATACAGAAACTTCAGCACTTCGATGTATCGCCAGTCCACTTGACACCGCTGCAAAGACTCCAGAACCGCCCAGGTTTCAAAAGAGTCAAAGGCCTTCTCGTAGTCCACAAAAAGAAGACACAGGGGCTGTTTATACTCCTCAGCTCAGTGGTCTATGTTGATAAATCCTCCGCGAAACCAGGACCTGTTCAGGAGGCTGGAATTCGTCAAGTTTTCTTGCAAGTCGATTTGAGATGACCCTCGAAAACAAATTATAGAGTGGCTCAAGAGTGAAATAGATCGGCAGTTCTTTAAAAGAGATTTATCCCCTTTTTTAAAGTTGAGTACTACCAAACTCCTGCCTCACATTGTTAAGAACGGTGCTAAATAACCACTGAAGCACCCGAAGCACGGGCTTTCCCCCTGTTCTCAATAGCTCCGAAGTTACTACTTCCTCTCCAGGGGCCATTCCACTCTTAAGTTGTTTGGGAGCCATCTCAATCTCGTCTCTCGTCAGGCAGTTCGTCAGTGTATTGGCGGGTCAGTATTGCGCGGGAATCCTCTGTGCTGGGTTCGGGTCTAGAAGCATGCGAGTCGTACAATCGGCCACAGAAGTCTTCGATCTCAGAAAGCATCTCCGGCTTCGAGACGACGGTTGTACTATTATTGGTCTTGAGTTTCGTAGATGGGATCTACTCAATTGCCTTTTCTATCCGGCGAGTATTTGAACATCTAGTTGGTAGGTACAACTAGTTACTTAAAATTAGTCCTGAATCTGTAAAGCTATGATTAATTTCAATAATAATATGCAAGTACTTCTCTGTTCTCGGCAGTGAATACGTTGAGGTGATGTCAGTACACCGCAATTCATTATTTGGCTTACACGCTATTTAATAATAGATTTCATTGAGTGTGTTAGCACTCTCGAGTGATACAAAAATGCGTCACCCACCTGGAAAATTCGAAGTCACAATTTATTAGGGAATGCTACGCGACGTTTGATAAAGTGAGTAGATAGTGTGTTACTATAACTCGTGCTGAATCTCTTTTAACATGCTCGCTGCGGTAGAAGGCCTAAAGAACTGCTGCGTGTCCTTAAGCGCAGTGCGCAGTCAAATGGGCTGACGATAATTCAAATAAACTTTCTGAAACATTTTTAAATGTTTCTAGTTGTAATGTCGTAAGTTCGGTGGTAATATTCATGTTATTTAATCTATTTCTTACATGCAGAATATAGGACGCATTCTTCTCCTTTCGTACCGGGTAAGCTATCAAACGTGCAGAAATAATAGTTATACATTTTTGAATTTCAGCTATATCCTGTTCAAATGTATACGGGCTTTGACAATCCTGAATATTCGAGCTATCAAATAAGGTCGATAACCTTGATCGTAAATTTTCTGCAGTATCTGTTGTATGGACCTCGGCATTTCGACATTTTAATTCATAGATCAATTCTGGTTTATTTACTTGCGCAGGGTCCATTTTTATTAATATGAGACCAGCGAATAGAATTAAGTGTTAACTTTGTAAGTAACGTTACGTTAAGTGCGATAGAAACGCTTAAAAAATATATTAAAAAAATAGAGTTAATGCAACTACGCGTTAATGCGTCACGCATAATAATGCGTCAAAGTTTAGCGTAATTCGGATCTAGTTAGGCCGATAGTGAAATTCGGAACAAAGTACGTACTAATGAAAATGTCTTACTTACATGAATGACTGGGATGCAATTATAAAATACACATTAGTATAAAAACTGTTCTGAGTTTGCCAAATATTTCCAAAATTTAATCAAGATGGCGTAGAGCCTTCTAGAATTTTGTGGGATGACTTAAAAATTGAACACTGATTCACAAAATAAAACACACGGATTAAGAAAACACGGAGGTATCAGGAACTTAATGTAGGCATGATGACTGGTCGGTTAGGTAGAGCAGGGCTGGGCAAGGAGACGTAGAACGCGCCAGTATCACGGGCCCATAGCCCAGGGACCAAACCTCAGTGGACACAAAAGTACAGGAACAATAGGAGCACACGGAGATGTTGATAAACAGAGACTCGCACTCGGTCCATTCGTTTCGAAGCTACGATTTTCACCCACCTTTTGTCACCTCCAACAAAAAAGATAATTAAAAAAATGGTCTAGAGTAGGTCTAGAGTACCTACTTAAAAAATAAGCTACTGAACAAAAATATAACATTTTTATAAATCATAACCCGTAGTTTGTTTATACGCGCATCACGTAAAACTACTGGACCTTTTGTGATGCGGCTTACACTGTTGGATAGTTTAGGGTTTGACTCAAAAACTGGGGTACTTGGTATCATAATCCGATGATTAGAAGCCGAGCAATCGATAAACACTTTTTGACGGCTGAAGGAATTTTGATCAAATGTTGGTATTTTAGGTTCTGGAATAGAAGCAGCGGTTACGGCTAGTATACAATAATCGACTAACATATCATCGTATTTAATGCCTTGTTTCTTCGCCTTTGTATTAAAATGAAGCCTTTCAATTGAAACAATAACAAAGGTCATAATAAAATTAACTTATTTCTTAAACATTATAAAAATGCATTGCATACTAGAAAAGTAAATAGCTGTTATAATCTGGATTCTACCTTTAAATAAAATATATTTGCATTAAAACTCTTAACGATGCTTCTATTTGATGAGAGGTCCGCCTGTCTAGTGTTTGTATATAATTAAAGTCTGTATTCATTTAAACTAATGGTATATTTTAAAATTCTTATCTGTTTCTAATGAATAATGCATTGCATTTAAAATTAATTTCCTTTGAAGATGGTTCAAGTTTGGTCTAAAATATTTTTAGAGGCCAATCGAGACTGTGACACACATTTTGTATTCTTTATTGATAATTATTTAATGCTTAAAACAGTTCACCTTGGCCAAGCCTTGCTTTAGGAATCATTTACGTCAAAGAGCTTGAAGAAGACAGAACAGAATTGGTCTCCTTGGCTACGGGCGCCAAAGATTAGTTACTGTGCTTTGACAAGCAGAAGGTGACTATCTTATACTATACAACCCGAAAAAATAATACCTAACATATTCATAACGGCCAAATAATTCGTCTCGTCAGACAATCTAGAAAATTATAATTATATTATTATGATATTTACACCATAAATCATCATCATTATTTATTGTAGTAGAGTTAATAATGATATTGTTATTATTAACTCTACTACAATACTCGTTACAAGAAAAAGTTGATAGACAGTGGGCGTATAATCTCACGTTAGCCCCTGGATACAAGCGCGTCCAGAAGACAAGCGCTAATTATATAATGAAATGTCGTAACTGTGTGTCGTCTGCGCTACCACGACACTAATGGCACTCGCATCCGGAGTCCCCTGTTAATGTTAACCCTGATATTATGATTGTTTCGTTCATTGTTCGCTGTTGTTTGTGGCTAAATCTAATACGCGTAGCAATTGCGCTCTGAACTACATTCATGCTTGACAATAGGTGTTTCAGTACTATAAAGCATTAATCATTATTATAAACAGTTTTATAATAGTACTAGTTTTCCCGCCCGCGACTTCGTCCGCGCGGACTACTGTTTATCGCGAAAAAAAACATCCAGTGTTCTTCTAGGATATTAAAAAATACAAAATTTTGTATAGCACCACTCTTGATGTTTTTTTTTATATTATTTTTATTTCGTTTCCATGGCAACCGTTTCTTACAGCGAGTAATCAACATTTTTCCGTTTTTTTTTTCAGTTTTCCCGTGGAATCTTACAATTTTCCGGGATAAAATGTATCTCAACGTATCCAGACTATAAGCTATCTCCATTTTAAATTTCATCAAAATCCGTCGGGCCGCTATCGCGTGAATCCTCCCCAAACAAACAAACAACGTTTCACTTTTATATATTGGTATGGATTATGTATTACCAATAGGCCTATATCACATGTCATATCTGCCGTCTTATTAAACTGTCAATGGAGCTGTTAAATTGTGTCACAATCACTTCAGTGCCTGTGCATAATTTTCTCCTGCATTTTAACCGACTTCAAAAAAATGTAGGTTCTCAAGTTGATGTGTATGTGTGTAGTATTGTTGAAACTGCGTAATATTCATTTCTATATAAGTGTCTAAGCATATGTGCCAAATTTTGTGTGTATGTAATATTTTCAAAAATGCTTAATATTCATATACGAGTATGTTTTGTTAGTCTCTACGAGTACCTGAATAAATATACTAAATTTCGCGAATCTATGGAAGAGTATGTATGTTTGTCCACGTACTTCTCGGAAACTATAACTCCGATTGCAATAATTATTTTTGTAATAGTTTCAGTATCTTTCAACTTAGGGAATAGTTCAACTTATATTACCTGTGCATAATTTTCTCCTGCATTTTAACCGACTTCAAAAAAAAGTAGGTTCTCAAGTTGATGTGTATGTGTGTAATATTGTTGAAACTGCGTAATATTCATTTCTATATAAGTGTCTAAGCATATGTGCCAAATTTTGTGTGTATGTAATATTTTCAAAAATGCTTAATATTCATATACGAGTATGTTGTTAGTCTCTATGAGTACCTGAATAAATATACTAAATTTCGCGAATCTATGGAAGAGTATGTATGTTTGTCCACGTACTTCTCGGAAACTATAACTCCGATTGCAATAATTCTTTTTGTAATAGTTTCAGTATCTTTCAACATAGGGAATAGTTCAACTTATATCAAAATCCGTACAGTAGTTTAAAAGATATGGACTGTTAACTGTTTCCAGTAAAAATGTTTTTTTTTTCTTAGCGAAGGGAACAAGTACTTTATTTTCTTAGAACTAAAAAGTAACATATGAAAACTAATTAAAAAAAAATGACTTCAATCCGTACATATAAAACTTATAATAATGTATTAATTAATTGCACGAGTAACTGACAATAGTAAGTAAGTAGGAACCTACCAGGCACAGACGTCAAAAAATATATGAAAAAATCTTTTAATGTTTATACGATTTGAAGTATGTTTAATATGGTTTTCCATCTCACTATTTAGAAAGCCACCCGGCTATAGAAGATTGTAAAGTTGCTCATTACACCACATTAATATGAAATTACATTACAGAATCTACGGATTGTTAATTAGTAACTTGAGAGTGTAGCAGACATATAGACATAACATATTACATTGTTATTTTGTCGAACTTTGCTCGTCAGTCATCATGAATGATAATGAGGTGCCGAGTATGAAGGTTTAGCACTCTAGAGGATGCAAAATCCTCTACAGTTCTCTGCACCTATTTCAAGTGCTTTTTATGTAGAAAGCTTTTGTTAGTTGATGTCTGTGATGATACTTTATATAATAAATTTAAGAGCCGAACACTTGTTACCTACGACTACTTTGAGCTATTGTAAGGAACTACCCTTTCTTTACTTAGTTATAGAAATATACTTTTAAACATTTCCTTAGATTGTAATAAAACTAGGGATCTTCTCTTCTGCTGGCTTGCCTTTGCGAAAGTTATATAATGTGTCACGTTAGCGAATTCTAGGAATTTATTAGCAATGCTCGGCGAAAGTGATGATTCATCTGTAGGAAGCATGCGTCAAGTTTACATGTTGCAAATATCCATAACCACGAGCCAGCACGCCGTTCTGTTTTGGTCTATATGTTACAGAAAAACATCTAAACGAAACATGTTTGCCTACAAATTTCTTGTCTATGCTTTACATATTATTAAGCGATGTTTGCTTTCCGTTGCAAAATAAATTGCAAAAGAAATTATCGACGCGTTTACATTTAAGAATCAGCTAGACTTTACATTATTCAGTACTCATCCACCATACATGAAGTTTTATTATCTTAGAAGTAACCAATTACAGTGCGACGCGGATGACTCTACGCGGACGTCGGCGACGACGGACGGTAAAATGTATAAAACCTTTAGAACGCACTCAGTGAGAGGCGGATGCGGGTCATGCGCATATAGAATATAAGTAGTGATGCGATGCGACACTAGCTCAATTTGACGTTAGATCTGCAACACATTGTCTCGGTGGTACACACTACGATACTAGGTCAAATTTCTTCGTGTAATCAAACCAGATAGCAATCTCGAGTAGCAGAATGATTACTAGATTGAAAAAGATAGAGAAGCTTACTTCAGGTGGTCAGTTGTCGAGGCATGAGACAGCAGCTTCTCGCGACGGTGCACTCGCCACGCGCCAGCGCCAACGGTCATGGCACTGACCCTGCAGCGGTCATGGCACAATGCATCTCTGGTGCTACTGCTACAAATTTAGCGCTAAAGCTAGGATAAAGCTGGCGAGGAGAAGGTGGATCAATCACAAAGGATAAAAATGGCGTGCACGGCTTATTTTCTTTTTATAGATTATCCCCACTTTATTAGTTTGTTTGGGGTGCTTACTTTCACGCAATAACGGCTGGACCGAATTCGATGAAATTTTGTACAAATGATACTTTTAATTCTGAAAAAAATACTGTGCGTACAAAGCTGTGGGAGCAAGCAGCTTGTATATTATCAACGCATTCTGAAACTTGGAGTGCTAACAGTTATTTTTTAAATATCTGTCTTTACTTGTGTTCATGATAATTATACGAGAATAAGCAATAGTACTTTTTCGAAACTTTAATTGGCAAAAGCTGTGTCCAGTCCACGGAAGGTTTCCATAAGGGTCAGAGTATTAGTGACAAAGTGTAATGGTAATAGCCACGAAAATAATATACATGCTGTATGGTTTTGATATGTACTGTTATTTATTCTGTGACGGTACACCTACATATTTTAATACTAGTTGATGCCCGCGGCTTCGCACGTGTGGTCATTTCTGTAGGTTAAAAGTACTCTTCGTGCTATTCCAGGACCTAAAATACCTATATACCAACATTTGATCAAAATTCCTTCAGCCTTCAAATATATTTTTATCGATTGCTCGGTTTCTACTCATCGGGCTGAGATATAAAGTACCCCAGTTTTTAAGTCCAAACATAAGGTATTCAACAGTGAAAACCGCATCGCAATCGGTCCAGTAGTTTTTACGTGATGCGCGAACAATCATACAGACAAACAGAAAGACAAGCATTTTTAAAATGTTATTCTTGTTCAGTAGCTTATTTTATTTACCCTAGACCATTTATTTTTTAATTATCTTCTATGTACAGTATTTTTGTTCCTATTGCTTTATTATAAGTATAGATATTATAAGTATAGATTTGCTGGCGTTCAAATACTCGTAAACTAAGAAAAGGGTCTTACAAAAAAAACCCTGATTCTAAAATTAGTGAATTTAATCAAATGCTCAGAAACTTTTCATCTCAATATTTGGGCTTTTAAAACCCCCCAAGCTTGCTCGTACACCTTGGTTGAAATCCCCACCAGACAGTCCCAGCATTGAGGATTTCGGTAAAAAGCAAACAAAGTTAGAACTAGGGAATCACGTCGTCCATGCACGCAAAATATCTAGCTGACAAGAACTCACGACCTTCAGTCGTCCGCGTGATTGATTTGTGAACTTAGCTGTTGCGAAAAACCCATTATTATGTTGATATGTTGCCGAAATGTAAAAGCAGCGCAGTGATTGAAAGGAAAGCAAATGTATAGGTACTTGTGATCTTTGATCTGCAGCGATTGATTGCGTTTAAGCAAATTGTTTTGTGTTGTAAATCGTTTCATTAATTTGTTTGCGCCTTCCGACTCTTTCATAATTGTGTTTTGTTTCAAGTAGGTACTACATCGAAACTTTGAAGTTCATCGTTACATAATCGACTACTTCATTATGCCACTGTGCTATTGTTATCAACCTTTTCACATAAATGTATTTTTATAGTCTTCAGATTAGCCATTACATTTTATGTAGGATATTGTATATATTATATAATGTAGATCCGAAGTGTAACTGGGATGTTGTTTTTTTTATAAATAAATATATTCAGGACAATTCACACGTATTACCTAGCCGCAAGGTGACCGACAAAGCTCTGCTCTGAGCAGAAGCAAGCTAAAGTTGGAGTGGGCTGGTCACATTTCCAGAAGAACCGATAACCGTGGGGTAGACGAGTTCTCGAGTGGAGACCACGTTTAGGCAAACGTATTGTAGAACGCCCAGGTGGAGTGACGACCTGCGAAATGCGGCTGGAAGAAATTTGATTCCTAATCTGCTGAACTGAAGACCGAGCTCAGTGGCGTGCATTAGGAGAGAACTACGTCCAGCAGTGGACAAATATAAGCTGATGATGATAATTACCTAGCCCCAAACTAGAATACCCTGTACTATGGGGGTACTAGACAACGGATAAACAAACACATTTGAATATTACATCTGAGACTGAAACATTTTTTTATCTCATCACACAAATGTTTGCACCTTGCGGGATTCGAACCCCGCGTGCTATGTTCGTATGATATCCGCAATTAATGCCCATTCGCGTTCTAACTAGTTAGAAAGCAAATAAACGGTTGCTGTCCGCTGGTGTATTCTATTGATTACATGTGAATTATACTGCCTTTGTATTTAAAGTTACATAAACATGCATCTGAATACGGTTACTGAACTGGTTGTTTCAAATATTTTTTCTTTTTATCATGAAGAGAATGTTAATGGAGTTGTTAAGAGGTCGATAACCTTACTGAGGCAACGTTGAATTAAAACTGAAAAGTAGGTGTTATACGTGTATCTAATTCGTACCGTAGTTCGAACTAGAGTTTGGTTGGAAGCCAAGACATTAAGACCACGGTCAGATTTAATCGATTTCAAAAATAAACGGAATAGGTTATCATTTGACGCTTATAATATATTTTCTCCGAGACTACGTAACCAAAAGGCATGTTTTTTTAAAAGTAAATTGTTCCTATTCTCTAGGTAGTGCCATTTAAATTTAACGCAAGCGTGCTACACCTTCGACCACATCATCGCTTTCCATCAGGTGAGATCGTGGTCAAAAGGTTGCCTAAACAGTCATAAAAAAAGTATAAGACGTTTTTACTAGATTCAATAATTCAGTTACTAGCTGCGCTCCGCGGCTTTGCCCACTTGAACACCTTTCCGGGACAGACAACGTTTCATTTTAAAGTATTTGGTATTAAAATTTCTCTTACATCTATTGTATGTATAACCCTGTTTAATGATAAAGCAGTAAGTAATAAAAAATCTGAACAAAGAAGATAATTTAAAAAAAATGCTCTATGTTTCGTTTACTCGTACCTACTTAAAATCTAAACAAGAAAATAAGTATTTTTTAAATGTTATGTTAAATGGTCTGTCTGTTCGCGCATCACGTCAAAACTAATGAACCGATAGGGATGCAGTTTTAACTGTTTGTGATAGCTTAGGTTTTAACTTAAAAACTGGTGTACTTGGTATTTCAACCAGATAAGTAGAAACCGAGCAATCAGTAAAAACTACATTTAACTAACTAAGTATTACGTCTAAAAAAGTTTTAAGAAATTTGATAAATTGGTACTTTTGGCTTTGGAATCACATATGATCCTTATATCTCAAAAAAATGACCACGCTGTCTAAGCAGCGGGCACAACTAGTTCGTATATGAACCTTTACAGATACGTTTATTATGCAGACAATATTGAACCCTCAAACTTTTTTGTTTTCAGGCTTGCATAGACGACAATCTGGACATGGTTGAGTTCTTGGTCAGCAATGGGGCAGACGTGAACCGCGGAGACAACGAGGGCTGGACTCCACTGCACGCCACGTCCTCCTGCGGCTTCGTCAGCATAGCCAGGTGGGTGCAATGCTGAGGAACAGTGATGAAGCACAATTATGTATTGTCTATCTATCTATACTTATAATAAAGCAATAAGAACGAAAAAGTCTGTACAATAATTAAGAAAAAATGGTCTAGGGTACTTAAAATAAGCAAATGAAACTAAACTGTCTGTTTGTTAGTTTGTATGTATGTTTGTTTGTTCGCGCATCACGTAAACACTGCTGGAGCGATTGCGATGTGTTTTTCACTACTGGATAGCTTTGGGTTTGACTTAAAAACTGGTGTACATGGTATCTAAATCCGATCAGTAGAAGCTGAGTAATCTAGCTGTGCCCGCGACTACGCACGCGTGGTCGTTCCTTTCGGTTAAAAGTACTCATATGTGCAATTCTAGGACCTAAAATAAGCTACTGAACAAGAATTCAACATTTTTTTAAATCGTGTCTGTAAGTTTGTTCGCGCATCACGTTAAAACTACTGGACCGATTGCGATGCGATTTTCACTATTGGATAGCTTAGGGATAAAACGACTTAAAAACTGGGGTCCTTGGTGTCACAATCAGATGAGCAGAAGCCGAGCAATTGATAAAAACATTTTGACGACTGAAGGAATTTTGATCAAATGTTGGTATATTGGTATTTTAGGTCCTGAAATAGCACATAGAGTACTTTTAACCTATAGAAATGACCACTCATGGGAAGCCGCGGGTATCAGCTAGTATGCAATAATAGAGTGAATTGACCAATCGTTAACTGTTAGGGTAGACCAAGTTCTCGAGTGGGGACCATGTTTAGTCAGACGTAGTGTAGGCCGCCCTGTGGCCAGGTAGAGTGACGACCTCTGAAAAGCGGCTGGAAGAAAATAGATGAGGAGATCTGCAGACCGAGCTCAGTGCCTTGCATTAGGAGAGGCCTACAAATATAACAGAAACAGGAAAAAAAACTGCTGTACACTTTCGCTTACTTAGAAAAACCACAGTACACATATAATATTTCCGTAAAGATATATGTGTACTGTGGTAAAACTAAATAATGTACAGCCAGCAACACATATCGCTAAACATATACAAATTTTCATTAAGTTTTGGATGTCAGTAAAATGTTATAAGTTATAACTCGAGCAGTGGAGAATAAAACGAAGGTTACAACATTTAAGTGAGGGTTACAACTACGCAAAGTTAGTAAGAGGAGGGTTACAGTAGACCTTTAGGGGTTAAACAAGGCACGGTAAATTGAGTAGTCGAGATAGAACATCTTAAGTCTGGATCTCCACCGTGTTTGACCCTGTAAGCACAGAAACACTTAAAAACTGGTGTACTTGGTATCTCAACCCGATAAGTAAAAACCGAGCAATCGATAAAAAACTATTTGACGGTTGAACGAATATGGGAGAAATGTAGTATTTGTACCTTATAAGTGCTTGTGGTCCTGGAATAAAACGTATGGGCTACTTTTAAATAAAATGAGCACGCGTGAAAATCTGCGGGCACAGCTAGTGGGCAATAAAATCACGATTAAGCTTTTATCACTTAAAAAATCAATCTCAAAAAATATTCTGTTAGAAGAAATTCCAAACAAAAAGCAATTTTTAAATGTCTAGCTTGCATTTTTTCCAAAATGATCACACACGTGTTTAGGCGCATGATGTCTAAAGCGCAAAATGACAAAGGGTCGCAAAGTGTCAAAAGAGCAATATTTACACACTACAGCAGCCATGTCAGTCACTGGTGGGCCAAAAGCATAGATACCGTATACTAGGTGGGCCGCAAAACCTAATCTTAAAGAAGACAAACTACTGAAAATCTTAAAGAATAATAGTACTATTTAGGACAAGTATATTTATTAAATTTCCAATATATAGGATTTCCAAAAAAGTACATCCGTCAATCGCGATCATTCGGTAGATATTTTGTTTCCTTTCATCATTCAAACATTTCAAACATTTTATGTGATGGCTTCTAGCTTGATAGCACCGTGCGCGCTCATTGGTCAAATCAAATTGCGCGCGCTTTCCCGGCTTCCTCTCCAATTTCCGGTTACACTCATGTACATGAATAACGCTTTTCACGAAATCACTCCCATAGATTCCAGAAAAGCGAGTGGAAATATATTACACATAAATAATTTTAATTAAAATCACATATACAAGAACAGACAACTTATACGCAAAGTCGGTCGTCGAAAACGGTCGTGATACGTGTATGGACTTGTTGCATGGCGCGCGTTTTCAAAACACGCTCGCAGGCTACATTAACTATCTGTTTTCAAAATTGATTCGGCCGCAGGAAAATGCTCAGTGGGCCGCATGCGGCCCGCGGGCCGCGTGTTTGACATGCCTGCACTACAGCATGTACAATGTAGTACAGTCATCTACTTTTGTCGCTGTCTGTACTATAGTAGTTGCCTGGAGGCGCATGTTCTAATTTTGAATAACTGTTGGAGCTGTCAATCTGTACTTATCGGAGTAACCGCATGCGTGCCACCGCTGACGAATGCGACGGACGGGCACTGTGCTTTGTAAACAATGGTTGACTCACTGTGACCTGGTAGGCGAAGGGTTGTGTGAATAATGATATTCCTTGTATATTACCTATCGCTAATAGAGCTCATGTCATCATAGTAGTAATATTGCTCTGCGGTTTGTGGCCTTTGTAGTGAGACGGGGATTTCAAACAAGAATTTGTAGGCTTTGTAGACCATTTTTAGGACGAATAATTTCACTGAAACTGTTAATAAGAAAAGAAGGTAAGTAAGAGCGAGACACAATACAATACAATTGCACACCAAGAAGAAAGTAATATATAGGATAAACTCATGTAATGAATGGTACAATGGGCGGCCATATTGCTAGATAGAATACGCGAAAGACGTAAGGGAGTGAGTTAGGCAGATCTATTCGACCTATTCCCCCTAGGAGGTTGTTGGGGAGGTCACACGATTAGACCATATATGTCCCGAACTAAAAGTCTACCATTAGTGAGAAAAAAACCTGTAAGTTATTTTCCCAACTCATCGAAAAAAAAACACTTGTTTGTAACAACACTTATAATATTTTACTAGCTGATACCCGTGGCTTCGCACGCATTGTCATTTCTCTAGGTTAAAAGTACTCTACTCGTATGTGCTATTCCAGGACCTAAAATACCAATATAACTAACATTGGATCAAAATTCCTTCAACCGTCAAAAAAATATTTATCTTTTGCTCGTCTTCTGTTCATCGGATTGAGATACCAAGTACGCCAGTTTTTAACTCAAACCCTAAGCTACCTAACAGTGAAAACCGCATCGCAATCGGTCCAGTCGTTTTTACGTGATGCGCGAATAAACAGACATACTAACAAACAAACAGATTTAAAAAAAATGTTCTATTCTTGTTCATTCGCTTATTTTATAAGTATCCTAGAAATCTTTTTAATTTTAATTATCTTCTTTGTGCTTTTTCGTTCTTATTGCCGTATTATAAGTATAGATTATTTAGAGGACATAACAGGCATACATTAGATACATCATAAATTTTAATTATTTGAGTTAACGAGTTCCAAAAGAATGTCAATTTAAATAAAATATTAATAAAACATTAGGCGTGCAGATTATTTTAAAAACATCTACGTATTTCTAGCTTTCTAACGAGGTATCGAACTAAACATATCGGTTACAAGATAAAGATAAATTAACATTATAACTAAGAGATGGAAGAGATAGCTTTTAGCGATAAGACCGCCCATTATTATTTAAATACATTCAATAATATATTTTTCCTTAATTTATTATTATTATTAAGATAAGAAACCTAGTACATCATTGATCAAAACATTGAATTAAGTAACTAAATGTAACTCAAACTACCAAACACTACTAAATTTAAAGTCAAAGTCAACGTTCAAATGTAAAAATGACAAAATGTAGAACAATCTCCTAGCGAGAATAAATCGAATAACCAATAATCCTGTATAAGCGAAAATAACTCGGTCTCTGTTTGTTTGTTTGTCTTTTCAATACTACAGCTGTTCCAATTTTGGATAGTACATAGGGTACATTTTATCGCGATAAAATGTAACCGTGCTGACGAAGTCGCAGGCAAAAGCTATTTGTACTGTACAGATTATTTCAGGTATACTTTTAGATACTAATTTAAAACCTCGCAATACCCGCTTGCAAAGGTTCGCTTTCCTCTCGCTTACTCTGATCATCTTCAGCCAAGGTTACCGGGACATTTGACATGCCGCACGGTCACATGCAACTTGTCACAGAGGTTCGCATGTGGCTATTTAAAAGTCTCTTGAAGATATCCAGTCATTTCGTCCGACATGTGACGATGAGAAATTGCACCTGAGATTACTGTCAGCTCACTAACAGCTTCTGTATATACTTATAATGTAAGTTTTTTTCATTTTTAAGAAGCTATCCTCTCTATTATAACATGCCAGTGTTGTGTCATGTTTGACCGAGCTAGCGCGGAGGGCGAGCGAAGCGACTCTGTTTCAGTTTCGGCAAAAAATATTTCGTATGTCCGGATGTCTGTCCGGCTGTTCTCCTCTACAGGTCGCTTTTCTCAACCGATCTAAATGAAACTTGGTATACAGGTTAAGCGAAATTTAGAATTTTTTAACGTTGGTTTTAAAATATTTTTTTTTTTTTAAATTTAAAGATTTTTTACTTTCCCCGAAAAAGGGTAAAAAGGGGGCTACTGAATATCCCCGCCTTATTAAATCCGATTTCGATAGTTCTTTTTTATTTTAAAGGTAGTAACTTTAAGTTAGTCTCATAAAAATTTGGTAAAGATCTGATGAGGATCTTGGGCGTGATGAGCAGAATAGCTCCTCAAAATGCAGTAATTTTCACACTTTTACCAGTTTGGTTTCTACCAGTTGAATCAGAATCTACTAGGTAGGGATTGATGGAGCACCTTGGTTTAATGTACAATGTCCTTATTGTACAATAAAGTAACTAGATGGCGCTACTGTGCACCGCTAGATTGTTTGCAAAAGGTTTGTACGCGCGAGGCCTACAGCTCACAGAGCCACTAGTTATAATCAGCTAGAAGAGATCGCTGAACACGGCCCGAGTCCCCCATAAATAGGGGAGGATTTTGCCGTAATCATCACGCTTGGCAGCAGCTTGGTGATCTACTTACACAGGAAAACGCTGCAGCCCGTTTCCTGAATCTATGCTGGTCACACAGCACCGCACTGTTTCGCCTAGAACATATTAGCACGCCAAACCTTTGTTTGGGTAACTATATTAGTGCTCAAAATAAGTCCCTCATATCTACAAATAACTTTTAACATTTCTGCGCAGCTTTATTTGTATGTAATAAATAATAAAATCTTTTGAGTATTTAGTATTGTTTTATTTTGTAATAATATCATCATACATTTTATTATGAATGTACTACAATATAAAAACAAAATATATTATGTTTTTATTACAAAATCAAACAATAATAATATTAATATTTGACGCGATCATTCAGTTCTGCGCATGTTGGGAGTAATGGCTGAAACAACTAAATAAAACACTATTGCTCAAGTGCGCGCAAAATAAAACTATAGTGCCCTTAAAGCACATGAATATTGCTATCTAATGACATATCCTACTCGATCTGACAGGACTTGACAAGACACAAAACCTTTGAGTAAAGCTATATTAATGAAATATATACAACAACTTGTCACTCAGGTCATCAGTCAATTTAGCTTTGATGATCCCTCTACATAGAAGCTGTTCTTATGGCAGTTCATTTACCGTCCAAGCAGTTCGCCTATGGAACACTCTGCCAGTTACTATATGGCGAGCCCAGTCACTCCCTGTTTTTAAACTTCAAGTAAAGAAGTTTTATCTCTCTAATTAATATCACTTCTTGTTATTTTGTTGTTATTCTGTTGTGGTTTCACTGTATATAATTGTATTATGTTTATATATATTTTGTAAATGTATTATAGTGTATATACTATACTATATATTTACATATTTATGTGTAGGTATATTGGAATATATGTGTGTATATATATTAATATGTTTATTCATTGTATTCAGTTTTTATTATTTATTAATTATATTAATGCACCACCGTTTTTGCCGCCTATTAATTCCTTTATATCCAAAGGTTGTCTGGAAGAGATCGCTTTTTAGTGATAAGACCGCCCATTGTCTCATATTTTGTATAAATGTTTTAGTTGTTTTTGTATTTTTGTTCTATGTGGTGTACAATAAAGAGTTATCTATCTATATAAACAATCATAATGAAACATAAACGCGAGGTACTTTGTGCCAACTTATTATCAGTAACAAAGGTCTTATAGTTTCGCTCTGGTTTCCAGGTTCCTGCTGGAAAATGGCGCTGACGTAGCCACTGTCAACTATGATGGCGAGCTGCCTGTGGACATCGCCGAGAGTGACACCATGGGAGACCTGCTCCAGAAAGTTATTGATGAGACAGGTACGAGTACTCATTTATTAATAAGTAACACCACATCTTCGTGGTATTTTATGTCTGTTTAATACAGACGATTAAAGATTATCTGTGTGTGCGGAAGATACTTTCGTTGGTAAACTTGGTACCCAACACGGGATAAGCTTAACGTTAATCATAAAATGCAAAAAATGGTAACAGCAAAAAAAAAGTAATGCAGCATGTTCAGTCACAAACTCGAGTTGGATACTTCATAATGTTGAAATAAGAGCATATTCCCAAATCCCATTTTAAGTATTGTTTTTCGTATGAGGTAGTGGCTGGGCTTTGTTGTCAGAGTTTGTCAGGCTGCCCGAGGGCCTCTGACATTACTTAATGACTGCTATTAATCTATAACAGCCGGGACCGACTATTGGTCGAAGGGACCGACACCTAAACGTGCCCTCTAAAGTACGGAGCGATGGAAAACCGCACATGACTCTAGTATCTTACCTTAGTATATTTTGCGTAATCGTCGATGCTGTTGAAACCAATATCGATCCTACCTAACTACGAGCATATCCCAGTACCTTAGTATATTTTGCGTAAGAAAAGTCATTGGTTCGGAGCCTAGGACTGAACCCGGTATCTTTGGATTCTAAGTTCCACTATTGAACCATTAGGCTACCGTGCGTCGCTCTATTTTTTTAATGGAAAGTGTAACTCAACTCGAGCATGAAATAACAACCCAACTCTGACCAAATTTCGTCTCGCTTGCTAACAGATATTTTGAATATTTATTTACGTTATGGTTTTGAATACTTAATTCAATCTATCAATGGTTATTTATTCATTTTGTTGCTGAAAGCCGTAAGAGAAAGGAGGCTTATGCCTTATAGTGGACGTATGTACATGATTTTTGCTATAGATGTATAACCAATACCCTCACGACTCCTTCCTTCTGTCTCACACACGAGAAGTGTAACCACAATGTTCGTTGGTTTGTTACAGGTGTGGACTGCGAGAAGTCCCGCAACGCTGAAGTTAATATGCTAATGGCCGACGCGCGGAACTGGGCCGCCAATGGCTACGTCGAAGTAAGGGACCTCAAGACCGGCGGAACACCGCTACACGTCGCCGCTGCTAAGGGATACATCGAAGTTAGTACTAATGCCATAAAAGATGTATAGTACTAACGTACAGAATGGCCACACTCCGCCCCGCGCAGTCTGCCTCCCCGCACCCAGCACCCCAGCTCGAAATTTCGAGGGCCGCCGTGCGCGCGCAATCGGACGAACGCGAGCTTTTAGTCAGTGAAACACGAGTTAAAGTAAAAAGGTTGTATACAATACTACACGCCCAAATCTAATAGACAAACGGTATGTTATATGAACTCTTATTAGCGGATTGTCTTTTTGTTTTGATCGCGTTGTTTGTTTGTGTTTGGTTACGTCAGTACTAGTTGATAGACTCAGGCGTTACTTTGCGGACATCCATATTTAAAATAAACCAAGTAAATCTATGTAATTTCATCATAGTCTCAGCCTATATCTGTCCACTGTTGAACGTAGGCCTCTCCTAATGCACGTCACTGACCTCGGTCTTCAGCTCTCGTCATTCACTTTCTTTATGCCTCATTTCGCCGGTCGTCACTCCACCTGGCCACATGGTGTCCCCACTAAGTTTGCCCAAACGTGGTCTCCACTCGAGAACTCGTCTACCCTAACGGTTATCCGTCGGATATCTTCATTACGAATTTTGTCCTTCAAAGAAACTCTAAGCATAGCCTCTCCATAGCTCCCCCATACCTTAAATTTGTGGATTATTTTGACCGTGAGTGTCCACGTTTCAGCTCCGTAGGTTATGACTGTTAGGATGCACTGATTGAAGACTTTCGTCTTCAGGCACTGTGGTATGGATGACGAGAATACGAAGTGACGAAGCTTGCCGAAAGCTGCCCAACCCAACAGAACTCTTCTGTTGGCTTCCCTCTCAAAGTTGTTTTGTCCAAGGTAAACATATTGTTGGACAACTTCAAGAGTTATGCCATTGACTGACATCGGTTCCGGGTCAATAAGATCGTGGAACATGATGTTGGTTCTGTGTTAATTCCGAGACCGATACGTCAAGAGCATCATCTAGGTTGGTTAGCATACTTTGCAAGTCTTGCAGCGACTCCGCCATTAGGACGATCATCGGCAAATTGCCGATTCCTTTTCAATCCAGCGTCTTAAACATGTCTTCCAAGGCATTAGTGAATAGTTTCGGGGATATAACATCCCCCTGTCTCACTCCCCTGTGCAGTTGGATATGTTTTACACTTTTACCTCTCAAAAGTGGAAGAATGAATATTTTTTTGAAAATTTTCGCATTTTGAGTTTTAGTATTGTTTCGGCCCCTGGTTATACTCCTAAGTTTTCTTTAAAACCTGCCTCACTGTGTGTATGTGGTCTATAGTGCTAAATCCTCTGCGAAACCCAGCCTCTTCAAGAAGGAGGCTGCAATTCGTCAAGTTTTCTTGCAAGTCGATTTGAGATGACTCTCGTAAACACCTTATAGACGTGGCTCAAGATTGAAATAGGTCGGCAGATCTTTAAAAGGGTTTTATCCCTTTTTTTACCAAATTCCTGCTCCACGCCTCTGGAGTTCTTCCACTGTTAAGAACGGTGCTATGTAATTTGCTTCCGCTAAACTATAAATCAAACTTATGATACATAGAATAATAATAAAATATATAAACAACCCAGGAGATGTTGACTTCCGAACCAATGAAGAAACAACAATAAATCAAGAAAAAACTTATCTATTCAAATTTCCATATACCATACATATATGTATGGTATATGTGCACTTAAATCAGATTCAGACTATAGTCTGAGTCTGATTTAAGTGCACATATGAAATCGGGTGAAACTTGACCCCATTTAATAGACAGAAAAAATAAAAAAACAAATCTTAGACGTATATTTTTAATGTTTTTTAGTCCTTTACGTTTTTACAAGCAACTGACAACCCTTTGTAAACGTAACTTCTGAACCAAAAGGTCTAACGTGTTAAAACCAAAACAGTTACGATTGGAAAGAATTTACCTTAGCTTTCAAAATTTAATTAAATATTTAATTTTACTGCTTTAAGTTATACCTACTGTAACGTATTAGCTTACAAAAAATAAAATTACTATGTTCCCATCCTAGTTGGAACGGTTTTTATGAGCTGTTAAACAAAGGCTAGGAACTATGAATTTTTAAATTTTGAAAGCGTAAAGTAAATTGTTTCTTACTCGTAGTTCTAGGTGACGGTCTAGTGACGGTATTATTAGTTTGTAAAGTAAATTGCATTTCATAGTTATTGCCTGTGTTTTCCAATCATTACTGTTTTTGTTTTAACATGTTAGACTTTGGTGGGTTGTTCCATTCTCATCCTATGACGTCTCATCCTATTGATAGCAGTTCATAATTTACAACACTTTTTTTAAAAAGCGTCGTCAATTTTTTATAGTAACGCAATGGTCTAAAAGTACATAAAAATATATAATATTATTGTCTTATAAATGGGGTCTAATTTCTTCCAATTTCATATGTGCACTTATATCAGACTCACACTGTATGTATTTATGTTGGGTTTAATTTATTTGTTAGGAAGTCAACTTCTCCTGGGTTGTATAAATATATTTTATTTTGTTATTTTTCCTTTTATCGTACGGCTAGACGATCAGCAAAGCGCCACCCTTTCATGGTTGAAATACCTCGCACAAGAACGAAGCGTTACGCTTCTTCATTTATTATAAGAACTGCAAAGGAGTGGAATGTCCTGCCCTCGTCAGTGTTTCCGGTAAACTATAACCCCGGTGTGTTCAAGTCAAGAGTGAATAGGTATCTACTAGGCAAGCGAGCTACACCTTCGACTACATCATCGCTTTCCATCAGGTGAGATCGTGGTCAAACGATTGCCTAGACCGTAATAAAAAATATATAAAAAAATGAGGAAGACATCAAGATTACGTTTTCTTTTTATATATTTTCAGATAACGTCAACTATTAAACTGTTTTCCAAGCTTTGTAATAAATTGTTACCATTTGAACATAACTCACTCCAATTCTGATCACCTTCAATTAATAATAACCTAGGTTTCTAGAACTCATATAGGATTTATCATCAAAAATGTGACGGAGAATTATTTAACGTTACAGTAGTAGATGCCCCGGTTTCATAGTAAAACATAATAAATCTAGCTCAATATAAAAATAGATTCATCCGACACGCAGTTATTTGGACTGTTGTCAGTACGCATATTTTCGTTCGATTATAAATATTGTGTGCGCGAAACGAGGCCGTTCATCAAACGTCGACCTAATTTTCTAAGCTTATGTAAATTTGAGCACTAGATCACTTATTGTATACTAGTGGCTCTGTGAGCTGTAGACATCGCGCGTACAAACTTTTTTGCAAACAATCTTGCGGTGCACATTAGCGCCATCTAGTTACCTTATTCTAACACTTACATTTAACCACGGTGCTCCATCAAGCTACCTAGTAGGTAAAGGGCTGATTTCACTGGTAGAAACCTAAAAGTGAGCAATTTACTGCATTTTGAGGAGCTATTCTGCTCATCACGCCAAAGATCCTCATCAGAGTTTCACCAAATTTTTATTAGACTAACTTAAAGTTACTACCTTTTTAATGAAAAAAGAACCATCGAAATCGGATTTAATCTGCCGAAATATTCAGTAGCCCCCTTTTTACCCTTTTTTGGGGGAAGTAAACAAATCCCCTCCACCCCACAATCAAAAATCCCCGACGACTAAAAAGTTCAAAAAATTCGCTTAATCTGTATACCAAGTTTCGTCTAGATTGGTTGAGAAATGCGACCTGTAGAGGAGAACAGCCGGAAAACCGGACATACGAAAGTTTTTTTGCCGATTTAAAACGGAGACGCTTCGCTCGCGCTTCGCGCTCGCTCGCTCAACTAGAAGTATTAACATTAGAAACGGGATATGTACCATGAATACTATGTATTGATATCCCGATATTTCGGCACTGTTGCAAGCGCCATGATCACGGATAACTGAAGTAAATGCGGGTGGTTCAATTTTAGAACATCTTAATGACCAACTATAACATGTCAGTTGCGTCCTATAGGGAAATGGCTATTCAGTGCGGAACATTCCACCTAGACAAAAAAACACATAAAGTACAAGGTCAAATGACAGCCGGTGTATTTACCATACGCAGAAAGAGTGACAGATAAGGTCGCTAACATCTACGGCATTATTTATAAAAAGTTAATAAACGTCAATTAGTACTGCGCAGTACAATATTGTAGTGCGCATTTTTACTAATCATTGCTTAACTTTTTGTAAATAAGGCGGCTAATATATACTTATAACAAAGCAATAGGAACGAAAAAGTCTGTACAAAGAAGGTAATTAAAAAAGAAATGGTTTAGGGTACATAAAATAAGCTACTGAACAAGATAATAACATTTTTAAAATTCGTGTCTGTCTGTTTGTCTGTATGTTTGTTCGCTCATCACGTAAAAGCTACTGGACCGATTGCGATGCAGTTTTCACTTTTGCATAGCTTAGGGCTTGACTTAAAAACTGGTGTACTTGGTATTTTAATCCGATGAGTAGAAGCCGAAAAATCGATAAAAACTTTTTGGCGGCTGAAGTAGTTTTGATCTAATGTTGATATATAGGTATTTTAGGTCTTGGTAGAATAGTACATAAAATACTTTTAGCCTAGAGAAATGACCACGCGTGCGAAGCTGCGGGTACAGCTATTCTTAATAAGTTCTCTGTCAAATCCATTTTTACTCTTTTCAAGAAGCTGTCTCAGTATTTACACTCTCCAAAAGATAGTTTTGCCTTGGATAGTCCAGGAGTTCACAAAGTTGATTGAAGTTGTAGGAGCTCCTACATTTGCCATACTAAACGAACAGTTTCATGCCGCATAAAGTAGCATATCAGGGCGGTCAAAAACAATGACACGCAGAAGTTAGCCATCACTCAACATCTTTTGGAGTCGGGGTCAAACCACTGGATCGAGTTACATAACCCTCAGATACTATCTACAGAACGCCATTACATACCAAGATTGGTTAGAGAAGCGATTGAAATTACCAATTTCAAAAATTTTATTTTTGAGGATGGGTTTAAACTGTCAAGTGTCTGGAATCCACTGAATACGCAATGAGATTTTATAACATCATTGCTGGTACGTCTGTGTGAAAACCGAAGAAATGTTGTCCCTAATACGCGAGGTGATACTGTTAGTGTTGTGTGTCGCGATCGAGTTACTAACGAAAATGTGAACAGTGGTACTGGTGTCGCACGTAATAAAAGAGTGAGAAAGAGGGTAGACCATTTTGTCTGCTCGTAAAAACTAATCCACCAGCAGTTACTTCAGTTTATCCGTGATCATGGCGCTTGCAACAGTGCCGAAATATCGTGAACTCGATACAAATAGTTTCCATGGTAAATATCCTGTTTCTAATGTTTGTGTTTGTGATCATGTTTTAATTAATTGTAAAAAACTGACAGAAAGCACTTTATAACAGCTACATACTAAATTTCAAAAGTGAAATGGATCAAAACTATGATACTAAGGTCCGCTTTTCCATCCATGCGGAATGAAAAGTTCCATAAGTGCTAGTGCACAAAATAGTTTAGAGTACCTTTTTAACATTGCAATTTGAACTTTAAAAGTGTTACGTACAGCACATTTTACATTATGTAATGATCAGTACCGCGCGTCTCTCACGCGTAGTTTTGTAATAATCCTATGTGTAATGCGGGATTATCATAAACCAGCCCATTTCAAATCCACTAAAGTACACTGGTAATGAACCTATCAATGGCCGCGGAGTAGATAATGGGTACATAAAATCTCGAGTCTCTTTGTGGGGAATTCCTGATAATTACGATTGATACCTTACACTGCGAAAGGGTAAGTCAGGAAATAAGCCATTAGAACGGATCACTACCTATTCCACAGATCTTCACCCATTTTCGGTGGAAGCACTTCTGCAAGAAGCTTATTGTTATCTCCCAGGTGGCCAGGACTCTGCTGGAAGAATGCAACGCTGAGCCGGACAGCATGGACTACGAGGGCTGGACTCCACTGCATGCTGCCGCGCTCTGGGGGCAGAAGGAGGCTGCCGCTCTTCTACTCAAGAACGGTGCCGACCCGAAAATCAAAAACTATTCCGTAAGTACGGTCTTTATGGAATGCATTTGCCACGTGAAATGTGGTAGTGCTTGCGTAGCCGTGCAGCTATTGTTATGCTTTATAACAAGCTAGCTGCACGGTGATATGAATTTGTGTTGAAGTCTCCGACTCGGATTTTACAACCTTTTATTCGTGACAACTGCACGTCACGAGTGCGTATGTTAGTTTGTCTAGTCCAAATCTTGCAAGTAAACAATGTGCGGCTTCCTTTTTCCTTTGAAGTAGAAATTTTGTACATATGTCTTCATGAGTGATGAAGCAGGCAGCAGTGACGTACACTTGGGTACTCCTCGCCTGTGTGCCTGTGTTTGGGCTCAGCTGAGCAACTATTTATTAGGTGGCATTTTTTAAGTTTGCTTGAAATTGTACTGTTTTATAAAATTATATTTCCGATTAAATTAAAACTCTCGCGTCAAACGTATCGGTCAAAGCATTAAGGCTGATTCACATTACGCTGTACTGGAGTCGGGCCTATAGTATGCTTTTGTATGAAATAATTCATGCTAGACCGGACCGGGCCCATGCCCCGGTCCTGAAATATGGATGGACATTTTGATTATTCACATTACAAGGTCCGGGTGGTAATGACACAGCACGGCCCGGTCCCGGCACGGTGTAACATGAATCATCCTAAACAAATGCCCACTTCAAACTGGTTATAACTATTGTTACTCATGACACCAAGTACATATTTATGTACATGTTTCAGGGCCAAACCTGCCTGGACCTTGTGGACCGGTCCATATCCGGCTGGCTCGCCGACGCCATCCTCAAGGCAGTGGACCCGCCGCGTCGCCTCAAGAACAAAAATAACAATAACAACAACCTCAACAAGCGCAAGCTCAGCCCACCGCGCCATGACGTCAAACGCGTGGATATTGAGATCACGGGTTCAAATGACAACAAAGTCGTCAATGGTTAGTTAATTCAAATTATAATAACAACAACCTCAACAAGCGCAAACTAAGCCCCCCGCGCCACGACTTTAACGTATCGATTTTGAGATCACGGGTTCAAATGACAACAAAGTCGTCAATGGTTAGTTAATTCAAATTATAATAACAACAACCTCAACAAGCGCAAGCTCAGCCCCCCGAGCCACGTCTTACGTGTCGACATTGAGAACACGGGTTAAAATGACAACCAAGGTCGTTAAGGTTAGATAATTCAAATGACAACAAAGTCGGCAATGGTTAGTTACTTCAAAAGATGACAAAGTCGTAATGGTTAATTAATTCAAATGATAACAAATTCGTCAATGGTTAGTTAGTGCAAATGACAGCAGTCATCAATGGTTAATTAATTCAAATGACAGCAGTCAACAATGGTTAATTAATTCAAATGACAGCAAAGTCATCAATGGTTAGTTAATTCAAATGACAGCAAAGTCATCAATGGTTAGTTAATTCAAATGACAGCAAAGTCATCAATGGTTAGTTAATTCAAATGATAACATGGGTCTCGAGGTGCGGTGCGATCATGAGTGCTGTATATACGGGGAGTTTCTCCTCTGTGATTCTGTATAGTGTTATCCAAAACGTGTGCGTTCATTGTTGTCGTCTTGTAGACAAGCCGGCCGCGACGCCCGAAATCATCAAGGTAGCAGACTCCAAGCCGCCAAAGGGGCGCGCGCCGTCACCCGAGGCGACCGAGCCCGCGGACGCGCCCGCCACCGACGAGCCGCCCTCGTGGCGCCGATCCGCTTCCTTCCGCTCCAGGCAGCCGGACGCACCCAGTGAGTACACTTCGAACTCGTTCACTGCTTATATTAAACCATTATTAGGTCTTTAGATTAGACCCTCACAGAACGCCACAACAAGCCGTTTACTCTCTGCTTGTATCGAGCGGCTTGCGACTCTCACCAGGTCGTCAATCCACTTCTTAGAGGGCGTATTACGCTTCAGTCCATTTTCCGAATCGTGGTCGCCAATCGAGAGAAATTCTCTGCGACGCATTTATTTACTATAAAACAGTAGTAAATGTAGTTAAGGTTGTCTGAAAAAGATTGCTTTTTAGCGATAGCAACCAATTAAACTTTATAATTTACTAGCTTTGCCCGCGTGGTAATTTCTCTGGAATAGAAGTATTCTGCATGTAATTCCAGGACCGAAATAACCTATACGGTACAATGCACCATATTCCGTTCAGCCGTCAAATAGTTTTTCATCGATTGCTCAGCTTCTACCCATCGGATTGAGATACGAAGAATACCAGTTTTTAAGTCGACCACATCATTGCTTTCCATCAGGTGAGATCGTGGTCAAACGTTCGCCTAGAAAGTGATAAAAAAAACCCATAAGCTATCCAACAGTGAAAACCGCATCGCAATAGGTCCAATAGTTTTAACGTGATGCGCAAATAAACATACACACAGACAGACACGATATAAAAATATGTTATATTTTTGTTTAGTAGCTTATTTTAAGTACCCTAGACCATTTTTTAAAGTTATTTTCTTTGTACGGCACAGACTTTTTGGTACTTACTGCTTTATTATAAGTATAGATATAGATAATATGTATCCTTGCGTGTATTTTTTTAGTAACGTACGCAATAAGGTGTATTTGTATTAGATTGTAGTATTCTATGGATGCTTGGCCTTCGTCGTGGCCAGGGCTAAGTTAAATTCATACAAACTATTAAATTCAAAGTTAAATTCGCACAAGCACGAAGCGTTTCGCTTCTTCATTTATTATAAGAACTGCAAAGGAGTGGAATGCCCGGCCCTCGTCAGTGTTTCCGGTTAAATATAACCCAGGTGTGTTCAAGTCAAGAGTGAATAGGTGACTAGATAAGCGACCACATCATGGCTTTCCAACAGGTGAAATCCTGGTCAAACGATTACCAAGTCCGTAAAAAAAAATATCCAACTTCAATTATGGATCTCCAATCTAAGATTCGATCGATGCTCAGTCCATAACTGCGAACTGCGTGCAAGAAGGGGTCTTTAACACGACAAACTCTGGATTTGACAGCTCTCTTAAAAATATTTCGAAAAAATTGTATAGGCATGGGCTTACTGCGGCCTGGGCTTTAGTATCTTCACTCGAGTAATAATCGGACATATTATAGTTTGGTGTGCGCGATTTAACGATGCTCATCTAATTGTATTGAAGTTGCTTTCAACATGCCTTTCGAGTAACTATTATTTTAAAGACTCATCGATACATAAGTTTGAGTAAGGAACCAAGTCTTGCTATTGCGTGTTCCAGAAGACAACAACAAGCCCGCTAATAACAACGTTGACAACGATACAATACTGCGCAGGACACATAGCTTCGAAAATGACAAGACGTAAGTTTTTATCCTAACATTTCTGTGCTTTTGTTTATATTTCTACAATTGTAAATGTTCTTAGCATGTGATGAAACTAAAAATGACATTGTTATCATTTCAAAACAGCTGCTTGTTGTACAGGTAATGTACAGCAGTACTACGGTTAAAGTTATGCGCCTCGGCCATTTTCTGAATTATTTTATTCAAATACAATACGTATTATTCCAGGGCCAAAAGTACCTACCTATAAAGTACAATTGACTGCATTTCTTCAAAATTCTTTCAGACGTCAAATATTTTTTTATCGATTGCTCGGCATCTAATCACCGGATAAAGATACCAAGTACTTTAGTTTTTAAGTCAAACCCTTAGCTGTCCAACATTGAAAACCGCATTGCAATCGGTCCAGTAATTTTTAAGAGATGCGCGAACAAACAGCAGATAGAAACCATTTTTGAAATGTTTAATTCCTGTTCATTAGCCTATTTTAAGTACCCTAGACCATATATTTTTTTATTATTTTCTTTGTACAAATTGTTTGTTATTATAAATATAGATCGACCGAATCAAAACGAAAGATTTTGTTCGGCAATAAATTTTCATCGAAAATACGAAGATGCTGAAGCGCTTAACTTTAATCGTAGTAGGTACTGTAATTTTTCAAACAGTTCCCAAAACACATTCACTTGTTGGCACCTTGATCCCATCGTGCCGAAGATCTTCTACGGCTGCGATGTCCTTTATTCCATTTTGTCAGGCATCTACTCCAACTGAGGAAACTGTTTGATCTCATTATTTTTTGCCACGGATACGTATAGTGCTGGCATAAAAATATAAGCTTTAACAGTAAACGTATGTATGATTAGTCGGCCAATGTTTGTTTCTTTATCATTTTGAAAAAGTCATCATCCTGGGAAGATGTTGCCTCTCTATCACACGCTATTTACAATTTTTGGGTATTAGTTAATATACACAAGTTGGTGATACAATAATTTATTTTTCTATATACATGCCAGCACTAAACAAATATTTAATCATAAATTTAATTTGTACAACAGCATCGATTACCATCGGGTTTTAACTGTAAACAAATAACAATGTGCTTACTTTAATAATTCCATACATATGTATAATGCTGTTTTCAGAGCTAAAAAGCAAAGATCTATTGTCGGCTTACTAATAAGCAGATTTGATAAGCATCAGTCTTCAAGGAATTTTGAAGATCTTACTCGAGCAGAGTTAGTCATTGTTAATTTGTGTGTTTATATCCGTTACATTATATATATTATTTTCGGATAAAGTTGTGTCGTCCAATGTCCGTTGTTCATGGTAAACGCGGTGTGGGACGTAACAGTTGTGGGCTGTACGACGGAATGGAAGGTTTCTTGTATGTTTTGCCACTTTATTGTTTTTAGAGAGGATTGGAATTGTTTGATGTCTTACTCATATTGCATTCACATATATAAGTTGTACCTAAAGGCTAAAATACTGTGGGAGCGAGGCGTTTAGCGGAGGACGGCCTCTTTGTCTCGCCCACTCCTGACTAGCTGTGTTCAAAACGAAAGAAAACTATATCATTACGATATCAGCGGGCGGATTCCGTTCTCCGCCCCGCTCTCACCGTAATTCAAGCCTTAGGGTGAACTTATGATCATATTTTAACTTAAACGTTTTTTTTAACGTATACTCTTTATTGAAATCTGTCTCCTAGATTCAACATCTACTACACTCATTCAAAATACATTCACTGATATAGTTTTGGAAAACATGATATATATAGAAAGAAAAACTCATAACATGATCATCAAGCAAATAAAAAGTATCGTTGGTCTCACGCGAACGATCTCATTCCGTCGTGCGCTCCACATGAGCACCGCCACAGCGTCAGCTTGCTTGTGTGTGCACAGCTTCTACCAACGGTACCGGGACGTGACCGCGCGTATCAAGGCCTCATCCTGCCCCTCGATACCGCCGCTGCCGCAGTCCACGTTAGCCGCCATCGAGCTAAGGAAAAAGCAGCCGACTAACGCGCCTGACACTAACGAGGAAATTCACACGAGGTTGATACTCACCATACAGTTTTAGGTCGCAAAAGCGAAGGCACGCGCTAGATGAAAATTTTATAGCGAGAACAGATTGTCAGACGTCGTGGCGTCGGGCACTAAGCGTTATATCTTGAATTGTCAAAATCCTAGACATTGAGTATTTTTTTCTAATCATGCTCGTATAATGTTTAAAGACGAAAACACATTCTTAAATATATTTTGTCGTACTCTAATCATAGCTGACGTATAAGAGAAGACAACTAACGAACAATCATTATATTTGGTCGCCAACCACCCTTCTTGTGTGCTCTGTACATGTATGTGCCCTGTGCTTTCGATTTTGCAACCCGTGGCCTCGGTTGGGATATATAGAGCGATACATTTCTCACTAAAGCTACTGATGTTTTCTAATATTCCGATAAGCACAGTTAAATCTTGCTGATTGCCATTCCTTGAAGCTATATGCCAACCTAGGCACAAAAGGTACCATGCAAAGCAACATCATTAACATGACTTCGGTATTGCATTGATAGAGCTCTAATTTTGTTTTGTTACATTAGTTGGAGGTAATAAGTATGATAAAAAAAGAAGTTATTGCATATAGCCATGTAATGTCATGAGAACCAAACGTGTGTGCCAAATTTCAGCCCGATAACTTCAATGGAAGTAGGTTAAATTTTAATTGCAAAATTTTAATTTCCTTGACATATATACATACCCGCCCAAGTGTGTCACTTCAGAACGACGGACACGAGACTTGCGGAGCAGTCAAAATTTGCGCGGGAAGCCCATCTGCCGGCAGCTACCTTGCGTAAACAAACCGTTTTTATGACCGCTTCATACGGTTGTTTATTAAACAAAATACTCTTCTATGTAGCTAAAATAATATACAATAGATTTGCAGTGTTATTTTAGTACATGCCTAATTAAATTATTTATAAAAACACGCTGACAGTTGATGAAAAATCAAAATCTATGGTGTTGATAAATCAATATTTTGTTATTCGAGATGTTCAGCTACCACGTAAGGTTTTTTTAATCTGTATTTAATACCGCTACAGACTTGCCTTTGCAACAGATAAAATATAAAATCGTCATCGATTCGTTTTTTTTTAATAATCGGCTAAATTCGAAAATAAAAATAGGAAAAAAAACATGCGTGATATTTAAAAAATATTTATGGAAGATCTAGAGCATAGAGATGAAATATAAAGATAGTAATGTATTGCTACTTGTTATTACTCGTCCTTAGATTAAATAAATGGCCCTCGATAAAAAATGAATAAATAAAAAAAAAATTGCCTGGTAACTATTGTAGCCAGACGGCAATCGGGCTTGTAAAATTTTGGCAACAATCGGGGCTTCATTCATATAAATGTTTTAATCGATAGAAGTTGAAACAACGATTAATTTAATATATAACACTTGAAATCACGTAAACTAACGGCATATTTGCAGAATTTGTAAAATATTTCAACGTCTGTTTTTTTTCTCTTGAGTCGTGCGTCACAGTTTTTTTTTTAAATTTGTATTTACACTGTTTTATGGATTTTTGCATTTAATTGGATTGCCACACAATTAAACTATTACTATCCAAAAAAAAGAGCCTTTACGCCACCCAAACTTGAAATAACTCGAAAAGTTTGCAAATTTGGGCGGGGTGGCTTCCACAGAAGCCAGTCGCATTTGAATATTTTTTTATGGTTATCCAGGGAAGCCAGTCACACTTTGGTGGATACAAGTGAAGTTAAATGAAAGATTTTAAAAAATGGGCATGTTAAATAGGGTTGTCCTTTGCAATTCAAATTATGTTGTGGGTTTTGATTTACATATGCTGGGTCTTCATAATATGGTTGTCATTTCTAAGCTTCTATAGTGGATTTATAAATGTAATTTTACAATGGATATGACAACGGTACGTTTCTATTTTAGTACAAGTGAAATTAATACCATTAATCTTTGCAAAAGGTTGCATAAATTATTACTTAAGGGTCCGGCGGAGGATGAACTGTCCATACAAACGTAATACCGAAACTATTTATAATTGAAGCATATTTTCACCATATTATAATATTACTACCTGTACACGCGGCTTCGCACGCGTGGTAATTTCTCTAGCTTAAAAATATATTTACATTTGATCAAAATTCCTTCAGCCGTCATAAAGTTTTATTGATTGCTCGGCTTCTCATCGGATTGACATACCAAGTACAAGTTAAGTCAAACCCTAAGCTATCCAACAGTGAAAACTATAGCAATCGGTCCAGTAGTTTTTACGTGATGCGTGAACAAACTTACAGACAAACAGACCGACACGAATTTAAAAAATGTTATATTTTTGTTCAGTAGCTTATTTTAAATACCCTAGACCATTTATTTTTTAATGATCTTATTTATACAGACTTTTTCGTTCTTAATGTTTTATTACGAGTATAAGTATAGATTTGAATTTCGAATATTATTTATCTAGGTATCCTATTGTTTTTAATCGACTTCAGAAAAGGAGACGGTTATATGTGTTTTTTTTTAAATGCTTATGTGAACACAACGAAATTTAAGCGAAATATTTCATTTTTCATATTTTCACTACAATTAAACACAACAACAATAAGCAAATATTTTGATAAAAAATACAGATGGGAAAACTACTAAAAAAAAGAAAAATACTATCCGAATCCGAATAATATCATAATATGGTGAAAATATACTTAATTACAAAGGCTTTCAGTATTACGTTTACATTGTATGGACAGTTCATCCTCCGCCGGACCCTTAAAGTATCAGGTGTTTAGTTTAATTTAAATAATATCTAATGCTCATTTATAGTGCTGCCGCTCTCAACACCGTTTTGTAAAATAATATCGTTATAACTTCCCTAATCTAATATGACTGAGTTTGCTTCTTTGTCTCGTGCAATTTATGTAAGTTTATGTATATGTTTTGTTTGTAAATATAGTACAATAGTCAATAACGGTGGAAAGGGTAAATGAAATCAAAATCCCTGTGTACTAATTATATCCCTTACCAAATTAACTAAAAATATACTTATTTCACAAATTATCCATAGTGTCGATAACTCTTTATTATTATAAATATTGCTCAATAATTTATATTCACGTTGTTTTTAACTACATATTAAAAATAACTGGTTATATAATTTCGGCGAGTCATTTAGTATTTAAGTGAAATATTTAATTAAATTATTTAAAATTATTATATATATACACATATTATAAAATATATATCATAAAATATATATCACATTTCCCTTTTCAATACATTTTACTGACTATTATAGATTCAATTGATTTACCCTTAAAAAATGTCAAAAACTTTAAAAAAATGTGCAATCATGTTTATGCATACAGAATAAGCCCGACAGAACGACCGGAGCGACCGCAACGGGAGGCTAATACATGGACGGCACCTAACTCCACAAACACAAGCCCGACCAGCACCAACGCACAGACCACAGTCAGAAGGTATAATGTACTTAAATTCATATTATCATAATATCGATGCGTTGACTTGTCACAGGCCTCGACACTCGTAGAGAGCGACGGCGATAAAGATGAATTAGTCCATTGATGAATGTGTGAAACGTATGTAGATGTAACTATATTATTACATATATAATTTCATATATAAATTCATTGACATCATGAAATGGTTTGGAAATGAATGAATGGTCAGCGTTTGACGATATGAACGCTAAACGCACGGCTACTTCATGATATGATAAAACATTAGTTGTTAGATCATAAAGTAGAAGGCGAGGGCGGAAGTCGAACCTTCGCTCCGGCCTTCGTCTTCGTGTTTTTTTAGCCTTGAAAACCTATCTGTTTGAACACCTTTGGTATCATGAAAACCTTTAATTAATTAATGATATTTAAAGATATGGCGAAACATGGATTGAAATAACGTAAACATTAAACTTTGCAGTTTCAATGATATGGTCAGTTTTACCTGGCCATTTCATGAAATAGAACCGTTTCATGAAATTATCAATCCTAAGTTAATGGCCGCGACAAATAAACTTCCGACGTGCCGATGGACTATGATAATGTCGCCATCACCATCGCACTCGCATCGTGTCAAGCTTATAATAAAAGCAGTAATAGTAGAAAGCACTTTCTCGTCAACTAACCACCAATTATTAGCGAATGCTGTAAAAGTCTGTATATTCACAACTGCCCCATTAATTAACGTCCAAATCAATGTGGCAGATGGGAATTTAAAATCCCACCTGCCTCATTGGCGTGAATAAAGTGTAGTCCCGTTGTCCCCGTAAACAACAGGACATCATTAAATTTCCGTACCGTTGTCCCCTTTGTGCCAACGTTACGGGGTACACTATACTGTGGCAGTAGGTTAAGGGTGCGGCAGGGTGGCCCTTGGGCGCCACGAACATGTTAGTTTTACATAGGCTGGCTGCCATATTTTTTTATATTTTTTTAGCTTTGATAACCTATCTGTTCGAACAATAAATGAGAATTGGATTTGTTCGAATTAATTAGTTGGCCTTTTATTTCTCACGCCAATGGGGACGTTAATGGGGCAGTTGGGAATATATCATAAAGTCTAGTAGAGTATCTGATACGTTTTAACTTAGAAATAAGTAGTTTTAATATAAATAGCTAGGAATTCGAATATCAATGCATGCAGAGATTAGCAAACCTCTCAAATTGAATCAATAACTCGAGTGTTCATTTCAGTAATTAATTTAATTTAAATTTTAAGTTCTTAACATTTTTTCCTGGAAATTGATTATCATTATCGATGTAGGAAATAAATAAAGATCAAGAACTTAATACTTACTATTATTCAAAATGCTATCACGCGACTATTTGTGGTGTGCGTGTCGCGCGGTAGCGTGATATGTAGTCGATTAGTTATGTGTGGCTGCCCCGGCCCAAAATATGGATAGCGGCTCTTTACTTTTTATGATGATTAAGTTTAGTTACCTATTTGCCAATTAAAGAAGCCGTCTCCACTCTACTATAAGCGGGGCATGCGCGGAGTTTTTGAATTGCGCGGAGTATTTGTGGAACACGAATCGGGCGAACTTAGTGAATCCTATTATCATAATTTCTCGTGTGCCAGAAATGTTCTCTAGTCTAATTATTGTTATTTAGCATTATCGACCGGCATCGTTCCTTTCACTCAAAACTTTTTTTATGTGGTTTTGACGAGAGTAGCAAGCCTTTCGACTGATGGTTAGCGTCTTGCCTGCCCAGAACAGTTGCAATGCCACCCAGAACAAGAAATCATCAAGATTAACTGGAATCGAATAACAATGTACTACTCTAGTTAAATTCTATACGCTATAAAATATTTTAAATGCTGTTTTCAGGCGTAAAATGAAAAGATCCATTGTCCGCAAACTCATACTAAGATTTGAGCGTTCTATACGCTCGCAATCTTCGCAGAGTTTTGAAGAAATTAATCGAGCCGAGTTAGTCATTGTCAATACACATATGTGTTTGTGATCGTTACATATATTTATAGGTTTCGGATATAGTTGTGTCGTCTAATGTTCATTGTGTATGTAATGTGACGTGGGACGTAGCGGTTGAGGGCTGTACGATAGAACGGAGTAATTATTTTATTGTAGAACTGTTTTTACCCAACCACGGTGATGCAAGGGAAGGGTAATGAGTTTAATAGTATATGTATGTACAGTAGTCGCAGCGGATCTTTGTAGTTGTGAAGTTAGGCTTTGTGCACGATTGCGCAGGTACTGCTGTGAGGATAAAATAGCATAAAGTAAGAGTGAGATAGAATAATATTCTATATTATTTTCGCATATTATACGAAAAACTTAAGTGAGTGAGCGAGGCAGTTATACAATGCTGTCTCCACCTTCAACATTGGGATTGCTCCTAAATAGGAGAGGCATGCCTTTAAAGTTCTGTCGTTTCCATATTTTCCGGCAATTTTGAATTTGGAAATGTTCTATATTCGAATGTGTTCAAATTTTGAATCTCAAAACAGATGAAAGTATGAGGATTAATGCTATTGTTTAGTCACAGCGCCGATTGGAATCTGTCAGGTTACGTACGAAAATGAATCTTTCTAAGGAAAATGTTCGTGCAATAATTTTCTACAACTTGAGAAGAGGCCTGACACGGCTTCAGTGTTTTGAAGAGCTAACATCTGTGTTCAGTGATGAAGCCCCATGTCTGCGGACTGTCGAACGCTGGTATTTAGAATTCCAGCGTGGACATACTAGTGTTAGTGACAAATCTCGCGAAGGACGCCCAAAATCCGCCTTCACTGAAAATAACATCATTGCTGTGAGACAACTAGTTCTCGAAGATCGACGTATGACGTGACGTATCGAGAGATAGAGGCTCTATTAGGCATCTCAGGGACAACCATTCAGAAGATCTTGCATGAAGCGCTTGGTGTGAGAAAGCTAGTTTGCCGTTGGATACCGCATCTGCTTTCCGACGATCACAAGGCGGCCCGCGTCAGATGGTTTAAGAAAATTCTGCAAAGGTTCAACCGAGGAGAGTCAAATCACGTCTACGACATCATCAGTGGTGACGAATCTTGGATCTATGCCTACGATCCTGATTCCAAACAACAATCTAAAATCTGGGTCTTTCAAGACGAGCCAAAGCCGACTAAAGTTGTTCGTTCTCGAAGCACTTCAAAGAAGATGGTGGCCACGTTCGTTGGAAAAACCGGCCATGTTGCAACTATTGCACTTAAGATCGTAGAACGGTTAACGCAGAGTGGTATACCACAGTTTGTGTACCACAAGTCATCGCCGAACTTCGAAAATCTAACTCAAAGCGACGCATCATCCTGCACCACCTTGACCATCCTCCATACAGTCCTGACCAAAGCCCTAACGATTTCTTTCCATTTCCTAAAATTAAGAAAAGTCTTCGTGGTCAAAGGTTCCAGTCCGGTGAAGTCGACGCTTTCAAGTCAGCCATTTTGAACACCCCCACTTTAGAGTGGAATAAATGTTATAATAACTGGTTTGAGCGAATGGAAGTGCATTAAGCTACTGGTGAATACTTTGAAAAACAATAAAAAGTACTATAAGGTTCTAGTTGTTTTTTTCTTCAAACGACAAAACTTAAAAGGCATGCCTAGTAGGCTGTTTTTTAACCGACTACGGCGAAGCAAAGGAAGGGTTATGTGTTCAAACTAAAAACTTGGTCCGGTTTTGCCAAGGTATCAATCGATTCGTCTTCATCGCAAGAGTGTCATAGGCTATTTTTTACCAAACCGTAGTCGGTTTTTTAGTTTTTGAACATGTCTTGTTTCATTAAATTTCTGATTACGTGTGCGACGAATCCTGAAAATTTACAGTTCTTTTTTATCTCAGATTACTTACCGTGAGTTATGATAGCAATGAAACAACTAAGTTGCCTTTAGAATTACATACATTGAGGCCGCACGCATAATGGAAAGGGGTGCCTGGCATAGTAAAAATCCGCGATTTAGGTTTTTTTTGCAGAATTGCGGCCTCTGACCAAAGTTTAATAAATCGATAGAGGACTTCAATACAAAAAATATTAAAGCACGGCCACGATATAGAAATAAATCCGTACAATGACCCCTCGCTACTTATCTCTATCGCTCGCGCATACAAGTGTATTCCTGTCGCGCTTGCACATAATGGAGTTCAAAGATAGTATTTCTGAGTCATAATATTAAATCATAGTCACCATCATCATTTCAGCTTTTAGAAGTCCACTGCTGAACATAGGCCTCCCCCAAAGAGCGCCATGACGAGCGATCTTGTGCCACCTCCATCCAACGACTTCCTGCGATGACTACAATGTCGTCGGTCCATCGTGTGGGGGATCTCCCTACACTTCACTTGCTTGTTGCTTGTTCGTGGTCGCCATTCGAGAACCTTTATTCCCCATTGGTTGTCGGTTCTGTGAACTATATGGCCTGCCCATTGCCACTTCAACTAGTAAACTCTGAGAACTATGTCGGTAACCTTGGTTCTTCTACAGATTTTTTCATTTCGGATTCTATCACGTAGTGAAACACAGAGCATAGCTCTCTCCATTGCACGCTGCGCAACTCTGAGCTTGTGTATGAGACCAATAGTTAGCGACCACGTCTCAGTACCGTATGTCATCACTGGCAACACGCACTGATTATAAACTTTCGTCTTGAGGCTCTGCGCTATCTGCGACGAGAAGACATGGCGTAATTTCCCGTACGCGTACGCTGCCCATCCGAGTTGGATTCGTCGGTTGACCTCTTTATCGAAGTTGGATCTACCCAGTTGGATCGTCTGACCTAAGTAGATGATGATGATGATGGCCTCCTTGTCGTATCCGACAACGGCGACCTATTTCCTTTATTTCCTGGCATGCGCTCTGATATGACTCGCCAGGCCAATCTTAGTCCTAAATATGCGATCACACATACCGCAGTAGAGCTGACCAGCGCTGTTATATGTGTAGGAGGGCTTGAGTCGAGCTCTACGGTTTAAGCGCCTTACGTCGAGATCTTCTAGACGAAAATCCTAAAAAATACCTAAGTAGACATACTGATCAACAGCTTCGGTAATATCTTTCCCAACATAAACCCGCATGGGTACGACATGGGTATTTGACTTGATGTTCGTCTTACCCATGTTCATTTTAAGACCCACCTTTTGGGAAACACTATTGAGATCACTGAGCATTGTGCTTAGGTCTTCCAAGGTTTCTGCCATGATGACTATATCATCCGCAAATCGAATGTGAGTGATGTATTCGCCATTGATGTTAACACCATATCCGCTCCAGTTCAGAAGCTTGAATATATCTTCCAGTGCAGAGGTGAACAATTTCTGAGAAATAACGTCTCCCTGTATCACCCCTTTTTGCAACTGGATAGATTTCGTGTTCCGATCTTGAAGACGGACAGTCATGGTGGCCATGCTGTACAAACACTTCAACACTTCGATGTACTGGTAGTCAATTTGGCACCGCTGTAATGACTGTAGCACTGCCCAGGTCTCGACTGAATTAAATCCACAAACCATAAAACTAAATATTCCACATCCACAATATTAAATACCGACTCCAAATACTTTACAGCTATAAAATATGTAAAATCCATACCAAAATATAAAAGTAAAACGTCTGTTTGTTTGGGGAGTTTTAACTTTTAACGCGATGACGACTGGACGGATTTTGATGAAATTTGGAATGGAGATAGCTTGTACCCTGGAATAAAACAAGATACTTATTATCACCATCATCATCCTTACCGCTCAAACGGCTAAACGGATTTTGATGAAATTTTGAATGTAGATCTTACTTATTGGGACTCCCTGCATATTAGTGTGAAATCAGGGACGGATTTGTCGCACACATATACATATTCACGATGTGTTCACGCATTACGTGGATACTAATACTGTAATATTAGTTATGGTCTTATAATATACACTCGCGAGCAATGAAATCGACTCAAGACCTCATGTGCGCAATTCTGTTTTTCTTATTCTGAACATACGTAACAAACAATAAAAACTATAGACACTGAAAATTTACCATCTCACCTTTATAATTACATAATTTACGTGAAAATCAGTTGAGTATTTTTTGGATATACGATACTTATTATACGAAATTTTGTACAAATTTGAAAGCAAGCTACGGTAAACCTTTAAGGAAAAAACCGTTTCCTTAAATGTAAAATCAATAATACTGGTTATATAATTTGAATAATGATAAAGATTAATAATATAGGCATTCCCGGCGCAAAACTAAGGAAAGCAATATTTGAAAGCATTAATTCGAACTGTACGTATTTTCAGTAAGAAGTGTCAGTTTGTTACGATTATATTTCATGAAGACTTAATGAATCCAACTTTCAAATAATCTATAATAATAACTTCGACAAAAAAACACCTTTCGCGCCTAGGAGCTGAGTCGATTTCATTGCTCACGAGTGTATATTGCTTGAAGGATATATTTATATCGTAAATTATCTGTATTAACCAACCACTAGACGTCTGCGCATGGGTTTTGGAGCGTAATTATGGCATTCCTCATGCGGTCGGTTAATGTAACTCCCACGATACTGCGCTCGGACTTAGTTGGTAACATGAAGTTTATTTCACTCTTCCATGTTAGTGAGCATGGAAGAGTAAATAATTGTTATGGGATATACTGTTGAAAAGTAATCGACAAATGCCTTAAAATTTGATTTAGAGAGTGGAAATGATCAATAATAGATAATTTGAGTATTATATAATTTCTAAATCTATATAGATCTATATACTGTCCCGTGCAGTGGCCTTCCTGAGTTCGAAGCCGGTTGAGTGTTTTCCAATGGTAAAATTACTGTTAGAGTAATATTATTGTGAATTAGTCAAATAAAGCTTTGCGTACTGTTGTTGCATCCACGCCAGCTCGACGGAGTCTGAGTCGAACAGTAGCAATTCGACGCCGAGCGGCGCGACGCCGACCAAACTCTCTCCCGGCAACATTTTCAAGAACTTCTTCAAGTACTTATAAGCTGTAGTAGTAGAGTAGACACTCTCTTTACTTCAACACCGGAATTAAGTTAAAGTTCCAATTTTGTTGGCACAAACTAACACTAAATTTGACAGCTCTAAAAATATTTATATACTCTTTGTTGCCATGAAATTAGAAAGTATCAATTGACAGGGCTTCACTAAAGTTTATACTTGTTTTTGCCAACTGCTAGTGGGCTAGAACACTTGGGCTACCCATAAGCATATGCGTATTGTTTCTTTTAGTAGTTAGCTGTATGCCGTAGTGGTTAGCTTATAAGGCTGGATTTGACCAAACGAGAGTAAATTTTATTGTTAGAATAGTAGCATAGACATATGACGGTTATTCCATCATTTCTATAATACTATTCTAAGATTAAATTTACTCTCGTTTGGTCGAATCCAGCCTAAAGGGACTTGCCCGGTAAAAGTAATATAAAAACTAAACGGTTTTTACCACAGAGAAATTCCGCTCGTGTTCGAGTAAAGATAGTATTAATGTGTGTCAGAGGTTTCGTGTGTTTTGTGTAACAATTTATAATTATTTTGCGAATTTTGGTAATGCAGTCTATGTGCATGTTTAATTACTGTAGGTATATTATATTACACATGAAAATTCATACATTCAAATTCTAAACGAATTATTATTTTAATAGAAAATTTTGTGTTCGCTTAAATTATTAATTTTCCACAGAAGCACTTTCAACATTGAAAAAGTTTGGTTTATATATTGTGCATGTTTTCGTGTTAATGTGAATTAACGCAAATAGATCCTTTTATGATATTCTAAACATGAATTATATTTGCGAAACTAAAAATGTTCGATTGCATGTGTTTTGTTTTGCATGTTTCGTGAACGTATTAGGAGAACTATCAGGGGAACTAATTAGTGTTACTTCGCAGGTCATTTGTACCCCCGGTGCGGGATGAAGAGAGCGAGACTCAACGCAAGGCACACGCGAAGCGAGTGCGCGAGACGCGGCGATCCACACAGGGAGTCACGCTCGACGAGATCAAGTCCGCCGAGCAACTTGTGAAGAAGAAAACGGGCAATGGCACCACCGAAACGCCCGCCCCGGCTAGTCAGAAAAGAAACGACGAAAACACTCCTCCGCCAGTGAACGCGGACAACGGGCCGGTGAGTTACTGTCCTACGGAAGTACCATATCGAAATTATTTTTTGTATCTATAGTTGGGAATTTTTAGACAGCCTTGTAAATTCACTTGTGCAATTAATTTCTATCTACGTTTGTAATGTATAGTTATTGGGGATGGGATTGATTATATGACAGTATGATTAGTTATTTATTAATTGGTACTTTTGTGTGACAACGGCGTTTTTATCAGTGAAAGTGTAAGCATTTTTGTAAAAGTTCTCTGTTTATTTCAACATAAAGTTTCTAATAAAAAAAGCATTTAGAGGTTTTAAAATACAGAGGAGAGAAGAGAAAAAATGGTTTGACACATTTCATCAATTTAAATGTTGCATACAAAATAATAATACTTTTTGTTAATGTCGTTTTTAATAACTATAGTCCGTAGTAAAATATGTACATATGTTGAGATTGCTGTGGTTTTACAAATAACGTGTTACGGTTATCCGATGACATGTTTGTTTATTAACTTTTTAATAGAATATGATTGTCGTGAACCATGTTTTACGACCATATGCATCATACCCATTTCTAGAGAATGAAATGTCTTTATTCGACATTTGATTCAAGATTTGCATATAGTCACAAATAATAAGGTAGTTTTCCATTATTTGAAGAATTGTTTTACTAAAGTGTTTTAAACATACATGGTGAGTTTTTTCCTAGCCAGTATGGGATAATCCTAATCTATAGAATATAGGGAGAAAATAACCATGGATTCAATTTTAAAGTAAATAATAGTCAAAGAAATGTACTTTTTGAAAAACATGTATTTTCAGAGATACGTAATTTTCTCGAAATTGGATTCTGCTGCTTGCCGAACAAAAAGTTGTGTTATATTTTCTCTGTTTTTATATTGTGAACGAAATTCAAATTAGTGGACTGTTTGGCGAAACGAAAACTAAGTCGAGGGTTTTGATGGTTGCTTATACGAGTAAGATTAAAGTCGTGCACTCACCGAATCGTCCTCGGGACGCGTTTAGGCTGATATGGCTCTCTAACTACTCCAGGGCCCCCTTTCGTTACTAAGAGACAGACCTTACCAGATTCCTTTAGATACTACCTCAGTAGTGCGCACACGAAACGACGACGAATCACCCGTGGGATATAGCTCTTTCAGAAATTAACGTAGCTAGTAGCCTTTTGGATTATGATAGCACACAAAATAGGGGTTTACCCTTCGAAAACTGAATTTATTATTCAAGAACGAAAATTGCACACCTATGTTGGCGGGTGCGCTTTCGAGAGCTTTTTTTGCTACTGTTGATAGTATCGATAGTTACATTTAATTTCATACATTATGTTAGGAAAGAGAAAATCAAAATGTTGATTTTCATGAGTTGTAGCAACTTTAGAAAAATGTATTCGTTCAACTTTTTGTGTGTTATAAGTATCAGAATACAATTTAGCACACATCGTATAATTTTCCATAATCTGATTTTTCTATAAAAAATATTTAATTTTCCACAAAATACACTATTTTTTTCAAAAAAAATATTATTTGTCCATGTTGCCTTTCAGCATTTTCCCCTATGTGTTATAAGATTAGGATTTGCATAGTGGCTAGAAACAAAAAACTTTGTGCACGCAAATTCGTACGCACTTTTTCAAACGGCGTGCACATCACCACAAAATTAATAACAGTGACATTACATAGGTAAATCAATACATGTAAATAAAGACATAGTTGTACGTTCTCTTAAGTTTAGCAGATCGGTGTCTATCTCCAAGCTTAATGTCTAAGTGTTTCGGGTATTTCATGGCATAGGCGCGCGCCATCAACAGCGGCGACGTAGCGGTGACTCTCGCGCTGGCGTGCGCGACCGCGACCGCGACCGCCACCATCGCGGCCAACAGCGAACGCCGCCCCTCGTGGCGGCTGCGGCTCGACCCCACTAATAAGGTCCTTATGCTAACGTCATGTGACGCAAGCGAGATTTTCGATCGAACAATCATTGTTGTACATTTATATCTGAAGAGGCACGTGAATCGCAACATATGCAAGACGAATTCAGACATTTTAAACCAAACATATATAATATATTATTTCTAAATATCTCATTTGACGTCCAATAATACGATATGTTACATGCTAGCTGCGCCCGCGGCTTCGCCCGCTAGACAATAATTAAAAGTATATTCGGTTTTTCTTATTTTTTGTTTCATTATTGTTGTGGTTTAACCAATAATTAAGCGAACATAACAACAACAAAAAAACAACGGTCAGGCCATTTTCGAGTTTTTGGTTGATTTTTATATTATGCTAGCTGAACCCGCTGCTTCGCACGCGTGGTCATTTCTCTAGGTTAAAAGTACTCTATGTACTATTCCAAGACCTAAAATACCAATATAAGGATAAAAATTCCTTCAGCCGTCGAATAGTTTTTATCGATTGCTCGGCTTCTTAAACATTGATTCAAGTCAAACCCTAAGCTATCCAACAGTGAAAACCGCATCGCAATCGGTCCAGTAGTTTTTACGTGATGCGCGAACAAACATACAGACAGACACGAATTTTTAAATGTTATATTCTTGTTCATTAGCTTATTTTATGTACCCTGTAGACCATTATATTTTTAATTATCTTCTCTCTAGAGACTTTTTCGTTATTATTGCTTTATTATAAGTATAGATAGATAGAAGATTATAGTATTGTTTATAATATTGTCATCACACAATATATCTTTAAATTGAATTTTTATTACCGCAATTTTCTTATGTAGTGTTTGTATTCTCTTTGCACATTAGAGCAGACAACAAACATAAAGTACATCACACATCTAACCACTGTAGCGATAGGCGTTCGTAAAACACGTTTAATCATTTAAATACAATAATAATTTTCAAGCGTCCATTCTAACATTTGAATCTTGATAAATTAAAGTAAATTTATTTGACATTATTCCTTTGTAGTGCGATGAGTTGTAGATCACATTGATCGCTCGATATGTTGATTGAAAATCTTGCTTGGTCGTGTGCGCGGGCCTCAAATCCGGCAACACGCATGGTGTGCTAGGCTACAGTGGGAAATGCATTGCCAAAAGCTTTTGTTACAGTTATAGTTTTCTAAATTATTTGCAGCACTCGGCATGTACGTACACTTCGTTTTGCAGTATTCCGCGCTCACTCACCAACAAACTAAAAACCAATTCCATTGATTGGAGCTGTGCGTAACGTAAAGTCTGAAAGCGTAAGAAACAAGAAGCTATCGTTGATTAAAAAAATTAAAAACTAATCTTACAACCACGTTATTTTTTTATAATGCCTTTCTTTTCAAAATGCTTTGTCATCGAGTTGTGAGCTATCCTAAAAGTTGCAGCCGGATAGCTAATCAGGAAGTGCTCGTAATTTAAGTTCAAAGATTCCACTCGGAACGACGAGAAAGTAACTTAATAATAACCCCCCGCCTGCCCTGCCAAAAAATAACTTATGCCAATAAATTAAATACTGTTGGAATGTGCTTATCAAGGCCTTCAATTTGATACCCATATTGTAATACCCGACGTATTTTTTTTCGCATTTGGAAATGGAACATAATGAATTTTTCAAAATAATTAGCCTTATAGCCTGTGTTACATGGGGGATGTAAGGATTCTAACGATACCCCATACGTCTAAATCTGTTCTGGTATTTAAAAGTTATTGTGGAATAAAGAAACTCACATACAAACATACAATACATGAATGCTAAAAACAATACACTCTTTACTTTGGGCAGTCGTGTTAGTCAACAAATAGCAAAGCATTCGTTTTGGCGTTTCTTTTAACACACTACTGGAAAACAGCTTTATTTGAAGCTTTCGCTACCGTTTGCACTCTGAATAGCAGCCACGATTTGGTCATAGTCAATGTTGGTCTTTCTTCATTTCGCCTTGTTGTAACGCCTTGTAATTATTATTTTTGAAGTAATATCGGACTTCAATTAATGTGTTGCTTATAAATTAACAACCTATGCAATCAGTGGTCTTGGTTTGTCCCAGGTAGTCGCCCAGATCGACCATAATCTCAGTTCTTACACGACACTGAATGTTGCATGATGGATTTTATTACCTCTATAGAATAACTGTATACTTACCACATAATATCTGACACAACCAAAAGCTAACGTTCGTTGTGTCTTTATTTGCATTCGTATAACACTCAATTTGGAAGCTTTTAATTAGTTGTGTCGTTAGTTTTGTTTATATTTCCGTTAAACATCAGCGCATTTGATTAATTATAATATTTGTGCGGGAATTACGTTGTATATGAATGGCCCACTCAGTTGTATCTGGTGTCAAGTACACGACCCATACTTTGGCCGAATATGGACGTGACTGAGTTGACTGAACCTGTAGTTTTTTGAATTTAATAAGGACGATTAAGTAGTAATTAATTTCAGCAGTGACCGCGACGCGTATTCTGAAAACTTTGTTGAACCCAGCGCTAAGGTGAGCTGAAGCAATGTTTTTTTTTATTTTAAGCTGAAACTATTACACAATACAGCGCTTAGCACGCTCTGAACTGTACAATGTTTTCAGAATGAAATCTCTGTGCATTTTTCTAGAAATCGTTGTGCAGCACAGCGCCATTTGTACGAGTATATTTCAATCCACATTTGGCAATATAATTAGATATAATTAATACCAAAGGTGTTCAAACAGGTAGGGTTTCAAAGCTAAAAAACGAACACGAAGACTAAGGCGGGAGCTCGCTATAACCTATCATGGATAAGTCGGGCTTCCGCCCTCGCCTCGTCTAAATACGCACGTAAATACATGAAGAGACTTACATAAATACACCTAAATCTATGTACAGTATAATATAATGAGCGGCGCTGCACAACGATTTCTAGCGAAATGCACGGATTTTTCATTCTGAAAACATTGTACAGCTCAGAGCGTTTTAGTGCTGTAGCTCGTCATGGTTTTAGCTTAAATAACAAAATAAAACATTTCGTGCCAGCTCACCCTAGCACTTCGTTCAATAATGTGTTTAAAAGACGCGGCCCCACTATACACATAAAATTACGTCAATCCTCAAAAGTTACTAATCCCTTTGAATTTTAGTTGAATGCGTTGATAAACTTATAATCTTAGTAAACTTACTGAAATTTTAATAATTTGTATGCAATCCCTTATTATGTAGTTAGTTTAAATGTTTGTGTAACTGAAAGTCGCTTATGAGCACGAATACATGAATATTGTATGTGATTGTGTTAACATACAATCGCACCATTTTATTAGCTTTATTGTCATACAGATACCATACCTACGAAAACAAGAAAAACTCATCGAAGTGAAAAATCATGTAGACTTAATAAAGGCTTGTATGTTAGTAAAGGCCTGAGCACAATAGAGTGGGCCGCAGATAAATAAACTGGCATTGTCTTTATGCGTTTATACTCAAGCTATTTAGATTTTACACGACTACAAACATTTGTATAAATAATTTGAATATTGATGCCCCAATAAAATTAATGTCAAACTTATCTACAAATGTTATAAAAAGGAACGCTTTGTTAGTTTGTATGTTTGTTTATTTGTAATGGATAAACTTAAAAAATACTGATTTAAAAAAATTTTTCTCACATTATCAGCGAGTAACATGGGCTCTATTTTATTTTCAAAAAAAATGATTTCCGTTGGAAAATTGCAAAAATGAAACCTAAGGTTTCAAAAATTTGTCTCAAAAAATAACGATTACTCGCTGTAAGAAACGGAATGACATGTTGCTGTGGAAACGAAATAATAGCAAGTCTGTCAAACATGTTTAACTATTATAGTTATTCGCAATAACAGTTTTTTGTTCAAATTAGTCAAAACACTTGTAGAATCGTTTACGAGTCAAGAGAAACCCTTAGCTATCCGTGCGAAGCCGGGGCGAGTCACTAGTTATAAAATAATAAGACACATTGGGAATAGATTAAAATGTATGAAGATGCAAGTTTAAAGCCTCTCAAACTAGAGCGCGTGCGCAGTCTTAATTTGCATGTTTCTTTGTGACCTGCCACATATAACAGCGGGCAGCGATATGCGTTAAGACGGCCTGTGTGTGTCGAAGCCATTACTTTCGCATATCTGAGGGGTGTTATTTTATCAGTCGCTGATGTGGTCGTGATTATAGTTCGAGCTGGAGGACGCGGGGCGCGCGTCTCCGCGGACGGGCGCGGCGGCTGAGGCCACGGTGACTCTGCCCCTGCGCCGCCCACCCGCTGCCTCCACCGCCAACACGACCTCGCCTCCGCCCAAGGACGACACCCGACCTGGTCAGTACCAATCTTACATCATGCATACAGTCGTGGATCGATTATACAACACTGTTGCGTTACATGAAGTGCAACAGCTGTCAATATTTGTTGAGCCACGTTGTTTCTATGTCTGATCAGAAGAAATATGCCCTGAAGAACTGTTTATTACAGCTGGTTTTCTCATCACATAAATAAAATCATGGAATAGAATTCGCTTTCTTTACATGACTCCAATAGTATACCTGTTACTTCGAATGTTCTAAAGATGTGCGTTGCGACAGGGATTAGAGTAGGTAGCGGTACCAATATACTCATCACTAGAAACAAGCTAATCATGTACATTAAGAAATAACTAAAATCTGCACATTTTTGGAGTGAGTTTTAATTTGAGTACAGATCAAGTGAATACAGAAATATGTCTACTGCACTGAAAGTAAGATAAAATCCACCAGTTTTATTTTACGTGACGTCATCTGTCTATTGCAGCAAAGTAGCATCTGACTTTCCTCTTCCTAAAACTTAGCGAGCAATAGCGATATCATCAGTTAACTTCAGTTGATTTGGTGTTTTTATTTACTGAGTACTGCTATAATGTTTAGGATGAACTCTACCAAACAAGAGTAAATTTAATCTTAGAATAGTGGCATAGTAATGACAGAATAACCGTAATTTGTCTATGCTACTATTCTAAGAATGAAATTTACTCTTGCTTGGTCGAATCCAGCCTTAGTTATATTAACAGCAATTGTTTGTTTGTCCAGCTGAAGAAGAGAAGGAGCGTGAGAGCAGTGTGGAAAGCAAAACGTCCAATAACACATCGCCGGCGAGCACGCAGGCTGCGCTCAACGTGATCCAGCGCCGGCGCCGGCCCAAGCGGCGCTCCACAGGCGTCGGACACGTTGATATGGAAGTGAGTTGCACACAAACCCCCCACTACACCTCCACACTGTACCATATATAATTATGAATAATTAGAAGGAAGGACTTTCGGCGGGATACGAAGTGGAGACAGTTCTTTTGCTTTGAATTTTTATCTCAAACTTGTGTTTCTTCAAGTGTTAATGTGTAATCATCATCATCAGTCGTCCACTGCTGGACATAGGCCTCTCCCAATGAACGCCACAGGGCCCGATCTTCGATTCCTTAATGTGTAATATAGGAGGAATATTAACCGTTAGATGTTCGTTAACGTTCACGAGTGTGGCCAAATGATATAAACGCGGAAAACGTGTTATTTCATGTTCTCTCCGCAAATTCCTAGGAAGTCTCAGTAAAGCTCCATCACTTTAGTGAATCGTGAATATTCTTGACTAGACTTTTGACTACCTGACTAACTGGGACTCAACATTTTGTCCATTTGTTGAAATAACATACATCTTGTTATATCTCTCTTGTTTTGACACAGGCGAAATGCAATAGACGTGGGAAGTCAAATAAAAAAAAATAGATGAAGAAAAAACACTAAATGTAACCTAAACGAATTTAGATAGATTACTCGTTATTGCACAAGAAAGGAACTCGAAGTCAGCATTTTGCTGAGTGGTACTTTGTTTAGTTATTATTTCTTGCTCTTTGGTTACGTTAAAGTCGTTACTTCCGCACTGCTCAACTAAATTGCTCAACTAGTTGAGCAGTTGAGCTGTACGACATCGTTTGTATTATCGAACATTTTATGCTCTATAGCTCAATTATTTTTTGCTGAACTTAATTGATCAGTAGGTCATCCTGGCATAAGCAATCTAGTTAAGCAGTGGGTAGATCCGTTAGGTATCCGTGGTCAGAACGCTTTGTTAGATTGATCTGACCAAGGCAAAAGGTACCGTGGTTAGATGATAGCTCAAGTACAGTCTACTTTACAATCACAACCAAGCTACGTATATATTATACTAGCTGCGCCTCGCCTTGCGGTTTCTCCTGGGAGGAGAAACCGCAAAGTGACAGGTGAAAGGTATCAGGTGCCAGGTGTTAAAGTGACAGATGTCAAAGTGACAGTTTGTAGGGAAGGTGGGGGCAATTAAGGGAGGTATTGGGGAAGTGGGCGGAAGGTGAGAGTAAGTGCGGGAAAGTAGAAGTAAGTGAGGAGAGGGTGGAGGAAGAGAGGAGAGGGTGGGGAAAGTTGGGGGAAGGGAAATAGAAAAAAGGGGAAATTCAAAAATCAAATGTTAAAATCAAATATTAAATGTCAAAATCAAATATTAAATGTCAAAGTCAAATGTCAATATCCAAAGTAATTGTGTGGTTGCGGACGGGTGCCAATAGGTGGGAATGTGTGATGAGTGGGGATAAACGTCAAAGTCAATGCCAAATACCGCATGCCACATGTCAAACGTAAAGTTGGGCGTGCAAGTAGGGGTAACAAGTGGAGAATGCGGGATGCAAGTAGGTGTTGTCAAGTTGGGGTGCTTTAAATAATATTGAAGCTATGTAATTCAAATTCGGCATTTCCTGTGTTCATGTAGTCATAATACTTTAAAAAACAATGTACTTAGATCATGTCAATAAGTTAGAAAGTCGTCTGACATCTTTGAAATGATTTTGGTGCTTTGTACATTACTAAAATGAAACGATTTTGACCCTTATTGTCATTTATCAAATTTAGTTAGATTCTGTATCTACTCTGTTCATTTAGTCACCCTCCCCAAACTTTACCCTCCTCTCACTTCCCCTCCACCCTCATCTCACTACCCTCCACCCTCCTCTCACTTCCATCACTTCCACTAAACTCTTTCCCAACATTCCTCATCTTCCCCCATCTTCCCCACACTTGCCCCCACCCTACCTGTGATTTGTGACATGAGTCTTGTGACTTGTAATTTTGTCTTTCTTTGACTGACTGACTTCACTTTCTCTTTGACATTGACTTCGACTTTAACTTGCTCCTCCAACTTGAGTCACCATCCCATTACTTACAACACCCTCCCGCTTACTTCCCCCACCTTACCCGCACTTCCCACCCTTGCTCACTTTTCCTCAAATTCCCTTACCCACCCACCCTTTCCTCACCAACTGTCACTTTGACGTATGCCACTTTGTCATCTACCTATTTTCCACCTGTCAATTTGGAACCTTACACTTTGATACCTGTCATTTACACACCTGTCACTTTGACACCTGACAGGGGCTAACACGAGGCTCAGCTAGTATACATATATATATATGTAGCTTGGTTGTGATTGTAGAGTTGTACTTGAGCTATCGATCTAACCAAGATATCGATACCTAACGGGTAGATCAGCGATCGGGTGTTGCCCACTGCTCAACTTGATGCAGTTGAGCAACTTAGTTGAGCAGTGGGGAAGAAGCGGTTAAAGTACGAGTAGGTACATTAAAGTAGTAAGTAAATAAAATGAATTACTTAATTCCGTTCACTAAGAAGAAAGTCCTACTGAAAACAGTTAAAAGGGTTATATTTTTAAAAGTACTGAACTAATTCTCATGAAACTTGAATATTTACTAGGTTGATATATACTGAAACTACTATAGAAAGACTTATTGCAATCAGACTTGCAGTTTCTGAGAAATATATGGAAAAACAAACATACATTCATATATCCACGAAATTTGGTACATTTGTACCCACATAGACTAACATAATATATGAATTTTACGCATTTTTTTTAATATACTAGGTACACATCAACTAGATTACCTCCTTTTTTTGAAGTTGGTTAAAATTAATTAGATACCTATGTACATACATGTTATATCTACAACACTAGTACAATAAACATTAAATCCTTACCAATGTATAAAAGAGAAACGTTGTCTGTATATTTGGGGAGCATTCACGCGATAACGGCTGGACGGATTTTGATGACATTTGGAATGGAGGTAGCTTATACCCTGGAATAAAACATAGGATTCTTTTTATCCCGGAACATTGTAAGTTTCCACGGGAAAACTGGAAAAATGGTGATTACTCGCTGTAAGGGACGGTTACCATGGAAACGAAATAACAAGTCTGTCAAAAAACATCAAGCATTGGTGCTATACCTACTTCTGCATTGGTTTTTAATATCCTAAAAGAACATAGGATGCTTTTTTCGCGATAAACTGTAGTCCGCGCGGACGAAGTCGCGGGCGGGAAAGCTAGTTAAATATAAACTGCACAATATCATAGAGTTGAAAGTTAAAAAAATCTGATCTGATCTTTGCAACATCGAAGTGATGTCAAAGAATTCCATAGTCTTACCGCTTGTACAACAAAAGACTTGTCATAATATGAGCTCTTGTGTAAAGGGGTAGTCCCCATTTCACAAAGAAATTGAGAAAAATCCGCGGGACCAAAGTTAGCGAGGATTCTCCTATTTGAAGCCGATTACTTGTGCAAATTAATATATCTTTTTCCCTTTAAAATCCAGGTAGATCTAATAAAGTTATCGCAAGTAAAATAACAACCTTATTTCCAAGAAATATTTGTGAATTCTAATAATAACTAGCATTTTCGCATTTGAAAATGGAGCCATAATGCCGCCATATTCAAATTTTTCATAAATAAAACCTACGTTACTCAGTGGGATATGTAAGGATTCTAACGATACCCCATACGTCTACATCTGTTCAGGCATTGAAAAGTTATGGTGGAATAAAGAAACTCACATATATACAAACATTCCTACAAACATACATGAATCCTAAAAACATTACACTCCTTTTTTTGGGCAGTTGTGTAAAAATTAGTAGCGTTAAGTCAGCGAAGAACCAATAGCTTGTGATATTGTGCGTGTCACAATTCAGGTTAAAAGTATGCGCAGATTCGTGTCAAGGACGGACTAGGCTGTCCGAAAATACTCCATCGGATAATGTCAATTGAGAAATCACGAATTCGCATTCCTCTATGTTGTACTCAGGATATCGACAAACTGAAATAGTTGTTAAAATGTATTGTTTATTATACGACTGCCCAAAAAAGGTGTGTATAATTTTATTAGGATTCATGTATATTTGTATGTATGTATATGTGTGAGTTTCTTTATTCCACCATAACATATAAATGTCCGTTCAGATTTTGATGTATGGGGTATCTTTAGAATCCTATATATTGGAAATTTATTAGAAAAAAATACGTTTTGTTTAGCCGTATCGCTAAGAATAGGCGCAGCTTGTCAGGTCCCCCAACGCTGCAACTGTGGCGATACTGTAGATCGCCTCGGTCACTACGGATTATCGTTTACGAAGAGTGCTGGGCGCATACCACGGCACGCCAGCCTGAATGATGTCATCCGTCGGGCTTATGTCAGTGCTGGCGTCCCGTCAGTCCTGGAACCTAATGGACTAATGCGAGACGACGTCAAAAGACCCGACGGCATGACCCTCATACCTTGGAAGGTGGGGCGGCCATTGGTGTGGGATGCAACATGCGTAGACACAATGGCTCCGTCTCACCTTCCTGCAACATCAGTTAGGGCCGGCGCTGCCGCCGCTCAAGCCGAAAACCTCAAGCGGCGCAAATATGCGCACCTTGACCGGGTGTACATGTTCGCTCCATTTGGGGTGGAGACGATAGGTCCGTGGGGGCCGGCTGCTTTGGGGCTTTATCGGGACTTGGCCAGGCGATTGGTGGAGGCGTCGGGTGTCCAGAATGCTGGCTTTTATTTCGCACAGAAATTGAGCATTGCCATTCAACGTGGCAATGCCGCCAGCATTCTGGGACCTATCCCTCCACTAATGGTATTTTAGTTTAAGTTTTTATATAGTTATTTTAAGTTTTAGTTTTAATTTTTAGTCAGTATTTTAAGTTTTCGTTAATTTCTGTTTTATAATTTATTGCCATAACTTAAAACTTGTCACTAAAAAGTATAAAATAAAAATAAATAATTATAAAAATTAAAAAACTCGACAGCCCTGCCAAAACCGAACTAAAAAGTAAAACACGAGACATAAATAAAATTCGTTTCAATTCGTAGTTCGTTTATTATTTTTTAGTATTTGTATATTACTGTACACACGGCAGCACCTTAACATATAATAAACAAGTAATTATATATCACTATTTACTTAAAATGTTCTCTTTCCGTTATGATTAATTAGTTCTTCCGATACTATTCCTTGTGAGATTTGAATTTAATAATTTTATCGATTCCTATAAAAACACATTAAAAACTTATCAAATTGTACTTATAAATAGAAAACAAATAATAATATAATTAGTTTTATTTATCTTATAACTAAATAACTAAATGTTACTTCCATAGATCATTCCTACTCTGTTTGACAAATTCGTTTCATTTTGTCATTTATAGCCAAGAGTGTATAATCAATACTGGCTACGTCCATCGAAAGTAGTTTTACAGAAAATAAAAAAATAAACTCATTTTTGTTTACATCAACTGTATACAAAGAACCTACTCAAGAAACATGAAAAAACTCACTAATTCTAATGATGCTTCATTCAACATATCCTTAAAAGAAAAAAAATACAATGATAAAATTGTTGGACGTTACCAGTTTTGATCCCAAATTTTGGATGTAGCCATGTTTAATTCCAATTTCTTATGACTTAACCAAGCTTGAAACCAAAAAGTACGTTTCGTATTCACGTGACCGCAACGTGCCCTTGGTACTATTTTTCGCCATGTTTGCCTTCATTTAGCTAGCTGTGCAGTCCGTTTCCTTGCCTGGTTTTTATTGACAGACAAAGGAAAAACATCCATCTTGCTAAAAAACTATAGTTATTACATAAAACCCTAGGAATTCTTATTTAAATTGCAGTAAACAAACGAGTTAACTACAGAGAAATGTATGGGCGGCCATTACTGTTTTACTTCAAATACTGCGCTCCTATTGGCTGGCGCGGACGTAGCTAGTTTTCATACTGAACTTTGAGGGACGTAACCGAGCTTGATTCTAAACCCATTTTTCCATTCAATACATATGTGAAGTGAGCGAAGTTAGGTGCCAAACGTTCTTTTTTGTGTAAAAAGAATTCATGAACCAAAAATGTTGCCATTATAAAGTCAATTTCTTGAAATTGTGGACGTGGCCAGTTTTGATTCTACACTCCTGAAAAAACCTATATAAACCTTTTACAAATGAAAGCTTTTGTTTTTTTTTATAATTCATTACGCTGCCCGCTACGATGTCCATAAGCAGTTACTATTACGTAATTTTATGATTCAGCATATATTTTAATGGACAGTTTAATGAATTTTCGTGGAAAAAATCTTCTGTGTCTGTCATGTGCTATGGACGAAATGACGCACAAAATGTAATGCTTGTTTTTGTTGTAGGATATCGTAAACGACCGCGGAGGCGGTGAGGGCGATGGCGATACGGATACGGCGCAGGTAAGCGAAAACATAGCGATATTATTTAAACAAATGCTATTTAGTATCTGTTAACTTTCATAAAATACCTATAGGGCGTTACCGCTCCACAAAAAACAAGCATATTTAATTTTGAGAAAAGAGAAACAAAACACTTATAGCTTGTACGAGTTTCGCTCTCAACAATATCACAATTACAAACGTGTTGTCTAGTGGGAGGTCGACCATCGTCTATGCTGTAGCAGACAGAACAACCAGAGGGACTAAACTAAATCTCACTAAGCCAAGCTTATTCATAAGAAACAGCTACTTATCTGTTGAATGATGATGATACAAACTATATTACCAGTTCGCACTTTTCATAATCGAGAACTGGCCAAGTATTTTGCACCTTTGTTCGGTGGTACAAATTTTCTTTTTATGTATTTGAAATATTTCGATGTGTAACTTCTGACAACGTACCAACATTAGTTCCCTGGTCGTGCGACACGTACATAGTACATCAAATTAAGATTATTCACAAAAAAACAATGTTTACTTGTTTTCGGAAGGCCGTGTGCATTTTGCACACTTCACTATTGACTACCAATGACCGTTAGAGGAACCAGCTTTTTGGGCATAACTCCTTTTATCGAGCCCACGCTTGAATTTCGATTCTACTTAATTAGTTAGGGCACCTTATTCGAAACATGTTGTAAATTACAAAAAAAAACAGTTTCTTTGGTTGAAGCAAACGCGATATTTTATAATTGCCATTATAAAAATCAACATAAGAATTAAGTTAAATAGTGTATATGATATCATCATTAAATTAGCCTGAATCAGTCTACCGTTGGGAATAGAATTTTCAAATCTCATTAATAAAGGTTCCTCAGTGTGTCTCTCATGCTAAATCAACAGGTTTTGCTTGTTTCATATCATTTCAAATGATATCTGGAAATACTGTCAAGGTTTGGTAATTCTGCGCCTAATGGCGCATAAAATTTATTAATAACCTATATATTTTTCTATAAGTTTATTTGTACATTTCTTATACCGTAATTCTAGCTCTGTCCTACACAAGTTGAACTTGGCAAGTTAACCTCAGCCGCGCTTGTAATGCAGAATCGGACAGAATTACACTCGAGAGCAATGAATCTGAGTCACTTAAAGAAACCTATTAATCTCGGAAAATAAGAATGCTAGCTTAATGAAATAAATTGTGTTTAATAGACAATTAAATACTCCTTAAATTAAGGTATTAAAACTTCTTAGCCATTGGAAAGTAATGTCATAAAAAAAAAACAAATTTGAAAAAAGAGACTTTCAAAGATGGAACTACAAAATTACTGCATTTGATTTTGCTTTTGTTTCTAATCTGTCATTTAAGTGGGTATATAAACCATATTGATAGTGTTCGATATTTATTATACAAGCTGTAATCATGTCGCTTACACCTGAATAATGCACCAGAATTCTCACAATGCTCGAAACCGGCCGAAGTCAGCGCGATACAGCCAGGACTGTCGGTTTGTCGCTGTCAACAGTACAAAGAGTTCTCCGACGTTACGAGGAAACTGGCTCTAACTTACGCAGACCAGGAACAGGCAGAACCAGGTGTACTACAGCACGAGAAGATCGATACTTGGTGAACACCATGCTTCGTAATCGCTTTCTCACAAGAACTGAACTTACAAATCAGTTTCGACGCCTCGGAGGAAGTAACCCAAGCGCATGGACAGTAAGACGACGACTTGCTAAAGCTAACTTGAAACCACTTAGACCTGCAAATGTTAGGGCCACTGGAGCGTGGGCATCGTTTTCCAAGACTATGGTATGCCCAAAACCACTTTAATTGGACTATTGAAGATTAGTCAAAAGTTATGTTCTCCGACGAATCAAATTTTATTCTCTACAAGCACGATGGAAGACACAGAGTGTATAGAAGACCAGGAGAAAGATTCAAGCAAGCATGCATCGAAGAAAAAGTAGCCTACGGTGGTGGGTCTGTACTTGTGTGGGCCGGAATTTCATCTGAGTGTCCCACAGAACCGGTGTTTATAGAAAACGGCTCTTAAACTAGCGTAAGATATGTGGAAGAAACCCTCAATGAACACGTTGGGCCATTTATGGTCAATTTGGGTGAGGATGCTATTTTATACATGACAATGCCCGACCTCATACAGGTTGGATTGTGAATGGACTACTTTCAAGAGATGAACATTACTCGTATGGAGTGGCCAGCACGCAGTCCGGATATCAAACCGATTGAGCATGCTTGGGACGAGCTACGGAGATGCGTAAAACAATGAAAGCCTCCCCCTTCGTGAGCTCAAAATTGCTCTCACAGAGGAATGAGAGAACATTCCCCAAAATCGTTTAAGGAACTTGGTGTACAGCATGCCAAACCACGTAAACGCAGTAATGGAAGCACGAGGAGGCAATACAAAGTATTAAAATCAAGAAAATGGTAATGTTGTTCAAAAATGTCATGTTAACCTATTTTTGTTTTAAAGCGAGATCAGCAGATTTTTTCTTTATGTAATTTATAGTAAATAAAATTTAGTGACTTATAAATTTTATTACTTTCATTTAAGGGGTATTATATTGTCTATTAAACACAATTTATTTCATTAAGCTAGCATTCTTAGTTTCCGAGATTTATAGGTTTCTTTAAGTGACCCGGATTCATTGCTCTCGAGTGTACTCGTGTTATTTTGTTCTAGTTAAATAGAAAAGGATATCCATACCAATGTATAAAAGTGAAACGTTGTCTATTTGTATGGAGAGCTTTCACGCGATAACGGCTGGACTGATGAAATTTGATGAAATTTGGAATGGAGATAGCTTATACCCTAGAATAAAACAGGATTCTTTTTATCCCGGAACATTGTAAGTTTCCACGGGAAAACTGGAAAACGTTGATTACTTGCTGTAAGGAAAGGTTGCCATGGAAACGAAATAACAAGTATGTCAAAAAACAACAAGAGCACTGGTGCTATACATACTATTGCATTGGTTTTCAATATCCTAGAAGAACAAAGAATGCTTTTTTTTCGCGATAAACTAGTCCGCGCGGGCGAAGTCGCGGGCTGGAAAGCCAATAAGATCACTAACCTGTAAAAAGTAGGTAAATGTAAAGCGGAAAATTAACTATATTTATATTGATGCGTGTCCCCGGTCACTGACCGACATTTCGTCTTTGTTATAGCGAGAACAAACGAAAAGAAGAGTATTAATATGTATTTCATTTTTAATTTTATGTGCCTCTGCCAGAATTCGCGTTTGAATATATCGCCTGCAGTAAATCAGTCATCACAATCCGTTGTTTTGCCATACTGGAGTGTTTTCTGACTGGTTGGTCGCAACAAAGTTGATCAGTCTCGTAACTCCCTCGAAAAGTAGCTTATCTGTAAATATTAAGGATCCATTTCGATGAATATGAATCAGAACTACATGGCTTAAACACAAGAAATAATAGTACTAACGTACAGAAGGCTCACTCCGCTAAGACAATTAAATAAAAAGTGTCTCGTGCCGCCACTCAATAAAGTGCAATTCAGATCGCACGACCTTGATGCGTATCATTTTATATGCGTTTCTCTTTCTAACGAGTAAGTCTATCTCAGTCTATCACGTGGCAAGCCACGGATAGAATAACGCGGGCGTTACAGAAATTAGCGCGCGCAAGTACATCGAGTGAGGCAGGCCTGGCTTAAATCCCTCTTCTCCATTGCAGCACAAGAAAAATTAAATTATTGACATTCCATATTGATTTGGTTCCACCTTTAATGCGTACTGCTGTGGCTGTAAAGTTAGGAGCAGGTACTGCTGTGAGGATAAAACAGCATAAAGTAAGAGCGAGATAGAATATGCGTAAAACGTAAGCGAGTGAGTGAGTGGCAGTTATATACAATGCTGTCTTCACCTTCAACATTGGAATAGCCCCTGTAAAATAGCCTGTAGATTGCGCAGCGACTTGCAGACAACTTCCGAGCCATACTTCCGCTGCGACTACTGTACCATTTTCACTGTGAACTATGACTTGGGTATCTTTAAGGTTAGAATAAAGAGGTACTTACTCTTCTAGATATTATTATGTACGTTAGTTCCGTGGACGCTCCCTACTGCCAAACTACTGTTATCAGCGCCAAAATGGCGATAACCAAATGCGCTCATTGCGACATTCGTCAACAGCCTGTCTAGAGTACGAAGTAATGTGCAGTTGTCTATGATCGTTGGTCACATCGCTTTTGGTGGCTGGTGATGGCGTAGATTTATCAGCTATGATGAAAAACTAAAGACAGATATCCTGTAATGCATTTCTGTTTTTGTTATAAATAATAAAAGCTCGTATTTAACTTCACTTTTATGTATGTATTTATGTATTCTGGAATCTTGCAATTCAAATTTCGAGCACTTCCCGATTAGCTATCCGGCTGAAACTTTCAGGGTAGCTCACAAGCCAATGACTTAGCAATAAAAAAAGGTAAAAAGTTGAATAGAATTAAAAAAAAAGAATGTGTCAATAAGCTTTTTTATCATCATTTTTTAAAATTATACTTATTAATTTTAAACTTAGGCTTTTCAATCTATTTATCTACTGTAACTGGGCTATGTACCGAAAATTGAAGATATTTTCGCAAAAAATATTGATTGCTAATACAAACTAAATAGAAATTGTCGGTGTTTGATATGGTTTTAGAAGTTTGGTAGCTAAATTCAGCTTGAAATTTGAAAACATCACAGTTTGCAGGGCTGTAGATAAAAAAAGTTAAAAAGTAAACATACATTATTATGCACTTACACGTAAGTTATAGAATCTTGATAGCTAAATAGCTGATGAGCGTAAAGATTTCTAAGCTTAGGGATGACTTCTAACACGTAAGTTATAGAATCTTGATAGCTAAATAGCTGATGAGCGTAAAGATTTCTAAGCTTAGGGATGACTTCTAGGCGGGCAAAAGCTAGTTGGCAAATATCTCCTTTATATTCAGCGATGCCCTAATTTTGATATTCATATTAATAAATGTTCAGAATATCTCAACTTCCTGTGTAGGAATTGGCATCGAAATTGTGTCTACACGATTTACAGAGTTTTAATTTTCTTAACGAAAAAATATCGAGGAGTAAACAACCGAAATAGATATGCTGAAGGTCTTACAGTTTTAGTTCGCTGCGCTCACTCTTAATCAATTTACAGTAAGAAGCAGGTCTTCCATCAGTACATGCGAATTTTGAGTTTCGCTCATTAATGTTATGTTACATTAGTATAAATATTATATATTCGGGGCAATTCACACCAATTACCTAGCCCCAAACTAGGCTAGGAAAGCCTGTGCTATGGGCACTAGATAACGGATAAACATACATAAATACAAATGTTACATCCATGACTCGGAAACAAACATATCGGCTCATCACACAAATGGTTGCACCTTGCGGGATTCGAACCCGCGACCGTTTGATTTCGTAGTTAGGGCCACTAGCCATTAGTTAGACCAACCGGTCGCTGTTACTATTACTATTGCACTAATGCCAGGAATACATTATAAAACGTAAGTCAAGAGTGAATAGGTATCTACTAGGCAAGCGTGCTACACCTTCGACCACATCATCGCTTTCCATCAGGTGAGATCGTGGTCAAACGATTGCCTAGTCCGTAATAAAAAAACTAAAAAAAAAACTTAGATGTGCATCATTTTTGGGGGTCTTATTAAAGCTTATGTTCCTTTACAAATTAGGACTTGCCGAAAAATGCACGCCAGTCTAGCCGCTGAGCTTTAGTGCAACGTGCACTTCTTAGGTACATTGTTGCTAAACGGATACCGTCGTCATTGTCTCCGTTCTGGGTCGTTCTTTTTAGATATCTATAAGTATAATAAAGCAATAAGAACCAAAAAGTACGTATAATGAAGATAATAATAAAAAATTGGACTAGGGTGGGTTAATAAGCTACTAAACAAGAATTTATTAATTCATTTTTTAAATCGTCTTGCCTTTCTTATTTATTTATTTATTTATTCTTTAGCACACAAATATAATGTACAAGGAGGAGTAGGTTCTTGTTGTATGTTTGCGCATCACGTAAAAAAACTGGACCGATTGCAATGCGGTTTTCACTGTTGAATAGCTTGAATAGGGTTTGACTTAAAAACTAGTGTACTTGGTATCTCAATCCGATGAGTAGAAGCCGAGTAATCAACAAAAATCGATTTGACGTCTGAACGAAGTTTGATGAAATTTGGTATAGTGGTACTTTTGGTTCTGGAATAACTCATAGGATCCTCATACCACAGTAAAACCAGCACGCGGGCGACGGCGCAGGCACAGCTAGTCAATAATAATAATCATTGATCGAACCATAAGAATCACTATGGAAAAGAGAGTTTGCACAACAACACTGCACATACTGATTGCGGCTACAAATTTCCATCTCCGTATGATCGTTAACTATTGGCATACACAAGCTCAGAGTTGTGCAGCGTGCAATGGAGAGGGCTATGCTCGGTGTTTCACTACGTGATAGAATCCGAAATGAGGAAATCCGTAGAAGAACCAAGGTTACCGACATAGCTCTCAGAGTTTGCAAGTTGAAGTGGCAATGGGCAGGCTATATAGTTCGCAGAACCGACAACCGCTGGAAAGGTTCTCGAATAGCGACCACGAACAAGCAAGTGAAGTGTGAGGACACCCCCCACGATGGACCGACGACATAATAGCCATCGCAGGCAGTCGGTGGATGGAGGTGGCACAGGATCGAACGTCATGGCGCTCTTTGGGGGAGGCCTATGTTCAGCAGTGAACTTTTAGAGGCTGACATGATGATGATCAGACGATTGGCAAAGCGATAATACCATGCACAACAACGAAGCGATACGCTTCTTTATCTATCTTTGCTTATAATAAATCTTTAAGTAACAATAAGTCTGTACAAACAAAATAGTTTAAATAAAATGCCTCAATGACTTATATTGTATTATAATATATATTTTGTATTTTTTTTTGTTTTTTTTTGTATTATTATTTTATTGTATTGTATTATATTGTATCTTATATCTACAGAACAAGAATATAACGTTTTTAAAAATCTTGTTTGTCTGTCTGGATGTCAGCGTCTGAAGCGATTGAAATATAGCTTTGGTTTTGACTTAAAATCTGGTTACCTTCACATCTCAATCCAATGAGAAAAAGCCGAGCAATCGTTAAAAATATTTTTGATGTCTGAAGGAATTTTGATCTAATTTGGTATTTTAGGTACTTTTAACCCAGAGAAATAACCACACGGGCGATGCCGCATTTGGCATTGCTAGTTTATTATGAGAACTTCGAAGGAGTGGAATGCTCTGCCCTCGTCAGTTGTTTCCGGTAAATTATAACCCTGGCGTGTTCAAGTCTAGAATAAATAGGTATCTATAGTACTATAATTCATTCTGTGTATCGGTTAGGCAAGCGTGCTACACCTTCGACCACATCGATGGCGCATCATGCTCCCGTTCGCTATTAATTACTCTCATCATTGAAATCACGATAATAATCATTAGAACTGGCTAATTTATCAATGTATCACTGTCAGATTTATTTATTGGGTGTTTAGTGCGTGAGGCAACCCTGTAATTAAACGTGACGCTCTCAGCTGTAATCTTTTATTAATTCAATTGAGGCTTAATTAAGGCATCCTATATCTATATACTTATAATAAAACTGTAACGGGTCCAATTCTGTACATTAAAGATATTTTGAAATTTTCTTATCGAGGATACTCTATATTCGATACTGAAGCCAAAACTGTACTTTTTCATTTTTGTCTGTCTGTCTGTCTGTATCTTGGCTAGGCATCACGCCGAAACTACTGAATAAATTTAAATGAAACTTGGTATGATTAGAGCCCATACTATGAGGTAGGACATAGGATACTTTTCATCCCGAAAAATTAAAGTGGAGCAGGATAGGGGTTGAAAGTTATTTAAAAGAACACGTATCACGCTGAAACTACTGGGCGGATTTTGTTGCAACTTGGCACAGTCATAGTTTATATAATGGGTAAAAAAGAATACTTTTTATCCCGAAAAAAATAAAGATTACCTGCGGGAAAAAATCCTAAATTCTGTAAATTGAAGATATTTTGTAGTTTTTTTTGGAGGCTGTTCTTTAGTCAATACTGAAGTCAAAACTGTATTTTTTAATTTTTGTCTCGCTGTTTGTCTGTCCGTCCGTCTGTCTGTCTGTCTGTATCTTATCAGCGCATCACGCAATGGGGATCCAAAGATATGTATTTTTTTGGAGTAATAAACAATTTTTTTAGAAGTGTCTATGTATTCGATATTAAAGACAATTTTTTTTTATTTTGTCTATCTGTTTGTCTGTATCTTGACCAGGCATCGCACTGAAACTACTAAATGAATTCAAATGAAACTTGGTATGATTTGAGTTCTTACTACGAGGTCGGACATTGGATACTTTTCATCCCGAAAAATGAAAGGGTTTCCGCAAGATATGGGTTGAAAGTTATTAAAAAGTACACGTATAAAAAAAACAAACCATCGTAGCTAAAACTACGGAATGGATTTTTTTATGCAAATTGACACAGTCTATCTATACTTATGAGATTTTTTTTTTTATCGTGTCTTTTTGTGTTTGTTTGTTCACGCATCACGTAAAAACTACTGGACCGATTGCGATGCGGTGTTCATTGTTAGATAGCTTAGGGTTTGATTTAAAAACTGGTGTAATTGTTCTCTCAATCCGGTGAGTTAGAAGCCGAGCAATTAATAAAAGTATTTTTGACGGCTGAAGAAATTTTTATCAAATGTTGGTATATTGGTCCTGAAATAGCACATTATTTTATAGTACTTTGAACATAAAAAAAGACCACGCGTGTGAAGCCGCGGGTACAGCTAGTTTTTAATAAAGCAGTTAGTAACTAAAAGTCTGTACAAGGAACATAATCTATACTTATAATAAAGCAATAGGAACGAAATAGTCTGTAGAAAGAAGATAATTAAAAAAGAAATGGTCTAGGGTACCTACTTAAAATAAGCTACTGAACAAGAATATAACATTTTGAAAATTCGAGACTGTCTGTTTGTTTTTCTGCTTCTCTGTTTGTCTGTGTGTTTGTTCGCGAATCACGTAAAAACTATAGGATCAATTGCAATGCGGTTGTCACTGTTGGGTAGCTTAGGGTTTGACTTCAAAAATGATGTACTTGGTATCTCAATCCGATCAGTAGAAGCCGAGCAATCGATAAAATCTTTTTGACGGCTGCAGGAATTTTGATCAAATATTTGTATATTGGTATTTTAGGTCTTGGAATAGTACATAGAGAACTTTTTAACTAGAAAAATAACCGCAAAGCCGCGGGTACAGCTAGTTTAAAAATAAATGTCCAGGGGACTTAAAATACTGATCAAGTTTTTTTTTAAATGGTATCCTTCTGTCGGTTCGTGCATCACGTAAAAACAACTGAACTGATTCAAATACCGTTTTTGCGATGGATAGTTTAGGTTTTAACTTAAAATAGGTGTACTTTGTATCTGAATCCGATGAGTAGAAGCCGAGCAATCGATAAAAAAATATTTGACTGCTAAACAAATAACTTCTTTTTGGTCCTGGAATAACACGTACATTAGTCGCAGCGGAAGTATGTGTCTCGGAAGTTGTCTGCAAGTCGCTGCGCAAACTGCTATTTTCAGGCGCAATTCCAATGTTGTAGGTGAAGATAGCACGTTTTCCGTATATTCTATCTCGCTCTTACATTATGCTGTTTTATCCCCACAGCAGTAACTGCGCAATCGTTCACAGACACTAACTTCAAAAACATATAGATTGGCTGCGGCTACTGTAGGTTACTTTTAACGCAGAGAAATGACCACGCGGGCAAAGCCTCTGGCATAGCTAATCTATAATAAATAGTACAATTTAAGTTTGAAATTCTTTGTATACTTGTATATATCGGATAATATAATTTGTGTGTTTATAGATGCGTTGCATCAGTTGGCGTTAAATCGTGCCTTATTCCATCAAGTGTCCCGTTTTACTGATCTGCCTAACTAAAGTCGCTTTTTTTAGGCCAGGCTCCATTAATACATTTTCCCACTCCTCTTAGAGGGGAGCCTCTACACTCTGCCACTCGCTACCCGCAAAAAGCACTGAAGTGCCTGCGTAACAACGATGAATACATATAAAATTTTGACTTTACAGTGGAAAGTAAACTATATTTTCTTGATGTGAGATTTATTTTTGGGGTAAAACTTAAGCCGTTGAGTAGTAAAATGAAAATATTACTGAAAATAACGTAATTATTGATAAGAAAATGTATCGAATGAAATTCTGTTAACCCCGTTTTTGTCTTAATCACGGAGAAATAAGGAGTTTAAAAACATATACGTTATGTTTCACATTTATCAGGTTAGTGGTTGACCCAGCATAATTATGGAAAAACCCTTAAATATTGGAGCCTGGTCTTAATTTGGTTCGTAGACATCATAACGCGCAGATTAGAGTATAGTTTGTTATCAGAATGGTCATCGTACACAATTCACACTCTTCTGTTAAATGTTTTGGTGACAGAAATATTCCCTTTTTCACATGTTGGCTACAATGAGAAGACTTTTCTGCCAAGACTAGAAGAGAGAGATATTATCGACGTGAAGTTATTAATGCACTACATAATTTATGATGTTAGATGAAAATCACGTTTTAAAATAACCCGAAGCTATTTTAGCCTCTCCGCGTATTTACGTAAGCAAACAATGGGAGTATTTCTGTGTGTCGTAACTGGGGGGGGGGGGGGGGGGGGGTACAGTGTAACCGAAACGTAGCACATGCGAACATCTAAACTCTATGGTGTTTTGACAGCTTGACACTATTTTTCATTTGTTGCAGTTTATTTCGGGTTAATTCTAAAATAAATATTATTATATCGCAAGCTATACCTATATGTACGATATTATAATATGATTAACATATTTACCAATTAAAATAAGTCAAATGAATATTGGAATCGTCCACGGTTTCTTTGGTTTAAATTGTTCTAGGTTATATGGCTATATTGACCCGGGAGCGACAAGCTCTTCCATTATTTTATGAAAATGTGTGTGTCTGGTAGGTGAATTTGTCGCTCGTTTAAATGCCTTCGGGCTGTTTATTGCGCTTATTATTTTTAAACGATTGTAAGATTAATTGATTACCCTTAAAAATAAATGAAACAGAATTTTGCACTGTAAATGTAAACAGCAACATTGAAATTTAAAGTAAACAAACACGTTTTAACAGATATCTCACCAAAACGTAAGTGACATTTTAAGTGTGCAACACTTGAAATTTCTGTGGAGGCATCGTAAATTGCTTTGATTATGTACTCTAATGCGGTGTAGAGTGTTCTCATATTGAGGTGTGTACATTTTAGCGTGCGGTAGTCAGAAGTAGAGTAGAACAAACTTGGATTCGAATGAAATATAGGTACATATTTGGACTCATGGAAAACTTCAAACCAGATTTTTAATCTGACTGATAAGTTTTGACTTTAGGCCTGGTGCTGTTCCTGTGTCGCTAGACTACAAACCGAAAAATGCACAATAGATACAATAACAACACAACAATACAAATAGATTTTGTCTACAATAGATTTTTCCAAATAGTTACAAATTAAATTAACTTACGTTGTGTTTTCAAACGATTTTATTTAGCTTGCTTTTTCGTCCTGTGTGGGTCAAATCTAGTAATTGTATTTTTTTAATCATATAACTATATAAATACCTATCATTACTGTGATCACCACTAATATACAAAAGTGAAACGTTGTCTGTTTGTTGGGTCACACTGGTGTAATTACGAGTAAATCAAATTCCTCTTGGTCACACTACTGTGACAAAAAACGACCACGAGTCCGTCGCTATTTGTTTGTTTGGGGAGATTTCACGCGATGAAGGCTGTGCCGAATTTAATGAAATTTTGCTGTATACCATAGAAACCAACATAGGATACTTTTGTTCCGGAAAATTGAAATTTCGGGCAAAGCCGAATCATATTGATATGAATATGATATTAATATTGATATCAATCATATTGATTAATTTTATCCCACTTAAGTCCGTTCGCTTGGATATCCCCGAAGCTTTGTGCCACAGTCATCCAACACCATCTTTGTAATATATCTTCCTATTTATAACAATGCAGCTCGAATTCTGTACTTATAATAAAGCAATAAGTACCAAAAAGCATGTACAAAAAATATATAAATAAATGGTCTAGTGTATTTAAATTAGCTACTGATCAAGAATATAACATTTTTGAAATGTTTTCTTAAATGGTTTCTCTGTCTGTTCGCGCATCACGTGAAACTAATGGACCGCTTGCGATGCGGTTTTCACTGATGGATAGCTTAGGGTTTGACTTAAATACTGAGTTACTTGGTATCTCAATCCGATGAGTAGAAGCCGAGCCGTCGATAAAAATCTTTCTGACGGCTGGAGAAATTTTGTTCAAATATTGGTATATTAGTAATTTAGGTCCTAGAATAGCAAATATAGTACTTTTAACCTAGATAAATGACCACGAGTGCGAAGCCGCGGGCACAGCTCGTAATTTATTTAAGAACCGTTCGTTTACTAATAACATTCTAGCAGACACACTTAAAGAAACTATCATATCAGCGATGGCGCGGTTTCGATTTCCGTCCGTAATACATATTTTATTTATTTATAGTTAAAGCGTTTGTTTCTCCGTGTACACCTACAATATAAATCTAAAGAACTTAATAATGAACTGTTCTGAAGTCATCGCTTTTAAGCGATCACATATTTTAGCCGAGAATAGAAAGATCAACGAAGAATCTACAAGGGGCAGAGTGAAAGATAGTTTTGTCATAAAAGGCGTCGAGTTGTCCGCACACATTCTCCGCATCCGTGTCACCGTTTATTTTCTCGCTGGTGCTGCAGTGATTCACTGCCTCGCTGGCGATATGAGTGACGGCGGGAAGTATTTATGCGGCCGGGAGCAAGGTCGAGTTGTGGTGGGCTCGGGAAGACTCGCCTAATCTGCAAGTAAACAAATTACGATGCTTATGTTTACGCCAGCAGTTATATCTTCAGCAATGAGGATGACTTATCATAGTCAGGCTGAACTTATTAATAAATCATTTAAAAAGACAATTCAAGAAGCAACAAACGAAAATGATGACAAAAACGTGGAAACAGACCTATATACAAGTTTTCGTTTTACATGCTGTGTTTTATTAGATAGAAGCACAGATCTAGTTAAAGGGGGGAAGATACGGCACGCTTTAATATCATGAAAACAATAAAAACGAGCGAGCCTTACAGTAGACGCATTTGATGTGTAACATCTGATTTAAGCTCTGTTTTATCATCGCTGTTCAAATTATTTTTCATCATCACTCTGTTCAAGCTCTGTTTTATCATATATGCTTCCACAGCGCACGGTCATTGTTTCACTTTTCACGAAATTACTACCATAGATTTCAGGAAAGATGTTACATATCAAAAACTGGACTAGATACAACTACAGACAATCACACCCAAATGATTGCCTGTAGTTGTGTATAGATTAACCCAAAAATATGCAATTTTATTTTATTTCCTGTGTTTCTAAAAGTTTATTTTTGTGAATAATGATATTGTATTATTCGATCGCGGCAGTAAATCGTTGTTACTATGACAAAATTGGCGGCAATCCAGCCCTATGAACAGCGAAAAATTGGGTCTGTATGATTGCTAAAGACAGATTTGTAGTGCTTTTGTGCGTTCACATGACTTTTGTATGCTTCCTGGTCGAGTGCATCTACCTAAATAACATTATCTTGGCCGTCAAAGACGCTTTCTGAAAACGTCAATGTGTTTATGTCTATATTTCGGTTATGTGACGGTTTGTTAGCTGAATCCTGTGTGGTAGTGAAAACTGTCTGTTTTATTAAAATTTTGTGCATTTCTAGCAGGCATATCTACACTAATATTATAAAGAGAAAAATTTAGTTTTTTTGTGTGTTTGTATATTTGTATGTTTGTTTGTAATGGATAAATTCAAACAAGCATATAATCGAAAGTATTAAAGAACCAGACTGCAATGAAAACTAAATAGAGGCAAAAATTTAAGTGACAGTGGTTGCTAATTCTCTTTAAATCGTTGTATATCCTAAATCCTGAAAATTTGGGGGAGGCCTATGTCAGCCTTTAGAAGTCCACTGCTGAGACTTCTAAAGGCTCACATGATGATGACATCCTAAATGGTCATTAAAAATGAAAAATGATAAGAGAAACCTAAAGATGATTTTCATAAACCTATTCAATGATCATTCGTCGACTTTAATAGCGTCTGGTTGTCGCCATATTGAATTATGATTGCTGACATGTCAGCTCTTGCAAGATTATGGGAAATACAAAAAAAATAAGAAAGAAAAGAAAGAAGAATCATCAAAAGCCATCCATTTGGTCCATCCAGTTCCACAAAGGAACAGATATACATACATACATAGGTTGCTAAACATATTTCCCGGACTTGGCGTTGCATAGACTGGTAAAAATAAAGAATCGATTTAAAACCAAATTTCACTTATAGAAAGCTGCATTATCAGCTAGTAACATGGTCTGTAATTTATATTTCGATAAATTAGACATTCTTACTTAAATTACAATAATGTAACACAGGGTATCAAAACTTAACTTACTATAAAAATGACTATAATTTGCTTTAAGGAACTGGATGACATGTTGCCGTGGAAACGAAATAATAACAAGTCTGTCAAAAAGCACCACGAGCGTTACTGCTATACATAGAATTATATTCTCTTTGTACATAGACTAACTTATACATAGCTGCTATACTTTTGCATTGGTTTTTAATAAACCGTTATTTTTTTTCAAACTATTCATTGAAAAACCGGGTAGATTCGGGTACAAATCAAGAGAAATCCTTAGCTACCCGTGCGAAGCCGACGCGGGCCACTAATATCTAAATACAGCGTATGAATCTAGAGACTGATCTCATAAATTTTTGTCTTGAATCCACAATATTGTTTACAACATGTCTAAGGAACACCAGAACTAATGGTGTTTTAGCTTTATGATGTGTTGGGAACCATATTATTTTTGGCATACCTATCTGTCGATGACGACGCCTGCGCGAGTGCACACATGGCCGACTGACGTCGTACCATCCGTGAACATTGTAAAACGCATTTCACATTTATAGCGCGAACACATTTCCAAAGATTGAGATACATCCAATAAAATAGAGGTTCACTAAAACAGCGATATATCGATGGTTTCTCATTTTAGCTTATCACATACCTCATAAAACTACGAAGCATAAAATTAAATCAAATATACAAACGAAGACATTTTATATGACTCTACTTTTGACCTGATTGCTCTTTCTTTGAAACTCTTGGGCAATTAGACCCCTATATTAACTCAAAAAACGACCGATTCAGCTCATATCGAACTTTAACAATCTATTTCGCTACCTCCACTGCACTACAACAATCAACTACCCGAAATCACATTTTAATTTACGGCTGCGGCTTGAACAGTTTATTTATAGCTTGTACGATTTATTCAAATGTTGGCAAAGATAAATTTAGATGTACGCTGTTGTGTTTCTTTAATTACTTAAAATCGAATTGAGATTTATATAATTATTTTGACAGGTAATTTGGAGCAAGCAGTAAACCCTGACTTTATAATCTACTTCCAATTTACAACTACTTTGTCAATGTCCACAATATAGGACAGAGTGCGTTGTGGAGCGACACACGCTTCGCCGCCCGCCCACGTGGTTAGTGGCGATTAGAGACACGAGACACTTGCGACATCGACTCTTCTGCAGGTGGCGAAATAAAAAATAAGTTTACTAGTTGTCTGTCTGTCGGCGCATCGCGCAACTACACAGCTCACAAGGCCGTATATGTATATACGTGCCCGCTGACGTCTATCAGAACAATAAAGTTTCATACGGAATCGCTCGTTTAATCATCTGCCGGACGTCGGGGCAGTTTTACAGTTTATTTTTTTATTGTATATTTTTGCGCATCACACACATGTACTTTCTTTTACCAGGTATCTTGACGTATAACTTCTGCAAAATGTTATAGTGCAACATACAACACAGAATTTGGGTCACTAGTTCAAACAGACGCGTAAACTTGAAAATAGAATGTATTTTTATCGTACTGAGACAAAGTTAAGCAAGTTTTTATGAAGCAACACAGAAGAAATAAAAAGGAAATTATTAATTCCATTTCCTAATAACTCAATTTGTTTACTGGAACAATGTCGACAAAAGATACAAGAGTATTTTTGGTATACACTAATGCGAACCTGTAGTATAGGAGCGGGAGCGCAATCCCTTGGTCTACCTGCCAACTCTGAAGGAAACTGTTAACTGATCGATGAGGCGTCGCCGACGATAATACTCGTAATCTCTATTTGCGACATGTCCTTGAGCCGCTGACTTGACCACACTCCTAGATATCGGGCGTCGATCCCGATGCGATGTCGGGCGGTATATTTACAGGTGATGGTCCCTCACGTGGTGCGCGGAAAACGCCTCCCAGCCTCACCAAGGCAGTGCGTCACTGACGTCTAAACCGCGCTCTCCTGCCGGCGTTCGGCGTGGGTGTCGACATTCATTTTACTCGAATTAAAACTCGGGAAAACAGTCAGTGTATTCTCGAAACGCGCGGCGTCTGCGCGCCCGCTACCGATGAGCTCTAGATGTGAGCAAAATGAGTCGGAAACAGGATAGGTACACATCGCGGCCGAGGAGCCTCAACTCGCACTACGGCTCCTCGCCGAGCATGCTGGGCTCCGTGCTCGGCAGCCAGTACGGCTCATATGGGAACAATTACTCGAATTACAGCCCGAGCACGTACAGGAACTATAATCCATACACTGCGGGCTTCGGTCGCCCTTCCTCCAATCTCGGGATATACGGGGGCACAAGTTCGGGTTACGGAGGGGTTTACTTGAGTGGTGCTTCTTTAGGGTCGTTGAATTTGATGACGCCAGTGTTAAAAAAGTTGGACAAGAGGTTGTTAGCTAGCCAAAAGAACTTTAAGCCTAAACCGGTGCCGCCTGCCAAGGTACAGGACGTTCCTCCTGAAGCGCCAGCGGCGGCGGAGGCGCCCCTGACCGTCGCCGCGGAGGCGCCTCCAGTGCGGCCGGAGCGGAAGTCCCGCGCGAACAAAGCCGGCAACCTGAACAAAGAGCGTTCACGATCGCTCAACTCGCTCGACACCTCGGGATCGCTAAACTCCCGCTCTCTCAGCCTCAACTCCTTAGCGTCAGATGGATATTGTGTATGTCATTGCTTCCCAACTTCGTCCTAAAAACAATTTTCTAATCATATTAACACAATCTGTTGTACAAAATTTTATGATAATTTGGTAACCATACAATACCACTTAGCACACTGCGGTAATATTCGTTTTATCATAACATGTAGATGTTTTCATTGCTTATTTTCTCACGAGCGTCGTGAATGCAAATTCTCCAAATACACTAGTCTGTGTGAAAACAAAGACGGTCTAATTCTAAAGTTTCGATTGGAATGCATTCGAGTTAACTCAAATTGTCTAAAAGTATAATTAATAAAATAAATAATAGTTTAAAAAAACAAAAAAACACTCTATATATAGAAAACCAAACTAAAGAATAGAAAATAAATTTTAATAGTGTAAATAAGAAAACAATGTTTTATTTAAAAAAAAACGTGGTGCATGGGTCAATAGTTATAAATATTTCATTGACAGATATGAGAAGAAGAATTATCATTTCGATAATATCTTAAAAAGCACCCCACGCTTTTTTTTTAAATAAAACATTTTATTCTTATTTACACTATTAAAATTAATTTTCTATTTTTTAGTTTGGTTTTCTATATAAAGCGTGTTTTTTAAACTATTATTTATTTTCTACTTTTTAGTTTGGTTTATTTAAAAGAGCGTTTTTTATTTTCGATTTTTTGCTTTGTCATCGGTCTTTGACAGGTGTGCAAAATTTGAATGAAATCTGACCGTTTAAAGTGGGTCAAAATAGCGTCCAAAGGAGTCGGTTACAAACATACAAGTGAAGCTAATATAAAGCGAATAAAAAGGGCACTTAATTTGGTATTTATGAATTTTGAAATGATAATTCAAATTGATTTCTACATTACAAGTCTCAGCATTTAATGAATTCACATCGTAGTCCTAATATTTTTCATATGCAGTTTTCGTCCTATTTTCCATACGTCATGTAGAAAAAGTGATAGTGATTATTCGTATATCGTCGACTGCTCTTTTTAAGTATGCCTATGATACTAACTTTTAAACTGTACTCTAATGCACACACTCCTAAAGACAGAGACATATACGTCAACATTTTTCTGTTTATATTATTCCCGCATCAATTTATTTTGTCGGCTTGTTGCTACCGGCTACTAGGTATGAGAAGGGACTGAATATACAATTCTTATTCATAATATGAAGGGAACCCAAAAGATACAGGGAATTGCTCAGGAAGATGAGATGATAATAGTGTTAGTCGTCTTATTCCTTTCTTAACAAGCACAAATTAAAAATTTATGTAACCCCCCAACTTCCCAGTTTTCAATCATAAAAAACCGCATCAAAATCGGTCTATTTCTTTGGGAGCTACGATCATTACCTCCATTTTTGAGACTGGTATAGTCAGTATTGTACTGGTATGTTCAGATAGAAAAAGTTCCCGGCTTAGACGAAAAAAATAACAAACTCTGTGTTCTATGTTGTGGAGTCTTTCTAGCTGAAACGTGTAATAGTCCATGTATAGAAGCTCTGTCATATAAAGAGAAAAAAATACCCAATAAGAACCGACAGCTCCTTCCTCGCGCTTTTGGCACCGCGTTTCTAGCCGATGATAGCATAAAACGATGGCGATTAATTGTACGAGACCAATCGAAATAAGTCTCGACGCGTGCCTAAAATGTGCCCCGTTGACGTTGCATAAATAAATAGGAAATTATGAGCATGTAATGTGATTGCAGTCTGGCAGCGAGCGCACGGAAGAGGCGGAGGAGTGCGATTACAAGGCGCTGTACGAGGCGTCGGCCGGCGAGGTGCGTCGACTGCGCGCGCTACTCACCACCTCCGAGCAGCAGCTGCGCGACGCGCGCTCCACCATCACCCGCCTCACGCAAGTGGTACGGACGTATTCAAATTCTCATTTACGAGTAAATACTATTTTCACACTAATGTAACTAGGCTTTTCCACGCTGGCTTGATTATAACCAGAGCTTGCGATAAAGAGAAGCTGCGACAATTAACAAGTCGGTTTGCATTATTTGTTTATAGTCGGACAGCGAAGATATTTAGCCGCACATGTTCCTTGGTGTTGTGGACAATCACCCTTTACCTACTATATTGGGTACTTTGTCTATGCTGGTCCAGGCGCCAAGCATCGTGATCTTCTAATCATAGTTCATTGAAGATTATACAAACTGTTGATATGGCGAGAAACATGTACGTCGGACCAACGACGCCGAAGCGGAGTCTGTGTTTGCTTGTCCGTGATTTTTGCACACTCTAAGATGGCGTTGTTTTTTATTTTATAAATTTTGCTTGCGCTGCGATTTTAAAATTTGAAATTTGAACATATCCTGCGAATTTCAAAATGTTGATAGGGAGATGTAAAGATGAGCGCAAAAAGTCCGAAGGACTCATTCAGTATGCCTTTGTTTGCTGGCGTTCTTTGTTCACATCTCGTAACAGGTTTCTACGATTATTTCTTCTTGTCACGCGTCCAGCATATTACCGGCAAACAGGATGACTTGTGGATAATCAACATTGAAATTAATTTTTACTCATTAATGTCGTTGTCTGTGTATAAATTGTTTGTGTTGATTGCTGGCCAAACCAAATAAATTACACTAAGATATACGGACCGGTTCTCAGTGATATACATATAAATATATCTACACTACTCTACACTAATATTATAAAGAGGAAATATTTGATGGTTTGTTTGTTTGTTTGTTTGTAACGGATAAACTCAAAAAATAAGACCCGATTTTAAAAATTGCAATAATGACAACCGAGGTATTACATTTTTCAAAAAACTCAATTACTTTGTATCACAAACCAAAGAGTATATAAATACTACGTAAGATCACAAACTAAGGAGATACGGGTCTTTGTATATGGAACGTTGCTATGGAAACGAAATCACAGAACATCTAATAACCATTGACGTAGGAAATGCTCTATGCTAATAATACACGAAATAGTAACCGTAATTCAACCTCCTAGCGTTAAACAGAATAATACTATAGACGAAATGGTACGTGGTAATGGTATAAACATTTTGTGTAAGAAATTGTTGTTGTTCTATTTGTCCAAATAAAGTACCTACTAATTTTATCTCTCGAAATATCTACCCGTGCGAAGCCGGGGCGGGTCGCTAGTGGTATATAAATATATTTTTATGTATAATTAAACTCGGCGGAGAGCGGAGAATATTACCTCTGCCATGTCGTGTTATATTCATATATTGCTCCCATGTGTGTGCTTGCCGGAAATTACCTATAGTTGACATAAGAAACCTGTAAGCAACCATTGTAGTCAAATGAATAGTGCTACACTCGCATCCTCCTTGGTAGCTAAGGTTGGGTATATAATTTCAAGTAGGATTTCCTTCTTTTTTATAATTTTAGATTCTTATAACTTCTTCAAATATGGCGCCACATAGTCTGTTCCTATGTTCGTTGTATAACAATAATTTTTTCATAAATGTTAGATTGTGTGATGTAACTTGTGAAGATTTTTTGGTCACTTGGTACTCTACCGAACATCGCGCATGAATATACCTGTCTTGTCAAACGCTCCCAGCAACGGCGCAGTTGTTGAACAAAACGCGCAACGTAGCCTAATTAGTACTTCAGTTTTTATGTACGTGCACATCAAACCATGAATTAAAACGAGAAGCTTTATCATTCCTAGAAATTCAATAAATAAGTAGCGAATATGTCATTGCTGAGATGGAGCATAGAAGTCACTTGCACAGGGGTGCAAAGGGTGCAAAGAAAAATATCTATAGAATAATAAAATTTGATTATTTATATTCAGATGAAAAATCACGGTGTCTATTTTAGTGCAATTGACTAATTCACGCCCACCAAAGACCACTAATTAAGTACATGAGACAGCTGACAGATGGGCAGGTGTAATGAGTTTTGACCTTCCTCGTATTATATTTATAAACTCGCATTGCTGCTTTTAGCGAATTTTGCTAATTACATTAATACCTACTCATTCTCTGTGCCAAAATCACAAAACAAGCTTTTATTCACTTGTCAAATTGCATTTTTTTTCAGAGCCAGAACTCATTATCTGAAATCGAGAAAAGAGAAAAGAGGGCCATGGAGAGAAAACTGTCAGAAATGGAGGAAGAATTAAAGGTATTCTATCAGATCTGCACTTTTATCCGACATACATGACACCACACATTATATATATTTACAAAGATTAGCCGATAGAGATCATTAGTGTAACCGTTTTCGTTCAATTTTTTATAAAGAAAATGGCGAACTTTGAGATGGCAACCGCCGCTGAGGATCGAATAATCACATTTTGTTGGTGTTCGTTTTATAGCAATTACAAAAACTTAAAGCCGAGAACGAAAGGCTGAGGGCTGAGAATCGCGCCCTTACACGGGTTGTGAGCAAACTGACCAACTCTGCCGCCAAATAGGTAAATGTGTACTTAAGCGTTGTGCTCAGGAGTGACGTCGTGTGGTGCCTAAACAGTGATCTTAGTGTCGGAATAGAAGCGTTCGACCATGGACTCTAATGAAATAAAAATAATAATAATTTAAAAACATTAAAATTAAATAAAAGCTTTAATGCCATGTCATGACACGAAAACCAAAGTGTGTGCCAAATTTCAGATTGAAAAATTCCAGGACATACATACATACAAGGGAAGTTAAATAAAAGCTTTTAAAAATGAAACATATTAATTACGTTCGCTACAAATAGGAAAGCTTTTTGGATAGGGCAATTTTATATTATTTTGAAATAGTTTTAGACTACATATAAACCATCTTTAATTTGAAAATACCTTACATTGACATACACGTCATTATTTATAGTTTCATAGTGATATTTTTACAAATTTGTCCTGACCTAAATGCCTTCTAGTTTGTAACGGACCTTTTAATTGACCATCGCCCGTTTGCGTCAGGAAATTAAAGGCGTACGGAGGCTAGGTAGAGATTTTGCTCTTGCTTATGAACGTTATATTTGCCTCATGATTAATAATCATCCCTATTGTATCTCTCTTTTTTATGTGAATTTCAACTCAGATGTTTTATGTCATCACATCTCGAATTAGAAAATTGTATCAGCTTTGTATCGGACGCAGAAGTAAGACTTGCCACATAAGTATTTTTAAACAGTTTTATTTAGCTTGCCCTGTCTGTTGTTTTTTTGTTTGTTTGGGTCAAATCTAGTAATTGAAATTTACTTGAAATTTGGTACACACTTTTAGTTCTGATGATAATACAATTATGTATATTCAATATCATTGTAAATTCAAGATGGCCGCCACAAAATGGCGGATTACATATATTTTTCAACCCCCTCTATATGGGTATCAAATGAAAGGGCTTGATAAGTAGAACACAGTACACTTTAGAAATAACAAAATAAAAAAAATACTTGATATGTTATTTTTTATTTAATTACACTTTTTTATTTGTAATAAAAACTAAAATAAATAATAGTTTAAAAAAACTAAAAAACACGCTTTATATAAAAAACCAAACTAAAAAATAGAAAATAAAATTTAATAATTTTGAATTAAGAATAGTGTTTGAATTTCAAAAAAATCGTGGGGTGCATGGGTCAATATTATTACTTCATTGACAGATATGAGAAGAAGGATTATCATTTCAATAGTATTCTTAAAAAGCACCCCAAGCTTTTTTTTAAATTCAAACACTATTCTTAATTCAAAATTATTAAAATTTATTTTCTATTTTTTAGTTTGGTTTTCTATATAAAGCGTGTTTTTTTAGTTTTTTAAACTATTATTTACACTATTATTTTCTACTTTTTATTTTGGTTTATTTATAAGAGAGTTTTTTTTTTGTTTTTTTTTGGTTTGTTTTTATTTTCGAATTATTGCATTGTCATCAGTCTTTGACAGGTGTGCAAAATTTGAATGAAATCTGACCGTTTAAAGTGGGTCAAAATAGCGTCCAAAGGAGTCGGTTACAAACATACAAGTGAAGCTAATATAAAGCGTATAAAAATAACGTGGGCGTAGCGTAACCTGAGTAATATTCATTTGCCACACGATGTTATTTTATTTTGTACCTTTTAGTAGATTAATAAAACAGTTCAAAACAAAAAAATGCTAAAAGAAACCAAGACGTGTGTACTCCAGGGAGGAATTGGTTTGTAAGTGAGAACGTTCGGCGAGCATCACACGACGTCACGTTTTGTTGCGCAGCCCCCAACATTAACAGTGTGTTATGGCGAGCATGTTTTGGTACGTGATTAACTTGCATTCGGTGCGGTTGAGTGCGTGCGCGTACGCAGCAGTACAGGCGCGCACGCATTGCAGATGTGCCGTGTCCGCATTGTGTTTTATCAGAATTGCTTAGCGTTCTCTTTGACTGCGAATTAAACGTAGGCATTTCAGTCAGTCACACTATGAAAGCGTGGTTTCAAAGTCAGTAGCAAGTAGGTAGTCGAAATTGCACTTATTTATTCACAAGATGTTCATTTCAACGTTTCAACGTAACTTAATTAATGAAGTTCCATCAACTAAATTGAATCTTTTGAAGCTTGCAATATAGGCTACTATTGTCCATGAACAATTCACATTTTAATTATATGTGTAATACAAATTTGGACAAATGAATAAGTGTATTCTTACTAAAACACAATGCAAGCAAAGTGTTCGCTAGAGTGTGTTGCATGCCCTGTGTCAGTATTATTCATACAGTGAACATACACATTGCACAACTAAAAGATGTGTTATAAACATTGTAAATAAATTTACATACAACGCAAATTTGTATTTGCGTTTAGTATGAGATACCAAGAAAAAGTGTTAAGAACGTGATGGATGCAAGGCACTAAATATAAATAGGATGAAGCTTCCGTTATTACGCTTTTGAGTTACACTAAACATCACACACTTTCATAGTTTCACACACAACGTAACCGAGGTACACCTTTGTAGTAGAAATCGAAGACATCGGCCCTGCCAGTTGTTAATATTATTTGTTATTACTAACCTATATGAAAGTAGCCGGAGCACTTTAATTCGGTCAAAGCCAATGGCCTAAAACAATTTAAAGGAGCACTTTGCCAGAGTTAGCGGACTTATTTTTTTTAAATAAGCTCTCATTCCCATGTTATACGAATTGAAGTGTTTCTGACATTATTAATTACGCGTCGATTTAATACTTTCGCAGTTACGTTAATAACCACAGAAACAGCCATTTGCAATATGTAACAACGTACTACTGCTTGAAGTAGTCTTTTTATTGCCAAATAACTAACAGTTTGTTAGGTTGGAATTACTCTAACACACAATTTATGCACCTGTACATAAAGGTAGCTTCGAGCTTTTAGGTCAAAGTAAGAAAGCTTACAGAGGTACTAATTTCGACGACGACACTAGTTTGCGACAGACGCTCGCTGCCAGCATCAACTGCAAACGACTGTAGCATAATGCGTATGACACCGCACCGCCACTAACTGTGACTAGACCACTAGTACATCAGACACCAAGTGCTTACCTTTTTTTGCTCAATATGGTATCGTGAGGTTATTCTAAAAGTGGTAAGGCCATTCTTATTTAGAATGCCATTCTTATGTAGAATGTCATTCTTATGGATATATTCCTATCGAAACTTACGTGAGCATGATTCATTATTTAAAACATAAAACGGTTGTTACGCATACCATTATCATTGTAATTGCTGGCGTAAACAAACAGTGTAGAGGGTCCTTGCACCACTTGTCGATCGTATCCACCTCCCCAATAAATGGTTCACTTTCAGTGCAGGCTATATTTAGCACCTGTTTCCATGCGAATGCTATAACTCAGCCATTGTCCCTGTTGAAGCTCGGGTGCCGACTAATTTCAATGGCTTCTCGTACTTTTCGCAGCAAGAAAAATCTTTCTTTCGCTAGTACGGAAGCCTTATCAAACGCAATCAGGCAAATCAATCAAACAATCAATCATTTTGGCTATTGCCAACTTCGATGAAAGAAACAAATAAGGATTCACTAAGTTCGCCCGATTCGTGTTCCACCAAAACTCCGCGCAATTTAAAAACTCTGCCCATGGCCCGCTTATAGTGGAGACGGCTTTTTAATTGGCAAATAGGTAACTAAACTTAATCATTATAAAAAAGTAAAAAGCCGCTATCCATAGTTTTGAGCCGGGACAGCACACATAACTAATCGACAACACGTAAATGTTTGAGTGGAGCGAACAGGCAAGCGATACGGGTTATTGCGTGTGGAAAAAGGATGGCACAATATCGTTTGCGATCTTTTAATGACGAACTGTGACGAACGGTTTTGTACCACGCGACACGCACACCACTAATAATCGCGTGATCACATTTAAATAATAGTTTTGTGCCATTGTTGTAACCGTGATCAAACAATATACCCTAATAGACTTTCTAGTAAGACTGGACTCAAAACATGGCAATGTAAAATATTTATGATTTTCATATATTTTATTAAACAGCGTTTTGGCTGTGTTCATTTAAAGTATGACATTATATTACTGAGTTTATTCGATCAATTTTAAATTTCCATGAAAACTGCTATCGTGCTTGAAGTTTGTTTAGACAAAATAATTAAAATCTATTATAGCGCAAAACTGAGGAGGTTCCTGCGGTAGTGGAGCGGTGCGGTAGGAGTAATTCGGTATTGGAGAGGTGCGGTAGGAGTATTTCGGTATTGGAGCGGTGCGGTAGGAGTAAGTGGTATTCGACTACCGCAGGATCCTACTTAGTTGTGCGCTACCCCTGTAGTACCTACCCAAGTCCAGTCTTATGATTTTCCCTATTCCATGCCACGATATATTTAATGTTTCATTTGAGTTCCCTTACATGTCCACCGGTGACAATTCTGCTAGAGACGCGGCGTTACCATCTGCAGAAATAGTACACACATTCTAACATAGTCGTTTGAAAGCAGCTGGAAGTATAAGCGCCAAAAAATGTACTACGAAACCGGTTTCATTTGGTAAATTTCAAGAGTGTACAAATTTACTCAAACTCAATTTTTTCGTCATATTATAGCAGTTTTACAAGTCATAATCTTAAATGTCTCCTAAACAAGGGGTTTAAAAAAAACTAAATAGAGCAAATCAATCAATTAGGTCAACAACCATACTTTGAGTTTGAAAAGAAAACATCCCTTTCATGTGCCGACTGAATCACGCACAAAAAAAGGAAATAACATTCTTACTCCACCGGTGTTCGAATTCTGCCCTTTCGAGAAGAGAGCACCAAGAAACCAAGAAAATGGGATTTTTGACAATACTTTTTCTTGTTAAATGTATGTTTACAGAATTTTGTATTATAATACACGTTTACATATCAAATGTTTGTGCCAATGAGATGTCCCACAATCATAAAAACTGGAATAAAATAACAAAATTACAATGACTAATAAGAAACCAGGCCTGGACCAGTCCCCACAAGCAGCACCCGTTCACGAGTATGACAAGTGTACCAGACACCCAGGCAGGGCAGGCGTGTTTTTTTTTAGCTTTTAAGCTAGTTACTGTACTTTAGTGTATTTTTAATAACTTCCAGTGCCAACAAGCGCTGCAAGCAGAGAACCAGCGGTTGAAGGACGAAAACGGTGCCTTGATTCGAGTGATCAGTAAGCTGTCGAAGTGAGCGAGCCGCCGCCCTCCAGCCATGACTACCGCCCTTGGCGACCCCTGTAGTCATCGGGAACCTTGTTTTAATGACGTTACACACATATAATTAATATGTACGGAAAAGTTTCAGGAGAGTTTCAAATACATCAAACAAGTTTGTTCTCGTAAATTATTGTCATTATTGCTGACATATATTTATAATTTACAAGGTTATTCTTTAAAATATGTATTTTAAATCCTCTTAAAACTATTTTTTCATTAGATATACCAAAATGGTCCATAAAGTACCTGTCGTGCTTGCTGCAAGCATGTAGAGAAACGTTTATAGAAATCAGCGTGTACATACAATTAGGTATTTCATGTGAGGGAAGAGTAATTTACCTAATATTTATGAATTTTCTACAGTTTCTATCCTGATTCTAACGATTATCCGAAAATAATGAAATAAATCCAGTTTATACTTCACCTATTTATGTATTTTCTACAGTTTCTTTCTTGATTTTAATGATTATCCCAAAATAGTGAAAAAAAACTCATTTTATACTTCACCTATTATTTAGGTATTTTCTAATTTCTATCTTGAGTCTAACGAGTATCCGAAAATAATGAAATAAATGTCGGTTTTATACTTCACCTATTATTTATGTATTTTCTAAAGTTTCTATCTTGATTCTAACGAGTATCCGAAAATAATGAAATAAATGTCGGTTTTATACTTCACCTATTATTTATGTATTTTCTAAAGTTTCTATCTTGATTCTAACGATTATCTGAAAATAATGAAATTCACCCCGTCAGTTTATGCCTGTGTTAAGTGCAAAGTGCGAATGTTATGTTCCAAATTCGAGACACAAATGATTTATACAAGCAACACGGAAATAATCTTGCAAAGACAAATCACTGTTATCCCTACCCATCCCCATTTCCCCACTAATATATAAAATTGAAAAGTTGTCTGTTTGTTTGGGGCGCTTTCACGCGATAACGGCTGGACCGAATTTAATGAAATGTATGTAGATGCTGTATATAATAAAGACCAAACTTTTTATCACGGGATAATGTACACGCGGGCAATAATTTGGGGCGCAGCTAGTATTCAATTAACCTAATTAATAAAAATAGCTCAGAAATATTATTGCGTGGATTAATCAATGTTAATAAACCCAACTTGTTTACTAGAAGTAACCTTGAAATAATCTTTTGAAGATATCATTATCAATATTATGGTAAACTACTTTTCACTAAATCTACATTTTTGTTCACTCGGCGTCGCCTAAGAATGGTTTCTTGTATTTAAACTACTATTATGTTTAGAATTGTTCATGTGTTCCGTTATCATTTTCACTTAATAAGATAGTCACAAACATGCCTTATTTTTTAGTATTATTGCATGTAGTATTCTATAAATAGACTTAGCTATAAGAACTATGTATTTCAGCTTTATATAGATGGTGAAAATATTTGTTCTTGTACAATAGGCCAATGGATATATCATTTTTGAAATAACAAGTTTGTTATAATGGCGTCCCCCGTTTTCGGCAGTTAATCATTTTTAATTGCGAATTGTTATTGAGGGGACCAACATTCAGCCATATAAAACTTCTGGTTAACCCTGAAGCCTTGTCGTATTAATAGTATGTGATTTTCGATGACAGTTTCGTGAATAGAATAGACTTAGTGATATATTCCGCTAATGCGTTTAAAAATAATATTTTATTTATTGAAAGTGCCTTTGACATAGTTTTGTGTTTGAAAAATTATGAGCTATTATTTCGTGTACTTATTTTAACGCTATTTACCGTCTCGTGTACTTAGTCTGATTCAATAGGACAAAGTTAAGAGCTTAGTTTCACTGAAATCATACCAAGATCATAAATTTTGACGAATACTTATTTGGCAGCACGCACGATGACCTCCGTCACAAAAAAAGAAAGTGTTCACATGAGTACAAATCAGCCACCCGAGAGTAAGCACGAAACTTATAGGATTTGACAGACTTTACGACATTGATGAAATGACTAAATACCTACGTCGGATATTGACCGTTGCGATATTAGTGCTAGACCATCTGTAGACATGTCGCAGTGGTATGATTGGTCGACATCCGACGTAGGTAATTAGTCGGGTCAGCCAAGTCGTAACGTCTGATACGGCTAGTAGTTCTTTTGAATCAGATCTACCACATAATTTGTAGGATATAAATCGACCTAATTATAAGTGCTCGCGTTTTTTACCAGTCATATTAATTCCCTAATCGCATGGGAATGGATTCGACATAGCAACATATGTTTTCGTCTTCTCATTATTATATGGATGGAAATCGAATAACACATGTTTTATTATATTATTATAGGTGTATACCTTGAAATTGTTTCTGTACGTTAATATTCCTAAATGAACTAAGTGTAAAGTACATAGGTTTAGTTACTTTTAATTGAAGACTATGCGTTTGAAATTCGTGCGTGCGGATAAGACACGCAGTCGAGCGGGGGTGATTGACCTTATTTGTAGTGCAGTTCGCGATGGGCAAGTAAGTTTTGTACCACGACGTGACCACGTGATAATATTGATAGAAACTTCATAATTTCTGGCCTCTGGTTTTATTGAGAATTTTATTGTGAGAGGCGGAGCGGTGGAATAAAAAATAATTTGGCTATATATCAGTTATATTTAAGATGCTCCGTCCGATGGATTTACTTATTAATTTTGAGGAAATTACATGTTTAATATAAACACATAGTGGAATAAAAACATTGGTCTAGAATTGTTACTACACTTGCCAGGAAACCATGTGAGTAGGGAGGGAAGTCGTACTTTCTAATCCACCTGAAATTTTAAAATTTATTTTATATTGTTGAGTGGATCTATAAATAAATAAAACATGATACGTTTTGAATTGTATGTATAATTTTTGCTTAAGTAGAAAGGCTTTTATCATTCACGTCCTTACAAACAATCACTGCTATAAATATAAGGAGTAAATCTTATTTTATGGTGTAATCTCATCTTAACCTATATTGGTGACCATTTTTATGAATTATACTATACACATTAGCATCTTTGTAAATTGTATTGTATAATTGGAAAATGACGTAAAATGATCTTCGATTACTTAGTGTAGGTAAGTACATATGTATTTCAATATGATTGTAAAAAATTATATCAACTTAGCGTTTCTAAATTTTTGTTCATTAAAGTTTTTATTTATTTCAAGATCTAAGAGTTGAATAAAATACATTTCTTCATTATTTGTTTTGTTTTCATTTTATTTTATATGCATTATCATATTAATTTGCGTGGTTCATTTACATACAATACTTTATTTTTCTTCATTATAAGTAGGTAGTACAAAATTTAGTACCTATTGTATTGATTTTTATAATCGTAAGAACTGTTGCTTAGTTAGTCGAGAGGTCTGAAATGTTTTTTTTTTATGTGGAATGGCTTTTGTAATATAAAACAGCATTCGTTTTATTTCATTAGATACTGTGCATTGTGCCTTTCGTAGGAATAATTTATAGGCTCAGAGATCTTTTACTCTCTGTCTTCGGTACAACTGTAACAATTATTTGAAAGTTACTTTGGATATAAAATGAGTATGAATAACAAGTATTTGTTTCTATTAACATTAAATAGGAACAGATATTTTAGTAAGTCATTATAGAAAGCGACCTAATATTAAGAGTGGGTGTCCATTCCCATTGAGACATCCAAACTGGTAACAGTGCGACTGCATTACTGGAGTCGCAACTATTTCGCGACCGAGTTCGCAAATAAGTAGGTACAATAATATTTAACTAAAATTCCAGAGTTAAGGCTCGTATTTACAAAGGGCTGATGAATTCATCACTCGCTTGAGGGCTTATGAGATTGTGGCAGGCCGCACAAGCATAACTCACTGAAACCGCAGCATTATTCCGTTTCTAAGGAAGTTTATATAACAAGCGCCCTGGGCGCGCGCCCTGTCTAAAATGTATGGCGTCTTGAAATAGATGACAATAGTTACCATGGGCGAGCGACAGGGTGCGTGCCCCGGCCGCTTGCTATATCAACTCCCTAAAAGCATATCCGTGTGTTCAGACAAAAAGGAGTAACAAGTAATCCTAATCCTAGTTCTAGACTAGGAGTAGGATTACTTGTTTACGACATTTGATGTTGCTAGATGTATGCTTACTTGTTTGACTATTTATCCAGGGTCCCAGGGTTGTGGGGTCAACTGTGCACCCCAAACCGCTCCTAAAGAATTTTAGAATTATTTGTAGTAAATCGAATTCAACAACGCATCGAAATCTAGGCCAGTCCATACTTCAAAAGCTGGAGAAATCCGGCTGCAGCAGGCTTAGACAAGTAGGCTTTCTATTCTTTCAATGCAATGGAATAGAACGAATATGTATGGGACTGACATTATCGAACGAAAACTAATGTCACTAATGTCATACCGTACATTTTTGTTCTATTCCATTGCATTGAAGGAATAGAAAGACCTTGTCTAGGGCCCCAGGCAATTTAATGCTTTACAAAACTGACCTGCTGTGGACATAGTTCATAGTACCATCTAGTGCAGTGTGTGGAGGGGTAAATGCGAATTACCCGTGCACCCACTAGTGGGTGAGGCCTGTGGGTGGACGGGTCACGATACGTCTAGGCGAACTGCACGTACGCGTAGCGTTTCAGCATAGGGAAAACCCGAATTCGATGTTATAGGACAAAAAGTACGAAATTGAAATTATAAGCTGCAGCTCGTTAGTTGCGTTGTAAATTGTGCTAAAGAGTGTGCTAGGCTTTATATTCATGTCGTAATACACTATTTACATCATTAAAGACATACCTACGCACAAAATTACTGAGTATATGACAATAATGAATTGCTACCACTTTTACAGAAACCTAACCTATCGGTTTTGAGAATGTTTTGAAATTACTTTTTATACATCTTGATAACATTTCATGTATTTTACTAACATAAAAATGTTGTATCTAGGAAACAAAATGAAATTAGCCTAAGTAGGTACAGCTACCTACGTGTACAGTCTAACCTACTTTAGAATGTTTTACAATAATTAAGCTAAGCATCTATCCATATATAGGTGGCCAAAAGTCAACGCAAAACGTTAAGATGATGCAGCTCAGTTACGATGAGCACAACATAACGCATTGAAAGTGCTTGGATTTTGAAATGATCTAGCTGATGCTTCTCGGAGCAATCGGTCTCGGAATGAGCATAGATAGGACCAAGACTTTGTACCGACGGTTTAAACAATTTTATTGACTTGGAACCTAATGTACTTACGCCAGAAAGTAGAGAAATAAAATAGTAGATTGTATCACGAGGGAGAAAAAGTATATTTTGACGACGAGGGCGCTATTTTGAATCCAGAGCGGAGTGAAGGATTCAATATACGTCGCCCGAGGAAAAATAATTTTGCGTGATACACTGTACTTTTCATCATTTATAAATAAATGGCGCTTTTAGATCCTTTACCAACTCATTTATTTAAAATGGTATTAAATAGACTAAAAATAAACAACTTAAAATACACAAATTTATTTTCACTTTGTACTTCTTTGATTTACGTCCTTCAGACCATCTTCACACAAGTCTTTAGATATTGTGTTCTAAATTTTGTGTAGATCTCGATTTGAATGTAATTATTGGTATTGTCCGCCAACTTGTGAAGGTTGCTTATTTGGGTAATACTTGAAGATAGGTACCAACAGGAAGACTTCGCTTCTTTTGCATTTTCCCACTCGGTTCATTTTTTTTGCCGTATTTTCAATCAACACTGGGAGTAATTTTGAGGGAAACACCTTGTGAGATTATTCAGTTATAGGAATAGGTGAGCTTGCCGATGCTGATAACGAGTGCTATTCACTAAGGATGGGAGAATACTCGTATTACTACGAACGCCATACGTGGTGGCTGGGAGGCGACTGTCATTGCTAGGGGCGGTGTCGATGCCGCACGCGAAATATGCTTACTAGCATTCCCGACAATCGCCTACACACTTAGTATAGGGAGATTTTTTTGGTTAAAATTTTTCACCGCTGTAACTAATTAATTATCATACTTACAAAAAAAGTGTGGGTATATACAAAAATTTAAATAATGTTACCCTCTTTAACTTTGCCTGTGCCCTTTTTGACGTAAAATGAACCATTGGTGACTTATTTTGATTAAACCAATTTTTCACACTTTTAATTAAAGATAGCGGCGCCCAAGGGCGAAAACTTGGATTTTTCATCAGAGTCTAGACTTTAACATCAACAACATATGTGAAAATCATTACTACACCACCTTTTACTTTCGCGCGCTTTTAACTTCTCTACTTGGCTAACCCCTTTTAGTTGTCCAACAATATATTATTATGTTCACCTAGGGCCAATCTACACTTCTATACTAATAATATAAAGAGGTAAGAATTGATTATTTGTATAAATAAATAAAATAACTAATATATTCGGGACATTTCCACACCAATTATCTAGCCCCAAACTAGGATACCCTGTGCTATGGGCACTAGATAACGGATAAACATACATAGATAAGAATATTACATCCACGACTCGGAAACAAACATTTCTGCTCATCACACAAATGATTGCACCTTGCAGGATTAGAACCCGCGACCGTACGATTTCGTACCTAGGATCTCTAGCCACGAGACCAACCAGTCGTATGTTTGTTTGTTATTGATAAACTCAAAAAATTATGAATCTATTTTAAAAATTCTTTCACCTATAGAAAACTACATTATCAGCGAGTAACATGGGTTATTTTTTTTAAATAACTGTATCCCTTTGAAAATTGCAATAATGTAACCCAAGCTATAAAGAAATTGCAAAAATGACGATTACTCGCTGTAAGGGAAACGTGTTGCCGTGGAAACGAAATAATAACAAGTCTGTCAAGTACGTGAGTGATAATAATAGTGCAGTTGTCTATGAACAAAAAGCATTGCTGTGTACTTTTTAGAATACAGAACGCTGTGAATTACGCTTACTGGCACATATATCTCAATGTCACTGGCGTTTTTTTTTGAAGTTACGACGGGACACAGCAACAGAGGTACAAAAATGCTAAAAGTAAGAAAATTGCCGCGATGTGAGCGCTACCTGCCCGTGCGAACTCACTAGTTTATTATAAAATTGAATTCTGCCAAAAAATCAACCAAGCAACAGGTCAATCAAGTTGTGACGGAGGTTTTCTCATCTCATTTCTGATCTGAGTTGCAGCATCACCCCTTTACGTTTTGACGTTGAATTTTTTGACACAATGTATACATAAATATATGAATAATTAAACTTCCTATGTACTGAAATCTATGTATGTTCATAATATTTTATATTTACAGACTGATTGTATCACTCCAACCAAAACAAAACAAAACCGACAGTCCTAACTAACTAAGTAGGTATTTACTAAATATAATTATTTTGTACCTATTATATCTTTTAAAATTTTATTTAGTCACTCTAAGAGAATATTAGTTTGAACTCAGAATGTTATTGTTCTTTAAATTACTGAGTGTCTTCTCTAGTGGTCCCGGGATTTTGTCCCATTATTGGGACGACGAGGCTAATTAATACCTTTCATGGGCATATCAAATACCTACTATAAAATAAAAAAGTACGTAAATAAAAGTTGTTTGTTTGTTATTTCATTTTTATGTTAAAGCTTGTAAATTCCAACATAGAACGAACGACGACAAATACCTCTGTAGAAAAAAAATACTTTGCCTGAGCCAGCTCAGGTGACGGATGTACACGCGGTACATAGGGCTTCAACACGGTTCGATCACATTGTACCTACCTAGGCACCTTTTCATCGGTGAGTTTTGTTTACTTTCTCGCGTACCTAGTAGAATTTTTAAGCTTTCTCCAAATGAATTCAATGTACTTATCATGGGGCGGGTCACTTGCAAAGAAAGAGCATTTTCGCAAAGCCAATGCTGACGTTAGCAATTTCCGTATATACATAGTAGTCTTTGGTTAGCAACTCTGTTCATTGAAACCAAGTTGTTCCAAGTGATCGTTTGTTTCTTAAGCATTACTTTAGTTTCTCAAAATAACGATAGATGTCACATAATTGCAAGCAAGTTTAACAATAAATATTTTATTACCTGTTCTGATATTTCAATAAAATATTTCTTGTTTTATTTATGAATATTTTTAATCAACGGTAAAATAAAATTATGAAAATGGTTGAGATTTAAAACGAAGAAAATGTATAGTTTGCAAGATCTTCTAGAGAAACTACTAGTCAACGATCAATAGTTTCCTAGTAACAGCTGTTTTAAGTTTGACAGCTGTCATCCAAAACGAAGATATCGATGAGACCTATCACTTCTTTATAGAAAATACTAGTCAAGGATCAATAGTTTCATAGTAATAGACTTTTAAGTTTGACAACTGTCATTTAAAACAAAGATATCGATGAGATCTATCACTTCTGTAAAGAAAAAACTACTAGTCAACGATCAATAGTTTCCGAGCAATAAATGTTTTGAATTTGACAGCTGTCACACTATAATACAGGGAGATTCCATTTTCTTCAGAAAAATACCGGAACAAATGTAAACTAAACTTTAGCTTGGACTCTATCAATTTTAAATATTTTTTTGTTGCTCGGCGGTCATCTTTTTTTACCAGATTCTGGAAGAGTCTGAACATATTTAGTTCAGTACCATCGATTTATACTTTTCGAGATTAATTGTGGTACTTGTGGTACTTCCAATAACCATTCCACATCCAGGTGACACGTCTCCTTTTTTCTTCATCTCCATCTCATAGCAAAACTGATCTGATCAATTGTTGTTTATAAACAACAATTGATCAGATCGAAAGACTAAATTTGTATCGATTTCATAATTTTTGTAAACTTTATTACTTACTACCTATGATACATTTATGGGGTCAAAGCGCTTATACGAAGCTGTAAAGAACCGCCAGATAAATAAATCTGCAGTCGCTGAGCATTTGCTCGAATCGGGGCCTAGTCACTGGATTGAACTCCATAACCCGAAGATCCTCTCCACGGAACGTCACTACTACTCCAGGATTGCACGTGAAGCGGTTGAAATTAAAAAGTATCCCAATTTCAACCGAGAGGATTGTTTCAAGTTGGCTGCGTCCTGGAATCCCGTGATAAGCATAAGCAAGTGTTCGCGTCGCGGTTTATGTCAGAAGAAATCTACTGATGTCGTTAGTGTTGTGTGTCGTGACAATTCTGAATTTTTACAAAACCAAATGCGGGTAGTTGGAGACAACGCTCGCCCTTCTCGACGCTGACACCCGCTACTTCAGTATTCTCGTGACCACGATCAATGCAACTCGATCGAAATGTAGAGGTAAATAAAAATTAAGTTTTCAGCACGATTAAGTCCCGTTTAAATATATAACTTTGTGTTCGAATCGCGAAAGTTTAAAAGTTATAAATTATATACTGCACATTTTAGTGCTTATAACGGCCTTCAATTTGATACCCACATTGTAAAATTCGAAAAACATAATACATTTCGAATTTGAAAATGGAGCCATACTGCCGCCATATGGAATGTTTTCAAATAAAAAATAGCTTATGTTACTCGGGGGTATGTTATGTAAGGATTATAACTATACCCATACGTCTAAAACTGTTGATGCATTTAAAAGTTATGGTGGAATAAAGAAACTCACATACATACAAACATACAAACTTATACAAACATACATGAATGGTGAAAACAATACACTCCTTTTTTTGGGCAGCCGTGTAAAAATGATTAATTTTACGTTATTCATTTGTTTTAAGATAAGAGGTTTTGTTTTATCCATTCTTTCGATTGGCGTCATAAAAAAAACGGAGTTTTTTTTCACATTTAATTCGGTTCGTTTCCCAGACGAAGCGAGTAATTTTTAGATCATTTTTTAATGCATTATTACTAAGTTTTATAAGTAAAATAAAGTCTCCTTTCAGCAAAATATCCTATCTACTATATTTAAGGTACTTTCCCTTCATGTCGCATAGTCTTACCTACTTTATGGCCTACACGAACCTGTCCACAGGCGAAAATCTTAAAAGTGCCATAAATGCTAATTTTGTGATTGATGATCTCTGAAACTATTTTTAGATTACATTAAGATTAATTTTAATCTTGCTACCTCAAATTATCATTGAACACATAATCATTGAATTACTTTTTATTAAATAAAAAAGAGTTTCGTAGAATGGCCGTTATCAGAAAAGAATAAAGGAAGTTTTACGCACTTGAGATCTTTATACTGCCTACTAAGTACACAGTGACGTCTGTGGTATATATATAGCGGGAAAGACGGGTACGTATATATACCTACCTAAGAAAGTAGTTAAACTGTTTTTTACCTTTTGCGTTCGGGAAATATAAATTAAACCAAGTGGGTATAAATTCATTCATTTATTTAACGAATTGATTGATTTATGTCTATTTTGTTACTGGTGATAATACAAAAGATAACAAAAATAATTACCAAACATTCTGATATATTAGATTGGAAAACAAGAAATTACACTTTAATTATTACAGTAACCTAAATGATTAGAAAATAATATGTAATACTTGCTTGAAATATCAAAATACCTATTCTGTGCTTTGAAGGGCACGTTAAGCTGTCGGTTCCGGCTGTTATTGATTGAAAGCAGTCGTTAAGCCACGTCAGAGGCCCTCGGGTGGTCTGACAAACTCTGACACCAGAGGCCAGCACTACCTCATACGACAAACAATCAATCAATCAATCATAAAATTAAATCCAACACCAGTATTCGTATACTCTTCGACCAGCACTAAGGAAGTGTAGAATGTTGGGTCAAAAACACAAGTAAATAATGATTGGGTTTAAAATATTTAAAATAATTTTCAAGGCAGTGGTACTAACTATTTCTTCACCGATTATGTAAATCGACCTTACTTCATATTTACTTTATAATTACTTACACTATCCTATCGTATTAATATTTACAAAACAAAACATCTATTTAACAAGCTACTTAGTAATGATATCAGAGCAAAGAATTGGGAACCATAATGAGCAGTATCCTGAAATCAGTTAAAGTTACTTAAACATATATAATTAAACAATAATATTGAAGATAAGAAAATATATACATATTTTTTACAATGATTACAAGACAAAGTTTTAATTTAAAAGGAACCATAGGCTTTTGTTAAAGTGTTTGAAGCAGATACAATTTTGGCATCAAATATTATAACGATTTACAACAATAAATATCTCCATTAGCTAAAACTTAATTAGAATAAAATGTAGTACTTCCTATTCACTAACAGATAATTGGTAATGAACGAAAAGTATTACTTTAATAAGGACTGTAACTGTGTCAAAGATACAAGCTGGTTACAAAATAAATATGAAACATCATGGTAATATTATTTATTGAACCTACGCATATTCAAGCAGATACCACCAAGCACAAACTTCTCTTTGAATGTGTTAATGTAAAAAAATATAAAAATATAGTCAAATAGGTATATAGTTTGCATCAGATAATAATGAGCTACAGTCCTAATATCCATTCGGATCCAACACATTTACATCTTTGGTACGATACCTATGAAATCGGTGATCGCAACGAACACATCATCTTAACTTACACTATATTATATTCCTTAAAGGTAAAGATTGTTGTCATACAGGGTATCTAAACACACGCGTCTAGAAATGGTAAATAAACGTCAGGGTAGCTACGCCAAATTGTGTGGTCTTAAATCTTCTTTTATATAATACTGACTGAGTATTCTGCCTATATTGATCACATGAACAGATATAAGAAGAAGATTTATAGTGTTCTTCAGCATAACTGAAACATATTTATATTTTTATAAGTACCTCAACTTGGTATACCAGTCGATAAGTTTTCGAAGAAAGTAACCGATCATGAAACTGTTCAAGGGATATTACTATATAGTACAATATGAATCAGTTTTGGCTTATAATTTTGGGTTCCAGTACTCTGTCAAAATCGGTTCGTACAAAATTTAGGGTAACATTTTTTTCGGACACAGAGGAACATGATGCGTCTGAAACCAATCATTACTGACACGGATTGGTTGGTTACCTACGCATCGGGCCAGTGGGGCCCGTTTTTGTCGGGCAAAGATTGTACTGAGCACGCCCACTGTACTTGAATAAAATTAAGTTGCCCTTTTGTGCCCTAGTTCCATGACTAAAATTCACAAACAAATTGCAATAGTATAATTAATTGTTAGGCGAAAAAGCGCCGCCAAGTAAAAACTGCCGAAGTGTATCACGATTGTCAGCGCACGGCAACGCCGTTGATGGTGACGACGGCGCTGGGCCCGGTCGGTTCTGGCTCGTATGCTGAGTCCGTGTCGCTTCTTCTCCCGTAGGCCACATTATCGGACAGGTGGTCGCTATAGGGCGAGTCGTACACATTGTCCGACACGTGGTCGTAGATGTGGCGACCGTTCGTGTCGTGGAGTGTCGCGTAGCTCATCACGGCCGCATTTTGGTCTTCCTTTCTCTCCGCGCCTTCGATGTTCTCCGTGTTCTTTACTGGAGTTGCTTTGCGGCTGGATAAAACATACATGTAATGAGCTGGGAAAGTCATGAAGTAGAGTAGGCATAAGATATACGTCGGCAGCTTCAAGAGTGAAGAGGACGCACTGGCAATACTCCCGGGTGTTTCAAAAGGCGATAATGACTATTTACTATCAGGTGGGCTGCGAGCTATGCTTGTTTGCCACTTCATTTAACAAGTAAATCATCAAAGTAAGAGAAAAACACGACAGCCTTGCCAAAAAAACCTGAAACCTCAAAACACTACACTTCATTTTTGAGCAGTCGTGTAAACAAGCACAAATAAAAAAATTATATACCCCCGACTTTTTAGCTAAGAACCATCTCGTTTACCTCAGCATTGAAACATAAAAAAACACATCAATATCGGTCCATCCGTTTGGGAGCTACGATCCTCACCCCCATTCGCCCCCCCCCCCCATTAGAGCTAAAAACAATCTTTCTCAACCCCCCCCCCCCCCCCCCTTACATATAGCTAAAACCATCTCGATCATATCAGTTTTCAAACATAAAAAAACGCATCAAAATCGGTCCATTCGTTTGGGAGCTACGATGCCACAGCCAGACACACACACACACACACACACACACACACACACACACACAGTGATACTCACCCTAAACTTATATAACACCCGTCTCTTTGTTCGGGGGTTAAAAACAGTAGTCGTCACTCATCTGGCCACCCTACAAACGCTGTAGGTCAGGCCTATTTTACTCCAAGTGTAGCTATTTCGAGAGATTGTACATAATGCTGCTTGATTTACGAAAAGATAAATTCAAAAGAATGAAGTAAAAAGAGTCTAAATAAGTAAAAAGAGAAACTTACAGCCTCAAGTAAATGAGTCCCAACAGCATGAGTAGGAAGAGCACCACCCCGCAGCCGACACCCACGCTCAGCGGTAGCGCGCCGCTGTCTGCCGCCTCGTTGGTTGCGAGCTCGCAGGCAGGTTCCTCTCCGGACCACTTGCCGTCGTCGAGACACTTCCTGAGGAACGACCCCACGCGCTGGAACTGCGGCAGGCAGTGGTACTCAATCGAGCTCCCGAAGAGAGTCGACATGTTGGCGATGATGATGCGTCCGTTCTCGATCGTGCCTGGTGACTTGCAGTCAATCGCTGCCATACGTAATCAAAGATTAGATGTTTTACTCTTGGTGCGGGTATTTTTTCCCGGTTGTGACATTGTTATTTTTTATTATTGCATTGAGTGATGAGACGAGCAGGTCACTCGCGTGATGGTAAGCATCACGCCTACCCATAACACCAGATGACCACCAGAATATTGGTTGTAAAATCTTGCGGGTTACTGCACTGCGCTCATCACCCTGAGACATTGGTTGGTAAGTCTCATTACCCAGTAAATTTCGCTGGCAACATTGTAAAAAAAACGTTTAGTAGTGTACGAAATACTGTCACAAAATTTCACAGTGGTTTCCAAGTTATTAGTGAAGATACAAATCAATATTATCAGCATCATAGAAGTAACATCTTGTTTCTATCATTGAATCCACAAAAAGTGAATGAATGAAAGGGACGATGGGAACCAAATGATCAATTGGTGATTGCACGTAACATGTGGAATCAATGAGGCCTATCACATTTAAAAAAACCTAAGAACACGCTAAAACATAGCAAGCTTAAAAAAAACTAGGATCTAGGACCACATTCTTATCGTGTATATTCAAACTAGACCCCAGGATAGAGTTGCACATTATAACTTGTATATTGTCATCAGACTTTTTTTAGTCTGCAAAAAACAAGTCTATGCGTCCGCGACTTCTGGAAGGCTATTGCAAGATTATTTAACACTGTCACTAAGTGAAAAACTTATAAGTAAAGATATAAGTTGAAAGAGTGATAAGAAATGCTTACGTATGCAGACAGGCGGCGCTCCGTTCCACTGTCCCCGCGGCAAACATGTCCGGGACTGATTGCCCTTCAGGCTGTATCCGCGCTCGCAGCGGTAGTGTGCCGCGCCGCCGATGCTTAGTGTGGAGGTCGCCACTACCAGCCCTGTGCTGCCCTTGATCTGGATCGACGGGTCGACGCACGTGGTTTCTAAAGAAAAAAACAAATCGTTTAACATCATCTTCGCTGCTGTAGAGAAAACATGCGCAGATGTCTATTATTCTATTATATATATTCTGCAGTGCAGTACGACTGAGCTGCTGCTGTCTATTCAATATCTCATTTGCCCTTTTTTAGCAATATAAAGTTGGAAAGATAAAATCCCTCGCTCAATGATCACATCTTTATCTCGGCTATCCAAAATGCAGTGAATTTACCAAGATTTGGTCCAAACCATTTAATTTCAGCAATGGGAGAACTCCAGAGTAATGGAGCTAGAGCTTGATTGTTTTCTTCTCTTAACATGGAATAAAACCCTTTTAACTGACCTATTTCACTCTTGAACCACGTCTATAAGTTGTTTTCGAGGGTCATCTCAAGTCGTCTTGCAAAAAGACTTGACGAATTCCAGCCTCCTGAACAGGCTGGGGTTTGCGGAGGATTTAGCACCATAGACCATATCTTTTGCGTGCGCAAATAAGGTAGTAGATAAGTGCCGAGATTTTTTGTATGACGCTGCGACTATGAGTGTCCAATTAAAAAACCAACAGTTTAAGCATACCCAAATGCGCAGGGGAGTGAGACAGGGGATGTTATATAACCAAAACTGTTCACTAATGCCTTGGAAGTAAGTTTACACGCCGGATTGGAAAGGAATGGGCATTAATATCAATAACGAGAACATCTCACACTTACGATTTGCCAATGATATCATTCTAATGGCAGAGTCGCTGCAAGATTTGCAAAGTATGCTAACCAATCTAGATGATGCTTCTCGACACATCGGTCTCGGAATGAACATAGATAAGATCAAGATCATGTTTAACGATCTTGTTGACCCGGAACCGATTGCAGTCAATGGTGTACCTTAGATAAGAACAACTTTGAGAAGGAAGCCAATAGAAGAATTCAGCTGGGTAAGGCAGCAATCAGCAAGTTTTGTCAAGTCTTCTCGTCATCCATATCACAGTGCCTGAAGTCAAAAGTCTTCAATCAGTGCGTCCTACCGGTCGTGACCTACGGAGCCGAATCGTAAGACACGCGGTCAAACTACTCTAAAAATGTAGGTCGCTCATCGAGCTATAGAGAGAGCTACTCGCATGCTGGGAATTTCTCTGAAACTCCAAGCTTCGTAGACAAAATTCGTAATGAAGATATCAGACAGAGAACCAAGGTAACCGACATAGCTCTATGGATAAGCATGCTAAAGTGGCAGTGGGTTGGTCACAGCGCTGCTATTAATAGTTCAAATGTTGCAGCAGTTTGAAGTTGGTAGGTAACACTTCGAGTTACGGACCCTGTATGGGCTATACAGGGTATACAGAAAAATCACTATAATCGTAGTTATTTGTATCGTTGAGAACATTTAATAAAAATAAAATGATTAAACATCGTCGGGGAAAATCAGACTCCAATGCATTGACATCAAGCTGCCGGTAATCTACACAAAATATCACTGAACTGAGGATAGACCATAGAGGCCAAAGTGAAAGGGTGAAGCACAACACAGTCTCTTGTGAAACGTTACCCTTGCAGACTGGTGCCTCCGAACTCCAGGTTCCATCATCCTGGCAGAGTCTCCTGGAGACCCCATCGAGTTGCCAATGCTGATCACACTCGTATAAAACCGCCGCTCCATAGTAGGTCGCATTGGTTGCCAGCGTCACCACTCCATTGAGGATACGTCCCGGGTTGCCACAATCAACGTCTGCAATCAAAACTATTCCATAAAGCATACAATCAAAATCATCTTGCTTCTGGTCTCTACTTGTTCCTCTATGCATCTGGAATTAACGGTGGTTGTTTTTTTTTGAAATACGACTAAAGACATAATTGAACTACATCTCACATTGACATTTAGGTGTGACTCCGCTCCACTGGCCGTTGTCTTCACAAGTAGAGAGGCTCTCGCCGACGACTTTGTACCCGCGTTCGCAGCGGTATTTTACGAGTGCGCCGATGCGGTAGGTGTTCCCGCTGGTGGTGCTGACGGAGGTGCGAATGAGTGTGCGTCCGTGCATGCGGTCGTTTCCAGTCACCGACACGATGCTGTTCTCAGGGACAACTGGGTCGGGGCACCGGATCTCTAGAATGGGAGGAGGAGATTTGATTAGCAGATGTTAGAGGTCCCAGCAATACGCATGTAAAAGATAATAGATAGGTACGTAAAAGGTAAGGAAGGTAAGGAAGTAACATTACGAAATTTATCTAATACTTTTGGCACTGATGATGACATCATGTTTTGTCCTTTAGAAAACTATAGATAGAAAACGTAAATTACTTAATTTGCCTATTGCATCGAGAAATTCCATGTATATTATTTAGTATCTGGACACGTTTTAGCTGTGGGTTCCCAACCAGTCACACCAGATCCTGTCACAATGTGACTCGTTGGGTTTTTTTCTCCCATCGAGTCACACTGTCAATGCCATTATCCTGACTAGTCCTGTGTAGATAATTTTTTATAGATACCTTCGCATCTCGGCGAAGAGTCGCTCCATTGGAAGTCCTGAGTGCACGTCCTCCGCACGGGCCCCACCAGCCGGTAGTTGGTAGTGCACGAGTACTGGATCACGCTACCTAGGTGCGTGGTGCCGTTGAGCAGCTCAGCCGCCCCGTACGGAAGGGGAGGCAGCTTGCCGCAGTCCACATCTAGAAATTGCATTAAATTCGTCTATTTTAAGTCATATTTTGTGAAGCACTGATTGTTTAGTTGGTTGTGTGGTAGGACGCCGCGTCTTATGTGGAGAGATCAAACGGATTTTCCGAGGGCCTTTGAGAGCCAAGTCTCTATGGTTATTGTGTTTACCATCCTACACCACATCATCACATATCAACAAGATAGCGGTCAATCAAAAGTCTTCTAGCGTTTGATTGAATATAACTATATTGTAATGTAAACTTTTTTTTTAGGTAGGATATGTGCTTTTGGTCTATAATTGACCTCTACAGTGTCATCGGACGCTGAGAGGCCAGTTACGCCGGACGGTGGTGCGAGCGCAAAAGCGCTCCGCCGCAATTATATTATTATGGTAGATATTCCACCTTTATGCACAAAGCGTTTCGGTGACTTTGTCTACCAGATTAATCATGAGTTAGATGGGTACCGATTAGAAGTGGAACTCATGCAGAAGTATTCAAGTCGCTAGAGAATAGGTTACTTCTGGGCAAGCGTGCACTAACGACGACTGCATCATAAATAGTGGTCAAACGCAAGCCCATAGATTCTATACTGATATTATAATGAGAAAAGATTTGTTTCTTTTTTAATGTCTGTTTATGTGAACAGGATTAACTCTAAAAATACTTGTCCGATTTTAGAAATCCATTCACAAAGAGAAAGCCACATTATCATTGAGTAGCATAGGCTGTTTTAAAAAAAGTTGAGATCCCTAAATTGCAATAACGTAATCCATGGTATCAAAAAATTGTCTATAAATGTCATTAATTAGCGTGCGGTCACAATGACCGTTTTATAATATGTCCAAATTAGACAATCAACATTTTTTTTTAATAAATATTTAGAAGAACCCTTAGTTAAAAATAAGCGTTACTTAAAAGAGATTTTTTGTATAAACAATGTCTAATTATATTTTTAAGTTATTTTTTTAGCATTAGGCGCTGAGGCACTGTATGCGAGTTCGAATCTCGTCCGTGATCCAAATTTCCCCATTTGAAATTATTATATTATGTCTAATTATGGTTATTATTTGATTTAATGTTAAACAAATAAATAAAAATAGTAGGTAAAGACTTATTTATTATTGTAATGTAACAGAATAAATAATAGTACAAGGTAATGTTAAAAATAAGCCTTCATAAGTAGGTATTATTTCTTGTGATAATATTTCCAATTGTACGGTTTTTATTTGATTATAAGTTAAAAATAAATAAATAGATGCAGTTATATCCAATGTGTTTGTTTAAATTTTATTAAACAGTTCAATTTTTATAATTATCTAGTTTGGAGACCAATTGGAATAGTAAGTAGCCGTGGTCCCCACAGGGGTTCTAAAGGGGGGGGGGAGTCAAGTGGAAAGAACGAAGTGAAGATGTTCACTCAGAAATTAGATGTAGAACGTTTAAAAGTAAGTACTTACATTCGCACTTAGGTGAGTCTCCCGACCACTCGCCATCCGGCTGGCAGGTGAGGCTGGCCTCGCCCACCAGCTTGTGTCCACGCTCGCAGTGGAAATCGATGGTGGAGTGCACGTTGTAATCGAACGCCTCCATGTACCCGCCGGCTGGGACTTCGGGGTCGGCACATGATATCACTGGAACGCAAACATTTTGCATTTATTTTAGGACATCAGTGTGCATGACTACTCCATTTAATAAATTTATGAGCAATTTATTCAATTTTGTGATTTACATTTATCAGAATTTCATACTATAAGCATACGAGATATGAGTGTGTGAACAAGCACCTATAGGTACGAAAGGCATGGCTTGAGCCATGTGTGCGTAAAAATATCAAAGCTCGCTTCTCTGTGCTGACTTCAGTTACTGGTTATCTACTCACTTGGTGCATGTGTCTAGTCTATTTTATGACTCATTAAAAAAAACTCACGGGCATGAGTCGTAGGTTTACTTAAAACAATACGGCCGTGTATCTCTCGTGACATCAAAGTATTCACATATAAGGATTTGCTTACACCAAACCAAATAACTCAGTACAAAATCTGTTTAAAAACGCGCGCATGTATAGAGCCGTAAAACCATAATGGTAGAGTATTTTCAGTGACCCGGCAAGCTAGACCCTCCAACAGATAAAAAATAAAAAGTATAGAATCAGGAGTGTCAGGGTATATTAAGGCAACAGTCTTATAGAGCTTATCCATTCTAGTTCTATCTTCAACCACATCGTCACTTAGCACCAGGTGAGACAGTGGTCTAGCAGTAGGCTATAATTCTATTAACAATAAAATACTCACACTCGCAAGAGGGTATATCATGCGACCACTTCCCGTCGCGATTGCAGACGAGTTCCTCTGCGCCCGCCAGCCAGTAGTCCTGCTCGCAGGCAAACTGCGCCATGGAGCCGTAGGTGGTGGTGCCGTTGAGCAGCCGGAAGGAGCCCTTGTGCACGAGCGCCGGAGTTCCACAGTCCACGTACTTGCAGGATGGTGTCACACCAGCCCAGCTCCCGCCCAGCGTGCAACTCACGCTCTGCCGGACAGACACTTCGTAAAACTTTTTGTATATTTGGTACTCATCAATAAAATTATATTATTATAGAAAAGATGGTATGTAGGAACGGTAAATATCTTTATCCAAACAAAGCTTATACGACGATGAAGTTAGGTACATACAAGAAAAAAAAATTATCCTCTTAGGCAGACTTTGTCACGCTAATAGCATCCGCCCTGCGGGCGTTGTGGCTCTTGTCTTTTATTTATTTATTAATTAATTTAAATGGAAAACTAACAGCTGCTAATGCTAATATGGTAACATAGATGACAATGGGCAATAGAGTGCCGCCGTACAGTTATTAAAAGCTTTTATTGTATATATTGTATGTATTGATTTATGTATGTATTTAGTCCTGGAATCAATTCAAATTTCGAGCAATTTCCGATTAGATATCCGGCTGAAACTTTCAGGGTAGCTCACAAACCGACGACAAAGCATTAAAAAAATAGGAAATCAACAAATAAATACTTAAAAACGTTAAAATGAAATAAGTGAATATGAAACAATAAGAAAAAATGTAACAAAAAAAAGAAATAAAATGACATTCATTATTATTTTTTAAGTTATTGGTACCTACTTATTAAAACTGAAACCTCCGGAATCCCGTGCTTTCGCTCATCCAACTTACAAATATGCTATCGCGTTCCTATATTACTTAGAACCCACCCATGTTACCTAAGTAATATTGATAAGTTTTCCCGGAGATCAAAGGATTGATGTTTATTCTCACTCCCAAATGTAACTTAGGTTCAGATCTTTATGCTTTTTCGAATGCATGCCCTCCTGCATTCACATCATGATCTACATTACAGCTGTACTGATCATCGTGCATAGCACACAATATAAAGTTGCTTGGCAGTATATCTTTTCCAGAAGGGTGTTGTCCGTCGACCAATTACCATATGACGCACTCACCGGTGGTCCAAACAGTATGAATCCATTCTGGCAAGAGTAAGTAGCAAGTGAGCCGGCTTTGTGTCCGCTGACGGAGACGACGGCACCGGCAACAGGTGTCGGGTCCGGGCACCAGTCGAACAGGCACTTGGGCGCCTCGCCCTCCCACACGGCGTGGTCACCGCACACGCGCTCGGCGTCACCCACGAGCGTGTGGTTCTCCTTGCAGGAGTACAAGGCGCGTGCGCCGTGCGTGGTGCGGCCTTCCACCAGCGTCACGTCGCCGTCTTGGATGGGAGTCAGCCCACCACAGTTTACATCTGAAATTGAGCAATTACTTTTTTAATCACCCATAAATTTTACAATGTGCAACTCCCATACAATCCGAGAAAGTTGGTAAAAATAAGATTGCTTTATTTAGTTGATATAGATACTGGCGTTACTTTGCAGAAATCCACGTTTAAAATGGACGAAGAAAAACTATATGAGCTTACTTTTTTAGCTTTTGTAGCACTTATCATTAGTATGACTTACAGTTTGGCGGAAGTAGCTGCATAGTTTTTCTCCGTTCATATTTTTTTATTTCTATACTTGTTTGTCTGTGCACAACGCAGGAGCTTGTTTTCAGCCCGCCGCTCACCCTCCTCGTCATACACGTTACTATGTTCGCCCTTCCAAAAATGTATGATTCACATTTTACATAAATTTGAATTGAACTACATTCTATCGTCTTCGCCCTCAAAACTAAAACAGCGGGCAGTCTGCTTGTCGGTCATTTGTTGTACCTCCTACGACTTTGCGATGTGCTCTTTCATACCCTCTACGATAAAAAAATACTAACACGATAATCTAGAATTGTGTAGGGCATGACATCTTTCTTTCTTTAAAATTTCTAGACTCTGCTCTATGTGTCTCCTAAAAGTAAACCAACTAGACTAACTATATAGACTAAGACTCTATAAAATGCATTAATAAAATTGGAGACAAGATCCTGGTTTGACCTAATTAATTCATAAGACAGTCCACCTAGTGAGTTAACGATTATTATCTAATTTTTACTTACATTTACAACTTGGCGCAGTTCCCGACCAGAAGCCATCCTTCATGCACTCTCTCGTCTCATGTCCAATGAGCATGTGACCCATAGGACATCTGTAAGCAATGCTGGCACCCACTAGATAACTGGTTCCTTCGATTGTAGTATTCAGCAGTTTGTCCGGACTGCCGCACGATGGAGGCACTGCAGAAAGTTAAAATTTTTGAATGGCTGCATAAAATTATTATTTGCTGTTAAATTTCGCTTAAAGGTGCGGCCAGAAGGTGATGTGCACGCGGTTGCAGGAAGTTGCTAATAACACAAAAATACATTTTTTGTTGTTTTTTATGTTGTATGGTATGCCATCGTTTCTGTTCCACGCCCGCCTTGCCTGTTCATAGCTAAGCAAGCGAGCGAAATTAAAGAGCCAAGGAAGACAAAACGCATGCGCATACACATCGAAGCTCATCTTATCAACCGGATATTTAAGAACTATCACAGATTATATATAGTATATTATGCTAGTGTGCACGTTATCAGTTAGACGAAGAGTTACAATCACGCTTTATTTTTCTATTACTTCTCTCCTTTCCAAATGTTTAAAACGTAACCCACCACCGATGCCAGCGCTAAGCCGTTACAGGCCCGTGAAATATAAGTATATTGAAAGGTAGTTTAGTTTAGTCAACTGATTAGCTGCACTTCTTGCTCTTCAGAAGCAGGAACTGTGTATTTCAGACTAAAAATACCGGCTGAATGTTTTGTGATAATCCAGAAATAAGAAAGCCGAGGAATAAGGTTATTCAAATGTTATAAGATGGTTATCTAAAATTTATCCAAAACTGTCCAGCTGGTAGGTTCAGGGTGGTCGAGCGATATACATTAACATTCGCATTCAGGCATTACTTATTAATTTCGCTTGCAGTCGCGATCTAGTTTAAAATACACTAGGTTTTGCCCGTGACTTCGTCCGCACGGACTATAGGTATCGTGATAAAAATAATCCTCATTTCCAAGAGCTTAAACTATCTTCATAGCAATTTTCATGAAAATCGGTTCAGCCTTTTAGTAACGAAATGGTAACAAACAGAATACAGAGAGAGTCTTATAGGAACTCGTAATATCAGTATGGACACAGTACACATGTAAGGATAATATGACTGTGTACTGTGATATGGATAAACAATGCAAACAATTTATATAATATACAGAACACGCATGAAAACACAGCATACATAATTAAAGAAACATTCGCTTGTATGCGCTTGGTTAAACTTCTAATACCTAAGTATTCATAATTACTTATTCATATTTTGAGTGCAAGGCTAATTATTTAAATATAATATCTGCGTACTGCGGCTTTGCACGCGTACAGATTGCAAAGTAACTGTTTTTTTTTCTTTCGTTAAACCAGCCCCAGCTTTATTTCTTCACAGATAAAGTTCAGAAACTCAGAATACTCACAAGCATTACAAATATGAATCCACAATTTCGCAAATCTTAACACATTCGCAGAGCAACGTAGCAAAATAATAGCATTTAACCCCCAATTCCTATAAAAATGAAACGACTCGTTTTCCCAACGTCTTGTTACTTTTTGACGTTTTTTTATATGGAGTTTATGTCAAAAGCTGACGGACAGTAAGCAAAAACGGTTCGTTTTAACATATAGGAACCGGCCATTAGTCGGCAACCTAACAAAATAATACACACCTTCGCACATTCGCCGGGCAACGAAACAAAACAGATATGTACCTATGAAGGTGACACTCACGGTACTGGCAGATCCAGTGCAGATAGTCGAGGTTGCAGCCGACATCGTTCCACAGCCAGGCACGGCCGCCGTCAAGCACCACGCAGTTCTGCTCGCCGTTGTAATTATTCGGCTGGTCCTTGCCCCAGGTCGGTTTCGACACCACCTCGCCTGTGAACGATGCAGAGTTCATTTAATGTACTAACAATACAGGGTACTGAATCACCCCTGTGGCGTGTAGCCAACGATAGATATCAGTAGAAATGTAACAAAGCTGAAATGTAACAAATTCACACAATTGCGAAACTGCATGACCAAAACTGATTTTCTACAATTAGTTTATCTTTTATATTGATACGAACTTACCATCGACCCATTTCCATGTTCTTGAAGTGAGACCTGGTTCTTTCTGCGCTCCAATCCACACCATTTGTGTTTTCAACTGGGCCTTTCGTCGTTCCAACTCTTGGATGAGGAAACTTGAAGTCGCTCCCTGAGAACACGAACATCTTAGGTCAATTTTCTCTAAGTAAGAAAAATAAAAAATAAATTATGATGTCTCGGTAGTTTTTGTAAACGCATTTACCTAAGCGTGCAAGTGGTTCATGCGACCGCACTCTGGGTACATAGGCCCCAGTAAGCGTAATTCAATATCTTTACGTACGCTAAAGTACTATTACTTATTCTGTACGTACGCTCGCAACTGAGCTACGGTAGAATGAATAATAATGTAGGTAGAGGTTTTTTTATGGGCGCTTGGTTCATCACCACAGTGACTGAAGACGAAAGTCTTCAATCACTGTGTGCTCCAGTCATGACCTACGGAGCCGAAACGTGGACACTCACGGTCAAACTTCTCCACAAATATATAAGGTCGCTTAGCGAACTATGGAGAGAGCTATGCTTGGAGCTTCTCTGAAGGACAAGATTCGTAATGAAGATATCCGACGGAGAACCAAGGTAACCGACATAGCTCAAAGGATAAGCAAGCTAAAGTGGCAGTGGGCTGGTCACATTTCCCGAAGATCCGATAACCGTTGGGGTAGACTAGTCCTCGAGTGGAGACCACGTTTAGGCAAACGTAGTGTACGACGCTTTGTGACCAGGTGGAGTGACGAGCTGTGAAATGCGGCTGGAACAAAGTGGATGTGGAGAGCTGCAGACAGAGCTAAGTGGCGTGCATAGGAGAGGCCTACGTCCTGCAGTAGAACAATAGATCGAAAATACCGTTACTCGTTGTTTATGTGCATCCAGCTTACTGCCAACCGCTTTTCAAACTTTCTCGAATCCATGTGGAGATCATTAGCATCCCAGTTGTAGGTATGTTAACCATTGTTAATCAAATGACTTTCAGATTGGATTACACGGAAAGAAAACCATCTCTACCATAAATATTCAATAGGGATATGGAGAGACTGGCAAAGAGGCTTAGGATAGAATTAGACATTCCTGCCTAGTATATAATTGCTGATAAGTATAGTATGTGGAATCGACAATTTAATTAGTAATGTTGAGGTGATTTGAGACAACATTTGAACTTGGAAGCAAATGTCATGGCATGATAGAGGGTTAACAAAACAATGGGTGGATCAGGATATGGGCCGGCAATTATAGCCCCAACCGGTCATCGTCAGAATTATTTTCAGGGGGTGCAAAATATACATTAGTTAGGGCTGAGTATATATTATAAACGAGAGCGTAGCGAGCGCGAAATATTTGTTTGTTTGTCGTATGAGGTAGTGCTAGCTTCAGAGTTTGTCAGGCAGAACGAGGGCCTCTGACATGATGAGTGAAATTTATGAGCGATGCGAGCGCTGAATTTTGTTTATCTATTTATGTTTACAAAACTATAATATATTTCAAAATCACTTAAAATTAAAGCTCATCATAATCGTACCTACAACGCGAGCGCAGCATTTATTTAAATAATTCAATCAGTGGTAAAATAAAATTTTAATACAATGTCATATGAATACTGTAAGTAGACAAGCGCGAGCGAAGCAAGTGCGACAATTTTGAGATATTTCTGCCCTGGCAGAAATATTTTTTTTTAATTTTTTTTTTTTTAATTTTTGTCTGTCTGTCTGATCTTGGCTAGGCATCACGCCGAAACTACTGAACGAATTTAAATGAAACTTGGTATGATTTGAGTTCATACTACGAGGTAGGACATAGGCTACTTTTCATCCAGAAATATGAAAGGGTTCCCGCAGGATTGGGGTTGAAAGTTATCACAAAAAACACTTACTGTAACTACCGGACGGACTTTGATGCAACTTGGCACAGTCATAGTTTATATGATGGGTTAAAATTGAGGATACTTTTTATCTCGAAAAAATAAAGAGTTCCTGCGGGATTATGTCCCAATTTCTGTAAATTAAACATATTTAGTAAAATTTTTTGGGGGCCGTTCTGTATTCCATACTAAAGCCAAAATTTTTGTCTTTCTGTCTGTCTGTCCGTCTGTTTGTCTGTACCTTGGAAGTGCATCACGCCGAAAATACTCAATGAATTCAAATGAAATTTGGTATGATTTAAGTTCATACTTCGAAGTAGGACATTGGATACTTTTCATCCCGAAAAATTAAAGGGTTCCTGCAGGATAGGCGTTGAAAGTTATTTAAAAGAACACTTATCACGCTGAAACTACTTGACGGATTTTGTTAAAACTTGGCAGTCATATTTTATATAATGGGTAAAAATTGAGGATACTTTTTATCCCGAAAAATAAAGTGTTCCTTCGGGATAATGTCCAAAATTCTGTAAATTGAAAATATTACGTAATTTTTTTGAAGGCCGTTCTATATTCAATACTAAAGCCAGCACAGTATTTTTTTAATTTTTGTCTTTCTGTCAGTCTGTCCGTCTGTCTGTATGTACCTTCACCACCACGTTCGTCACCACGCCGAAAATACTTAATGAATTCAAATTAAATTTGGTATGATTTGAGTTCACACTTCGAGGTAAGGGACATTGGATACTTTTCATCCCGAAAAAAATAAGTTGTCCTGCAGGATAGAAGTGGAAAATTATTTAATAGAACACTTAGCACGCAGAAACTATTGGATGGTTGTTGATGCAACTTGGCACAGACATAGTTTATAAGATAGGTGAAAATTATGGATACATTTTGTCCCGAAAAAATAACAGATTCCTGTGGGATATGGGTCCAAATTCTGTGCATTAAAGATATAGTGTTTTTTTTGGAAGTTACTCTTTGTTCTATTATGATGCCTAAACTGTATGTTTTTTCATTATTGTCTGTATGTCTGTCAGTCTGTATCTTAGCCGCGCATCACGCCGCCGGAACTACTGGATGAATTCAAAAGAAACTTGGTATGATTTGAGTTCGTAACATAAACTACTTTACATATCGAAAAAATTATGGGTTATTATTTAGGGGTTGAAACTTATTTAAAAGAACACGTACCACGCTGAAAGTAATGGACGGGTTTTGATGCAACTTGGCACAGTCATAGTTTATATGATGGGTTAAAATTGAGGATACTTTTTATCCCGAAAAAATAAAGATTATTTATGTTAGTATTTAAGTAATAAAAAATATTTTTTGGATGGTTCTTTATATTCGATACTGAAGCCAAACTGTTTTATGCACGATGCAGACAGAAAAAAAAAACTGTCTGCATCGCACCCAAACTACTACATGAATTCAAACGAAAAAAATGCTCTTGGGTGCTTAAAAAAGGTAATTAACAATATGTTTTTGTTAGTCGTGTCTTTCTTTCTGTTTGTATGTTTGTTTATTCACGTATCACTTAAAAACTACTGGACCGATTGCAATGCGGTTTTCATTGTTAGATATCTTACGGTTTGATTTAAATCTGGTGTTATTGATATCTCAATCCGGTGAGTTAGATGCTGAGCAATTGATAAAGTATTTTTGACGGCTAAAGAAATTTTGTTCAAATGTTGGTCTATTGGTCCTGGAATAGCACATTATGGTACTTTGAACCTAAAGAAACGAACACGCGTGCGAAGCCGCGGGTACAGGTAGTATGAAATAAATAGCAACAAATATAGATTAAAGAACTAATCAGTTTTTTTATTCTCTATTGTCATTGAGTTGTGAGCTACCCTGGAAGTTTCAGCCGGATAGCTAATAGGGAAGTGCTCAAATTTTAGTTGTAAGATTCCACCCGGAACGACAGACAAACAGATAAACAAACAAGAAAGTGACTTAATAAAAACGTGGTAAAAAGGTAGGGGGCGAGCGAGAAAATTGTTATTATTTAGTATGAAACTGAAACAGGTGATTCCAAGTCACATTCCAAGTTCATTTTTTTGAACGACTATCATAATAGCGCGAGCGCAGCGAGCAAGATTAATTAGATAATTTTATATTTATTTTGATTATTATGAGTTTATTTTGTAAAAATTAAACATGATTCCAAATCATATAAAAAGATATAAATGAAGTTTACTTATAGCGCAAGCACAGCGAGCGCGGTCGCGATTGCTTCGATCAGAGAATCTAAGATTGAAGTAAAAAAAAAAAAGTAATGAAATTTGTTCATTTGTCTAAGCCAAGAGAAAGCAAGTGCACACCCTCTCGCAACCCCTTCCGGCGCCAATGCGACCGGATACGCCCTACGTCCCTGTGAAACACCAATAATAATTACCAGCCCCAAACTAGGATACCCTGGGTACTGTGGGCAACCGGCACATAATAAATAATAGGTACAAGACAAAAATAAACATAGGTACATAAATATGAATATCCATAATCATTATTAATAACATCCACAAAGTGCCATTGCTTGCAGGAAAGTTGCCAACGTTAGCGCAATCGTATTTTTGAATGTCAAAACTCCAAGCCAACTTGACCTTGCGACGAAGTGTTTTCAAAACTTGTTTTACTTGTTTTATCGAAGAGCAAGGTGTACTAAGCGTGAATTCTAAAGAACCTAGTTTACAAGTTTAATATTAATCAGATATTGTTTTACACCATAGACACACAGAATAATATACGGGAAACCGGACATAATGACCTCAATAAACAGAAATGTCTAAACGAGACTATTTCGTTCCGGTTGGTCAAGAATTTGACCGCGACTGAAGAAAAGACAAGATGGAAACTAGAACGAGGGCGGTTGACCTGGAGCGTGCTTAGAAGTATACCTACACGATACTTGCTTACCCTGGATTTCAAAATTCCCACGTTATAGTTAGAAGAAAACAAAGGCGTTGCTCCAATTTTTCGCTTTCTATACAGTAAAATGCTGCCTACCTGGAAGCCGTGAATGAGATCACCGCCATGTTTCTGACACTGCTTCCTGGCTTCGTCGAAAGAGCCCCCCTTGGCCACATTGAACTCGTAGCAGTTTCGCGAGAAAGCCGCCAGCTCTATGTCAGCCGGAGCGCTGGCAGGCGCGCAACGATCGTTCGAGAATTCTGGAAAATGTTTATAGTTACTTTATAATCTAAAGTGTACTATTTAGGTTTAGGTAAATGTTGTGTAGGACAACTCACAACCCACGAAATTAAAACAAGGAAAAACATGAAACTGGCCTTTTCCCCAGCGACACTCATTGTGGGATGTTAAGCCGTTGGGAATAACTCCCCACATGTTGCATCATCTGCGTAAAGTAGTTATCTGCCAGGAACTTTGATGTTGTTGACTCACCTTCAGTAGTAAAAACTTCCACCTCGCAGAGAGACAGCGAGCCTTCGACTCCCACAAGTTGCAGGAACACGTGCTGACCTATCAACGGTCGAGCGCAGGTAAAAGTCTTCGTAACGCCTTCATCTGTAACAATCAGTTTAGTTAGAATAATTATTATAGGTAGTGCCGGAGAAGATTGAGTTTTCCAAAATGACTCAGGGTTGCCTGCCTGATTTCGTATTTGCGCGTTGCGGCGAACGAGGTAAGAATAAATACGACTTGAGACGATTTCATAAAATTGATTAAGGAATAGTTGCACAAAGTGCCGTAGGTATCGGTGAATATGATTAGTTAGGAATTAACCTTGTGACGAGGTCCAAACCTCTTTCATAATAATACTCTTTTGATATCTTAATTCTTTCATAATCCATTTCTTTTCATTTTGATAGTTCATTATTCATTCTATATTCAAATAACCTGTCATTCTAAATTGTCTTTCCGATATTGATTTTTAGCAGAACTGCAATTTTACAAAATAATATGTTATAAAATATCTACATAAGTTTATTACAAATATATATGAGTCTTTTAAATATATATCACAATACCTACGTAAGTGGTTTTAATCCGTATCGTCGAAGTACAAAAAGTCTGTGATCATCTCCTCCTGTTCCTGTGCTTCTAATTGTTCCTGACCTTTTATGTTGTCCACTGAGGCTTGGTTCCTGGGCTGGTGGAGCAAGCCCAAACCCTGGGACCGCCTCGTGACACTGGCGTTTCATTTTGATAGTTCATTATTCATTCTATATTCAAATAACCTGTCATTCTAAATTGTCTTTCCGATATTGATTTTTAGCAGAACTGCAATTTTACAAAATAATATGTTATAAAATATCTACATAAGTTTATTACAAATATATATGAGTCTTTTAAATATATATCACAATACCTACGTAAGTGGTTTTAATCCGTATCGTCGAAGTACAAAAAGTCTGTGATCATCTCCTCCTGTTCCTGTGCTTCTAATTGTTCCTGACCTTTTATGTTGTCCACTGAGGCTTGGTTCCTGGGCTGGTGGAGCAAGCCCAAACCCTGGGACCGCCTCGTGACAACCTTAGCTAATACATACGTCTAAGCACAGTACATTATATACTATTTGTGAAAACTTGTAATTGGCCTTCTTTAAGCTTATATTGTATCTTTTATTGTACCTACGTAGCCGTTAGTTTTCCTATGATAATAAAATAAAATAAATAAATATTTTTTACACTATATATGTACTGTGGTCTAGGTTTTCTATATATAAGAGTAGAAACTGACGTAGTACTATTATTTATTCTGGGTACTTATGTTTTCTTATTTTTTTACGGGACTATTCCACACCAATTACGAAACCCCAATTTAAGATACCCTGTACTATACACAGTAGATAACGGATAATCATACATAGCTACAAATATTACATCCATGAATCGAAAAAAAAAATTCTGTTCATCACACAAATGATTGCACCTCGCAGGATTCGAACCCGCGACCGTTTGATTTCGTAGCTAGGGTCACTAGCCACTAGACCAACCGGACGTCATACTAACTTGAATCGGTGTTTACTAGCACAATATTGAAGACAATTTGCCAATTTCTTAACGTGTGGTTTAAATTGCACTAATATACGCTATGTGTACTATCAGCACGCACAAAGTCGGATTAAGATGCGCATTTATTGCTCACATCTGACACATGACGTCAGGAGTGACGTCAGTACAGTACATATAACAGACCGCAGTACAGTACATATAATAATGATTATATTCGTTTAACAGAAGCGTACGAATTCAAGAGAAATAAGAGAGAAATGAGAATACTAAAAACAAAACAAAAGTACAGTAGGTAGATTCACAGAACAGCTGACTCAACAGACATATGCATGCAATCGTCGGTTTAATTTGTTAACGAACGTAACGTTAACCAACAATTTACCGATCGTTAGCAATGTTTGCAGTCTCAGCGCTGTAAGTGCAATTTAAACCACACCATTTTCATGCAATCGCAATTTTCAGTTAGGTAATAGTCTGTAAAGACTAATATATGTACTGTGGTAATAGCATGGTAATAGGAGATTTGACATAATTGATGACAAACTCCCCGCTTGTGACATTTATACTCAGGCAAATTCATAAGCAGAAAGACTCATTGCGGCGGAGCGCTTGCGCGCCCGCCCCAGTGACGCTGTAGGGGTCAGTTATAGACCAACAGCATACATCCCACATAAAAGAAACTGCACCGAACTGTAACTGATTGTGCCAATCAATACGGTGTCAGTTTTTTTTGCAAGCGCGGCGATGGCGTTGCAAGGGGTAAACGAAAGGGAAAGGGTTAATGACTCCACCGTCAGCGCAGTTAGCATTTTAACGGACGGGGTATCTATTTTACATGGCATTGGAGGTTTCGTTATGTATCTTTTATCGTACAGTTCATTTAACGTCATCATTTCACTGTTTTATTAAATTAAAAACTCACATCTAGTTCACAGTTCTCAGTAATTTCTCGCCACAGTAGATTTAAACTTGAGATGCGGTTTATGTTCAGCTGCATGCCGTCACGCGATTAATCTCCCAACAGACAATTATTGCAGTATTATCAGTCTCTCAAAGTTTATTACCAATTGTCCGGCTATTGCGAGGTCAGAGAAGACATCGGCCCCAACGGCTATAGTGCTCAGATGCACATTTCGAACTCTAACTAATTTTCCTTTTGTGATGGTTGAATGCTCGAAGGCTGCACATTATACATTCTCGACATAGCACTTACTGTGCAGCATAGCACTCGCTTGGATGACAAGCGCACGCGATCCTATCGACCGTCTATTACACAGATTGTCAGTTTTACTTTGTTAACATATTTTTGTATTTGGCCTTATCTCCTCTCGAATCTTGTTTCCTAAGTTAAATAGAGAGAAAACTCCCATAAATGCAAAAAAACATAATATTCTTAAGGCGGGGTAGGTTCTCAAATGTTGTCCTGTTCTTCCAGGTGCAGTGTGAGTGGAGAAGTGATGCAGCTCAGGAGTCGATTTTAGATAAATTATTTGCTTTCCTATCGATATCTCAATAAATAAAACAGAATTAAAAAAACGTGTTGGTCCGAACACGTTTTATTTAAGGTTTATTTCTCGAAATATGCTGGATCAACCACAAACCTGATAAATGTAAATCTTAACATATATGTTTTAGATATATTTATCTCTCCGTGATCAAGACAGAAACGTGATTAACAAAAACGTGAACATGATACATTTTGTTGTCAAAAATTACGTTATTTTCAGTAATATTTTCATTTTTCTACTAAACGGCTTAAGTTTTATCTCTAAAATAAATGTCACAGCAAGAAAATATAGTTGTATGTCTTGACAGTGGACAAATTTACCTAACTAAATTATTTGCCTGTCAATAAAATAACTAACTTTTGAGACTTAAGTCCGAGCTAAATTGTGTGTTAATACATCGCTCGTTATATTCAAACTTGTTACGCAGGCACCTCAGTGCTTGTTGCGGGTAGCGGGTGGCAGAGTGTAGAGGTGGAGCTCGCGTGGGAAAAAGTATTAATGGAGCCTGGTATTGATAGGGTAGCTTTATAATTATTTTAAAAAAAGTTGCTGTCGCTGAAAATAACGAGAACAGGGATACAACAAGTTAGTTTCATGTGGTAGTTCGTGTTTTTTTTTCCAAGGTTACTAAGCCATTTCTGAAAATGATATCCAGTTATTTGTTTAGTTAGTATACTTTTCTAGCCACAGTATTTTTTTGGTTTGAATAAAGTTGTTTCATTACGTCGTTCTCGACGTTTTGCTATTCGTCTTTTTGCTGATTTTGGGACTGACCCCGCCTTAATATTTCATCATCATTATCAGCATATACTTGCCACTGCTGGTTATAGGCCCCTTCTAATGCACGCCAACGCCACTGAGCTCGATCTTCAGCTCTCCGCATCTAATTTCTGCCAGCCGCTTAACGCCACAGGGCGTTCTACGCTTCCATAAACTTGATCTCCACTCTAGAGTTCATATATCTCAACGGTTATCGATTCTTCGGGAAGTATGACAAGCCCACTGTCACTTCAGGTTTTGAATTTTTGATATTATTTGTACAATAATACAAATAATATAAAAAAAAAACAATAATATTTGTATTTTGTTTTTTTTGTTTTCCCATTAAACCACAAAAACGTTTAACGTAAAAGTTTAGGCTAATTTGGTTTGTCTTTCTGTATTGTAACAATATTATTGCTAAGAGAAACATTTCAACCAATCCTCGTTAGTATTTTTTCTCTAATAAGTAAAGAAAAGGTGTTTTTTATGTAGTGAATGTACTGTTACCTGACATGACATAATACTAACATACTGGAACTGTGAAGACGTAATATTAATTATCTTAGATGTGACCTCTGAAATGTGACAATTAATGAAACAAAAGGTTATAAGTGTTACGCAACAATTGCGTCATTGCGCTACGGTGTAACAAACGACTCTTATAACAAACTAATTACAACAACGATTCTTTTATTAACTGTGGGAATCATTTGAATTATCAACTTTAATTGTTGTTAATGTAAGAAAACGCAGCTTGCCAGTGAATGAGAAAGCGTAAGTTCTATTCACTATCGTAGTGTTATTTATTACTCAAGATTTTATAAATCGACAGCTTCTTACAAGTCTTATATGGACCTCATGGGCATATTATAAGGAGCGTAGATAAAAAAAAATATATATAATAGGCGCAGCGAAAGTATGTGTCTCGGAAGTTATATGCTAGTGGCTGCGCAAACTACTATTTTTCAGGCGCAATCCCAATGTTGTAGGTGAAGACAGCATTGTGTAACAGCCTCGCTCACTCGCTGACGTTTTTCCCATATTCTATCTCGCTTTTACTTTATGCTATTTTATCCCCACCTGCGCAATCGTCACAGAGCCTAACTTCACAAACATATACATTGGCTGCGACGACTGTACATATCATATACCCATATGTTTTTAAATATTATGAATAATGTTTAATCACAGAAAACAGTGACATACAAAACGTTTCTAAACGTTTATTCAATCAAAAAGGACTTAAAAACAATTACTATGCTAGCCTAAAACACTAGCTAATAATACTAAAGCTGGTCAAACAATCCGCTACCAGAAGGAATACATACTAAACTAATATAATTAGAAATAGTGTAACACTTTGTGGCAGGAGAATACCTGCCCAAACCTTTAAAAAAATTCTAATATACACTAATTCCTTAATTAAATTCATCATTACCTATTCATTTCGGAAATTAGATGCGATGTATTAATGAAAATCCTTTACAATAGTGCATTCTCTATGGGTAATTAAACTTTGTCGACTACGTGGAGGTCTTGGTCTAATTATTCACACACTGTAACGTGTAACTTGCTATAATTATTATGTATATATTATTTTCTTTGTGCGTTGATTACATAAGCCTTATAATTTGCGCTCCACTGGCTCAGTTAAGTATTTTTTGACACGACTCAGGTCAGGCAACTAGTTAGGTCTTTAGCATGTCTAATCGTTAGTTTTTACTTTCATTTTTCTTCGGTATGCTATTTTAGAAAAATGATACAGATTTACAGAAAGCTTAGCAATTCGTGTAATAGGGACGTTCTGCGGTAAGTTTTTTTTTCACTAATTCATTCGCGTGTTGGCTGTATTGGAGGAAGTACTCGAAGACCTGAAAGTACAAGCCGCCCAAGAGATTCCAGCCGAGAAGTGCTCCCTGGATCGCAAAGATATTGTACAACTTTTTGGAGAAAAAGTTGGAGCCTAAGTAAGTTGGTTGCATTTATTTTTAGTACAATTAAATGCAACTAGAACAAATACACATATATACATACATATATTTGTACATGCACTGTGTATCTTGAAGGTCACCACCATCGACGAATGGACCTAAATATTTTTGATGTTCTTACACTTCAAGATGGAAAGGTTGACCAGTAAAACAGTAAAAATATCAATAGCGTAATTTGTTCTAGTATAAAGCACTAGTCGATCAAAAGAAAGTGGAAAACGAGTCTCTGGTGTTTCACAAACTCTCTCCCCATGGGAACCGCCCGCGCCTTACAAGACGAGCCGCTTGGCTCAAACAAACACGTACGATCGCACATAGATATGTAGGTTAGTGAAATGCACTACAGTAAGGATAGATGAATATTTCTTCTCGGTTTGTAGTATGCGGGGCCCAAAGAAGAATGATCATTGGTGATCGTTTAATATGATCACGGTTGTTAACTTGTAAGAAATAAATTAGAAACATACGGCACCGATTTGAGGAATTCTTTACTGTTAGAAAGAAACATTATGTCTACACCTAACTAAACTGAGGGTTTACGGGTAAGTAAAATAGCCCTTGGACCAGTTATTGGGTTGATCCACCGGGACCACGGGTATATGGGGGATATAAATACTTATTATGTAAAACTTAGATCTCCGCAAGATAAACTTCAACAACAGTTTACGCGGTTACTTGTTGCGCCATGGTTCTTGTTTCTAAAGTCCGTTAAATAGGTTAAATAGGTGGCTTCCATAATGTAGGGCTGTTGCACATTGTTTACAAGATAGTTCGATTCACTGGCCAGGCATGTGTAGTGTTCGTGCTTATAATTAGGTCACGGACTTCTGGTCACTGGTGCAATGTAAACCTGATTTATGGATAAATGTAACTAGGTATAGTTTTCTTTGTAAGCCGTATAGATATCCTACGTGTGAAATATTTAAAACTATGAAAGTTCTGACTGTTCAAAATCTGTACATACTTCGTTCATTCTTACAGAAACACAGCTTTGTATCACATGACACCGATACACCCAATCAACGATGCTGGAAGGACAGAATTTGTTCTATTGAGCTCGATAGAATTGCTTTTTTGAGGAGGCAGTATAGAGCTATGAGCCTATCGCCTTTATAATAAAATCAATGCATCTGAAAATATATTCACATGAAACAATTAAAAAAAACTAGAAACATGATGTTAAATTTGTGATACGGTACAACTGAAAAATTACTTACAATAACAAAATAAGCAGATGCACACCCTTATAAAAACTAACACATGATATACTCGTGGAAGTTTAACTTTCCACATCAGTTATATATACCTAAAAAACAAACACATCCGATTGAACATTTTATATTAAAGTCATAAGCTTAGAAAAATTGCACATGTCATATTTGTGTATATTATTTAAAATTTATTGTATTTTTTATAACTTAAGAGTGACGAGACGGACAGGTCGCTCGCCTGATGGTAAGCGTCATGCCATAACAGTTGCAGTGCCACCCAGAACTTTGGTTGCAAAATCTTGCGCGTCACTGCACTGCGCTCGTCATCCTGAGACATAGCATAGGTTGCTGTTACTGTTATATCAGCTCGAGAGAGAACTGCTGAATCTGAAGTTTTTGCTGAATCTGATCAAGTTTTTCCTAGTTTCGGATTGAGTGGTCTCATAACTTCACGCATTGTTACAACCACATTTTGTTTGACTATAATTTAGATCATAATTTTAAGTAGTTAACAATAATGTGTCTTGAAAATACATTTTCTTTTTTACTATGTTTTACCTGTTGTTTCCCACTGCTGGGCGAAGGTCTCCCCCATATCCTTCCATGCGTCTCTATTCTGAGCTAGGTTTTGCCAACCAACCAATCTTATCTATAGTTTACTAATCTGTTGTAACATTCTTGATGATAAATATATTTTGAAGATATTCGTCAACGCGATCACTAAGCCAATATTATATTCTTCTTTTTTATACCGTTAAAAAATGTGATAGAAAAATAATTAGGTAAGAAATCTTATTCTTGAATTGATAAAGAGCCGAGTTGCCGGGTTGATAATCACAGAACCGAAGACCGTTACGAGGCAGTTTTTGTAAACACAAAGTTCAAACGTAAAAATAAATTCTGAAAGTTTCATAATGTCTCAACACCTATCTACACACCCAGCTAGGTCCAGTAGCGAGCCGTTTGATAGCTTAACTTAGCTCAAAGCTTAGGTAATGGATAACTCACCAATAGTTCCCGGAAACCAAGCACAAAGCGGGTTTCGTTGAAGATCGGAGCTGCTGTTCCCCACTCTGATCTCCAAGTCTTGAAGCGGCTGGTGACCTGCACAGAAAGATCTCGTTTAACTTTAGTACTTACCTAACCGTTTTTTTTTTGTGTGAAACCTGTTAATAACCTATCGTACAAAAATACTTATTGCATTTCTAATCTACTTACAGAAGGAGGTTTCAATACAGGTTATATAGATGGGGCAAAAAATAGGGTATCAAGGATACCTTTTCTTTTGTAGTTAGAATCTTATGTTGTTAGACTAGTATCTATTTTGAAGAAAATAGAACTACATTTTTGAAAAGAATGTGTACAGAAAAAACGTACTTTAAATAATACTTTATCATATCTAACCTTGATGTCACATCATTTTGCCCAATACTGTATACACATTATTTGTTTGTGTACGTTCATTCGTGTCGGGATTCCAAAACAGTTTTTTAAATATTTCTGAACAATTTTTTTTATACGACGGGAAGGATTGTTTTCAAGGTTCATGTATGAATGTATTTTTGTATGAATAAATTAAATTGCAGTCATAACTCTTAGATTAAAAGTGTTCCAGACGCAGAACAGACGCAGTCAAGTTTATTTTTTAAATTATTCTTCAAAATTGAATACGATTTTTGTTTTCAAAGGAGATATTTTGAGGTTACTTCCTACACCTTATTTTTAAATGGATATGGCTGCCAAATGAGAGCGTTCCACAGAACACAGAAGAGTTTGCACAGAATAATTAATAGGACTTTAAGCTCCGAAAATCCAGTTTCACATGTATGATCGACCTATACACGTTTATAAAAAACATCGCGTATGTAAAACGTGTAGCGATTCGTCACAGATGGTCAGACGAGTTGACGTGTCGAAACAACACCGCCTGCGATACGGTCGCGTCACTCTTGCAACATAATGTTGCTAAAGAATCGCAATTGATAACTTGCAGCGACCAATACAATAACCCAAGAATTAAAGAAATATCAAATCTAGATGACAGGTTTTTCAAAGTGATCAGCTTTTTATAATGTCATAAATTATCATATATTTTTTAATTGTAGGTGGAGATATGCAGGTCAATCACCTGATGGAAATCGCACACCTGTCCATGATAATTGCAATATCAGAGTGTCAGAAATTTGTTTGCAAAATCTAGCGTGTCACTCGATGCGCTCGTCACCTCGCCTCATGGCATTGGTTTTTACCCGACAACGGCGAAGCAAGGGAAGGCAAATTATTTTAACTGTCTATGTCTGTATATATTTATAATATGTATGTGGGTATGTGGATGTTCCACCATAGCGTCGCCGCTATTGGCCCGATTTTAACAAGCGAGGTGTCAATCGATTCATCTTCAGCGTAGAAAGAGTAATCTTCAGGAATAGTGCCCAAGAGTGTCAAAGGCTATTTTTTACCCTAGAATGATGTTATATATAAACTGAGGACCGTAGTCGGGTTTTAGTTTTTGAACTTGTCTTGTTATGTCTCATGCCCATTAATTTTGCTGAAAGCATTGCCCTTCAAGTCGGGACTTTTGCACATTACTGCATGGTGGTTGAATGTCTGACAAAGGTGTGGTACTTCCCCAGGCGGACTCTTGCAGATGGGGCTTACGCACTACTCTAAACAATCAGGGAAATGCTATTGTCTATTTCCTGAATTGCCTTTGCTGGTTCTCACAGCAGGATGAGAAGAGGTGGTCCTAGGCCCATGAGTGGCCCGGCTCTATTATTAAGTCTACAAATACCTATAGATGTATTTCTCTTATGAAGCTAGGTGCCAAGTTATTGTGGTGGTGAAATAAAGTAATGTAGCTGTTCACGTTAACATACGATACTTTCTAAAACCACTGCACGTCACTACTGCAAGTAGTACTCATTGCTGTGTATACATAAATATATACGAGCATTTAGTTTAGTTTAGTATTATGCAAAAAGATCAAAAAGTGCAACGAAAAGAAACGAATATTTCTTTGAATATAATAAATAATAGTTTAAAAAAACTAAAAAACTCGCTTTATATAGAAAACCAAACTAAAAAATAGAAAATATTTTTTTTTCTTCGATTTATTGCATTGTCATCGGTCTTTGACAGGTGTGCAAAATTTGAATGAAATGTGACCGTTTAAAGTGGGTCAAAATAGCGTCCAAAGGAGTCGGTTACAAACATACAAACAAACATACAAGTGAAGCTAATATAAAGCGTATAAAAATGACTGCAATTGTAGGTATATAGGTATTTATAAAGCTACTTATACGCGACCGCTCTGAAAGTCTCTCGCCCCATTCCCTGGGAAGGTCGCTTTGACCTTGTACTATTTTCTATTTTTAATCGACTTCAGAAAAGGAGACGGTTATATGTTCGGCTGAATGTTTTTTTATGTTTCTTATCTATTCCGTGCTTTGACTTCAAAATATAAAAATATTCATCCAATCGGTTCAGAAATCCTGGAGCTATCAGGGAACGCACAATAAATACAGAAAATTAGTCTAATTGAAAACCTTATCCTTTTTGAAGTTGATTAAATGTGTCACAAGGCTTTAGTTTTAAATAATTATTACGTAGTCAGAGTAGCAAATAAGTTATTGAGAAAATGGGAATATATATAATAGCTAACTCTTAATTAATTGTAATAAAACAGCTGACAGCGATCACAATGTAAGTATATACCTACCTGGTTATTACAACAGCAATTATGGTAAAAGTTATCGTAACTGTCCCGGGACACGCAGGTAACTGTCGATGTAATGTGTATCCATCAGTGGAAAGTGGGCATTGTACGATGTATTGAGTGTCGGACGGCGAACATGATGGAATACATATGTATAATGTCTGTACATTTACAATTATAATAATATGAAATCATATATTTCTACATTTGTAATCAGTTTTCTTTGAATAAATAACTAGCTTAAAAGCTAAAAAAAACACGCCTGGCCTGCCAAAAACGAACTAAATCCAAAAACATTTTGCTGTTGGAATGTGCTTATCAAGGCCTTCACTTTTATACCCATATTGTAAATTTATAAGAAAAATATATTTTTCACCTCACAAGCTCGGAAAAATTCTGTTTGTCATTCGAAATCTGAGTGCAAAATTGCATTTTACCCGCTAGCATGAAAAGTGTTTTTAAAATTCGAACCTTTCTATTCAATAATTTTCTATACCGACAATTCACTGAAAATACTTTATTACTAATTTATATTATATTATTATCCGATTCGATTCTACTCTACTTTACTCTATTCGTCTCTATTCGCCTCTTTTCATTTTCAATTATATTCTACTCTATTCTATTCGACACTATTCGACTCTTTTCGAATCTATTCTATTCGATTCTGTTGGACTCAATTCTATTATGTTTACACATCTGCCAGGCATCCCGCGACGGCCCATTTTTTATTATTATGATCATAAACACTAATTTAATATATTATTTCAGCTGTTTTTCTTGCATTTTCCTCGCTGTAGTGAGGAGAAAAGTTTTGTGTTGCGCACGGCAGCAAAGTTATTTGACGTTTCGTACTTTTGAAACCCTCGCTACGCTCAGGTTTCAATACAAGTACTCTCGCCAAAAAATCACTTTGCAGCCTTGCATAACAAATAACTATTTCGAATTTGAAAATGGAGCCATATTGACACAAAATTTATATAATAGCCTATGTTACTGGGGGGGATGTAAGGATTCTAACGATACCCCAAACGTCTAAATCTGTTCGGGCATTTAAAAGTTATGGTGGCATAAAGAAACTCATATACATATATACAAACATACATCAAAAATACATAAATCCTAAAAGCATTACACTCCTTTTTTTGGGGCAGTCGTGTAAAAAGATTCAACAACAATACAACAACACTTTATTGCACACCAAGAAGAAAGTAATATATAGGATAAATTCATGAAATGAAAGGTACAATGGGTGGCCTTATTTAAGATACTATAATAGCCCTCGACATTTCTAAGTCCTCAAGTGTTTCTAGAGTTCCTAGGTAAGACCGGCAGTTCTGTTTTTTTAACTGACTATCATTAAACTATAAATCCGTAGATATTTCGTTTACTGGCTATAATCACGACAAGATGAACCTTACCTATAGGTGTCAACTATCCTCAGAAAAAAATACTGCAGAATTACCACAACGATTCCAAAATTATATAGTAATATAATTTATTTATGATTAGATTAGTAACAATCATAATTTTTGTGAACAGCAGTTTTTCACATATTATAGTTATTACACCGGAACGGTAGAATATTTGGACATTATCGTAATTTTATCATCTTTAAGTATTTACAATATTCTTATGAATATATTCATTATATTTCATTCTAACAATGTTGAGAACAGCTGACACGTCCGTCGTAACATCCACATTGTAGTGGGCTCTGATAAAGTTACGTACAATATGTTGTACTGACACTCATCGAGGTGTCATTTATTCGATTAATTAATCGGCTAAAAAGACAACGCCTACGGTTTTTTGAAAAAAAAACAAAATGTTGTGATTTAGAGTTAGATTTTATTCTCAATATTGTGTATCTTCGAGTGTTAATGTGTAATATTGGTGGAATATTAACCATTAGGTGTTCGTTAACGTGCACGAGTGCGGGCAAAAGAATCAAACGCAGAAATAAAAAGCATTATGTGATTTTCCAAATCTCCCTCGGAAGTTTCAGTAAATGTCCACCATTTTACTGATTCGTGACTTTGACAATAATTGACTGTGACATGACATTACTTAAAACTTTAATACACTTGACATTGGCGAAATTGCTAGTAGGCCAGTGCCTCCGCAGAAGCCATCCAATAAAAAAAAAAGAAGAAGAAGACAACGCTTAAGTGTTTTTAACTTGTACTTGAATTTTTCAGTTGGTAGGAACGTAAACCTATATATCTCAACAATAAATAGGCCGATTTTGATGCAGGTCCTTTTAAAAACTTGTATAGGAATCGGCTTATATGTGATATTTGAGAAGTCCGTAAACACATGACGCTTTGGTCATACCAAACCAACTGAATAACCTCGCATCATGAGCGCGTTTTGGTGATAGCGCTTGCAGTCGTTAAATAGCTATAGTTAATTTATTCTCAATGTCGTTAGTACTATATATATTTTAAAATAATTTAGTTACCGGAAAGTTTTTTCAAAGGGCCGTTGAAAATTATTTTGATAAGTTTCCGTGAATAATAAAAGAACGCTAGTGATCCCGGTAGTATCCCAGCTAACAACAATCTGAAGCCTAATTATCTTAATACAAAGTATTCAAATTCCAGTCTTGTTCTAGCATAAATCTCATTTAAGTTACATATCGTGCTCGAGTTCGCTAAATAACAAGATTAAAACTTACCACAGCATCCTCTAGTTGTGACTCTGACGACTTTGACCGCGTAATGCCGCAGCAGGTCCACCTGCCACCACGGGGACGCCTCTCGCTGCGTCTCCGTGCATCTCTTGCCGTCGTGCTCGGTGGTGCGTTCACCATCGTTGCCGTTGGCGGCGGCACCACCGCGCACGGTCGTCGACTGGTTAGCGGGCTTCCGGAAAGCGACATTCGTGCCTAAAGATAAATAACCGTTAACATAAGAAAAATTAAGAACTCCTACTTAGAGAAAAGCAAAAAATGTAAACGTAACGTTTGCTTCATACCTACCTTACTACTCATCTGTTTATCTAAAAGTGAAAGGGAATAATTTCGAAGAAGGAAACGAAAGACTGAGGGAAGTGGACGATTAGGTAAGTTCCGACTGTTGAGTACAATCATGAAAAGGGCTCTTGTGTTGGTCTACTTACCACAAAACGGAGGCTCAGCCGTCCAGTCGCCCCTCAGCGTGCATTCCCTCTGATGGGCTCCGAACAGCTCGTAACCTTCGTCACATTCGTACGTGGCCATCGTCCCCGGGACTATTTCGTTCTCGTTCGGTAACGACACTCTGGCGTTCGGTGGGACAGCCGGGTGGCCACATCTGCGTTCCCCTGAAATGAACATAAGCTATTAAATGTTGATCTGTGGCTGAAAGTTTCAAAGAACTATATAGATCTAAAATTAAAACAATTGCATGCTGTATTTCATTAATTTCTGGCTCTTCCACAACCATCTAGTAAAGTTATGCAGAAATTCTGTCAAACAACTGTTCACAAAATTAGTACTTATATAAAGCAAAAAGGAACGCGGAAGGTTTAACATCCTACCTAGTTTAACCAATTGTATTAAATACAAAAAGTTCCATTACGCTCTAGAATAGAAGAATTCAGAGCGATGATCTTTACGGCCGGGCAATGGGCATTATAATGTAACGCATCAAGCCTTATGTTTAGATAGCCACGTGGTTGGATAGAAATTGTTTATCAGGTATGCTGATAAATTGACTACCCCGCATAATATAAGGCGTACCTTTGTATATTTTGCTGATGAACTGAAGCTTCTAGCCAGCATTTGGAAACATTAACACTTGCATTGCAGTACACAGTATAATATTGAATTTTGTAACTGTGACGTAACTATACTGACGTATATAACTACCATTGTAGAAATACTTACCATTTGGGCCAAAAACAGCTACCTAAGGAAGTTTAAGACCCTCAGATTAGAGAAAAGTAATGTCTGTTACTCTGTTAACCAGTGATTATGCTTATCCTATTGCATGTAATGGGAAATACGTAACGTTTTCGTTCTATTCGCGGAATGCAAGTTAGGCCTGACGACATGACGGGTTTGTGCCAAGTATTACAGTGGCAATCAAGAAGAAATGCGGTTAATAACTATAAAGACAGCACAAGAGACGAACCTTCTCAAATCCACGTAATCATTGCTATTTCTACATCATTAGGGAAGGATTATGTAGAAATGAACAAATGTCTTTTTGATATTACTAATTTTGATGGAAGTAGGTAGAATATAGCAAAACTATACCAATATAATATGGTTTTAATATAGGAACTGAACTTTATAATAATTTTGGTTTCCCGCTCGGGACTTTTTGTGGCGATACAGTAGCGATACAATCACAACAAGACAAGTTCAAAAACTAAATCCCGAATCGATTGATACCTCGCTTGTCATAATCGAACCAATAGGGGCGATGGTGGAACATCCACATATATACATACATACATAGACTGTTACACTCATAACCCTTCTCTTGCTTCACTGAGTCGGGTAAAATGCCTTGTTTGGAAGAAACGTCTTTGGGCCGCCATTACCACTACTAACCGATTACTATAGACTAGAGCATTTGTTCTCCTTAGGCCGTTACAACTGTTTTGTGTTAAGTTTTGACTGTTTAGTTGTATTCTGTAAATGCACTGCACTGTTCCATAACTAAATAAATAAACTAAAAGCAATGTTAGGTATAAAACCCTAACATTGCTTTAACATATGTTTTGCCTATGTCTCCTTGACGAGTCGAATGCTACACTTACTGGACCCCTGTAAAATATTAAACAGGTAACTAGAGATGGTTGCGTGTGCTCACGTGGTGACGTTGCGTAACCATCACGTAACCGTTACATGTTCATGTGTAACAATGTCGTGTTCAGTCTGCTCCCCTGTATTTATTGAAGGTAATGGTTCTGAAATTGAATTCATCCGTCTCTAAAGTATCAATGGCATCTAATCTGTTGCGAGTGCTATCGGATTCCTTCCTTTTCCACTCTACTTCCATTAACCTCACAGAAAAACTTGCATAAATTTCCCAAAACAAAGTGGTCAGGTTCAAAATTATATAACAATACAAAATAGAACTTTAATCTGTGGCTGTGGCTGTGGGCCTCAAATCGGATTATTACTTCAGCTCCGAATCTTTCTGGTTCGACTTTAAGAACCCTATTGTTTCACAAATGTTATTGCCTACTATTTTTTTATTATTATTTTCGTTGGACACCAAAAAATATTCGTCACAGCACCTACTATTATTTATTCTGTCGTATCGTTAAATATGGAAATAATCTCCATTTACAGTTTTTTTTAATTTATTTCTCATTTTGAAATAGCGGGGTCATATCTCTAAAAGATTTCACATTATTTATTATTCTATCGAACCATATCTAATAATGTTCAATGTCGCCCAAAGTCGGTAAAATGCCTCTAAATAGAGTATTGCAAGAAAATTAGGGTATTGGCCAAGTTGAAAGCAAGTGGGTTAAGTAAAAATTACCATTTTCACTAGATTTGAAAAATACGCTACGGTGCAACACATTTTCGTAAAAAACACCACTTGCTGTTAATACAGCTGTTTGGCATACATTCCACCAGATTTCTGAGCCGATGCTAAAAAGACCTAAAAAGGTTTACTTCTTCCTATATTTGTAATGAATAAACTTTAATTTAGTTATTATTAACGAACAATTAAATCTTTAAATGATATCGCATTTTTATAACCGCTTGTTTTCTTTACAGCCCAGTGTAATTAATTGCTGTCCGTTCCACAAACAGATTCAAACTATCAAGCGTCTAGACTAGAGTACAATAACGAGCCAAGCAGTAACACAAAGACCGCACGCGCGTATATTCACTGCATAATTTAGTCTTTAGATACATACATCTTCTGGCTTCTGGCTTATATAATGTCTTCAGCTAGCTTCTAGACTTAGGTCAGGTAATATCGTCGGTTAAGGGTAAGGCGGAAAGGTAACTTGTAAGAGTTACAATCCGCAGATATTCATTGCAAATGTCGCCTCAACCACCTTACGCCTCTCACATCGCAAGCCCTAATTTATCAAGATGAAGGAAAACAAAGTTCAAGGACACGTATTATAAAATCAACCAACTCCCCAGCCAGCAATACAGTCGTGTCCGTGCTTGTCTCTTTCCCGCTTACTTCTTACAAATTGTACCACCACAGAGCAAAATATTAGAGCGATCTGGTCACGTCGCAGTAACCGAAGCGTGTCGGATTGGAAATCACCTCGTAACCGATGCTTTACCATGAATATGGGACAAACTCTTGAGTTGAATCGCTATGAATGAAATAATGTTAATGTACATCTTAGCGCCACTGGTGCTCATGAACATTATGGTCGTATGAGGTACTTGCCTAGTCGTCTGAGATACCATTACGTTATTTCTTTTTTATGAAATCGTAATTGGCCTATTTCATTGTTCGATTTAATTTAGCTCTGGTATCATGTAGATGATGGGTAGATATTTATACAAATAATGGGTTTTATTTATAAATTGTTGGTCTACAAGAGCTAAATCGTTATTTTTGTATAATCAAAGTGTCTGCCTAACCTATCGTACTTAGTCAGTCATGGATGGAATCAAAATAAGCCATTGAACATCTCTGTTATAGTTAATGCTATTTCCCGGCTTCTTTTGCTGTTTTTCAGTTTCCCGCGATATATAGTTACAAAGATGAAAGACTGCTGATGATTCCACTCACACTTACTCTAAACCTGAAAAAAAAACAGTAGGCGCTTGTGCTTGAATTACCCAAAACTATCACCTGTGTTAGAAATGCCCATAGCTTGCTATTCTTCGCAGCTCCATGTGCGTTGGAGGGGCCAGGGGCCGCACGCTGGTGGGGTCCAAATGGCCAGCGTCGGCCCACATTCCGGTAACGGTAGCCGATTGTTTTGAATACAAAGCCTATATACAGAGACGCTTGTCCTACTTGCAAGTAGGACAATGTACTTGGTTCTCACATTTTTGTTTGACTCGTCCGTGCCTGTTGAGCTGGAAATTATGCAGCTCGGGAATAGATTTTAGATTCATTGAATGACTTTGAACGACATACGAGTACACGACATACGGACGTATCGAAAAATCACTAGGCAAAATCAAAATTACTCTAAAAACTATCTTACAAAGCAACCTCCGGGTATATATAAAAATTCATAACAGTTTAAAGATATTTCGCATAAAAAGTTAAAAAGAGTAAAGATTCAAAACGAACGAGTAATACGACGGAGATGGGTTGTTTTGGTGGAAACATTGTGTTGATAGGATGAGTGCCCACGCCCAGGGTATGTATGACATGATTTATCTATGGTATGACGGACGTTATTTAGAATCATACGTCACGAGGCGGTCCTAGGGTTTGTTCCACTAGCCCAGGGACCAAACCTCAGTGGACAACATAAAAGAACAGGAACAATTAGGAGCACTCGGAGATGTTCATAAACAGCGGCTTCACCTTCATGGACACGTTGTAGCAGAAGATGACCATGTATAGAGATAGTTGGCTTAACAGGAACGCTTGCAGGACTGAGGAGCCGGTCCTTCCTTACTGAACACGAACACGCCCCAAGCTAGAAGTCAGCATTTCGGTAGGCATTCTATTGGCCGTTATTTTAGGTATGTAGTATTTAAGCAGTAACTTAAACTGCCAGATAGGTAGATAAAATAATAATTTATTTACCACTTTTTATGAGATATTTTGTAAAAACATGGACATGAGCCAAATGCATGAATGACAATCTAGAAATGACCGGTTATTTGAATTTAGAATTAATATAGACAAACTATCAAATGAGTATGATTATGATGAAAGAGGTTAGACATCGTCACAATATGCAGTGACGGAAAGGGGGATTACGATTTGGGGAAGCTGCCTCGGGCCGCCCGAGCCGATCGGGGCCTTCAAATCTTGAGAAATCCTCCTCAATCAAATCCAATATAAAAACTTTTACATCGGATTTGAAAACGTTTACTATACGATAAAAAACAGTTCGAAAAAAAGTATAATCACAATGTAGAAAAATTTGATAGTGGTCGATTGGAGTGATATTTTATATATATTTATTATATGATTGGCACAGAATATATAAGTAAAGAGAATATTGTTAGGCTGTTAAGTTAAAAGTTCAGAAAATATGCGTCATGCTCATGCGTGTACCATTGACTCACATTGCTTCGTCATTTCTTCGCGCCATACAAGCTGGTAGACGATAGCGGCAGGTCATGCACCCAACTCGGTTGTGGTATAATTACGCTTTACGCACACTTTTCACACAAATATAACTAACTCTACATGAAAATATGAATTTCTTGTTTTTCGTATGATATTTCATTCTATTCTCTGTTGTACTCTAGCGTGCGCCTGGGTTTTTATAGAATCATTATGGATTTTATCAACACTCATATCGTAAAATCCGGATTATGAACACAAAAATGGTAGCATAATGACATGCCTTTAATAAGAAAATAAATAGTAGTATATAAAACGGTTGCATAATGAGGAGAATTAAAACACGAGAGTGAGTTTAAAAAACAAGCCTTAGGTGTGTTTTTTAATAGTATCCACTCGATGGTTTTAATTCCTAGTTATGTGCCGTTTCATACACTATTTTATCTACACTCATGCAATAGGAACTTACTTTTAATGAAAAAAATAATGTCGTAATATTTTCTTGATTTTTCTGGTAAAAGCTCGTTCGTCATGATCGTTGCTGTTCCGTGATGTCAGGTGGAGTCAAATTCTCCTCACAAACACTGTTTTCGCATTTTTATCATATTTTTAATGAGGATAAAATATTTGATCAACAACAAAAAAACATTACATTAGATTGGTTAGGTAGGAGTAAAGAGGGGGGGGGGGGGGGGGGTGAAAATCGTAGCATCCAAACGAATGGACCGATTTAGCTGCGGTTTTTAATTTGTGCTTGTAGTTATGATTGGATAATTTTAATCTGCCCGTCAAACTGTTACATTTTATTTCCAAACGCTTAGCTCCTAACAAGTCCATTAACTTGCCCGCTCTTCAGTCTAATTGCAGTAAGTAGGTACCTACCAGTCTATCTGTCTATTATTTTACTAGGTAGGTACTTATTATTCATAAGTGCTAGATAATTATTTAAGAAACATCTCCAGTGTTTCTTATATAAGTAATTACGTATCACTTAACGCAAAACAATGAAAATGTGATATCCTGTGAGGCTTGTAATAATATTCGTTAAGTGTGGGAAAATGACTACAATACAGTATAGCCTAGTAACTACTATTTATTCGGTGCCATGGCTATAGCTGTGGTTATAATCAGCGGGCGCCCTTGACGGACCTCTCAGATTTTTATCTCTGTAAGACGACGTATAACAATTAGATACTAGACTAAGAAGTACTATCACTTTGCACCACTGCTGGAGTTCACCAATTTGATCCACGGTTAAACAACAATGAGCTAGAAGTTTTCATATTTTTTATTGGTAAGGTGACGTAGGTTCTTAATCGTAAAGTTCTGATCGATTATTCGGCTTCTACGCATCGGATTGAGATAATAAGTACACCAGTTTTTAAGTCAAACCTTAAGCTATCCAACAGTGAAAACCAAATTGCAATCGGTCTAGATGTTTTTACGTGATGCGTGAACAGACTAACAGACAAACAGACAGACACGAATTTTAAAAATGTTTTGTTATGACTAGCTACCCTGACTAGCTACTATGACTAGCTGTACCCGCTGTGTGGCTTCGCGCACGTGGTCTTTTCTCTATGTTCAAAGTACTATAGTGTGCTATTCGAAGACCAATATACCATTTGATCAAAATTTCTTCAGCCATCATAAATACTTTTATCAATTGCTCGGCTTCTAACTCACCGGGTTGAGATACCAATTACACCAGTTTTTAAATCTAACCATAAGCCATCTAACAATGAAAACCGCATTGCAATCTGTCCAGTAGTTTTTACGTGATGCGTGTTCAAACAAACATACAGACAAACAGACAGAAAGACACGATTAAAAAAAATGTTATATTCTTGTTCAATAGCTTTTTTAAGCACCAAAGACCATTTTTTATTTATTCTCTTTTTCGTACCTATTGCTTTATTTTAAGTATAGATATATGACGGGTCAATTTGCATCAAAAATTCCACCCAGTAGTTTCAGCGTGATACGTGTTCTTTTTAATAACTTACAACTTTTATCTTGCGGATACCCTTTAATTTTTCGAGATGAAAAGTATTCAATGTCCTACCTCGTAGTATGAACTCAAATCATACCAAGTTTGATTTGAATTCATTCAGTAGTTTCAGTGCGATGCGTGGTCAAGATATGGACAAACAGGCAGACAGACAGACAAAAAAAGTAAAACAGTTTTGGCTTCAGTATCGAATATAGAGAACCATACAAAAAATATTATTTATAACTTCAATATTAACATTCCTTTGGACCACATCCCGCAGGAACCCTTTATTTTTTCGGGAGTAAAAGTATCCATAATTTTCACCCATCTTATAAACTATGTCTTTTTGAAGTTGCATCAACATCCGTCCAATAGTTTCAGCGTGCTACGTATTCTTTTATACGATTTCCACCCCTATCCTGCAGGAAAGCTTAATTTTTCGGGATGAAAAGTATCCAATGTCCTACCTCGAAGTATGAACTCAAATGATACCAAATTTCATTTGAATTCATTGACGGACAGACAGAAAGACAGACAAAAGTAAAAAAAAAACAGTTTTGGCTTTAGTGTTGAATATAGAAAGGCCTATAAAATATATTCAATTTATAGAATTTGGGACATTATCTCGCAAGAACTGTTTATTTTTTCGGGATATAAAGTATCCTCAATTTTCACCCATCATTAAACTATGACTGTGCCAAGTTGAATCAAAATCCGTCCAGCAGTTTCAGCGTGATAAGTATTCGTTGAAATAACTTTGAACCCCTAATCATCGGGAACCCTTTAATTTTTCGGGATGAAAAGTATCCTATGTCCTTCTTCATAGTATGAACAGACAGTCGTAGAGACAGACAGACAGCCAACAGAGAAAAAATATGTTGTCTTCAGAAAGAAAGTAAAAATTTAAAAAAAAAAACTTTCAGTAGTTTTGGCGTGATGCCTTGCCAAGATACAGACAGACAGACAGACAAAAACGAAAAAAAAAACAGTTTTGGCTTCAGCACGAAAATAAAACGGCCTCTATTTTTTTTACAAAATATCTTCAATATACAGAATTTGACCTGTTGAATGAGACACTAAGTACACCGGTTTTTAATACAAACCCTAAGCTATCCAACAGTAAAAATCGCATTTTTACGGACAAATCAACAGACCCAATTTTCTAAAATGTTTTTTTTGTCCTTAGCACATTTAAAGTAACAAGGCCAACATTTTTAAATTTAGTTATTAAATTTGTACAGACATTTTGTTACTTACTGCTTTCTTATAAGTATAGATACGTGTGTAAATAACTGTAAGCTAATCTGCACCGACAGCGACGGCGGCTATGTGCCAAAGCTTGTCTACAGTGAAGTAGGGTGTCTGGCTTGTTTTACAACATGTTGAGTACCAACACATGTCACCCAGGCGATGACAACCCTGTAAAATGTTTATCAAGTTGACTAGGGGCCACGAAGCTATTATGTACCTGCTCACACTACCTACATAATGTAGTAGGTACATAATTACTGTCTTGATACTCTCTATACATAGATGGAATGTTTACATCAGTACAACACAAGAAAACAAAAAAATACTAATAGTAGGTAAAAGCTGTGTTCGAGATTCAACATTTTCATTAATTACGCATAAATATTACCGGTCACGGTAGCAGAATTGGTAAAGGCGTGTGCCGCGCAGAGGCACGGAATTATACGGGTTCGAAACACGTCCGTGATTAAATTTTTTTGAAAATTATTAGATATGTCCTCGCTAAGCAGGCGATTATGCTAAAATCAAGACATTAGATTTGGGAGGCGTTATCCTTTACACACGAAGTTAATTGCAATATAAGCTGTGTTCGGTTGGTCAGTTCTGAATACTGCCAAAAGATGGCATTACCGGCTCCGTAAGATGGATTTACAATCTAAGCGGAAAAAATTGATGTTGTATTCTACCGGTCACGGTAGCCGAATTGGAAAAGGCGGGCGCCGCGCAGTGGCACGGAATGATGAGGGTTCGAACCCCGTCCGTGTTTCAAATACAACGTTTAGAAAATTATTAGATAATATGTTCTCGCTAAGCAGGCGTTTATGCTAAAATCATATAAAAATTAGAATATATCTGGTGGTCGCGATCTTAAGCCCTGATGGGTCGATTATAGAGAGAGAAACATTACTTAGACCACAGAAACAATAGTACAAATAGACTCCAATTTTATAAGCCAGGCTGCTAGTGGTAGGCTGTTAGGACTAAACGATTGAAACAATTATTGCAAGTAGCATGCGCGCAGACTACTTAGGTACCACGAATAGTTAGTATGAGTTTATTATACCAAAGCACGCCGCCCTACGTACTTTATGGACCTCAAAAGTTAACCTATGTTTAGTGAAGTTAACTAAACTATTTGTCATTGATATCTTTCTGCTCGACGTCATTGCTCTACATTGTTAATAAAGCGAAGACAACATCACATATTATGTTTGTAGTATTCCTACTTGTGTGCTTGTCCTATGAGATATTGCTGGCTGGTCTCTAGTGTCATAGTTTGTGAGGCCTCCCGAGGGCTCCACATGTATTTTTACTAAAAATAATCATCTTATATCCTGATTTAAGAGGTTTTTTTTGCTATTTATTTTGGTCTCAAGTAGACTCGTTTTATAATCAAATGGATGCAGTGTAAGTTATTGCCGTGTTTTTCGATAACCAAAGCAACTACGATAAATAAAAAAAACTTGATAATCTGGTTTTTTAGCGAAATTTTATTGTAAGATAAAAATTGTAATTTTTAGGTTTACTCGTGATTTTATAAATGGTGCTTAGCCAAGTCCAGATTTTTTATAATATCCTGCTGGTTACCAAAACAATGGACGTCCTATAAGGCGCAAGAGTAATACGAGCATGCGACACAGATGTCTTCGGGAATGGACCTGCGAACTGATTTATTAGACATTGGGTGGTGGCAGTTTTTGTGGCCGAATTTTATGGCAGACGGACTCCAAGGGGGTCTAAGGGACCATTGTCAGTGAATGTAATTATAATTATCATTAGTAAAGCGACCGAGACCAAGTTCTGTATATACTATGCCCAAGTAGCAGAAGTAACAGTTTTCAAATAAAATGTTGTTCAGTTAATTAATTACTGGACCAGCTCACTGTAATGACCTTGAGTTTGCGTCTGGGCCGGGTGGGGTGGCGGCGGAAGGGCACTGCGTAGAATGACTGAATCCGGCGCCCTCGCTCCTTTCTTTTCAATGTAATTCACGATTAATGCGTGATAGCGCAGCGCGGTGATTATTTCGTATGTTTGTAGAATTCATTTAGATCAATCGATCGACCAATAAAAATAAGCGTAAATTGCACAATATTTATGGAAGTGCAAAACATATATAAAAATCAATATCTTGACCTCAGCCCTTGCATGAGATAGCTAGAAAGCTATCATCGTTGGAAAGAGGGGTTTATGGGCCACGCATTGGTCCCCAATATCCAGCGAGAGCGAGCTGATTTCGGGAGCGTCGCAAAGCTGCCAAGGCACGCATAAATGACTGACTGACATATTAGACGTTTTACTTTAAAACCAATAGCCATGTGCCCCGACACAGTCCCACCCGTTTTTTTCAGACTATAGGTAATTGAAAAATATACGAGTAATAATTATCGTAGTCCCAAATAAATAACTGAATCGACGTTAATTGTGTGTAAGAGATATAGATGGTCAAAAGACCCAAATGATTTTTTCTATAATATATTAACTGAAACGACCCAAGATATTTTCACCTCCTTTGTGTTTATCAAACATTTTCAATAAAATGATACATATGAACTTCGTAATAGCCGTAGTAGGTACTTATGTGCGAAGGTCTTCATCAGCTGAAATGATAGCGTGTCGCTGGTATGCCAGCCTCCAAAAAAACCTTCAAACCCGTTCTGATCAGTAACAGTGATCGTAATTTTTACCCGGCTACGGCGAAGCAAGGGAAGGGTAATGAGTTTGACAATCTATGTAAAATACTCGTATGTGTGTATGTATCTATGTTTGTATGTTTGTGGATGTTCCACCATAGAGTCGCCCCTACTGGTCTGATTTTGACAAGCAAGGTATCAATCGATTCGTCGTCAGTTATAAATTTTTATAGGGTTTTTACCCGAATACGGTGAAGCAAACAATGGGTTATGTGTTTAAACTAAAAACTTGGTTCAATTTTGACAAGCGAGGCATCAATCGATTCGTATTCATCGCAAGAGTGTATTTTTTACCCGAACGTAGTCGTGTTTTAGTCGTTGTATTGCTAACTAAAACTTAACAAACGAACCAACTGAATGGTTTGCTATCATTAGCAGATGTAGGAGCGTGCAACGGTCCCCTTTATTCCTTCCCCTTGTTTTAGTCGTTGTATTGCTAACTATAACTTAACAAACGAACCAACTGAAAGGTTTGCTATCATTAGCAGATGTAGGAGCGTGCAACGGTCCCCTTTATTCCTTCCCCTTGTTTTAGTCGTTGTATTGCTAACTATAACTTAACAAACGAACCAACTGAAAGGTTTGCTATCATTAGCAGATGTAGGAGCGTGCAACGGTCCCCTTTATTCCTTCCCCTTGTTTTAGTCGTTGTATTGCTAACTATAACTTAACAAACGAACCAACTGAAAGGTTTGCTATCATTAGCAGATTTAGGAGCGTGCAACGGTCCCCTTTATTCCTTCCCCTTGTTTTAGTCGTTGTATTGCTAACTATAACTTAACAAACGAACCAACTGAAAGGTTTGCTATCATTAACAGATGTAGGAGCGTGCAACGGTCCCCTTTATTCCTTCCCCTTGTTTTAGTCGTTGTATTGCTAACTATAACTTAACAAACGAACCAACTGAAAGGTTTGCTATCATTAGCAGATTTAGGAGCGTGCAACGGTCCCCTTTATTCCTTCCCCTTGTTTTAGTCGTTGTATTGCTAACTATAACTTAACAAACGAACCAACTGAAAGGTTTGCTATCATTAGCAGATGTAGGAGCGTGCAACGGTCCCCTTTATTCCTTCCCCTTGTTTTAGTCGTTGTATTGCTAACTATAACTTAACAAACGAACCAACTGAAAGGTTTGCTATCATTAGCAGATGTAGGAGCGTGCAACGGTCCCCTTTATTCCTTCCCCTTGTTTTAGTCGTTGTATTGCTAACTATAACTTAACAAACGAACCAACTGAAAGGTTTGCTATCATTAGCAGATGTAGGAGCGTGCAACGGTCCCCTTTATTCCTTCCCCTTGTTTTAGTCGTTGTATTGCTAACTATAACTTAACAAACGAACCAACTGAAAGATTTGCTATCATTAGCAGATGTAGGAGCGTGCAACGGTCCCCTTTATTCCTTCCCCTTGTTTTAGTCGTTGTATTACTAACTAAAACTTAACAAACGAACCAACTGAAAGGTTTGCTATCATTAGCAGATGTAGGAGCGTGCAACGGTCCCCTTTATTCCTTCCCCTTGTTTTAGTCGTTGTATTGCTAACTAAAACTTAACAAACGAACCAACTGAAAGGTTTGCTATCATTAGCAGATGTAGGAGCGTGCAACGGTCCCCTTTATTCCTTCCCCTTGTTTTAGTCGTTGTATTGCTAACTAAAACTTAACAAACGAACCAACTGAAAGGTTTGCTATCATTAGCAGATGTAGGAGCGTGCAACGGTCCCCTTTATTCCTTCCCCTTGTTTTAGTCGTTGTATTGCTACCTAAAACTTAACAAACGAACCAATTGAAAGGTTTGCTATCATTAGCAGATGTAGGAGCGTGCAACGGTCCCCTTTATTCCTTCCCCTTGACAAGAAACCTGTATAAGGTATGGCAACATATGGTTTATGGGTAGATATAGTGAATCGAGGTGGTGCTCTAAGGGGTTTATAAGGGCACCATTAATATTTCAGGGATCTTTCATACAAGCTAGGCCTAAATAACGTCATTATTGTCTAAAGTATCTTATTATTTTTTCTATTGATGATCTTGCAGTGCACTGCCACTATCTATAAAGCTGTTATATTGATGACTAGCTGTACCCGCGGCTTCACACGCGTGGTCTTTTCTTTACGTTCAAAGTACCATAATGTGCTTTTCCAGGACCAATATACCAACATTTGATCAACATTTCTATAGCCGTCAAAAATACTTTTATCAATTGCTCGGCTTCTAACTCACCAGATTGAGATACCAATTACACCAGTTTTTTAATCAAACCCTAAGCTATCTAACAATGAAAACCGCATTGCAATCGGTCCAATAGTTTTTACGTGATGCGTGAACAAACAAACATACAGACAAACAGACAGACCGACAGGTTTTTTTTAATATTCATGTTCAATACCCTTTTCAAGCACCCAAGAGCATTTTTTAATCTTCTTTTTACAGCCTTTTTCGTACTTATTGTTTTATTATAAGTATAGATATATGATTGTGTAAATTTGCATTAAAAAGTCCGTCTAGTAGTTTCAGCATGGTACGTGTTCTTTTTAATAACTTTCAACCCTTATATTTCGGACATCCTTTAATTTTTTGGGATAAAAAGTATCCAATGTCCTACTTGGTAGTATGAACTCAAATCTTACCAAGTTTAATTTGAATTCATTCAGTAGTTTCTGTGCGATGCGCGGTCAAGATACGGACAAACAGACAGACAGACAGACAAAAATAGTTTTGGCTTCAGTATCGAATATAGAGAACCATCCAAAAAAATTTTTTTTTTACTGAAATACTAACATAACTTTGGACCCATATCCCGAAGAAGCCCTTTAATTTTTCGGGATAAAACGTGTCCTAAATTTTAACCCATCATATTAATTAAGACGGTTCCAAGTTGCATCAAAACTCATCCATTAGTTGTAGCGTGATTCGTGTTCTTTTAAATAATTTTCAAGGTCTATCCTGCGGGAACCCTTTCATTTTTCGGGATTTAAAGTATCCTTTGTCCTACCTCGTTCATACTGAACTCAAATCATACCAAGTTTCATTTAAATTCATTCAGTAGTTTCGGCATGATGCCTAGCCAAGATACAGACAGACATACAGACAGACAGACAGGCAGAAAAAAATATGACAGTTTTGGCTTCAGTATCGAATATAGAGTACCCTCCAAAAGAGAATTTCAAAATATCTTGAATGTACAGAATTGGACCCGTTACAGTTTTATTTTAAGTATAGATATAGATGATCGTCACTTCTGTTTTTTTATACTGTTTTTAAAGAGGTCAGTTTATGCGAACGTTTTAATTTACCTACCTACTGTACATTTAGTATATTTAAATTTGTAATAACGTATGTATGTATCTTACCATCATTTTCAAATACCTAAGGTGTTAACTTCTTTATAAGTGAAAGTATTTTCATTAAAATAAATAATGAATCTTAAACCGTAAGAATATAAGGTACCTATGTGAATAGTATCTGGATTGAATATTAATTCAATAGCATTTGATACAAATAATAATGAATAATCACTAAACAATCGTTAAAATCGTCCGTACTGAATCATTTTCTGGTTTGTGCTTCCGACTGTTATCAGTCCGTAATGCGACGTATTTTGTAGAAATAAGCAAGTACTACTGAAAATAAAACAGAATTCTTGCATTCAAAGCATTTTTATGGATGATGGTATACAAAGCGCTCAGAGCGAGCGCTCGGCCCGGCCGCTCAGATTGGCGTTTTGACACAGATTACTAAACAGAAAAAATATATGTAATTAACTATCTTGGTAGATAGATAACGCTGTTTTCTTGGGATATTGCGTATTCGTCACATCACAGTGCAAATATTTAATTAAATAAAATTATTGTTAAATGCTACACATAGGTACATTAATTGTACAAGGTAAATATTTTTTGTTACAGTCACCTCTACAATCACGCCGAGCTTTCTTAAGCTTTTTTTCACAAGTTGTATAATTGGCATCAAATCAATAGAATAGTATTTGATATTATTAATAGACATAAAGAAGGAGAAACAATAGTAAGTTTCTTGTTTCGACACATTCTATTATTGCACTGCGAAGCGATGCGACGCACTACATCTGTCAGTGTGATTTTTATTGAACCCTATTCATCCATCGCTGTTAACACTAGGAACACGATATGAGCTTATTTAACCTACTAAATCAGACCGTGATTCAGTCTGTTTTCTTCAAAGTTATAAATTTAGTTCATTCCATAACTATATTAGCTAGGGCCACAGAATAAATTATAGTAGAGCCAGGGCTACCATCTTTCTACGACGTTGATACGATGTTCTCTAAAAACGTAGTTAAAATACCGCAAAAAGGCTTCAATTACCTAGAATATCTGTAGGCCTACGTATTATACCAAGGTAGAAGCATTCTACTTGTAGTTAGGAGAAATAAAGGACCTAATATGTAAAATAATATAATTGAAAGTAAGCACCTAAGTAGTTTAGTTACGCCCCGCAATATTAGCACGAGTTTTCTCTCAGAAACTGCATAACTTTATTTAAGAGCTACTTTATTTAAGAAACAGCCAGAACAGCTGCAAATTGTATCCTAATGAGCGGTGTTTTCAGGAGCGACATACAAACTTTCGCTTGTACTGTTTTAGTAATAGGGTGCTGGCACCCCTTACTCGCATATCCTCTTAAAATAGAATGGCGTTTCCAAATTACCCAACGCATGCAATTGTTTATGGTTGTTGTTTTTGTAACACTTTATTGTTTATTATTTGAAGTCGATCGTTATAGTGGTGTCGAAATGTTTTCGTCAGTCGGACCGAATGTTCAGACAATGCTGAGAGCTGGTTCGAATGTTAAGTAGGCAACGGAGGCGAGTACAATCAGTTGCATGTTGCAATGCTGTTTTGTCAACTGCAGTGATATAATCGTGTGCGATATCTTTATTTTAAAGCAATTGAAGCACACTAGAAAATGGGGCGGCCTTTGGGACGATACTTACGTATACCCTTGTAACACTCGTGTTACTCGTGCTCTGCAATCTTACTGATAGCTCGCTTTACGGTGTCAAAGAAAAAGTGAGGAAATGGCTACTCACTTTGGATTATGATGAAACGAAGTACTTCTGATCGTTCAGAAATAGCATAAGTAAATATAATAAGCATCTACACACACACACACACACACACACACACGCACACACACACGCACGCACGCACGCACGCACGCACGCACGCACGCACGCACGCACGCACGCACGCACGCACGCACGCACGCACACACACACACATAACAATACACATGCACACACCCCTGTTATAATCCAAACGAACACTACATACATACTTACTACATAACATACCTACATGTTTTGTTAATCTGTAACGGCCTCCCGCGATAAAGGCTTGACCTAGTGCGGGGGCCACTGGAAACTCCTTATTTTGTAAAAATGTATTTCGCTTAATAAACGAATTTGTATTTGTATCCAGGAGTTCCGACCCTAAAATAAGACTGGAACTCCGGCTGAATCAGCGGAGAGCCGCAATAGACGCAAATGTATATATACTGCTGCTATACTGCTGCTATAAATTATTTGAGCCTTTTGGGGTTAAAACGCTTGTGTGTGCACTTTTTTAAATAGTTATCTGGGAGTACAATCGATGGAGCACATGCCTAAATTGCTGGTGTTTATGTTGCACGAATATTAAGTATTGCTGGACAATATAGTAATGCAGGCGATATATTGGAAATGTGTGGTTTAGTTTAGGTTTCATTAAGTTTATATTTCATGTTTGTTAGGTATGAGTGTGTAAACCTAATGTCTATTTTTTGTAAATTACTTGAAAACTACAAAATCCCTAAAAATACAGGTCCATGATAGCTCGCGGCATTTGACCAACAGAATCACATTATTTCATTCCACAAACAGTGACCCTGCAATGTACGATGGAAGAGCCAGATATGAAAGTAACCCACATTTTGTCTTACCTCGTGTAATTCTGTTGTTTTATTTGTTGTTTGTTAAATAATGATTATTAAGTACTACATTTATAACTTGCCAATTAGTCCATGCCGTTGAAGCATGGGGAATTTAAATTTAATTTAATTCGGCCCCATTGAAGTGAGAACATGATAGCCGATTATACTCAGGTATAGCGATAACAGGTACAAATTATAGTTCGAAATAGGCCTTTGTAGAACTCACGCAGGCAATACCGCGTGCGGTTTTATAAGTACCTATAAAAGAATATTCAGTGTAATGTATCTATTCCAAAAATACTAAGTAGATTTTTTACTGCGCTTAGCTTTGATAATAATCAAAGGCACTAAGTATTAAAAAAAAAACCTGTTTCAACCTGCTGAAGCTAGGCAGTAGAGACGGCAATGAACAAACCAAGGTTACTTTGCAAGCGAACGTACCTTACCTTTTACTCAAGAATTCACAGTCCACGATATGACGATTATTTCAATGTCTCAGAAGCGTTTAGCAAAAAATGGTCACCAGCACATGTTCGTCTGACCAATAGATTTAAACATCTGTGCAAACCTTCTTAGAAACAACAACGTTGGCTCTTTCAATACAAAATAAATATTGTCCTGTGCCAATTTTAGGTTACCTTTGAAATATAGGGTAACATCTTCTATTTTTCTGTCCACATAAGGTGACCCAGCCGTGTAAAACTTTCGACTAAAAAGATATAAGTTCAAAAACTAAAACCCGACTACGGTCGGGTAAAAAAATAGCCTATGACACTCTTGCGATAAAAAGAATCAATTGAAACCTCGCTTGTCAAAATTGGACAGAGGTTTTAGTTTGAACACATAACCCTCCCCTTGCCGTTGACGGGTAAAAATTGCCTATGACCTCATTATATACATGAAGACGAATCGATTGAAACCTCGCTTGTCAAAATCGGACCAAGTTTTTTGTTTAAACACATAAACCTTACTTTGCCTTGCCGTAGTCGGTCGGTAAAAAAAAAAACTCATGACACTCTATACCTGAAGACCATCTGAAAACGAATCGATTGACACCTGGCTTGTCAAAATCGAACCAATACGGACGATTCTATGTTTGAACATCCACATAACCACATATACAGGCTGAATTTTTCAAGTGGGCGTGGTTGGCTAAATCAGAAACTATAAGGTTTAGCGAAAAGTACTTAAAGGAGGATCGGGCCCGATTTTGATGAAAACTAAAACTGCATCTTTGGAAAAAAAAAAAACAATATTATTAGGCAGGAATCGAACACGTTGATTTTGGAAATTAAAAACATATACTGTATTATTACACCATTCGATAGTGTCGCTAATAAGGATTGAATTCTGGGAAGAAATGACATACGGCAAACTTAAGGAAAGAGCTAATTTTTAACGAAAATAGTTAAACCATAACTGATTAATTGTTCAAAATGATGACCGTTGTTTTCAATACATCGAACCCAGCTAGGATTCAACGACTCAAGGATTGTACTGTTGTTCAGTATTAAAATATTATTGATTCCGCTTAGAACATTTTCCAAAGTTCGTTTCAAGTCATCAATTGCATTATACGTGTCTTTGTAGATTTCGTTTTTTACATACCACCAGAGAAAATAATCTAAGGGGGTAAGATCCGGTGACCTCGTGGCCACGGCACAGGACCATAAATTGCGATAAAATGTTCACCAAGCTGCTGCTGAATCAACATCTCCTTTACTATACGACTATTAATACGAAACAGTACGCAAACAGTTAGTAATAATCAACGAAACGTGGAACAAAATCTAAATTATTGGCACCAATTTACTCTACGTTCTAATTTCAATTGTTTATTTTTTTTCTTTTACTGTAGCCTTTAACCGCGAAGACATAATAAAAATTAGAAATTAGAACATAATGTTGTGAAGATGACCGCGCTGCGGGTCTGTGTTGAGAAAAATATTGAGCATCATTTCGGACAAGGAACAGGTAATGCAGGTATGAATTAAAACAGTACTTTAAAATATGAATCAGTTTAAGTCATCAGTCCTTAAGTTTGCCGTATGTCATTTCTTCCCAGAATTCAATCCTTATTAGCGACACTATCGAATCCAAAGATGCAGTTTTAGTTTTCATAAAAATCGGGCCCGAGGCTCCTTTGAGTACTTTTCGCTATTCCTCATAGTTTCTGATTTAGCCATCCACGCCCACTTGAAAATTCACCCTGTATACATACATTCATACATACATAGACTCATTACCCTTCACTTGCTTTGCTGTAGTCGGGTAAAAACAATCGACACCGAAGCCGGCGCACGGCGGCATACACACACGGCCACCGATGGCATAGCGAATTAATTCGCCGGATTTTAGAAGGGGGGGGGGGGGGGGGGTTGTATTGCTAAGTCCGCAGTGAATGTTGGCACTTGCTTCAGTGAAACAATAGTCAGAATTTCAAGCACCACGGTAGTTGCACAGGGTTTTCAGTGTTGCAAACTTGTATATAAACTACTCTCGCTCCTAATAATATAAAAAAATGTAAACATAAAATAATTGTAAACATTATTGGGTAAATACTTTATTTTACTTTCTCTCTTGATAAAAATCACCAAAAACAATATAATTTCCAAATCGTTTCCACTTTACATTAAAAATTAGCAATTTTAACTGCAATTTTACATAGGTATAGTAAAAATCGAGCTCCACTTTTTCGGTGTATAAAATAGAGTTTCTAAGGCATTTCGGGGGGGGGGGTTGAACCTCCAAACCCCCCCCCCCCTTATATAACGTATGTACTAGGCGTTATTCTTTTATGGAAGTGATTATTTTCTAGGTACTGTCTAACTTTTTCCATAAATCTAATAACTTACCCAAGTTTTGTAAATGCAGCATATATTTTTTCATTTCAATGTACGCTGGCTAAGCGGACACTACTTGTCATGACATTTTATTGAAAAGTCAAGGATCTATAGCCGCTGTTGAGTGCAACGTACTTGTTCGCCTACACCTTTACGTGTTTGTTAAGTTCCCCATACTTATAGTGGTGCCTAAAACGAAGCATCGATAATGTATTCGATAATGTTTTATTTATCTTTATTTTGTAATAGCTGTGACCGCGGCTTTGCTAGCGTGGTATTTTCTCTGGGTTAAAATTTCCCTATGTGTTCTTCCAGAACCAATATACCAAATTAGATCAAAATTCCTTCAGATTTCAAAAATATTTTTAACGATTGCTCGGCTCCCACTCTACTCATCAGATTGAGATATGAAGTCAAAACCTAAGCTCTCAACAGTCAAAACTGCAATTCAATCGATTCAGTAGTTTTTACGTGATATGCGAACGAACATCCAGCCATTTTATATTCTTGTTCTTTAGCTCATTTGTCCTCGAGACCATTTTTTAACTTATCTTCTTGGTAGTATTTTTGTTACTGATTTATTATAGATAGATGAACCACCACCACCTTTCCATCACCGTACGACAAGACGATCGGCAAAGCGCCATCCTTTTATGATTGAAATAACTCGCACTCTGTGGCGGATTCTCCCTAAGGCCCAGTAGACCCGGGTCTAAGGCGGCCAGATATTAGGGGCGGCCAATCGTGACAAAAAATTCACTGATGTTAACAAGAAATAACTTTACCTAGTACCTAAATATTCAAAAGGCTCGCGCACATTGTGGCGGGCCGCACTGCACCGCTTCGTATAACAATAATCTTCCTAAATCACTTTCCTACATTCATGTATAAAATATAGATATGTGACATATGTACAATGTAATGTATAATAAAATATAATATAAAGTAATTATTTCGTACTTATAAGTGATTTAGGAGGAATATTGTTATACGCGCGAGCCTTAAAAACACTCACTCGCGCATTGGCACAGAATAAATAATAGTACAATTGATTATACGAACGTACGCGAACGTCGTTGCTCGCCGCAAGGGTCTCTCGCTCGTGTGCGGAGGTTCGTGAACACTCAGACCAAATATTACAAAAGTATAGACCGCGCCTATGGCCGCGCCGCCTTTGTGCGAATCGTAGGCAAATGTGCTATAGCTAGGTACATCGATGTAGTATCATAACATATCACGAGTAGGGAAACCTGTTTAAAAAAATAAAACCTAAAACCATTTTAAATGTTTTATTTAAACGTGCAATTATCCCTGAAACCTTGGAAAATATTACAAACTAAATTTCTGAATCGATTTCAATAAAAGTTGGCAATAAAGTAAATTAATTATGTAGTCTATATAATGGATGCTGAGAAAGGGGCGGCTGACATTACATGGCCTGAGGCCTAGGGCGGCCAAGACTGCAAATCCGCCACTGCCTCGCACAAGAACGAAGCGTTACGCTTCTTCATTTATTATAAGAACTTCTAAGGAGTGGAATGCCCTGCCCTCGTCAGAGTTTCCGGTAAAATATAGCCCTGGTGCGTTCAAGTCGAGAATGAATAGGTATCTACTAGGCAAGCGTGCTACACCTTCGACTACGTCATCATCGCTTTCCATCAGATGATCAAACGATAGCCTAGACAGTGACAAAAAAAATAAAAAAATGTAGTAAATACTCGTCCCTTTTCATGACCGAGGATTGAGCAAAACAGGCTGGTGTTGTGGGTAGGGTTGCCAGACCCAAGAATGGAAAAGCCTGACGCAGTAAAAACAAGTAAAACAGAATGGGAGACGCGTTGTTTTACATGCATTTCACATGTTCTTAGTTAAACTAATAAATACCTGTTATATTTATTTATGACCAAAAGCCTGACAAAAGCCGGACGCCCGGACATGTCAATATTTGACCGGGCACGACTGTAATAAGCCAGACAACCTGGCAACCCTAGTTGAGTGACAATTTAATTGCGCTTGTTCGTAACTCCTGATCCCCTAGACCTAGATATATAGTCCTAGTCAGGAGCCAGGATCTACGTAATTATTTGGGCATTGTATGATGATGATCACTTGAATATACTCGTAAGTAGGTTAGGTTCAAGTGATCATCATCATTATCGAGGGATCTACAGGATTTTCAGAAATAAGACGATATATACTTTACTATTTAAAATACGCTACAAGTTGCTCTATCACAACGAAAAACTTATTTGGACAATATATATGAGTATTTTGGAAATAAAAGCGCCATTTTAAACCGCATACTGTACCAGATATGTGCGTAGGCAACATTAATGCGTGTTCATTGACACAGCAAAAGCTGCCGGTCTCTGTAGTACACAACACAATACGTCTGAGGCACGTTGATCTTTCATTTTGTATTCTGAGATTGAACTATGATAGCTCGCTCATTATTCTACCATTTCCACTGTGATACGAGTACTAGTGCCAACTTTACAAAGCGGAAATACAAATCATTTCATTCGGAGCAAATCACACTATCACACTTCACACTAATATTATCGAAGAGAAATAGAGAAACAGGCCAATCAGATCTTAGAGTTTTCAGAATGAACACTCTCTTTTCGAGCTGAAAACTTCATACGTGTGCACGATGCGAACTCCATACACTAGAATTGACGGCCGATACAAAACGTCATAAAATGCATAATAACTGATTAGCTCCATCTATCTTTAGAAGTGTGTGTGCGTATGTTTGTTTCTTCTTCACGCTGAAACGGCTGAACGGATTTGAATTAAATTTTTGTAAAAGGATAGCTTATATCCTGGATTAGCACATAGGCTACTTTTCATCATCATCATACATCATTATAATCCACGCGGGTGAAACCGTGGGGCGCAGCTAGTAGTCTTTAATGACAGGTCACAAAGCTATCTACAAAATAATCCAAAATATTGCCTTAATTACCACCAATGACATTCTAAATGTCATTGAATGGTCATTGATGATCACTTTAAAAAACTATACATAAAATAAAGCAATTAGTTCGAAAAAGTCTGTACAAAGAAGATAATAAAAAAATTGTCTGGGTTACTTACTACTTGTTACTAGCTACTGAACAATTATATAACATTTTAAAAAAACCGTGTCAGTCTGTTTGTCTGTATGTTTGTTCGCGCATCATAGACATAGCTTTATTTATGGCAAAAAACAAGTACACAAAATAAAAACATTGAAGAAATAATTTAGTACCTAAGTAGTTAGTTAAGTTTTTTGCCATAAGCCGGCCCCAACTCAGCATAATGCTAATGGACCGATTGCGATGCGGTTTTCATTGCTAGCTTAGGGTTTGATTTAAAAATAAGGGTTACTTGATATCTCCATCCAATGATTAGATGCCGAGCAATCGATAAAAAAACTATTTGACAGCTAAACGAATTTTGAAGAAATGTATTATATTGTTATAAACCTTATAGGTACTTTTGGCCCTGGAATTACATATATGGCCTCTTTTAAATAAAAAGACCACGCGGGCTAAGCCGCGGGCACAGCTAGTCATAATTAAAATAGTATTCACCTTAGCATGTAAAATTCCGCTGTATTTGTGAATAATAACGGGAGTTACTGGCAAATACGATGCCGTGAGAGCAAATTCTATATTGTTTGTCTGAACTGACCACTGATCAATATGTACCTACATATCCTAATTGATTTAATATCTGGTCAGTAACAGCCCAGTTGCTGGTTAACCAGTAAGTATCCGCTTAGTGGTTTCACCTTTTATTTTATACGTACTTACACCAGTTTTCCCGCCCGCGCCTTCGTCCGCGCGGATTACAGTTTATCGCGAAAAAAAGCACCCTATGTTCTTCTAGGAAATTAAAAACCAATGCAAAAGTAGGTATAGCACTAACCCTCTTGATGTTTATTGACAGACTTGTTATTTCGTTTCCATTGCAACCGTTCCTTACAGCGAGTAATCAACATTTCTCAGTTTTGCCGTGGAAACTTAAAATTTTCCTGGATATAAAGTATCCTATGTTTTCTTCCAGGGTATAAGCTATACCTATCCATTCCAAATTTCATCAAAATCCGTCCAGCCATTATTGCGTGAAAGCTCCCCAAACAAACAAACAAACAAACAGACAACGTTTCACTTTTATATATTGGTATGGATTATTAAAAAAAACTCGAGCAATGGCAGCTATTTTGTATATTCGGATATACCTACTAATAAAATAGGTTTTGTAATTCATAACATTTTTCTAGTATCTTTGTAACCTACCCTGTGATCCAGCCACTGTTTATTGCCAGGTCAAGAGCTCGTTTGTGAACAGTCCATTATGAGCTACCGGATTGCTGTACCGGATTGCCACGGTTGGTCACGCGTTAGCGATTTCGGAGGCTTTTGTTTTCGAAACACTAGTCTGTGCATACGATTATGTACCTTTTTACAATAAATAGGTTCAGCACGAATCCGTGACTACATTGAACAATCTCAAGACGTTTTGCTGCTGTGTCAAGTGACACAAAGGTATTCAGATGAAGTCGTCATGACATCAATTAGCTATAGTCAAGGAAGGCTCTTATATTTTAGCCTTGTACTTATACATAATACAACCATTAAACCGAGGCTGCAATAGTTTTAATCCCTGTTCCGTACTATTATTTAAAACTAAAACTTCGTGTATATTATATTTGTTTGTCTGACCTATCATCTGTATACTAATTGTATAGGTTATAGCATACACAGAAAACTTCAATTTTGACTGCTATTACAATGCCGTACTAACTATGGATCTATCTTTAGGTGTATATATTAGATTAGACTAACAGATCTGTTGTTGAGTGCCCATCTGCGCATTTAACCATAGTTAATTGTTGCCTAAACACATAACCCAGAATGAGGTGATGTCCGGTCATAATGAGGTCAGTTCGCCGAGATCTGTTTACGTACTCAAACATCATCTCAATTTCAACAGTCGTTACACTTTTAATTCTTCTGGCATGTCCTTGTTAATTCGCGAACAGAGTATGAGAACTGCAAAACGAGGCCAGTTTCAGACTTGGATGTATGAGCAAGAAGCTTTTGGCGATTCGTTTTAATGTCCGCTGATTTGATAAATTGATGATCTTGGTCTGGTCCTCAGATCCTCAGTCTACTTAATATATTTTACTGTGCCCTCGTTTTCAGTTTTTAATGTTTGTTCGATAAAAGCATAGACACTGACAATAAGGCCCCTTTACGTGTACTATTATTTATACTGTGTCTTTATTAATAACTTTACAAAGTAACTAAAATAGGTGAACATGTAAAATGGCGAATATACGGTGCGTAGTATTTCAGTGTTGCGTGGCTACAAGATAGACTTTAAACTGCAAGCCCCCGTTTGGCAGCGTACCTCATCCCATTAATTGCGGTTGCATGAGGAATTAATAAGGTGCATATTCGATCTAACATATTATTAAAAGATTACGAAAAAATGCCTTTATGTTTTTCTTTCTAATCGCAAAAGCTTCTGGCTAAAGCCACGCCTGAAAGGCGATTCATTTGCAACAACTAACCAACACTACTTGACCTCTAATATTAACAACAACGAAAAGAGCATGAGAGGCCTTAACATTTTAGGTACTTTAATAGTATCTGCGGAATTAATTACGAGACCGAATGTCTGTACAGTCCTATTGTTGAATCAGTTTGATAAGATGAAACTGGAAACTATTATAAGCTAACACTAATTTCTATATTATTTTCCAAATTAACTACTATCTTTGACATCATCGTCCCTTGTCCCAAAAAGCTGTTAATATATAGATAAATCTATCTATCTATACTTATAATAAAGTAATTTGGAACGAAAAGTCTGTACAATGAAAATAATTAATAATAAATTGGTCTAGGGTAAAATCAGCTACTGAACAAGAAAACATCATTTTTTTAAATCGTGTCTGTCTGTTTGTTTGTTTGTTAGCTTGTTTGTCTGTATGTTTGTTCGCGCATCACATAGAAACTACTGAAGCCATTGCGATGCAGTTTTTCACTGTTGGATAGCTTATAAGGGTATGACTTAAAAGCTGGCGTACTTGGTATCACAATCCGACGAATAGAAGCCGAGCAATTGATAAAAAAATATTAACGGCTGAAGGAATTTTGATTATATGTTGGTATCTAGGTATTTTAGGTCCTGGAAAATAGCACACAGTCTACTTTTAACCTAGAGAAATTACCAAGCGTGCGAAGCCGCGGGCATCAGCTAGCTCTTTCCTATGATGTCTTATCTCCTCGAATCCCTTCTTACAATGTCAACCGTTACAGTATTGTGCCTTCTTTGAGCATTCCTTTGCTAGGCATTTCGCATAGTTTCAGATTGCCTATCCAACCCCAGTTCAATTCATCTTGTATGTTAAAGTTATATTACAAACCTACACATGAAAAGCCACGTACTCATACTACGCCAGTTACCGTAGATACAAAAAATCGCCTTAGGTTTCAAAAAGTTGTATAGTACTGTTATTTGGCATGTTGTTATGATAGCTACTAATATATTGTAAAACCAAGTTTGCAGCTTCGAATGACCTGTGTTAATCTGAAGAGAAACCACAAAGCTTTCAGTATTTTTTGATGTTTTGTAGTATAACTTCTAAACGGTGCATCCTACGGTAAAAGTCACCACAAGTACTTATTTAGTAAATGAAAAATAAGTAACCGAGATTGAGCGCAACTATACTCGTAGATCTGTACGTTCAACTGGATTGGATATACTAGGTATCGAAATGAAGCTAATCTTTATCATAATCCCCCAAACTACCATTTTTTTTAATATTTTTTTTTGTGAATTTGTTTTTTTGTTTATTTGTATTTATACTCATTTTAATTTTGCATGACATATACCACTTTCCACTCAGCGTTGTCTTTCTTATCCTTTACAAAAGTCTTGAAATTCGCGGAGCATTTTTTGAAAAATCCGATTTTCTTGATTATTCGTTTTTTTCCTGATAACAAGAGAACTATTCAATATAGTGTACAGGATTCCGCTTCTGCTTAAATTAAAGCTAGTTAACTGTTCTACAACTATATTTTACTTTCAAATCTCTAGGTCCACTGATTTAGGCTGTGCGTTGTCTGTCAGTCAGTAGGTACGTCACGGTACTGTTTTATAAATATAGATGAAGAAGCGTAACACTTCGTTCCTGTGCGTGGTATTTCTACCTCACAATTCTACCTTATAAGGGTGGCGCTTGGCCGATCCCTAGTCGTACGTTTATGGTGTATTTTCCCCTTGTGACCTCACTCAGATCAACATTAATACGATCAATAGAATAATAATGATCTTAGAAATATTAGTTAGACATAAGTAAGTTGAACTTTGATTATATGTTGAGCAACTTGGACGAAAAAGGCCTTCAAGTATTTTCTTTTAATCATTTTGTATGAGAGTACTACTGCTGACTGAGTTTGCTTCTATGATTACATACATCAATCATATCGTCGCTTCCAGAGGCATCTCAAACGCGAAACAAATTAAATTTCGCCTACGTAACATACCGGCATGACATAAGATTATTAATTTACTGAATTTCAAGTTCAAGTTGAGGACCAGTATTTGCTTGAATTGCAATATGCACCTTATCGCGGTATTACAGAAGATCTCCGTCAAACAACGACATTGAATATGATAAAATAATGTGTTGGCGGAAGACGAGCTTCACTATTTGTTTTGTACTTTGTCAAAACTACCAGTCAAATATAAATGTAAGTAAAATCATCACGTAATATATATTTTCATACCACCTGCTCGACAATGTCCAATTACATATTTTGCAACCTCAACGTAAAGCAAGTCATTATATCCCAAGGGAGATAATGTTATATGAAATTCCAAAGGGATTTATTTTCTCGCAGAAGGTATGAAAAGTAGAGTATTCACCTCGGGGATAAAGCCTGTCTTTTTTCACGGGCTGCATATTAGATCCCTCGCTTCACTCGGGACTCTACATAGCAGCCACCTTGCTACGCTCTGGAGTTAACTCTCAGTCCCTCGTTACGCTCATGGTCCAATATGCCGCCCGTGACGTAAGACACTGCTTTATCCTCTTTGTGCATAATCTACTATTTTCTTTGAGTGTGAATGTATTGACTGAACATATTATTTAACTGTTTGCTGCGTGGGTAATTATTATGTAGATCACGATACCAATAATGACTTACTTAACACTCAGACAATAGTCATATTATCGCGCATTTGATTAAACATCCAAATTAGCAGCAAACGCTGCTAATGATGAAGCACAAATATGACTAGGTAATTTGGAAACATCCTGATATAAATTAAAAAAAACAACTTCTTTCGACGCCTACTTCCCGATTTGAGAAAGTAAGCACCGACATTTCTAAACTTGCCTAAAATAGTAACGGCGTCTACGGTATTAAATATTGCCATCAAGTTTTGTTAATGGATTATTTCTACGTGTGCAACGGCAATTTATATGGACAATTAAGATTTTAAGCTTGTTACGAAAGTGTTAAATGAGAACTTGTTTGAGTCGACAACCTTCACATTTATGGGTTTCACTTAGAAAAAAAGTGGTGAAAAATTAAATACTGGCAGTTGGACACGTTTTTAGTTGCCGTTGCGGAATCTGGAAACTGAAAAAGTGTGTTTCAATGTCAGCGACTTTGCCCACCCAATCTATTGTAAGTATAATTAGGTCTATCTTTTTATTGCTGAAAGAAAATATAATAATTATTTACAAGAATTGATAAGAAGAAAGAAGAACAGAATATTATTATAAATAACGTTATTCATGTCTACGAAGTTGGTTGTTTGCTCGAAGTATTCAAAAAATGCGAAAAAAATATAGAAAACACCCTGAACATAAAAAGATTTATAATTATATCACACCACACTTATCACTCTAACCGCACTATCACACCATTATCACAATCATCACTATCCATATCACTATAATATTATAAATCTGAGAAGTGTAGCCAGTCTTAAACAGGCCAAACAGGGCTTTTACTGTCTTATTAATAAACATTGACTATACATAATGAATACTCTATTATACCACATTATATTATATAATTATATAGTCCTCCGTAAATGTTTACTGTGCTCATACGAGTGGAAAACTTCGTATGCGCGATGCAGAACTCCATACATTAGAATTGTGAGTTCGTACAAAACGTCATAAAATGCATAAAAACCGATTGGAGCCATCTATATTTTATCGTGTACGTGTGTGTGTGTGTGTGTGTGTATATGTTTGATACGCCTTCACGCTCAAACGGCTGAACGGATTTGGATGAAACGGTATCAGGATTGCTTATATCCTGGATTAACACATAGGCTATTTTTCATCATCATCATCGTCTATAATCATAATCCAAACGGGTGAAACCGCGGGGCGAGCTAGTAGTGTTATAGTCTTCTTTCGTATTGACGTGACGTTTCGGTTTTATACAGATTTGTTGGCTGGAGTCCGTTTATTAACCGGCTTCAAAAAAGGAGGTTCTCAATTTGCCCCGTATATATTTTTTATGTTTGTGACCACAAAACTCCGTGTTTTGTGAACCGATTCCGATTTTTTTTTTGTTTTCATGGATATACATATTCAGATTGGTCCCATATAAATTTTATCAAAATCGGTTCAGTAGTTTTTTAACTAGTTCCATTTATAAGAAAAATTTGGTTCTAGCGTTCGCGAAGTACGAGCGTTTGAAGTCGGCTGTTCACGTTTTTGTCAAAAAATAATTATTGTCATGTGATTAAACTATTTTTTAGGCACTATTACCACAACGGACTATTACTATTATTAGCGACAAAATGTTTATACCTATGTAGGTAGCTATAGTAATGCATTATAATTTTGATAATCTAACCAAAACAGATTAAAGCATGCCTGTATGTTTCATACAATTTATATCGATCGGTCTAAATTATCTAGCTAGAGTCTGAGTGGTTGCGTTGCGGCACCGCTGCGTTGCGGTTGCGAAATACTAACGGTAGGTACTCAATCGCAACTCGAAAGTTTAACCAGAAATATATAGCAAAGTGCAGCCGTCTGACAATGAAAGACATGATTAAGAAAAGTTTCCCGCATAGCAGTTTTTACGGACTTCCTCATGAAAACGCCCAGTTTTGCAACCAAAGAGCCGAGGTATAGGTCGCGTCATGTAAAAAGAACGCTGGTGGTTAGGCTGCGCATTTGGCGATTTATCGGTCTATTTGGTGGCTATTTGGTGGTCCATTTGGTAGCGAAAGGTTAATAACTAATTATTTAAAACAATGGGCCTAGTACTTTTGTGCGCGAATGTACCCATGCGCAAACACCACCTCCACTTTCTTCCAGCGTCCTTTTTATATGACGCGACCTATACTCGTACCATGTATGTAGGTACGATTTCGTAGCTGTAGTTTCTACTGATACTTTTATTAAAGTTCCGTGATCAAAAAAGGCCTCTTTATAGTTTTGTTATTTCAGTCTGTCCGTCCATCTATATGTCACATGAATTTTATTAAGACACTAATAGCACTTACAAGTTTCAAATTTTTCACATGATATTATTTTATATCATGTACATAAGTAGTTGATTAGTAATTTCAATATTTTTAGGCGATTATAAGTAGGAGCATAGTATAGTTATTATTTGGTATAGGGGCCCGTTCACTTATACGTTCGAGGACGCACGGATCACCCGCGCGTACACTCGAAATCGTTCACGGCGTCGTCGGGCGTTCGCCTGGGTCATCCGAAAAATAGTAGGGGAGGGGAGGAATAGTATGAAACTGACACTTGACAGTTGTCAGTTCTATGTGGACGTCCAAAGTCGTTCAATAACTCCGGATGATCGAGCGATAATCGCACGGATGATTCGAGCGTGTAAGTGAACTCAGCCCCGGAACAGTCCAAAATGACTATAACAGCTGTATTTTAAAACAATCACAAAACTGCTAGTAAAAAATGAGTAAAATGCAAATTTTTCGTTGATCTAGTTCGTGGTATACCTTACTTAATATAGATACTACGATACCATCGATATGATGGATGTAACAAGTAAAAATTATTATTAAAATACAAACACCCGACTGTGTGACTGTACTGTACGTGTCTATTGAATAAAATGTTAAACAACTCACGTGCTATGTCGGGTTTTGCATTTCAGCCGCGATAGCGGACGGACACAATGTTATGCGAGCTGACCGCCCGCAAAACTAATCCATATAAAAGTGAAACTTTGTCTGTTTGTTTGTTTGGGGAGCTTTTACGCGATAACGCCTGGACGGATTTTGATTAAATTTGGAATGGACATAGCTAAATATAGGATACTTTTTATCCCGGAAAATTGTAAGTTTCCACGGAAAAAACTGGAAAGTGTTGATTACTCCCTGTAAGGAACGGTTGCCATGGAAAAGAAATAACAAGTCTGCCAAAAAACATCAAGAGCATTGGTGCTATACCTACTTTTGCATTGGTTTTTAATATCTTAGAAGAAAATAGGATACATTTTTTCACGATAAACAGTAGTACGCGCGTACGAAGTCGCGGGCGTGAAAGCTAGCAGTAAATAAATTTAATGTTTCCTTTTTACTAACATATTTTACTTTACTCTAATTGTTGCAATTGCAACATTGGACTATAGTACTTACATAACTTGAATAATCTGAAATGGATTTTTTTAAAGAAGCTTTAAAGACAATTGGTTAGGTTAAATATTTATATATTTTTGGAATGGTCTTTTAAAGCCCTTCATATTGATGCCTCACTCGATAGATTTTCGTCATTTTTTTGTTCCATCGCAAACATTATACGGCAGCTACGGCACCATATTAGTTTTCTTGACACTTCACACATCCTATAGCACCATAGACATTTCTTACTGTCGTTGTATAGCAAAGAAAAATCCAACGCTACCTCATTTATCAAAATCCATCAAGCCGTTTAGGCTCTAGCATGCGCCTATCACATAAAATTACCACTTTTAAGAGGTAAAAGCGAAAATTTCGCCAATATTGTTGATAATTGTCTTTACAATGGTTTTAGTAGAATTGGGGCCCAGTCGTCGGGTAAAAACAATAACTAGAGCGTCGACGCTACTGTACTAAGCCATATTTTTAGAGGACGTAAAATACTATATCAATTGACCTATTTATAAATTAATAAATAATTAAATATTACTGAGTTAGCTGTTGACTTGACAGTACATCATGGCCGTAGCCAGGAGGGGGAAATGGGTGTTCAATCACCCCCCCGAAATGTCCGAATATTGTATGGATAATTGATTGTTTATTTTTAAACACGTAGTCGTTCGCCCTATACTGTACATTGAAATAAATATTACACCTATTTTCATTTTAAGTGAAGAAAAATATATAAAAATTAATAAAAATATACTACACCCTTGTTTAACTTTTTTATTTTTTATGGTTTGGATTATCTATTTTCTACACTAATGGATATGGCGTACTTTTCGAGCTTCCATGCTCCGTTTTCGTTTTTTGCCCTCATCAATACAGATTTACAAATAATATAATTTTGAGTTAGGTAAGTGTCAAAATCCAAATGATAGAAATATAATATTTTGCTATGTTTTGAAAGAAAGAGAAAGAAAGAAAAAACATTGATTCAACACACAACATTACAAAAAAACATAGATAAAAACATAAATAAAATGTGCTTAGGAGTGTGTTGAAAGGGGCTAATAATCACACGCTAGAAAAATATTGACATTGAAAAAAATACAAACATTTCTGAATCCTGCTTCCGGGAGGCAGGATTCAGAAATGTTTGCATTTTATAATTTATTTTTTGTTTTATTTTTGTAGTACATTATTTTAGAAGCGTTTTTGGTTTTCAATTACTGTTTTATCAACGCATTGAACTCTAATGTTAATTTATATACAAATAGCTAGCCAAGTACGTATCAGATAATGCATAAAGTAGGCATACGTGGTGTTTTTTTCACGTGGCTGTTTTAAATACACAACTCGAACATTTTGTTTCCACACCATTACTAGACTCTTTGTGGAAGCTTAAAAAATCCTATAAAATATATAGACGTCTATCAATAGGTACCGTACGTATATCGATAGCAAGGAAGCGTCTCTGGCAATAATTGGTGTTATCTAGCGGTATCTTCTAGTTTCGTGCTGTTAACACCTGCGCTCACTGGACCCACACGCCGCGCCGCCGGTGATTGGTCAACGGTAAATATCATTGTATTGCTTTTTGGAAACCATTGACACACTCTCGGATGAAATAGAGATAAATGGCCAAAGAAACTTGTAAAAGTGGGACAATAAGTCCAGCGATGAGGTGTTAGGTGAAAAAATAGACAGGCAAGTTTATTAAAGTTGTTTCTATTGAGTAATTAAAAGGCGATTTCAGGATGAAAGGGCATTGTCAGTTTACTTGAGAGCTGAAATAAGAAGCTTTATACGATGCTATTAGTAACACTCCACAGCTAATTACGTGAGCACAATATTTTTGTTCCGAGTCATGGATGTTCGTATTTATGTATATTTATCCGTTGTCTAGTACCCACAGGGTCTTAGGCTCCACACCAATGACTTTTCAAAGTTTGTAATTTCAAAGTTATGTGTCAAAGTCATTCCCTTAAAGTACTGCTTGGGATTGTACCAAGCAGTTAAATAAAAAATGTTTTGAAAAATCCCATTTCTTTAATGATTTTCAAGACGTTGACTCGAGTGACTAAAATTACTAGCACATTGTTAAATTAGAAACGGATCCACCATAAGCATGGAAATAATATGTAGGGTGTTTTCGATATTTCCATGGTAAAGATCCCGCATTTTACCTATTTCAAGAAAAAACTAATCTCGTGAGGTGTCGATTCCGGTAGGGAATACGATCTCGACCCGAGATTACATTTTCTAATTCCAACAGAAATGTCATTCCATCAAAGGTAAGTTTCAATACTTTCAATCACACTGAAAAAACCCCACTTTCTTTTGGTTCTAATAATCAATCTATTTATCTTCATAAAGTAATGAAAAAGTCTCTAGTAGGACTAGGGCTTGGAGGCAGTACATACTAACTATCTATAATGCTATATGTTCATGGGAAGCTTTATGATATGGGTAAAAATTTGAAGTCCGACAGAAAATATAACTGTCACTTGGTCAATAAAATACACCGGACGCAGCTTACCGACCCGCGGCCGTGCGACCGTGGCGCCTCTGAGTGACCGAAGGTCGACTGCCGCGCCACCTTACCTTTTTCCGCCATGTGGAGCCATGTTGACACGACATCGGCCCACATAATATAATAATCTAAATATAAATAATATCAAACCGGGCCTGCAGTGTCGACATCGATAACGAGGCTACCGAACGATAAATAATAACGACAAAAATTGGTTGTCGTAACAATATAAGTTTACGACAAATGCAAGTCTCTCTACAACCGATGTACAGAGAAAAATCGACTATTATCTATTGGTCACCATCGTGGACACCGTGGAAGTATTCCATTGGGGGTGCAAACTTCTTTAGTTACCAGAAGTTTGCCCCCCTTCCTCCCCTCCCCCCCCCCCCTTCCTCGAGGATAATGGAACGAGCTTATCAAATTAGTATTTTCCATAATATACCATAAGGACCAAAGATTCAGTTCAATCTGAAGTTTTGAAGTGGGTGAAAATCACGTTTGAAAATTCCGTTACAAAGAACCAAAGATACATACAGGTGCTCTCTTCGGCAATTTTTCTTACGTACAAGCGCTTATACATTTAAGAAAAGTTCTGTGAAGGACAGAGAAACCTTCTTCTCTACCGGGTAGTAAAATTGGAGAGGGCGCGGCACCCCCGTTTTGTTTTTAGGTGGCATTAGGCCCCCTCTGCACCCCTCTTCCGCGGTCCTTGATCGTGGACACCGGGAGGGGGCTGCAAAGCGATGCAGTTGTGCCCCCCTGGCTTTACACAATTAATTACTATTATTTATAGTGTTCCTTGACAGTGTAAAGTTTACATATTTCGTACCTTTATCATCATTCATTCATCAGCCTATTGCGTAAGCACTGCAGGGTCTCAGCTCCTAGCCTCCTACTCATAGAGTATGAGCCATAATGTAGCTGCCACACTACCCAGTGCGGGATGGTGGATTTTTGTGTTGGAGAAGTAAGATTCACATGACAGTTTGTTTTTTGCGATATCGTATCGCATAAACTTAGTGATTTGTTTCTCAAACGGGCTCTCACGTTGTAAAAAAACGCAAAAATCTTCAAAAAAGCCTTAAAAAAACTCTTTCTTATCTTATGTTGTATTTATGCATTATTATTACGTTGGTAATTTCGAAAAAGTGATACTTTTCTCACTCAATTGTAATTATTGTATTCTATTTAGTGGTTTTTTACAAAATAACATTTTTATTATTAAGTCGTTTTTTTTTTTGAGGAAAATATTTTATTTGCTTATAGGTATGAGTCTTGGGTAAAGCGTAAAGTAAGCGTAAAGCGTTGCTTTACGTCATCTTCTAATATGCACTTATTATACTTACTTATTATAGATATTAATGATGAATTTATTAGTTGTAAGAAACTATATAGGTAATTATCAATTAAGGTTATTTTAATTATTGTTTCTATCTATGAACATTTAAATTAAATATCTACTTTTGTTTCTATAAAAGTAATTATTTTATTTGTTTGTCTGTTTTCCTGAGTCGTAAACAACAGAATTAGATCATTAATATTACTATTATTATTATTAAAATAAATATATTATTGTAAAAAAAAAGCTACGTGTAAATCGGCTTCACTATAATAAAAGTTTCGCAGGTTCAAGCTCTGCTTCGAGGTAGACTTTATACCCAAAGACAGCTCCAGCTACTCTTGCACATTATAATAATTGGTTTCTTAGTTTATCAGCAATCCAGACTGGCATCTCAATCTGTACGGAATAACGAACCTAAAATGAACTCTATTCAAGTATATGTAAATAATGCAAATCACTGCAAAGAAGTGGGGCTAAAAGTTCGCGAGCAAGCTGACAGAATGTCTGCTTCGTTAAGTTGAATCCACATTGAGGTATCATTTTGCCAATTCCAATCAACGTATATGTACGTATAATCTCGTATATCCGTATTGCCAACTCGTGTTATCGATAATGTGGACGGGTGATAATACTTGGTCATGACATGACACGCGGTCTTGCAACGTACTACTATATCTACGTAGATCTGTACTAGTCGACTGCTTTTATTCTATCTTCAAAGGAGATTCGAATACGGCACTAAACTTTTCTGTACGCGTACGCCACTCGCAAAGTCCTGGCGAATTTCAAAGAAAAACTCAATCTTTCTTCCTACTAAATTTGCTTATCTGTATCTAAACATATCTAATTAAGTATTTGAAGTCAGTGGGTGCACTGCGAAGTTTTTATATTTGACACTGATGTCCCGTTCTTTGTGTCAATAGACGAAATATTTGACTGACAGATGACACTAACACGAAAATGACGCTAATTGGATACGCGATCATGAAAGTTGAAGATATGATACAGAGAAATAAGAAGTGTCCACAACTAGATACGGCGTTCGATACGACAAGGCGATACAATACGGTGATACGGTATTGGGATAAGATATTCGCCATAGTGATACATAATGTGAACCCAGCTTTAGCAAACCAGTGTTGTTTGTCAAACTCAAACCGGTCCGACCGCTGACGTCATGCAGTGGGCTGCCGCTGTCGACAACAGCAGTTGCGTTGCGGTTTCCCGCTGCGACACAGTGTGGTCATTCACGAAAATTTCAATCTCACCAACTCAATTTTGTGCCCTGAGTTGGCCCTGAGACTAACGACCGAGATGCTCCTAACAAGGCGGCGTTCCATATTAATTTATAATGATAACCTACCTATTTGGTATGATTGCAAATATGTCTTAGAATGCTTGTCAAAGTCCTGATATTTAAATTTGGAAGAATAAATATTTTTCGTTTTTGTTCTAACAGTTAAGTTGGCATACAATGAATCTGGCCTTTGTTGAGAGAGAATCTGAGACATAATCTACAACGCTGGGCTGGTATGAGTTTGCGGAATTCACATATCCTTGAATTTTTGTGTTCCGTCACTACGTCACTAGTTACTAATCAAAGCTGTCATTGTTTCGAGCAATGGCAAATCTAGTTATTTAAGCATAGCCTTTTTGGTGACCAATGCGTCCTACCTATTTTAATTATGTATGACTGTTTATATAGACTGGCGGTGCGACTAGTTCATCATATCAAAATGGTACTTCCCAACGGATCTCGAGATCAGAATTTGATCTCGCCGGTTTTCCCATCGGATCTTGAAATATTTATTAAGATGGCCTGGCTCCTTAAATGTAAGCGCACGAGTAACAGTTCTGTCAAGACTCCTACTGCCAATGCTGGGAAGATAATGAATATGTCAATGGATCATGTGACCTTACAACTAGCTGAAATTGCGGAACTCTACGGAATTGTTTGGAAACACATAAACCTACCGTTGATAATTGTAAACTTAGGACACGTTCTGTGTTTACTGTAAAATGTAGGCCTTGAGTACATAATCTACATAGCCTACATTCTTTGTAATTGCATGGGTCTGACATTATAATTATAAGAAAGTGATTTTAATTTTATTGTATAGAATCTGCATAGTTATTTGAAAATTAATTATATCTATTTATACACATATAAACCTCATCAAAACAAAATATGGTCATCTTGTAAATTCTGGTTTTTAATATTGGCACAAAGACTATGCTAAGTGGCGATGCCGTTAATGTTTGTATTAAATTTTATGAACGTTGCCTCGGTCATAGTTATTTTTATGGCCTTATAGCTTATTAATACAAATCAAAAATTCTTCTCTAGTAGGAACCAATCTTTAAGGCGGCTGTGAAGGGCGTTGCGATTGCGACTTCGCGCTGGTACAGTAAGGTTCGCAATTATTAGCGAAAGAAAAATACTAGCTACTTGTAGAACATAATAATAATAATAAACACCTTATTACACCAGAATTGTGCTCTGGCCTCACACCTCTCCAAAGCCCGCTTACACCTAAAATTAGCTATTGCGCAGCGCCTTGCGCCTAACTTCACAGCCGCCATAAAGATTGGTTCCTACTCTACTCCACCATTTGTCGGGCAAAACTACCTGGTTACTGGTCTATAATGTCTGAGGAATAAATAGTGGACAAACATACATTTTTTAAATTTTGTACATTTGTAATCTTATAGACTAACATATATGTATATTACGCATTTTCAACAGTTATACATATATACATTTACATTCACAAATTTTGGTACTTTTGTTCAGATACATGCATAGAGTAATATTACGTATTTTCAACAATAGTTATTACACACCTACACAACACATCAAATTGATAACTTTATTTTTTTGAAGTCGGCTAACAAGAAATAAGGAAACTATCAGTAGGTTAATATACGTGGTGTCGAAAGACATCATCGTCATCATCTTAGATTCTAAGATGATAGCTTACACCCAAAACTAGTAATTTATAAATGATTCCCTATTAAAATAACAGACTATAAATATTTCTAGTCTAGTTATCGAACCTCGGTTACCGTCACTTTATTCACGCTAGGCAGTGCTTAAACACACATTATTAGGTAACTTGTCGTTTATTGTCATGCTCTAATCTGATCCTTCGGAGCATGAACCCCTTTGTTTTACTTTCAGCTTACCGTCGCCGTCACTACGTCCATAACGCGTCGTCAAAGTATTGTGTTGGTTATCACTTTCGTTGATCTCAATTGCATCAGTGAAAGTTACGTCAAATTCGATCGATGAACCTTCAGGCTATTTTATCAACAAATTAGCTTCAGAGTCAATGTGATAGGTATATATTTTTTCACAAGATTCCTATTTGTATGCGCATTGAAGCTGGTTGTAAATATACTTCATGAGTCTTATTTTCTTCTGTAGTATTAATAAAGCTCATTTTGTATTTATTCCTTTCACGATCATTAAACTAAAGCAACCTATAAAGATCTCTACCTAGTTTCGCAACTCTACCGATTGCGGCGGTTTACATGTCACGATTCATTGTTGTTTCACAACACAACACTTTTTGCTTTTTATTTGTTTGCTGGCCATTGCTGTCTTTATTGTATCCACAGACTTTGCATACGTGTCACGTCACGACCTCACGACCTAAAGTAATACCGCATTAATTTATATAAATATTCAAAGACTTATCCTTTGGAATATTTCTCTATCGCACTGGCATCTCGGTTTTTTTTTCTATCCTGGGCCTGCAGTTTCGACATATCGATAGTGATTGCTTTACAACCGAAATCGGTACATACATACAGCTGATAACTGTTAGCTTTGGCAGTTATTGTCAAAAGGTATCGATTTTCATTGGTATTTGTACAGACATTGATCATGATTGACATCGATATTTGTCAGAGACTACCAAATATCGTTATAATCAGACTTTACGACCGATTTCGGTTGTAAAGCATCCTTTGTTCCTTATTTACATCATTACTTTTTAATACCACGAAGCAACGCATAATTGATTTTTAATGTGCGCTATGCATATTTATGAATTATTGTCTCGTGGTATGACATACTCCACAACTATCTTATAGGTAGCATGAACATAGGTTTGTCTCACGGATGTGCCCATTTTAATATAACTGTATATAAATGGTAAATGCCAATCAGCAAAAGGAAACTGAGAGAAAGTTTATGACAAACCAGCTCCGGCTTATTAAATAAGCAGTTGTGGGCACTTGTTTTAGCAAATCCAACGAAGAAAGTATGAAGGCACTTGACCACTAGTTTACTGTGTAAATACATGCTATGGAAATTGGAATGTTAATGTGTTGTACGTCAGTATGTAAGAAAATAACGTCAACCAAAATAACATATCATTTGATAATATCTAGACAAGGCATTCTAACTTAAATTCCGGTCAGAAGCTCCAAGAAGTGATTGAAAATGTTAACATTATTGAAATACGTTTTCCAGGTAACAACAAACTTGATTTGACATTACTCATCAATTCAATCATAATGTTGATATATAAACTATATTAACTACTACTCAACTTTCCTATGAGATAGGCCGTACAGGCAGTAAGAATCAATAAAAACAAAAAACAGACTAAAAAGAGGCCAACATGACAAGTATATTTTTGATTTTGAAATATAAGATGCAGTCGGAAGTATGAAGAATTAGCCAGGTTTCTAGCTGATCCCATCATAGGAGAAATTAAATACATGACGCCTCCGACTGCATGTTATATTTAAAAATAAAAAATCTCTTTTCATTTTGTTTGTTTTGTATTATTATTTTATTTTACACTTTTTTTAATTTATTAGAATTAGTGAAAATGGTTGCTAACCAACTTTAAATCGATATAGATCCTAAATGGTCAATCAAAACGAAAAATTATAACAGAAACCTAAATAACGAAGATTTTTAAATACCTTTCAATAATACCCCATTTGACATAGTTCGTCTTTTTTTTCTATATGGCGTCTGGTTATCGCCATATTCTTTATAGTAGCACTCGCAAGATTAAGTCAAATCGATTGACGTAAGAATGATCAAAATCGCTCCACGCATTTGGTCTATATAGTGCCACAAAGGAACAGACATACATACATGGGTTGAAAAACACATTACCGGGCCTTTGCGGTGCGCAGTCTGGTAATTATTATGATGAGACTTTCAGTTTTATAAATCATATTTTATAAAAGAAAAATATTATAGTTTACCATCAGATCTAATGAATATTTATAGTTGATAGCAATCAAAATTACTAAGGTTTCAAACTGGGTAGGTAAAGAGAGGAACTAACTTTAAGCCCTGACCTTTGGCATATGGATGCTGTGATCATTTGGGTAGTTATTCAAAACGATCATGCAGCATCAAGCGTAAAATGAGGAATTTTAATAGTCTACTTAATTATAGCCTACGAATAGATATATGCCGCGTGGGCCCGGATTTCCTAGTCGGCTTTGGCGCACAGCGCGCTTATAATGTCACAGCACAGGCGCACACGCAGCATCGACTTGACCTTACGTTGGAGAAAGCTGGCCGCACACTATTGTATAATTTGGACATTAAACAAAACCGTGACTGACAGTCCGCTGACGAGCTGACCGTCTATTATTAGCACTTTGTGCGACTCGGACATTGGTCATTACGAGTACTATGCATTTCAAAAGATAGAGATGTGAAATCCCACTGTGCTAGTGATCCCGGTTGTTTCTATCATAATACGACGTAAATAAGTTAACGAATTAAAACTAATATTTAGTTAAGAAATATTGTGTAGGTAATTGGGTACCTACGTTTCTGAAACTTGTTGTAGAGAGAGACTACTGAGGCCGATGTAAATCGACTTGTCAGAAAAGCCAAGCCAAAAATCGTGCTTAGCACTAACATAATATCGATTAAAACAAAACTTTGTCTTACAAATCTTTGCTATTGCTACTATGTTTAGGATAAGCTGTGCTACATAACTTCATTTACTTCGGAAACCTTTCCACACACAATGCAAGAAGTTTTGCTATTCTCAGTTATGACTAACAAAATGTATGTATAATATATTACTAAGAACTTAGATACCTTATTTTTTCATTAATTGGCCAAGCGAAGCGAACAAATCAACTTGGTTTTCCAAGTTTAGCACTTTTGAACTGTTGTTCCGATCTTCATGAAATTTTGTAGATTGGTAGCTAATGCCCATTTTCATCAACAATCCCTAAATTTGACAGCTAGACAAATATAATTTTAACCCAGCTACTATTATTATATTTGTGGTAGTTTACACTAATGCGATTTCCGCTTTCCACCTTCATTTTGCAAACGAAGCCAAACGAAAACAGCATGACATGTGGTCGGTGGTCGGTCCTACACATTCCCGGCCCTAGCGGGAACCGGTCGGATATCGTTCAGTAGAACATGCCAGCGGGTTTCACACGCACAAACATACACGAGTAGTAAGGATAAGTGAAAGCAATCTGCGTCGGCGCACGCGATCTCGCACGACAAATCAATCTAACTTATTGTTGCGTATTAAAATCGAATTCGATAAGTTGTCAGATGATGTCATAAGTTAAATGGTGCTATTGTGATAATATTTTGCATGCGAAAACTTGTAAATGGTGTATAGTTTAAGTTTTAGTTTAATTTTTAATATGTACCACTGTTCTTTTTCCAAATAACATAAAATACAATAATTATTTACCCTTGAAGTTGCTGTTAAATGGTAACTGATGCTTATTCTTTACAATCTATAAATAACAGAAGCAAATCCCTAATTCCCCTAGGGGATGCATGCGGGAATGTAAATGATGCATAATAAGGCCTTAATTTCTTTTACAATGAAGGCCATGGCAAGACAAATTAAAAACTTTATGAAAAAGAAAATAAAAAAATTGAAAACATGGCAACTTGTATAATTCTTTAACAATACAAATTATTAATGTATAAAAAAAACAAAAACAAAAAAAGACTTCTAAAGTAAGTTTTCGAACCAAAAAAATAAGAAATGTAATTAATAGTAAACTTAGTAGCAAAAAAGTGCGGACTGGTGTCTGCAGAGTGTATTACGAGTATTTACGAGTAATTTAAAAAACAACAGTACACTTACACACAACGTACTTCACTCAGACATTACAGTGAGCTGCAATCCTGTAAAAACTGACTCGTGGGGCCAAATTACATGTGTTTGGTCATCCGTCGCATTAACCAGACTGTAACGACATTTTAAATACGAGGGTGGCCTTTCTGAGATTTGGTGCAGTTTGGATTCCGATAATAATAACAAAACTAAAGATTAAAGCGCGATTAGTATGACATCAAGCCTTGGGGATCTAAAGCGTGTATGGTAGGGCGGGTCTAAAAGTTCAATTTTACGTATATTGCCTCATAACTTCGTACGTACCTATAAAATCCTGGAAATGGCTCGAGTAGTCTTTCTTTCAACTATACATAGTAATATTTGGACTCGGCCAGAGTATATATTTACTCCTGGTATTGACGATTTAAACGTGGGGTAAAGTGGTCCTTTTATGGATCAGCAGGTTGTAGTAAAAAGAACAAAGATAATTAGAATTAAATAGAGCAAATGAATATAATACTAATGTATATTTCTTTTAGAAATTATATCCTATAAATTGCATTGTGACTAACCCTAACTATGGCACAATATTGCAGTCTTAGTAACAAGTATAGTATTAAGTGTTAGTTTTAGATATAGGCATGGTGGACCTTTTTACCTGCGGACCTTGAAGCCCTACACCCTACAGCTCTGCCCTACATTCGTTGAAGAATTTGATGACGCTTTTTGCTTTTTCTTTCTAATGATAAGACACATTGATCTACGACATTTGACGCTCTTTCCATACAAATTATGGAGGAAATCATTCGCAATGTGTCACCGCTGAGAAACAAAGAACACCAGAAAGTTTCTTTCTACTTTCCGTGATCTAAAAAGAATCCGAACTGGAGTCCGTATCTAGGAAATCGTTTGTTTTGTAGAGACAATTAAATCTTAGAATGCCTACATCAGTGCACCTAACCAATTTCCCTTTGAAAGAGCTTTTCAGAGGGAATGGTGAGGCACATAAGTACAAAGCAAAGATTTTGGGTTCACGCTATGGATGATGCCCACGATATGGCTGTTCTACATACATATAGGATAACTTCGCATTTTTAAATGCCTGCTTGCTGTAATCTGTATTTTTTTCGCCTAATTAGACCATGTTTACAGATTTACCAATGAGAGAGAAAACATGACAATATTGTAATGCGTGCGTAAAGTTCCACAAATCGAGAGCAAGTGGCAGAAATGAATAGAAGTCAGGATTGGAAAACAAGTAGTTTTGAAAGAAAAGTAGCTGATTTGATCAATTTCAGGAATTGGGTTGATAAAAAGCGGATTTTCTCAAACATAATATAACGAATGTTAGAAGCGGGACCTAGAGCGTTACCCTAAGCGAGTGATGCTTTATGTGGCTTGATTAACCGCCTGTTAGACGAACTAACTATTGACCAACGGCGATTTAGACGAACTCCAATAGCAAATAAAGTCTTTTGGCGACTTTTCTTCAAAGATTATGTACATTCAATACAAAGTGCAGTCGTGCAGTTATTGAAGCTGATATTATAATTATTATTATTGCCCCTATACCCTATACATAGCAGAGTACGACTGCTAATGGCTAATAATTAGTTGTCAATTAAATTAGTGTTATACAATATTTTTTACTTTGATTATCTACTTAATATATTTTTAAGTATCTTTGACTTTTTCATCAGTATATACTAAAAATAAATTTTTTGCTAATTTAAAATTACCAAGTTAGGTCAGGAATATGTACAGTGGGTAAAACTTTTAATTGCAGATTGTGTGTAAGGATAGATAATAGTTCTATTGTGTTTTCACAAAATTTGCATAGCTATTTCTCAGTCTCACGTATTATTAGCAAAAAATGCGCTTTATATAATTTATAATTCTCTATTTAGATACAAGGATACCTATTTGCCCGTCCTTCTTCACGCAACATAAACTTGATAAAAACTTTTCAGTCAAACGAACAAAACATTACATCATGTACCTACCTACCTATAGAAGCAAGTTATCGAGGGCACGGACTTCACAAAGTTACATTCACTGGTAAAGTCCGTCGCCCTTATATTTTTGTATGAGGACAAAGTTTCGCAATGGCAATTTTAGTAGGCATTGCTTACCTATCACAGCTTAGTAAACGGAGGTTAAAGCTATCTAATATCAGCTTGCCAGGGCGACGGGCGCTGACGGTGCCTATGCACGCTGGATTTTTCGCATAATAACCGAGAATTGTTCATTGTTCAACTCACCTTGGGTCAGAGCCGGCGCGAGAACTGCGCTCCAAATAAAAAGACAAACACACACCAACATTTTCAAATGAATGTCTTATATTTTTTATAACCGTCACCTGCTCATGGCATCACGCACAACACTCATACACATGGAAGAAAAATAAATTCTGAATTTAAAATTCCGCACGAAAGTAAAAGTTTGACATTTGATATCGAACGCAAGCTCGTGGAGGATACGCTCGCGCGCAGAGCGTCGTGTTTGGCGTAAGGCAGCGGCGGACTGGTGGCTGGCCAGCCGCCCCCACTGCTGTCCGCCTTTCACCGTTACAATTCGTAACCAGAAAGACTGCGTTGAGCAAGGCTGTATGGCGATTGACATTCAACAAAAACGGCCCGTTTGCTATACGGAAATAGCGTGCTTACGCGCCTGTAATGGTCCTGGGAGAGGCTGTGGCCTGCTCTATAATAGTAACGCTCCATTGTTATTCAGAACGTGGCTAACATCAACAGCTTTTCGGTACCACGCAAGTTCTACTTATTGGATAAAAAATCTATATACTTATAATAAAACTGTAACGGTCCAATTCTGTACATTGAAGATATTTAGATATATTTTTTGGAGGGTACTCTCTGTTCGATACTGACGCCAAAACTGTTTATTTTTTTATTTTTGTCTGTCTCTCTGTATGTCTGTCTGTCTGTCTGTATCTTGGCTAGGCATCACGCCGAAACTACTCAAAAAAATTAAATGAAACTTGGTATGATTTGACTTTATACTACAAGGTAGGACAAAGAATACTTTACATCCCGAAAAATTAAAAGGTTCCCGCAGGATAGGGGTTGAAAGTTATTTAAAAGAACACGTATCACGCTGAAACTACTGAACGGATTTATTGCAACTTGGCACAGTCATAGTTTATATAATGCGTAAAAATTTGAAATACTTTTTATCCCGAAAACATAATTTTCCTGCGGGATAAAATCCCAAATTCTGTAAATTGAAGATATTTTGTTATTTTTTTTGGAGGCTGTTCGTTATTCAATACTGAAGCCAAAACTGTATTTTAAATTTTTGTCTCTCCGTCTGTCTGTCTGTCCGTCTATCTATCTGTCTGTATCTTAGCAGCGCATCACGCCGAAAATACTCAATGAATTCAAATGAAACTTGGTATGATTTGAGTTCATACTTCGAGGTAGGACAACGGATACTTTTCATCCCGACAAATTAAAGGGTTCCTGCAGGATAGGGGTAGAAAATTATTTAAAAGAACACGTATCACGCTGAAACTATTGTAGAGATATTGATACAACTTGGCACAGGCATAGTTTATAAGATGGGTGAAAATTAAGGATTCTTTTTATCCCGAAAACATAAATAGTTCTGGTCCAAATTGTGTACATTAAAGATGTCGTATTTTTATATGTTTCTCTATATTCGATAATGAAGCCTAAACTGTATGTTTTTTCATTTTTGTCTATATGTGTTGTATAGTTTGAGTTCATACTACGAGGTAGGAAATAGGATACTTTACATCCCGACAAATTAATGGGTTCTCGCAGGATAGGAGTTGAAACTTATTTAAAATAACACGTACCACGCTGAAACTAACGGACGGGTTTTGATGCAACATGGCACCGTCTTAATTTATATGATGTGTTAAAATTGAGGACACGTTTTATCCCAAAAAGGAAGGGGTTTCTGCGGGATATGGGTCCAAAGTTATGTTAATATTGAAGTGATAAATATAATTTTTGGAGGGTTCTCTATATTCGATACTGAAGCCAAAACTGTTTTATTTTTTATTTTTGTCTGTGTCTGTCTGTTTATCTGTATCTTGACCGCACAAAGCACCGAAACTACTGAATGAATTCAATTGAAACTTGGTATGATTTGAGTTCATACTACAAGGTAGGACATTGGATACTTTTCATCCCGAAAAATTAAAGGGTTACCGCAAGTGAAAGTTTTTTAAAAGAACACGTATCACGCTGAAACTACTGGACGACTTTTTTGATGCTAATTGACACAGTCCTATAACTATACTTATAATAAAGCAATAGGTACAAAAAACGCTGTACAAAGAAGATAAATATGCTCTTGGGTGCTTAAAAAAGCTATTGGACAAGAATATAACAACTTTTTGAATAGTGTCTTTCTGTCTGTTCCTCTGTATGTTTGTTTGTTCACGCATCACGTAAAAACTCCTAGACCGATTGCGATGCGATTTTCATTGTTAGATAGCTTAGGGTTTGATTTAAAAACTGGTGTAATTGTTCTCTCAATCCGGTGAGTTAGAAGCCGAGCAATTAATAAAAGTATTTTTGACGGCTGAAGAAATTTTGATCAAATGTTGGTATATTGGTCCTGAAATAGCACATTATTTAATAGTACTTTGAACCTAAAAAAAAGACCACGCGTGTGAAGCCGCGGGTACAGCTAGTAGCAAAATAAAAATGAGAATAATGGTTGAGAGATGCAGTCCCCGCATCCGTGCTATTCGTGCGGGAAGTTATTTTTTTTCCAGGATATAAAATATCTGTATATACACAGACTATCTACCTACAAAATTTAAGTCAAATCCATTTATAGCTTGACTATGGTACTAATAATATCCAAGCTTCATAAAATACCCAAAATCGCAAACTTCTAGATGCATGACTTGAATACCATTGAAAATATATCAAATAATTAATTATAAGAGTAATTCAATGATTAAGTTATAACCATCCGCCAGCCAAACATATCAATATGTTTGGCCGGCGAACGATGAATTGTCCATTCAAACGTAATTCCAAAATCATTTGTAATTGAAGCATTATCTCCACTATATTAATATATTATTTGGATTTGGACAGTATTTACCTAGGTTCCCAACTATATTCAGACTATAGTTTTCAAAATATTTAGGTAAAATACTTACCTGAAAAGAAAGCGAATTGTATTTTAGCCGAGAAAATAAGGATATTGCAATATTTGTTTACATTTCTTTTTAGTTAAAAATAGTGCAACTATTTTTGCGTTATTTTTTTACATAATTTGATAATGTAGTCAATTTTGGCCCCTACGGGATAACGCGTGTCTAGAATTAATTATTGTGTCAAATATCTTTTAGTTTCTTATAGTAGCATACAAGAAAGCGACAATAAACAAATTATTTCCAAAAATGTACCTAGTTATAAAATAAAGAATGGCCAAAGTATACTAGGATCAACACTGGACACCATAGAGCATTGGGTAGGTACCTAATAATTTTATGGAACCACCTCTTCTAAATAAAAGACTAATCTGTGGGATTTTTATAGCTTTAATAAAAGTGACAAAATAAGATTGAATTAATTACATATATTTTTTTATCAATTATTAAATATTCCCGGGCTCGTCCACATAAAAAAATATGGTGAAAAGGCATGATCATTTAGTATATAATTTATTTTGACCGTTTCATTCACAAGTGTTGTTACTCAATTAAACAATCATTAAAAAACTGCGATTTATTTTTGACACACAGGGATCACAAAAAATATACGGTACAAATCACAAATGAACCCTATTAATATGTATGACGTATGACACATTATATTTTAGGTTATAGAAAATTACCGGTTGTTTTAGTTTAATATTTACTTGGTTAATGTGTTTGTTATGTGTTGACCTAATATGTATGAAATTCAACGCCAGTTTATGGGAATTGAACATCTTACGCCTGTCTAAAAGCAACAACCGGCGCGAGCGGCGCGGGCGCTAAGAAACAATCAAACTACAGTAGTCGCAGTGGAAGTTTGAGTCTCGGAAATGGTCTGCAAATCGCTGCGCAAAATGCTATTTTTCAGGCGCTGTCCCAATGTTGATGGTGAAGATAGCATTGTATAACTGCCTGCTCACTCGCTAACGTTTTTTGCATGTTCTATCTCGCACTTACTTTATGCTATTTTATCCTCAGAGCAGTACCTGGGATCTGCGCAATCGTTCATAGAGCCTAACTTCATAAACACAAAGATCCGCTGCGACTAATGTAGGTACCAAAGTACCTAAATGAAAGTAGGGGGCCCGGAAGCGATAGTCAATTCAAAAATTCACAAAATATGCAGTCTAGAAAGCCAATGTTTTAGCTTAAGCTTAGCAAAACATTATAGCTATATTCCCTCCTAAACCTATTTGGCCGAAGATAAAAGATATATTAATTGTAATAAAATTTACTTTAATCTGTCCTCTAGTAATGTATATTCATTATTAAATGTTTTCTAGACATCAAATGCACATAGATGCTAATACAAAGCAACTGTCGGTTATAAAATAGACACAAATTGTAAACAAATATCTACTAAGCGCCTAGTGCACCCATAAAATATATTATCTATGTAGAGATATATATAGATATATACTATACTTCTATACTTATAATAAAGCAGTAAGTAACAAAAAGTCCGTACAAAGAAGAAAATAAAAAAAAATGCTCAGACTTAGCATGAGCTATTGATAAGTTATATTTATGAAATCGTGTCTGTCTGTCTATCTGGATGTTTGTTCGCGCATCACAAAAACTACTGCACTGATTGAATTGAGATTCACTGTTTTGGATAGCTTAGGATTTGACTTAAAATCTGATGGACTTAGAATCTCGTGCGATAAGTAGAAACCAATCGATAAAAACTATTTGACAGCAGAACGAATTTTGATATAAGTGGGTATTTGTACTTTATAGGTACAATACAATACAATAACACTTTACTGACACACAGTTAAACAAATTACAAAATAGAAATAACATAAGCAATTGGTACAATGGGCGGTCTTATCGCTCATAGCGATCTCTTCCAGACAACCTTAGGATGGAAAGAGGTTAATTGCTAATAAGGGTCGGTAGTGTGGCAATATTACATTTCTATACAAATTTAATGTAAATAAATAAAATATAAAATAAACTACACAGTAATAGTTATTTAAATACTACGTTAAAGTATATAGCTATAAGTAATTATAAACTTACATATAAATGTATAATTATACATATATAAATACATATCAAGTCAGTGCTGGGATATAGTGGAAGCCTGTGAGGATCTGGTATATACTTTTATCCTAAGGGTGTCCACGCGGGCAAAGCCGCGGGCACATCTAGTCATGTACCTATACCGTCCTGTTTCTCTGGATTAAAATAAAATGGGAATAATTAACCTAGGTTAGTCGCAAAAATATAAGTATACGAGTAGAAAAAAATAAATAAAAAAAATAAAAAAAAATAGTCGCAAAAAAATATGCTATAAAATCAATAGGTATAATAATAATAATAATATAAGATATAAGGCTGTTTGCACCTAAGTCTAAATTACTTAATTTTTATGTTATTTGTTAATAATCAGACAATACAGATATATTTATAGGATTTCCAATAGGATCTATATATTTATATATATAAAGTGGTCCATTTCAGATTTAAGATATACATAAGAAGGTACTATATACTTGACTGCGGGCACATAATGTGTTCCATTGTGTATAAAGAAGTTTGCTACGGAACCTTACGTCCGATAAATATACCCTACTCTTTCCTGAGCTATAAAACACGCAGCCTTTTACAATAATTATTTAAGAATTGGGATAAATGGTACATATCAAAAAATATATTATTTTTCGAAAAAAATTGTATGTTACATTTCATAATTAAAAATAATCAACAAATCTTAAGTTTTTGTTGCAAATAATAAAATAAACTATGTAATTTTAAAACTTTCTGAATGCATAAATACTTAATTTGTAATACGATTCCACTACTGGGAAGCAGTCTACAGTTACCTACTTCTACGTTAATATGCTTAAATAGGATACTTATCTTGTGCTCTTAAAGACACAAAAACTAAAAAATGTGAACGTACCTACTTGGAAGCTGTTATAAAAAAAAAGTGAATACGATCTTAAATTTAACTTCTTTTAAGAACAAATTAAAAGGGATCTTTGGGAATAGATTTGAGTAGCTACAGCTCTTTTTATATTAAGTACAGTAAACCAAAATGCTGGCCTTTACTTTTCCCAAAGACTAAGCATTGTCATACAACGTGGCAATGCTGCCAACATTTTGGGAACGCTGCCCACTGGCAGCGGATTATTAGACTAGTTTTAGGTTAGTATAGTACAGTAAATAAATATAAAATTTCATAGTATAGTATAGGTAGCTACTTATAAAATAATGCATCATTTAACTTAGCGTTTAGCGTTAATAATAACAGATTCCTATTCTTACCGTATAACATAGACTTAATATAGTAAAGTCCCCAATTGGTTTGGGGACGTTACTTATTACAATAAGTTGTTGGCACGCACTTTTGTGTCTTACAGTTCTTAAATATAATAAATAAAAATAATTTCTTTACCTTTTACATCATTTCTTCATTTTCAAGGTAAAGTTTTTTAAAGACCTTAATGTTTTAGTCACATTGCACTTTATTTGACACTTTAGTCCATTTTCGCACCATACTTTACTTGTAGTCTAGCACCCACCGCCCTAAATCTACCTTAACCCATCCCTCTCTCGCAATTTGATTGTTAAATCGTAATTTTTTTAACACATAATTTTTACCATTCGGGACGGATGTTTAAAAGTCATCGGTAAGTCCGTGATGGTCTAGTAAAAACGTCTATTTTTATCTCAAGAAAAATCGATCCAAAAGGAAACTACCAATACAGGCAGTATCAATTTACGATCTTATATATAAAAAAGTGTAAATACCAGTACAGTACATATATAAGAACGTAAATTAAACGAACTTATGTACATATTATATAAAAGACTTACTCTTCCAACATAGGATTTAACAATAATGTATAAACACCAATACGAAACTCTAAAGTTAAGGCAATAATATAGTGCTTGCCATACTAGGTACAAATTACCTACACAGATGTTTTGTGCGTTATTTCTATTACCTACATTAATAAATATAGCAAGCAAACATTTAGTTTACAACACCGACTAACCCACTAAATAAAATAGTTTGAGTCTAAGTTAGGTCTAACTAGGAATTCATAATTTATGTGAAGTGAATGTTCTGAGTACCTACCTACAAAAAAAAAGGCAATCGTTAAAATTAATAAAATAGAATAGGTAATTATGGTAATAATACTCACAAAATCATAATGCTTTGATAGAAAGGTACACAGCTACTAATCACAAATACATTTATGTATCTAATTGATATACAAAATTATCCTAATATAATCAATACTGGATAAAATCTCTTAGAACTTTTATAAAATACCGGTTATAAAAATCCGGGTTTATTATCTTATAGCATAAAATGACACTTCCCCAATTGCACTATAAAAAAGGGGGTGCAGTAGCCCCCGTTTAAACCAGCACTTTCTCTGCCCGTTTTAACAATTTGAACCATTTGAGAGCGTCCGGCGCACTGTACTAATCTTGTCAGCACCACAGAATAAATAATAGTACAAGTAAGCACGTCAAAACTGCCCACGTTATGGCATAATGGTTGAAATGAGACATCAACACGAAAAAAATACACTATTAAAACCATGACCGTGATAAAATAGACTTGTCGGTAAAAGTTTACGCCACGTACAATTTGATCTGGTCTTGGAACCCTCGTTCGCTCTGTGCTGGAGCTTAGGGTACCGTTGTTACCTCCAGAACTTCTTATTTCCAACAATGTGCCCAATTTTTATCATAGTATGGACTTATGGACTTTCCGGGCGCTGCAGCCCCTTTTGTAATATATACTTAACTCCACACCTTTTTTTAAATTTACTTAATCTTACCTTGTACTATTATTTACTCTGTGGTCTTACGTAGACTTTTTTGTAAACTTTTTCATATTTCATATGTAAGCTAAAAAATGACACCAAAATTTGATTTCAGGAGCTTATAGTCACAGAGTCAGTTCGGTGATGTCATATTTAATTTTTGTCAAAAGATACAGTAGGGGCGTAACTCGTGATTTAGATAGGGAAGCGTATTGAAATAGTACTGTAACATATGTACTGTGGTTTTGATTTGGGTATTATTGTAGAGATTCGATTCATGAAAATACGAGTATATGTCAATTTTCATATTTAATTTCCTTTGATCATCTATAGTCAAAGTAAATAATGTGATCAATATGAAAATTGACCGTTCAACTGGTTACAAATGTTCGAATTCATTGTCGTATATGTCACTTTAATAAAATGACTAAAGAAGAAAATTACTCCTTTTGGCAAAATCGCAGCAGGTTTAGTACCCAGTTACCCAAATGCTATTTCTATGGAATCAATTTTCCACAAATCTGTCTTATGAGAACCCGGAATAACGAAAGCAAAGTACATTAGCGTCAGATCATTATGTATTTGCAGATTTTCAAACAGCAAGGAAACGGGCGATTACGTCTCTCTGTGACGTAGAGTCAGCGCCACAGATACTGCCGGATTCTAAAAAAAAAACACCATTTTACTTTATTTATAATTCAACCGAGGAGGTCTTCCTCTCCCAGATGTCGCACTGCAAGTACCTGGCAAAGGCCTACAATTCCAACGTATAGGTATCTCTCGAACCACCGGCCCCAGACGAGCGCGGAGGACTCGATGCCATTGTGTGATGCATAATGTGGACTCGCACGTCCCCGATCGGAATCTTGTAGTCGAACGCCCTGCGATGGCGGTTGTTGTACGGCGCGGTCATGCTGCTCTTGCAGCAGCAATAGTAAAACAGGTGTGAGAAAGCACGTCTGAAGTTTCTATTCAACCCGCTATATAGAAAGCTCGTAATTATCGAACGAGATAAACCGAGCCAAACGCAGTTGTAGAAACTGCTATCGGTGGTACGAGGGTATTTGTTTACTATTACCAAATACGGCAACCAAGCGAGTACAAAAAAACTGTAGCAGAATATATTCAGATTAATGAAACTGTAATCGCGGTCGAATTGCTGCGAGCGTTTGTATTGGATTTCTCTACGGGCACGAGCGCGGACCATTAGAGAAGAGGAGACGAGGAATATAACAGTGCATAGAAACGGGATACCGTGGAGGACCAATGAGGTTACTAATCGGAAAGTGTAGTTGCCGAAGGTTTCGCGAGTACAGTAGTCGTAGTCCAAGCCGAGGTACACGCCGGTGCCGGAAGCCGCGAAGCTGACGGCGAACAGAAGGAATGTGACGAGGCCGACGGGGATGCTCAGGAACCGTTTGTAGCATGCGCGAGACCTACATAGCCGCATGTAGGTTTCAAGGGCGACCATCTGAAATGCCACAGAAATCACTCATCATTATACTATGTAATGTAAATAGAAGTGTAGTGGTAATGTTCTTCTACAAGAGCCCACTTAATAAGTTACTACCTTATTATTTATTCGTAGGTTCCTACCTTTGCCAGATATTCAGCCATCATGCAGTAAAGTATTCAGGTTTAAAGATCGCAATGATCCAGCAAAATTACGGGGCATTTGAGTCAGACAAATTTCGAGCGTGAAGCAGTGCCGCACAAGATTTTGCCATCGAAAGTTCTGGGTCGCACTTGGTTGGTTGTATATAGGCAGAGATCCCACTAACCATCAGACGAGCGGCCTGCTTGTCGTTTCCGTTACTTGTTTATGAAAAACACTACAAACATGTTAATAGTTTTACTAACTTACAGTGAAAAGTAGGCTGTAGGTGTACGTTGAGGCTTGGGTCAGGAACTGCAATGCATAGCATACCGCTGGTAGCTCCCATACTTGTGAAATCAGTACGACGGCTGCTGTTGGCATCACTCCAGTGGTGATGATCAAATCAGCCAACCCCACACAGGCGAGGTACACATTTCCTAAACAGAGATAAAAATGTATTAAAAACCAAAGCAGTGCCGGACAGCTAGCTTGAATAAAGGTCGCAGCCACCGCGCCTGCCGCGTCGTTTTGGTAAATCTGATAAATACTTTGTAATTTTGTTCAGTCAGGCGAAACAGCTTAATAAAAAACTGTTCATAACTGTTGTATCAAACGTGAGCTAATTTCTGTGGCGGCTATCTTTTCTACTTCACTATATGCACGACCTTCTTGCACGCCTTCGCTGTGAATATGTGTTCTGTGGTTTAACTTTGTTTACAAAATTATTAGGCAAGTTGATTTTGTGATAATTACCGTCTGTTCATGTATTTAATGCTTTGAAGGTGTTTGTTTCTACATGAAATAGTTAATAGTGTGATTGAGTTTGAAAGTTTTCTATGCAATGAGCTATAAAACTTGCGAAATTTGTGGTTTGCGATCTGTTAGAGCGATGGGGCAAAAACGAACATTTATGGCTAAATTTCCACTGAATAAAGATAGGTAAGTGGTAAATCTATTCGGGAATCTACTAAGTACAAGAAAATAATGATTTTTCTTGCATAATATTCAACAAAATAACAGCCTTGCTAGCACTAGTGCGGTGCCGGTGTTATCAATATTGTTTCTAACCCGTTATTCGACATTTGGTTCCTAATCTTATTCTAAGTCCTTCTGCATTCCACGCTATATAATAGTAAACGTAGTAAAAGTATAAATTTAGAATACCTAATGTCGCGTAGCCTAAAACCGCTTAATCATCTAATTTTCATTAAAAAACTTATTTTCAGGTGCAAAAACTGGATACAAGTGACCGATATAGAGGACTTGACATACATACCGATCGAAAAGCTGCATGAATTAAATATTTCTGTGGCAAACATTTTCGAAACACCGACTACAAAAAGAAACAACCCAATTTAAAAAAAATGCTACTCCTTAACTGCTATTAATCACGGACCACTGCTAGTTTGTAATATTAAGTAAGGAGTAAGGAAGATTAGACATTATTTTAAGGGAAAAAGACACAAATTGTGTTGTGTACTGTATAATGTATTATTTTTGTTTGTAATAAAAACCACATGCTTAGAAAAAACATATAATTATTATAAACCCCATATAAATTAAAATATTCCTAATACGTTTTTTTTCTCAAAATATCGATATCGATAAAAATGTGCTATGTTTGCAGACATCCTTTTCTGTTTGTCATGTTGGCTAACAAGCTCGATATAGAGTGTTATTATCTATGGTCATTAGTTTTGTTATGTTGCACTTATTCTCAGCGCTCGTTTTAAAAATTCACAACATCCGTTCCAATATACGTCAGTCCCGTCTCTTCTTACGTAGTATTTATATACTCTTTGATTTTGTTTAGAACGAGAGGTCTATTCTGTCTAAAAGAGAGTATCTAAAGAAAGAGTTTTTAGCTATTGTATGTGTCGTAGTAATATCACAGAATTTATAACTTCATGATGTGGTCGATAATTTCATGAAAAGGTTACATTTCATGAAATAGCCAGCTAAAACTGACTATAAGTGATCGTTGAATGAATTTCAATTCTAGTTTGATCATATGATTAAATATCATTAATGTACGGTTTTCATGGCTAAAAAACAGCGAAGGCTCCTTCTATTTTACGATATGATCATGTTTGTTATCAAACATGATCATCATGATGTATCATGATGTACCCGTGCGTTTAGCTGTTCATATCGTCTAACGATATTTATTAATTCATCGGGCCAAACCATTTCATGATATCACCGATAATTTCATGAAATATAAATATTTAATGATGTGGCTAACTATTTCGTGATATGATCAATTGAGTCACCCCGTTTCCAGTAGTCATCCCGTTGCAATTTGCACTGTCTGACTGAGTAAACAAAGTGCCAACATGGGTAAAGTCATTCTTCAGGTACTCACCAAGTTTTTTTAGTGGATGTTCAATGAAGAAACTTGAAACGAAGAAACCATTTATGATGGTTCCGATAACTGTGAAGAAGATTATAAGAATGAGCCTCCACAGAGTAGGCCACTCATTGTTGAGAATTAGGGGAGAGTACGTCCTGTTGCTGCTATAGGCGAGTAAGCGCCTAAGGCCCACCGCGTACATAGGGCTGTCTGGAGCTGAAAATTATAATACGTAAGATTTAGTTACATAACTATTTACGTATTAGTATGTGATTATTGAAAAAAAAAACTTATTTCTTTTGACTCTCTTTACTTAATGATTTAGGTGAAGATGTGGTATGACTAAAAGCAACACTATTTTATTCTAAATTAAATCTCCATCGAAATTGGACGAGTAGAGAGAGAATAAGTTGAGTTGAGGGTAAGCTTGATCAAGGAAAGTAATGAAGTGGGGTCAATAGTTCACAAGCCTTTAAGTCGGCCGTTCACCGAAATCCTGGTATAGATGAAATGTTTGAGCACAAGAAGGTGCTTGAAGGTGGAAGCTAGCCATAACAAACACAAATTAGGTAAGTACAATATTTAAAGATGTTTTTGTTCGTATCGGAACTTCATGCTGAGTTATGTGCTGTATTACATCGCTCCGAGCTTTGGAGGGCACGTAAAGCTGTCGGCCCCGGCTTTTATTGATTAATATCAGTCGTTAAGCCATATCAGAGGTTTCTCGGGTGGCCTGACAAACTCTGACACCAGAGGCCAGCACCTCATACGTCAAACTGCTGATTTCTTGAAGGTTGATTGATTTAGAAACCTCGGCCAAAGGCAAGGCGTCCGATCCCACACCCAACTCAACAATCAGTACAAAAGGTTTAGGATTAAAGAAAGCAACTAAACTACAAAGTTGAGAGAAAGCCCAGACAGAGTTGGTCGTTTGCTCGAAGGGTTTATGTTAACCTTTCTAACATTGTCAACATAAATGAAAGACTGGAGAAGTTCGGCGGGAAAACGAAATCAAGACGTAGTTTTGCTTTGAATTATTTTCTCAAACTTGCGTTTCTTCCTAATCCATACCAATATATAAAAGTGAAAACGTTTGTTTGTTTGGGGAGTTTTAATCCGATAAGGGCTGGATGGATTTTGATGAAATTTGGAATGGAGATTAGCTTATACCCTAGACTAGAATAAAACATAGGATAATGTTTATCCCGGCAAATAGTAAGTTTCCACGAGTAAACTGGAAAATGTTGATTACTCGCAGTAAGGAGCGGTTGCTATGGAAATGAATAACAAGCAACAACAAGCAACAAGCATAAATACAAAAATATATAACCCCCGAATCCTCACCCCCATTATAGCTAAGAAGCATCTCGATCACATAAAAAACCGCAGCTAAATTGGTCCATTCATTTGAAAGATGTGATTCTCACCCCCCTTTTTCCAACTCCCCCCACCCCCCATATAGCTAAGAACCGAGATGGTTCCATCTTGATCACATCAGTTTTCAAACATAAAAAAACCTCATCAAAATCGGTCCATTCGTTTGGGAACTACGATCATCACCCTCATCCCCCCCACTCCCTTCCTTCCCCATTATAGCTAAGAACCATCTCGTTTACCTCAGCTTTCAAACATAGAAAAATGCAGCTAAATCGGACCATTCGTTAGTAAGCTACGATTCGCACCCCCCCCTCCCCTCCCCTCCCCCCCTCCCCTCCCCCTCCATCACCCCATTATAGCTATGAACCATCTCATTTACCCCAGCTTTAAAACATAAATAACCACAGCTATGCACTAGTCATGCGTTACGTTACATAATTATTACCATCCTTTGCGTCGTGCAGTAGGGTGAAAAGCAGAGAACCTGGAGGAAAGGCGTGCCGAAGAGGTAACTCAGCAGACGCAGCGAGTGAAATTGGATGCAGAAAGAATAATAAGGATCATATTTTCGTGGTCCTATTTTTGCTATCCACATCCATACCAATATATAAAAGTGAAACGTTGTCTGTTTGTTTGTTTGTTTGGGGACCTTTCACACGATAACAGCAGGACGGATTTTGATGAAATTTGAAATGGAGATAGCTTATACCCTGGAATAAAACATAGAATACTTTTTATCCCGGAAAATTGTAAGTTTCCACGGGAAAACTGGAACATGCTGAATACTCGATGTAAGGAACGGTTGACATGGAAACGAAATAACAAGTCTATCAAAAAACATCAAGAGGGTTGGTGCCACAGATTAAGTATACCAACAACAAACCACAGAGGCCATAACCAAGAAGTCTAAGTCTACTTTTGCATTGGTTTTTAATATCCTAGAAGAACATCGGATGCTTTTTTCGCGATAAACTGTAGTCCGCGTGGACGAAGTCGCGGGCGGGTAAGCTAGTTTATTATAAACATGTAATATACTATTCAGAAAGTACGCATTATGTTTTTTAGCACCAAATAATTCTCCCATTATTAGTTTGAGATGTATTTAACAAAATGTGCTGTGCGTGTGTGCTCGCACGGCGCTGCGAGCTTTCAATTATATTTACCTAGAAGGTACGCTTTATTTTTTTTACGCTCGCCCACCGCGTGCATGCTAGAATGCACCGTATCACAACGCGCGAGAACTTCCATTGCTCTAACCGTTTCAGAATCGCTCTGTCCCTTTTTCGCTCGGTAGGGTTGTATTAAGATATGACTAGGTACTTGTACTACTAATTATTCTGTGATATGTTATGACTTAGATATTGTAACAGAATAAATACGTAATAATATATTATGTTATTACTTATTATTATAAATTAAAGTGTGTTATACTTACGTTCAAGCGTGCTTGTACAGTGTTCATAAATATTCGAAGCAGTTCAAGATAAGTTACAAACCGTATAGTCCAGCTTGTGCATTAAAATGATCAGCCACCATAACAGCGGCTGCCGCTTCCGCCAGTAAAATTTTGGATATTTTTCGTGCCCCGTCAAAAACTGAAATTATCATAAACAGAATGCTCATATTTTGAGTGAGTAAGTCAGTATTTGTATCACGATTACTTTTACTGCAATTTTTCGCACACCGCAACGTAAATCTTGCTTGCTTGTCGTATGAGATAGTTCTGGCCTCCCTCAGGTTGTCAGATGCTCTTATTTTGAGCAGTATTTGTATCAACTTTTACTGCAATTGGTCGCACACCGCAACGTAAATCTTGCTTGCTTGGTTTATGAGATATTTCTGGCCTCAGGTGTCCGTGTTTGTCAGGCTGCCTGAGGATATCTTACAATGGACCATTGACTTGGTAGTAATAATTCAATACTTTGGACTAATAAGATTACATCAAGTGAAGAGCCAACCTCTGGGAAAAACATTGCTCTAGTGTAAGAAATGTAATATATACTCAAACTCTATATGTCTATGACTCAAAGATTACATTCTTGCGGGAACCACTCAAGTCCTGACAGTACATAACCTTGTCAAGCGTTTTATATTGTCTCTGCAGGTTATCGATCCTCACGACTGTTAACTTCAAAGGGAATAAGGTTGCTAACGTAGTATTTATATACTCTTTGGTTGCTAATGTAAAAAGCTACTTCATTTTTTCAAGGAGAATAAATAAGTAAGAACACGGCCTTTGCTTCAGGTAAGTACCTATGTCTGCATAAAATTATTTTGCCTATTCGGTCTGTGTAACCCTTTTGAATACAACGTACCCAAAGAGTATATAAATACTACGTAACGCTTAGACTATTTATATATATATATATATATATATATATATATATACCTAGGAACGCCTAATTATACCGGCTAGATAGTTTAACCACAAACCTTATTTAGAAAGAAGGTATCTCGTTAGGATTAATTGGTTTGGGGTTTTGGCACAGTATTACAACATTTCCCTAGAGGGCAGCAGATATGTCAAGCTCAATAAATTGTAACACTGATATGACCAAGATGACCACAGATGCCCCTACGTTTTACTTAATTTTTAATAATTTAAATATAATTTAAGTAGCATGTGAGAGTTATTTAAACCTACTCTTTCAGGTATACATCTAATAACTGTAGCGACGGCTAAGTGGCGAGCCGTCAGTGCGTGCCAACACTGCGGACCCCAAGAGACTCCCTGGCACATAATATCATATACACAGAAAAAATATCTTGAAGGCTCAATTCGGACCCTAGGCTCTACAGCGGGGCTCAATTAGTTAAGCCGTTTGGACTTTTCTTTTCCCATATCGCAACTAGTTGTGTAGATTAGAAAAAAAAACTCGAAGGCTCAATTCCAAAAGTAATATCAACGGCACCACTGGTTTTATGTACTTAGTTATACATTTTTACCTACGATGTAGTGTCATCAGTATCATTGATGGTACTAGCGACGTTGTGTCAGTGGCAATCGTCTATTCCCGTTGTCCTCAACTTTTAGTCTACCACAGGGGGACAACGGGAAAAAAAGGTGCAATTAAATAAAAACCGTTGTCTCCCATTGGTGGACATCAGGATGAAATGAGTTGCAATGTCCCCCACTACTTAATAATTGACCGAGCAAGCGCGAAGCGCCGCGAGCAAAGCGTCTCTGTTTCAGCTTTGGCAAAAATGCTTTCGTATGTCCCGATGTCCGGATCACTGTTCTCCTCTACAGGTTATGTAGAAATTGGCGAAACTTGATACACAAGTTAAACGAATTTTCAGTATTTTTTTATCGTCGGGGATTTTTATTGGGAGGGTACTTCCCCCAAAAAGGGGCAAAAAGGGGACTACTGAATATCTCCGCCTTATTAGATCCGATTTCGATGGTTATTTTTTCACTTGAAAGTTAGTAACTTTAAATTAGTCTTATAAATTTTTTGTGAAGCTCTGATGAGGATTTTCGGCTTGATAAGCAGAATAGCTCCTCAAAATGCAGTAAATTTCTCACTTTTAGGTTTCTATCAGTGGAATTAGCCCTTTGTCTACTAGGTAGGGATTGATGGAGCCTTGGTTATTAATGTTAGTTGTACAATAAAGTAACTAGATGGCGCTACTGTGCATTGCTAGAATGTTTGCAAAAAAGTTTGTACGCGTGAGATCTACAGCTCACAGAACCACTAGTAATTATTATATTATTCACAGCTTTCCCGCCCGCGACTTCGTCCGCGCAGACTACTGTTAATCGCGAAAAAAACATCCCATGTTCTTCTAGGCAATGCAAAAATAGGTATAGCACCAATGCACTTGATGTTTTTTGAGAGATTTGTTATTTCGTTTCCATGGCAACCATTCCTTACAGCGAGTAATCAATATTTTCCAGTTTTCCCGTGGAGACTTTCAATTTTCCGGAATAAAAAGTATACTATATGTGTGTGTATGTTTTATTCCAGGGTATAAGCTATCTCCTTTTCAAATTTCATCAGAATCCGTCCAGCAGTTATCGCGTGAAAGCTCCCCAAACAAACAAACAGACAACGTTTCACTTTTATATACTGGTATGGATATTTCATATATCTATAGTGGCAGGTGTCAAAGTAACACCTGTCACTATAGATATGATATATAGAGAGGGAACAAAATTAGATTAAATACGCTGAAAATATGTCCAAATGGCTCTACTATTTGAGCCCCGCAGTAGAACCTAGGGTCCGAAACGCTAAATGAGACCTTTGATCCGTCTAGCCGGTCAGAATGGCAATCGGCCTAACGCCGGGAGTAGCACTCAAGAAACTGGAGATCACCTCTGGGCACCCTTCGCCGCTTGCGCTGGCGGTTTATTGGGTAGCTTATGACCACTTGCCTACATTATTTTACATGAGGTGGAAGGTGTATGAGTCTCATTCCATAATCCGGCTTATTCTACTAAAAAAATATTCCCATATCCAATCCCATCCCATTCCATAATCCATCTACAAGGCAGTAATTTTATAATACTTTTAGTAGTACGTTTAGTAGTAGGTAGTACTTTTATAGTACCTACTATTATTTATTCTGTGGCGTAAGTTCTTGTAAAAGTTCATATTAAAACTTTTACAGCTTTTGCTCGTGACTTCGTCCGCGTGGAGTAAGTACAATATAGGTCTAGGGCCTAGGCACAGAATAAATAATAGTACAAGTACAGAAGGCTAACTGAGTAAAGTCATTTAAATAAATAGCGACTCTCGCTACAACGCTATAAAGTGCAATTTAACTCGCACGGCGCTGCGAGCTTTCAATTATATTTACCTAGAAGGCGCTCGCCCACCGCGTGCAGGCTAGAATGCACCGTATCACAACGCGCGAGAACTTCCATTGCTCTAACCGTTTCAGAATCGCTCTGTCCCTTTTTCGCTCGGTAGGGTTGTATTAAGATATGACTAGGTACTTGTACTACTAATTATTCTATGATATGTTATGACTTAGATATTGTAACAGAATAAATAAGTAATAATGTATTATGTTATTACTTATTATTATAAATTAAAATATTTATATTACATACAATGACATTCTTATCAGAATAGACCTATTACCTCATTTTTACTACCTATCTATCCCGTTTTCAGAACGCCGATAAGTTTAGTGAGATACCTACCTACGTGTCGTTGGTTGATTATGATTATATCCTATAGGTATTGCACTTTGATGAATAAAGGTGCCTGTCTGAATTCCATGCTTTTTAATGAGTGAAAAATAAATTGCTACCTACGTAATAAAAGGTATTAAAAGTATGTAGGCTACTTACTAAGTCAGCACAGTAATTCATCTTCCGATCAACAATACCTACTATAATCAATTATAAAATTACGTTGATCGATTTAATAAACGACTTTATTTCTGCGCGGAAAAACCTTAAATATACGTAGCTACGGTATGGAACACAAATGAAATAACATAAAACTATAGGAACCTACGTAATAAACAAATATCATTAACTAACTACATAACTAGGACCTATTATAGGTATTACAATTTATTACCTTTCAATATCCTTTGGAAACGTAAAGAATGACAATTCGTAATTTCTATCACTATTCAAACAGCCGAATGCTATGCAGTACTTTCTAGCTTTCTTCTTGGTACTCATAATTAAAACACGAATAAAGTTTGTCAATAACTTTACGTATGTAAGTAGGTGCTCTATCGCTAAGTACAAGGCGCGCGACTCATCGAGCGCACGCTTGACACTCGACTGAACGGACCCGAATATTGGGTCCCCGAATTTATTTGTACTTGTTGCGGAGTGCGACCGCCCTGGCCTAGGGTCCCATTATCCTTTCCATAGTAGTTGCTCATTCAATTTACTTACTTTATTTTACTTCAGTAGCCGTTCCGGCGAACACTGTCGGTATAACATTTATAAAACAAACATTGAGGTTTGCAATACACCGTGTGCTCACCTCGAGAAGCGCTCACTGTTTTTGCCTGCTTCAAAGCGAATAATACCACATAACAGCAATACTTTTAGACATCTTCATACAAGCGGCCGGAAAGTGAGTTATACCTACGCGCCTCGTGTCGGTACCCACTCGGTACACGGCCAGTCGCGAATGCGCCGCAGCTCGGTGTGGCTCGGTAATGTCGTGGCCGCAGCACAGAACACAGAATAAAGAAGTAGCCGCAGTAACGAACGAAGGGTGTGTTTTTTTTGTAAGCAGTAAGCGTGCGAAAGTGAATATTTTACAGAAATAAGTACAAGTACTAACTTAAGGCGCTCTTCTAGGGCAGTATGTAGGTATGAAAACATTTCCTCAGCCCCCGCAAATGTTTCGAGCGTAAAGACGCAACGAGCGAGAAACACGGTGCGAGTGGGGAGGCCCCCGCGATTTTGGGCGTGCCACAGTATAGTAAATGCAGAAGATATGTCGATCATTCGAGATAACATCACCGTGCTTCGGTCTTGGTCAGTACTTGGATGGGTGACCGCCTGGTTGTTAGAGTATTTTTGTCGTTACTATCGTATACATACCATATATGGTATCGTACATTCAGCAGCAAATAAGTAATTAAATAAAACTCAAATTGCAACAAATTTTTTACAATTTCTTTTTTATTCAACAATTGTAAATAAGTAAATGAACGTTGGCGAAAATTCAAAAAGCTTCTGGGATGAAATCCACGGCAATCATTTCCGCGGCGAATACTTAACTCATCGTCGTCATCATCATCAACGGGAAACCACCACTGCAGGGCGCTTATTCGCTAGGGCACACGAAATTCCTGGCCGAAAACGCGTGACGTCATTACGACATTTGCCGAACGATTCCACGCAGATATCTTCGTGCGTAAGTGGTCATAGCGAATAAGGGCCCTGAACATCAGTCTCAACAGTTATTTTTTTGTATTTTGTGGATACACTCTCTCGTTGTTGGGCGACCTATAACGTCTACACAGTGTAAAGTCGCAAAATGATTTTGTGGTAAAATTCTCGTAAAGTCAGATGAGTAGGTAGATGATGATGATGATGATTATGTACGCAAAAATGCAATTAATGGTTGTAACGCACCGAAAAACAGCGAGTATTTTGTAATATATATATATAGGATAAAAAAATGTTTTATAAAATATACAGAATGGATTTTTGAAACAGACAGTAAGGGAAGGTACCTGGAAGAGATTGCTATATACCAATAAGGCCGCCCATTGTACATTTCATTTCATGAGTTTATCCTATATATTACCTTCTTTTTGGTGTGCAATAAAGTGTTGTTGTATTGTATTGTATTGTATTGTACCTTTACCGTTATAGTTATAGGAAAACGTTCTTAAGATACCATCCTTAACATTTTGAGATATTCTGAACTGCATTCACAGATTTTGGATAAAATGTACAGTCAGTAAGTAAATGGTCACTCTACAAAAAATCATTTTTTGATGCGAATCGATCCTGTTTCTTGTAAGGATCAAAAGTCTCTACTGGAGCGACTGAGGTTTGAGTACTAGAAATGTTAGAAAACGTAAAACACTTTTTCCATCCATAATTATTGGAGATATTTTGACAAGCACACACAGATTTTGAAAAAAAAATACAGTCGTAGAGAAAGTGGCCAATTATCACAAAACCTTTTTTTGATGCCAATCGATCCTGTTTTTTTGAAAGGATCAAACCTTTAATGGACCAACTGAGGTTAGAGTACTAGAAAAGTCAGAATCACTAAAAAGTTTTTCCATACATTTTGTACGAAATTGAATGTGGATGAATAAAATGTAATTCAATCATGGTTCGGATACAAACATTCAGAGTTTTCTTACACTAAGATAAGAAATATTGGCGGTCAGAAAAAAAACCTACAGAATAACCATAGAATTATTTTTTATTAATTATATTTATAAAAAATAAAAAGAATATATGTAGAAAAACTGTATTTATTACTAGTATTTTTAACTAACATCAGTTGGCCCGATAGATAATTTTTATCCTTCTAAAAAACAGGATAGACTGGCATCAAAAAAAGATTTTGTTTTTGAAATAAGTGACCATTTTCTTACTGACTGTCATTTTATCTAAAATCTGTGAATGCAGTTCATATTATCACAAAAAGTTATGGATGGTCTGCTAGGAACGTTTTCCTGTAACTATAATGATTAAGGATCTCAAACATTACCTCCTCAAAAATCCACCAAAAATCCACCTGTATAAAAAAAAAAATTCTTAAAATGTTGGATGCATGTATGTGCAGACAGCGAAAATTTGAAGTGAGCAGGAAAGGTTTGCTTATAATAAATATAAGTCCAGTTATTTAGTTTTTTTTATTTGTTTATATTAGACGATTAAATTTATATATATATACCGATCCCGATACTGACCGACGAAGATAGAAATATTTAGGTGAGACAAAACCATGAGACCTCTCGGAATCGGGACAGTATAATAGATATGGGTCTCATCCGGAAACTTTGTCTTTGCGACGCATAAATTACTTTATCTATTTACATAAACATTTATTTCTAAAATACTTACCATCCACCTTGCACTAGAACCAAACTACGTGATGGCACGATACAACGGGTCCTCAACGACTTAAAACAACACTTCTTTGACGACGAGTAATTATAATTCGTATTATTATACGATATCTAAATAATGCTACCATTAAAATAATCCACATTGTTCAGTCCGTACAAATTCCACGTAGTAAAATTCATAGAAAACACTACAATAAAAACGGTAAAAGTCTTCTAAAAGTGGTTTGCACGTCACAGTTTGGCTTCAGATCATTAGTGTGGTGGTTTTTGCGTTTTTCTCAACTGATTTAGATGCGAAGGGTGCGTTGAGGCTGTGGGCGGTTGTCGTGCATGAACAGGCAGGGCAGGACGCTGCGCCGTGCGAGGCAAACGGCCCCATTGCGCAGCTTCTTTTACAAAATAATAACGTTTAGCGACAGTCGCGTCATCGCGGCTTCGGCCCCATGACGCCAGCTTCTAGCTTCGCACATACCTATTTATAATTTCAGCACCCATAAAATAAGTTTTAACACAAATAATTAAAACTCCAAATCGGAAGCGATAGAACATTTAAATGTATCTATTAAGGAGTAGATACTTAGCGCAATATCTTGTCATACCTACCTTAGCAAGTTTTAGCGTCCAACAGGTGCCTCGATCAAAACAATAACAAAGTGTGGTGATAGGCTTTCCGCCGTGACTTAAAATAAAACAATAAAATAAAATTAAATAAAATTACAACACATAATCATAGCAATCAGGAGTCAGGATAAATTAATATACTAAGTCAAGCAGTATAGAGGCTGGGTGAGGTGAACAAGATGATCCCTCGGGGTATGCTGATTCTTTGCCATTGTGATGAAACTACTAGTTAGTAAAATTTAATTCCAGAATTGTACATTTTTATAATCAAATCTAATTGCCTTAAAGTCAAAGTCAAAGTATTTTATTGTAAATAGGCAAAAGTAATAGCACTTTTGCAAGTCAAAATTATTTGTGTATGTGGATGTTCCACCATACCATAGCGTCGCTCCTATCCGGTATATACAAAGTACTCTGTGGCTCCTATTGGTCCGATTTTGACAGGCGAAGTATCAATCAATTGGTCTTCAGGCACAGACAGAACACCCAAAAACAGTAAGAAATGTCTAGCAATTTTTTGAACTGACTATGGAGAAGCAAAAAATGGGTTATTTGTTCAAACTAAAAACTTGGTCTGATTTTGAAAAACGAGGTTTCACTCGATTCGTCTTCATCGCAAGAGTGTCATAGGCTATTTTTTACCCGACCGTAGTTTTAGTTTTTAAATTTTTTGGCACTAATGCTGTTTTGTTGACTTTGGATTAAGTGTAATCCCGGAGGTTTTTTGAAAAAAATCAAAATGTTGTGATGTAGAGTTAGATTTTATTCTCAATCTTGTGTATCTTCGAGTGTTAATGTGTAATATTGGTGGAATATTAACCATTAGGTGTTCGTTAACGTGCATGAGTGCGGGCAAAAGAATCAAACGCAGAAATATATGGCATTTTGTGATTTTTCCAAATCTCCCTCGGAAGTTTCAGTAAATGTCCACCATTTTACTGATTCGTGACTTTGACAATAATTGACTGTGACGTGACATTACTTTAAACTATACACTTGACATTGGCGAAATTGCTAGTAGGCCAGTGCCTCCGCAGAAGCCATCCAATAAAAAAAGAAGAAGAAGTGTAATCCCCGGTACAGAAGTGATCTAAATACAAAATGTTTATTTAATCAAAATAAATTACAAAAGTGATCTAAAATCAATATTATCGATTTTGGTTCACTTTTGTCGCCGTTCAATCATTTTAGCTATAATATGGCGCTATGAAAATATGACTTACGAAACGAGTAGGTAGGTACCTATTTGATATAATAGTTAAGATAAGTTCAGGTACTTTTTAATAAGCTCTGAAATGGTATGCAGATGAATGAATTAGGAAGATTTGTTTTTTATTGAAGTTTTTAAATATAAGTGGGTTGGGAGGAGGAGGTAGAGGGGAGGAGAGAGGTGGAGGTCGTGGAAGGAGGAAGGGGAAGGTCGAAACGGCACATAACTAGTTATTAAAACACTCGAGTGACAATATTCATAAAAAGAAAAACAAAAAAGACGGATTCTTATTAAATATGTTATTTTGTAAACAACCACTAAAATGAATAAAATAATTACAATTGGGCCAGAACAATATCACTTTATCAAAATTACCTATTAATTAATACTTAATTAATTTTTTGTATACCATTTGAAACAAAAAAATAATTTTCATAATCGGTCGCCAATTGACGGAGAAATCGACCGCCACACCATCATTATCATCATCAGTCCGTGCTCGTCCACTGGTGGACGTAGGCCTCTCCCAATGAACGCCACAGAGCCCGATCTTCGGCTCCTCTCATCCAAAATCTGCCGGCTGCCTTTCGTAGGTCGTCACTCCATCCGGCAGGTGGGCGTCCTACACTACGTTTGCCAAGACGCGGTCTCCACTCAAGGACACGTCTACCTCAGCGGTTGTCCGTCCTTCAAGAAATGTGACCAGCCCATTGCCACTTCAGCTTGCTATTCGTTTGAGCTATGTCGGTGACTTTGGTTCTTTTGGCGGATTACCTTTGGTTGCTGATTTTATACTTCAGGGAAACCCCGAGCATTGCTCTCTCCATAGCTCGCTGAGCGTCTTTAAATTTGTGGACAAGTCCCACTGCTAATGTCCATGTGTCGGCTCCGTATGTCATAACTGGTAGGACGCACGCATTAAAGACTCTCGCCTTCAGGCACTGTGGAATGGACGACGAGAAAACCTGACAAAGTTTTCCGAATGCCGCCCAGCCCAACTGAATCCTTCTGTTGGCTTCCCTATCGAAGTTGTGTCTAACCAACAGGAGTTTGCCCGAGATAGACATATTCATTAACAACTTCGAGGGGTTCACCATTGATGACTACAGGTTTCGGGGTAATAAGATCTTTAAACATGATCTTGGCCTCGTCTAAGTTCATCCCGAGACTGATTTGTCGAGAAGCATGAGACAGGCCTTTCAGCATTTGCTCAAGTTCCTCCAGTAATTCCGCCGTAAGGACTATATCATCGGCAAATCATAAGTGTGAGATGTACTCGCCGTTTATTTTTATGCCCTTCCCTTTCCAGTCCAGTGTCTTAAACATATCTTCCAAGGCGTTCGTGAACAGTTTCGGGGATATTACATCCCCCTGTCTCACTCCTCTGCGCAACTGGATATCTTTAGACGCTGGTTCTATACTTGAATACTCACAGTCACGGCGTCATACAGCACTTCGATATACCGCCAGTCCACTTGGCATCGCTGCAGACTCCAAAACAGCCCAGGTCTCTACGGAATCAAAGTCCTTTTCATAGTCCACAAAAACAAGACACAGGAGCTGATTATATTCTTCGGACTTCTGTATAATCTGCCTCACTGTGTGCCTCATGTTATCGTGGAATATCTATTTTTTTTTATTGTGTTGATTGTTTTTTGTTTGTTTGTTTGCAATAAATACATTTTATTATTATTATTATTATTATAAGGTCTCTTGTACCAAATCCTCTACGAAACTTTGCCTGCTCTGGAGGCTGAAACTCGTCAAGTCTTCTTGGGAGACGACTTGTGGTGACCCTCGAAAACAACTCATAGACGTGGCTCAGGAGTGAAATGGGCGGTAGTTTTTCAGGAGGGTATTATCACCCATTTTGTGAAATAAAACTACTATACTCCTGATCCACGCCTTTGGAGTTCTCCCAGTATTCAGAGCAGAGTTAAACAACTTCTGAAGCTCCTGAAATACAGGTTTACCTCCTGCCTTCAAGAGCTCCGAAGTAGCTCCGTCCTTACCTGGGGTTTTTCCATTTATAAGCTGTCCGAGCGCCATTCCAATTTCATCTAGGCAGATTTCTGGTACATCATGTACAGTCCCTCTTTTTCTAAGAAATTGACGAGCATTTGCCCCCTGTGATTCCTACTTCCGTAACTGTGTGGACCTACCTTCGATTCACCGCAAGCATGTACTACCACTTTGGCGTTTTTTTTTTTATCATGGTCTAGGCAATCGTTTGACCACGATCTCACCTGATTGAAAGCTATGATGTGGTTGAAGGTGTAGCACGCTTGCCTAGTAGATACCTATTCACTCTTGACTTGCACACACCTGGGTTATATTTTACTGGAAACACTGACGAGGGCAGGGCATTCCACTCCTCAGAAGTTTTTATAATAAATGAAGAAGCGTAACAAGAAAAAAAGAAAAAAAAAGGTGATGAAAGGTGAGAAAGGTGATGGGGGAATCAGATTGTGCAGTTCTTGTGAACACTCTCCATAGTGCAATCTGTAGAATACCGATATACTACTATAACGTTACGTTACTACTATACGTTAGGCTTGCGACCTCACGTCGATGCGCCAGACTTTGAAGCTTACTCTTTACCAGAGTGTCAGAGTGTCTCCAATGAGCCTCATAGCACGTCTCTCAATTGATCCAAATCCTCAAGCTAATACTTGGCAGAACCGTCCCAGAGGCGGCAGCAGTACTACATACAAGATCGGACTTGTGCTTCGTAAAGGTGCAGAAGCTGTCCCGGCATGAAGCACCGCCTAACCTTAGACAAAATACCAAGTTTCTTTGCACCTTTACCTTGGCTTTGGATTCAATGTAAGACCCAAAATTCAGGTTCGATGTAAGTTTGAAACCCAAAAACTCCAGAAGGTTATCTAATGTTATTGTTACACTACGGAAAGACGGGGATCAGTTATGAGGACTCTTTTTAGCAGAGAACACACACGCCTGAGTTTTTGTAGCATTAAACTTAACCAGGTTAGCCTCGCCCCAATCGGACAAGGCTTCTGAGGCTAAATTTAAACGGTCTACCATAGATAGCCTCTCTCTAAAGCTGGATAGCGTCGCAGCTGGCTTGAGCATTGGAACTGTATCTCTGAACCACAGTACGTTCATCTGTATACCCAAAGGTACCGGGCTTCAAAAGGTCATTAATGTGCAGTAAAAACAGTGTAACCGAGAGAACAGATCCTTGAAGTACACCAGCATTGATGGTCATTTGATCAGACGAGCAGCCCTGTACGACTACTCGAATAGCTCGTTCCCTCAAAAAAATAGTTATCCAAATGCATAAGCCAACAGGTAATCCATATGAGGGAAGCTTGTTTAAAAGGCCATCGTGCCAGACCCGATCAAAAGCCTTAGAAATATCAAGGGCAAGCGCCTCACCATGCATCTCGATGGCTTGGCTCAATACGTGAGTGGCATACGCAAGAAGATCCCCAGTAGACCGGTTTCAGCGAAATCCGTATTGCCGGTCACTGAGGAGATCATTGTCCTCAAGGTATGCCAATAGCCTAACGTTTATGATACGCTCCATACACTTACAGAGTAAGAAGGTTATCAAGATGGGGCGATAATTGGCCGGATCAAGAAAACTACCCTTTTTAGGTACTGGTTGTACATTGGCAAGCTTCCAGCTCTTGGGAACTTTACCTGAGAGGCGGTACGAACGCGTTAAGATGGGAGACAATTCGGGCGCACAGTTTTTCAACACAATCGCTGGAATGCCATCAGGACCACTGACCTTATTCATATCTAGGGCTCGAAGCGTCCTGAGAATTTCCTTCTGGCGAATGCGTATATCGGGCAATAAAAACCCGCAATGAGGAATGCAGGAAGTTATCTTGCCGGTAGCAACTAGATGCAAATATCAGATGATTTGCGCTTTCCAGCATCAGATATGCCTTTTGCTTTAGAGCCACAGCATGACCACAGTCGGATCCAAACCAAGGCTGAGAAAAGGCTTCTCACTAAATGGAATGTAATATTCCATTGCCTGACATATTACCTCTGTAACAGCAGACGCGTAAGTCAACGGGTCCTGGGAAGTGAAACATGTTTGCCGCCAAGGGTACGATGCAAGGAATTGTCGCATCTCGTCCCAATCTGCTGAGTTGTAACTCCACACGTGTCTGTTACCTTTACGGCTAGGATCAGGTCGGGAATACACAGAGACGGACTTAACCAGATATGGATCAGAGCTACCAAGAGGTGGGGATACTGACACGGAGTATCGGTCTGGTTCAGTCGATATCAGCAGGTCAAGACAGTTGGCAGTGTCACCCGTGTCGGCTCATGCACCAGCTGAGTGAGATCTAGCGCTAGAGCAAGTTTTCGCGTCTCTCTACCAGCGTGGTCAGTTTTCTGGTATGGGACAAGCCACTCTTCGTGGTGGACATTAAAATTTCCCAAAAACACCAATTGAGCAGAAGGGTAACGCAGTTGGGCCACACCAGCCGCCTCACAGAGATAGTCCACCAATAAAGTCGTCCCCCGATCTCCGCTGTGAGAACGGTACACACAGGCATAAAGAATTTTCTCTATGCCCGTGTCCAACAGCACCCAAATCACCGAGAAATTATGGTGCTCAAGATTTCGGAGATGCAGACAGCATATGTCATCACGAGCGTAAACATAAGCGCCGGCGTTTGGGATAAAAAGGTGCTCCAAGACATAGCCTGGGTAATCCAAGTATGCCGTATCAGCTGGACATCCTATCTGCGTCTCCGACAAGAAGAACAAGTGGGGCTCAGAGGTCTCCAGCTGATAGTGGACCGGTTGGAGATTGGAGTGAATCCCACGTATATTCGCAAGATCCACTTTGAGTTTGAAGACGTGCATCTTCCGTTTAAACTTATTTCTTCTTTGGACTTTTTTCATGATTAGTGTGAATAAGTTGGACAAGTAATAGCATAGGAGATGTCGTAATGGCTAACCCACGGAAGTCAAGGCATAACTACGACTTTGGAGAACTTGCGCGGAGACTGCGGGGACGCCCGAACCCCCCTGAAATAATTTATCAGTTCCTCACATCCGGTCACTAGCCGGCCCAATGAATCATTTCAGGATTTTTCACAAGCAGCGGGGCAGCTTTTCGTAGCTGGCTAAACTACTACTTGAACGCCCCTACAACTTGCGGTCGACCAGCAGAGAACACCGTGCTTCGGATCCCGCTACCCTCTGAAGCAAGGCCTCCGACGCAGAAACACCATGATTCCGATCACGGTCCACCCTTCCAGCACAACTGTATCCTATACTCATCCAGACGGCTTCCCTGAACATATTGATGGAACACGAGATGTCGTTTGGCACCAAGGTTTTTGAGCCTACCACCAGGTGATCCGGTTGCTCTTTTGGCACCACCCGAGGGTCACGTGTCATCGAGGGCTAAATCTAAGTAAGCTTTGTTTCCCTATGAACCAGATTAAAATTACAAACAAATATAAAGCTCTACAGTGGATTACAAAAGGTTTAAAAGTCTGTTGCAAAACTAAAAGGACCCTACGGTATAATTTCTATGACTATGTAAAAGTCTCGGCGAAATAAACTTAAATATGAAAAGTACCTACTCAAAACTATTACGAAAATGTACAGTGTTGTCACAAAAAATATTCAATGACAAATACATAAAGTGTTCAAAAAATAAATGCAAAGCATCATGGAAATTGATAAATGACGAAACTAAGCAAGCAACAGATAATAATATACGTGAACTGAATATAAATGGTGAAACAACCACATACCCCTATGACATCGCATGTGAATTCAATAATTATCTAATAGAGTTAAAATAATGACCACAAAACTACTATCAAACTAAAAATCAACAATAGTAACTATCTAGAGCCATGTAGTATAAACGAAATTAATAATATGATAATATCTCTTAAAAATACAAATTCAGTAGGCTATGATGAGGTCTCTACAAAAAACATAAAAGCCTGTCAAAATGAGTTTGGACCGGTCTTAACTTATTTAATTGATTTATCTTTAAAAAATTGTAGGTTTCCACACATATTTAAGTATTTAGTTGTTAAACCTTTACATAAAAATGGAGATAAGGCTCTTTTGAGCAATTATCGACCTATAACACTAGTACCAAAACTGTTTGAAAAGGCAATGCACAAAAGAATTATGCCTTTTGTGTTGAAGTATAAAGTCTTACATAAATAACTATATGGATTTCAAACAAATAAATCAACTTCTCTAGCAGTTTTTAACTTGGTAAATGAAATAAGTAGTAATATAAATAATAGAAAACCAACAACAGTAGTATTTTTTGACAAGACACGTGCTTTTGATTTCGTTTCGCATCCACTCTTACTTAAAAAAATAGAAAATCTTGGAATTAGGGGCATGGCATTAAATTGGGTAAAGTCATACCTACTTAAGTGACAGACAACAATGTACAGACATAGAAAGTATAGATAATAAATCAGTTTTAACAAATCATAGATCGCCATTTAGATTAAATGACTGTGGAATACCCCTAGGCAGCGTACCTGGGCCACTACTTTTTATACTGTTCGTTAATGATCTTCCTAACGTAACCTCTAACAAATTTATACTATATGCTGATGACATGTCTTCTGTGATAACATGTAAAGACAATCATATTGACAAATACGAATTAGACATAAATTTAACTATTAATTTTACAAATGTAAATTAGAAAAAAAAACTAATTATATACAATTCAATAACTACAGAGGTAAATTATACAACTTGAATCTAAACTACCAACACCAAGTAGTCGAAGAACTTAAAGAAACTAAATTTTTGGGGATAATTATCGATAGTAATTGTAATTGGAAATCTCACGTAGCGAATGTCATAGATAGACTAAACAGATTTGTATTTTTCTTATACAGGTTACGACGAACAACAGCAGTTGAAACACTTTTAGCTGCCTACCATGGGCACGTAGCTTCGATTCTAAAATATGGATTGATCATATGGGGCAATTCAACGCACTTCAATAAGGTATTTGTCTGTCAAAAAAAAAAAGCATTAGAGCGATTTGTGGGAAAAAACCGTATGAGTCTTGCAAGCCTCTATTTAGTGAGTTAGGTATACTTCCACTTCCCTGCATGTATATTTTTGAGCTAGCAAATTTCGTTCATAAAAACCGGGTGTTTTTTAAAACTAGACAGATATTAAAAACCAAAGCATAAGAAGGTATAGCACCAATGCGGTTGATGTTTTTTGACAAAGAGAATATAAAGTTTTTTGACAGGATTGTTATTTTGTTTCTATGGCAACCACAGACCATTCTGTGATGACAACCGTTCTTTATAGTGAGTAATCAACATTTCATGTTTCCCGTGTAAACTTACAATTTTCTGAAATAAAAAGAATTCTATGTTTTATTCCAGGGCATAAGCTGTCTCCATTCTAAATTTCATCAAAATCCTTCCAGGCGTTTTCGCGTGAAAGCTACCCAAACAAACAGACAACGTTTCACTTTTATTTATATTGGTATGGATGGATAATTTTTGTGAAATACAGTTGAGTAATTTTTGAGGTAAGATACTTAAAATTATATAAGATTTTGTACAAATTTGAAAGCAAGCTTTGGGAAACCCTGTAAATAAAAAAACATTTGTAAAAAAAAAAGGTTTTTAAAAAAGAAAAAGTTTTTTCTTTTCAGGTTTTCCCATACCTTGCTATCAAATTTTACAAAATCTCATATAATTTTAAGTATCTTTGCCATATTATAAAATCTCATATAATTTTTATTATTGATATTTCATTTAATGTAAAATCAATAATAATGGTCATATAACTTGAATTAAGATTAAAGAGAGATAATGTATAGGCATTCCCGGCGCAAAACTTAGGAGATCAATATTTTCAAGCATTAATTATATTCTAACTGTACGTTCTTAAAAACGGTGTGACCACGAGTCCGTCGCCCTTATTTTCAGTAAGAAGTGTCAGATTTCTATGATATTTTTTTCATGAAGATCTACTTTCAAATAATCGTTTTTTTTTTAATAAATAATAATAACTTAGAAAAAAGAACACCTTTGATTTCGTGCGTAGGAGCTGAGTCGATTTCATTGCTCACGAGTGGATGTCCGATTCAAAATTCTATTACTCAGGTTAGGTACGCTACGCCCCACTATTTTTATTTTGTTCATTTTAAATTTGGATTTCCGCAAAGTAACGCCTGAATCTATCAATTTTATCTTAAAAACGTTTTTTACCTACTTATTTTATTATCATTTTTTTTTGTTTTTATTAAGTTATTTCTAAAGTGTAATTTATTCTACTTGACAAGCCCATTCATTTGATATTCATATTGAGGGTATTGAAAAAAAAAACAATCCGCCATAGGAAATGAGGGAATTGCATAGGCTCCGGCCACAGAATAAATAATAGTATGTTTCGGCTTCTAGCTGAGACGGCTCCGTCAACACAAGTGTACTATAGGGTCCAAGGTGCGAGCGGTTTTCGCTCCGCGCTGACTTGCCTTTGCAAGAATTTGAATGAATTGAGGGGTGGATATTACTAAGGTGCTAAGTGATTTTGACATGCAAAAGAGATATTAACGTAAAACTGTCTACTGAAAAGATAATGTATGCATGGGTATATTATGTTATTTATTTATCAATGTAATGCCATTGGATGCTTTTATTAAATAAAATTAAACTGATTAGGGAAGTGTATGTAAGGAACAATAAAATAATAAATCAATCACTTTCGACATAGCATCAACGCCACCTTTATTGAATGTCCGAACTACATTATAAACCAAACCAGTTAGCACCTTTCATGGGATATTGGCATCTTTCTACATCAAATAATAAAACATTTTTTTTAATAGTTATCACCTTTGTAATATCCACTCTTCAATGAATATATATTTATTATTATAAAACTTGACACTGGCGTAATTCAAAATCTTTAGGCTGAATTTATGGGCGTTTCCTCGTGGCCTTACTAGGCAGCCTAACCGATTCGGCCACGAGGAATTATTTTTCCTCGTGTCCTAACTATTGCGACACAGTGGCGCGCGCGCGCGCATTCCCCCCGTACGGGCGTGTTTTTGCATAACGAACAAAGCTACGTTTTGTGTGTTTTAAAATGGCTAGTGCTGTGAAATGCAATAGTTGCAATATTATAATTGACGAAATGTTGGCGTACATCCAAAATAAAATATCTGTGATTGACGAAGACACATTGGTACGAATATGTACGTCTTCGTTTACGGGTGAACCAATCGTAAAATCGAAAGAGTTGTTGTTCGAGTCAGTGAGTGTAGATAAAGTAAAAAAACGCAAAAATAAAGGCAAGCAACAGCGAGACTTGGTTGATATTGTTAATATTTTCAAATCAACGGAACCAGATCTGTTCCCGATATTTGTCGCAAGAGATCTGGAGCGGCTGCCTCCTATTTTGTTCGATCACCTCGATTGTACCAAGCTTTTGAAAGACTTGCTGCTTGTACAAAATGAACTAAAGAATGTGAAATCTACATACGTTACGCAGATTCAGCTGAGCGAACTCAAGGCAGAGATGTTAAGAATGCGAAACGACTCTTTGGTACCGGTATCTGTTTGCAAAGTAAACAGTAAGCGAGGCGGATGGATGATGGATAGTGGCCCTATAGGGTTGTCCCATATACACAACTCATCAGTAGATGAGTTTAATAACAGCATCGAAGATACTTCTGCGATCGGGCAAGAGACTGCCGCACAATTAAGAAAAATAGTGGCGGTAGGTAGCGAACCCAGCGACTGCGTAACCGCTGTGACTAAGCGGACGGACGTCGATGGCTCCGTGCATCACGTGACTGACTCGAGTTTGGCCGTTCAAGCAGTTCAGGAGCGGGTGACTGTGATGTCACCAGCTGTGACGTCATTGGCTGTGCTATCCCCAACTGTGACGTCACTGGCTATGCCATCGCCGGCACGTGCCTCAATGTTGCAGTCACAAGTGTACATTGATAAAGGTGGTGCGACAGCGCCAGTGCGAACTGATGATGATGAGGGTTGGCAAAGAGTGTCCCAGCGTCGGAAACCGGTGAAGTACCGCTATCTGGGCACTACCGGTATTTGTAGGGACCACGAAGGCATGTTTAAGGCTGCGGAGAAAAAAGTGCCTATCTTTATTACCAAGGTGCACAGACACAACCGAAAAAGATATAATGAAGTATATATATGAGAAAACGAAAGAGAACATTATATTAGAGAGGATAACGTTTAAATATGAAAAAGATCATAATGCCTACAAATTCTTTGTTTCGGAGCACAAGTTGACATAGTTCCTAGATAGCAAGCTATGGCCGCAAGGTATTATATTTAGGCGTTTCGTAAACTTCAAGCCACGAAGAACGAACGGTGTAAATAATGTCACCGTGCCCGGCCGGTAACTAAACCTTAATGAATAATAAGTCTTTATACAATTTTGTGAGCTTCAACTGTAAGAGTGTTAAGCGCTCGGTGGAGAGTATAAGACAGTTATGTCGTACATCGCAGATAATTGGATTACAAGAAACCTGGTTGCTCAGAGAGGATATTCAATTTCTAAGCAGTATTGATGACGAGTTCGGATGCCCCGGGACGTCGGCGGTTGACACGGCTGCCGGTATGCTAAGGGGACGACCTTTCGGCGGAGTGGCACTACTGTGGAAAAAAAGTGTTTTTAATAATGTCTCCGTTGTGCAGTGTGATAACCCGCGAGTATGCGCGATTAGGGTAACTATGGATCAAAGGTTGTTTATGGTGTTCAGTGTTTACATGCCCACGGATAGTAATGCGAACCTATCAGAGTTTACGGATTGTCTGAGTCTGATGAGCGCCATTATTGATAATAATAATATCGAATCGGTATATTTACTCGGGGACTTTAACTCGGACCCTGGTGAACGGTTTTATAATGAGTTGGATTCATTTTGTTCGGAATCGGAGTGGTTCTGTGCCGACGTCTTGATGTTAGGATTGAATTCTGAAACATTTACATATATTAGTGAAGCAAATGGCTCAAGACGCTGGCTCGACCACTGTGTAGTCAGTAATTCTGCGATACAGACTGTTTTTAATGTATATGTTATGTATGACGTACTGTGGTCTGATCAATTCCCCCTTGTAATACAATGTAAGTTAGATAGCATCAAACAAAAATTCTATGAATCAAATAATAATGAGCAATATAACAAAATACGATGGGGTGAAAGAAAACCCGAACAAATTGACATGTATGGTAATTTGTGCAATGATAATTTAAGACTTATTGACTTTCCTGATGAATTATGTAAATGTAGTGACTATGTATGTAATAATTTGGACCACATATACATTATTGATAAAATGTATGAAAATATTGTTTATGTATTATGCCAAGCAGCGAGAGACAGTCATTCTCTGAAAATTTTAGGTAGAAAGAAACCTGTTATTGGATGGAATAGGTATGTGAGTGACGCGCACAGGGAGGCTAGGAATAAGTTTGAGCTGTGGGTGTTGTTCGGAAGGCCAAACAAGGGTCGTGTGTGGAATGAGATGCACACAAGTCGAAGGACTTTTAAATCTCGGTTGCGTTGGTGTCAAAACCATAGTGATCAAGTTAAATTGGACATCTTAGCATCACATCATTCTAAACACGATTTTCGCAGTTTTTGGAAATCGACTAACAAACTTAATAGCAAACCGGGCTTACCTTTGAGCGTTAATGGTGTCACCGAGGTACAAGACGTAGCAGACGTTTTCAGGAACTGTTTTGCAGTAAAGTCACCCTTGGGGCCATCGCGCTTTGTGTGCGGTGCTGATCGTAGTGGTCAGCAGATCAATGCCCGATTTACCGCAAAAGAAATCAAACATGCTTTAAAATCGATGTCGCGCGGTAAGTCTCCTGTCCATGACGACCTAAGCATTGAGCATCTTAAATATGCTGGTTGTCATCTGCCCAGGGTGTTGGCAATGTTCTACTCCTTATGTGTGCGACACTTCTACCTACCGGCGCGGATGATGAAGACTGTGGTTGTGCCGATCGTTAAGAGCAAGACCGGCGATATTAGTGACACAAATAATTATAGACCAATCTCACTGGCCACTATTATTTCGAAAGTGCTTGACAGCTTGCTTAACACTCAGCTGGATATATATATATAAATATTCACGACAATCAATTTGGATTTCAGTCTGGTCTCTCTACTGAATTAGCTGTGTTGTGTTTGAAGCAGGCTGTCAGGTACTACACTGATAAAAACACGCCCATATTTGGCTGTTTCGTCTACTTATCGAAAGCGTTTGATTTGGTTTGTTATGACATACTATGCCAAAAACTACATCAGACGTCCATGCCAGAAGAACTAATATGCATCTTCAAATATTGGTACAAGAACCAGATCAACGTTGTTCGGTGGTCGGGGGCCTATTCGGTTCCTTATGGGTTGGAGTGTGGGGTGAGGCAAGGGGGCCTGACCTCCCCCAAACTTTTTAACCTGTACGTTAATGCGCTGATAGAGGAGCTCAGCGGCACGCATGTCGGCTGCCATATTGGCGGAATTTGTCTTAATAACATTAGCTATGCAGACGACATGGTTTTGCTGAGTGCTTCCGTTTGTGGTTTGTTGAAGCTGCTTGAAAAATATGCTGACAGCCACGGTTTGCTGTACAATGTTAAAAAAGTGAATGCATGGTCTTCCAGGATCGGGGTAGATGTCTAGATAATATACTGACTATAACACTTAACGGTTGTTCTCTAAACAGAGTTGAAAAATTTAAGTACCTAGGACATCTCGTAACCTCGGATCTGAAAGATGATGCTGACATAGAGAGGGAGCGTAGGGCGTTGTCTGTTAGAGCTAATATGATAGCCCGCAGATTTGCTGGTTGTTCGAGAGACGTCAAAATCACCCTTTTCAGGGCATTTTGTACGTCTTTCTACACGAGCAGTTTGTGGGTGTGTCATACGCTAAAGCAGTGCAACGCTCTACGCATCCAATACAACAATGCGTTTCGGGTGCTGTTGCGGCTGCCCCACTTCTGCAGCGCTTCGGGAATGTTTGCCGAAGCACGTGTAGATTGCTTCTACACAATTATGCGCAAACGGTGCACATCCCTGGTGCGCAGGGTGCGGGGCAGCCGCAATAGTATTCTACGGGCATTTTCGGAACGTTTTGACTGTCAGTATGTGTACCACTGTGATATGGTGCACCTGAATAAAGTCAACTTATTGTTCTAAGTATAATTATTATTCTTATTTCCACTATTATGAATTATTTTTTTCAATTCACTTTAATTTTTATTTTTATTTTTTGTGTGTTTTATTTTTATTTTTGATGATTTTATTGTATTTTTGTATTGACCCTAGTTGGTTGAATAAATAAATAAAATAAATAAATAATCAATCACAGCGACCTTGGATGAAATTTTGTTCCAATTGGCAACATAAATTGATTAAATTTCCTCTGCGACACTGCCGAAGCTGTCTCACATTCGCACGCATTTGCTTCTGTCTAGTCTCTCCCAAAGAGAATACAACCGCTACGCTAGGGTACGCTCTCCAAAGATGTATTTTTACAGCGTTTGAAACTTATGAGCAGCCGAGATCATTCCTTCTGGCAAAAAATACGCTACATAAGCAGACTTTTTCATATTTTTTTCTCATACTTAATCATGTTAGGTTGTGAAAGTGAAACGGACCGTAGCATTGCACTTTTACATATCTATGGGTTTGTATAATAATATTCGGTTGGCACCGGCGCGGTGCATCGCGCATGGGATCAATAATGCAAATAAGGCCAGGGGTGCATATAACTGTAATGCCTACCTGTAGCTATGTTTCTCTGATTTAAATTGAAAAACGTAACTTTATGGATAACTGGCAAGTGTACAAAAATATGGCTAAAGTGTACTTCATAGCATTTTGGTTGGGTGAGCAGAATACTCAAATATTCTAGACTGATTATTGCAGAGTATTTTAAAAAGTGCCAAATGTAGAGTCAGTCGCATTGAAATTGCCCAATTTCAATGTGACTGACTCTACATTTGACAAATATTGCTAGTTATTTTACATAAGTTATTAAGCATGGTTCTATAGTTCAAGTTTTAAATAATTATACCCCAACAGTACAGTTCTATGTACACATAGAAAGCAATTCCGATCTTCTATTTCGTGAGTTTTTAGCAGATTTATTAATATTTTACATAGAAAGCAGTTAAACATGACATAATTCCTAAAATTGAAAATGTGACATGATCAAGAGCATTATTATACTTTAAAAATCTTTCAATCTTTAAGTTTTACTTTCCTAAATTTTACCTGTAATTCAATTGCTTGAAATGGAAAGGACTTTCCAATATTTGCAAATAGTAAAAGAGTTAGGTTAGGTCCCCCACCCCCTCGGTGGGGGTCAGGGTAACTCCTCATAGAGGATTGCGAAGAAAGAAAATGAGGTTAGGTTTGGAAAAAATGTAATAAAATACACAAGGGGGGGTTGAGAAACCCTGCATCAATATCCCTCTACCCTATGGTTGCACACTTAAATTAATTACAAATGATGAAATGAAATGGAAATTTGTCTCCGGTATGGGCTCTCACCAGAACTCTCGCAATGTCACCCCAAAGCATCGCTTTCTCTACTCAGAAAATCCAACGCAAGCTTCTGGCTCTGCGCTTTTTATATACACTCTAGAGGTACAATCCACAAGACCATGGCCCTATTTCTTAAAACTATAGTAGACTGACAAATGACAATCGACAAATGTCAGTCTAACTACCGAAATGCGTTTCATAAAATTCACACAGAATAAATAATAGTATGATCCGGCTTCTAGCTGAGATGGCTCCGTCAACACAAGTGCACCATAGGGTCCAAGGTGCGAGCGAATTGAATGAATTGAGGAGTGGATATTACTAAGGTGGTAAGTGATTTTGACATGCAAAAGAGATATTAACGTAAAACTGTCTACTGAAAATATAATGTATGCATGGGTATATTATGTTATTTGTTTATCAATGTAATGCCATTGGATGCTTTTATTAAATAAAGTTAAACTGATTAGAGAAGTGTATGTAAGGAACAATAAAATAATAAATCAATCACTTTCGATATAGCATCAATGCCATCTTTTATTGAGTGTCCGAACTACATTATAAACCAAACCAGTTAGCACCTTTCATGGGATATTGGCATCTTTCTACATCAAATAATAAAACTTTTTTTTTAATAGTTATCACCTTTGTAATATCCACTCTTCAATAAATATATTTTTATTATTATAAAACTTGACACTGGCGTAATTCAAAATCTTTAGGCTGAAAATATGGGCGTTTCCTCGTGGCCTTACTAGGCAGCCTAACCGATTCGGCCACGAGGAATTATTTTTCCTCGTGTCCTAACTGCTTGTCATTCATCTATTGACTCAACCTGTATAAGGTACGTCATGGGTTATGTACAGTCATACGCACAAATACAGGGAACGGACTCGTGGTCGATACGATACAATATTTTTTACTCGTAGTCTCACTGCATGGTGTAACCAATAGTAAGCTATAAACTATAAGACTCGTAGCAGTGTGTGAAACTAAACGACCAATTACTTATCGACAGTATTATATGCAACAATTAATTGTGTCAAAGTGACAGCTGTCAAACTTAAAAGGGCTATGACTCTGAAACTAACAATCCTAGAATAGTAGTTTATTTACAAAAGTAATAGATCTCATTAAAATTGGCTACAACTCGGAAACTATTGATCCTAGACTAGTAGATTCTTAACACGAGTGATAGATCTCATCGATATTTTCATTTCATATGACAGCTGACAAACTTAAAAAGGCTTTATATTCGAAACTGAAAGACTAGTCGTTTTTTTGCATTAGCTGTCATCCAAAACCAAGATATCGATGTATTCTTTCACTTTTGAATAGAAACTACTAATCTAGAATCTTAGTTTTAGAGTTATAGCCCTTTTAAGTTTGACAGCTGTCATCCAAAACAAAGATTTCGATGAGATCTATTATTTATGTACAGAAACTACTAGTCTTGGATCAATTGTTTCCGAGATAAAGCCCTTTTAAGCAAGTTAATAAGTTTTCATCACTAAAAAAAAAAACAAAGAAGGAAAATTAATAAATTTATAGTAATATTTGACTACTCGACAGTACTCGTAAACAAGAGATGAGCTAAATATGTGTTATCCCACTGTGTCGCAATAGTTAGGACACGAGGAAAAATAATTCCTCGTGACCGAACTAGGCAGCCTAACTGATTAAATTCGGGCGTTTTAAAAACTGCAAGGCATTGACAATATGACAATTAAAAAAGGTGCTAATAAATTGGCAGTGCCCTATATCTATGTCAATGTCAATGTCATGAGCAAAGTATTGACGTACGACGACGAGACCGGCGGCCGCCCGCCCCGCCCGCAAACCGCACCCCGCAGCTTCTTGAAATAAAATTCATCAGTTTCGTTCTTTGTATTGTACGTAGGTTCTTTCTTCAAAATTTAAACAAAAATGTATGTGAAAACATACAAAAAAACAGCTGTGATTTATTAAAAGTTAATTTAGTGATCTGTTCCCCTGTATTATTGAAGTTTCTTCACGAATTCAACCAGTAAGTCACTGTAAAATCTGTACATAATCAATCACAGCGACCTTGGATGATATTTTGTTCCAATTGGCAACATAAATTGATTAAATTTCCTCTGCGACACTGCCGAAGCTGTCTCACATTCGCACGCATTTGCTTCTGTCTAGTCTCTCCCAAAGAGAATACAACCGCTACGCTAGGTCTCTCCAAAGATGTATTTTTACAGCACTTAGGAGTAGCCGAGATCATTCCTTCTGGCAAGAAATACGCTACATAAGCAGACTTTTTCATTTTTTTTCTCATAGTTAATCATGTTAGGTTGTGAAAGTGAAACGGACCGTAGCATTGCACTTTTACATATCTTTGGGTTTGTATAATAATATTCGGTTGGCACCGGCGCGGCGCATCGCGCATGGGATCAATAATGCAATTAAGGCCAGAGGTGCATATAACTGTAATGACTACCTGTAGCTATGTTTCTCTGATTTAAATTGAAAAACGTAACTTTATGGATAACTGGCAAGTGTACAAAAATATGGCTAAAGTGTACTTCATAGCATTTTGGTTGGGTGAGCAGAATATTCAAATATTCTAGACTGATTATTGCAGAGTATTTTAAAAAGTGCCAAATGTAGAGTCAGTCGCATTGAAATTGCCCAATTTCAATGTGACTGACTCTACATTTGACAAATATTGCTAGTTATTTTGCATAAGTTATTAAGCATGGTTCTATAGTTCAAGTTTTAAATAATTATACCCCAACAGATCAAGAGCATTATTATACTTCAAAAATCTTTCAATCTTTAAGTTTTACTTTCCTAAATTTTACCTGTAATTCAATTGCTTGAAATGGAAGGACTTTCCAATATTTGCAAATAGTAAAAGAGTTAGGTTAGGTCCCCCACCCCCTCGGTGGGGGTCAGGGTGACTCCTCATAGAGGATTGCGAAAAAAGAAAATGAGGTTAGGTTTGGAAAATATGTAATAAAATACACAAGTGGGGGTTGAGAAACCCTGCATCAATATCCCTCTACCCTATGGTTGCACACTTAAATTAATTACAAATGATGAAATGGAATGGAAATTTGTCTCCGGTATGGGCTCTCACCAGAACTCTCGCAATGTCACCCCAAAGCATCGCTTTCTCTACTCAGAAAATCCAACGCAAGCTTCTGGCTCTGCACTTTTTATATACACTCTAGGGGTACAATCCACAAGACCATGGCCCTATTTCTTAAAACTATAGTAGACTGACAAATGACAATCGACAAATGTCAGTCTAACTACCGAAATGCGTTTCATAAAAACTCAACAATTCATTCAATGAATTGTCAAAATATTACTAAATGTGTTTCATAAAACAATAATAGTGACCCGCAGTCAACCGACAATTGTCTAACAAATGTCAAGAGAAAATCGTTTTATAAAACGAAGAATGATCCAAAATTACCATGATTTGTAGAATTGTCGTGACAATAGTGACAGCCGAAGCTTTACCCATCACACTACTATGACTGGCATTGTGAAATGCAATATGACTGATAATTATCAGAGTCCTGTTGTGATTGTTTTTTTTTATACGAAACGCAGGTTTGGTGTATTCAACTGACATTTGTAGTTTATTATGATTTGTTGCTCTATGAAATAGGGCCCAGGTGGCATTGGGATGCTCTGTTTCGGTTCTGTTAAAATCACATTATTATTGTCACATAAAAGCCAAAACTGTCAAAAAAGTAACATAACATTCACTGTCAATGTCAATCCACTGTCAAAGTCGTAAAACTGACTGTCTATTAGTGATTTTAAAGTGATTTTTGCATTTCATTATCATCATCAGCCTATACCTGTCCTGGACGCTGGCCGTAGGCCTCTCTTAATGCACACCAGTGGAGTTCAGCTCTCCTCATCCATTTTCTTCCAGTCACTTTACGCAGGTCGTCACTCCACCTGATATCAGGGCGTCCTACACTACATTTGCCTAAATGTGGTCTACACTCGAGAATACGTCTACCCCAACGGTTATCGGTTCTTTGGAAGATGTGACCAGACCACTGCCACTTCAGCTTGCTTATCCTTAAAGCTATTCAGTTACCTTGGTGTGTTGGTAATTTTCGCATTTGTTAGTAATAATTATGGAATATACAAATATATCTTTATCATAACCTATAATATACCTATAATACGCCATTTCAGATTTAGGCATTTTGTGTAACCTTTGAAAAAAAAGCTAACTACATGCAAATATTGGAAAGTTGTGCCAAAACAACTAAAAACAGCAAAATAAAAAGTAAATTAAGTATACTAAAAATGTATTTATATGAACAATAATTAATGACAGACATTTCATTTCAAAATGTGACTGTAAATTCAGTATGATGAGATTCATTCACGTTTTAACGTTTAACGTTTTTGTTGAACAGTCTTTTTTTTTTTTTGTTGATTTTATCTGCTATCAGTCCTTGACCATGAGCAGGTTTGTTAGCTTTGTATGGTTTTGAGAAGGAGCGGTCCATTAATCTCTTCTCCTTTTCATTGAACATCAAGTTCCATGATATGTTGTCATTTGAGCCTCTTTGGATAATTTATAATCGTATGCTCAGCTGCTAGCCTGTTAGGGTGGTTGTCTAGGCGTTTTTTGTACTTTGTTGAGTATTTCCTTATTTCACTGGTGACAGTATCAACGTTAAGTTCCTTGTGTAATTCATCCATTCTTATGAACCATGGGGCATTTGTGATGTTTTTTAGAAGTCCATTCTGTGCTCTCTGGATAATTCCAATGTTGGATTTGCAGGCTGAACCCCACAATTGAAGTCCATAAGTCCAGATAGGCTTTAAAACGGCTTTGTAGATAAGCAGTTTGTTATCTGTGCTTAGAACGGAATTCCTTCCAAGCAGCCAGTACAGTCCTCTGTACCTGAGGTTGAGTTCTTCCCTTTTTTTCTGCAGGTGTTTCTTCCAAGTTAGCCTTCAGTCTACATGCATACCCAGATACTTTACAGAGTCGTTGTGTGGAAGAGTGGTATCTCCTAGGTGGACGGGTGGGCAGTTACCTGTACGGAGAGTGAACGTGACTTGGGTGGATTTCGAGACGCTAGCTTTGATTCTCCACTTTTTCAGCCAACACTCTATTTTGTCTAGTCCATTTTGAAGGGACTGTGAGGCTTTGTTTAGATCTTTGCTACTGGCGAGAATGGCGGTATCGTCTGCAAATGTGGCCGTGACTACTTCAGGTGTTTCCGGTAGCTCTGATGTGAAAATAGTATACAGGACGGGGCCCAGTACTGATCCCTGAGGTACTCCTGCGTGTATTTCGTGAAATTTGGAAGTATACTCACTGTCTTTGACTTGGAATATTCTTTCAGAGGTGTAAGATTCAAGTATTCCAAAGAACGGATGTGGTAGTAGTTCTTTGATTTTGCATAGAAGGCCTTTGTGCCACATTTTGTCAAAAGCCTGTTGGATGTCTAGAAACGCTGCGGAGCAGTATTCTTTGTGTTCTTGGGATTTCCTTATTTCATCTACAACTCTGTGCACTTGTTCAATGGTGCCGTGTTCTTGTTGGAATCCAAATTGATGTTCTGGAATTATTGATCTCTCGTTAATGACTTTCAGCATGCGCAACAATAGTACCTTCTCAAAGAGCTTTGAGATAACAGGTAAGAGGCTGATCGGTCTATACGAGCTGACTTCGTGCAAGGGTTTGCCGTCTTTGTAAATCATGATGATTTGGGAGATCTTCCATATGCTAGGGTAGTGGGCGACTCTCATGATGCCGTTGAAGAGAGTAGTGAGGAAAACTAATCCTTTCCTTGGGAGTCGAATCAGTACCTCTTTGGTTATTTAATAAAACCCCGGGGTTTTTTTATTGTCTAATTTTTTTATTAATCTTTTTATTTCTCTAGGGTTAGTTGGTTTTATAGGAAGGTCCAGCTGAAAGTCTTGGTTGAGTGTGACGTCGATGCTTGGATCTTCATTATTACCGTCATTGGGTTTAAACACATTAGATAGGTGATCCGCGAATGCATCTACCCTTTCTTGTGCTGTTCTGGCCCATTTGTCTCCTTCTAGTCTAAGTGGTGGTCGGGTAGTCTTTGGTTGTTTTAAGTCTGACGTTGCCTTCCACAGGGAGTAGTTGGTTGATTTGGTAGCTGTAAGTGACTGCAGTCTGTGTTCTAGCGTTGCAATTTTAGACTTGCTCATTATTTCCTTCAGTTCTGCTGCTGCTTTGTTGTATGATGTTTTGTCTTTCTGGTGTCTACTGCAGTGCCATACTCTGCGTAATCGCCTTTTTCCATGATTTTGGTTCTTATTTCCCAGGGGACAGAGTTATGCCTGGGGTTGTTGACAGGTCTGATTGGAGTTGTTGACAAGCAAGCGACTTGAACCAGGTTTGTAAAGCTGGTAGCTGCCTCTTCTATATCCTCGGGTGTCTTTAATGCCACTTTGAGATTGAATCTCCTTTCAATAATGTCGCCAAATGAGTCCCAGTCGGTGTACTTGTTGTATAGTTTTGGGGCTGATTCATACTCTAGAAGTGTTGTGCTGATTGTTAGCAGCACGGGAGTGTGATTAGAGGAGCCGTCTAAACAGGAGTTAGTTGAGGTAAAATATTGTGACATCCCTTTGCAGATGAAAAAATCTACTACATCGGGTAGTTTGTTTGTGTCAGTCGGCCAGTGTGTTGGCTCAGCCGTTGAGAGAGTTGATAGTTTATTTTTGTCTACTGATAGTTTTAGCTGTCTCCCTCGTGTAGTCGCTAATCTTGAGCCCCAATGATGGTGTTTTGCATTCCAATCACCTCCAGCAGTGAATCTAGGTCCAAGAGTGTCAAAATAGTGCGAGAGTTGCTCCTCTTTGATTTTGTGTTTAGGTGGAAGGTAGACTGCGGACACGTTAAAGTTGCCCGTTTTTCCTTTTACTGCTATTGTTGTAGCTTGGATGTGTTCTCTCTGGTATTGTGGCAGTTCATGGTGTTTTATCGAAGATCTTATGATAACTGCTGCTCCTCCATGTGCTGTGCCATCGGGGTGTTTAGTGTCATATATTGAATAGTTTCTAATGTTAATGGAGCTTCTGCTTGTAAATTAGGTCTCAGAAATTAGGAGTATATCGAGTTTATGGATATCAAGTAGAATCTCAACCTCATCTACATTTGGGGCGAGTCCATTAATGTTCCATGTAGCTATATTTAGTGCAATCATTTTATTAGCTTATCAATAAGTGAGCCAAGCAGTCCTATTAGCATGGTTATTTGGCCAAAAATCAAATCCATTTTTTCTAGTTGTCTGGTAATCAAGTCTCGTAAGACGTCTGTTGGCGTGAAGTTTTCTTCGTTTGATAAGTTATTTCTGAATCTGATGTCTTCAGTGAGTGTCCGTGTTGTCCGATATTTTTCTCTTGGTTTTTGAGTGTTATTGAAATTTTCATCTAGCCGCTTGGGCATTTGTTGTGTGTGAGGTGACTGGCGCCCAGTCACTCCAGAGTAGGTTGGCTGGTTAAGAGGAGTGTTTTCTCTGTCTTTCTGATTTGGGGTATTAACTATCTCATTATGCTTGTTTTGGCTTCTCGTCAGTTTATCAAGAGATTGTATTTTTTTAATTTTCTCTGTGATGATAATGGGATGACTGACTACAGATGTTGTTGGCTTGTTTTCTCTTTCACGGCTTGCAGTGAATGTCGGAGGATTGGGCCTTTTATTGTAAGAGTGCCATGTTTTCTTTCTATTTAGGATTTCTTGGTACACTTCACACCCTTTATAGTTTGCTGGGGGTTCACCAAGGCATAGCGCGCATGTAGCCGGAGTGTTGCGGTCTTTTATTGTGCAGTCGCTAGTTTTATGCTGCCCTGCGCATTTTACACAGCGGTATGGTCTCATGCAATTGTTTTTTGAATGGCCATATTGCTGACATTTGCTGCATTGTACTATGCCGCTTTTTTTCTTGGGGTCTTCAATGGTGACGACAGTGTTGTAGATGTACTTTATTTTCTTGGCATCTATGTTGTTAGGGCTTCGTTCGAGGTTAATAAAAAATGTTGATGTTGGCATTTTTTCCGGTCCACTTCTGGCGTTTATTATTTCTCCACGCACTTTGTTCCCTGTTTTTTCAAACGCCTCTATGATAGCTTCATGAGGCGTGGTATGGTGTAAGTTTTTAATAACTAATCTGAAGCATCTCTCCTCCTTACTTGTGAAGGTGTGGCCAATGAGTCCCATCTCCCTTGGGATGCTCATGAGTTTTTTGTATGCATCTGTCGAGGAGCAGTTGACACGTAGTTGATTTCTGGTAATGATTTTGAGAGTGTATTCGTCCTTGTCCAGCATGGTTTCTATAGCTTCTGTAAGCTTGTTCACGTCCTCTATCCCATAGAGGATGAGAGGAGGTGGTTTGCTTATTCTAGTAGTGTTTTCATTATTGTCACCGGTGGTATCAGTTGGGAGTATTGAGAATGTGTTACTAGTTTCTGCGGCTTTTTGTTGAGGCGGTGAGTCTAAGATTCTCTTACGCTTGCTGGTCCTTGGGATTGGTACTTTTGGCCAGTTTGGCCTGTTGGTTGTGTCATTTGTTATTAGATTATGAGAGAAGTCCATTTTCTCATGTGTTCTACGTTGGACTTCTTCAGTTGGTTGGCTAGGTGGTGGAAAGCTCGTCAGGAAGCTGCTGCGGGGTCTAGCATAGAACATGCTCCTATGGAAGGTCTGTTGAACCAATCTTGGTTCCGGTGTCTGCAAACGCCCTTCTTGCGTTAGATCCACTTGAGGCAAAACGGTGCCCCCCCCCCCCCCCCCAGAGTACGAGGGGCAGCCTGAGCTAGGCTCAGGGAGGGATTCTCCGACGACGTGATCGCCAGTACCCTGGGTAATATCTCTTGCGATTTTGCTTCCATGGTTTTTATTTTTATTTTTTCTCGGGGTTTGATTCCACCTTGCCAGATATTCAGTTAAAGCGCCGAATACTCGCTGACGCCCTACACATTTTGCTATTACGACCAGAGGTGAAGAATGAGGAGCTCTAATCAGATCGTAACATTGCCCAGGAGGGACGGCCCACAAAGGTGAATGTATGCGGGCCCACTGCTAGAGCGCTACGGCACTCTAGCAGTGGCGTAATGTGTAGGACTGGCCAGTGCGCGCCAGTAGTCTAGCTCCACCTAGACGTACGCTATCGGTATTCTCGGCTTTTTATAGAAGTGTGAACCCTGGAAGAACAAACTCCACTGAGACCAGACACTGACTTACCCCCCCAAAAACTGTGAACTGTCTGTCATTAATTATTTTTCATTTATATACATTTTTAGTTATTTTTGTTGTTGAAAAGAGTACTTACTAAAGTTTAAAACTACTAAGATGTGAACTTTAAAATATTTTTATTTACACTCATATCGTAAAATCTGGATAATAAACACAAAAATTATAGCATAATGACATACTTTACGCATGGCACATCTTTATTATGAAAAATATATCTTATAACATTGTTTTTTGAACTACACAATGCTTTAATTAAATTTACATACCACCTGCTCGACTATGTCCAATTACATATCCCGCAATCTCAACATAATGCAAGTCTTAATATCCCTTCGATATAATGACTTGTGAACATGTTCACATTACACCGGGGATGTGTTGTGAACATTATACCCCAAGGCATGTAATGTGATTTGAATTTGATACATTAAAATTTGAACTGGCCATGGAAGCCTTCGTAATTTCTTAGCAATTTTTAAATGTTTGCTTATTTAAAATAGGGACTGATAACTGGCGGTATATTCATTCGCAAATCTGCGCAGCTAAATGGCACAGATGATTGAATGGTGCGAGGAGCTGCACCATGCGATCGCGAATCCGAATGCCCAGCGTGGTGATTACGGGCATTTCCTCCATATGATAGACACCACAAAAAAACAGCCCCCAGTTCCTTGTAGCTCTGTTATTCCTGACCAAGGTGGCAGTCTTGGCAATGGCAGGGTGCTAAGAATCCCCGGGTTACGGAAAGCCACCAACAACAACTGAACTTGGCTATGTATAATGAACGCACTCTACGTCTGGACGAACACATGGCAGAGCTGGAAGTAGAACTGGAGAACATCAGGTGGCACATTTTAGGATTGTGTGAAATCCGGAGGTCGGGGGAGGACACTATTACCCTGAAATTGGGCTGTCTGATGTACATCAGAGAGGGAGACCACCAATCCCAAGGCGGCGTTGGGTTCCTCGTTCATAAAGTCCTCGCTAACAATGTTGAAGAAGTCTGTAGTGTGTCGACTAGGGTAGTGTACCTCATTATTAAACTCACCAAGAGGTATACTCTCAAGGTGATACAGGTCTATGCACTAGCTTCGTCGCACTCAGACGATGAGTTTGATGACTTGTATGATAACATACCCAAGGCCCTTCATACCACCAGGAGGGCTCACTTCAACGTTGTTATGGGGGACTTCAATGCTAAAGTGGTGCAGCAAATCGAGGATTGAACCACATGGAATTGGCAGCAGAAACACCAGAGGGCAAATGCTTGTTAACTTTATGCAGAGGGAGGCGCTCTTCTTAATGTATTCTTTCTTTAAGAAGCTGCCCCAGAGAACGCGGTGAAGCCCGGATGGCATTACTAAAAATGAGATCGACTTTATCATGACGGACAAAAAGCATACATTCAGAGATGTCTCTGTGATCAACAGGTTCAATACCGGGAGTGATCACCGAATGGTTCGAGGCACTCTTGAGTATCGACTTTAAGCTTGAGCGAATCCGTATGGTAAATTCGATATACCATACCATAGTTGGTTCCGAATAATTGTTCCTTGGAATTTCAAGGTAATCTGGAGAAGCGATTTGTTGCCGTGGAAACCACCACGACGTTAACAACCAAGCTCTCTTGTTAATGGCACAATGACGGGAAAACGCTAAGGCCTCTCTGGCAGAGCAGGTGACTCGCAACAAGAAAATCACGAAACTGACGCGACGTGACCTTCGGTGCTCCTTTAAAAATGTCAATGGCTCGTTCTCGTATGCTATTGAATATTTATTTTTGATTAATTGTTATGTATTTAAAAAATGTAACCAGCCTTCCGTTTGCATTTATAAATATGAAAGTCTATTAAACAAGGTAGACTGATTTCTGGGATTCTGTGCTGATAAGTTGTAGAGTATATACAGAAGCTTTCTTAGCCATGTCAACAATAAAGACTAACAATGAATACCTCATTTTAATTGTTAGTTTTTATGTAATGCACCAACACATTTGTTCTTACAGTTGGATTCCGTCCCTCACTATGGAATTTGTTCAGAGTTGACGAGGGCAAAATTAAGCGTTAACTTGGTCAGATGTAGCTCGTAAACTAGTCAGTTCTAGATAGAAATAATTATTTTGTTAGTAAATTCATGTAAGGCTCAAGATTTAACAAGCAGCAAATGTAAATGTAACATTTTTATTAATAATATTTTTTAGAATGCATTCAAATCGAGTTGTGAGCTACCCTAAAAGTTTCAGCCGGATAGCTAACCGGGAAGTACTCGAAATTTAAGTTGAAAGATTCGACCCGGAACGACAGACAAACAAGAAAGCGACTTAATTAAAACGTGGTAAAAATTAAGACTTTAATAAGAATTAGGGGGGGAACATGCAACTAAATGCAAAAAGATCAGTTTAAAGCCTAATATATAGGCGCAAACAGGACCTAATTTTAAAAAACTGTGAAATAAACTTTCTAATAATTATAAAATACCTATTCAACGAGAGTATTTCGTTTTAGCTTTCATGTTTTGTCCCATACATGAAAAGTGAAAACATGAAAGGCAATAAAAAATATTTTTATTGTTTTTTAAACACCTACGTTGTGGTTATATATAAAATTTTAACCTCGTTGTGCTCATAGTGTCAAAAAATAAAATGACTGTAACATACTGAAAGACGAACATAACGAAACAATAAGGTTTCCTTGTTTTACCACGAAAATGAGTATTATTATTGACAGAAATAAAGAAAAACACCAATTTCAGTTTTTGTGGAATTTAATGAATACATAAAGTGTGGAATCCAATCAGGGATGAATAATTGATGTATGGGAATTTCGAATTATTTCAAGCCAGATATGCGATTATTATCATAAAGGAAACGGGAGTGGGATACGGAGTTGCCACAGAGAATCCTAGAATATATTCATCAGATAGTATTCAATGTAATAATTGCTTTTTGGTCACTTTGGTCAAGAATGTAAAATCATAGCAATGAACAAAAAATACTTAAAAGACAGAATGGTACTACAAATTTAAATAGGACGCTAAAATGTTCCATTTTGGACATCTGGCAATATAGCATTAATTCGACGAATAGGGTAGGAAAGGAGTTTCATAATCTGAAAGCGGCGTCATCTGAAAAGATGTAACATTGAACTAAAGCAAACGAACCATGAAAAGCCACAAATGATGGATATAAAATTGTATAAGAGCTACATCTGTTATGAAAATATCTGTTACTTGAGTCACATGAGACGGGAAATTTGTACATTTTTTGTGTTTATATAATTACCATCGTCATATTTTGAATATAAATTAAAGAGCCACCAACGATGGTTATACGTAAGCAATGTGCATATGATCCACATTTGATACAGTCGGATGAAGAGCCACGAACGATGGGTAAACGTAAGCAAATAGTATATGAGCCACATCTACTACCAAAAATACTTATACAATCGGAGCCACTAAGTGATACTGTATGTAAGGAAAAAAAACGTTAGGCGAGCCAGATTTGATTGGAAAATTGATGACGAGTATTTCACGCGGGGATCGGACGAGGAGGGGCAACGTCGCGAATATATAGGCGCTGTTGCGAGCTCGCACCGATGTACCCCGAGGAGGAGTAATCGGCAAAACTAACTGATCAACATTTGCCTTAAAAATTTACACGATCAACATTAGGCTGGGAAATATATATATATACAAACAAAGTAAATGAACACAATAACTTAATTTATTCCAATTTGCGATCATTAAAATATTTTTATGCGTTCCTTAAATACGTTTAGTGATGAAGACTGACGTATCAGGACTGGTAGACTGTTCCATAGTCTAACAGCTTGTACAGCAAACGATGCATCATAGAATGTTGTAACGTGCAAGGGTATTTTCAACAGTAGATTCTCTGAAGACCGCAACGACCGGGAATGCTCTGAGTGTAGAAAATGGAAGCATTCTTTGAGGTATGGAGGGGACGCAGGATTGAAAAGTATACTATAAAGTAGGGAAAGAATGTGAGTATTCTGACGAAGGCGAATAGGAAGCCACTTGAGCTTATGTCGAAAGTTGGAAACATGGTCATATTTGCGTAATCCGAATATGAACCTGATACAAAAGTTTTGGAGACGCTCAAGTTTATTTAGCTGATCCTCCCCTAAGGGAGGATAGCTTAAGATCCTAAGATCTTAAAAATAAATTTGTTCGGTAGCTTAAGATCTTAGGACCTTAAGCTACCGAACAAATCTATTTTTTAAAGCATGCGTCTGTCTGTATACTTGTATGTTAGCAAATCACTAAAAAAGTACTGGACCGTTTGCAATGCAATGTTCAATGTTAGATAGCTTAGGGTTTAACTTAAAAACTGTTGTAATTGGTACCTCAATCAGAGGAGTAGAAGTCGAGCAATCGATAAATATCTTTATGACGGATGTAGTACAATTGCAAACCTCCGCGCGAGCATGTTACATTACATCTATGGAGAGGCTCCTTCTTCCCCGCTCCAAGTCCATGTCATCGGCCAAATCTTCGGTCATAATGTGACCGAGATCTTGAACTGACCTACAACGCTTTTTGGTGAACCCAACTAATAGACATCTGGCACTCCTCCGGACCCTTACCTGCATGAAATGCTAGTTCAGCAACTCGTCCCACAACAGTCCTCTCAATGGAACGAGTTACTGAACTTAAAAAATATGTTTTTTTCGGTTCAGTATGGAACTCGACCCATAATTTTTTTCCAACAAAATTTGTAATAAGTAATATCAGCAACAAAAATGTTTGAAGTTTATTTATTAATTGTTTACTAGTTAGATTTCGTTTATTTGACTTCAATAGGAACATGACTTATTTAATGGCAATAGAACACTAAATACAAGCATTTCTGTTTGTACTTCAGTCCATGCTGTTTAGCATATTGTTCACAAACTACCAATAGTTTCCTAGTACTGTCATTTGGTCCAAAGCTCACGCAATTTCAGGAAAAAGGGTCAATTAAAAAAAACATTGTTCAAAATAAACAAATTTATTAGTAATTATCACTTTATTTATTTGCATTTCATTAATTTTTTACAATATATCTACATAAAAACTAATAAAAATACTATAAAAAACTTTAAAAAATACCCCCTTCCACCCGGCCCCATTATATAGCTAGGATGCATCTCAATCACATCAGCTTACAAAAATAAAATACCGCATCAAAATCGATTCATTCGTTTGGAAGCTACAATCCTCACCCCCCCCCCCCTTCTCCCCCTCCTACCCATTACAGCTAAGAACCATCTCGGTCACATCAGCTTTCAAACAGAAAAAAAACTGACATCAAAATCGGTTCTTTCGTTTGGAAGCTACTATGCCACAGCAAGGCACACGGATACAGTGATACATACAATACACAGACAGGCACACGGGTACAGTGATACATACAATGATATACTCCCTAAACTTATAACACTCTTTTGGAGAAAGTACATTAGATTGAAGGTCAAAACCTAAGCTATCCAACTGAAAATAGCATTTCAATAGGTCCAATAGGTTTCACGTGATGCGCAAACAAACACCAAGACCGACAGACAGACACGATTTTTGAAAAAAAAAAAAATCACGTCCAGAAGCTTATTTTAAGTCCCATATGCCATTTTTTATCGCCTTCATTGGTACACATAACGCCCACATTTTGCGAAGTAGATGTCTCAGCTACGAGGCCCCTCTCCTCCCTCTTCTCACTTACAACTCGTATCACTTGAAAACTTCTAGAGTTGTTTTTTATATATTAAGCTACGAGACGAGCATGTTTTACGCCTAGCCATTACAATTGCAGGGCCCAGAAGTCCAAGAATACACAATTGCAAAATCTGACAGACTCAAATCAGTGTGAGGCTCCCTCATAGTAACATTAAGTAATCTGTGCCCTCAGGAACGATGGCGACGTCGTCTTTCACTCTGGACGTGGCGACGGCGGTGCAGGTCATCGCCAACTCCATGAGCACGCTCACCATACTATCTTGCCTCTTCCTCAAGGTGCCGCAGATTTTATACATCAGGGAGAAAAAGTCGGCTGAAGGAATTTACATTCAGGCTATGGCTATGGAAATCATTGGGTAAATAACCTTCTCTATTTTTAACAGCAGGTTGCTAGAAAGTGCAGTATCACTCTAGCAATCTATCATATTGATTAAATATTGCCAGAAGCCAGCATGCTTCATACGACAAACTAAATATTGCACGTGACTTGGTGCTACAGGAGGTTTACGATAGAAGATTAATCTTTTACAATATTATTATTATAATTGAATATCCTCAGCCCCGTTCCGATGGATTGTTTATGAAATGCCATCGCTCAAAAACGATAAGAGAAACAAAAAACTAAAGCAACTGGCATCAAGGACTACAAAATTCAAGGAAATGTTACATTCCGCATTGTGCCAACTGGATTACCATCCTCTCTTACAGAAGGTCTGTGTCCTGCCAGTTCCCACAGCAGTGAGATGATTTCCATTAACGAGTAATCGAAAGTGGCAAGGCAACGTAGTAGCGCACATGTTGTATATATATCTGCCGCGACACTATCGCTGTCTAGAGTCTACATGTTTATTGTTCTATGTTCATCCTGATTGATGGTTTTCCCCTTTAGCTTCACGATCATGACCCTCTACAACTACACGAGCAGCTACGGCGTGATGACGTACTTGGAGTATCCAATCATCCTGGTCCAAGTATATGTGATGTTGTACTACGTGCTCAAGTACAAATGCATGCTCAATATGACCATCGTGCCGCTCCTGACTGCCACCTACTTTGCCACCATCGCCGGTGTACTCTTGGAGATTCTGCCGAAGGCGGTCGTCTCATTCTTGGTGGTATGTGATGCTATTTTATTATACGGTTATGGGTAAACGAAATTAATAACGCAGGGAAGAGTTCCTTTGTGCATATATAAGCAGAAACGCAACGTTCACACGCAGAGGGCGCCGCGGCGGGCACCAATCAACGTTGTGTTCAAGTGGTCGAGCCGCTTTTATAAGCTGCGTATATATGTATATATGCTGCGTATTTAAGGAATTCCTACCTTCAGGGGCATATGCGTCTTGACTCTGTATCAAAGTTCACTATATCTACTTACCTACTCTTAAAAGTGCTATTAAACCGCACAAGAATATTGAAACCCACACAAAGGTGTGCTACATAAGCTATTACGTGAGCGAGGTTGGCTATATAATCTAGGGGCAGGAGTTGGGGGCAGAGGGTGGTGGTGGAGGGATACCCTCTGGTACCCCTCCCCTCCGCAGGCGACGCTTACTTTATAAGATACTAGCTTACCCGCCCGCGACTTCGTCCGCGCGGACTACAGTTTGTCGCGAAAAAAGCATCCTACTTACGTTCTTCTAGGATATAAAAAAACCAATGCAAAAGACTTAGACTTCTTGGTTATGGCCTCCGTGGCTTGTTGACTTACTCCGTGGCACCAACGCTCTTGATGATTTTTGACGGACTTGTCATTTCGTTTCCATGGCAACCGTTCCTTACAGCGAGTATTCAACATGTTCTAGTTTTCCCGTGGAAAGCGGAATTCGTGGAATTTTCCGGAATAAAAAGTATCCTGTGTTTTATTCTAGGGTATAAAGCTATCTCCATTGCAAATTTCATCGAAATTCGTCCAGCGGTTGTCGCGTGAAAGCTCCACAAACAAACAAACAGACATCATTTCACTTTTATATATTGGTATGGATATGGATATTTTTTAATATTATATATATATATATATATATATATTATATAATATCAGGATGAAAACATACCTGTTCTGGTATTTTAATGATGCAAATCTGGTATTATAAGGACGCAAATTGTTAAGAAGTTCCATTTGACTTACAGCCACTTTGCACACCGCTGAGTGGGTTCGCGAAGGTGACCTACGTCTACGGCATGGTGAAGACCGGCAACGCCGATAACGTCTCCCTGTGCACTTGGATCATCTCAATGCTGACCAATCTAGGTGAGTCATTAACAAAAAGTCTGGCGAACTGCGAGCCGCACTAGCGTTCCGTACAAACTTGTAGTTAAGTTCACTACAGATAGAATCAGAAATGAGGAAATCCGTAGAATAACGAAGGTTACCAACATAGCTCTCAGAGTTTGCAAGTTGAAGTGGCAATGGGCAGGCCATATAGTTCGCAGAACCAACAACCGCTGAGGAATAAATTTTCTCGAATGGCGACCACGAACAAGCAAGCGAAGTGTGGGGAGATCCCCCACACGATGGACCGACGACATTTTAGCCATCGCAGGAAGTCGATGGATGGAGGTGGCACAAGATCGCTCGTCATGGCGCTCTTTGAGGGAGGCCTATGTTCAGCAGAGGACTTCTAAGGGCTGGCATGGTGATGATGATGATGTAAATAGTAATTTGTCAACAAATAAATTGTTTTCAGATGTTTCTCTTTACTTCTGCTCAAGTAACAGAAGATTTGTGCTCAACGGGAAGTACTCTCTAGGGCCCGTATTAATAAATCGCTCTTGGTTGAGCTCTCAAGTGCGATATCAACTGATACGCTCTCAAGTTGTGATCAGTATCTTAAGATCGTCGCTGTTTAATAAAGACATTTCAAGAGCATGTCAGATCATGTCGCTTTCAAGAGCCGCATCTCAAGATGCTACGTCACGAACCAGAACTTGAGAGCAAGATTGAATGAACAACGAATGAACGATTTATTTTCTTTAGTGAAAGTTCGGTTTTTGCTCAAATATAATATAACGTAAGGTTAAAATTTACAACTTCGATGAAGTTAAATTAAATTAAATGCGATTATATTAAACGTAATGTTTATTTTCTACCTAATTATCATAATCTTACTTTAGTTTTTTTGTAGAAAGGATGTAAGCCATAATTTTTGTCTATATTTTCAAAGTTACACTATCTGTTAAAGAACTTAACGCAATTCATCAACAAATAACTATAATTTATGAAAATAAAAAAATCGTTGATTAGCCATGCAGTATTTCCAGCGCGTATCCTTTGGTTACGATTTCGGATCTTTTTAGACTTCAGCGTGTCCTCGCCAGGTTCTGATATCTACCAAATCTTCGGATCTTTTCGCAATCATGCCAAATAAATTTATTTATTTCCAGTTATATAAAAATATTCTTATAATGATGGTTAATATAATTATAATTATCAAATTCTGAAATAATATTTTCGAAATCCTTGATTCTAGCAACTGGCAATCACGCTCTCAAGTCACGGATCGACCGCACTCAACATTCTGCATCTCAAAGCACATCGCAAGTGCGCTCTTGAGAGTCGAGATTGATTTATTATTAAACACTAACTCAGCTGATTACGGCATCTCAATCAACAGCTTAAGATATGTTTATTAATTAGATTAGCATCTTGAGATCGCTCTCAATAGCGCTCTCAGAGTTGAGGTTGGTTTATTAATACGGCCCTAGGTTTTGATACCACTGCGAGTGTCAAAATATGCGGCGTACCGCCGTATCTTATGATTGCGTTGGCTTAGAGGTTTGTTCTTATCACAGCTCCAAGGGATTGCAGACCCGAGCATTTGATATTAATTTAAACTTGATACCTCCTCGCGTTCCTGAGAAAAAAGGTTCTTGACAGACAGACAGACAGACGGACAACGAAGTGATCCTATAAGGGTTCCTTTGAGGTATGGAACCCTAAAAGTAATAAAAATAGAAAAAACCGAAAACATCATAAGAAAAACATGGCATGTCAGCGGGCACGTAAATGCTCATGAATCAAATAGATGCTAGATTTTCGTCATCAGCATGCATTCGTCGACTGCTGGACATGTATGGCCCTCTCTTCGCATCCATTTGCTGTCAGCACTCTTGCGCCACCATCTAGCTAGTAGGCGTCCTACATTACGTTCGCCAATTCGCAGTTTTCACTGTAGGACACGTTAACCCCAAAGGCTTGGTTCTGCGGTTAATATGGCCAGTCTACTGCCACTTCAACTTGCTAATTCTCAAAGCTACGTCGGTAACCTTGGTGCTCTGCCTCTGGACTTATTTAACATCCTATTTTTTTAAAGCTTGTATTTAACTTCACTTGTATGTATCTATAAATTGTGTCTGTCCTGGAATCTTGCAATTCAAATTTCCAGCACTTCCTGATTAGCTATCCAGCTGATACTTTCAGGGTAGCCAATGACTAAGCAAGAAAAAAAAAAGAATTAAAAACGTTAAAAGAGAACAGGGGGAAAAAAAAGAAAAAGAAAAAAAGAAAGAAAAAATACTTTAAGTCAAATTTCTGTTGCTTTGTAAGCAACAAGCAAACTGAAGCTCATTAAAAAAAAAGTATTTTTTTAAATTATACTTATTGTTGGTAGCTCGCGTGTTCACCGTTTACGTCGACTCGGCCGACACCAAGCTGATGTGCAACTTCTTCATCTCGACCGTCCTGAGCTCCGGCGTTCTCGGCACCGCCCTCTACTACCAGAACGTGAGCTGCTCGCCCGAGCGCCGGAAGACTACCGCCCGGCGTCGCAGTCACGCCGACTAGAACGACAACCAAATTGCGTTTCAGTATTACTCGGACCGCCTAGAAACCGGATATATACCGTTCGACTCTCAAGAGGCTCTGGCTGAGGCCGGCTTTGAGATCGAACAGCCGCTTTCGAATCGATTGGAACCCAAAACGTACCCCAAGCGCCGTCACCGCAGCAAGAAAGACGAGGCTAAGAAAAAGTCGACTGTAATGAGCCGCCGCGAGCGAGTGCAAATGCAAGCGCAAGCCGTCTCCATCGTCGACAACAAGAAACGCCGCAAACGCAACAAGAAAATCAAAGGGGCTAATGATGCCAATGTAGATGAGGACTAAAATGCTCTGTGCTGCTTTTTGGACTTGGGCCTTTTTGCACAGTTTAAACGTAACATTTTAATTTGGGATCGAAAACGTATCGCGTGTGCTATACATATTTATATATGCGAAATAACACACATATAAATGCTACATTTAAATTGTGCATACATACAAGCAATTTGTTATAACTCACATTCAAATACACAGAAACTTTTTTAGAAATGCGTCATTATAGTCGGTTATTATTAAAGCCAGCTATCCTTAGAACGGTCTACATCAGCTTTAACCAAACAGGGGCCCGCGCGCCAATCTTTTTTTGAGTGGCCAATCAATAAATCTAACACGCCGTGTACTTTAAATTATGCATCCTCGCGTCTTTGTATTGTGGTTTTTTATACTGCCTGTTCTCACTTACTCAGGTTCTTAATTTTTACAAACATTGGTACACACATTGGTAAATTTTCGCGCTCGCATCGCTCGCGCCATTTTTATAAAATATAGTTTTCATGTGCTTAAGAGACCTTTTCCATGCCCTTTTGGTTGGCTCTTCATACTTTTGCTGGAAATAACAGTATTTTTTCTTATGATTCTTATTTTTCACATACAATGTTAAAAGCTTTCGCGCTTTTAACATTTTTATTTCAGGCGATCAGTGATCCAATTTTACTTTCTTTTTTTTTGTTTTTATTACGGACTAGGCAATCGTTTGACAACGATCTCACCTGATGGAAAGCGATGATGTGGTCGAAGGTGTAGCATGCTTGCCTAGTAGTTAGTAGTTTCTAACTTATGCTGCAAAAAGTTCCGAAATATTACCATTGCCTGACTGAGAAGGCCCGGGTAAAAAGCAGTCATGTGTATGCGGTCCGAGAGGAAAAAAAGTTGACTATGGCTGATCTTCATTAAAGTGTAAACCAATATCCGATGCGCCTCAGCAGAAGATGCTTGATATCTTAGCAGATGCTAAGATTTGCGGCCTCTACTTAGAGTTACCTGATACCCGGTAAGTACAGGCGGTTTTATGTATAGCTTTACTTGCAGTGTCTAAACTCGAGACCAGTTTTATAAGGCCCAGGTGTATTTTCTATACGATCTGTAAAAAGGGTCGCCCTGCAAGGTTAGTTAAGTGTTAATATAGCCTTAGGAGGCATTTTGAAGTATTTCCATTGATCCGAGTAAACTGAAACGCAAAGCCACTAGGTTTTGTGGCTGTATTTGGAATAAAGATGTATCAGGGTTGAACCCTGTTTAGCATAGTGATGATATTGATTGTACTAAAACATTTGAGCTGGTATTTATTAGATTAAATGCACAGAATTATTCTAAATAGTGTACTAGATGGATATTCATAGCCATAATAATTAAGACCTACTAAGCAGACTTGGCACAAAATGGTATCTGTATTCGGGTAACGCATGACCAGTTCACTAGTTGTATGAATGGTATTTGTATAATATTATGTCATAATTGTAGCAGTTATCGCACATTCTTAATGCATGTCATTATTGTAGAATCAAAGGTAATTTGTTTAGGAGTGATACATCTAATAATATACTCTATGTTCTAGTTAAGAAATCGATGTTTTATCTATGACATCTTTTGTTGTTAAATATATAATACCTTGTATAACAAAAGTAAAAGTAATATTGTCGCACAACAATATTGTAGTACGCAGTACTAATTTGTCAAATATATATAAGTACAGAGATGTACAAGATACCCTATACATTGTATCTGGAATACAAAATACAAGACTACTATTAAAATAAGTATTTCACATACGAAATATAAGATACCTTATGGAATGCTATCTGAAATCCTACATACAAGATACGTATCTTATAATAGTACATTACTGCCGCGGTCTGTAATGACTTCGTTTCTGGCAGCGATGATGGTCGAGAGCGTGGCTAAGTTAAGTTCGAGGCCATCACAGCGCGGTCAGCATTGCAGCCCTTGATGGCCAAGCTGGAAGCCTTTATAGCGCGGACAGCAAGGGCTGCAATGATGGCCAAGCTTGAAGGCCGAGAACTTAAATAAGCAAAGCTCGAGGCCATCATAGCGTGGCCAGCAGGGCAGTCATTGCAGACCAAGGCTTGTATAGTGCTTTACTCAAACAATGCGAGGTATTTAAATAAAACCAGCTTAGTATAATAAGAATTTACTTAAACAATGCAACAACAACGACAACGACCACAGAAACAGAAACAGAATAGAAACAGAAACAACAACAACAACAAGAATCACGATCACATTAGCTTTCAAACAGAAAAAAAAAAACATCAAAATCGGTCCATTCGTCTGGGAGCTACAATGCCTCTCTTTTCGCGTTCGGGGTTAACGAACCCACGGAATAAATAATAGTGCTACGACAAAAGACGACAATAATGGATTTTCAAAGGAAATTGCTGGCCGCAAAACACGACAATAATGAAATTCCATACAAATTTGCTGGCGCTTATTCAAGCAGCGCGGCAAGGTCGACTTTGCCTAAAGAAGGTTGTCGAAATAATGACCACATTATTAGTAATGTTTGAGTAAATACTTTTTAAAGATGAATTATCCTGTATGAAGTTTATATATGTATATTTTAATGAGTAGGAACACTGGCGAAACAAATTGCCCATGGTTCAACTAGTTGGACTATCGGAAATACAAATTGACCGTAGTCCTACCAATAGGACCACCGAAGAAAAAAATACTCGTTGTCTTACTATTAGACCACGCGGTTGGACAACGGGCACCAAACGGATAAAATACTTTTTGAATTTTATGGATTTTAAGTTTATTATATGAATTATGAAAGTTTAGTCTGGGACCTTTTTGATAGATGGCGACTCTCGCCTCCTATCAAATTGGCCCCAGACTAAAGTTTCATTAAATGACAATAGATGGTTCTTTGCATTTGCATATGTAATTATTAGTAAAAGTATCTTAGCAAACATAGAACTAAAAAAAAAAAAAACAGAAATACATAGAAATACAAGATACCAAACGAATGGTATCTAAATAAAAGACATTAAAAAATGCATTAAAAAATAGTATTTTAGATAAAAGATAGAAATACATATTTTGTATCTGTATATCAGATACTTGTATCTTAGATAAGTCACATCTCTGTATAAGGCCCTATCTTTACTTATTTCTCTTAAATTTCCATGTTTATTAGTTAAATAGAATATAATATGCCATCAATGTTAAAACCAGTGTAACATGAACTTTGTAGAGTTTTTGGTGTTCTAGTCAATGTTAAAAAATATTTATCCGCTGAATAAAGCCGAACTCATTGTGGCTTAATTTAACCAGTTCAAAGTTGCTATAACTATCTAATATTAAATATTATTGTATTATTTTGAATTTGCGTGTAGACATTGAACCTAACTTAATATCTTAAGAAACCATATCATGGCTACCTCTTCTCATAGATTGAATAGTTCGAACATGTTTAATTACTGTGCTGTGATCTTCACATTTCGCAAACTCTTGCTTAGTAGTAAAATTTTGTTCCTTTTAGTTGAGTGTAGGTAGGTACCCATTTATGTGGTTAATTTATATTTTGCGTAACTAAATATAAGTCTCAAAATGTTATTTGTGACAAATGTATTGCAAATTAAGTAATTGTATTGTTTTATGAATGTTTTCATTCCTTAGTCCCTAACTTAGATTTGAGTCGCAATTATTTTTAATTTCTAGTCCATACTCGTTATAAAAGACACTTTCAGAACTGATAGGTTTGACCTCAATTAGACAGCATAATATGTTTTCATTATTATCCTGTTTTTAGTACTATTTAACAATAAAATAATGATATTATTTTATAAATCTCATATCAATCGAATAATGTTATATTGTTCCATCTCTCGACTAGTTTGTGCCATTTATTTTTTATATTATAATAATTATAATGTGTGCCAAATAACGGTCATATTTTTAATCAGTGTCATAAATAAATAATAATTATATTTATCATCGTAGAATTTGTGTTTTATTTTACAAGTTGAAGCCCGCGCGGCGTTGACTCTGCAGTAGTGCTAGGATTGCCCGTTTCTAATGGATCCGGTTCAGTCAGGCACCAAAGGCTTCCTGCAAGCAACCAAAGTTGGTTTCTTTCTTGCAAAAGGGCAGTGCTCCTATTACAAGTTGCTGTAGTAAACGCTCTTCATCATCTTCATGTAAAAGCGAAAAAAAAAACGTTCAACGTCTTCTTATCGCCGTTACTTCTTTCGTGAGATGGATTCTCAGTTTGCATGTTTTTCGTATTACAGGTCACTATTTCGACAATCGCTATCGTCAGTTAACGCTAATACAGCAGTTATGTCACTGCCTTTATCATCGTGAGTGAGTGGGGCTGGGTTACATTATTAAAATTTTCGAAGAAATAGATAATTTTCTTGAAAAAATATTTTATACTGACAAACATGTTTACTCGCTGATAATGTAGCTTTATACAATGTGTCTGGTCACCGGTGTCGGAGACTTAAGGGGGGTTAAATACGGGGATTTTTATCGACAAATCACTATCTCGATTTTCTCTTGGCCTCTCCATACTAAAATGGCAGCCATTTTGTTTTTTTTTACTTCGCAGCTCAGACGCCTACACTGATTTAATCATTGCTATCGATGTAGACGTCTTAGGAAGACGAAAGAGGTATCATTTGAAAGCTAACAATGAAGACAATCAATTTATGATACATTTTATTCAATATCTTTTTCACAAAATAACATAACAATATTAACAAAATAAAAATCGTATTTATTTATTGCATTTTTTTTAGTCTTTTAAATTTTTTATGAAAACTAACCTGTCAAGCTATTTTTTTTAATTGTATTATCATAGTACAAGATATTTCCATTAAAATAAATCTTACATCAAGGTCCTAAGTTAAATATTTTCGAAGCTATGATGGTTTAAATATGACCCTTAAAAACTCTATTAATAGCACACGTCAAAGCTATGATGATTGGGATGGGAAAAGGCAAGAAAAGAACAAAGTAAAACCATTAATTATCATTTATTAATTTAATACCATCTAAACTAGGTACTACAGCCACGATTCAAAATGTCCTCCGTTTTGTTGTAGACAAGCAGTTGCCCTAATTGACACATGTTGTGTAGCTCTTTTTATCATGGCTTTGTCCGCCCTCATTACATCCCCGACTTGTAATATTTTTTCAATTAGTTCTTCTCTTGTGTTGGGCACGTTAACGTACACTTTCTGCTTTATTGTGCCCCATAAAAAATAATCTAGGGGTGTCAAATCCGGGGAACGCGGCGGCCAAGCAATCGTCCCACCTCGTCCAATCCATGTTGGATATGTGTTGTTTAAGTAATTTCTCACATTTACCGCAAAGTGTGCCGGAGCTCCATCTAATTGGAGTATCATTCTTGCCCTATACGTCAATGGCAATTCGCTTAATGCGTCTTGATAGTCATTCTGCAGGAATTCCAAAAATCTTGGGCCATTTAATGTAGCGGGCAAAATTAGAGGCCCAATAAGAATATCGTCTATCATTCCAGCCCAAACATTTACCGAAAACTTGTGCTGAAAGCTACTGGGTCTCACTGCATGCGGGTTTTCTTGGAGCCACAGGTGCTCGTTCCGATGATTTGTGTATCCAGATCTTGTAAAAGTTGCTTCATCGGTCCACATAATCCTCTTTAAAAAATTGGGATTGGATCGCGCTTCTCGTAATATCCACGAAGAAAAAACTGTCCTTCGGGCGACGTCAGGTCCAATTAAATCCTGGACTCTTCTAAAATGGAATGGATGCAATCCTTGCCGTTTTAAAATCTGCCAAACTGTCCATTTCGATAGACCGAGTCTAATCGCAATGCGACGGACACTCAGTTGTGGGTCTTGCGTTATTAAATCCAACACCTCTTCTTCCTCTCGCGGAGACACCAAACGAGTACGTTCGTTAGCGGGTCTTCTTATTCCATATTCGGAGAGATTCGAGTGCAATCTGATGAACGTGCGAGCATTCGGCGTAGGTCTATCAGGGAATCTTCTCGCATACTCTCTTACAGCAGCATTCGCGTTCCCGTCGCAAAATCCATACACAAAATGGATGTTGGCCACGTCGCGGCTTGAAAAACGACGCTCTTCCATTTCAGTTAACGAAAGTTAACTAAAATAACAAAACGAGTCCAAAACACAAAGCAGAGGTTAGAAAATAGCAACGCACAGTACTTCGGCAGATAAGAATGTAATCACAACGCTAGGCGAGGGACGACTACCTGTAATTGTATCCTGACCTGAGTAGAGCCGCAATTTTGTCTCATTCACACCCTATACATGTCTCTTTTTAACATGTTGTCAAAGAACAGCTGCCTGTCTTACGACACGCCAATTGAATGTGGGGTCTTGAGTCTATTGTTTGACGTGTGCTATTAATAGAGTTTTTAAGGGTCATATTTAAACCATCATAGCTTCGAAAATATTTTACTTAGGACCTTGATGTAAGATTTATTTTAATGGAAATATCTTGTACTATGATAATACAATTAAAAAAAAATAGCTTGACAGGTTAGTTTTCATAAAAAAAATAAAAAACTAAAAAAATGCAATAAATAAATACGATTTTTATTTTGTTAATATTGTTATGTTATTTTGTGAAAAAGATATTGAATAAAATGTATCATAAATTGATTGTCTTCATTGTTAGCTTTCAAATGATACCTCTTTCGTCTTCCTAAGACGTCTACATCGATAGCAATGATTAAATCAGTGTAGGCGTCTGAGCTGCGAAGTAAAAAAAACAAAATGGCTGCCATTTTAGTATGGAGAGGCCAAGAGAAAATCGAGATAGTGATTTGTCGATAAAAATCCCCATATTTAACCCCCCTTAAGTCTCCGACACCGGTGACCAGACACATTGTATAGGTGAAAATATTTTTTTTAAATCGTTTCAATATTTTTTGACAATATAATCGTACCTAATTTTCTTTATTTATAAAGATTTGATATTTTGTTTTTGACAAACATTCAAACAGACAATTACAAATCTGTATAATATAAAATGGAAAACACAATCGCTTCCTCAGTGAAGACTTTTACAACGCCTTGTTTTTTTTATATCTAGCTGCATTTGGGCGCAGAATAAATAATAGTTGATTTTGGTGAACCAAAATGACAATGCGTTCGCTAGCCGCTGTTTTTACACGACTACCCAAAAAAAGGAGTATAGTATAGAGTATCCTTATAATAACATAGGCTATATTTTTTTTTGAAAACATTCAATTTGGCGGCAGCATGGCTCCATTTTAAAACTCGAATAAAATATTTTATATATTTTTTCTTCGAAATTTACAATATGGGTATCAAATTGAATGTCTTGATAAGCCCATTCAACAATATATAAGTTTTTGGCAAGGCAGGCGTGTTTTTTTAGGTTTTAAGCTAGTTATTAGATAGTTTTATTACTGTTTAGTATTTTCTCGAGGTTCTTTATTGTTTTATCTATAATAGTATAATAACTATAATACTTTATGTAATTTATTGTAATAAGCTATTCACAAAAAATAAGTTTTGTTAGGCGAGTTCCCGCCTATATATGTGCTGATATTAGAATTATAGTAATTATTGCATATTTTTTTAAACACATTTTAGAGGAAATGTTATAAAAAAAGGAAAAAAAATATTGAAAAAATTGAGTTTATTTAAAGTAAAGGTAATTTATTTCCAAATATAACAGTTTTTTAAGGTTTTTTTCTAATCGAGCAGCTGTAACTAATAATATTATTTATGTGATATTATGATTACTTGTCCTTACAGAAACTCAAAACATTATAATCGTAAGCAAAAAAAAACAGGAAGATACGTAAATAGAGCAAGGGAACCCGGTTTAACCCGGATAACTGCAGGTTACCGCTAAACCGTCACAAGTTTTAGGCAGACCACTAGCCCGATGGTCAGACGACATTGTTAGGCACGCAGGAATAGACTGGATGAGACTTGCACAGGACCGGAACAAATGACGTGAAAGAGAGGAGGCCTATACCCAAAAGTGGGTGGATGCGGGCTGAGTAGATAGATAGATAGATAGACTTCTATAGTTCTATCTATATTCCATACGGTTGCTTTTCAACTATATAATAGTATTAGAAAATTAAAATGTCTTATCTCCCTAGAAGGTTTTAATGAGCTGATTGATCTAAATGTCATCTCTCTGCAATGCTTGGAATTTCTCGAGGATCTTCTGTGACTGATTCACGTAAGTGTATGACTTTATAGTAGGCAGTTTCGATTTAGGTTTTCGCGGTAAACGAAACCCTTTATTCTTCCTTGAAGTTAAGCTCTCTAGTGACGAGTGTAAACGCTTGGTTAAAAGTAAACGGGAACAAATAACTCGAGGGGATGTCATTTCAAAAGACGATAACGACGATGGTTTAGTCCTTGTTGAAGCGATCAATCCATGGCGAGATGAACTTACAAAGCTCTGTTCGCATCTAATCACATCGAGTGTTGGTTCCTTACTTTTTATTTCTGGAAGAGCAGGCAAACCTTCCGGAGCGCTCTGAGTTAAATCCCCGGAGCTAGGAAGGCGATTCTCTGCCTCCATCAAACCCTCAGGCTCTTGAGCGCCGAAACTCGCGTGACACGCCAATTGTTGTCCAAGTACTCGTCTAGCCCTCGCTTTAGCAGTGTTTGCTGCGCTCTCACTGTCCATCAAGTGCATATTTTGATCAATATATTTACAGACGGCATCGGCTTCTTCTTCTGGTGACAAATGAGCGTCCCTGTAGAATCCATACCCGTTGCGAATATCGTGGATGCCTTCAATAAAAAGGCACAACAATGTGCCTAAAACAAGTACCAAAGTAGTGATGACAGCAATTGCGGTTGTAAAGTCTGGGCCCGATAGTTGGTAGTTAATTGGTCCGATCACTCCATAGGTTACAACATTTCTGGAGCGTCTGTTACCATGAGCTCGGCATGTGTAAAATCCTCTGAGATCATTGTCTGCAGTGGCTGCAAGCCTCAGCGCTCGCCCGTCGTCCCTTGATTGTACTGTTTTATCCCTCAGATTACCACCAATCACCGTGTCTAAGTATAGCCAGTGCGCGCAATTCGGCGCCCTGCCAGTATACGTGTGTAGGCATGTCAAGTTGAGACGGTTCGACTTTCCCCAACCTATTTCTTGGTACGAACCAGAAACACTTGCAGTTCTTGAAGATACCTGTATAGAATTATCTTTATAACGCTCTACGCTAAAATCCTTAAGATCTAGAATATCATCGTTTAAAGTTATTGATGCTATGACTCCTGACAAGGAAGTAAAACCCTCAAATGGTATACTATTTTGCACATCGGTTGGTACCCCTCCAACATAGTACTCATCAGTGCATAACGTGAATCTAGATTTTTGATCTCCATTATTTGTCATTGAAGATATATTGTACGATTGGCGTTTTGCGGGAAAATCTTCCAAATGAACATGCAGGCGTTCCCCAACATTAATTGACGCTTCAATGGTATCGGAACCACGATTCTTTGAAATGGTAAAATCATGCCATTGCTCCGGTAGACAATCGGACGAACTAATGCTCTCTGATCTGAAGTCTGCTACCGCTAATATAAGTTTCAATCTCGTATTCTGCAAATATAAATGAAGCCACGAGCGAGTGAGTTGATCATGAAAAAATATAATTGTTCCCGCTTCCGTTTTCGCTTGGATTGTCAGTTTTATTCGCCATTCTTCTTGATCGTCTATACACGGTAAACGTAAGAATTGGTCATTGAAAAGAGTCAAATAGGCTTCCTCAGCGCCTGCTTTTTCATAAACTATGTTAGATCCTGTACTTGGACAATAACTAGACCTGAGACGATTAGTATTCATCACTATATATAACGGAATGAAATTAAGAATTAGTTCTTGGATTTCCCCGTGTAATCTTTCCCCTACAAAAATATTGACTTTTTCATTAGGTAGCTCCGGATCGCAAGGAAATGAACTTCTTATTGCTACTGGTGCATCATCAAGTCTCATTGTGGTAGCTTCATTCGTCACAGTAATCAACACTGAATGCCACATTGCTGGTTCTATGACTGTAGGAGAGCATATTCTCGGAACAGTACAGGAAAGCGATAGACCAGACGCATCCAAACAAACGTGCCATTTTTGCAGACTTAATCGGACTCTCGGATTGTGTACATCCCCTCGGCGAACTAAGGTTCCATGCGGAGAAAGTGGTAAAAATCTCACATAAAAATGGAATAATGTTGATCGTCTGTTTTCGAAGTTGTAATACAAAGACGATTCACCATTGAACGCAGCCACCATGTGCGTATATGTTTGACATGGTATTATGTGACAAGAGCCCACTTCAGTTCTAACACCGCTACAGAAGGTACCGCTACCAGACGGCTCCGGCCTCGTGCACGATCTCGATCTCGAGCGTCTGCCGGCGCCACAACTTTGAGAGCATGAACCCCAAGGTCCCCAAGCTGACCATTCTCCATCAAGCTTACATTCTTTATTTTCACACACCTCTAACTGATCGTGCTGCCCTCGACAATGGGTTCCCCAGGGACTGAACCAGCGAGAAGTATTCATTTCCAAACAATTACGTTTACGGCGCCTAATTCCTGCACCGCAAATTTCGGAGCAAGCAGACCACTGTCCCCAACTGGACCACTTTCCCCCGGAATCTCTTTTATGAACGGCACACTGGTCACCTTCACATTCATCGACTTGAAGGGGAGATCCAGTACAAGTGAAATGTATGCTCGATGGTGGTGGAGAATCACACTTTCTGAGCCTCCAGCGCATACCAAATCCGCAGCGGGCGCCACATGCCGACCATTCGCTCCAAGTACCCCATTCTCCTATCACAGGACATCCCAAATTCAGTTTTACACATTGAAGCGAATTCCATAGTGACTCGGAATTAATCTGCCAGGTGTTGTCGCTTGCTAAGCCCGCTTCGATCGCTTCTAAAGGACATTGCATCAGTAAACAGCGCTCCATAAGAGCCGGAACGGCCTCGAGTTGCCGCAGAGCTTCCTTTCTTATCGAATCGCCTGCGACTAGCTTGCGGTAGTCGTCAACTGTGCAGTTGGTAATGTGACAAGGCTCAATTTGATGATCAACGCCAGTGCACGGGAGACCATCTTGAGATGGAGATGGGTTGTTGCATTCTCTGACTCTGCGGCGGTGTCCAAGGTCGTCACAGAGTCCAATGCAGGCAGACCATGGGCTCCAGGGACTCCAGACTCCATCCACGGGACACTCAGAATCCGTAATTAATCCCAACTCACATTCAAGACGCCATACTGTATGCTGTTCTTTATTACTTGGTTTTTTTGTTTCAACAATAATCACTAAACTGGCAAAACAGATGCACCGAATGTAGAACATTGTTAGATAATTAGATTATAATTTGATAAAACATTCATTTATTTACAAAGAATGATTGAGCAAAACCAAAGAGAATATAATCACCAAAGAGTATATAATAATTTTCTAATGGAAAAAATTGGGTCACGGACGAGATTCGAACTCGCACACTGTGCCTCAGCGCAGCACATGCCTTTACCAATTCAGCCACCGAGACCTATGTCGTCGTCATCCAAATCTTTCCACTATCTTTTTTTGAACTCGTCTTATGGGGACGGTAACGCTATCTATTGGTCGTATTACGAACTACCAACCAAACACTGCTAATATTGATTAACTTCGTGTCTGAAAGATAACGCCTGCTTAGCGTATAGTATTATATAGTATTTAATAATTTTCTAATGGTTTTTTTTCTTTCTAATGGAATTATTATATACTCTTTGGGTTGTATCGTAGTATTATTACGTATTCTGTGGTTGTATGCTATGAATGTTGTATGCAAGGAATTTAATTATTTAATATTGGTTTTATGCAAAGAACATGAGACAGTGCCGTAGAGAGAGTACGGGCAGTGCAATATCTGCGAATGATATCTTGTCTACTTGTTGTGGTAAGTAGCAAGCTACTAGCGACTCGCCCCGGCTTCGCACGAGTAGCTAAGGGTTTCTCTTTATTTTTACACGATTCTACCCGTGTTTTGGTTGACTAATTAGAACTACCAGTGCTGTAATAATATCATGGTACATAAAATAGACTTCAAATGTATTAACTAAAAAAAAACTACTGAACCAATTTTGATGAAGTTTAAAACAGGCTACACTGTTAGTCTACCCTTTTGAATAAAACAACAACCATACAAATAGGTTTAGAAATCTTAGAGATTTGAGACAAAAAAAAACTATTTATTCTGGAAAACTACTGAAGCAGTTGTAATATAATTTACATGAGACCACCAGGAGAGAATAAACATTTAAACAAAAAACGGTCCGCAATTGACACATAAATCAGTGAACATAAAAAACATACAGTATTAAAATTAAAAAACGGTTATTGTGACTTAACTTAGTTAGACATAAATAGCCTCATGGATTTTTTTGTGGGTATTATTGAGTAGGTACTATAACTAGTACATTATTTTAGGTATCATCAATAGTTTTCGCAGCGCACGCCAAATAATGACTTTAAAGACAAGTTATTGATAAATTGGGTTCCATTATTGCAATTTTCGTAGGAATCTCCAATAAAAAAAAAATTATAGTGCCCATGTTACTCGCTGTAGTATTTATATACTCTTTGGCTGTTAATATAGATGTCAATAGGTAAAATATTTTTTTAAATCGGTAATTTTTTTTTGAGTTTACCCATTACACACAAACATACATTAATCAAATCTTTTATTTATAGAATATTAAAAGAAAATGATTTGTGCAAAATAAGAAAGCATCTAAAAATACATGAATGCTAAAAACATAACACTCCTTTTTTTGGGCAGTCGTGTAAAAAGGTCAAAGTCTATCTGATCAGTGGAAAGCGTCCATATCAAAGTAAAAGTCCATAATTCCTGGTAAAAATATAGTCCTGATGTAGGTCTCGTCATGTAAAAAGAACGCTGGAATAAATTGGACGCACGGTTTGTTTGCGCATGGGTACACTCGCGTACAAAAGTACTAAGCCTATTGCTTTAAATAATTATAAATTACGCTTTCGCTCGCAGCTTCTTATATTGGTTATTGCTAGGTACATGACAAAATATATTAGACTAGCTGTGCCCGCGTGGTCATTTCATTTAAAAGTAGCCCACACGTTTTATTCCAGGACCAAAAGCCAAACCACCACCAGACCAAGCAACACACACTTGCACTTCTATGACACTTCATAGGAGTGCACGTATTGCAATGAAATGAACGCATATAATAAAATATGAAATAAACGCATATAATACAATGTGAAATAAACGCTAGAATAAACGCACCGCGTTCCACTGCAAGGCAGTGCGTGCAAGGCCTAAGAACTACCAAGTACCCCAGTTTTTAAATCAGTCCCAAGGGCTTGAGCGCAGGGCCTGGATTCTGTATGACCACTCACGCCAATTCCATGCCACCTGCGTGGAATTAGGGAAGGTGGGTATTTACGCAACCAGGCTTGTAAGTACGCCGCCATGGTGCGGATCCGCAATACTTGCAAGACTTTCAAAGTATTTTACGCTCTTTCGCCCCGTCCGCACCTACATGTACATACTCTGTGGCGGGTTCGGCATGGCCTCGGCTGAGTTCGGCCACACTCGGCCAGCCGGGTCACAAGAAGCTAGGTGGCCGATACATCGCTCAAAAAACTTGCAAGGCTTCGAAGATTTTTTAAGCAAACGCAATTGTGCTCTTTATTTACATAAGCGCACGGGTCAATTTCTTATGCAAGTATTTTTTACTATCAAATCCACGCTTCCAAGTACTTTTTTCGCAAACACGATTGTGCTCCTTATTTATATGGACACGAAGATCAATTTCCTATGCAAGTATTTTATACTTTCAAGGCTTCGGTTTACAAAGCACTTGAAAGTATTTTGAACCCTGCTTTTTCTAATGAAAGATTCATGACATGAATGAGTTAAATTTATTTTTTTAATTAATACATTACTATTTTACTATAAATAATTCGCTTAATTTCGCTGCGCGTTTTACAACTGAAGTCGACTATCAAAAAACACAAAAAACATCTCAATACGTTTTAAGAGCCTTTAGGGACTTTAAAGTAAAAAAAGAAGAAAATGTGTTGTTCGAGTTCATTCAACGTTCAAACCACTTCGTAACAAACCGCTTGCGTGTTTTAAGGGTAGACAACGCCATCTAGTTTAAACGAAGTAACTTGTTATCATGAACGTCTTGTTATTGAGTAGAGAAAATTATCTCCGTAGGTAAGGTGGCACCGATTAGAGAGTAATTAAGGTGGTGAGGTAAATTGGATGGGGCATCAAAGGTAGATCATTATTATGAGGTCCATACGAACAAATTTTAATGCAACGAAACATTGTGTTCTTAGTACAAATTATTTTTTATGATGTTTCACAGAACGACGTACTTACTGGCACTTTAACTGGCTCTTAATAATTACCTACCCTACCTACTTTTTGAGCTTTTTCAACACGATATGAGGATTGATTTGAAAAAATAAAAGTTTTCTATACTTTCTCTGTGAAGAGCAATACATGTACCTACCTCTGTATGTACACATTTCAATTCCGACAACTAACCGTTTTGCCAGTAAGACATTATGAAGAAACCTCTGATATAACTGTATAATTATGTAGTACATTATAATATCTCATTGGAAGAAACAATCGATTTTGAAGTTCATCTCAATTAAAATTTTCAAAAAATATTTAATGTACAGATTTAGCCCAGTTACAGTTTTATTATAGTATAGATAGATATCAAGGAAAATGTAAAAAATAACGCATAAATAATGTAAAATCTTTTAATTATGGAGCAAAACATTTACACGGCGAGTGACTTCGATCCACGTACGTCTGGATTACGCACCCATGCATCTGTCCAACTGGGCCAGTGAGCCTCGTAGCAGAATGACGAAATTCGGTACCAGTCTATAAACGGATGTATGATTACTTTAAATTTAACACAACTTTGGACCCATAGGTTGCAGGAACCTTTTAATTTTTCGGGATAAAAAGTATTCAACATTTTAACACATTATATAAACTTTGACTGTGCCAAGTTACATCAAAATCCGTCCACAGTAGTCTTAGCTTGATACGTGTTATTTTAAATAACTTTCTACCGCTATCCTGTGGGAACCGTTGATTTTCCGGGATAAAAAGTATCCTAAATGTTAATCTAGTACATCAGCTATAATTATGCCAAGTTGCATCAAAATCTATCGGGTAGTTTCAGCGTGATGCGTGTTCAAAGAGACAGACAGACAGACAGACAAAAAATAAAAAAATAACCTTTTTGCACTCCATATCGATTTTGAAGTTTATCTCAATCAAAATTTTCAAAAAATATTTAATGTACAGATTTAGCCCAGTTACAGTTTTATTATAGTATAGATAATTGATAAATCGCCTAATGCACAGCCTAACCGCCAGCGTTCTTTTTACATGACGTGTATCTCTACGAAGCAAGTAAGTAAAACATATTCACAGACCAACGAGCGTCAGAAATAGTATTGTATTCACTTTTGTAAGAAATTACTATATTTGCTCTATGTCACTGTTCACTGTCACAATGTTTGTTCAGAAAAGAGATCAGTGAACTTCACTGATCTCTTTTCTATTAGAATCTAAGAAAAGTAGTGATAAAACTCTGTGTGGAACATAAAGTTAGGATTTCGCTTAGGTACCTACTTAGTAATATTTGGTCTGAGGTACCTACATACAGCAGTCGCAGCCAATCTAAGTATATGTTTGTGTAGTTAAGCTCTGTGAACGATTGCGCAGGTACTGCTGTGGGGATAAAACAGCATGAAGTAAGAGCGAGATAGAATGAGAAAAACCTTAGACGATATATAAATAGTCTAAACGAAAAACGTAAGCGTTATAGGTACTAGGTTATAGGTACAATGCTGTCTTCACCTTCAACATTGGGATTGCGCCTGAAAAATTGCAGTTTGCGCAGCGACTAGCAGACAACTTCCGAGACCTTAGAATATTTACGCTGCTCCGAGACACATACTTCCGCTGCGACTACGTACTACGTTGGAATAATGGATGGTGTGGAAAGAGTAAAAACTTGTAAAAATAAATACATAGTACCGCGACATAGCGCCCTATCCGTCGTAAAGAGCCACTATTGCAAAACCACGGGTTTTCAGGGGGAGGTTTTTTCTAATTTTCTTTTATTTTTTTTAGACAATGTATGTTTTATGGTATCCTTAACGAAGTAATATAACGAGCATACAGTGATATATTTTTTTATTTAATATCATCAGTTTTTATATACAGGTTGTAGTTTTGCATCCCCGCCATATTTGCAGAGGTAGGTATACTCCACTTACAGAACACGAATCATTAATAAAAGAAGTACAGTAAAAGTTACAAAAGAAGTTGGAAAAAGTGTACGCGATCCTAATTTGAAATCACCCAGTGTGGCAAGAGCCTGCGCACACACACACTAATGAAGCCCTGTTGCGTTACGATTCCTCTTTCACGCACAATACGCGCCAGCCGCGGCGTGCGGCGGCGCCCCAAGGCTGGCGGCATCCTCAAAGAAAGGCGGCGCGGCGTAAGCGGCGTTTTACAAAGGCGGAAGGCGCACGGGTCTTTGCCCCTGTCGTTGCCCGAGCAATCAGCTGTTCGATCACTCACAGAGAAATTGTAACAATTTCTCTCAGTGAAAATAAGATAATTCCATTTTTTTTACTACGCCGGAAATTCCTAACTAAGCTAATGTCAACTTTGATAATACATTCTCACTTGCAATAAGTTTATTTATACAAACTGATAATTAAAGGTTCGCTATTCATTCTGTGGCGCGGGCTGCGGCGCGCGTCGAGTCTATAGGAGCGCGCACACATACCTACCATACATGTGTGTGTCGTGGGGTTCTACTCCAAAATAAAGTTGGGCCTACTACGATTTATCAATAAAATATTTAATTACAAATTCCACCTCCAGTTAAATGTTGGAATTAAATAGTATTGTTAGTTGATTAAAGTATACCTATTACAATCGACTCTGTGAATATGGCGGGGATGGAAAACTACAACCTGTATATGTTGTCCCTTAAGACTGTATTCCGCGGAAGTTTAGCGTATTTACATGAACTCAATCGCCATAAGGGCTTTATTCTACGGAAATATTTCCGTACACAAAATTAAAGAAAAAAACTTTTTTTTCTTCTATGAACGGACTGATTTATATACTATTGATTTAGTTTCAGTAAGTATACTGATAAACAAATAATTATCATTGTATTTTATTTTTCTTCTATGAACAGACTGATTTATATACTATTGATTTAGTTTCAGTAAGTATACTGATAAACAAATAATTATCATTGTATTTTATTTTTCTTCTATGAACGGACTGATTTATATACTATTGATTTAGTTTCAGTAAGTATACTGATAAACAAATAATTATCATTGTATTTTATTTTCCTTCTATGAACGGACTGATTTATATACTATTGATTTAGTTTCAGTAAGTATACTGATAAACAAATAATTATCATTGTATTTTATTTTTCTTCTATGAACGGACTGATTTATATACTATTGATTTAGTTTCAGTAAGTATACTGATAAACAAATAATTATCATTATATTTTATTTTTCTTCTATGAACGGGCTGATTAATATACTATTGATTTAGTTTTAGTAAGTATACTGATAAACAAATAATTATCATTGTATTTTATTTTAATAGGGATATTAAAGTTAAAATTAGAATTGTACATATTGTTTATAATATACAACAAATAGCTGAAGGTTTAACCCCAATTTTATAGGTAGAAAAATGTTAGGGTAACATGCAATGAAAAAACCAATCGACTCAACATATTTTACTGTATTGTTAATGACAAATAAAAAAATGACATGTTACCATTGGACATAGGAAATGTCTATATGACCATGTTACACAAAATACATCACAATAAGATAGTTGTTATCAGGAAACAACAAGAACAATTTTATTTTATTGCAACTACTCGTAACAGACACACAGATATTTTATAAGTAAGTATTAGGTTTAGAAATGGTTAAAACTTATGATTTATTTTAGCCGTATGATTTTATTATTTATTATCAAAGCAAAAAGTTACCATTCATTTTCAGCAAAGAATTTAAAACCTAATTTATTAAGAGGTAACTTTTAATTAAAACTCCTTACGTACAGCAAACGCGGTTATGCAGGAACAATGGTGTAATTAATATTGAATCATTATTCGTGTCATCATACCTTATAAATTGATATTAAAATATATAAGATAAACTATACAATATTCAAAATCAACAAAATAATTACTTAAGATTGACTATTAAATATTTCGGAGGGTTTTTTACTATACGGCACAAGTGAACATTTATAAAAATATGAATGAGCCGGAAGTATATTACAATGAAGTAAATTAGATAGAAGGAAGTATATTAGATTAGGACCCCTCCCAATCCTCCCGTGGATGTCGTAAGAGGCGACTAAGGGAATACACACCGGAAGATGGGCAGCAACGTCCTCAGAGTACATAATTGTAACACTGAGGTCACCAATCCACCTGCCCAGCGTGGTGACTATGGCAACCCCCCAAATATATTATAAACACACCGCAAAGACGGCCCCCCGTCCCCGGCGGCTCCGTTATTCCTGGCACCGGTAGCAGCCATGGTAACGGCGGAGCAGGGGGTGCTAAGAATCCCCGGCAAAGACCCAGCTACCAACCCCCATGATCTCTGGACCGGGCAACCTATAACGCACGCACCTTGAGGACCGATGAGAAGTTGATAGAGCTGGAAGAAGTAGTAAGTGAGTTGCGCTGGGATATTATAGGGTTATCAGAAGTCCGAGGAGAGGGAGAGGATACGATAACCCTCAATTCCGGCAACTAACTCTATTACCGGGTGGGCGACCAGCAGTATCAACACAGTATCGGGTTTCTCGTCCACAAGTCACTCGTCAACAACATTGTGAAGATCGAAAGCGTTTCGAGCAGGGTGGCATACCTTATACTCAGAATAACGGAACGGTATTCGTTGAAGGTCTTACAAGTGTACGCCCCACACTCGAAACATCCGAACGATGAAGTGGAGGCTATGTACGACGACATTTCCAATGCCATACATGCCCCGAAAACACACTTCACAGTGGTGATTGGGGACTTCAACGCACGGCTGGGTATGAGGAATGTCGATGAACTGAGAGTGGGGTAGTTTGGATTTGGACAGCGGAACCAAAGGGGTCAGTGATTGGCTGACTTCATGGAGAAGGAGGGACTCTTTATGATGAATCAAGAAGTGTACGTTGAGGAAATTGACATGGCTGCACCCCGGCGGTCATAAACACGAGTTAGATTTCATTTTGACGACCAATAGGCATATATTCAATTATGTATCTGTGATCAACAGGGTTGAGACCGGCAGTGATCACCGCATGGTAAGAGACTCATTGAATATCAACGTAAAGCTGGAAAGGTCTCGTTTGATGAGATCTAGTCTTCGCCAAGTCCTGCCCAAATCCAAAACCCCAAGAGCTTTCAGTTGAAGCTCCAAAATCGCTTCCAAATCATTACCGAATGCGATACTGTGGACGAACTAAACAACGGGCTAATGGAAAATGTTCACGCGATCGGGTCGGAGTTTTTTAAGACCCATCGCAAAAATAGAACACAGAAACTCTTTGAGCATACACTAAAACATATGGCAAAATGAGGCAAGATGAGGATGAGTCATCATTGGATATTTCGAGTTACAGCTTGCTTAATAAACAGATCTCCAAGTCGATGCTACATGATTTGCTTTCCTATAATACTAATTGTATTAGGAACGCAATAGAACGGAACAAGGGCTCCAAAATGTTTGCAAGAAATCTGTCTATTGGGCAAAGCCTGTTTGCGAAGCTGAAGACGGACAGTGGCAGCATCATCTCGCCGAAGCCAGAGATTTTGAGTGAGCTCGAGAAGTTCTATGGGCAATTTTATACACCTTATTGCGTAGTCCTCTTAGCACGACTAGCGATGCAAAAGCCCGTTTGACCCGACATTATACCTACGATATCCCGGTCTAGCCTATACATCAGAATGGCTCTCAAACAGCTTAAAAGCAACAAGGCACCAGGGGAGGACGGAATAGCGACAGAGCTACTGAAAGCGGGTGGAACAACGGTACTTTAAGTCCTTCAGAGGCTGTTTAACTCCGTCATCCTCGAGGGTACTACGCCAGAGGCGTGGCACAGAAGCGTAGTGGTGTTGTTCTTTAAGAAAGGTGATAACGCCCTCTTGAATTATAGGCCCATTTCGCTGCACGTCTATAAGCTGTTTTCGAGAGTAGTTACAGTCTCGCTCGTATGTTTGACGACTAACAGCCTCCCGAACAAGCTGGATTGCGGAAAGACTTTAGCACCGTAGACCATATCCTACGCTCCGGCTGATTATACAGAAGACCAAAAAGTATAATCGGCTAAAAGGTCTATAAAGTCCATAGATTAGGTAGGTAGGTGTTTTATTAACAAGCAGGTTAGATACCTTCGTAGATTAAAGTCCCTGGATTAAGTTGGTACATAGGAGTTTTATTTGATTGTACATTGTGAAGTCTGATGTCATTCAGTGTGTGCCCATAGGTTGGTCTGAATATACATAAGCAGGTACCTAATGCTGACGTCAGACCTGAATTTCTATTAAAATAAGTACTACTTAACTAGTGTGGTTCTAAAATGATCTGTTTACTCACGTTCACGAAGTCTCTTCATTGTTTTAATTATTTCACCTTGAAAAGTGCCCGTGGTCCACTCAGGTGAACTGAGCAGGTAGTACCATGACCAATGCCCGACGCCGTGTAATTCCGCCGAGTAATGGCAGCGATGCGCTTATGACCTATTCCGCCGACTCCCCGCACAGATATTTGCGTGGAACATAGTCGCTGAGGCGACAGTGGCCGTTTTCAACGGAAAAAAACGGTTGCACTGGCGTTAGTGGCGGTATTCGTCGGAGAATATTGTTACGTGGCTGTTTGCGTAAAACTTTTTTTTTTATATCAAAATATTCAATTTTTTTTGCCTTTGTCAATAGATGCATATGCATTATAAGATCCCAAAAATTCAATAAAAACATAAAGACCTAACAGCCAATGTGGCCCTATTCCACGGATAGGGCGAGATACCTACCGTAGAGAAGGGTGATACATTAAAATAAGTTATAAGGCGGAGACGGGATAGTATTTTGCACGCGGTCAAAGCGGAGTGCAGTAAGGTCTAATACAAATAAACACGCAATATATATGATTAATGTTATAAGATTAAATGCTTGCAATTGTTAAAGTAATATTCAAAAACTGATAAACTTAGAAGAGGAGTAAATTTTGCCTAAACTTGTGTTGGGGCAGCAGGCCGCGAGGAGCAAGTGAGGCCCGCGAGCCGTAGCCGCGGCGATGCGATCGCGAGACGTAAGCGCGGTGACGGCCCGCGTTGACCACGCGCCTTATGCACAGATTAGTAAATAGTTACTATATAACGTAAACTTTCCCCGAGGCGCAGGCGAGGCGATCCGATCCGGTGCTGAGGCGTTATGTGGGCGGAGACGGAGACCTATAATGGCTCAAATAGACAGTAGTAAAAATATATCCTATATAAAATATTAAATCATGCGAACGGGACATTATGCGAGCGTGACATATTGCGTACGTAACAAACAGCGAACGTGACATCTTGAGAATGTAACTTTCTTCGACATTATGACATTTGGAGAACGAGACATTGTACGTCGAGACGTCATACCTACCTAGGCAAAATAAGTCTCTTGTCTAGGTCAAAATGGGCTTGGTAGTGTCGTTTATTGGCAACGACACTACTGGTAGTGCGGCTGGTAGTGTCGTTACCAATAAACGGTATTTTGTGGTTCAGACAAGTCGGAGATTAAAATAAAACAGATTTTTAAAATCAACATTTTTTTTAATACTGTTCGTAAGCATAAATTACCAACTTTATGTCAAAAACTTTTTCAAACAAATCAATGAAAACCCTCCTTAAAAATAGAACAGCAACTGTTCCTAATTAGCTGTCATTATTTACATGAATAATAATTAATGCAGTTGTGCAACTTGTGCAAACATTATCCACTAAATTATTAGATGGTATGAATGTAGAATAACAGCACAAAATTAAAAACTAAACATTGTTATGTTGAATCAGAACCCAGAATTAAATATCACAATGGGATCTGCACATTGAAAACTAAAAATATATATAAACAATACTATAAATATATAAAAGCTTTAAAAGCGTGAGATTATCTTATCACATACAATATGTATAGACCTTCAATAAATTAGGACCCAATTTTGAGGATGGTTGTATGCGAAGAATATGGGACAGTGCAATATCAGCGAGTAAGACATCTTGTCCACTTGTTGTGATACTGTTAGCCATTTCTGGAGCCACTCTTGCATGTCCTTATTTGACAGTTGTCTGTTATGTAATCCTCGAATATAACATGCATTCCTTAGTTCTTCTGTGCTCAACTTTTCTACTCCACCTTCCCTGATAATTGCCTTGTCCATTTCTATGAGTAAGAACGCTTTATATTTTAGTTTGGTTGATCTGATTATTGATTTCCGTAGGCCATACATTTTTAATAGGTGACCCTGAAAATAATGTTACACATACATGACTAATATATTTTTTGAATACCTAACTGTTTGGTCCTATCTACTCGTATTAGATATGTCACCATACAATAAATTGTAATAACCATCAGTTTGTAATTAATCCGGCGAGATTGTAAACACAAAATATTGAAAACAGATAATTCAACTTACAATAAAACTAATACAATTTCGATAATCTATCCGCTATCAATCTTTAAATTGTAAATGCACGTGCACTTTCGAATACTATCAACCAATCAGTGCACAGTTTAACAATTCATCAATTTTTTTGCAATTCTATTGGCACCGTTAAATTGTGAACATGCCCCGGATTGGTCGATGTTGTTGGTGGCGTCAGTACGGTAGGGTATAGTGTATGCTCATAGTGTTTGAAATGAAATAGATAGTCAAGTCAAAAAACCGCAAGTTAGCCCGCTTGGTCATTTCTCTGGCTTAAAAGTACCTCTGTGTTATTCCAGAAATAAAAAGCACAATATACAATCAGTGTGACGGCTGGTTGGTCTAGTGGCTAGGGACCCTAGGAACGAAATCAAACGGTTGCTGGTTCGAATCCTGCAAAGTGCAATCATTTGTGAGATGAGCAGAAATGTTTGTTTCCGAGTCATGGATGTGATTTTCATATTGATGTATGTTTATCCGTTATCTAGTGCCCATATTACAGAATAATAGAATATATTTATTTTTTAGTATTTTTTTTTTTACAAAAGAAAATATAATGTTTAATCATAATTTGTATAGCGTTCAAATAGTTTTTATGATTTACCTATGCTACCAATTAGTGAAAGTGTGAGATTTTACATGATGCGCGAAATTATTTCAATATGGAGATACACAATTTAAAGTCTAGACAAATTTTATTTTAATTATGTTCTATGTACACGTGTTTTGTTATTAATGCTTTAAAAGTATAGAACAGATTGAATAATCCATTCACAATTTTTCGTCTTTTCGCCGGATTCTTACAAACTGATGTTTGTTTCAGAAACAAACAAGATGTCATCTGCTAGGTAAGTTGATTAGTTATTGTTAGTAACAATCTTTATTTTTACTTTTTTTCATTTGTGACTGGCATCACACTGGAGACTGATGAGTTTCAACTCAGACATCATCACGATCATCAAATATAGAAGAAATAAAGAAAGAAAGAATAAACATTTATTAGACACACAAACAGAAAAAAATAAGAATAATACAAAGCAGTAAAAATTCAAGTGCATTGCCATAAAGGCCGTGCCTCAGCATAATGCCGTTTTTTTACCCAATCCATAGCAATATATAGAAGTGAAACGTTGTCTGTTTGGGGAGCTCTCATGCGATAACGGCTGGACGGATTTTGATGAAAATTAGAATGGAGATAGCTTATACCCTGGAATAAAACATAGGATACTCTTTATCCCAGAAAATTGTAAGTTTTCACGGGAAAATTGGAAAATGTTGATTACTCACTGTAAGAAACTGTTGCTATCACAGAAAGGTCTGTGGTTGCCATAGAAACGAAATAACAAATCTGTCAAAAAACATCAAGAGCATTGCTGCTACTTTTGCATTGATTTTTAATAGGATAGAAGAAAATAATATGCTTTTTTTCACGACAAACAGTAGACCGCGCGTACGAAGTTGCGGTCGGGAAAGCTAGTAGGGTATAAAGAATAACTTTTATGCATCAGGTTTTAAATAGATTAATAGAATTTACAGTCTATGGTTTACAGGTTTATAGAAATATATTTTTCAAGAAATTAAATACTTGTATTTTTGGTTGTTGTATGAGGTAGTGCTACCCTCTGGTGTCAGAGTTTGTCAGGCATTAAATAGGTACTGATATTATATTTATGTTTAAAGAGCTCAAGTGATAGTAGTATCAGGAACAACATTAACATACAGGTAGAAATGGAAGTGAGTAAAATGGAATCAAAAAGGGTACTTAAATCCTAATATACAAGGGGTGTTCAATGTATTCTCAGTATCGGGGTAATATACTAATGATGAGGATATAAATACAAAATTTTATTTGATTGTCGCCATTAGTATTCAAAATATCATTTCGGAAAGGCAACTACGATGACTGATACGACAATGTTGAAAAAAATCGAGCATCGCGCTGTGATAAAATTCCTCACAAAACAAGGAAAGACTCAAAAAGTAATTCACGAAGAAATGATGGCTGTTTACCAAGATTCTGCCCCTTCATTATCTACAATTCAGAAGTGGTCAAGTGAATTTAAACGGGGTAGAGAGAGTATTGAAGACGGCCCTCGTGCCGGTGGGCCGGTTAGTGCCGCTACTGATGAAAACGTAAAAATTGTTGAGAAACTTGTACTCGGAGATGCCCGTGTGAGAGTGAAAATATTAGCAGAAAGAACCAAGCTATCCGTGGGTACCATTCACACTATCCTTCATGACCATCTGAATTTGTCAAAGGTGCAACATGGGTGCCGCGAATGCTCACAGCGCTTCAGAAACAAGCGCGAGTTGATTGTTGCAAGGAGTTTTTGGAGCCCTGTGGTGAAAATCTGCAAAGTATTTATGATCGGATTGTTACTGGTGATGAAACGTGGGTTCATCACTATGATCCTGAGAGCAAGCAGGAGTCTATGCAGTGGCATAAAAAAGGAACAGCCCCACCGAAGAAGTTCAAAGTCTGCCCATCCGGCGGAAAGCTCATGGGCACAGTGCTTTGGGATTCCAAGGGAATCTTATTAATTGAGTACACAAAAAAAGGTGAGAGTATTACTGGCGCAATTTACGCTAACACCCTGCGCAATTTAAAGGAGGCAATAGAAGAAAAAAGACGGGGAAAATTGACGGCATGTGTATTGCTTCTGCACGACAACGCGCCTGTTCACAAGGCGCGCATTGCCAATGCTGCTGTGCGGGATTGCGGATTTGAAGAAATCAATCATCCACCCTACAGCTCGGACCTAGCCCCTAGTGATTACTTTCTGTTCCCAAATCTCAAAAAAGAACTTCGAGGCAAGCATTTTTCCGATGATGAAGAGTTATAGGCATCATTTTTCAGACCAGGAAGAAAAATATTTTTTGGAGGGAATTGAAAAGTTATTTTCCAGGACAAATAAGTGTGTTCAGATCCTAGGGGACTACATTGAAAAATAAATTTTATTCAGAATTTTCTGCTTATTCTTTCATGCCTAAACCGAGAATACATTGAACTCCCCTCGTATAGTACATATATAGAAAAAGCTATTTGGTATTTGGTAAAACAGGGATAAATAAAACGCACGCCAAAATTCAATTTAAAATAACATAACTTACCATATGTTTATAGGTCAAGCCATGCAATTGATATGGCCCATTTGTAAACAAATCTTTACACGCTACAACTTCTGCTGCAGTTGGGTGAACTCCGGAGCCCAGCAATGCAACAATTCGACTGAACTGTCTCCTCAACTCTTTGTCAGATATTGATTCAAGCTTGGATTGTAAAGCACGAAATACGGGTTTGTTATTCTTGAGTCGTTCTTTCAAGTCCTGTGTGGAAAACTCAGCTTTCTGTTGAATTGACCAGAAATGTGAGCACAGCAGTGTTCTTGGTTTCCAAAAACTGAAAGTTAAAAAGGGATTTTGAGATGCCTGCTTTAATTTATGCATGATTCACAATGTGATTAAACTTAGGAAGAAACTATTTAAAATACAATGGTTGATACAACTTCAGTGATTTTTGGAGAGTAAATAATGGAATTAACTACTGTCTAACACTAAATGAAAATCAATCAATCTAAGCACATTGTTTATATTATATTTAATATAGCAAAATTGGATAGTGTCATGTACTCACGCCAGCGGAAATATCAAATAATTGCCAAATGGAATTGCCGATAATATTAAAACCGGTGCTATCTTTAGCATATCTGATGGCATTTTTTGATAAAGCTCGATGTCTTGGCGGCTCATCTTTGAAAATCCTTGATCTTTTATAATTTTTATCCTCAAAGTGATGTAGGTTTTAAGATCTTTCAGAAAATCTTTTATACCAATGCTGAATACTCTATACATATTAATAGCTGTTGGAAACCTTTCTTCTAGAAATTTTGTATAGTTTTTTACATAGTCAATGTATCGTTGAACAACATATGTTCGTAATTTTTCTTTTTCTTTTTTTAATGCCATGTGTTTGAACCCATTTCCAGTAGTAAACCTGAAAATGTTAAATAAACTTTAGTCTTTCCTAACCATTGAGACCGTACCGTACTTTCTTAACATATTATGACATACGATTCACCACATTTAATCGATTTTGATGAAAATAATCAGACATTGTGTTAGGAAAATCATGTCTCAAATAGTCTCTACAGCCGGTAAACATAACACAAATAACATCTAAACCGTGATAACATTCTAGTAGACCAACAATAACACATTTTTGGCTAGATTTTATGTTGTTTACGTTAGTTATATGCGTAGATCTTTTAAAAAATAATACGCACCTGATTGAGTTCTTCTGCGGAAACTTCCTGCATAAAACTTGGCCAGATCGGCTGCATTGTAAGGCTATAGTTGATAGCGAAATTATCTTGCGTAAAGACATCTTGTCCCTATTCTTTAAAAATAAAATAAATAATTTTTGGTGATATGTTTGACCGAGGAGATTTCACAAAAAATACACGAGAGGTTAAAAAATGACACTGCTGGGGTGCGTTCACTTACTACTTCGAATCACCCACAGACTAGGTAGAGATACTACGTATCAGCATCCCGATTCCATAACTTGGCTTCAATCGAATTCTCAGTATCGCAGCCACTAATGCCTTGCGATAGAGTCGAATTTGCTATGAAAAAAGTGATAATCCGATTATAGCCAAGTTATGGAATTGGGCCACAGACCGCCGACTGTAGAACAAAAATTCTCTGTGGTGAGTTGATATTTTGTTTTTTTTTTTCTGTATGATGTTAAATGGCAAGGGAATGAGACGCATACAGCCAGTGACGCGCACGTATAACCCGTAGAGGTTTTACACCAGTAAGCGTAATTCAAAATCTTTGATTTAACTATACCCATACATACTGCATTTACTTATATATATTGTACCTATCCTACTAATTTATGAGATGTAGAGACAGATGAAATAAAACCATATATTATTACTTATTGAAAGATTTATTTTTTAATTTCTTATTGTATTTTTCCAAGGCCATTTTTTGCATCGCAGGCAAAACACGATTTCGTAGTCGGAATACGTCCGTGCCCTTTAATATTTTATTAATGATATTGCACCAGTTCATTATTGTGAACCTCACAGTTAATGCAATGAAATGACTGAGAAGAATTGTCCTGTGTTCGGTACAGTTGATGAAATCAAATGAATACTTGGACAAAATTATATTTATTATATTTGACTAAACCCCATTTTGATGGGCATTGTGTTCCAAGTATTCATTTGTTGCAGTAATGACTGTACCAAAACACCTTACTGCTCCTTCAGATGGGTAGCTTAGGCGGTTTTTTGCCGTAGTGTATTCCCTATGACTTATCCAGTTGTGAATATTGCTCTCACCACTACTCATGAGGCAATTTTTGCAGGAATCACAATTTAACTTTAATTTACTACAAATTTTCCGCACTACCCATCCAGCAGTGTAGGCCCGCGAATGAAAATTTAACCGTTTTCGTCGGGCCTGCTCAACAATAATTTCAATGCCTTGTTCTGTTCTGGAATGACCTGGCTCTACATTTTCATTTTCATTAAATAATATCTGCAAATTTATTACTTCATCGGCCGGGTCATCCTCGCAATTAAATGTTTCATTATGGAATTTGATTATTCTGGTTAACAATAATGATTTGAATGTGCAGTTGAAGCTGTGGCAGTTTGGGTCATAATTTCTGTAATTATATGCCTTCACTTGACCAAAGAAGTTTTCAATAGGGTCCGAGTTGAAATACCTGGGCCTCATTATTTTGATACCTTGGTTTTTGAAAGTCTGCCACAGCCTCATATAACTTTTCAATGTAACTACAAAATTATCTATAGAGGGCACAGACTTTTCTTTTCCTTTTGAATCCACATACTTCATTTTCTCTAACTTTATAATGGCTTCCCTCCAAAACATGTGGTGAGGTGATTTTTCCACCACCGCTGTTCTGAGCACCTTCCCCTTACTTTTTTTCGAATATGTTGAAGCCCCATTCACGCTGTCAAACAGTTTATCGAAAAACAGGACCATTTCTGCAGTATTCTTTAATGTTTCACTAACGGGTCTGCCATCTGCATAGTGAGCTGAAAAAAAAGAAGCTTACATTACATTACATATCATCATTTCAGCCTTTAGAAGTCCACTGATGCATATAGGCCTCCCCCAAAGAGCGCCACGACGAAAGGTCTTGTGCCGCCTCCATACACCAACTCCCTGCGATGTCTACAATGTCATCCGTCCAATGTGTGGGTGGTTACATTACATATAAATAATAATATATATAATAATAAATAACATTGAAGTGTCTGTTTGTAAGGTCTAAATAACAGCTTTTTACTAAATACATATGAAAGTATACACGGTACTCATAACAAAAAAGCTTCTTTTTTTGTCTGTCTGTTTATTCCCGCTAATCTCCGAAACAGCTGGACCGATTTTGACGGGACTTTCACTGGAAGATAGCTGATGTTACAAGGAGTAACATAGGCTACTTTTATTTTTGAAAAATAATTAGGGTACTGCGCCTCGGTAGGGTAAAGCCTCGGGCATGGCTAGTTACATAATAACTATGTTAAAGTAATAGGCAATTTTGGCCTCACTAAGGTAAAATAATGGAAATATAAAATTTAATTTCTAATATTTTCGTACTATTACTTACAAAAATTTGCTGTATATGACAAAGCCGCAGATACTGTTGTACTAAATACTTTCACACAATTTTTGACCTGTAAATAAAAAGACAACTATTAATAACAAAATCTATTATAAATATCATGTATACAACAGTTTAAATTCAAAAATTACCAACCAAACCAACTTTAAAGCCCAAGACTAAAGTTCTAAAGAACACACCTTCATCTTCTTTATAATTTCAGGAATGACATGTTGGTCATTCAATTTATGCAGAAGTCTGGTTTCCGTGTGATTGCAGTCCGTTTCATAAACGTCGACTATATCTTGCCATTTCGAAATCTTCCCATCCAGTTTAATATTTTTATTTAAAAAGTTATTTCTCAAACCCTTAATAAGGTGTGAGGGGTCATAAATTACACTTAACTTTACCCCATCTATTGTGACTGTGCCATCTGAAAAAACAAAAACAGAATAAATTGTAATGAAAGAAAAAAGTACATGACTCATAATAGAGGGATTATGTTTTTTTAATTTATAAGAGGTAAGTGCAACTTTTGCAGACTGGCAAATGGACATGAAAGATATATAAGACTAAAGTTTTCTGAATTTTTGAATTGTAGTTTTATAAAAGGCTTTATTATTACTATAAATACAGCCAATGCTATCAAGTGTATGGATGGGTTAATAATGGTAAGTTTATAAAATTATACAAACCTGGTTCTTGATTTGCCAGTATTTGGCCACGCTTTGTATCTGCCTTCAGACTTTTCAGTTCTGATTGAAAGGCTGCACCTTGGTCACAAATTACCGCTATTGGTTTTAGCCCGCATCCTACCACAGCAGAAATTACAGCCTTCAGTATAATTTTCAACTCTGTTCCTGTGGTAGCACCTTGGCATTAATAGAAAGCCACTGGTTGTTGCCACTTGTATACTGCTCCTCTCAGCATAAAGACGAGAGCATGGTCAGCAAACTCCCTTCTTTTTTCATTTAGCTCTACAAAGCCATTAATGGTGTCTTTATTTTTATCATAAGTCAAAGCAGACTCTAAAGACATTTCGTCAAAAACCACAGAGCACTTCTTCTTTTTCTCATCCCATGTGGCAACCTAGAAACAAATTTAAATAATACTTAGTTTATTTTTTAATTTTAAAATAAAATATGTTTCTATAAGATATAGTCCGTGCATAATACAATGAGACCCCCTCCCTACAAGAACCTGTTGCAACGGTCTGATGTTTTTGTGCATGGGTAGTGAAAGATACATACTTCTTTCTTCATCAATTCGAATACTTGTGGACTAATCCCTGTTCGAACATTCATTTTCGAAACCATTTTATTCAAAGTAGACCTTGAAGGCAAAATAAAGATTTTGTGTAAAAATCTGTAACATTTTGGACTTTGCTTCATCACTGATAAAGCAATCAGTTTTTCTTCTGCAGTAAATCAACGGCCTTTCTTCTTTTTGGTGCATAAATTAATCTGCATTTTCATTATCCTTTTGGCATAGGGATTCATGTTTTCAGTCAGGTTTTTCAAATGACTTCTCCTTGCTAAACTTTAGAGCTCTCTTGGCTCTTCGGTAAAAGTCTGCCTGTTGTTTTGCCTTTTTATATTCTTTGTAAATAATTTGGCAAGTTGGTGTCAAATCTTTCAGTTTTTTAATTAACCGCTTTCTGGAAGGTTTTGGCTCTTTCTTACTTCTGGATCGGTCCAAACCTGAAATATTTTAAAATCGAGTTAGTGATTGTTGGATGATTATCATAATTGCAAAAAAAATAAAAAAATGACATTATATATTCAGGAAGATATTCTAAGAAACAATAGAAGATTATTACCCGAGCGCTGACAGGTTGGTGGATTTTGTGAAGGTCCTGGTAAATTCTGGAACTCACTGGATCCGGTAGCAATAATTTCTGTAATAGACACAAAAGTAAATATACAACAAAAAAACATGCCTGCCTGCCAAAAAAAACTTATGCCAATAAATTACATACTGTTGGAATGCTTATCAAGGCCTTCAATTTGATACCCATATTGTAAAATTAAAAGAATAAAATATTTTTTTCGCCTTTTTAATTAGAGCCATCATCATTATCATTGCAGCCTTTAGCAGTTCACTGCTGCACATAGGTCTCCCCCAAAGAGCGCCATGACAACCGATCTTGTACCACATCCATCCATCGACTTCCTGCGATGGCCACTATGTTGTCGGTCCATTGTGTAGGGGGTCTCCCTAGACTTCGCTTGCGTGTTCATGGTCGCCATTCGAGAACCTTTATTCCCTAGCGGTTGTTGGTTCTGCGAACTATATGGCCTGCCCATTGCCACTTCAACTTGTAAACTCTGAGAGCTATGTCGATAACCTTGGCTCTTCTACGGATTTCCTCATTACGGATCTTATCACTTAATGAAACTCCGAGCATAGCTCTCTCCATTACACGTTGTGCGACTTTGAGTTTATGTATGAGATCAATAGCCATAGTGCCACCACATTGGATATAAAAAAAAAGAAGCCTATATTACTCGGGGGGATGTAAGGATTCTTACGATATTCCATACATCTTAATCTGTTCAGACATTTATAAGTTATGGTGGAATAAAGAAACTCACATACATACAAACATAAATGAATGCTAAAAACATAACTCTTTGTTTTTTTGGCATTTCTGTAAACAGAATAAATTTTTGTACCATATTGATGTAATTGAGAGGAACATTAATGCCCAGACATGGTTAAAACCAGAGTATAAACTTGCAAATAATTACAAAAAAAATGTTTTAATAAAATAATTAAATGAACAATAAATATTTACTAAGATATCTTTGTAAATATTTAATTAGAGCCATAGAAAGTAGATTATTATACCTGAGCGCTGACAGGTCGGTGGATTTTGTGAAGGTCCTGGTAAGTTCCGGAACTCTGTGGAGCCTGCAGCAATTCTTCCTGTAATAGATACCAAAAAGTAAAACATTGTAAATTTTAAATCTTATCAGATGTAAAAATGTTAATGTGGTTGAAGTAGTTCAACCATAACCTTGTCGGTATTTAATTATACAAAATTGACACTCAAGAGAAGTTTCTTTTAGTCTGCATCGAGCACTTAAAGAATATAAATACAAAAGAATCTATTAAACATAAAATAATAACAAACCTTTCAATGGTTCTAGTCGAGAGTATGTGTGGTCGAAGTGTCTTTTACGAGAATAACTATGCTCGGTCTGCAGATCAATGTTTTCTGAAATTTGCCAAAAAATACAATGTTTAGCAACTTATAAGTAAACGGTTGTATTCTGACGCCACATTTTAAGCAGCTGGATAGGTGGTAGGATTCATAACAATAAGGTATTACAGTAAGCTTGGCGGCTGAGTTGTGGGAAACTGTATAGTAGTTATTTTTTATAGTAGATAGATATGGGGCATGCATTCATTTGAATATCATCAAGATAGTGGATTTTCTGCCTGAGTAACATGTTATCATTACATGATATAAAACAAAGTTGCTTTCCACATCTGTCTATCTGTCTGTTTGGCCACTAACTCCTCCTAAACCACGCAAAATTAACATATATAATACGAGCATATGAGAAATGAACGTAGCGAGGGGGAGGCGGCGACCGAAGCAAGCCTCCGACCCCCCATGAGGAGTGATGGTCGAGTGTGCGAGAACTTCACATTTTCCTCTTCTTGTTTTTCTATATTACACCCGTGTGTACACCGGGGCGGGTCGCTATTTAGTCATAGGAGACCAAAGCCATAATATGTGATATTAACAAACTTACCGGCATTCTCCTGAGATGGTACTCCAGTCGTAATCTCGTCCTCAGTAAATTAGGAAGGATATGCTTTCCCTAGACGTGATTTGAGCGTAAGGAACTTCTTCTTAAAGTGATTATGACAAACAAACAGCTTCGAAAGCTGTTCTGGTGACAATTTATTCAGATCATCACGGTTTATACACTTATGCCAGATAATGAGTCTTTTCTCAGTGCAAGGAAAATGATGTAAAATAACGTCCTGTCGCGAAAGTTTACAAACACAGCACTCGTAATACATTTTGCAAGCAAAATAATTATCCACTAGATACTCTTATATTGATGCTAGAGACACAGAGAGCTTTATTACAGATAAAATGGAGAGGTTAATCAAAACAAACAACTTCACTCGATCGACACAGTACCTGTAATAGAACGTAAATAAATATGGCCGGCTGGGGCCGCGTCTATGCCAGGCTGCTAGCCAATCAGAGATAACCCAAATGTCATACAACATTAAAAACAATATGGCCCTACCTCAAGCGATAGGTTACACGCAGATTGTCAGCCGTGGAATCACCCGTGCGAATATCGCTCGATACTCGATCATCCGGCTACGTTCACTTACTACGCTCGAATCACCGTGCGAATATCGCTCGATCATCAGTGGCCCAATTACATAACTTGGCTACAATCGGATTATCACTTTTTACATAGCAAATTCGACTCTATCGCAAGGCATTAGTAGTTGCGATACTGAGAATTCGATTGAAGCCAAGTTATGGAATCGGGCTGCCGGGGCCCAACCACAGAACTTGGCATCAATCAGATTGTCAATTTTTTCATAGCAATTTCGACTCTATGGCAAGGCACTAATGAATTTGACGGCTTGAAACCGATATAATCAACACTGCGTAATAGCACTGCCAGAGTTGGTAAACGACCTTGGACGTCCACATAGAACAGCGGCCCGACCACATAACTTGGCTTCAATCGAATTCTCCAACTAAGTACATGAGTAGAGCCGAATTTCTGGCTCTGTGACGCACATTTTAAGAGAGGCCTATGTCCAGCAGACTCAGCAGTGGACGAGTAGGAACAGGCTGATGGATGATGATGTTGATGATGAACTCAATGTACAATAATTCACCCCAAGCGGGACGTCAGTGTAGGCGCCCCCACTTCGAATAACCCTATTGGCGTAAAATGCTAATCTCCTTTTTATTTGTTCTAAACTCTTTTACACAGTGAGCAGTTAAGAAATAAACTAAGGCGACCTTGGAAAGAAGTTGGTTGGTCACCACAGCAGCTGTTGCCAACAAGGCCACAACTACAGTGTGTATAGAACTCGCGCACAGAAAACACGCTTCGTACGAAACGCACTGACACGGCCAAGTACCTATTTTTTTTAGAATGAATAAGAATTTGACGGCTTGAAACCGATATGATCAACATTGCGTAATAGCACTGCAGATGTTCTAGCTCTAATCACAGAAGAAAATTAAATGTAGTAGGTTCCTAGGGCCTGATTACGTAGAGTTAAAGTTGGACCATTCATTGCCACCTCTCAATCGTTTCGAATTCACTAAGCTCAGTGAGCATGTCCAATGACGTTATGATGGCGTTCAGCATTTTAACTTTAACTCAACCGCACTGAAACAGTAATTTTACTAGGAAATACAAGGGTAATTCAAAATTGGAATTCACAAGGACTTCCTCCAAGGAAGGAAGAGCACCCGGTGCGTTCATTTTATGTTCATTGTATCTGATATAATAGCAGAGACAAGTTAAAAAAAGTGTTTGATTAGTGAAGACACACACAGTACATATATTAGTCTTAGACCTCTACGTTTTAGACTAATATAATGTACTGTGGTGAAGATCATTGATGATCATCGTAGAGTCTATTAGACATTTCCTTCGCCCAGTCCGGCGCAACCACAAATAAATTCTCAAATTCGTCTCAAATGTATGGACTTTGGCAGAACTGTGCAGTTCATTTGTTTTTCAGCAGCCCGATTCCATAACTTGCCTTCAATCGAATTCTCAATATCGCAACCACTAATGCCTTGCGATAGAGTCGAATTTGCTATGAAAAAAGTGATAATCCGATTGTAGCCAAGTTATGGAATTGGGCCACTGATCCCAATGAACGGACCAAAAAGAACGAACTATAGAGTCCAAACATGATAATATTACTATACTCTATGTCCATTGAAATTTGTCAAGAAAAATCCAAACTTGAGTGTTCTGCGAATTTTTAATTTTATTCATTTTATTGTTAATTACGTACTGTTTTGTGTTATCTTTGAAGAATCATCAGTTTATAGTGATTAACCAGTTTAAATGATAATTTTATAATGCCATCAACTTTAGAAAGCTACAGCAGATGTGTTTTAAGTGGAGTTCGCGTCAATCGCGAAAACCAGAACAAAAAGGAACTTTATGGCATTATTTCCTATTGATCAGCCCCGGTAAGCATTAATGTGATATTGCTTAGTGCCACCTCCCATCAACGTTACCATAAATGATAATTTACATGATTTTCATTTTGTATTTTCATGTTGTTTTAACTAACTTTCTAGGGATGCGTAAGGTCAAAGAACTATTAACTATCGTTAAAGCTATCGTAGGCTAAGTCAGGCTGCCTATAACTTATTTCCATAACATTAATCAACATGCTTATTTCCAGATGCAGAAAATGAGGATCTAGCATACATTCCTATAGAGACCAGTCGTAACATACACTTATGAGTGTGAGTGCGTGAGATAAAGGTAGAGTAGGTACATCGCAAGATCTCAATTCAGAGTGAAGCACTAGTAGGTAAGCTTACCTATGCTTGCAAAATTCATTTTCGTATTTACTTTGTAAAAAAGTATTATAAATAAAATGTTCCGTTGTTCAAAAGTGTTTTATTTCTAAGTTTTTTATTACATGGCTCCACAGTTACCTGTTGCAATGTGTATCCAATAAGCCCAACGTTGTTGCATTGTGAGAAAACAACGTTGTGCTTATTGAAACCGTCTTTCATTAATATGAAACCTTGACGAGGGCATGCATATTTTATCGATATCGACCAAACCAAGAATATGTGCAAGCAAGCACTAGTCTATCCGTTAGGTTGGTAGCATTGTCAAGATAGGCTAATGTCTGACCTTTAATGTTAGTAATGTTGGATGCATTGATGCCAATAAATTTCTGCCAAATTGCTTTCATTGGCTAGTAGGGAGGTCCCGCCTCTTAAAACGTAGTGATTATATTCTCTTTGCCTTCGCCATTGGTGACTATTGATATTTCAATGCATAGTTCCTGTGAACCAAATAGTTCGTACACTTTTAGAAAAAAAGGTTTAGCACAATAAAGCAGGTGGAGCTGTATCAGGGTGCACGGCCGTTTGTTTGTCGTGAAACGTCTACATAACCACCTTTGTATAGGATGTTTTTCAAATACCTATTCAAAGATACCCCTCTATAGTTCGTCGACTTTCTTTTTTTATTTGTAAGTACGTAGTCGTTTTTGTTTACGTGATATTAAAGCGTGCCGTATCTGCCACCTCTTTATCTAGATCTATGTTTGTAGTATTATTATTTGTTAGGATATCCGCCATATTTACATACATTAAATGAAAATTTCAAGCGGCTGCCTATTACGGTTCAAAGATACAGTAAAAGAGGTAGAAAATAGACAGACGGACGGCGTAGGGCCAGTAATAGGGCTGCGTTTGGATCCATTGGTCATTGGTGCGGAGCCTAGGTTTTGAACCCGGTATCGTTGGATTCTAAATTGCACTATAGAACCGTTAGGCCACCATCGCTCTGCGGCCCGACCACATAACTTGGCTTCAATCGAATTCTCAATATCGCAACCACTAATGCCTTGCGATAGAGTCGAAATTGCTGTGAATAAAGAGCGCTTCGATGCGTGAGAAGTGTCCGCGCGACCGAGCGCCGCTTCATACGAGTAGGTACACTTCTAAGCTCGTGATGGAGTGGCGCGTGGTATTTCGTTCACTCTGAAGTCAACATGTGGGGGCCGCTTTTGGGTGCGGAACCCTAAAATAGCAAAATATTTGCTTTGAAATCTAGTACCTACCTAGTGTTCTTATAAAACATAATTATGTAAAGGCCTACTAACACGGAGGCGACAAGGATAAAAAAAAAGAAATTAATTGTATTAGATATCATTTGTACTTAGGTACTTAATATTAAACTGCTTTTAAACATGATACCTAAATAGAAGCATAAATAATAATAATAAGCCTGATATCGTGCTGGTAGACCAGTCCCAACGCCGGGCAGTGATCGTCGACATCACCATCCCACATGACGAGAACCTCGTTAAGGCCGAGAAGGAAAAGCTCATCAAGTACCTTGACTTGGCTCACGAAGTGACCGCCTTGTGGGATGTTGACTCGAAGATCATTGTCCCGATAGTTGTTTCGGCGAACGGCCTTATGCGAAGAGACTCGACCAACATCTTGAGGCTCTCGTTAGATGGTTGGATTAGGGCGCTATGGTGGTCCCCCCCGTGGGTTCCCGCCTTGACGTGGCGGGGGGGCTCTAGTAGCCGTGGTTATCCTCGGACCACGGTGAAGCTAAGAAGAACCCGGGGCCGCGCTGGCAGGGTGCTGCTGGCCAGCCTAAGGAGGGGCCGCTTCACTGGGCTTTCCTCCACAAGCCCACGCTGAAGTGGCCACAGTAGGTTGCGGTGCTGTATGGTGTTTGCGGCATCGCAACTGAGGTGGGGCCCGGGTGCTCGGCACCGGCTCGAGGAGGGGGGGCCCGGGCACTTTGGTGCAGGCTCGAGGAGGTGGGGCCCGGGCGCTTGGCGCAGGCTCGAGGAGGTGGGGCTTGGGTGCTCGGCACCGGCTCGAGGAGGGGGGGCCCGGGCACTTTGGTGCAGGCTCGAGGAGGTGGGGCCCGGGCGCTCAGCGCAGGCTCGAGGAGGTGGGGCTTGGGTGCTCGGCACCGGCTCGAGGAGGGGGGGCCCGGGCACTTTGGTGCAGGCCCGAGGAGGTGGGGCTTGGATGCTCGGCATCGGTTCGAGGAGGTGGGGCTTGGGTGCTCGGCACCGGCTCGAGGAGGGGGGGCCCGGGCGCTTGGCGCCGGCTCGAGGAGGTGGGGCTTGGGTGCTCGGCACCGGCTCGAGGAGGTGGGGCCCGGGCGCTCGGCGCCGGCTCGAGGAGGTGGTCCGCTCTCAGCACTACTGTATTGCAGTAGTGCTTGGAGTGTGACGTGCTCCATGGTCTTTCAAATCCTGACTCACTGCTCGGTACTGCGCTGGACAGAGGACGACTGTAGCTGTGCGGTGCTGGGTGGTGACAATGGATGTGGGAGGCCATGTGGAGCTTAACGCCGGGAGTCGGAGGAGGAATTCGTTTCCTTCTGACCCCCCTGAGGCCTAGGTGGTGGACACGGGGGTGTCTGCCCCAGCATAAGGCCTCGAGGTGGCGCGCACGGTGTTCTGTGCGCCCCTTAATGGCGTTCATGGGATGGGGAATGGCTCAGCTCCATCCCAACCAGGAGGGGGTCCTCAACAGGACCAGCGCCGTCGGGGCCGCGGACGAGTGCGAAAGCGTACCCTTAGCCCTGGCACAAGGCGTACTGTGGAACACCGTGGGGTTTTAGTCGGTAAGAGTCCGACATAACCACCTTGCTGCCCCCGCAGCTTGGTGGTATCCATGAGGATTTCCCCAAGTAAAAAAAAAAAAAAAAAAAAAAAAAAGGGCGCTATGGTGGTGGTTTTTGTTCTGCTCTTCAAGCTGCAGGTTAAGCAGGACAGGTGATGCAGGCGCCGATTTTAGTTAATATTTTCAATGTAATTTTTCCTTTTTCAATAATCTTTCGATTTTTCAACTTATTTTTAAAACTTATTTCACAGAAGTATTTGAATGTTTTGTTGTCAGTTTTTAGTTTTTTAAGTTATGTCTTGTTTTATAGTATTTTTAAACGATTTTATTACTAAACGGTTTTATTAAGCTTGACCTGTTTGTTGTATTTTAACCGACTTCAAGAGCAGGTTCTCAATTCGTCCCGTATGTTTTTTTTCTATGTAAGTTACGCGATATCTCCGGCAATTAAAGATCGATTTCAAAATAGTAGTTTATGAAACGGTTGCATAATAAGGGGCATTAAAATCACGTGTTTTAATAACTAGTTATTTGCCGTTTCATACACTACTTTATCTACACTCATGCAATAGGAAGTTACATTTATTGAAGAAAAAAATATTTCATAACATTTTCTTGATTTTTCTGGTAAAAGCTTGTTCGTCATGTTCGTTGCTGCTTCCGTGATGTCAGGTGGAGTCAAATTCTCCTCACTAACACTGCTGTCGGACATTTTTTATCAAGATAAAACTTATTATCAAGAAAAACACATTAAATTAGATAGTTAGGTACTAATATAAAGTAAATTATGGCGCCAAATCCTGTCCATAGCGGATTGGCGTGCATACGGTCTAACACGCGCCGCCATAGATAATAAATAGCGAAAACTCTCGTTGTGCGGAGCCAACGCGGTGTTTTATGGGTAAAAAAATATATTAGCACTGTTTTTTGAACTAAACAGTGTTATAATATTTTTTCTTATTAGATGCGTGCCGTGCGTAATGTATGTCACTAAGCCACAATTTTTGAATTCGTAATCGGATTTGACGATATGAGTGTAGATAAAATATTTTTTGAATTGATAGTGTATGCCTTTTTTATCGAATAGGATAATATGCTTTAGGTATGGTCCCAAATATAATTTGGTGAGTTTCTGATGAAGACCTTCGGAGATACAAAGGAACTCCTGAATGGATAACATCAAGACACTTGCGATGCTTGTAATCACATGTTCATGTATTGTTCACGCCACTAAAAATAGGGATACAAAAAATAAATTTAAAAAATAAGCAAAAACCAACTACAAAAAGAACAAAATAACTTAAGTGGAAGTCGGTGCCCAATTTTCTTAAATCTAACCAAATCAACGGCACAGACTTCCTTAACTGTTTCCCACATAACATTATTTTGTTCTTTTTGAAGTAAATTTTTAATTATTTTTTAAAGATTATTTTATTATTTATTTGTTTGGGTCAAATCTAGTAATTGAAATTTTACCCCCTTCGTGTTGACCGATTGATTTGAAATTTGGTACACTCTTTTAGTTCTACTAACAATACAATTATGTATATTCATTCAGTATCATTGTAAATCAAAGATGGCTGCCACCACAAAATGGCGGTTTACATATTTTTTTCAAACCCCTCAGTATTGGTATCAAATGAAAGGGCTTAACTAGTAAAATACAGTACACTATGAAAATTATAAATCCAAGATGGCTGCTGCCACAAAATGGCAGATTACATATTTTTTCACATCCCTCAATATGGATATCAAATGAAAGGGCTTAACTAGTAGAATACTGTACACCATGAAAATTCCAAATCCAAAATGGCCCCCACCACAAAATGGCGGATTACTTTTTTCCATTACCCACAATATAGGTATCAAATCAAAGGGCTTAACTAATAGAATACAGCACAATATGGAAATTCAAAATTGAAGATGGCCGCCAGCACAAACTGGCGGTTTTTTTAGTCTACAATCCCCTCAATATGGGTATCAAATAAAAAGGCTTGACAAGTAGAACACTGTACTGTACACTTTAGAAATAACTAAATAAAAAACGAAAAAACTTTTTTTTTATGTTAACACTTTATGTGTACTAAAAGCTAAAAAATAAATAAAATCGTAGGACGAGTGGAATCGTAGCGTAATGGAATGTTGACTAACGGAAATTCGATTCGCCCCATGATTTAATTTTATTTTTAAGCTTTTAGTACCTACATTTGTATGTTTATATTGTTTTTATAAATAACTATATTGTAAAAAAAACTTAAATCTAAGATAGAAAATAAATAAAGTGAATGATAATAATTAACATTTTCATTTTTTCATAAAACATATTTTTGAAAAACTATATTTGATTCCAGTTATAATTTTTTAAATTTTTGATTTTTGTATATTAGTTTGGACTTTTTTCTTCGAGTAGAAAAATGCTGCCAGTTGTGATGGCTTGAAGTTCAACTTGAAAATTGAGATTTGCCATCCTAGGAGCCTGGAGCTGTTCTCCTAGCAGAGAGAGAGAGAGAGAGAGAGAGAGAGAGAGAGAGAGAGAGAGAGATGAGACATTCTTATGAACAGCATTCTTATGTTCAGCTCTGTGTGCACTTCCACCTGAAACAAATTATGTATTATGTATATTAGTATAATCTTTACCTAGAGGTCAACATTCAATAGACACTTACTTGATATTCAAATTTCTGCTTAAGAAAACACGATCAATTTTAGTTACTTGAATTTATTTTAGGTCACTCATTTATTCATATTAATTATTAATGGTAGTCTGAATGGCTTATCATCATCATCATCATCATCAGCCTATATCTGTCCACGGAAGTAGGCTTCTCCTAATGAAAGCCACTGAGCGTGGTCTTCAGGGGCTTGATTATGCCATTCGATTGCTATTGGAAAATATCATTATAATTCTGTATAGTTAATTTTTGTTTCTTGTTTTCTAAGTTAGTATATAGATTATTTGTGTATTTTTATGTTATTTAAGTGTATTTATTATTTTTAAATCTATATGTATTTGTATTATTATTATGTATATATATGTATGATATAACCCCTTATGTATTTTAAATAAATTCGCACCTCTTTTTTTTAATATCACTCGCGCCGGGCCTTTCTGAACACCAGCTTCAATTGTCTAGCACTGGATATTTTTGCTGAGCACTGGCCCTTTTGGTACACCCGCATAGCTTGTAATGCTTATGTTAATTTGTATTACTAGGTATTAATTATATTTTTGTATATTTTATTTGTTGTGCCAATAAAAACATTTTTCTTTCTTTCCTGTTTCAAATATCCCAGTCAACAAGTGCGACAGAGAGCGACATATATCTTCCGTATGTAATAGAACAAAGAAGTAATGAACAACAAAAGCGACATTTCACGACAATTCCTAACGCTCGCGCTAATTAGTGAAAAATTAAGTTTGATGAAACTTGCATTTATTAAATCCCTAAGTTTAAGGTAGGTATATTGTAAGAATAATGCCAATCTAATCAGTAGTTTTGATATATACATGGACAAACATAAAAACACTTATATTTAGTATATTTGTTTAGAATACTAATAAGACTGAACTTTATAATCATCATACGAATATCATGTACCTAATTTCAAAAACAAGCATTTCCACCCGTGACTTCGTCCGCGCGGGCTACAGTTTATCGCGAAAAAAAGCATCCTATGTTCTTCTAAGATATTAAAAACCAAATCTAAAGTAGGTATAGCACCAATGCTCTTGAAGTTTTTTGACATACTTGTTGTTTCGATGGCAACCGTTCCTTACTGCGAGTAATCAACATTTTTCAGTTTTCCCGTGGAAACTTACAAGGGAAAAGCTATCTCCATTCCAAATTTCATCAATATCCTTCCTGCCGTTATCGCGTGAAAGCTCCCCAAACAAACAACCAATCAAACGATAAAACATACTTAATACTACGTTATAAAAATAATTGGGGGAGGGCTATGTTCAGCAGTGGACTTAAAAAGCCTGATATGATGATGATCATTGTAAAAATAATATAATTATATATTTACGGGTCAACTTGAGACCTTATTTTTGAAGCCGGTTAATGAAGCTGGTTAAAACTAAATTCATTCAACAGGTAACAGGTAATGTTTGATAAAAATAGTAAAACTTTCGTTTGTTTCTGGTATTAAATCAAATTATTATTGAGAAAATAAATACACATAAAAATACAACTAATAATAGGTATTTTTTAACAAACATTATAATCATATTCTAAACTAGATGTACCCGCGGTTTCGCACGTGTGGACATTTTTTTAGATTAAAAGTACCATAATGTGTTCCAGGACCTAAAATACCAATAAATCACTATATAATTATGGTAATTATTTATCTCAGAAAATGGATTTTGAGAGATTGCCTCTGATCAGTAATGTACATGACACTCCACACACTCTACTCACCCACACGTTCATCTTCACATTCATTTTACACAATTTATCTAATGTGGGTAGGTACTTGAGATGGTTGTTGGCTGGCTTTTTCTTGTTATGCTTAATTATTTTTTTAAGCTCATATTTAATTGTATTTTTAATGGAAGAGACTGAATCTCACGACACAGGATAACTTAGTGTGAGATTCACCTCATAAAATAAACTTATTATTACGATTATTTTTTATTATTATTACCAACATTTGATCAAAATTTCTTCAGACGTCAATTTTTTTTAATCAATTGCTCGTTCTCTAATCGCCAAATTAAGATACCAATTACACCAGTTTTTAAGTCAAACCCTAAGCTATCCTACATTGAAAGCCGCATAGCAATCGGTCCAGTAGTTTACGTGATGCACAAAAATACAGACAAACAGACAGAAAGTCACGAATCAAAACAAAAAATTGTTCTGTAGCTTATTTTAGGGTACCCTAGACCATTTTTTTTATTTGACTTCTTTTTACAGCCCTTTTCGTACCTTTTGCTTTATTATAAGTTAAGATAAATGACTGTGCCAAGTTGCATCAAAATCCGTCTAGTAGTTTCAGCGTGATACGTGTTCTTACAAAAATCTTTCTACCCCTTACCTGCGGGAACCCTTTAAGTTTTCGGGATGAAAAGTATCCTATATCCTACCTAATGGTATGAACTCAAATCATACCAAGTTTCATTTGAATTCATTGAGCAGTTTCGGCATCATGCGCGGTCAAGATACATACAGGCAGGCAGACAAAAAGAAAAAAATTGTTATAGCTTTACTATCAAATATAGAGTACCCTCCAAAAATGTATCATTTATTACTTCAAAATTAACAACTTTAGATCCCTATCCCGTAAGAACCCTTTGTTATTTCGGAATAAAAGGCATCCTCAATTTTAACCCGGCATTTAAACTATGACTATGCATCAAGATCCATCCAATAGTTTCAGCGTGGTACGTGTTCTTTTAAATACCTTTAAACCCCTGTCCTGCGGGAACCCTTAAATTTTTCGGAATGATAAGTATCCAATGTATAGTAGTAACTTCGAAGTATAAACTCAAATCATACCAAGTTTCATTTGAATTAATTACTTAGTTACGGCATGATGATATGCCAAGATACAGACAGACAGACGAACAGACACACTGACAGAAAAAAGAAAAAAAAACAGTTTGGGAACCGAAATTTAGGTACCGGATATTAAAACAAAAAAAAAACTGGTTTTCAGTTTTCAATCATTTTTTTAGACTACAAAAAAATAATAATTTTGGCCCATATCCCACAGGAACTCTTTATATTTTCGGGATAATAAATATCCTTAATTTTCAATCATCATATAAACTATAATTGTGCCAAGTTGCATCAAAATCCGTCCTGTAGTTTCAGCTTGATACGTGTTCTTTTAAAAATCTTTTAACCCCTTTCCTGCGGGAACCCTTTAAGTTTTTGGGATGAAAAATATCCTATGTCCTACCTCGTAGTATGAACTCAAATTATGCCAAGTTTCATTTGAATTCATTCAGTAGTTTCGGCGAGATGCCTAGCCAAGATACAGACAGACAAAAATGAAAAATAAAACAGTTTTGGCTTCAGTATCAAATGTAGAACATCTTCCAAAAAACTAAATATCATCAATGTACAGACCAATGTTGGACCTGTTACAGTTTTATTATAAGTATATAGATTTAACTGTCTTATAAAATTAGTAGTAGGTTTTTTTCAAATGTATGTTCTGTGACATATTCAATCATCTATAAAATATGTCAATTACATCGCAACGAAGCAGCTGATCGTATATTATTTCGCTTTCACTCACGCTAGTCATAGATTCTAGAATTTAGGTAGTACTACGCTAGTGGTCTTGCGATCTCGTTTACACAACGTAGTCTTATTTTTAAGTGTGCAACTACGTACGTTCTATTATAAAAGTTGACATGTGTGGGTAAGCCCAGTGGCCCAATTCCATAACTTGGCTACAATCGGATTATCACTTTTTTCATAGCAAATTCGACTCTATCGCAAGGCATTAGTGGCTGCGATACTGAGAATTCGATTGAAGCCAAGTTATGGAATCGGCTGCAGATCTCTCTCTCTTTTTTATTCGATGGCTTCTGCGGAGGCACTGGCCTACTAGCAATTTCGCCAATGTCAAGTGTATTTTATAGTTTAGAGTAACGTCACGTCACATTGTCAAAGTCACGAATCAGTAAAATGGTGGACATTCTGAGGGAGATTTAGAAAAATCACAATATGTCATTTATTTCTGCGTTTGATTCTTTTGCCTACACTCGTGCACGTTAACGAACACCTAATGGTTAATATTCCACCAATATTACACATTAACACTCGAAGAAACAAACTTTACATCACAACATTTTGAATTTTTTCAAAAAACCCGTAAGCCCAGATAACATTGACTTTGCGTCTGACACAACGCAACTTTTAATTAAAACATCATTGATATTATCCGTAGAGAGAGTATCAAGATGGAGAAGCTCCACGCGTAAACTGAAAAAGACGAGTATAAAGTACCACTAATTTTAGGGTTACCTTTGCGATATGAAGCAAGAATATTTAACATGGCGAAATCCCATACATATTTTTATGACAGTAAAATTCACGGCGTCTGTAGACTAAAAATATTCGGCATCATTTCTTCAGATTGTTAGTCCAAAGTTTTTTTTATTGGAGAGGCCAGGAATAATTGTTATAAGGTTTCAAAGTTTTGTAGGTTATGTTTCTGTTTTTTTTACGACTTTTGCAATAAGTCTTAGAGTTTTTAATTATTTTATCTGCGTAATTAGGTAGGTAATTAAGTACTTACCTATGCGTGATATATATAATGTTTAAGAATTTTGTACCTATTCATTTACCTACCTAGTTTAACAGACTAGGCTTCTGAATAATAATTATTTTCAATCTGTTACAGCCAAGCAAGATTACAAAACGATATGTTTAGATATGTTACTGCTGTTTCACTGTGCAAGGAAACAGTCGTCCAATATTAGCACAAATATTTTGCAAACAATTCCTTACACTAAATAATAACAACCTTACAACAATTTCATACTTACTACCTCCATAAACTATAATGCATTGTATTATCTTTGCTATAATGTTTTGTTTATAGGTTTTATATTGGCTTACCATTTTGTCTATAGTATTATTCTAACGCAAGGAGGTTGAATTACGCTTACTGATATAAGGTCATTTTCCATAAAAAACGAGTGGAAAGTAAGCGTAATTCAACCAACTTCCTTTGCTTTAAAATACCGGGTGGGAAGTATACTGTTTTGATGGTTTTGACGTCCGAACCGGAAACGTCATTGTAATTTTTATTTTTTTGGGTAGGCAACAAGGCCGATAAAACATTGTAGGAAGGAAATTAAGTTTCAATTTAATGTGTCTTTTAATTGATTTGTTAACCTGGCTTTTCCCAGCTTATATGCTATGTTGACAAAACGTAGAAAAATAATTACTTAAGTTCTGTAGAAATGATATTTCAAGACGCTGCAAGATTTATCACATAAAATTTCGCCTAGTAACCGTGTTTGGTGACCCCACGGTGAAGCTAAGAGGAACCCGGGGCCGCGCTGGCAGGGTGTCGCCGGCTGGCCCCAAGAAGGGGCTTCACTGGGCTTTGCGCTACAAGCCATGCTGAAGTGGCCTCAGTGGTTGGCGGTGGGGCCACTGATCAGACCCATCGCAGGGAGACCTCGGGCGTCCAGACTCAGAGTGGTCTGGCGTCCATTTGCAGCTGGTCCTAGTAGGAGGAGGTGGTCCGCTCCCTACTACTGTATGGGCAGTAGTGCTTGGAGTGTGACGTGCTCCATGGCTTCCTTAGTCTAGTGTCGCTGCTCGGTTCAGCGCCGGATAGATAGATAGATAGATAGATAACTCTTTATTGTACACCACATAGAACAAAAAATACAATAATAACTAAAACATTTATACAAAATAAATGGGACAATGGGCGGTCTTATCGCTATTAAGCGATCTCTTCCAGACAACCTTGGATGGAAAGGAATTAATATACGGCAAAGACGGTGGTGCATTATAATATAACAAATAAATAATAAAAGCTGAATACAATGAATAAACATATATACACATATATTCCAATATACCTATACATAAATATGTAAATATATAGTACATAAATATATATCCATATACATAGTATATAAATTATAATAAATTACATTTACTACATATACATTTACAAAATATATACAAACATAATAAAAATAATATACAGTGAAACCACAACAGAATAACAACAAAATAGCAAGAAGTGATATTAATTAGAGAGATAAAACTTCTTTACTTGAAGTTTAAAAACAGGGAGTGACTGGGCTCGCCTTATAGTAACTGGCAGAGCGTTCCATAGGCGAACTGCTTGGATGGTAAATGAACTGCCATAAAAAGAGCTTCTATGTAGAGGGATCATCAAAGCTAAATTTTCTGATGACCTGAGTGACAACTTGTTAGAATCAGACAGGAAATTAAAACGTTCCATAAGATATCGCGGGGAGGAGGGATTAAACAAAACTGTATAAAGAATAGAGAGTATATGAACATTCCGGCGGAGGCGTATTGGAAGCCACTTGAGCTTAGTGCGAAATTCAGAGACATGATCATATTTGCGCAAACCAAATATAAATCGAATGCAGAAGTTTTGAAGACGCTCAAGTTTGTTTAGCTGGTCCTCAGTAGATAGCAGGCATCGGCATAGTCTAAGATTGGGAGCAGAAGTGACTGCGCAAGAGCAATTTTAGTGGCAGTGGGCAAAAAATTTCGGAGTCTTCTGAGGGAACCTGCAGAAGCAAATAGCTTTCGACTGACGGTTTCCATCTGAGGAATCCAAGTAAGGCTCTGGTCTATAATTAGACCTAAATTTTTGATACTCTGACTATATGGAATAGTGGACCCTCCAAACACAACTTTGGGTAGAACTGACCAATCAACTTTTGATATCATTCTGGAGCTGCCAAGAATTATTACCTGTGTTTTAGTAGGATTTATTTTTAGCCCATAAGCTTTACTCCAGTCAGAAATATGGCGAAAATTGGAATTAGTAGTTTCTATGGCAAAAGAGAGAGAGAGCTAAGTGGATAGTCCGCCAGCTGTTGCTGTGGCTGTACTGGGTGGTGGCAATGGATGTGGGAGACCATGGAGCGGAGGATGTTGCGTCCATTCTCTGCGCTGCTGCTGGGTAATCTGTCTCCACCCAGGTTAGTCGGTAGTGGTGCGGGGAATGTGACGTGGAGGGGGGGCCCGGGCGCTCGGCGCAGGCTCGAGGAAGTGGGGCCCAGTGCGCTCGGTGCAGGCTCGAGGAGGTGGGGCCCGGGTGCTCGGCACCGGCTCGAGGAGGTGGTCCGCTTTTAGTACTACTGAATATTAGAAGTGCTCGAAGTGGACGTGCTCCATGGCTTTTCGAATCTGGCGTCACTGTATAAGGTGCAGCGGGCTGGACAGGCTTCCTGGCGGCAGTCGTGTAGCTGTGACTGTACTGGGAGGTGGCATTAGATTTGGGAGGCCATGGAGCGGGGGATGTTGCGTCCGTTCTCTGCGCTGCTGCCGGGCAGTCTGTTTCCACACGGGTTGGTCGGTAGTGGTGCGGGGAACGTGATGTGCAGGGGAGGGGTGGGGCAGGCGCTTTGGTGCAGGCCCCAGGAAGTGGTCCGCTCTTGGCACTACTGTATGGGCAGTAGTGCCTGGAGTGTGACGTGCTCCATGGACTCATAAATCTGGCGTCACTGTTGGTGCAGCGCCGGATAGTCCGCCAGCTATAGCTGTGGCTGTACTGGACGGTGGGCACATGTGTGAGGCCATGTGGAGCTCAACGCCGGGAGTCGGAGGAGGAATTAATTCCCTTCTGACCCCCCTGAGGCCTAGGTGGTGGACACGGGGGTGTCTGCCCCAGCATAAGGCCTCGAGGTGGCGCGCACGGTGTTCTGTGCGCCCCTTAATGGCGTTCATGGGATGGGGAATGGCTCAGCTCCATCCCAGCCAGGAGGGGGTCCTCAACAGGACCAGCGCCGTCGGGGCCGCGGACGAGTGCGAAAGCGTACCCGTAGCCCCGGCACAAGGCGTACTGTGGAACACCGTGGGGTTTTAGTCGGTAAGAGTCCGACATAACCACCTTGCTGCCCCCGCAGCTTGGTGGTATCCATGAAGATTTCCCCACGTAAAAAAAAAAACGTACGTAAAAATATGCAATTTTAAAGTGAATAAAATCTATTCTAAAATCTATGTAATTTTTTTATTCCTGCCGGTACAAAGCGATCTCATCACGGATACTTAGCGGACTTTTATAGGCCGCTTGTCTTGTCACACTCTTACGAAGCGTATATTTCCGTCCCTTTCTGCAAATGGTGATATACAAACAATATCAATCAGTAGAATTTTAAAGAAAATTAAGATATAAAAAACTTACGAGTGAAAAGTAATGCTGTGGAAGTTATTATTGGTTCTTGAGCTATTTATGCACCTTATAAAAGAACAGGAATGCATTTTTGCTGCGAATTCCGAATAATATTTGGTAAAGAACACGCACGTGTTACACCAACGCAACTCCGATTACGACTGAGGCCAATTGTGTGCGTTGCACCTAATATATGCGGTCCACGCTGAGTAGTTGGTCCCTTATCTTCCCTTTCTTTAATAGGATCAATGCATAGATACGAATATTAACATCCATGACTCGGAAACAAACATTTCTGCATATCACACAAATGATTGCATCTTGCAGGATTCGAACCCGCGACCTTTTGATTTCGTACCTAGAGTATCGAGCCACTAAACCAAAAATGGAATTGTGCAAAGTACACGAAAAGTATAGATCACACTAATGTTATAAATGCGAAAGTTTGTCGGTGTGTGTGTGTGTGTGTGTGTGTGTGTGTGTGTGTGTGTGTGTGTGTGTGTGTGTGTGTGTGTGTGTGTGTAAGAGAGAGAGAGAGAGAGAGAGTTATAGTATGTTTGATACTCCTTCACGCTGATAGGATTTGGATGAAATTTGGTATGAAGGTAGCTCATACCCTGGATTAACACATAGGCTTCTTCTTATCCCAACAAATAAAAAACAGTTTCTGTAGGAAATTGGAAAACCGTGGGGCACTGCTAGTGTTAATCATGAAGGGCAGACTGCACAGTATAGAATTAACTTACTCAATTGAAGGTACATAACCGATTCGTAAGAACATCTTCATTTCTGTTTTTCAGAAATATTTTGATTCAAGAATGTTTTGAGGATATACATGAGGAAATCGTTGGAAGCCAGTTAGTGCGACCTGTTACACTGTCCCATAACTTTCTTATGGACAGATTTTTAGGAAATCTGGATAAACAAAGGGGATTAGATGAGAAATTTGTCAGAAAAAAATAAAATTATTCACTTTAATTCCATTTTGTATAGTAAAATTTTCTATTTTGGTGTTTTTTTTCACACACAGCGCCATTTAGCCCCAGACTGAGCAATGCGTTTACTATATGGGAACTAGATAACAGCTATCAGTGATCAATACTTTTTTATTTTGTAAATACATACCTACTTATTATACTTCAAATTACCCACACACAGAACAAAAAACAATTATTATTTTACATAAGATACTTAAAATTACACAGAATTTAAGGGTAAAAATATGGTATCCCTAAAATCAGTTAACCCTACGAAATGTAATAGATCCGTCGTTTATGTCCTTACTTGTTCCAACTCACTCAAATCCAACTCGAACCACATCAAGATAGAGCGAGATGGACAAATGTCCAAATAAAATAAGCCACGCAATTTGTGAGGATAATACTTCGAAATAAATAACCATTAAACATAGTTTTTTTTAAAAAAAATATCGTCTTAAGTCAATTAAATCTTACTATATCTAACGCGAATGAGAATCTAATAGCAATAATTCATGCAAGACTATTCAATAATGTACTCGAAAATCAAGTCTTACGTGTGGAAGGTTTTTTTTTCAATTTTTCGTTCTGTACGGTTTTTGCAGCCTACAATGCAACAATTTACCATTATTGTAGGACAGATTTAAATTATTCAATAACCGCTCGATTGATTCTATGCGCTACAGTCACTTTTTTTGTTTTCATTGATCATCGCAACTAGCGCTACAGTCACATTTTTTGTTTTCATCGATCATCGGACCATCCGATAGCGACGTAAATTTTGCCACTCGATTTTGGACATTATTGACCTCAATAATCATTAAAATCTAAGCATATTTATCTAATTATTTTGCTTCGAAACCCACAACATAAACACTTGAAATATGTGCCGTACCTATTTAGCTCCATAAATCACCAGTTTGTTTATCTAAGCGCTCAATGAAGTGGTCATAAAAACTGTTTGTTTACGCAAAGTCGGCGCGACCAGATGTGTCGCGTAGACCTTCTTTTTTTGTGGGTTGACAATCAGATACCTGTGATCTCGGCACGTACCCAATAAATCCCCAGTTTACAGCCAGATGTGTCGCGTCGACCTTCTTTTTTTTGTGGGTTGACCATCAAGTACCTGTAGTCTCAACGCATATACAATCAATTACCAGTTTGAGGTTAGATGTGTCGCGTCGGCCATTTTTTTTTTGGATTATCAGTTTGGTCCTGCGGTCTTCAGCGCCTTAAAACAGTAGTTAGAAACGTTCATGTGCAGTCAATATAGCAAATCACTAAAATATTGATGACAAAAGTCTCTTGAACGGTTTGTTTGGCTGAAATGAGCTTTCAGCCAAACAGCCGAAACAGCATACGCATTAAGGGACAAAAAATATTATCATCTTCTCTTTTACTCTCAGGTAACGATTTACAAGTTTATCCCGCTTGCTTAATAATTATTATTAAAGCAGCTTCTCTATTCCTGATACTCTCTCTACGATATTATCCATTCATTACGCCACAGCCTGTCTAACGTTATTTTATCATTGTCTATTTGATACGATGAAGATGTATTTTGCCAAAGCTTCATTTGCCTCGATTTTTTTTAATTTTGAATTAATTATCTGCCCGCGTAATTCATAATCTTTATGGCTCAGACACGGCTCTCAGACGTAGTGTATTATTAGGTATTCTGTGGTAGTGTGACGTATAAATTAAATAAAACCAAGGAAGTTGTATGTACGTACATCTATCTTTCTTTTCTTTTTTTTTATTAGATGGCTTCTGCGGAGGCACTGGCCTACTAGCAATTTCGCCAATGTCAAGTGTAATAGTTTATAATTAAGTCATGTCACAGTCATTAATTGTCAAGTCAAAGTCACGAATCAGTAAAATGGTGGACATTTACTAAAACTTCCGAGGGAGATTTGGAAAAATCACAAAATGCCATTTATATCTGCGTTTGATTATTTTGCCTACACTCGTGCACGTTAACGAACACATAATGGTTAATATTCCACCAATATTACACATCAATACTCGAAGAAACACAAGATTGAGAATAAAATCAAACTCTACAACACAACATTTATTGGGATTTGGGGTAACGTTTGTTTGGGCAATTCATTATCGGGCTTGTAAGATGGGATAAAAACAAAGAGGTTTTATTACGCTTACTTAATGCGTAATAAAACCTCTATGGATAAAAACTAAACCAAGCATAGATAAAACTAGACTGCAAAGAAGATTCATTAAAAATTATGTCAACTACCGCCATAGATTAGATGATAATTCAGTCGGAAGTACTCGGTATTGGTTGTTCGGAGATTCTCGCCTGCAGCCCGATTCCATAACTTGGCTTCAATCGAATTCTCAGTATCGCAGCCACTAATGTCTTGCGATAGAGTCGAATTTGCTATGAAAAAAGTGATAATCCGATTGAAGCCAAGTTATGGAATCGGGCTGCTGGTCCCGGTATCTTCTTTGTAGTTTGTGAATATAGTTGGTAGGTATCACCCAACAGATTTGAGAACAAGTATTGTATGCTCTTTGGTTGGTAGTGCGGTAGTATCTAACAAAGAGTATTTAGATACTACGTATCTAAATGATCGGGTTATGCAGTAGTATTTATATACTCTTTGATGCAGCCACTCGAGCCCACAGGCTGAGCCTCTGTTGGTATTCTAGTAAGACACAGAGTATTGTATTCTCTTCTATACATGCATACAGAAAATGGAGTAGGATTAATGCATCTTTCTACAGCCTACCACAAAACAATGGAAAGAAAGCTACTGTAAGATATTCCGTTTTTAATTTTTGTGTGGCCTGATTAATTACTTAGGTTCAATTAAATACATAAGTATTAATGGTCAGGGGAGAGAGGAGAACAGAGTGGGGGGAGGGAGGGGGGGGGGGGGGATTTGTACGCGTGCAAACTGCAAACCCACGGTGCAGCTAGTATATTATAAAAAGATACGGTAGGTCCGGGAATAACAAATTCACTGTCCACGTGGGGCACAGCTAGTTAGTTGTATTGTGAATCTTCAGCAATGCGTACCTACGCTCCACACTTCTGTGCTGTGCTGACTATTTTCTCACGAACTTCATGCATTATTCGCAATATTTATTGAAATGAAAGACGAGTGCAATTTACCTATTGCTGCTGGTTGGCTATGTTACTTTATTATCGCTTAATCCGTGACACACACGTAATTATTGTGGTATTATCGTGTAAAAGTGCGGCTGGGCTAAAATGTATGAGGCCTAGACACAGATGACTAAATAGTTAATCTGGGTGAGCGTCCGGGCACGCGCGCCCTGGCGGCTTTCTATATCCACTCCCTAGGATGGGATGTCAGGGAGTACAACTACCACCTCAGTACTCAATCAACCTCACCTGCCACAGACAGACAGACGGATTTTGCAGCAGAAATAACAGGGGACAAATGCTAGTCAACTTCCTGGAGAAAGAAGGGCTGTTTTTAATGAACTCATTCTTCAAAAAGCATTCCCAATGAAAGTGGATGTAGCAAAGCCCCCATTGTGTGACGAAAAATGAGATCGACTACATCATAGAGGACAAAAAGCGCATACTCATAGATGTCTCAGTGATCACTAAGTTTAAAACCAGGAGTGATCACCGACTTGTCCGAGGCACTCTGGATATTGATTGCAAGCTTGAACGTCTCCGTTTGATGAAGTCCACGCTCTGACCTAACCTACTCCATACCATTGTTGGGCCCGAAATATTCCAGTTGAAACTGGAGAACCGATTTTCTGCCTTGGAAAGTACAATTGACGATGACATTGACAAGGAACTTGACCAAGTGGTGGGAATCCTGAAGGAAGAGGGAACGAAGTTCTGTGAGACAGAAAATTAAAACTTTCAGTGGAGTTTCTGCAGCTCATTGAGAAGGACCAGCAGTCACTTCGTCAGATCAGCGGGCTTTAAATAAGCAAATAACAAAGCTGGTATGGCGAGACCTCTGACGCTCCAATACAAATGCTATAGAAGAAGTGATAGAATTAAATCAGGGGTCAAAACTCTCCGTACAACAGCTTGGTTGAAGCCATCTGACGAAGTTGATTACATCAAGTGGGAAAGTTGTCGTTTCTAAGCCGGAGATTCTCGCGGAAGATCGAAGATTCTATGGCCGACAGTACGTGTCACACGCGTCGCAACCCGGACCCGATATCAAGAATTACAGGGCCACTCTGATCCACCACTATACCGAAGAGCTGCCAGAAATCAGCCTTAACGAAAACGATATGGCTCTGAAACAGGTAAAAATAGAAAAGCCCCGGGTGAGGACGGAATTACTACGGAGCTCCTGAAGGCAGGACGAGAGAACTCCAAGGGCATGGAACAAGAGTGCGGTCGTCCGGTTTTTCAAAAAAGGTGACTAGTGTTTTGAAAAACCATCGGCCCATTTTCCTCCTGAGCCATGGTCTACAAGCTGTTTTCTAGAGTTATCACAAATCGTCTTGCGCGGAGATTCGACGAATTCCAGCCAACAGAGCAGGCCAGGTTTCAGGGAGGATACAGCACCATAGACCACATCCATACAGTGCGGCAGATTATACAGAAGAGTATAATCAGCCCCTATGCCTAGCATTTGTGGACTATGAGAAAGCCTTTGACTCTATCGAGACTTGGTCTGTTTTGGAGTCCCTGCAACAATGCCAAGTATACTGGCGGTATATCCAAGTGTAGAGATGTCTGTATAACACCGCAACAATGACCGTCCAAGTTCAGAACCAGCAGACTAAGCATATCCCCCTGCATAGAGTTGTGAGACAAGGGGACGTTATTTCTCCGAAATTGTTCTCAAATGCATTGGAGGATATGTTTAAGACTCTGGACTCTAAAGGATATGGCATTAACATTAACATCTCACACTTGAGATTCACGGATAACATCGTCATTGTGGCAGAAACGTTGCAGGACTTGCAACAGATGTTGAGCAGCCTAGCTGATTCGTCTCAACGCATGAACTTGGACAAAACAAAGGTTATGTTCAACGAAAATGTTATTCCGTTTGCTGTTAACGAAACTGGTCTCCAAGTTGTTCAGGAGTATATTTATCTGGGGCAAACTTTGCAACTAGGTAAAAAAACTTCGAGAGAGAGACCCACAGAAGAATACAGCTGGGTTGGACATCATTTGCAAAACTTCGTCGAGTCTTCTCGTCGCCCATACGGCTGACGGCTGGTTGGTCTAGTGGGTAGTAGACTTAGGAACGAAATGAAACGGTCGCGGGTTTGAATCCTGCAGGGGGCAATCATTAGTGTGATGAGCAGAAATGTTTGTTTCCGAGTCATGGATGTTGATATTCGTATTTATGTATGTTTATCCGTTGTCTAGTGCCCATATTACAGGGTATCCTAGTTTGGGGCTAGATAATTGGTGTGGAATTGTCCTTAATATATTTATTTAGTACCGCAAAGTTTGAAGACAAAAGTCTTCAACCAGTGTGTCCTACCTGTTATGACATACGGAGCCAAATCCAAGGTATGACTAGTCCACCAATCTAAGGTCGCTCAGCGGGCTACGGAAAGGGCTATGCTCGGAGTATCTCTGAAAAATCGTATCTGGAATGAGGTGATCCGGCAGAGAACCAAAGTTGTTGACATAGCCCTTGTGACATAGTTGTTGACATAGCTGATGTGGCAGTGGGCTGGTCTTATCTGTCGAATGACTGTTAACCGTTGGGGTAGACGCATTCTTGAGCGGAGACCGTGACTCGGTAAACGTAGTGTAGGGTGCCCTCCAGCTAGGTGGAGCGACGATATACGCAAAATGGCTGGCAGCGGTTGGAAGAGAGGAGCTGAAGATCGGGCTCAGTGGCGGTGCGTGCTTTGGGAGAGGCCTATGTCCAGCAATGGACTGACACGGGCTGATGATGATGATGATAGGTTTTGATCTTAACGAGAATAAGTACTTACCTGTAATAGTGATATATAACAACAAATCTAGCTAAACGACAAAGAAACGGGATTGGTGTTGGTAATTGGTGCAATTTTAGATTTTCACGAAAAAACATCTTACTTATCGCGTAAAGGTTCAAATCAAATCAAGACCCTCAGAAACGGACTAGTTTTTCGGCAATTATTCTCGCAAATGTATAGCCATTTCAGAGCGTAATCCACATTGTTGTTCTATTTTGCTTAGCTTATTGGCTCTAATCAGTTTGTCAGTATACATAATTATAATAAAATAGTAATCAAAGTGAAATCTGTACATGAAAGAGAACTTACATTAAATATTTTTATTTGAGTAGATATATGAAAGTAGTAGAATCCAAAAATATCGTTTTTACAATTATTGACTGTCTGTCTGTCTATCTGTATGTATGTGACTTCATCAAGCAAAAACCTGGAGCCCTGCGGAGGTTTTTATCTTTGTTTCATCAAAATCAGTTCATCCACAAAGGAGTTACAGACATTTTTATATATAGTTGCGCCACTGAATATGTACGCACTAACTACATTGTAAGGGGATAGGACAGTAAGTAAATTAAATAACTATGTCCTATTTAACAAAGTAAATACAAGCATAGTAATAAGCTTTTATATTGTAATTTATATAAATAGATTTCGCCGTATGTCTACTTATTTGGCTTTTAGTATCCAAAAATAAAACTAGATGGCGCTGGCGATCCTTAAAACGCCTTTAAACACCTCCGTTTGTCGCTCGAGTTATCTATAGTTATAATCTATACTAATAATAAGTTTTCACGGAATCCAATTCCGTACATGCAGGTTTTTTTATGTTTCTCTATATTCGATACTGAGCCAAAACGGTTTTGTTTTTTCATTTCTCTTTTTCAGTCTGTTTGTCTTGTATCTTGTATGTATCATGGCTGCGCATCACGCCGAAACTACTGAATGAATGTAAATGAAACTTGGCACGATTTCAGTTCATACTGCGAGGTAGGACATACAATACTTTTCATCCCGAAAAATTAAAGTGTTCCCGCAGGATTGGGATTAAAAGAACACGTACCATTTTGTTTGTAAATACTACTTTTCCGATTGTGATGCGGTTTTCACTGTTGGATAGCTTAGAGTTTAACTTAAAAACTGGTGTAATTGGTATTTCAATCCGATTAGTAGAAGCCGAGCAAAATATTTATGACGGGTGAAGAAATTTTGATCAAATGTTGGTATATTGGTATTTTAGGTCTTAGAATAGTACATTTAACCTAGAGAAATTACCACTCGTGCGAAGCCGCGGGTACAGCTAGCTAGTTAAAACATAACTACCTATATCGAATGAGATGAGGCTGTGCCGACCTCCGGCGTCCGAGTTTGTCTGGCCGCCCAAGGGCAGCTTACGTGGCATCCATTGTTAGTAACCGGGATTAACAAGTCCTCCGAAGCAGAAAGCAGTGCGACTTGGCACATTCCTCCCTGCAACTTATTTAAAAAAATTGTTTCGGAGCCGAGGATCGAACTCGGTTTCGTTGAATTGCAACGACCACATTACCGCTTAGCCGCCATCACTCACATGATACAAGAATCGGTTGTGGTCAAATTACCGTATACGAACCTCCTCAACACTCCTACAACACTGCATCCACCTCTTTGCGAAATATTGTTGTTTTGAAAACGCGGATTACGTGATCCTACGGTGACACATACGCGAATGACTAGAAGGCGTGTGCACTGATTGTGATGCGAAGAATACTTTTTAAAGGAGACTGTTATATGTTCGGAGGTATGTATGTTTTTTTAAAAGTATTTATACCAACTTCTGCGTCAATTGCGGACCGATTTTGAAAATTATTTTTTCGTTTGAAAGTGTTTTTACTCTCCAGGCTCCAGGATGGTCCCATATAAATTGTATCAACATTTGTTCAGTAGTTTTTTGAGAATGTCTTTGTAGTAAATCCATTTGATTTTATTATTATATTGCCATAAATCTTTAGGATTTCTAAACCGATTTGGATGATTGTTGTTTTTTTTTCAAAAGAAAGACTTTAGTGTTAAGTTAGTCCCATATAAACTTCTTCAAAATTGGATCAAAAGTTTTTTTTTAGTTGTTAGATGTTAATCCATTTGAAGTAGATTTTTTGTACCATGTAAATTTGTGCAGCATTTGTGGTTGATACTAGGGTTCAGCGAAGTTGTCACAAATGTAAGGCGCCAAGTTGTATTGGAGAGTTCACAGAAGTGGCAGCTCTACAAAACTCCGGTCTGTCAATTTACGTTCACAAGGATACAGAATCTTCAGTGAGTATGCCTTCATTTTGATGATTATTGACCGAGCGAGCGCGAAGCGCGAGCGTAGTGTCTCTCTTTCAGTATCGGCAAAAAATATTTCGTATGTCCGGATGTCTGTCCGGATGTTCTCCTCAACAGGTCGCATTTTTCAACCGATCGAGACGAAACTTGGTATAGGTTAACCGAATTTATAGAATATTTAGTCGTTGGGGTTTTTTGAAAAGGAGGTGGGGGGGGGGGGGGGGAGGGCTACTTCCCCAAACAAAGGGGAAATAAAGGGGCTGCTCAATATCTGCGCCATATTAAATCTGATACCGATGATTCTTTTTTTATTTGAAATATAGTAACTCTAAGTTAGTCACATAAAAATTTGGTGAAACTCTGATGAGGATCTTCGGCGTAATGAACAGAATAGCTCCTCAAATTGCAGTCAATTTCTCACTTTTAGGTGTCTACCCGTGGAATCAGCCCTGTACCTACTAGGTAGGGATTGATGGAACACCTTGGTTATTAATGCTAGTTTTACAATAAGGTGGCGCTACTGTGCACCGCTAGATTGTTTGCAAAAAAGGTTGTACGCGCGAAGTCTACAGCTCACAGAGCCACTAGTGTCTTAAGTATTTAGAGAAAGTTAGCCTTACTATACAGAATTAATTTTTCAAGTACTTACGTAGTAGGCTTGGTTTGCTAAATCTAAAGCTGTGAGAAATTGTGGAAATGCGACTTGAAGCTGCAACATACCTCCATTTATCTAGCTGAAATGAACGCAATAAGCGAAATTTATATTATTTTTGAATATCTCTCTGATTTTCGTATTTACCGCTGCTGTAGATTTATGGAATAAAACTTATATGGTTTTCTATAGATGTGTCCTATCGAACCAAATCTGGCGCGGCGTTGTGACGGCCGAACATTCTAACCACACAGCCACAATAAATAGAACGTCTATTAACTTTTCAGGAGCAGAAAGATGCTGTAAAATATAAAAGTGTAGCTTATATTTTACACAATGCCAGCGAAAGGGAGCTTAAACGACCGGACTATATCAAGAAAATATGTGGGTATATGTTCTCTTTGCTCCATTGCTGCTTATTTATTATTTAAAACACAATGGCATAAGTATGTAAGCTTAGTTCTGCCACTTCTTTGTATGATTTCATTCAAAATATGAATGACATCTGTAGGTATAAAGTAGTTGCTTCCAATGTGCACGTAATAGGCAATCTTAGTGCTCCTGCTCTTTGCCTTTTGACTGGGATGATCAGATTTTCTTATCTTACAAGCGTAAGGCATTGGATCTCCAATACGTAGTGTTTAGTTATTTCGTTCTTTTCATTGAATTTTCACTATGGATTTACATAGTGCTGTCAATTTGTAGATGAAATAACATACGTGCCACTGTACAAAAATAAATAAATATATAAACCCCCTTACTTATAAAAAGTTATGCAATGATTAAGTAATGATTAGTAATACTGCGCAGTGCAATATATTGCACTGCGTAGTATATATATATATGTATAATTATACACATTTGAATACACTCTTGGATGTTGTTAACATGTAAACTGATGTTTATTAATAAAATACTTATGACTTATGATATTAGGCAAGTTCCAACTGATTATTTCCGTACTCAAATATATGAAAATAATATTTTATAATTACCATTTTAACAATGGGTACTTATTACCACTTTAACAATGGGTATCTACTTATTACCACTTTAACAATGGGTACCTACTTATTACCACTTTAACAATGGGTAATTATTACTTTATTTTCTTTGTCCCAGGTCAGTACAGAACCAAATGTTTTCAATGTAAGAAAACCATACAACGAGTACAGAGCTTGCTGGACAAAACAAAAGACATAAATAAAAATGAAGTTATTGGTGTCTGCGAGTATTGCAAGTCTTTAAACCCCTCCGGCAAATGTAAGCGGTGCGAATACTTGGTTGGTAAATTTATTTGCTGCAAAGCAAAACAGTGCCACGATGCGGAAGAGCGTTTCAAAACGTGGCTATGCAAGGTTTTTAGATTCCTCCAAAGTAGTTTGGAGTGTGAAAATATCTGCATGGATAGGATGAAGAGATCGTCCATGGACGACCTTCAAAAACTATTGCAAGAATTGAAATCACCCTTGACGTTACGCCAACCTTGTATATGCTCGTTCCCTATGACGGACTCTAGACAATTTATGACACAGAACAAGGAAATGCTGGAAGAATTATCGGTTCTAATGAAGTCTGCAGGTAATTCTCATTCTTTATGAATCTCCATATCTATCCATCTATCTATACTTATAATAAAGCAATAAGATCGAAAAAGTCTGTTCAAAGAAGATAATAACAAAAAATAGGGTCTAGGGTCTAAAAATAGGGTTGATAACGTCGTCTGACCATCGTGCAGGTGGTCCGCCTCTTAATCTACGTCCTTCTCTTGGCCACCATTCCACTACTGCCCTTGTCCATGGACAAGGGCAAGGGCAAGGGCATCATCTTCCGTTTCCCTACATCCATGAACTTTTTTCCACGAGCGAAATGGCGAGCATGGCACGCTCATTGCATGCGCATTGGGGAATTTGCGACTTGAAGACGTCATCTAGTTTGCCGAAGGCAAACCACCCTAGCTGGATGCTTTCAGCAATCTCTTTGGCCAAAGGATAAGCAGTGTCCAAGATAGACATATTCCTCCACTACCTCTAAGGGACCGTTACCTACATTAACGGCAGGTGTCTGTGATGTTAGGTTTGCCATGATCTTGGTTTTGGACGAGATAGCTGACCAAGTTAAACCAACTTTGTTTCATAATATTACGTAAAAACTACTGGACCGATAGCAATGTGGTTTTTATAGATGGATAGCTTAAGTCCGACACGCATTTGGTCTGGTGTCAGAGTAAACTTGGCCAGTTATTGAATTTATACCTAAACTAGCTGTACCCGCGGCTTCGCACGCGTGGTCATTTCTTTAGGTTAAAAGTACCATAATGTGCTAAGAAACCGAGCAATTGATAAAAATATTTTTGACAGCTGAAGAAATTTTAACACAGACAGAGATTAACATCTGATCAAAATTTCTTCAGCTGTCAAAAATATTTTTATCAATTGCTCGGTTTCTTTTTCCTAGATTTAGATACCAATTACAACAGTTTTAAGTCAAACCTTAAGCTATCTTACAGTGAAAACAGCAAAGCTATAGGTCCAGTAGTTTTTACGTGATGCAAGAACAAAAATACAGACAAACAGACAGAAAGACACGAATTAACAAAAACATAATATGTTTTGTAGCTTATTTTAAGTACCCTAGACCATTTTTTTTTATTTCACCTATTTGAACAGTCTTTTTTGTACCTATTGCTTTATTAATTATTATAATTATAGATATATGACTGTGCCAAGTTGTATCAAAATCCGTCCAGTAATAGTTTCAGCGTGATACGTGTTCTTTTAAATAACTTTCAACCTCTATCCTGCGGGAACACTTTAATTTTTCGAGATGAAAAGTATCCAAAGACCTACCTCGTAGTATGAACTCAAATCATGCCAAGTTTCATTTGAATTCATTCAGTAGTTTCGGTGGCGTGATGCGTGGCCAAGATACAGACAGTCAGACAATCAAAAATGAACAAATATAGTGTTGGCTTCAGTATAGAATAAAGAGAACCACACAAAAAATATAATTCAAAATGTCTTTATTGTACAGAATTTTGACCCCTATCCCGCAGGAACCTTTTATATTTTTGGAATAAAAACTATCCCTGATTTTCACCCATCATATAAAATATGACTGTGCCAAGTTGCATCAAAATTCGTTTAGTAGTTTCAGCGTGATACTTGTTCTTTTAAATAACATTCCACCCCTATCCTGCGGGAATATTTAATTTTTCGGGATGAAAAGTATCTAATGTCCTACGTTGAAGTATAAACTCAAATCATACCAAGTTTAATTTGAATTCATTGAGTAATTTCGTCGTGATGCGCTGCCAAGATACAGACAGACAAACGGACAGACGACAAAAAGACAAAAATGAAAGAAAAAAAATACAGCTTTGGCTTAAGTACCAAACACAAAACAGACTCCAAAAAAAATTGTAAAATATCTTTAATGTACCCTTAATGTATCTTTAATGTATCTTTTTTTAACCCTTTATATTTTCGGAATAAAAAGTATCCACAAATTTCAATCATCATATAAAATATGACTGTGCCATGTTGCATAAAAATCCGTTTAGTAGTTTCAGCGTGATACGTGTTCGTTTAAATAACTTTCAACCCCTATCCTGTGGGAACCGTTTAATTTCTCGGGATGAAAAGTATCCTAAGTCCTATCTCGTAGTATGAACTCAAATCATGCTAAGTTTCATTTGAATTCATTTAGTAGATTCTGCGTGATGCGCGGCCAAGACAGACAGACAGATAGACAAAAATGAAAAAATGTACAGTTTTGGCTTCAGTATCAAATATAGAACAGCCTCCAAAAAAAATTACTTAATATCTTCAATGTACAGAATTGGACCTGTTACAGTTTTATTAAAAGTATAGATAACAAACAATCACAATCATCTAAAGTTTGATATTGGAGTTTTCTTTTTTATAGATAGGTTGAGTAACAATGCTGACGCAGCCCATGCTTCTTGGACGGATAAAACATTTGAAAGTAAACGCTCATTTGAGGTTTTGCCACAAGAGACGTGGTCTTTATCGGAAGAAGGGGAAAATATGTCTGATGAAGATTATAAGCTTAAAGCCACAACTAAGTCAGAAATATCTTGGAAAAGCACAAAGGGTAAGAACAGAGATGAAAAAATGCTTGTAGATAATAAAGAACATAAAACTAAACTGAAAACTAAGCTAAAATTACCACAGATAAGAGCATCGGGTAAAGATAATGAAGATCCTAAAGGACAATCTGTTCAAATTAGTCCTAAGGTTACAGATGGGTTAAATTTGAAGGACATAGGAAATGTCCAAGTGGTTGTAAAGCCGTTGCAAGACGGTAATAAAGAAATACTGGACGTGGAAGAGAGTACTGGGAGTATCGTTGAATGTGATAGCTCTGTTGTCCTTGGAATGAGTAAGATGATTCAAGGAAAAAATATAGTAAAATTAGATCCAAGTTATAAAGATGTACCACCACCTAGTTTAGTCCCTCTACTATATGAAGTCAAACCGACGTTTGAGAATAAAGAAGACGATTTAATTTTTAGTAAAACTACTACTTTAACAAATTTAACTTCAACTACTAGAAGGTTGACTAAAAAACCAAAGGTTAGTTTTTGACTATGTATCTACTTGCTGCACCCAAAGGCTTCGCGTGCAATTTACGCACTTGCTAAGTCCAATCGAGCAATACACGACAAGAATATATCATCACGTCTTGACTTTTATTGCTCGAAATCGAACCGAATGGACAAAAGTGTTGTTTATACCAACAGTAAGTCGAATGCCAAATGTTAAATTTCGCTTTAACACCAAACGCTGCGAGCCTCTACTCACCAATATTTGACTGAAAGATAGATTATCTCAAAAACCGTATGTCATTTTTAGGTTGACTGTGGTTTAACCACCAAGGCACTTAAAAGCAACGTAAATGTACACATGTGTAGACTTGAAAGATTCCCCAGCAGTTGCGGATATTCGGTTTTTTAATACCTACTCAGACTACTCTATCAAAGCCTCTTTTTTAAACCCAGCTCACCTTGTTTTTTGTCAAATGGTTTGTTTGTTTGTCGTTTGAGATAATAGTCGTCAGGCCGTCCAAGCTCCTCTGACATAGCTTAACGACTGCTATTAATAAATAACAGCCGGGACCGAGCTATGAAAAACCACACAAAACTTAGAAAAATCATTGGTGCGGAGCTGATTTTGAATAATATGGAATATGTTATAGGATCGAAAAGACATTATTGAGACAAAAGGCTTTATTTACAAATTATCTGATCAGAAGTTCATAGACAATGGATGGACTATGCTACCTACAACAAAAATAATGAGACTAGTGAGTATTCTTCCTACTTTATCAAATTTCTGCTTGTTGGCGGCGAGGTGGCGCTTGCTTGCTCGTTTCTCTCTCAGTTGAAGTAATTTTATTGCGCATATATTTGTGTTTGCGCAGAAAAATTATGCCAAGCTTCTGTTGACTCATAACGCGAATGAATGTCTGGGACCTCGAATAATGACGTTCCATTAATTCCCCAAGAAAAATGTTATTATTAATTTGAAGCCTTTGTCTGTCTTAGCTGTGGCATCATAACTTCAAATGGATGGACTGCTTTCAATGTGTCTTAAGTGATTTTTAGTTATGTTTGGAAGAAATCTGTGCAATCGTTTCCAGCATATTCAGTTCTGATCACTAGTAGTGACTGTTGCTATTGTAGCTAGAAACTTTGAGTTTGTGTCTGTCTTTTCGAAGACAATCTTCAAAACAGCAAAATCATAAGAGGCTTGTTATGTATAGCATTATGAAGACTTGAATAGAGGGGGTTTGTGGCTTTAAGAAACATGAAATGGTTATTACAAGACGGCTATAAATTACAGTACATATTTAAGAAAAGTGGGTTTATTAAAATTTGAAGTAAAATTAACTTAAGTTATTAATAAAATCAGCGGATTTCCATGTATCTCCGCTTTATTGTATAGTCAGTCAAATTAGAAATATCTATATCGACGCCGCTTATAGTGTCTTGCTGGTGAGATAATAATATCGTATTATATTTAAGATGAATTTCTACAAAATGTTGCCAGCATGCCCTCAATTCAATTGGTTCGAGCACCACAAAGACAAGATCATGTTATACGATTCTGGTGAAAGATTGGCCGAAATTGGTGACAACGGCTACGGAAAATGGTTCTATAAGAATGGTGTAGTCGCTTTGGAATTCTATAGTGCTGAAGGTAACTTAGACTTTATAATTTTGAGATTTAATTATCTTTCCTGCGATTTAGTTACCAAATCGTGTACATAAATTCCACGGAATAGAAAAACAAGGTAAATTCGCATCAGAATCTGATATTATCGCAAACTTTTGTAACGTTCTTAAGCAATCTGTAGCACAATGACAAATGATTAAAGTTGCATAGATTAAATAGTACCAGCTCATCAGAGCAAAAAGAGCCCTTGTTGTCTACACTAATATTTTAATGAGGAAGGATTTGATTTTTTGTATGTTTGTTTGTAACGGATAAACTCAAAAATGCAGAACTGATAAAAAAATATTTCACTCATATAAAGCTACATTATCAGCAAGTAACATGGGCAGTATTTTATTTTTCAACGTGTCCCTACGAAAATTGCAATAATGTAACCCAAGGTATCAAAAATTTGCAAATCAAAATTTCGATTACTCGCTGTCAGGAACGGAATGACATGTTGCCGTGGAAACGAAATAATAAGAAGTCTGTCAAAAAGCACCACGAGCGTTGCCGCCAAATATTTTTAATTACGCTTACTGGCGTATTTTTTTAGGAGTTACGACGGTCATGTAACACTAAAAGTAAGAAAAAACCGCAGTGTGAGCGCTACCCATGCGAAGCTGTTGCTCTAGCGTAGTGTTGTATTCTCTTTGGCCGTTGCGAGTACTAGTACGGTATATTTTGCTTCAGCATCAGGTGTAACTATTTACTTACCTAGCGTCAACAAAATTTAAAAAGCTGTAACTACTGACTAAAAGTAGCCGGTAATCCTTCCTCTTTTATTCACCCTATTCGTATATAAGGAACGATTGTCGTCGTCAGCCCCAATGCAGTGTGCGCTGATCTGCGAGCGCTGATATAGACGCTATTTTAATGGAATTTCGTTTGAAATTTGTTACCTACCCGCATTGAGCTGCTTAATTGAGGCTTACAGTCTATAGCAAGGTATGCAAAGCTACAAAAATAGAAGTAGTAGTACTAAGTGAGCTCGCGTCGACTTGGAACAAACTCTAAAGTGAGACAACCATAAATAAACTGCAAATACAATTTTGTTTTGTATACAATTTAAGATTTTGGTTTTTGTTAGTTTTCATTATTGATATGGCTACGGTAGTGTCTATATCCTACTTTATGCATGCCGACACACATTTGGCAGCATTTTATTTCAGATATTCATGCGGGTCAAAGATTTATCGTGTACAGTTCCGGCGAAGATAACGAACTTGGAAAGACATTACCGCGTACCGCCTTGGCTTGTTTCGATTACCTCGGCAATGGCGTTGTTTACGGCAAAGAAGGAGTGGAAAGGTAACTATGCGTTGACGAAATTATTTTTGTTTGTATAACCCCAACCCAAGTTCACAGGTTGAGGGACTATCGAAAAGTTTCATCAAAAGTGTACATGCTAAAATTGTTCCTTATTTTTGGTCTTTATAGCTAAATAGAATAGCTGTAGAATTTAAACTAATTATGATAATCAGGGCCGGGAACAACTAGTAACGATTATTATTGAAAGCCACGCGGACGTAGTCGCAGGCTAAAGCTATAGGCTATAGGTTCATAAATAAGTACCTTCCACCGTCCAATGGCATTAGGTAAGGGTAAACCGCTTGGCGGCATTTCTTGGATCAGTGAATTGGTATTTGGTAATGTTGATGAGAGGCTGTGATTTGCAAGCTGGCTGAGATTTCTGAAATTTCCTGAAACAAAATCGGGAGGTTTATCTATCTATACTAATTCTCTAAACTTACTTTAAGTAGTACGTAACAAAAAGTCTGTACAATGATGATAATTAAAATAATATTGGTCTAGCGGACTTTATATTACAAGCTACTGAGCAAGAATATAATAACATTTTAAAAAACGGTGTTTTGTTTTCTCATCACATAACCACAGGACCGATTGAAATGCAGCAATCATCTCAATGCGATAAAAACCCTATTTGAAGGGTGAACGAATTTTGATGAAATAAGTTTTCTTGTACTATATAGATAATTTTTGTTTATTTTGTTTTAGACTGAAATATAACCAAACTGGGGGCATACTCCTCGACGAAAAGATTGGTCCTCCGAGCCGCTGGCAATGGCACTCACTTAACGAACCACCCGTCTTCATACCAGTTTTTGTAAATACTCAGATGGATCTCCCTGATCCTTGCTTGCGAGAACTAATGAGACAACATATAAAAAATGAATCCAAAATTTCATACCAAGACCAGAGGGCGGCAATAGAATTGGAAAATGTTGTCAAAGAGAAAAAACAGAAGCTTCTTAAAAAATATAAGCCATTTCAGATAAGGATGAAAGCCGTTAAAATTAATGATCAGTTTTCACTTAGAATTTTTGATCAAGCCCATATTTACCTTTTATTTAGAGATGGTCATATATCTTTAAAGCTTAATCTTGGCATGACTTTGATAGACACAGAGATTATAGTCTCTAGGAAAACCGACATCAACAATGTGGCGACTCCTTACGATCGGTTCCCGCCCAAGACCGTAAATGTGGCAGAGATTCAGGAAAAAGAAAGGAATCGTCGTCTGTTCAACTAAACACTAGCGGAGACTACTGTGAACTAACACACCCCTTCTACAGAGGTCAGTTGGTGCCGATTCTGTGAGCACCAAACTACACTTATATTTCTTAGGTCTAAAATACTTTGTTCCTTGGTAGAGTTTATTTTTAGTTAAACTTAATTATTTTGTTTTATATTTAAAGTTATCATAGGTTAAATATAGTTTTGGCTACAACATCCTTGAACAGTAGATCTATTTACCTTTATACTACTTTCAACAAAATCTTCTTCGTTTGAACTAGTTATACGTGTATTATTAACGTACCTATTTTATTTTCTTATTTTTTTTAAAACTAGTTACTTCTAATTGTTTATGTTATGTCATACAATACTCTAAATATTTCGTACTTAGAGAGAATGTAAGTTGGTTTGTTTATAAGCACTAATTTAATTTATATGCTAGTAGTACGAGTAAGTGCAGGATAGTATAGGTATATTAAGTTACCCATGTTTTATGTTAATTATAGTATTCCAAGGTTTTAATACTCGGTAGATTAATTTATTTTCAATTACCTAAAGCCATTATGCTATAATTATCTAATTGATATGTTTTTGTATAATTATCCTGTGGTCATAGGTAATATTGTTACGCCACCTACAACCTGTTTCTGCCACGTAACAACCTAAGTGCTACTTGTCTTGGAAACGTTGCAGACTAATAACTTGTCACACCAGTGAGCTTTTAACACTTTAATAATAGCTTGTCACACCAGTGAGAGGTCAAAATCTTTTATCTATAATGAAACCAAGTTACTAACTAAGTATTAGTAGAAGAAACCTTCAAAAACCATTCCTAAAATAACTATGAGACTTCTAGACAGACACTAAACATATCCGGTTTTTTCAAAAATGAATGCTACAAAAAGAGCAAATTTTGCTCTTCTATTGCTCCATGCTAGCATGCCAAATGGCTTCAGGAAATAAGGTAATAACTTTAAAAAAGAACTTAGACCTAGTCTAAGTTCCGTGTCTTCACTTAGTGAGGACAAGGAATTTATTTTTTACTTCCGGTTATTTTAATTATGTTAAGTGCAGCAATGTACGAGTACTTAGACACAAAGTGAATAAAAATTTCCGAATGAATTCAAGGACACAGAATTTCTTTTTTACGTCCAGTGAAAGTTGCCACTTTAATGTTTTTTTATACCTTATAACTAATAAACATCCATGACTTACGTTTCGATTTTATTTTTAAAACCAAAACACGACAAGAGAAATGTGTAAAAAGAACCTATAGCTATTTTAAATTATGTTAAGTGCAGAAATGTACGAGTACTTAGACACAAAGTGAATAAAGATTTCCGAATGAATTCAGAAATTATCTTGTTCCTCTGAAACCAATAAATAATAGTACTGCGTAATAATGGAGCCAATGTGTTGGCTTACCTATCTATGTGAAAAGGTATTGTTCTTTCTCCAGGACAAGGTTGTTTGTAGAAATCGATAATCGATAGACCAAACAAAGTAATATGGACGTAAATAAATTAATAGTATGCGAAGCTATCAATTTTACGTTTACGTGCGCCTACACGTGGGTTTCTTAGAATAGTTAATTTGCTTTCAAGAGATGGCGGCCGAGCGGTATACTAACGATATAATGTAACGATACCGGGTTCGGTCCTCGGCTCAATAACTTTCTAAGTAAATGCAGATTTTCATCTCGTCCTGCTTCGGAGGGCACGTTAAGCTGTCGGTTCCGGCTGTTATTAAATAATAGCAGACGTTAAGAAAAGAGTCTATAGCGCACTTGTCCATGCAAAAAGAATAAAACCGCTCATTTAATTTAACTGCTCATTTAATTGAGAAACCGCAAGAGTCGCCTATGATCACCCAGGTGGAATAGACACAAAGTGAATAAAAATTTCCCAATGAATTCAAGGACACAGAATTTCTTTTTTACGTCCAGTGAAAGTTGCCACTTTAATGTTTTTTTATACCTTATAACTAATAAACATCCATGACTTACGTTTCGATTTTATTTTTAAAACCAAAACACGACAAGAGAAATGTGTAAAAAATAACCTATAGCTATTTTAAATTATGTTAAGTGCAGAAATGTACGAGTACTTAGACACAAAGTGAATAAAGATTTCCGAATGAATTCAGAAATTATCTTGTTCCTCTGAAACCAATAAATAATAGTACTGCGTAATAATGGAGCCAATGTGTTGGCTTACCTATCTATGTGAAAAGGTACTGTTCTTTCTCCAGGACAAGGTTGTTTGTAGAAATCGATAATCGATAGACCAAACAAAGTAATATGGACGTAAATAAATTAATAGTATGCGAAGCTATCAATTTTACGTTTACGTGCGCCTACACGTGGGTTTCTTAGAATAGTTAATTTGCTTTCAAGAGATGGCGGCCGAGCGGTATACTAACGATATAATGTAACGATACCGGGTTCGGTCCTCGGCTCAATAACTTTCTAAGTAAATGCAGATTTTCATCTCGTCCTGCTTCGGAGGGCACGTTAAGCTGTCGGTTCCGGCTGTTATTAAATAATAGCAGACGTTAAGAAAAGAGTCTATAGCGCACTTGTCCATGCAAAAAGAATAAAACCGAATTTAAAACTCCGCACCGAAGAAGTAAACTTCGTAATGTGAAAATGAAAATAGGAAGGCCTCCATGGTAGCGTTAAACGTTTAACGCAACCTTGTTGGAAGTCGCATAAGAAGTTTCACTCAATTAAGCCGATCGACACAGCGACGAAAAAAAAAGATTTATTTTTCCTACTAGCTGATGCCCGCGGCTTCGCACGCGTGGTCATTTCTCTGGGTTAAAAGTACTCAATGTGCTATTCCAGGACAACATTAAAATACCAATAAACCAACAGTTTTGATCAAAATTCCTTCAGCCGTATTTTTTAACAGTTGCTCGGCTTCTGCTCATTTAATTGAGAAACCGCAAGAGTCGCCTATGATCACCCAGGTGGAATAGACCAATTAAAGGGCAGCACGAGAAGAAGCCACTGCTCAGTACTTCAGTTTTTAAGTCAATCCCTAAGCTATCCAACAGTGAAAACCGCATTGCAATTTGTTCAGTAGTTTTTACGTGATGCGTGAACAAAAATATAGACAAACTAACAAAAAACAAACATACAGATATGATTTAAAAAATGATCTATTCTTCTTTAGCAGCTTATTTAAAGTACCCTAGACAATTTTTTTTTAATTATCTTCATTGTACAGATTTTTTCGTTCTTCTTGCTTTATTATAAGTATAGATTTAATCAAACACAGATGCTACCGTCCTATCAGTCTCCTCAGCTCTCTGGGGAAGACGAGTGAATCCTTCTGAATCGACTCCGATCCATCGCGAAAATCAAAAAGCTCATACCGGATGAGCAGTTCGGCTTTAGAGCGAGACACTCTTGCCCTCAGCAAGTGCACCGCATCACGGAACACATAATTCAAGGGTTAAAGGGGTTTAATTTTTAAGGGTTTCAATAGGAAACCAAAACCCGAAACCACGATGGCCGTCTTCCTAGACGTGGCGAAGGCTTTTGACAAGGTCTGGCACGCCGGGCTGATATACAAGCTGTATCAGCTCGGGTTGCCAGATCGTCTTGTGCTCATAGTACAAGACTACCTCACCAGCCGGAGCTTCCGCTATCGTGTCGAGGGCAACCGATCATCCCCCCACCCCATCAGAGCCGGAGTCCCTCAGGGCTCCGTGCTGTCTCCACTTCTGTTCACGCTTTACACAAGCGATTTCCCCCGCATCCCCAAAGTAGAGATCGCTCTCTTTGCGGACGACACCGCGATTTATACCACCGGATGGAATCCAACTATTCTACAAAGGGACATCCAACGAATGCTCCGAGCGCTCGATGGATGGTTCCGTAAGTGGCGAATAACGATTAATCCCGAGAAGAGCGTAGCGATGCGTTTCACTCACGGGGTTAAACGTTATTTCCCAATTAAACAAGTCAGGATCAATGACCGACCCATACCGTGGGAAAAGTCAGTTAAATACTTAGGAGTCACCCTTGACTATCGACTCAACTTCAATAATCACATCCACGCCGTCCACAAAAGGGCGGCATTCTACCTATACCGCCTCGCGTTACTCCTAGGCAGGCGCAGTAAAATGTCTCTTAGAAATAAGTTGACACTCTACAAAACCTGCGTCCGACCGACAATGACATACTCGTCCATAGCATTTGCTCACGCCTCCCGCATTTCCCTAGAGAAACTTCAGATTTTACAAAATAAATTCGTTCGCGGTGCATTAGATGCCCCCTGGTATCAGAGGAATATCGACCTGCACAGTGATCTCGAGCTTCCCTCGATAGTTCAATATATGAAAAATGCCTCTCGCCGCTACTTTGACGCGGCACTCCATCACCCCAACCCTCTAGTAGTTCAGGCCTCTGACTACACGACAGACGCGACAACAGACGCACGGCCCCTTCGTAGACGCCCTAGAGACATCTTGAGCGATCCGGACGATGAAATCACTGCCGCAGTGCAGGCAGCGATTGATTCGCCCACTCCGTCATCTTCACCATCTTTCAACACAATTAGACACAGACACCGACCTCGCCAGATGCGAGGTCGAAAGTCCCGTAATTAATGTCGACTTTATTCGCCTTCGAGTTTCTTGCCGATTCTTCTCGAAGGTGTATTCCGAATCGGTGGTCAGTTATGCAATTCATTTAAAGGGCTCCAGCCATTTCATGAGGGCCCCCTCGATCACTACCTAACAGTAGAGATCGAGGGGTGTTTAGTTCGATACTCCCCAAGTAATCAATGGCAACTGTCCAAGCCGAGGTTCGTACCCCCTGGGTGCCCTTGAGCAAGTGGCCAAAAACTTAAATTTGGCGTGCGCCTTCTGCGTCACGCATTGCGGCGGAGCGCTTTTGCGCCCGCCCCACCGTCCGGTGACGCTGTAGAGGTCAGTTATAGACCAACAGCACATATCCTTCCTAAAAAAAAAAAAAAAAACACTGACATTATAACCCCCGACGAAAGAGAGGCGTGTTATAAATCTAGGGTGTGTATGTATCCGTGTATCTTGTAGCATAGTAGCTCCCAAACGAAAAGGCCGATTTTGATGCGTTTTTTTCTTGTTGATAGCTGATGTTATCAAGATCGCTCTTAGCTAGAATGGGGAAGGGGTTGGGGGTTATATTTAATTTTAATTTAATTTTTAATTTATCTTTACTTAACAAAGATATATATAAAATACCAGGTGATGCCTGCGACTTCATACGCGTGGTCATTTCTGTAGGTTAAAAGTACTACTTAAAAGTATTCCAGGACCTAAAATACCAATATACCAACATATGATCAAATTTCTTTTAGGTTCGTTAATGTAGGCCTAAGATAACGAAGTACTCATTTCTTTTTGCTAAGAAAGCCATACTGGACACAGTTAATAGTCGATTTTCATAAAAATTAAACCTGAGTTGAAAGATACTGAAACTATTACAAAAAGAATTATTGCAATCGAACGTGTAGTTTTCGTGAAATACTTTGACAAACATGCATACTTACATACATTCGCAAAATTTGGTATTTTTGTTCAGATACTAATACAGCCTAACATATAATTATGAATATTACGCATTCTTGACAATATTACAAACATACACACATATTTAGTACATAATGTTTAGACTAACAATATGAATATTACGCATTTTTAACAATATTACATACATACATACATACACATGAAATTGAGAACCAAAATTTTTTTTGAAGTCGGTTATAACTCTTATCTACCCTTAAATATTAAACGATTTCAATTTAATTAGCATAGATTTGTTTTATTAATTTAAAAGGAAAGCATTTATTTTATCCTAAGAGCTTTTTACCATTAATGAGCAGAAAGTGCGATGGGAAAGCATTTCTCATGGTACTACTCTGATGTGATGTAATCTTGAATTTTTTGGACGACTGCCCAAAAAATGAGTGTAATGTTTTCAGTGTTCATGTATGTATGTATGTATGTGAGCTTCTTTGTTTCTTTTAAATGCCTGAACAGATTTGGAGGTATGCGGTGTCGTTATCGTCATCATCCCGAAAATGGTTTCTTTTTCCTTTAAAGTTCGTTTTTTTCAGGGATGTCATGTTTTTTCTCTTACTTTGATGTTGTAGGTACTTGTTTAACCGATTGATACTTATGTCACATTCTCTAAGCACACATACAACCTCACACATCCTCACTCACATAATCCGCCCAAAGAAGTCCACTGCTGTACATAGGCCTCACCATAATGGAGGTTTTGTCATAATAGCCACGTATGGCGAGGCCCTTGGGCGGCTGGGCGGCCTGACAAACTGACACCAGAAGCCAGCAACTACCTCATACGACAAGCAAGCACGCAAGCAACCACTCCCGGCAAGCGGCTTGGTGATCGCAGTAGATGTTGAAAGGACACAGGAAAGTGCTGCTCATATTCCATCATCATTTCCTGAATTTCCTTTGCTGGTTCTCACATCACCCGCGGGATAAGTAGGGCGGACTTATTATTAAGCCGGGCCAACACTGCAGTTAGATTCTTCTTCTTCTTCTTCTTCTCATCCTTTATCATTCCACTGTTGGGCATAAGCCTCCTCTCATTGACGCGACTTGTTAGATTCACTAGATACTTAATACGCCACTTAAGCTATTCGTTTTCTGAGCTTGTCTCACTCTGTGTTTCCCCCCATTCCTACGATTAACGGTGTTGGCAAAAACTTTATTGTAGACACAAATGCACAATTTTTTTATTGGTTTCGCAATAAACTCTTTTAGCTTAGTATACATGTCTGTCAGAAGAGTTGGGAATGACGCAAAATACAGCACGAGACTATTTCAGGAAACTGACCAGTTGCGTAATGTGACGCACTAATGTGACCTAACGGGATAGCAACGATAAATAAAGTGATGACGAGATTTCCAAAACTTTTACTCAGGTCGAAGGGGAGGGGGAGGGGGGGGGGGCACAGGGGACATGACCACCCCCCCCTTAAATCGGACACGTCAAATTGAAGTATCTTCTAAAAATATAAGAAAAACAAAACTGCCCCTAGCCGCGTTGCATTTTATTTTTTGCACACATCTATCGGTGCTTTTATGTACTGCGATGCCTATCGATGCCCATAATAACCTAATCTAGGTAAGCAACGAAGAACGACTTTTTTTTTATATGGAAAGGTAGATTTGACTCGTTTTAAAAGATTGCATAGGTACCTAATAGGTACTATATTCTACCTACGTAATGTATCGGTTTATATGAAAAATACTCAAGATAATCCGTTAAAAAAGTGTTGAAAATAGGAATGGACACTAAGAAAAAGAATAACTGACCTAAAGGATCGACTTTCGGCGGATACGATGAACCTTTTCGGATTAGGCATTTTTATGCCACTAACTGAATATACAGAAGAAGTCAACATTAGAATTATATTCCCATTTCTTGAGCGTTCTTGCTGCCACTGTCGTTACAGTGTATCAGTAGAGACGTATTTACCCTAGGGCCAAAAAGGCCATGGCCCAGGACGGCAGGCGGCGGAAGCCACCCCTTTCAGCTTGTGCGCTTGTTCATCTTTAGGCGCCTTTCATTAGGCGCCTTTCATAAACTATCTTTAATTTTATTGCATTTTATCTTGACTTGCCAGAAATTTACTAACATTAATATCTAAATATTTCGCGCTCGCTCCGCTCGCGCTTATTTACTTGCAGTATTTATTTTTATTCATATGATTTGAAATCATTTGATGTTAAATGTTTACACTAATACAAATACCTCAACATTTTCGCCATCGATATGCTCGCGCTTTATGATAAATCTATCCGTTTTACATCATTTTTTAATGTTACACTTCTAGAAATAGACAACAAACGCACTCGCTGCGCTCGCAGGCACTTTACTATGATCTATCCTTTTAACATGATTTGTAACGACGTTTTAATTTTGCACTGATAGAATTGTTTAAAAATTTCGCGCTCGCTTCGCTCGCGCCTAATTATTATTACAGTGTCATTCGTTTTAGTGTATCACAAAAAAAAGACTGTATTTAAAAAAAAAAAAAACTTCTTATGTGCCTTTCAACAAGGTTGCGTTAAACGTTTAACGCTACCAAGGAGGCCTTCCTATTTTCATTTCCACATTACGAAGTTTCACTTCTTCCGCGCGGTGGGACTCCACTATCGTCTTTTTCATTAATAAATGAATTTCACTTTTAAGAGTTCCTTACGTCCGAATAAAAAAACATGGAACCACTTATACGATCACTTGTGTATTTTCTGTCTGTGCGTTTATCACCAATTTGCTCCGAATCTACTGGACCAATTTCTGAGACCCACGTTCCTTGCGAATCCACTTGCACTTGTCCGGTTTTTTCAAAAACCTTATAGGAGCGGGACGCCAAATCTTAAAATGCGCCCTTGAGTATCAGCTATAAATTTCAAAATGGAAACGGGAGCTCAAAGAAAATAGAGAAACAACATTTTCTAAGTGGTGGTGTTTCTACAATCGCAGTTTGCGACGATGAGCTCTACCCAATTATAAAGACTTTGCTAAAAATTCTGGCAACCCTTCATGTAAGCGGTGCGATGGCAGAGAGATCTTCTTTTTTTTTCCAATAAATATAGTAGACTTCCATATGTTTTATAATGTGTGTAATAAAGTTATGTATTGAGCATTACAGTCTAATTTACTCGACATATTTTATTATTAGCGACCCCCTCCAAAATTTCAGGCTGCGACCGCACCTGAGTGTATGCCACATTCCTAGGCAATGGCTCTGTTGTTGGAGCATGGTTGCATTATACCACAGAACATCAACTGTTCATTGCCTGAAGACACCTATTAGCACCTGTTTACTCTTGACTTCAAATCCTCGCAATTATCTTTATCATAATTGTTTAAAACTATACCTACACTGCAGTGCATAAGGTAAAGTGTTACTGGGAAACAAGGATGGTAGGGTTATATTAGGATGTACGTTTCCTTTACGCTGTTTTCGTTATAAATGTATAAGCGAAACTTAACTTACTGTGCCTTCACGCGTCTGTTTTTTTCGATGGTTGGGCAATTCATATAATTCATGTGTACTTTGTGGCACAATCATGGATGTTTTTCTTATATCTTTAGATGGTATTTATAGTTTAAATTAGGGGAATTTCAGTCCACTATTTCCCATCACGAGGTCAATGAGCAGTTAATGGGGATAATTGTGTGGACAAATAGTCCACAGGGGATTTCCCCTTTGATGGCACATTACAACGGGAATTTGTGGAATAATCCAATAAAACAATATAAAAATTTGTGCAACTATTTATTTATAACTTAGTACTAGGTACTTAACATAAATGTGATTTTAGACTTTACCTTTAAGTACCTATGAATTTAAGAGTCTTTATCAAATTCGTGATCTGAAATTCAATTTATACCTAGTATTTTTTACAATACTTTCTCAACAATAGTCGACATTGATTTTGTAAAACGTAAGAAAAGATATGATCGTAAAACAGGAATCAATAAAAATATGTCGTATGAATACTGAGAAATTAGTCCTGAGTAAGTATTATTTGGCTTTCATATCTTGAAATTGATCGGGACTCATAAGTACCAGGAGCAAGATATTATGAAAAATAACGTATTGGCTCAGTTATATCTGTTATTGCTACAGCTACGCCGTCATCGCACCGTGCCAAGAGTTATTTTAAACTACGTCTACAATTATAATAGTACTTTTTAAAATATTTTAGCTTGTCTGTACTGTGGTGTACGTACTGTGCAAACATTTTGATGCTATGACACTCGTTTGTATTAAGACACTGTTATAATAACTATAATATTATTAAGGCAAATGTTATTATGTTTGTGTGTATGTGTGTGTGTGAGTGTATGTTTGTTACTCCTTCACGCTTTAACGGCTGAACGGATTTGAATGAAATTTGGTATGTAGATACTTTGTCCTGGAATAACACATAGGGTACTTTTCATCATCATCATCATCATCATCCATTTATAATCAGATGTACAAGTGACAGGTGTCAAAGTGGAGGTGTCAAAGTGACTAGTGTCAAAGAAAAGTGACAAATAGAAGTGTCTAAGTGATGTGTCAAAGTCGCAGATGTCAAAGTGACAGATGTCAAAGTGATAGGTGTCAGTGGATGAAACCGGGGGGGCAGCTGCCTATCGGCCTTCTAACATTTGTGTCATACCTACAAGTGAAAAAAACCGATCGGTAAAAAGTGGAAGAGGGCCGCGATTTTTTGTTTTTGTCACTTGCAGCATAGAATAAATAATGTTACAAGTCTTGTACGCTTCATAGTAAAATATAAGATCCCCTGTAACACACCTATCTTTTAAACACCGTTTTTTTAAGTAATAATTATTTAAGAATTTATTGAAATTAATATAAGTAATGTGCAGTAATAAATAAGTAAAGTGTATTTTTTAAAATCTTGCCCTCACTGCCCACTGCTGGGTAAAGATCTCCTTCCAAGCATGCCTATCCATGGCCGTGTCAGACCAATCCCGCAGAAAGGAATCCAAGTCATCACGCCATCTTTTTCTTGCTCTACCCCGTCTGCAACCGTCTCCGGGTGTCCACTGGGTATGACAACATAGGGTCACCAGTCCGGAAACATTCGGCTCACGTGACCCACCCAATTACATTTCAGCCTGGCTGTCTTTTCGCCAACATCATAAATACCGGTTTATTAAAGTAGTGTTTGGCACTATGTCAGTTCTCTTTACTCCTAGCGTGTTACGCTCCATTGCTCTTTGATAAACCTAGAGTTTGGACTTCGAATACTGGGTCAGTGACCAAGGTTGGGCACCGTAGGATAGGCAGTCAAAGTCAAAGTATTTTATTGTAAATAGGCAAAATAATAGCACTTTTACAAGTCAGGACACACGTATCGATGAGTTTGCGCCTTAGAGTGTCAGTGGTAGGTTGCCTTTCAGTAGCGCCTTCATTGATCATTTAATTAGATCTTCCATGTATTGTCGATGTGATCGATCTCTTTTACTTGCCTGTTTTTGAAGGATACTAACTGGCCCAAGTAGCCGTACTCATCGACATAGTGTAATTCCTGCCCATTAATCTCGACCCTACGTCTCGTTGATAAGTTGGGTCTTCAAGTTCATAAGTTGGTTCATAAGTCTCGCAGGCTCGCAGTGCTCAGTTCTTCGAGCGTTTGTTGTAATTTGGATGCTGATGTGGCGAAAGGAATGATGTCATCGGCAAAGCCAAGCTTTGTAATCCTTTTGCTGCCGACGACTATACCTCTCGTTTTTCCAGAGGGTGCTAGCTTCTTGACTGGTCTAGGAAGCTTTTTCCGACTTTCGCTCTTTTTCGACTTTTTATAATTTATCTACATTTCATTATAACTCTGCCGACTTTTTCATTTTTTATATTTTTATCACGCTTTTAGCGGAATTTGTAAAAATTATAAATTTTATAGTCGGACTTTGATTGCTGGTGAAATTTTGGGAGAGAGCGGGTCACCCTGCTTAGCGCCCTTTGTCTGCGGTTTGATGGTGGCTTAACTAATTGTTGTAAATAGTTTTGATGAGATTGATGTAATTATTATTGAGTAGTTGATTTTATAGAGCCGAGAATATTGCGATATGTTTTATTCGGTCAGAAGCGAGGGAAAAGAATGAAAAATGAAATGAATAGAATGGGTTGTGAAATCCTACTAATATTTTAAATGAGAAAGTGAGCTTGCTTGTTTGTTTGTCACGCTTTCACGCCTTAACTACTCAACCGATCATTGTAAAATTTTGTATAAACGTTGTCAGGGGTACAGAAAAGGACACGGGCTCCTTTCATGCCGATTTAAGAAAAAATATATCGACAAAATCATTTTTTTTTATCCTGTACGGATAAAAATCCTGCGCGTGTAATACATCCTTAGGGAGATTCGAGTAAACAACCAACTCGGAGTTGGTTGCTTTCTCGAAGATATAGGGATAGGGTATATTTTTTGTTGTTTAATTTTATACATTTATAATTTATAATTTAATAAGCTTGTGCTCCAAATTATAAGCTGCTTATTATCTTTGACTAAAAGCTAGGCCCCAATCTAGAGAAATATATTAAATTACCTTATTTCTTTGTATATTCTCTTCTAAAGAGTAACAAAATCAGGAATCAAAAGCGATAATGAAATGAAAAAGTAAGGGTTACTAAGACATCCACAATTATTGTTGCATTAACAATTATTGTACCCAACGAAGCTCGTGCTTATTAAAGCGTGTCTACTGCGATAAAATTACAATACCCCCACAAAAAAATGCATAAACTAAAATTATCACTTTTGTTATTTTATACCATATCAATAATCAATAAAATAAAGGTAACAATGCTTGGTTATTTAAGAATCTTGTTGAGTCTGCACCAATATTATTACATCTCGCGCGCTGCTTTAGCTTTAATAAAGTATGTTATTAAATCGATTGGTAGAGGGAAAACAATGGTAGAGTTCTTCTCGGCCGAAATTGTGTTCAATGTCTGTAAGAGAATGCACATATATATAAGTAGGTATAATATTATTGTTAGGACTAGCGTAATAAGTGTAATAATTTGTTGGTTGCCTTGCCCAATAGGCTGAGAGGACAATGTTGAAATTTGGTAAAATGCTATAGGAAAAATATTAATTCATTAGCACACAAAACAGGATACAGTCATATTCATGAAATGGCATACCTAAGTAATATTACAAGTTTTGGGCTAGATCACATCCCAAAACATGCGTACACAATGTCATGGCCAAGTTAAGCAGTTTCATTTTTACAAATAAGGTTAAAATGATAGGTGGTTCATGGTAGATGTTTCTCCAGGTGATTTATGAAACACTATATTTTTTCAAAATGGGCTTATCACATGGCCAGTACAAGATAAAGTACACATCCATAAGAATTATCAAGGCATAAGAAATAATTAAATAATTTGTTAAAAAGATTTTTTGGTAACTGCCAATGCTTGCATATGAAAATGCGAATTGATTGTATTATCTACTAAACAAAAAAGTAAATAATTACAGTGCCCGCTCACACATCCTGATAGGACTGTTCTCTATTTGCACATACCACAGATAGACACTTAGCGGAAAAAATGTGTGGATGAATATGTAGCTGGCAAGGTGGCAACTCAGCGCATGTTTTATTTATGGAGATGTGGCATTAGGTGTAGCTTTTAGAGTACACACGTAATGCAGGCCGTTGCGCATGCAATTTGAATGAAATTAACACAATTGTAGTCCTATCTAATAGGATGTAGGGGCAAATAACTAATCAATTGCGGTCGAGTACGAGCTATAAGACCGAACTGCCGCAGGCAGGTGAGGAATTCTCAGGCAATTTACAATTACAGGCAATTACAGTGATGGCAATTTACAGGCAATTACAGTGATGTCGCTAAAGTGTTTGATGCCATAACAGACTTGAAATATGTGTGATCCGTGATCGGAGTGAACCCTACTGGAATGAGTGTTTCTGTTTCATTTCTTGTTTATAACCAACCTGCAAGTAGCGCAGCTGCAAGGCGGCGGGGCTGTCGCCGATTACTTCAGAGGCCTCACGCAGAGCTCGTGACGCCTTCTGCTCGCCTTCAGCGGCGATTACTTTGGCACGGGCCTCACGTGCAGCCTCGGCCTCGGCGGCCATTGCACGTTGCAGTTGAACGGGTAAACGTACGTCTTTGCTGTTGAGCCAAATTCATATTATAATAATAACTATAAGTATAAAGTTATTGTAATTTATACACTCACAGTGGCTTAATAAGGAAATTTCACTAGTAGTGTCCTATGTTAAACCCGGTCGAATCCCTTAGCAATATCCGAGGCTTACAGCCACAGAATATCCGTACGACTTGTTGATCAGCAACTGATCCTCAAGGTACCGCAGTCGCTGAGTTTTAATAACTCGCTCCATCATCTTAGAGAGTAAGGAGGTGAAGGCTTAATGTTCAACGTTTACGAGTAGTGTGGACATTAATCCACCCTATTCTTAAAAAGTTAACTTCTATGAAGACTGGACTTTACCAGCGGTTTAGGACAGCGATAAAAATTGCGCAAATACTGATCTCAACTCAGGAGCCTAGGGCATTATCGCCGAAACGCCGTATGGCCCACTCGACCTTTGCACACCAAGGAACTGTAGTTCCAACTCTCTGATGGAAACGTGTTTCCGGCATGACATTTCCACCAAACAGGCACAGGTTGTGTAGAATCCCTAAATGTCGTCAGGTCGAGTTGGACCCAGAAAGAGTGACAAGGAAATCAGCTTTTTCTTTCGTGTGCACGTAAGGCTGGAAGAATAGAGTGACTAAAGTTACCATCAGTAGATTTTCTGATTGACGGTAGACTAAAAATTAAGAAATTAAAACCAGTCTTGTCATCAAAGTTAATACTAGTACTGTAATGACAGGTCAGCAGTGATAATTACTTTCACGTTGCGTTCCATGCCCTGTTTCTCAAGGGTTTTCAACCACGTCATGATTTGCTAAGCAGTTAACTAAAGTTTGAATCAAGTGGCAGAATGAGCTTTATATACTAGGAAATAATATCCACAGCTCCAGATTGGTTAACTACTATATCGGTGCCACCAAAATCGATTATCGTGGGACTGGACAACATGGCTGGCGGTTTGTATAAATTGTAGAAATATTTGTGTAGGTCATCGTCGCACCACCGCGAACGCTACCGACTTGGTCTGCCCGTTGCTTTACATGAATATAGTTGAGTCAAATTAGGCGATATTTTATAAAAATGTGGATATAATCAAAAGCAGTCATCAATCATTTTCAAATTATTTTGCATGAAAATTATATCCTAACACAATCACTAGTCACCGTGAATACAGTTTCCCAAAACTGAACGAGCTACTTGTTGAGGACAGCGAGCCTGTCCGCCTCCCAGATGCCGCGTGACCCCGCGATCATAGATCACGTGACCGTGAATGTGTAATTAGTCATCGGGAATCACCGGCCAGAGAAAAGGGACCGCGACCGACCAACCGACGTGTAAGCACTTCGGCTACGAGGCTTCGCTTCAGTTATTTTGTATAAAACTAGAATAAGATTAAATAGTAGTACACCTAGAGTAACTAGGTAGATTTAACGTGTAATATAGGGGAGATAGATAATAAAGTTACCGTTAGGGGAAAAAACCTCCGTTAGGTTAGAAATAGATGAAAGTGCGTATGTTTATGATTTAAGCTTGTTAGACAATGCCATGCGCAATGTGTTTATTGCAGGAGCCCTTAGCGCAGGCAGGGCAGTTGCCGTTAGACTAAATAAATACAGCTACATTCCCACGATCTTTAGAATAATAACACGGACAATGCGCCGAAAAAGTAAAAGCCGTTGATAGTAAAACAATTAACGAACGATGCCCAGTTAGTTGTTGCAAAAAATACGAAAACCGTTGTAATTACCCTTGCTCCCGAGTTCTCCCTGTGACCGAGCAGGTACCGTTACCTAAATTGTATTGTATAAATATAGGAGCATTTTTGTAAATAAAGGCAGTCAGTCAGTTAGTTGTACCCGTCGTAGTAGTTTCATTCATTGAATCCTCGAAGCTCCTGAACCACGAATAAGTTATTGCTGTTAGTTAATATAAACCAGCGACCTATGACCGAAAAAGTGAATACGCGATTTAAAATTGTAATACAGTCCACTCCTCCGAAAAAGTAATTCTGAACACTACTATCTAGCTACAGTTGAAATTTTACAGTTTTTGTGTGACTCAATGCTTGCTAATCTATTTATTCAATATTCATAAATAGATTTTATATAATTAGGGTAATTATAAGGGTTGAATTTAACCTAAATTTGCCCGAAATGCCATAACTACAATTTGTATTTAATTTCACATGATCCGAAATTTTTCAAAGCAAGCCAATTAACCTAAGTAAGTACCTACTTACTATTACAATGCTCACAACAGAAATAACAGAAATATTAAATTTTCCCAGATTACGGCAAAATTTGCTTTGGAAAGTTTAATTACACTAGTCACTAATTTTCAAATCTACATCGTCAACAGATTCGAGATTATGCTTTAGGTATACCAATTTAGGAATAACTAAAGCATATTCTCGAATTGGAATTGGAATTCATTGTTTTCAAATTTGTATATCTTGAGCGGTTAGGCTTCTCCTTTGATTTTAGTCATACTGCTCTGTTATAAGTATAGACAAAGACAGTTAATTTCCACGACACACATATTGATTTAGCCACAACTCAAAATGTCGTAGACCTCATTTAGTCACATCAGTCATACGTGTAACTGTTCTTTAACAACGCCCTACCAGGGGTATCTTGGGCAAAATTAAACTTTATCTCCGTGTACATAAACTTTATTTCTCCAGTTTAAGGAAGTTGTTCACCTTGATTAATTATTTCGAATATAGGATACTGTCATGAAATGGGGTATTCTAGTCAATAATAAATAGTCGTATGTTAGTGTTGTGACAGGTATGTGATAATGATACTGTTCAATCTTGGTAATTATCATGGCCATCGTGAGCTAATTCATTGAATTGAATATCCAACAACTTCCACATTTTTGGCCAAGGAGAGTAATGTTAAGTGAGAGAAGACTTTTATGTAATGTGTTTTATGTTACCACAGGCTTGCTACAGGTTTATATTAACTGCTAATACCTTGGTATTATTTAAAATGATCCTGCTGTCTAAATGGCAGGCAGATACTAACTAAAAAATATAGAACTGCTCGTATGTCCTAACTTTTAATGTATGCATTTATGTATGTTCGGATAAGCCGCATCGCTCCGTGCTTTCCTGATTGATAGTTGATATCATCCGTTAAGCTAAGTCAGAGATCCTTGGGCTGTCAAACAAATTCTGACAATACGCCAGAGGTCACAACCTCATTAGACATACGTACATACAATGTTTGATGTATTCTAGAACTGTTATCTTCGTCTTCCTTGCCACTTCTTTTTGAGCCGTTGCATAGTAGAGTAAATTAATTTCATGAAGGGTAACTCACAACAAAGGGTATCTTAGAGCGGGGACTAGAAATCTCAACTTTAAAAGCAGCAATAATTGTAAAACTAATTAAGTACCTAGTTTTAAGATGACTTTAGCTATAAGAGACCTTGTTTTAAAAGACTAAATATTAATTATTATTAAAATAATAACAACACGTAGGTACATAACATAATTTTAAATTTTGTTTTGACTGTAGGCAGTATACTATAACGTTGGGTAATCAAAGGGGTCTGGATTAGCACTTAGGATACTTTTATCCAATAAAAATGACTACGCGGAAAAGCCACGGGTCTAGCTAGTTCATTAAAATAATGATTAGGTAGCTACAATAGGCATTATGGTGGCTGGATGCAGCACACCGGATGAACGCACGCTAACGTCACGCGCACGTTTCCGGTGTGCTCCGGCGTTTAACGGATACGTAGCCTGATAAACGGATTTTTATTATTTAGACTGGGAGTTTGTGTGTAACCCATCAGTCAAAAATAATAGCAATAAACTAACAATAATATACATAGTAATGTTTTTGAAAGCTTACATTTCAACTCGCTCCACTTTGATTCCCCAAGCTTCAGTGGCTTCGTCCAATACCAGTTGCATATTACCGGAGAGGGTTTCTCTCTCACTCAGGATCTCATGGAGGGGCCTCGTGCCCATGGTATTGCGCAAGGTCGTCTGGGCCAGCAGCCTGGTGGAGTGGTGAGCATTCTCGACGTTCGCAATGGAAATCGTAGCGTTGTGCACGCGATAGTACACAACGGCGTCGACGGACACCGTCACACTGTCCTTAGTAAGTACCTGAAACAAGCACAAATTAAACATTTATATAACCCCCGATGTTATTAGCTAAGAAGCATCTCGATCACACCAGTTTTCAAACATAAAACCGCATCTAAATCGGTCCATTCGTTTGGAAGCTACGATTCTCACCCCCCTTTTCTCACCTCTCACCCATCCTCTATATATCTAAGAACCGTCTCGATAATAAAAGCTTTCAAACAGAACAAAACGCATCAAAATTGGTCCATTCGTTTGGGAGCTACGATGCCACACACACACACACACACACACACACACACACACACACACGCACGCACGCACGCACGCACGCACGCACGCACGCACCCACGCACGCACGCACGCACGCACGCACGCACGCACACACACACACACACACACACAGTGATACTCTCCCTAAACTTATAACTCCCGTCTCTTTGTTCGGGGGTTAAAATTGCAACTCGATGAGGCTTGAAAAAATATACTGTAGCAAAGTTTATGCGAATGGTATTTCCCTATGTGCGTACATACCTCTTGTGGCGGAACGTCATACGTCCGGGTCCGCAGGTCCACCCGTGCGTATGTATCGATGCACGGCAGTATAAAGAATATGCCTGTAATCAAAGAGGTATAAATACACTGGCCTTCAAAAATGAGTACCACACTTTTAATATCTATCTGTTAACGCATCACGCAACTACTGGACCGATTGCAATGCGATTTTCACTGTTAGATAGCTTAGGTAATGACTCCAAAACTGGTGTACTTGGTATCTAAATCCGATGAGTAGGAGCCAAGCAATTTAATGAAAAAACTAAACCTGTAAATTTTTAAGGTGTTTATTAAGTTTCGAATAAAATTACTGGACCGATTGCGATGCGATCACTGTTAGATAGCTTAAAGTTTACGTAATTTTAAAATTTTACTTGTTTCTTAATACAAAAAAAAGTATTCAACTATCGGGATTACAAGTATCCAATGTGTATCTGTGCTGCACGATGTCAAAAAAGTTGGGTCTTGAATATATGGACAATCGCCGTCAACATCCTTCTTCCTCTTTTCTTTCTATTGTTTACATATTATAACATTCTAGGCCCTTAGATTCTAGCTTCTAGCTAACAACCAACTAACGGAGTTGACTGTTTGCTCGACGAATTCTAGGCATGAGATAGTGGACAAAATCTAAACCAAAAAATCCTATTAAAAGTACTTACCAGGTCCTCTTGCTCCTCCAGCCGTCAAACGGCCAAGACGGAAGATCACTGCGCGCTCATACTCTTGTACAACCTGTTAAACACCTTAATTATCTATCTCTACCTATAAAATAGTACCACGACTTACCTCTACTGACTGACTAACGGACTGACCGGCTTACTGACAATGCACACCCTAAACCGGTGGGCCTAGAGATTTGAAATTTGGAGGAATTATTCCTTGAGTTTTCTGGAGGCTACAGATGTAGATACTAAGAAAGGTTTTTTGAATTCCTTCTTGGGGTAAACGGGTAAAGTTTGCATGCGGATTTATCTGCGGGGCGCAGCTAGTACTGTTTAAGATTTAAAACTGTCTTGGTCACTTACAATAGAATTATCACTAGAACTATAGAGATGGGAATTAGAAACGGGATATGTACCATAGATACTATTAGTCGTGAGTTCCAGATATTTTGCCACTGTTGCAAGTGCCATGGCCCATAATATATTAGTATTACTAGCTTTGCCCCAAAGGTTCTCCTGCATGCAAGCTTTGCCAACTCGTTCATCCAAATTTCGTAACATCCTTCCTTAGTTCACCTCTACGAAAATTTTGTCCAAATTTCAAATCTATTGTTCCACCTGTTTAGGCTTTTCGTTGTCTGTCAGTTAGTCAGTTAGTAGGTATGTCACGATACTGTTTCATAGATATACTCGTATATCATAATTATTAATTTAAAATATCACAAATAATAAATAAACAAACTAAAAAAAACTTGTACGCATTTTATCATAATAGCCTTCATTTTTGTAATTATCTTGTTTAATACATACAAAGTCGCCTGGCCCTCTGGTTCACCTGGTTGTGAAACCTACACAGACCATATGGTCTGTTAAAACGAAACAATAGAAGGGCAAGCTATTCTTAATAGCTTGTTTCATAATGTTTCAAGTACTTTTAATTGGTACTAAATGCCATCTAACCTACAGGCACGCTATTTGAAAAAAAAACTCGATTTCTTGGGAATACATGAAACTGAAACCAAAAAATACCTCTCATCCAAATAACAGATGAGAGTCGATGTCAGACCGGATTTTAGACCATGAACTGCGATAGGTCTATCTTTAATAAAAATAATGGCAATTTGCGAGCTTGATTCACGCACCGAGGGTCCCATACAAATTTGTAGGTATGTAAATTATTCACCCACCACGGGAATCAAGACTGGAAAATTAAAAACTTTTTTGTTATGTAACTACAAAACTTTTTTTTGAGATGTTTTTCTTTACTTGTGCTATAAAAATTGCTTCTTGCCAAATTTAATGATTCTAGGTCAACGGGCGTTGCGTTTGTGGACTACGAGAAAGCCTTTGATTCAGTCGAGACCTGGGCAGTGCTACAGTCATTACAGCGTGCCAGATTGACTACCGGTACATCGAAGTGTTTGTTCACCTCTGCACTGGAAGATATATTCAAGCTTCGGAACTGGAACGGATTTGGTGTTAACATCAATGGCGAATGCCAAAAATTGGAAAGCATCACTCACCTATGCATTCCAATTTTTGGCATTCGCCATTAGACATTCGAGGCGTAAGCTGAGCTTTGCATTTATGTGAGTGTACATAGATAGTGTAGGTGATAACTGGCCTGAGGCGCGGTGCATCCTTTGCTTGGTTTAAACCGGTTTAAACTGTTTTTTGGCAATCGGCCTGAGGCGTGGTGCACCATTCGCGCGACGTAACTCCGCCGCACACCTTCCACACTTCACCTCTTGTACTGGTAGCAGCGTGACGTGTTTAATTCTTAATATTTTGTTTTTTGTTCGATATATTAGTAAAATGGCTGCCAACACAAATAAACGAAGAATACGAAACCTTTGAATAGCTAATTAAAATATTTTTTGTGTAATTTAAATAGTTCTTTTAAAGACATGAACGATAAAGACATGTCAAGTGTCAGTGATTACCATAACAATATGAATGCAGAAAACTACACGAAATGGTTACAAGCGCAATTAATTCGAAATTTGAAGCCCAATAGCGTTATTGCAGTAGATAATGCATCTTACCACAATTCGTTAAAAAATCGCGCTCCCAACTCAAATAGTCGTAAACAAGATATGATTGACTGACTCAAGTCGTTCACTCTATATCGATGCTTAAACCACAACTCTATCAATTGATACTGCAAAACAAACAAAGATTTATTAAATATAAAATTGACACTGTACTTAGAGAACATAGTTACCCGGATTTCAATCCAATTGAAAATACATGGGCAATGATAAAAGGATACTTGGCGAAAAAAAAAACGTGTCAATGAATATGGATACAATAATGAGGTTAGCGAAAGATAAAGTTGAAACTATCACTGTACAAGAATGATAAAATGTATGTGACCACGCAATAAAAGTAGAAAAAAAGTCATGGTTACGACGCCGTTATTGATAATATAACGGAATGATTCATTATTAACACAAACGACACATTAGACGAAAGTGATAATTAAAACGAGAGTGATAAGGAAAATGATAACGGTGCAATAACCAGTGTAGAAGAATTGTTATATATTTTTTATAATTGAATTTTAATTCTTGATCTTTGACTTCTCAGTCAGACTTACATATGTACACATACTCATCTGTCATACATATAGCTGACCTTTATTTTAACAATTTAGTTTTATTTTATTTTAGTACTAGAATACCTCTCCCACGTATGTTATGTACCTACCTAAAACATAATAAAATTATTTTTTAAGAGTTTATTGTCTGACTCTACTTTTGGTGACTCACACAAATGCAAAGCTCAGCTTAGGCCTTGCGGACTGTAAGACGAACATCATGTCAAATGCCCATGTCGCACCCATGCCGGTCTATGTGGGGAACGATATAATCGAAGCTGTTGATCTAGTGTGATATAGTTATCTACTTGGGTCAGACGATCCAACTGGGTAGATCCAAACTTCGACAAAGAGGTCAACCGACGAATCCAACTCGGATGGGCAGTGTTCGGGAAATTACGCCACATCTTCTCGTCACAGATACCGCAGTGCCTCAAGACGAAAGTTTATAATCAGTGCGTGTTGCCAGTGATAACATACTGCACTGACACGTGGTTGCTAACTATTGGTCTCATACATAAGCTCAAAGTCACGCAGCGTGCAATGGAGAGATCTATGCTTGGAGTTTCACTACGTGATAAGATCCGCAACGAGGAAATCCGTAGAAGAACCAAGGTTATCGAGATAGCTCTCAGAATTTGCAAGTTGAAGTGGCAATGGGCAGGCCTTATAGTTCGCAGAGCCGACAACCACTGGGGAATAAAGGTTCTGGAATGGCGACCACGAACAAGCAAGCGAAGTGTAGGGAGACCCCCCACATGATGGATGGACGACATTGTAGCCATCGCAGGGCGTCGGTGGATGGAGGCGGCAGAAGATCGTTCGTCGTGGCTCTCTTTGGGGGAGGCCTTTGTTCAGCAGTCGACTGCTAAAGGCTGAAATGATGATGATGTTGATGAGGTCAACGGGAATTACGGGTGTTGATTCCTTTGCGATGGTCAAAATATGCGACATAAACTACCGTATCTTTTGATTTCATTGACTTAGAAGTTTGTTTTTTGCACAGCTTCAAGGGATTGCAGATTTGAGTATTTGATATTAATTTCAAGTTTCAAGTTGATACCTCAACGCGTTCCTGATAATAAGGGTCTTGATAAACAGACAAACGAATAATGTAAACAATATATCCTATACCTAATCTATCTATATCTATACTTACTCGTATAATAAAGCAATAGGAACGAAATAGTCTGTACACAGAAGATAATTAAAAAAAGGTCTAGTGTACTTAAAATAAGCCACTGAACAAACATAAACATAACATTTCAAACATTTTTCTAAATCTTGTTGTCTGTTGGTCTGTTTGTTTGTATGTTTGTTAGTTTGTTTGTCTGTATATTTGTTCGCGCATCACGTAAAAAAACAGGACCGATTGCGAGCACTGTTGGATAGCTTAGCGTTCGACTTAAAAACTGGGGTACTTGGTATCTCAATTCGCTGTCAATCCGACGATTAGATGCCGAGCAATCGATAAAAAACTATTTGACGGCCGAAGGAATTTCGATTTAATGTTGATTTATTGGTAGTTTAGGTCCTTGAATAACACATGAGTACTTTTAATCTATAGAAATGACCACGCGTGCGAAGCCGCGAGGTCTTTTCTCAAACCCGCGAGGTCATTATAAATGAGTAGAAAGTGATAGGCGTTATCATAACAGTCAGGTCAGGTTTGGTGACCCACACATGAAAGATTTATTTTTGTTTAACTTTAGACCCTTTAGTTTTTTAGCTTTGCCCAAAAACAAAAACAATCAAATATAATATTTTTTATCATCATCATCAAATCAAATCAAATCAAATATAATATATTGTGGTTCCTTACGTATCGATTTCGAGATATGGCCACTCTATTTTACTTACCTGTAATGGCGGCAACTGTCTTTACATTGATAGTCAGTAGTGCCCACATTGTATGAAAGGGACAAGTTATACTGAAAGGTCTGAAGACGAAATATTTTTCCTTTGTTCCTCACTGATTATTTCAACTAGAAATATTTACTAAAAACAACTTCAAATCGTATAGAACTTATAATAATTAAATAACTCAAAATTTTGAGGTCAGTGCTACGCCCAAACTAAAGTAAGTATTATAAGCACTTACCTAGCACATACCTCAAACATTTATATATTTTTTTTTAATAATATACGATTTGAAGACGGTTTTTTAAATTAGTTTTTATTTCATACTTTTTAGTTTAGTTAAAGTGGACCTAAGTAAATGAAGTACGTATTCCGTTTGCTAAGAAAAAAGCCATACTGGAAACAGCTAACAGCCCAATCTCTAAAAACTATTGAAAAGATTTTAATAGAACTTAAACTATGCCCTAAGTTGAAAGAAACTTAAACTAATACAAAAATAATTATTGTTATCGGACTTGTAGTTTCCGAAAAAGACGTGGTCAAACATACATACACATTTAGTACATATGTTTAAATATCCACATAGACTAACATACATGAATATTACGCATTTTCAACAATATTACATACACACACAATAACAACTTGAGAACCTACATTTTTATTAAGTCAGTTACAAAATTACGGCATCCACAGCCAAAACATGATGCTTTGGACGTTGAGAATATTAAGATAAATTGGTTATATTAGAAGTAAGAACAAACAAACATTTAACTCTCAGATGAAGTACGAACATATATTTCAATACTCTACATAAGTCGGTGAATGGTAAAAGTTACAATAACTAATAAGAATGTTCTGGCATAATACATTCACTGAGGTTTATTAATTTAATGTTACCTTATTCAACTCACTTTAGGTACTTATATCTGGATTAATTTTGATTATTTATGTTTAATTTAAATTTAATAATTTAATTTTATGTGTAGGTACTTACACAATGTAATTATCGTTAAATTTATCTAAGCTGGGAGGTTGAGCTACTCTATTGCAATTTTTACATTTATGCCCAAAAAAGGAGAGTAATAAATAATAATAATAAATTTATTTGACCATAAAGTTTTAATACAGTAAGTCTATACAGTGGGCTCCAAACTCGGCCAGGGCCTGTATCTTGGAGCCCTTCCTATGAGGTAGCGCGCAACGCGTATTGAATGAATGAATGTATGTAGTATATAGGTGTTTCTTTATTCCACCATAACTTTTGAATGCCTGAACAGATTAAGATGGGATGGGGATTTATGGGGTATCATTAGAACTCTTACATCAATGATGTTTTTTACATTATATCCATATGAACATTAATGTTATTTTTATATGCTTATTTTACACGGGTGTAAAATAGGCATATAAAAAAAAACATTATTGTGTCAGTAGATACCCAAATGAGAAAAAAATGTTTGAATGTTACAATATGGTTATTCCAACAATATAGGTATAATTTATTGGCATAAATACACTTGTTAGGTAGTTTTTGGCAGGGCAGTCGTGTTTTTTTTTATTTGCTAGAGTTAGTTAAATACATGGCAGGCGAATACAGTCCATAGCCAACTTCCATACTGATAGATTGGGACTACAAGATATGGACCAAAATAATTCATCATTGTCTAATTATGATCTAGACATTAAAAAGTTTGGCCCATTTTAATTATTCAAATAGTCTTTCCTATACTGTTCTTGTAAAACACATAAACCAGTTAGTGGGTGGCTTTTTTGAACTTAGTTTGTTACGGTAATAGCATTTTAAAATATAATATCAAAATGTGTCGGATAAACAATACGATTTCTTTATTTCTATTCGCTGTTAGTCCACTACTAACAAACTTGAAAATAATTTGCAAAGATATAAATAATTATGAATTTATCTATATATGTACTATAATATATACTATAATAATAGTTTGTGAGTTTGTGAGGTTATAGGGAGTCATCTCTGGATCTACTAAACTGATTTTGAAAATTCTTTTACCAATAGAAAGCCACGTTATTTGTGAGTATCATAGGCTATATATAAAAATGACAACGCGTGCGAAGCCGCGGGCATCAACTAGTACTATGTATAAATACTACTAATGTAACTGTCAAAACATAAAACTAGACAATTGATTCTATGAAATAACGCTTTTTTCCATCGCCAAGAGCCATGGCTTATATTTTGTTATCATTTTATTAAGTAAATCTGAACGAAAAACAAATGTTCGCCAAAACATAAGAGAACATCATCGCAAGTTAAATAGTTTCAACATTATAAAATAAAATCTTTTATATCACTTAATTCTTTAGGATCGTAAGTTTGTGTGGAGCCCACTCATGTGTGGAGCCCAGCGCCACGCTATGATGTTTTCTTAAAAATATAAAGCAGAAAATTTAAGGTTTTAGAAAATATCACACGTAAGTAAGTGAAGATCTGGAATACGATTCCAATGACAAACAATCAGCAAATGTAGACTAAAAATCTTAAAACACGAACATTTTTAAATGCATTGTTGTCAAATAATGAAAAAATGCAGTGTTGTAACTTTCAGGGTAGCTTACAAGCTACCCTGAAAGTTTCAGCCGGATAGCTAATCGGGAAGTGCTCGAAATTTGAGTTGAAAGATTCCAGCCGGAACGACAAACAAGAAGTGACTTAAAAACGTGTTAAAAAATACTACGGTTGCTTCTTACTTTAAAACAGATGAAGAGCGAAAACGGCATCGTTATAGCCACCAGGAACCAAGAAAGGCCCACAAATATTTTTCCGCATGTTTTACTCTCATCGTCAGGATTTTCATTTGCTAAAATAATATAACACTTTACTTGAGAAATTTACAAGTTACAGGTACAAACTTAAAAAATATCTAACCACTTTGAACGCACAAGTAGTTATTGTAGGATATAACTGCTGTCTACTAGACATTTCCAACACCGTTGCCATACTGCGCTTTAGGTGACAAGCTGTCGACTGAACGCGTCAACGGTATGAGTTTTATTTTTATACAAGGCTCAACCAATGGGGTTGATAGAGCGTTAAATGTTTTTACGTGGGAACTAATGCACACACGTGACAGTTTAATATATATTAAATGGAACGCGAATCGAACCTTCAGCCTCGATGACGACCGAGGGCTCGTCGCCACGGCTTAGGTAGCGTGCCATGTATTTTGACCTATCGATTTAGTAGGCGAGTGGCAAGCTAGCCGTCGAGTGTCAAACTGGAACGTAGCTGTATGCAGTAAAGATTGTATCTATATGCTAGGCACTATCACCACCCTAAAGGATGGGCGGTGGGTGACTCCGCACCGTGTCAAATCCACTAACTCTCTACCTGGTAGATCACTTTGGAGGTCATTAGGATTCAGCAATCATAAGTTTCTAAATAATAAAAAAAACATGTATAACAACCTCTGACCGTTAAGAATAAACACGGGCGATAGAATAACAGACAGACATTGGCGGTTATTTATTTTTGGGAGGAATAAGGAACCTGTAGGTATATAATTTATTTAATATATAATACAATATCACAAGAAATCATTCGTTTGTCAAAACATAGCCTATTTACATAAATTGATTAATAACAAAACCAATATCTAAAAATCGTGATATAAGCAACATATACCACGATTTTTGAGTATGGTTGTTCACGCATCACGTAAAAACTAATGGACCGATTGCGATGCGGTTTTCACTGTTGCATATCTTAGGGTTTGACTTAAAAACTAGGTTACTTGGTATTTTAGTCCGATGAGTAGGAGCCAAGTAATAGATAAAAAAGATATTTAACATGCAATGTATGGATGTTTGTTTAGGTGGAATCTTGCGAGCTGAAAGAGAGCTAATTTCTATTATCTTACGGTGTTGTAAGCATGACCTGAATCGTCATCCAGGATTAGATCCAGATAAAGGGACTCTTCAACGGTCAACGGCACAGACACGAAATTTTGATCTCCGGTATTAAGTTTTACCATGACATGGTTACTGCACTTAGGGTTGGCTCCTGACTAGGGGTCTCATTAACGGTTAACAGCACAAATACGAACTGTTGTATACGCATTTAATTGAGATAGCTCGTTCTTTGTTTCATCATGACTTGGCTACTGCATAATACCATATTTTTAAAAGTTTTTATTTAATTTGTAATGTATGCATGTATGTATATGTTTGTTTAGGTCAATTCTTGCAAGCTGAATGAGAACCACTTCCTATTATACTACAGAGTTGAGATTTTATATTATGGTCCAGTTCTGATGACAATGCATTTTTTATGGTAAGCTTGACCTGAATCGACATCCAGGATTAGCCCCAGATAAAGGAACTCTTCAACGGTTAATAGCACAGACACGGCATTTTGTGCACTTACGAATTTTATTATGATAGCCGGTATTCAGTTTACTGCTGCTACTGTATAAAAGCTTTTATCTACACTCATATTGTTAAATCCGGCTTATGAACTCAAAAATTGTGGCATAATGACATACATTACGCACGGTACATCTCTAATATGAAAAAAAACCATTATAACACTGTTTTTTGAACTAAAAATGTGTTAATATATATTTTTTCCTATAAAGCACCGGTTAGGCTCCACACTACGAGGGTTTTCGCCATTTATTATCTATAGCGGCGCGTGTTGGACCGTATGCGCGCGAATACCATAATTTACTTTACATTAGTACCTAACCAATTTAATGTTTTTTTTTCTGGTTAAACGATTTAAAATGTGTCAAAGATGTGTTAGATATGTGAAAACAGTGTTCTTGAGAAGAATTTGACTCCACCTAACATCACGGATCAGCAAACGGCACATAACTATGTATTAAAACACTCAAGTAATACTATTAAAAAACTGATTTTAACATTTAATTCCCCTCATTAAACAACCGTTTCATAAACTACTATTGTTAAACGACTTTTAACTAACTAATTAGTTAATTAAAAGTCGTTTAACAATAGTAGTTTATGAAACGGTTGTTTAATTCCCGGCCTAATGTTCTTTTGGTCCTGAAATTGTTATTTCAGGACCAAAAGGACCTATAAAGTACAATAAGTTAATAAAAAACATTTGAATTAGTTAATTAAAAGTCGTTTAACAATAGTAGTTTATGAAACGGTTGTTTAATGAGGGGAATTAAATGTTAAAATCAGTTTTTTAATAGTATTACTTGAGTGTTTTAATACATAGTTATGTGCCGTTTGCTGATCCGTGATGTATAGGTTAAGTATAGGTTAGATCCCAGAGAGTTGACCACGTGGGCAAAGCCGCGGGCAGAGCTAGTATAACATGCTATTCTATTATGTCTACCTACATCCTTAGGGAATAGATGTATAAACTAATTCACTCTTTATAGATAGTGGGATAATTAAGTACTGGTTAAAAATTGCGAGGAATTGCGTAACCGCGTGGGAATTGTTATGGCGTCATTGTAAGGTGTGACGATGTACCTAATTTTCTAATTATTCAAGTTTAGTCGTGTTGACGTTATTCAAATGATATTCACTCAATTACTCGATTCGCTTCGCTGGGCCGTTATTCTCTATAAACAGTCACACGCGTAACGCGTCTTGTTGTGGAATCGTTCGGAAAAGTACGGCAATTCTCGAACATGCAATAACAATTCCACGCAGATATCTTAACGCGGCGCGTGACGTGGCCGTGTGGCAATAGAGAATAAGGTCCCTGAATTGCTTTTTTGTATGGTTATGTAACGAATAAAATTACAACTAAACCGAAATAAAACATAAAATTAAAAATACACCATAATTTTACAGACGCTCCGCTATAAGTGGCTAACTCGTTCAACGAGTTTTATACATCGGTAGGAGGGATAAGTGCGGAGGCCGAGGCGAAGTCGCGCGGCTGAACAGTGCTGAGGTATTTTCTCCTTTTTTACACGACTGCCCACAAAAGGAGTCTATGTTCGTATTTATGTGAACCATAACACCATAACTTTTAAATGCCTGAACAGATTTAGATGTGTAGGGGGTATCGTTGGAATCCTTACACCCCCCGAGTAACAAAAGCCTATTTTTTTTTGAAAAATTGATCATTATTGCGGCAGTATGGCTCCATATACAAAAGCGAAAAAAAAAATGTTTCTTCTAATTTTACAATATGGGTATCAAATTGAAGGGGTATCAATAAGCACATTCCAACAATTTATAATTTAATGGCATAAGTTGTATTTTGGCCGGGCAGACGACGTGTTTTTTTAGCCTTTAAGCTAGTTATTTGTTAAACAAAATATTAAAAACATAACTATCAGTATATAATATCAGTATATATATATATACTTAACTATCAGTATAAGAACAAAAACAGTTAAAATAACTCAAATTTAAACAGACTCAGTTTTCCAAATGATCCTTGTCTTTATCCCCTCTGAACTCGTGGTCCTACAAATAATTTTAACGTTTTTTAACCGAGTACGGCGAAGTAAGGGAAGGTTAATGAGTTTAACAGTCTATGTATGTGCAAGTTCCACCATGGCCTCCCCCTATTGGTCCGATTAATCGGTAAGTGACAACTTTAAATTGATAACTATCGATTGAAAAGGCATGAAAGTGGGTCAAGACAAGTTGCGTAATACCAATACTCTTTGTATTAAAGTAATCCCAATTAGCTAGCACTGATTGCAATTGTAGGTTAGATGTAAGGTAATACGAGCACTGGAACCCAAAAGCAACCCTGGAAGGTTCTGTTAAGTATCAGCTCGAGTCTTTGGATTCAATCGAGAGACGTGCTATCAGGCTCATTGGGGATGACACTTTAGTAAAGAGTAAGCTTCAAAGTCTGGCGCATCGACGCGAGGTAGCAAGCCTGTAGGTATTCTACAAATTGCACTATGGAGAGTGTGCACAAGAACTGCAGAATCTGATTCCCCCATCACCTTTTATGGTTGAAATTCCTCACACAAGAACGAATTGTTACGCTTCTTCATTTATTATAAGAACTGCAAAGGAGTGGAATGCCCTGCCCTCGTTAGTGTTTCCGGTAAATTATAACCCAGGTGTATTTACTAGGTATCTACAAGGCAAGCGTGCTCCACCTTCGACCACATCATCGCTTTCCATCAGGTGAGATCGTGGTCAAACGATTGCCTAGTACGTAATAAAAAATAAAATAAAAATTATCACCACCACTTCTCATCGTGAGAGTGCTGTGAGAACCAACCGAGGGAATTCAGGAAATAGGCAACAGCATTATGTTGCGTATTATCTTATCACCAACTGTTGCAATCACCAAGATGCGCCAACCCGCCAATAAGGTAAGGTAGATAAGGCCGCCCATTGTACCTATTGTTTATGTTATTTATATTTTGTCTAACTTGTTTAACTGTGTGTCAATAAAGTGTTATTGTATTGTATTGTATTATAGTAATAAAAGTTCTAGAGAGCAACCGCTTGTGCCGTTAATGGGGGTTTATCGGATTTATGCTTAATGGGAACCTACGGGTCGTGGCCCGTCCACCCACTGGCTTCACCCACTAGTGGTTGCATGGGTAATTCACATTTACCCTTCCACTCACATTCCACTAGAGTTGGAAACTAATAAAAAAACGACATTTATGAAGAAAAATTATATGATGATAATAATGATGCATGTACTTAGCTAATATTAATAATAGCTCATCTACGTTTTTTTAAATGTGCTTAATAAATAAACCGCAGTGGCAGCTTAAGTCTAAACATCCGTTTTTTGTATAAGCACTTTGACCACATAAAGGTATCGTAGGTAATAAAGTAATAAAGTTCCTAAGTCAGTCTTTCGATCTGATCAATTGTTGTTTATAGATCACATCATAATAATATGAGGTCCGGTATTTTGGATTTTATGCTATGCATCATGCGATGGAAGACAGGGCCTGTCCTGTTATATAGACATTTCTTACTGTTCTTGCTCGTAGCCCACCCTCTTGTCACCTGATAATCATATCTATCTCTCTCAGTACAAACACATCGCTAGTATTAGAAAGAGAAAAATATATTTATGAAAGTTAGAATACAAGGTAACATAGTGCTTGAAAGAAGGTAATAAACAATATTTTACTTCATTACGTAGGTGATTTAGTCGCATAATACTATAAACATTTTGAATTTAAGGTACAATATTATTGTGAAAATTATTACAATAGGACGTATAAGTTAAATTTTTAACTATTCAAAAGCTTTTGGGAGCATAATCACTAAACTTTATAAAACCTTGGGTTGATTCCTTCGCTAAAAATGTTCCAAAAGGGTGTCTTAGATAATTTGTTAATATTTTGATTTATATTGGGACGTAAGAACCAATCTTGATAAAATCTCGGGTTGTATAAGTCAAGTATGAAAGAAATTCAAGAATAGCAGAGGCGTAATCACCAAATTTGATAGATCACGGGATATACTTCAAATTTTTTAATCTTATTTACCCTTTACGACCTATGCTGTAATGAAAAATTAAATATTATTCATATAAGGCTAAAATTTTCAAAATAACGTGTTTAGCGTTCCAAAACTTGTGTGGTGTATACACCACTTTTTTGCGAGTATTGATATTTTAAATATACAGTTCGAAAGTGGACGAAAAACTGAATATGACTGCATTAAAATATCATTTTTGCCATATTGGTGGTTACGCCCTTTGAGCCTAAAGGTAACGCGATAGAAATTGAATGAAGTTGATTCAATCCATCGACGCGACGACGGGAAAGTCAAATCGGGTATTTTTTAGGAAACTATGATTTATTTCCATCGAGTCAAATTTATTTAATCGTGTATCATGTGTTGTGAACACATCCGGATAAATTAATGTAAACATTTATTACACATTAAAAAATTAAGTCATTTAACCGTTTTCAAAGATCTAGTTTTAAGTATTTGTAGGACGAATCGTCAAATTTTGAACACATTTCACCATAAAAGCCAGTTTCGTGTACAGTCAAATCTATACATGGTCATCCTCTAATAGTGCTTAATACTGCACGGAGTAAGGGGAGGGGTAATTCAAACATTAGCGAATAGTAACAACTTAACATTTATTGACACTTTGAAAAAGTCCAAAATATCTTCTATTATAATATATTTAAAACCTTCTGTAGTCGTACCAAGTATTCAATACTTTGACCTCGCAAAATTTAACGACGGGCAGTACAGAACTGAAAGATCCCGTCCGCTGTCAAATTAAATTTTTAATGATATTTCTACATATCAGATGTAAGTTTATTTTAAAACAACAACGTGGTAACAGTAAGTACAAACTTAGATTAGACACATAAATGATAATTGAGTGATTTTACATTAAGGGTACTTCCAAGGGTCAAATTCTAAAGACACAATTCATTAATATATTGTGCACAACTGAAAATAATGTTTAGTAATTGACAACATTTCAAATTTTTAACATTACAATTTATTTATTTTCTTTGATATTGAAAAATAAGACATGCATATTTTTTCTTTTTTCAATCTAAGCTATATTTTCCGAGAAATTAATTATTAAAAAGTAGCTTATTCTAAAAGGACGTAACTGCCAGAGTTCGGTGGTATGAACAAGACTACCAAAGCAACTTTCGAAAAAAAACACATTTATATATCTGTCAAAGTCAGGCTCTAGCCGGCTCTTTTTTTTTCTTTACAGGCAACTGTATTTTATTATTCCACCGAACTCTGCTTGGTTGAGAGTAATTACATAATATCTTTGTAGTTACTACGCTAAAAAGTTTGGAAAAATAAGAATAATGATAAGCGTCGCAATATATCAAAATGGTTTTCGAATTTCATTGCCTTATGAAATATGAAAACTGGTCAATTCTAAGTGCCTTAATGAAAATGTTAGCAACTGACCGCTACTTGTTGCTCACACAAAAATATCAGGTGCTAAGTTTTCATAAAAATCAGAATAACAATAGACGTGGCCAAAATTCGCCAAAAGTCTCATTGTGATAAAAAAAACTACTACATTTTAATGACGGGTAAAAGTGTCACTACCAATTTATTTCTAAGCGGTATTTTTTTTTACAAATTTATGTGATATAATAATATATTAGACGTTCAAACTATTGAGTAGATTTTTACTGGAGGGCTCCAGTCTATAAAAATGCGTTCTAATTCTGACTGAAAAATAAGATCATCATCATCATCAGCCTATACTTGAACACTGCTGGACGTAGGCCTCTCCAAATGCACGTTACTGAGCTCGCTCTTCACCTCTTCGCATCCAGTTTCTGCCAGCCACTTTTCGCAGGTTGTCACTCCACCTAGCCACCAGGCGTCCTACGCTATGTTTGCCTAAAAGAGGTGGAAAGATAACCGATTTCCATAAAATATTTTAACAATAATAATTGAAGTTAAGAGTTAGAATAATAATGCAACAATTATTTCAGGGTAGCTTGCTTTCCATAAAAACGAAGTTACACCCTAATTCAAATTGTATTAAAAAGCAGATGTAATGTTTTATATATAACTAGTGACGCGCCCCAGCTTCGCACGTTCAGGTCTCTTATACTCCTATTATACATATAAACCTTCCGTGAAAAATCATCTAACTGATGGTGACAACCATATTACAATCCATTGCGTAGTTTAAAAGATCTAAGGGTACAAACGGCGAGAAGCGACTTTGTTTTATCAATATGTGTTAATTTCTTCCGACATCTTGAACATTTATCGTCATATTTCAACATGGCAATATCAAACTATACATATAAACCTTTTTCTTGAATCACTCTATATCTATTGATGAAAACCGCATTAAAATCCGTTGCGTTTTTTGAAAGATTAAGCGTTACAGAGGGACAGAGGCTGGAAGCAACTTTGTTTTATATTATGTATTGATGGGATATTAAGCGTTACAGAGGGACAGAGGCTGGAAGCAACTTTGTTTTATATTATGTATTGATGGGATATTAAGCGTTACAGAGGGACAGAGGCTGGAAGCAACTTTGTTTTATATTATGTATTGATGGGATATTAAGCGTTACAGAGGGACAGAGGCTGGAAGCAACTTTGTTTTATATTATGTATTGATGGGATATTAAGCGTTACAGAGGGACAGAGGCTGGAAGCAACTTTGTTTTATATTATGTATTGATGGGATATTAAGCGTTACAGAGGGACAGAGGCTGGAAGCAACTTTGTTTTATATTATGTATTGATGGGATATTAAGCGTTACAGAGGGACAGAGGCTGGAAGCAACTTTGTTTTATATTATGTATTGATGGGATATTAAGCGTTACAGAGGGACAGAGGCTGGAAGCAACTTTGTTTTATATTATGTATTGATGGGATATTAAGCGTTACAGAGGGACAGAGGCTGGAAGCAACTTTGTTTTATATTATGTATTGATGGGATATTAAGCCATACTACCGATGATGATGAAAATTATAATAGGATAGCTTAATCTTTCTACAAAGTTTGGTTGGTAGTGTTTGAATTAACACTTCACTACGTTTGTATGAAATTGTGAATTTCTGTGTCCCTACACAAAAAAGCCCTGATTTCGAAAATTACCCTTCTGCAACCCTTCTTGGGTGCAGCCATAGATCTCATTAAAAGTGTCGTGGACCGCATAAATTAGGTGCATCGCACATAGTTGGCCTTAGGTGACTATATGCGATGAAGCTAATTCCGATTGTGAAATCGGAATAGCGTTTGTACAGCAGGTTTCAGGAAAATTATTGTAATCTCATTCGCGCTGCGTATCACGGAAGCGAAGTCGCCGCGTAATCTTTGTTGTTGATGCACATGAGACAGTGAAAATTTAGCTGTGTGGGTGTGTTTGCCTTTATGTAGTGTGTTTGTTTACATGATATTAAAGCTAACGTTTAATTAGATCGATAATTGCAGCAAATAATTTTAGCTTCTACCGTCTTTAATGTCTATGTTTTTATGTATTGGTAATAATTAAGATATTACAGTATGTTCTAAATAACATTGTTAGTGCATGGTTGTTGCACATAGTTGAGGCAAAATCCTCTGTTGCCCACGTCGATTGGAGCCTCCACGTTGTCCGTGTGAAACCACAGACGAAACGGCTTCACTGTACCTGCAAATCAAAATTAAAATATTAGTTTGAGCACAGTTCATAGGCCCGTCAATATTGTCAAAAAAGACATACATTGCTAGCGCACATATGCAAGGTGGGTGAGGATCCGTAACTTCCAAAAGAATGGACCGATTTTGATGCGGGTTTCTATGTTTGAAAGCTGATGTGAACGAGATGTTTCTTAGCTATAATGAAGGGAAGGTGGGGGGGGGGGGGGGGTCTGGGGCTATTTATTAGTCTGGGGTAGTCTGGGTTAGTGTGGGGTTAATTATTTATATATTTTATTTATAAATGTGCTTGTTTTAAAGTCCACGAAACCTTACTCAGGACCGGCGAAGACTGCATAGACAGGTCCGCGGAGAAGGTGCCGCCGCATATCCGGTCGGTGCACAGCGCCTGGTTGGGTTGGATTCGGCCCACGTTGGCGGCGCACGGGACCAGCAGCCAATCGTTGGCGCAGCTGTTGGGCCCCGCGCCCGACCCAGTCATCGAGTTCACAGGCGTGTTACTGTTCCCGCTCAGCGTGAACGAGCGAGACCGGTTGTTCACTGGAACGAAAAACATTATACTCTTATATATTTGGTAAATTTGACAGACCGCTCCACCGCTATTCGTGACGTAGAAGGCGCACGCCAAATTTGACATTGACGACCGGCACCTAGGGAGAACGAACCTCGGCTTGAACGGTCGTCTTGATTACGGGGGTCTGACTAAGCACCCCTGGATCGCTAATGTTAATAGTGATCCAGGGGGTCCTAAGAAAATGGATAGGAGCCCTTTTGTTGGATTTCAGTAACTGACCACCGATTCGTAATACACCTTCGAGAAGAATCGGCAAGAAACTCGAAGGCGAATAATAACTGATTAGTTATGGGACTTGCGACCTCACCGGCGAAGTAAGTGTCTGAGTATAAGGACGGGTTGTCAGAGGAGGTAGGATTGGAATTTTAGGAGCGGACCGTGTAGGTATTTATAACGCATATTATTTCCACAGAAAATATGTATGGAGGATCTTTGATACGTTTTTCTTTGCTTTATTGTATCGAATCTAATAACAGTTACGAAAAAATGTATGATTATAGGAAATATAATAATATTGAAGCTAAAGTTGTAATACTGTTACAACAATGTTGTTGTAGTTAGAATTAAATTAAAAAGTGTCACGCTTTTTTTGTATTGCATTAAAATAAGAGAGATCTTAAAACCTGTAAGCCTCTAATTTGCGCATTTCCGCGCTACGAGGTCCATAGCCTTATACTTAACTAATTATATTTGTTTTAGCGATGTATTTTATTCCTTTGATGATTCATGTGAAAATATCCATTATCACACATTGTGGGAGCAGCCATATGAAGCTAATTTAATCGATAACATTATTTAAACTATATATATTCCATTAACTAGTTTATGCCATCCATACCAATATATAAAAGTGAAAGTTGTTTGTTTGGGAAGCTTTCACGTGATAACGGCTGGACGGATTTTGATGAAATTTGGAATAGAGATAGCTTATACAGATAGACTAGTGATACTTTTTATCCCGGAAAATTGTAATTTTCCACGGGAAACTGGAAAAGGTTAATTACTCGCTGTAAGGAACGGTTGCCATGGAAACGAAATCACAAGTCTGTCAAAAATCTTCAAGAGCATTGGTGCTATACCTTCTTTTGCATTGATTTTTAATATCCTATAAGAACATAGGATGCTTTTTTTCGCGATAAGCAGTAGTCAGCGCGGACAAAGTCGCGGGCGGGAAAGCTAGTATATTATATAATGATTTGAGGGGATAACTTACCTTACTTACCTTACCTGGACACTTTAACATTAATTGTTGAGATGATATCGCTCCTCGGCCGTTATAAGATTTTCGCGACGCCTAAGAGTTTTTCCAATAGAAATAGTCTTTTTAACCCCCGAACAAAGAGACGGGTGTTATAAGTTTAGGTCTGTGTGTGTCTGTCTGTGGCATCGTAGCTACCAAACGAATGGACCGATTTGGATGCGGTTTTTTCTGTTCGAAAGCTGATGTTATCGAGATGGTTGTTAGATATATGGGGATAGGGAGGGGGAGGTGGGGAGGTGTGAAAAGGGGGGTGAAAATTGTAGCTCTCAAACGGATGGAACGATTTTTATGTTTGAAAACTGATGTGATCGAGATGCTTTCTAGCTATAATAAGGGGGTGCGAAGTCGGTTGTTTATACATTTTTAATTTGTGCTTGTTTATTGATTTTTCACCGGTTTGTGAGCTGTCCTGAAAGTTTCAGCCGGATAGTGCTCCAAATTTGAATTGCAAGAATCCAAGACAAAATACATAGATGCATTGGTACATAAATACATACATACATACATACATACATACATACATACATACATACATACATACATACATACATACATACATACATACATACAAGTGAAGCTAAATAAAAGCTTTTAAAATGAGCACAACTTTGCAGTATCACCAACATCTAGATACAGACAGATACCATGTTCGGTGTCAATAAATAGTCTGCAAAGTTGATATGATGAAATTGGTGAGATAAATGCTTAACTGAAATTAGAAGATAGCTTACCGGTGTCTGGGCAAGTAGTGTACTGGATCCCACAGAAGTTCCTCTCCATTCTGATGCAAATACCGTAGTCCTGATTACTCAGCTGCCGCCCAGACGACGGGTCGTAGTTGAAGGAACGCAGCTGTCCAGACACACCCGTGTAGTACTGAAGGCACCCTTCGTCAGCTTAAAAAAACTAGTTATTGCAAATCCCCGTGTTATGCGCTAAAGATGACTTTGCACTTATTACTACGATAAGGTTCCAAGTATTAAACTTGAAATCAAACAGCCAAAAAAGGAGGAAACAAGGAGCAGTGGTCGAAAGCCATCCCGGAATAAGAAAAACAGATGCTCTCGACACGCTGTCAATAATATTATAGTAATGTGATGTGATGTCCTACATTTTTATGTGCAACGAGTAACTCCTGATACTTTGGAAGGTGAATACAAAGCAATGGGTTTACTTGTTGATTCTCGTAGGAAAAATAGGCTGACTGAGGCGGCTAAGGCCCCAGTTACGCTCTACAGCAGTCACTGAAACATTTGTTTCCCATATTTATAGAGTTTTTCCACTTACTCTTTGGAAAATTAATCGTGAAAGTAAGGCCAGAGTCATAATTATTGCATTAGATTTTTTAACCTATGTCAATTCAATTTTGAAATTATTGATTAAGCGAGCGAAGCGAGCTCAAGTATCTGCTTCAAGTACAATCAATTTGCTTTCATCTGTCAGTTTGTTGATACAGGTCGTATTTTACAACCGATCTACCTAGTAGTAGTAGTAGATAGTAGTTAGTACCTACGAAATCCTTCAATTTTTTTATATAAAATCAAAAACCAGACTGTGAATCAAACTAAAAGAGGCAAGCAAGCTTTAAATTTTTAATTTATATATTAGATGCAGTCGGAGGCATGAAGAGTTAGCTCGCCAGGTTCTAGCTGATCCCGTCAAAGGAGAAATTAAATGCATGATGCCTCCGACTGTATGTTATAGCTGAAAATCAAAAGCTTGTTTGCCTCTTTATAGTTTGATTGACAGTAGTGTTTATAAAATAATTTATTTTTATTTTATACCTTTTAGGTTACATTTATAAGAATTAGTTAGAAAGTTAGCTAACCATAACCAATAATCTTTATTGATCCTAAATGGTCATTCGAAATGAAAAATGATAGGAGAAACCTATGATGATTTTTCAAACACCTATTAAATGTTATCCCACTTGACATAGTTCATCGACATTCCGTTTTTTCTTTATTACACTAATATGGCGTCTGGTTATCGCCATATTGAATTTTAATTACTGTCATGTCTTTAGTAACACTTGCAAGATTAAGACAAATCGATTGACGTAAGAATCATCGGTCCACGTGTTTGGTATATATAGTACCACAAAGGAACATACATACATAGGCTATTATACAAATTAAAGGGCCTTTGCAATGCGGAGTCTGGTAATAAATAATAGTTTAAAAAAACTAAAAAACACGCTTTATATAGAAAACCAAACTAAAAACTAGAAAATATATTTTAATAGTGTAAATAAGAAAAAAATGTTTTATTTCAAAAAAATCGTGGGGTGCATGGGTCAATAGTTATAAATATTTCATTGACATATATGAGAAGAAGGATTATCATTTCAATAATATCTTAAAAAGCACCCCACGTTTTTTTTATACGCTTTATATTAGATTCACTTGTATGTTTGTATCCGACTCCTTTGGACGCTATTTTGACCCACTTTAAACGGTCAGATTTCATTCAAATTTTGCACACCTGTCAAAGACCGATGACAATGCAATAATTCGAAAAAATAAACCGCTCTTATTAATAAACCAAACTAAAAATTAGAAAATAAATGATTGTTTAAAAAAACTAAAAAACACGCTTTATGTAGAAAACCAAACTAAAAAATAGAAAATAAATTTTAATAGTGTAAATAAGAAAAAAATGTTTTATTTAAATAAATAATAGTTAAAAAAAACTAAAACACACGCTTTATATAGAAAACCAACTACTTACACTATTAAAATTTATTTTCTATTTTTTAGTTTGGTTTTCTATATAAAGCGTGTTTTTTAGTTTTTTTAAACTATTATATATTTAAATAAAACTTTTTTTTCTTATTTATGCTATAAAAATTTATTTTCTATTTTTTAGTTTGGTTTTAGCGTGTAAATAATATAAAGCGTGTTTTTTAGTTTTTTAAACTATTATTTATTTTCTACTTTTTAGTTTGGTTTATTAATAAGAGCGTTTTTTTTTCGAATTATTGCATTGTCATCGGTCTTTGACAGGTGTGCAAAATTTGAATGAAATCTGACCGTTTAAAGTGGGTCAAAATAGCGTCCAAAGGAGTCGGTTACAAACATACAAACATACAAGTGAAGCTAATATAAAGCGTATAAAAAAAGGCAAAAAGGGAGCTGGATATCTCCACTTTATTAGATACGACTTCGATAGTTTTTTTATTTGAAAAATTGTAACTTTAATTAAGTTAGTCTCATTAAAAAAAAGGTGGAAATATGAAGTGAAGTCAGCTCTTTGAGATTCGCTAGATTGTCGCCGCTGCAGTGCAGACAAGCACATATTTAAAATGTATATAGCCCCCGACCCAACCGCCCACCCCACCGCTATTTTAGCTAATAAGCATCTCGATCACTCGGTCCATTCGTTTGGATGCCACAGAGAGACACGGATTCAATGATACATACACATTACACACCCTGAACTTTTGACACCCCTCTATTTTTGAGTTCGGACGTTAAATAAACAGGTTTTATCGCGTGTCGTGTCGAAGTCGCCTTACAGGGGCGGCCTCGGCCTTACTTTCATTTACTGGCTTACCTTTATAGATGGTACTGCAAGGTATCTGCGTGACCTTCACTTTCCACATTCTGTCAAAAGGGTTTCCACTAGAAACGAAGGTTAACTTCACAGGATTAGTTGTTCCTATGCCAGCGTCCACGTACACTGTTGAAAAAGAATATACGGTATTTTTTTTTAATAATTATCAAGTTTTCTAGAAAATTTGCAATAAAAGTTTATGTATTGTAGACGAGCTGTAGTAGTACCGCTAGTGACTAACTTTGTAGCATTGAAAGTACTAGCAGTACTAGTTTTATAGATAGTACCAGGATCTAGTGGTACTAAGTTTAATTGATAGTACCAGGATCTAGTCCGAACCGTCTCCTCAACTTATTCAGACATACCTACAACTTACAATGATATGGTGGCAAATATGAAAGACGCTGGCTTGGAATTAATCTTTACTTATAATAAAGCAATAAGTACGGAAAAGTCTGTACAAAGCAGATAATTTAAAAAAGGTCAAGGGTACAAAATAAGCTACGAAATAAGAATAATAACAATTTAAATAATCATGTCTGTCTGTTTATTTATTTGTTTGTTCACGCATCATGTAAAAACGATTGGACCAATTGCGATGAGGTTTTCACTGCGGCTTTCTTGCGGTTTTAATACGATGAGTAGAAGCCGAGCAATTGATAACAACTTATTGACAGCTGGGCCATTATTCTCTATGAACAGTCACACGCGTAACGCGTCTTGCTGTACGAAAAGTACGACAATTCTCGAACATGCACAAGCAATTCCTCGCAGATATCTTAATGCGGCGCGTTACGTGGACGAGTGGCAATAGAGAATAAGGTCCCTGATTGGTATATTTGTATTTTAGGTCTCGGAATAGTAACTACATAGAATACATTTAACCCAGAGAAAAGACCACGCGTGCGAAGCGACGCGAATATTTTGAACTTGCTGTACCCATGTACAGCAAGTTCAAAATATTCCGATGTTTTCAGACATAGAGTCAAGTTTAGATAGGAACAGTAACCAGCTGAGCATAACACAACACAATTGTAACGTAGCTACTACTGGAATACCGGTTAATACCGCTTTTTATGATCAGGACAGGATTTCGTAAAAGTGGAAGTTGATCTCAAATGAGTGATGGTATAATAATTCTTATGTTTTGCTCGACTAAAGCTCAAGAAACTATGCAAAAAACTAACTAGCTCCCCAAGAACAGCTTTACATTATTCACGGAACTTTAGGAAGCATGTATAAGAGTGTCAATATTAAAGAGGCAATATATTGTTAATATTTCAAGTGTACTAGCGGTATTACTCCGAGCAATTATTGAGAACATTGATACGCAAGATTTTGCAACCAAAGTTCTGGGTGGCACTGTAATTTTTATGAGCCAGCGTCATTCTCAACATCAGGCGAGCAACCTTCTCGTCTCGATAATCAAATAAATAAAAAAAAACATTGCACCACCCAACTGATCGGGGATGCGCTGGGATCTTTAATACCAATTAATATTGAATTTATATTTGTATATGTTATAGAAATATTGATTTTACATGTTATGAAAATAAACGAATAAAATAAAAAAAAAAACCTGACTGCGAACAAAATTAAAATGAGGTAAACAAACTTTAGATTTTTGATTTTTGAAATATAAGATGCAGTTGGAGGCATCATACATGTCATTTCTCTTTTGACGGGATCAGCTAGAAACCTGGCGAGCTACTCTCATGCCTCAGACTACATCTTATATTTCAAAATCAAAAATCTTAAGCTTGTTTGCCTCTTTGTAGTGGTCGCAATCGTTTTTATTTATTTTTCATAATAATTTACTTTATTATTAAATAAAATAAATCATTAGTTTTTATTTAGGTATAAGAATTAGTGAGATTGGTTGCTAACCAACTTTAAATCGTTAAGCCTATTCAATGATATCCTTTTTCAGATAGTTCGTTAACTTTCACTTTTTTCTTTTTCATTTGGTCTATATAGTGCCACAAACGAACAAACATACATTAATCGTTATATATCCTAAATGCTCATTCAAAATGAAAAATGATAAAAGAAACGAGTGCTCGCAGGATTAAGGAAATGATTTACGTATGGATCATCAAAATCGGTCCTCGCGTTTGGTCTATATCGTGCCACAAAAGAACAGACATACATACATAGGCTGATAAGCACATTACTGGGCCTTTGCGTTGCGCAGTCTGGTAATAATAATGTATGCTTGCTACATGCAATTAAACGATGTCTACTTACTATGGCTACCCTGGTTGATCCCACAGATGGCCGGCACCGGGTTACCCCCGGATACTATAAACTGATCCTGATTGCACACGTGATTCATTTGCTCGGGGCCCGCTATTGAGAAGCGGTCAAAATCTAACCTATGAAAGAAAAAACATACATACAATGTGTCTGGACAATATAATCAGAGACTTAAATAATAATAACAATAAAGCCACTTTATTGCTTAATTAAAAACATATATACAGTTAAATAATTTTGTTTAATTAAGGATCTTTGGGTAAAGTCTTCCTCCATCTTAATCCATATTTTTCTTGTTTGCGCTTCCATGATCCAGTTTTTGCTCGCCGTTTTCTAGATCTCGTCTACCCATCTTTCATTAGGTCATCCTTGTTTTATCTTGCCTTTTGGGCCTGGCCACATGGCTACTCGTTTACTCAACTTTGCTATAACGGTTCTTGCTGTATCATCATCATCATTTACAGCCACTACGGCCACAGGCCCCCTTTCGCTGTTGCCACGCCTTCGCCTTCGATCTGATGATAACCTCATCCATGTCTTTCCCTCCACCCTGACGAGATCATCGACCCATCGCGCCGCTGGACGTCCACTCCACTTTCCTCTTGCCAGTTCTTGGTTGCCACTTGGTCAAAGACTTGCTCCACCTGGCATCACCTCGCCTAGCCATGTGTCCCACCCAATTCCATTTTAGTTCCATGATGCTCTTCCTAATGTCTCGAACTTTCGTTCGACGTCGGATTTCGACATTAGGAATGCGGTCCTGTAATTTGATGCCGAGCATGGCTCGCTCCATGGCCCTTTGTACAACTCCTAGTCTATACACAGCTTCCTTCAGAGCGTCCATGTCTCGGCACAATATGTCATGGTGGGTAGGACACACTGATTATAGAAGCGGGTCTTCAGGCATTGTGGAATGGTCTTTGATTTGAGGACGTCGTCCAGTTTACCAAATGCCGCCCATCCGAGCTATATTCGTCTGGAGATATCCATATTTTGGTGCTCTTTGCCAAAAGATAAACTATGTCCAGGGTACGTGTAATAATCCACCACCTCCAACCTCCCGGTTCCTACTATCAGGGCAGGATTCGTGACGGTGGAGATGTTGGTCATGACTTTTGTTTTGGACATGTTCATCCTCAGGCCTACCGTTAAAGAGGCACTGCTAAGGTCGTACAAGTCTTGGAGATCTTCCAGGGTCTCGGCAAATATGATGAGATCACCTGCAAATCTCAAATGAGACAAGTGGACACCATTGATGTTAATTCCTTTGGTATCCCATGCGAGCGTCTTCATCACGTCTTCTAGAGCCGCACTAAAGAGTTTGGGTGATATGGTGTCCCCTGTCGCACCCCCCTTTTGATGTTTATTAGGTTTGTCAAAGCATGCAGTCAAACCTGCATAGTTGCCGACTGGTCCAGCTCCCTTAGTATATCCACGTAGCGGGTGTTGGTGCTGCAGCGATGGAGAGAGTCAAACACAGCCCAGTGTTCGACACTATCGAAGGCCTTCTCGTAGTCGACAAAGGCCATACACATGGGTCGGTTGAACTCATGACTCTTCTCCATCAGCTGCTTGACATCGTGAATTTGGTCAATTGTAAAAAAGCCACTTCGGGAGCCGGCCTGCTCGACTAGATCAAACTCATCCAGGTGACGGGAAAGTCGGTTACACAGATTTTTTGCAAACAGCTTGTAAAGCCCTTGCTTTACGCTTTTTATGCAAAATAGTCACAATGGCATTCTTCCAAGCTGTTGGGGTTCTGGTATTAGACATGACTTTGTTGAAAAGCTCCACGAGTACTTCTGCTACATGTTCTCCGCCAGCTCTAAGCAGTTCTATTGTAATGCCGTCATCAACGGGAGATTTTTCACTCTTCATTTGTGAAAGAGCTTTTTCTACTTCAGTCAGTAGAATAGCAGGAAGCTCTTCCCCATCGCAATGTTCTATGGGTGGAGATCTGGAATCATCTTCTGATGACTGAGGCTTCGCAGATTGTGATTTGTATAAATTACCGTAAAACTTTTCAACAATAGTCAACAATTTGTCTCGGTCAGTCACTGTGGTGCTTGAGTTTCATAATTTGTGGTGTGCCTATTTTCGGCTTCCTTCTAAATACTTTCAGACCTCTTAATTGTTTTATAGTATTATTTATTAGCTCTGTACTGTATATTCTAATATCTCGCCTCATGCTTATATTTATGTTTTTTTTTTTTTTTTTTTTTTTTCTAATATTCTTTGATCTCTTACTGTTATTTGTTTTGCTGCTCTTCTTTCCTCTATTAAAGCCAAAGTTTTTTGTGACAATTTATTAGATTTCTTTCTTACCTTACAGAGGTGTTTCTGTGTAGTTTATTTTAAGCCGACACACAATAACTTATTTAGCTTATCTACATCAGTTTAAGTTCTTTTAGCCCTTCAAATCTATTTTTCAGTTCTAATTTAAAGTCATTTGAGAGAGATGCTATATCTTGTGTTGTGTAACATGTGTTCTTTGGTGATATCATTTTAGACCTTTCTTGTTTTAAATCAAATCTCAGCGTCGCCCGAACCAAGCGGTGATCGTTACCAGTTTTAAAATGGCTGAGAACTTCAAGGTCTGTTACAAAATGTTTGTATGAGCTGAGGATATAATCGATCTCGTTTTTGATTTTGCCGTCAAGGCTGGCCCAAGTCCACTTTCTCGAGGGTCGTTTTTGGAAAAAAGTATTCATTGCATACATCTGCCGATGCTCGAGAAAGTTGACCAGAGTTTGCCCACTGTTTTCAGTGCCCCGAGGCCGAAATTCCCTATGCATTTTTCATTTGGCAATGGTAATCCGATTTTCGCATTAAAATCGCTAATTATGGTAAAATAGTGACATGGTGTCTCCGTAAGAGCTTTTTCTATATCATCGTAAATGGACTCTACCTCGTCATCAGTGTGGTCGGATGTTGGTGCATAAACTTGAACAATTTTAATGCAGTATCGTTTATTTAATTTTACTATGAGAGAGCAAACGTGGATTGAGAAGCTTGTAAAGTTTTGGACTAATTTTTCCACGTTTTTGTGTATCAAAAACCCTAAAGATGGATCTTCAAGACCTTTGTAATACAATACATTAACCTCTGCCAGAATCCGGAATAGCGAGGCCGCTGGGGACTGAGGGCGATTAGTAGCACTTATCATATTGAGCAAAAGGGGTTTAGCCATAAAACGCCACGCTGGCTAGTGCGTCTTGGGTCAGTAGTCGGGTTTTTGTTTTTACACTTGTTGGTACTAATTGACCGAGCGAGCGCGAAGCGCGAGATTATTGCAGGTGCGATGAAACTCTTTCAACATGCACTCCAGATGGAGTGTGTTGATCGTCCTCTTCAGCTTTGCCGATATTTTTTTCCCAACAGATTCTTTTTTCGTTTTATTCAATTTTCTAATCATCCTATTCTTAGGCTTCAACTTCTCTATCAGTATGCTAACACTCCCAATTATTGGAGATGTAAAAATCATTCTCTTACCGATTAGTAAGCTTTTTTTACATAGTTTAAAAAGCTTACTTATCGGTCTCTAAAACTCCCAATTTTTAATTTCGATTAATTATGACATTGTTACCTTTCATCTGCAAATAATTTTTGAGTTTTATATCTACAAAGGTGACCTTTATGCTGATGAGCACTATCAGACGATCTTGCTCAAGGATTGGCGTGGTTCGAATAATATTTTCACTGATGCCTCAATACTATCTCTAGTCGGATGTGTTGGTTGTTGTGTTTTTATGCTCAATTAGACATTGTCCAAAAAATTAAGTGTCCTCCTGAGTAAGTATCAACGGTTGAATATTTAGCTATCCTTGAATGGTTAAGTATGCCCCTCTTTTCGTTCTATCTTCTCTGATTCAAAAAGTTCAATCCAATCTTTTCAGTTCAGAAGCAGTTTCTTGTGAGGATAAGGCTCCATTTATAAATTATAACCAGGACCACTTATCTGTTTACCTAAAAAAACTATCAAAATCTTTGTGCATAAACTAGAGATCACATTCCAACAGTTCTGGTTTTGCTAGAATAAAACCTGATATCGATATTAAACCGTGGTTTGCGCGATGGCACTTTGGCAAGCTGTTTACGTTGTGTTTGTTTCGTCTTTAATAATACGTGTGAGGCTAGGTCAATTATGCTTTTGTCCTCAATTGAAAAAAAATATAAAAAAATAGAGATTATTCTCTATGTGAATGTGTGCTTGATGAAAGAAATCTCAAACATATTTTCTTTTCATGTCCGCTACTGAATAATTTCGCATTCTTTCAGTCTCTTATTTCACTAGATGTTTCCTTTCCTATTAATTTAACATAACTTTTATCATCTAATAGTCGTAATATGTCTGTAATTTTAGAAATTATTTTATTAATAAATAGTGTAGCTAGTATTTATATAAATTTTAGCATTGTTGTTTTTTTCTTGTATATTTTTTTTTATATTTACACTTGATATTTGTGTATGAAAGTCATCAGTCTTGTAATTATAATTTGCTATTGTTTCTAAATTGCCAATTTAGTAAATCATATGAACTTTATTTGCAGTATAATGACGCGAAATTGACTCTGGCAGAAATGAATTATTGACAAATAACAACTGCTGTACAAAATACAAAAAAAAAATACTTCATTTGGATTAATTAATAACTAAAACAAGTTAAATTATTATAAAAATACAATAAACCCGACTGCAAACAAAGTTATTTCATAGGTACGAGCTGACCGCCCGCAAATATAATAACACTAATATTATCAAGGCGAAAGTTTGTATGTATGTAAGGACGTGTGTTTGTATGTTTGTTACTTCTTCACGCTTAAATGGCTGAACGGATTTGGATGAAATTTGGTATGGAGGTAGCTTATATCCTGGCTTAACACATAGCCTACTTTTCAAACCGTAAAAAAGCACGGGATGCGAGTGAATTGCTAGTATTTATATTTTATATATATTTAATATTTCTTATTTACTTACATGTTTTACTTTATTTTAAAAGTTGCAAATGTAACATTAGACTATAGTATTTACATAAAATTGAATAATGTAAAACTGTTTTTTTTATACAATTTACATGGGACCAACCTGAAGTTCTACTCTTGCAACTAAATATAATTTTCAAAAATCGATGGACGTTCATAAAAAAATACATAAGTCCTTTTGTGATGTCAATCAAAAACTTACCTAATCTGACAGACATCAGGATGTGACTTCACTATAGTCAGCTCACAGGATCCGGTGCCGTCGTACGATGAGGGATAGCCGGAATTAACAAAATATGTTCCATTTTCTGATGTGGTACTCCCACATGAAGTCATAACTGTAACAATAAACACATTAAATATGCAGCGATGCATTCGGAAATTGATATGTTTTTAAACTTTTGTCACGATTGATTGATTTTGTATTCACTTTGTTACACATTTATGATAAAACTGTAACAATTCTGTACAGTAAACATATTTTGTAAATTTGTTTTGGAGGCTTTTTCTATTATCGATACTGAAGCAAAATCATTATTTTTTTTATTTTGGCCTATCTGTCTGTCTGTCTGTCTGTCTGTCTGTCTGTCTGTCTGTATGTATCTGCGCATCACGCCGAATCTACTGAATGAATTCAAATGGTTCCCATAGGATACGGGTTGAAATTTATTTAAACGAACACGTATCACGCTGTAACTACTGGATGGATTTTGATGCAACTTGGCAGAGTCATAGTTTATATAATGGGGGAAAATTAAAAATATCTTTTATCCTGAAAAACTAATGTGTGCCTGCGGGATAGGAGTCCAAATTCTGTACAATGAAGATATTTCGTAACATTTTTTGAGGTTCAGAAGAACTCTATTTGATTTTGAAGCCAAAACTATTTTTTTTGTCTGACTGTCTGTCTGTACCTTGATCGTGCGTCACGCCAAATTTTTAAGCAATAACTCATATTTTTTGGAGGGTACTCTGATACTGAAGCCAGAATTGTTGTTTTTTTTCATTTTGTCTGTCTATCTGTATCTTGAACGTGCATCACGACGAAACTACTGAATGAATTCAACTGAAACTTGGGGTGATTTGAGTTCATACTAAAAGGCAGGATATAGGATACTTTTCCTCCCGAAGGTTCCCGCAGTACATTGGTTGAAATTTATTTAAAAGAACACGTATCAAACAATTTTAATGCAAATTGACACAGTCATCGTTTATATGATGGATTGAAATTAAGGATACTTTTTATCCAGAAAAAATAAAGGATTCCTGCGGGATAGGAGTCCAAAGTTATGTTAATTTTGAAGTAATAAATATCTTTACCTACAATAAAATAAAAAAATACAAAGAAGATATAAAAAAATGTGGTCTAACTAAAAACATTACACTTCTTTTTGTGAGCAGTCGTGTAATAAGCTACTGAACAAGAATATAACATTTATTTAAAACATGTCAGTCTGTATGTATGTTTGTTAGTTCGCACATCACGTAAAAACTACTGGACTGATTGCGATACGGTTTTCACTGTTGGATGTATTATGGCTTAATTTAAAAACTGTTATAATTGGTATCTCAATCCAATGACTAGAAGCTAAACAAAAGATAAAAATATTTTCTACGGTAGAAGAAATTTTGATCAAATGTTGGTACGAGTATATTGGTATTTTAAGCATTGGAATAGCACATAGAGTACTTTTAACCGGGAGAAATGACCACGCGTACGAAGCCGCGGGCACATGTAGTTTAAAATATATCAGAATCCTTCGGCGGACCCATGTCCAAGTCATGAAATTAGAGGAAACAAGACAATGCAGACTATAAAGTCTTTATTGTATTGTTTTTATGATCCATACCATACGTCTGTTTGTTTGTTTGTTTGGGGAGTTCACGCAATAACGGCTAGAAGAATTTTGTCCCGAAAAATTTGTAAGTTTCCACGGGAAAACTGGAAAATGTTGATTACTCGCTGTAAGGAACGGTTGCCATGGAAACGAAAAAACAAGTCGATCAAAAAAAAGAGCATTGGTGGTACACCTATTTTAGAATTGGTTTTAAATTCATAGGATAACATAGGATGCTTTGTTTTCGCGATAAACAGTAGTCCGCGCGGACGAAGTCGCGGGCGGGAAAGCTAGTTTCATATAAAAAGAAGCAGACAATTAAAAGATTAATTATTATTGTTCCGAATGTGCTCTAAATGGAGAGAAAAACACAAAAGAAATGAGTTACGGTATATTATGCCATGTACGCGTGAACAAATAACAAATAAGTGAAAAAATAACTTTGCCACTTAGATTAATTTTGTAGTAGTTTTTATAATACACAGTATTTATTGTTATTTTTATTTATTTATTTAGTATAAGCCTATTTTATTTATATAAAGATATTTATTTTTATTAGTATTTCATTATGTCTTCTAGTGATGATTCTTTTTTAACAGCTGGCTCTGATAGCTCTTACCTAAGTGCCAACGAAACCGTACCCACTCTAGCGTGCTTGCTAAATAATATATTTTCACCCACCCTAAGAACTTGAATGTTTGCCACATTAATGCTCAAAGCATTCGAGCTCATTTTAGCGAATTATATGATACTTTCTCATCTGATTCTATACATGCGGTCCTGGTGTCAGAGAGTTGGCTTAAACCCTCTCTACCATCAACTTCCTTTCCAATACCTAATAGTGTCTTAATCCGTAATGACCATGTTGGGAAAGGTGGCGGTGGTGTGGCAATCTATTTAAAAAGTCATCTCCCTTATAAAATTGTTCATCAGTCCCCCTTAGCTTATAGTTCGTCTCCGGAATACCTGTTCATTGAAATTGACTTAGGTATTAAGTTCCTTCTAGGTGTAGTGTATTGCCCACCAAATATAGTTTTTTTTTTAATTTGAAAGTCTTCTGGAGAATTTACTGTTAGACTACAACCGGGTTTTAATAATGGGTGATTCTAATACATGCTTATTGAAGCAGGATGTACGGTCACGTAAATTGACATCACTCATTGTCTCTTCTAACCTTAATTTTCTTGATCTTTCTCCAACTCATCACTCTCACACAAATGACTCTTTACTTGACCTTATCATAACCTCCAAAGTTAACCTTATTTCCACCCATGGTCAGACGGAGGCCCCGGGGTTCTCTCGCCACGATTTAATATATGCCTCACTTAGAATTAGGATTCCGAAATCTAAACCTATTATTTTAAATCAAAGGAACTTTGCTCGTATGAATTTAGTTGAGTTAGACAATGATGCTTCATCAACAAATTGGTCTATGGTTGAAAAAAATGGACACCATCGACGATAAAATTGTTAATTTACGGACTACTATTCTTAGTTTATTTGACCGTCATGCTCCTTTGCATCAAGTTAAGCTCAAGCAAAAGCCATCCCCCTGGATGAATGTGTAATACGAAGGGCTATGTCAAAGAGAAATCGGGCTTTTCGTAAATATAAGCGAGATAGAACTGAGGGGAACTGAAATATTTATAAGAAATTCAGAAATAGGTGCAACATGCTGTGTCGTAACGCAAAGCGGCGATACATAGCTGAGCAATGAACTTTCTACCCGTGCGGGTATTTGGCATTTTTTCAGATCAATCGGAATTGGGACACCTAAATCTCTTGACTCAAAGGTTCCTATCGACCTTAATGTTCTCAATGTGCACTTTACCTTTTGCTCTCCTGTGGATCCAATCACAAAAATACAAACTCTCAAAGAAATAGAGAACAGATCACATCTAGCTGTTGCTTCTTTTGACTTTGTACCCGTAAGCCAAGACTGCATTCTCAAAGTTATCCATTCACTTAAATCTAAAGCAATAGGTAGCGACGATATTGGGCGTGTTATGATTATGTATATTTTGAATCATTTTATCCCTGCGCTTACACATATAATTAATTTCTCCTTATCCACTGGGCATTTTCCTGATATGTGGCGAGAAGCATTCGTCTTGCCTCTCCCTAAAATCTCTAACCCTCTCCTTCCTAACCAATTCGTCCAATTTCTATTCTACCTTTTCCCTCAAAAGTAATTGAATCTGTTGTCCATAAGCAAGTCACAGAATTTCTATCTAATGCTAATTTATTTAATCCACTTCAGTCTGGATTCCGAGTTGGTCATAGTACAACTACCGCGTCATTGAAAGTCACTGAGGATATAAGAGCAAATATGGAGAATTCTCAGGTAACGATTCTTGACCTCATTGACTTCAGTAATGCATTCAATGCGGTGGATCATGACTTGCTTGTTCCCATATTACGCCATCTGAACTTCTCCCATGTGTCAGTGAGTTGGTTTTCTTCCTAGTTGAAAGGGCGCAGGCAGACAGTTCGTGTCAGTCAGACATTCTCTGACTGGTGTGCCTTGGAAACTGGTGTCCCTCAAGGAGGGATTTTATCTCCTCTTCTATTTTCACTGTTTATCGATATGCTCTCTCCCTTTTTTCACTGTCTTTACCATTTCTACGCTGATGACTTACAGCTTTACCTAAATACAAGCATTGAAAACCTGGATACTGCAATTGCTTTTCTTAATAATGATCTTCTACAACTTCTTTCGTGGTTCAGTCGCTTTGGCATTCAAGCTAATCCCAATAAATGCCAAGCTATAATAATTGGTAGCACGCGTCAACTTTGCAAAGTCAACTATTCTGACCTAACCTCACTTAATTATAATGACAGTGTTATTCCCTTCTCATCCACCGTAAAAGATCTTGGTATTGACGAAAACCTGTCTTGGACAGCTCAAGTCAATGAGGTTTCACGGAAGTTCTACGCATCCCTACATGCTATAATCCGCTTCAAAAACTTTCTTCCTCTCAAAACTAAGATCTCTCTTGTCAACACCCTTCTCCTCCCAATTATCAATTATGCTGACATCTGTTACCTTGATCTCACTGAAGACCAGCTAGATAAGTTAGAACGATTACTCAATACCTGTATTCGCTTAATCTTTGGTCTTCGAAAGCATGACCATATCTCAGAGTATCGTTCAATACTTAAGTGGCTCAAAATTCGAGATAGAAGGAATGCCAGATTACTCAGCTTACTTTAGCACCCTCCTATTTAAAAGACTCTTTTAGCTTCCTATCCGATTCACACGATCGCCACCTTAGATCCACCGGTGCCCTAACCCTTTGTAACTCCAAAGCACAGAACCTCTTTCAAAGGTAACTCTTTCGAAGTCGCCGCAGTCCGTTTGTGGAATATGCTACCTGTAAAAACAAGGAAAGCACCATCCAAAGTTGTTTTCAAGAAGTTGGTTAGAGATCATTATTTTAAAGCTTCATCTACTTAGCTGTTTATCACTATCACTCCATTATCACTACTTTTATAACGTCACCTTTATTATATTTAATTATATAGATAGAAATTATATGTATTAGTTTATTTTATTCAATATATATATATATATAAATATACATTTATATATTTATGGTTTAGGTGTAGGTTTAATTGTTTATGTTGGTTGTGTTGGTTTAGGTTTTTACTTTTTTATATTTGAAATGTAAAATTATATGTGTATCATTAAATAAAAAAAAAAATATACATTTTGTAAGTTGTATTCTTATAAATATTTTGCAATTTTTATTAACTCTTATTTTATAATTTTATTTTTTGCACGCCTACAACCTCTCTCTCATTGCATTGTTTGGTTGACTGGTAGATAATGCTTTTAGTATTAAGTCCGCCATTTGTACACTTTTAATTGTGCAATAAAGTATAAGTAAATAAATAACTAACAAATCTTAAAATATTTACGGGAAATTAAAGGGAATCATATAAATCAGGTAATGCATGAAGAAAGCTTGAACGCTCAGAAGCGTTCAAGCGTTCAATGATCGACACTTACTCTTTATTTTTACAACCAACACTTTAAACCCTTTGCCTATTTGTGTGTAAAAACGATTAACAAATATGTTCTTTTTCAATATGTTATTTTTCAAAATTCATGTTTTCTTTTGTACCATTTTATTTTACCCTCGCTGATCCGAATAATGTTACTTACATTGATGTAAATTAGTGTTTCAGAATATTACTGAAAATCAATATACAATAGAACATATGAATAGAACATATTTTTTTAACACCACTAATGTATTTTAATCTAATCAAGCATACACCCAGTTTTCTGGGTGTTTACTGGTTTATCGGATTTTCATTTCATTTCATTTCTGCTGTGCTGTGTGTGTGTGGAAAGGAGTATATAATTGCAATGAACTGCCAGAAATAATGTGAGAGAAAATACCTAGTATAGAGTTTTTTTGGTAAAATCTTTTTGACGCTGTAACAAATTAGTTATCGGACTTACAAAAAAAAGTGTTAACTAAAAATGAAAATAACTTAACCCTCTTTAACTTTGCTATTATCATTTTTGACACACCTTTAATCCAAGATGGCGGCATTAAATAATTAAGTGATTATGAATCTAGCAATGTCAAATGGTACTTTCTCTGAAATATTCAAACGACCCAGAGTTCATCCAATATACTCGAATAAAGCAGGAGATAAGTACGAGGTAAACAATTATTGTCCAATTTCAGTGGCAGCGTCGTCCAAAATTTATGAAAAAACTTAAATTAAAGACGTATTAATTGCTTAGAAACCCAGCGCTAAAAAATAATATAGCTGAAAATTAATATGGTTTATGGTACGCTAAAAGCTCTGAAGAAGCAGTACTAGTTCTAACAGAATATTTCATCAAAAATGTAGAAAAAATACAAAAATGCTCAGGACTTGTCCTTGATCTGTCAAAAGCATTTGACACTGTGTCTATTGATTGTTTACTTGCGAAACTTGAACATATCGGTATAGGGGAAACGGAACTGTCTGTTTTTAAAGATTATATTACGAACCGCAATCAATGTGTTACGATCGAAAACACCTACAGTGAGATCAAAACTCTAAATTTCGGAGTACGGCAAGGTAGTGTTCTTTTGCCAACTCTATTCCAAGTGTATGTAAATGAGCTGTGTAAACTTCACTTTGATAACTGTAATATATTTACGTACACAGACGACACTGCTCTGGTTATCCCAGACAATAGCTAGGGAGAGTTATGTAAGAGGGCTGAATGTTTTAAGGATAGTAATGACGTGGTAAAGTTACAACTAATTAACACTTAACGTAAATAAAACAAACGTGATAGCTATCTCGATGGAACGACAGGCAGCCCCAACTAGTGAAACAGGTACAGTCAGAGTGCACGAAAGGTACAATATGTCTTGTTGGCTCATTTTATGTTGCCTCTGGTCCCATGCCAAGTCCAACAACCTCATTCGCATTCGTTCATTCATAATTACTTTCATTTTTGTAATTAATCAGCATCTAAACTTCAACAGGGACTGTGGCTGGGTAATACCATCCACATGAAAACTGGTGTTAAATCTAGCCTCCACTGAAAGTGAGCCATTTCTCCGCGAGGTGGACACTGTCGACAAAGTGGTGTGAGGACCCTACACTATTTGTGTACGCCAGCGACAACAGTGATAAAGGTGAAAACGCGCGAGTGTTTCTTCTGAGCTGGGGCTCCCCCCATCCGCGGCACCTACACCACCAGCAGCGCTGTCGCATCGGGCGACGCGTGCGGGCGACGGTCTGCAGTTTGTGTTAAACCCTCGCTACGCAACCTCCTCCATTATTTTTAACTTTCATTTTTAACCTCCGACCGCTGAAAGATAGTTATAAGTTTAAAGTTTAGTATATATCTATCAGTGTCTGTCTTTGACATCGTTGCCCCTTAACAAATGGACCGATTTTGATGCGGGTTTATCTGTTTGAAAGTTGATGTGATTAATAAGATATAATTTATGTGTCGAGGGCTGATTAAATTTGTATTTTCATGATCCAATGTTTTGTATCAATTTGCTAGTAGATAGACTAGGTGATAAAAGCCGGCGTTGCCTGCGTGGTAGTTCTACTATTATCCGTTTTGACTCTCTCCGTCCCTGTTCCTTTTATATAATCGTCTTTCCATGTCACTGACTTTCAATAGCGAAATCTTGTACAATTGTTCACCTTCATTCTTCATATGCGAGTTAAGTATAAAAAAAATGAAATGTCTTCTTTGTTTAAATAGCTTCACCTAGTTAGTTATATTTTATACATTCCACTTACTTTATTAGTTGTATAACACGTATCACATAATTATAAATAATAAAACGCGTATCAAGGGTGCCTCTAGCTAAAAGCGAACGACGTATAGCCCCGATATGACAACGTCGAGGGCTGGGCGTTTTGGAACTTTTAGTGCGCCAACCTAACAGCTATTATTAAATACTTAATACTTACAAATACAGCACAATCCGAATCCATTTGCACAGTAGCCGTTAGCGGAACCAGATCTCGCTGAGCATTCACGCGCAGTCATGCATGTGCCGTTATCACCCGATGCGCCTGCGCAGTTACCGTTTGGAAATGTCACCACCGTGAACAACGACAGAACTGAAAGAAGAACTTGAACTGAAACCTCAGCTACTCGTGTATTCTAAGTATAGGCAGTTTTCTTCAATTCAATTTTTAGTTCCAGCACCAAACCGCTGCGAAATAGTTTTTGAGATCTTTCATGGTACTCCGAATGATTCCACATTCAGGGCATAAGCTTATTATGTAAGCTAAGTAAGCCTGATTTATATTCAGACCTGAATCACAAATTTCTTGATATATGAAACTGATTGAGCTACTGAGAATCTTGAATATGAAGCAGAATAATTGAACTAAATTTTTAGTCTCTGCAGTACATTCAACCGCCGTTAATTGAATTGAACTAATAAGACACAAAATACCACTAGTACAGTAAATGGAATTGATAATTGTACTACTGGGAACTGTTTTTTTTTTCAGTTAAATCGCGCGACGTATTTTGAGTCCTTTGTAATGTGGGGCGAGAAACGAAACAGAGCTTCATATCGGGAAGCCCCTTTGGCCACGATCTTCGGCGGTGCTTCTTACGGCGCGTGCTGCGTGCTGCGACCAGCACGTTGCCATGCCATGGCCCAGCAGTGGCAGCGGCGACAAATTTACCATGAACGGACGGAAATAGTTTTTAACTAAAAACCCATCCAAAATATCAAATATTGAAGAAATATCTACAAAGACACTGACATTGTATTTCATCCTAGAAAAATTGTATGTTCCTACTGGACAACATTTCCTAATTTCCGTGGATAAAACGTACCTTGGCAAAAGTAAGTATCTTTAGCAAGTATTAAAAAGAAAATTATACACAATAAAGTTAGGATTCGTTATGGTATGTTGAGACTTACTATATTCATTTTATATTCTTAATTTCCTTTAATAGTTTATTTATTCGTTTTAAAATTACAAACCTATTTCCAGTCATTATCGTCAAAGAGAATAAAAACGTTTCCTTCTTTCCTGTCATCAAATAAATTAAGTAAAGTAACTAAGCAGTTCCCAGCACAAGCATATTGACTACGGAACTTAATGGAAGCAGTGAACTACTGTCATCATACATGAGTGAACATCACATGCTCATAACATCACATGATTCAATATTAAAGCGTGAAGCTGCCGTGAGCCGCAAGAGTGTAGCTATTAGAATTTCGCAATACAACAAGAACGCGCAGGAATTATTTTTTATCTTTAGTCTGTACTGATATAAATTTATTCTAATTTGCATACTCGCTTCCCTCGCAGTCTCACAATTATTGTAACACGATATTGAATAGGCATTTTCCATAAAACAAAAATTATGGAACAGAATTGTACTAAAACATTATCAGTTGGAGCACTAGGACGTGTAAGTAGGAGAACCTAGGTTGAGCACGGTCCATACTCAGTATTTCTTGAGGTGCTGCTAGACAGGAGAGGTCGGGGAAAAAATCCTAGATCCTAGATTTTAACATAATATAATTAAATTTTAAGTTAGTTTAACAAATACTTACACCGACTTTCCTTCTGCACCGGCCAAAAGTTTGACTCCTGGTTTGAAACCCTTTTAATACCAGAATATCCCCTACTCCATCTTGGAATATGCACTCCATTTATCTTCCTAAATTTATCATTACTTATATCGTTTGTCTTACAAAGTTTCAGAAAAACCAATAATAATAAAAATGACTTCATTTCCATAAGCTTTTGAAATTGGTAGCAAACGCAGCGTTTGTATTGTGAAACGCTTTCTTTTGATGACAGAGTATATATGAAAAACGTTTATTACCACCATTACAATTTATAGCGTTTTCACGGGAAGGGGAACAATGTGTTTTCACCTATTATTGTGTGATGGTGACAATGGCCACTTGATGATAATATATGTTAACTTATACATCCAACGGCAGTGGCATGGAACGGAATTATGTTTTAATGTCACTGTTATAAAGTACTTTTAACTAATTTACGTATTTTAGTGTCAAGGCATTCGCTAACATTATAAGTTTTGGTACTACGTTTTCTACTACTATAATTATAATTAAAATAACCAGACAAATGCGAGTAGAAGCGCGCGCACTCATTGTTACGTAAGTACATTAAACCGTTTATTCGTCTTCGTCGTGACAAGAAAATATATGCCAATAAATAAATTTAATAAAATAATTTTAAATCCGTTCAGCATTTTCAAGCATTTGCTACCAGAAGCAGACAAATTAAGAGATTGAAAAATCATATATAGGGAAATTAACGTTAGTTTTAAGCACGAACAAAATTCTTATTTAACAAGTACAAATTAAAAAATTATATAACCCCCGACTTCCCAACCCCCCCCCCCTGTTATAGCTAAGAAGCATCTCGATCACATCAGTTTTCAAACATAACAAAACCGCATCAAAATCGGTCCATTCTTTTGGGAGTTACGATCCTCCCCCTCTATTCACTCCCCAATTATAGCTAAGATCCATCTTGTTTACCTCAGCTTTCAAATATGAAAAACCGCAGCTAAATTAGCGCGTAACCTACGCATTTGTTTGAAAGATACGATTCTCACCCCCCATTTTCTTATCTCCCACCCCTCCCCCATATAGCTAAATAGCTAAGAACCATCTCGATCACATCAGCTTTCAAAAATAAAAAACCTCATCAAAATTGGTTCATTCTTTTGGGAGCTACGATCATCACCAACCCCCCCCCCCCCCCCCCTTCAACCTCCCCCTATTATAGCTAAGAACCATCTCGTTTACCTCAGCTTTCAAATATAAAAAAACCGCAGCTAAATCGGTCCATTTGTTCGAAATCTACGATTCTCACCCCCTTTTCTCACGCTTTCGAACAGGAAAAACTGCATCCAAATCGGTCCATTCGTTTGGGAGCTACGCTGCCACAGACAGACACACACACACACACAGTGATACACACCCTAAACTTATAAGACCCGTCTCTTTGTTCGGGGGTTAAAAAGATGATAACCATGTCAGGAACTAATCGTTTTCAAAGAATAGCGATGTTGTCTCGTCGCGATGCTTATTCGTGCTGGAAGCACAGAATAAATAATAGTACAAGTACTGGAACTGACAATGCTGTTGAGGAACAAAGACACTGTCAAAAATATGCCTCACAGAGATGATGCGATTACCACAAATCACACATGACCCTCATTATTCGACTATCTCAGTAATACATGTTGACATATAATCTTATTAGAAAAAAATATGCTCTTATTTTGTACCCCTTTCGGACTCTATCATAGCTATACTAAGCATTTGTTTCAGAATGTCCGACTAAAGTTCCGGATAGTTTATTAGTAACTATCTTTTAAATAAACACTGTGCTTATTAAGTAAAATCAAGTAATAAGTTATTAAAAAGATATCAAATTTGAAACAAGTTAAACAGCTGTGAAATTTATGAATGCAGCGTTGCCAGTGGCCAAGAAGACACTAAATTTTGTCAACTGCAGGCCTGCAGCGTACGGACAAGAACTCTAAAATCTCGGATGAGGCTCTTCGGCTTACGGAAAAACGATGAGAGCAACAGCACGCCACGCCGTCAGAAAAAAATAACTCTATCAGAAAAGAGGTAACCTGATGCGACGTGACCTCCTGTGCTCAAATACACGAGAGATAAGGGGGTCAAAAGTCTTCGCTCAGCAATTGAGTGGATCCCATCTGACGAAGCTCAGAACCAATAATGGCACAACTGTTGTCTGAGCTAACTGAGCCTCTAAGAGATCCTTTCTAAGATCGAAGACTTCTATGGCCGATTGTACGATTCGCTTGCATCCAGACCCGAACCCAGCACAGAGGATTCCTGCGCAATACTGACCCGCCACTACACTGACGAACTCCCCGACGTCAGTCTAGACGGTTGCATTATCAACAGCAAATCCTCCTCAGATTCAATTTACTAATATAGTTCCTATTGAGATTGAGATGGCGCTCAAACAATTTAACAATAGAAAGGCCCCAGGTGAGGACGGTTTAACTGCAGAGCTCTTTGAAGCAGGACGGGCACCCGTACCTCGGTAGCTTCAGGGATTATTACACGACTGTCAAAAAAAGGAGTGCAATGTTTTTAGGATTCATGAATGTTTGTATGTTTGTGTGTTGTGAGTTTCTTTATCCCACCATAATTTTTAAAAGCCTGAACAGATTTAGACGTATGAATGAATCCTCACATCCTCCTGAGTAAACTAGGATACTTTAAAAAAAAAACATTTTGGCGGCAGTATGGCTCCATTTTCGAAGGCGAAAAAAATATTTTTCTTAGAATTTTACAATATGGGTATCAAATTTAAGTCCTTGATAAGCACATAATTTATTGGCATAGTTCTTTTTGGTAGGGAAGGTGTGTTTTTTAGCTTTAAGCTAGTTTAGTACCGTGCTTTGATCTTTTTATAATATTTTATGTATATCTCTTTGTTCGGGAGATGTTAATTTTGACTTGTAAAAGTGCTATTATTTTTGCCTATTTACAATAAAATACTTTGACTTTGACTTTGCTTAACAGTGGGAGAACTCCAGAGGCGTGGAGAAGGAGTTGTGTAGTACTATTGTAGTACTCTTCTTTAAAAAATGGGCGATAACTGTTTAAAGAGCTACCGACCTATTTCACATTTTAGCCACGTCTTTGTTTTTGAGGGTCATCTCAAATCGTCTAGCAAGAAGACTTGACCAATTCCAGATCCTGAACAGGCCGGGTTTCGCGGAGGATTTAGCACCATAGACCACATACATACAGTGAGGCAGGTTATATCTGAGGACTATAACCAGCCCCTATGTCTTGCTTTTGTGGACTATGAGAACTTGAGAAGGCCTTTGACTTCCTTGAAACCTGGGCGGTTCTGGTGTCTACGCAGCGTTGTCAAGTGAACTGGCGATACATCGACGTTCTGTATGACTATAATGTCCAAGTACAAAACCAGCAGTCTAAACATACCCAACTGCGCATGGGAGTGAGACAGAGAGATGTATATCCCCGAAACTGTTCACTTATATTCCTACCGAAACTTTGGAAGATATGTTAAAGATGCTGGATTGGAAAAGGAATGGGCATTAATATCAATGGCGCGAACATCTCACACTTACGATTTGCCGATGATATTGTCCTAATGGCGAAGTTGCTGCAAGACCTGCAAAGTATGCTGGATAACCTAGATGATGCTTCTCAACGCATCGATCTCAGAATGAAACTAGATAAGACTAATCATCATCATCATCAGCCTATATCTGTCCACTGCTGGACGTAGGCCCCTCTTAATGCACGCCACTGAGCTCGGTCTTCAGCTCTCCTCATCTATTTTCTGCCAGCCGCTTTTCGCAGGTCGTCACTCCACCTGGCCACAGGGTATCCTACACTACGTTTGCCCAAATGTGGTCTACACTCGAGAACTCGTCTACCCGAACGGTTATCAATTCTTCGGGAAATGTGACCAGCCCACTGCCTCTTCAGCTTGCTTATCCTTTGAGCTATGTCGGTTACCTTGGTTCGCCGTCGGATATCTTCATTACGAATCATGACCTTCAGAGAAACTCCAAACATAGCTCTCTCCACAGCTCGCTGAGCAACCTTAAATTTGTGGACTAGTTTGACCGTGAATGTCCACGTTTCGGCACCGTAGGTCATGACTGGAAGGACGCACTGATTGAAGACCTTTGTACCAGTGCCACCTTCAGCCACTGTGGTATAGACGACAAAAGAAAAGAAAGAAAGAAAGAAAAAACATTTATTCACAACAAAAACAAAACAAATTAAAACACAATAAATAAATGCAAAGAAAATTGACATGAATCGGTCCCAACTCAGCGTTATGCTGGTTGTAATCGACAGATCAACAACCAGCGCTGGTCTTCCGTTGGGGCCGGTAGGTGACGTCACGGGTCTCTCCACCAGTGTTACGTGTCGTCTTAAACATCCCTAAATACAATAAACCATGTGGAAACATAGTATATAACAATATATCTTAAAGAGGCAAGTAAATAATAAATATCTACATTTAAAAATATATTATAAATAATTACATATTATACCTATATATTATATTATTATAGTGAACTATGCTGTACACAGAACACATTAATTAGTGTAAACATTAGTTGCGTATCTTTACAGAGTGTTTCCTGACTAATCTGGTGTTTACATATGAATATTTTTAACTTGTTTCTAAAACTATGAACGTTTTGCAGGTTCCTTATCGGCGGCGGGATATTATTTCAGCATTTGGTTGCTGCGTACCGGAAACTAACTCTAAAAGCGACTGAACGATGCCGCTGCGTGGTGAGATGCATCGCGCATTGCCGGAACCCATACTCCCTCCTGCTGGACCAGGACAACTTTTCAAAAAGATATGAGGGAGCTTCATGTTTTATGACTCCAAACAAAAGACAAGCTAAATGCAATTTACGGCGGTGTTTCACTTTTAGCAAGGAGTGTTTATTTAAGTATGGAGTCACATGAGCCCTTAACGGAATATCAAAGCAGAAACGGGCACAGGCATTCTGCACTCGCTGTATAAGTTTTTGCGTTTTTACTAGCAGACGTGGGTCAATAACTGAGTCCATGTAGTTTAAACTAGATAAAATGAGTGACTCAACTAACTGGATTCGCAAAGCTTCCTTTAAAAACGGTCTCATTCTATATAGAACCTTCAACTTATAAAAACAACTCTTAATTGAATTGCTTTTCGAAACGTAGGTCACAGTCCATAAACAAACCCAAGTTACGTGCTTTATACTCACGTTCAATGGGTTCATCCATAAGCATAACACTTGCTGAAGGACTAAGATTCGCCAACTGCTTATTGCTACCAAAGATTAGATACTTAGTTTTAATGGGGTTAAGCAACAAGCAGTTGTCCGTCGACCAGGTAGCTATACTAGCAAGATCTTCATTAAGATTACTTATTGCACCATTGATTTCAGACGGCTTACAGGAAATATAAACTTGTATGTCATCGGCATATATGTGAAATTTGCAATGCTTAATATGCATTATAATATCCGCTGAGTAAAAAATGAATAGTATTGGTCCTAAAATGGATCCCTGAGGAACACCTCTATTAACAGCAACTTTATCAGAACAAAATGAAGAACCATCACTACAACCGATCTTTACAAACTGATGACGATTACTAAGGTAACTATTAAACCATTGCAAAGCTGCATTGTCAAAACCATAGTAACTCAATTTAGACATCAGTTAAATTAATATTTATGGAATCAAAAGCCCTAGAAAAATCTAATAATAATAACAAGGTGCACTTTCCTTCATCTCTTGAGCAAAGTATATTGTCAGTCACATCTAGCAAGGCAGTAATGGTACTCCGACCTTTCCTAAAACCTGACTGTACTTCTGGCCACATATTTTTTTTTTCGAGATAATCCGTTAATTGAGCACAAACAACTTTTTCCATAATCTTTGATAAACATGGCAAAATACTTATCGGTCTCAGATCTTTTAGATCGACTGGATTTGAATGCTTAGGCAAAGGACGCACAATAGCAAGCTTCCAAATATCAGGAAATGTAGATGTCCTTATGTAGATGTATTTAATAAATCACGTATAGCGTCAATTGAATAGGGAAATGACAAAACTTGAACGAGAAGACTTGACGAAGCTTGCTGAAGATAAGATCAAGATCATGTTTAATTATCTTGTTGACCCAGAACCGATTGAAGTCAATGGTGTAAGACGGGTTCAAAGAAGCTACTGGAAAGATTTGGATGACGACGCATAGGTCTCGGTGGCCAAATTGGTAAATGCATGTGCCACGCTGAGGCACAGTATGCGTGTTCGAATCTCGTCCGTGACCCAAAAATAAATCCATTAGAAAATTATTTTATATATTTACGCTAAGCAGGCGTAAACTGCTATAACAAAAATTATAATGGTGTACCACTTGAAGTTGTCCAACAATATATCTAGCTTGGGAAAATATTGCAATTAGATAAAAACAACTTTGAGAAGGAAGCCAACAGAAGAATTCAGCTGGGTTGGGCAGCATTCGGTGAGCTTCGCCAAGTCTTCTCGTCATCCATACCACAGTGCCAGCTTATGTGCTTGGAGTTTCTTTGAAAAACTAGATTTAGAATGAAGACATCTGAAAGAGAACTAAGGTAATCGAAGGATAAGCAAGCTAAAGTGGCAGTGGCCTGGTTATATTTTCCGAAGAACCTATAACCGCTGGGGTGAAGGGTTTCGAGCAGAGACCACGTCTAGGCATATGTAGCGTTGGACGCCCTGTGGCCAGGTGGAGTGATAACCTGAGAAACGCAGCTGGCAGAAAATGGATGAAGAGACTTAATACCGAGTTTAATGGTGAGCATTAGGAGAGGCCTAGGTCCAGCAGTGGACAAATATAGGCTGATGATGTTATGTGAAAGCCGTCAAAAAGTAGTATTGATGTTGTCTCCTGTTTTAAAGGAAAGCAATTTGAAAAATGTCAAAGAACAAAATCATTGTTTAGTCTCTGTTTATAATTTATAATTAAATAAAGTGAAATATTTCAAATGTTAGTTAAAATTATTTCACACAACACCAATATAGATTTCAAAATATTTTAATATCGCCATGTGCGGGAATCGGTTTAGTGCTTCTTATCCTCCCTTGTTGAATGACTGAGCTGTGCGCAGTTTCTTGCGGATTCTTGGTGAGCTCCAGCGCGGCACTACCCGTGTATCTCCAGGCGAAACTCCTTCATCAACGTCGTCTGCCTCAGTTTTTATTTCCATTTTCTAAAACAACCAATAAATCTTTTGAAATCATGCGAAATCTACAGTACACAGCTATAAAATAAAATGAGAATAATTTACACCAATCACCAATAATTTGTTCCAAATATAGATACCCTATGGGACCAGAGTGTACTTGGTCTTAAAAATAATTACCTGCACTATAAGCCTAATAAGTGTGTGTTGCTGCTCCACCATTTGTGAAATGTCGCGCAGTCGACGCTTCTGCTTCTCTAACTCGCCCGTAATGTAGTCTTCACTGCTTTCCAATACGAGATCAAGACTAGCTAAAACAGAAATAACTCATTCAAGAGCGAATCAAAGGTTGCCTGCACATTTTCAGTAGACATCAATCAAGGAAGAGTTATAAAAGCCCGCCAATGTTTATTATTTTAAATCTTATCACATGAGCATATATAGTCAGACACAGTACATATATAGTCCAGAATAATTATGTACTGTGCCAGAGTTATCAAAACATAAATCAATTTGAGCCATCACATTTTGGCGGTTATTTTAGTAAGCCATCAAAACCTACCATAGACCAAAACTAAGGGGCGTGGATGCCTGAAAATCAGGGATGTTAAGGATATTAAATTTCTGATCTGGAAACAGATATAGAAATAATATTATACCGGTTTCATATACGGTTACGGATACGCAATTATTTCGGATTATCCGTTAGTTTCGGATAGTTCGGTTACGAATATTAGATTTTTAAGATAAACAAACATGCAAGTGATGCGTGCGGGCGGATAGTGTTTCAGTTCGGCCGGGCAGAAAACTTTGTCATAACGAGTCTCATTTAGGCTTTTAGACTCCGCCCCTATCCGAAATTATCCAAAACTTTTATATCGGATTCGGTTACGGTTACGGATAGAATTTTATTTCGGATATCCGATAGTTTTGGTTACGGTTACGGTACGGGAGCTCCATAACACTCTTGCTAAAAATCAAGTACCTACTTACCATCATCAGAAAACGGGTTACAGAACCATTTGCGCAAAATCAAATCCAGAAAGCCAAGTTTACATTTCTTGTTGTTTGGATATTCAATGAGTTCATTTTTGTCAACCTTTTCTAGCAGGAATGTTGGTAGTTTTCTTTCTAATTCGGTATGCAGGACCACCTAGTGAACAAATAATCAATGAACTCAATACAGCATTCTAAGGGGACCATATTTTTAGTATTTCTCGATGATTAACGCTAAACGGCTCAACGGATTTGGATGAAGGTATATCGATCATTTATTTCCTAATAGGATACTTTTTATCCCGGTTAAATTAAGCTTCCGCCGGAAAACGGATAAAGTGCACGCAAAGCTGCTAATCAGCGAATTTCGTAATAAACCTCGTACGTAAGTACCTGCATTGCAAGTCGCTTAAGCTGGGCATTCCTCCTTACGCTCTCAATATCTCCCACGGCCAAACCGATGAGCAAGTTCATCAGCAAAATCGGCATGAGTACCATGAACAGTCCGAGGATGAAAAATGTCGGCAAAGGGAACGGCAAAACTATGTCTGATTCAGATTTGTAATACGGCTGCACGTATGTTCCGACAAAGTCCAATTCTCCGAGCATCATGGCAAAGGTCCTCATCAAAGACATTGGTATGCTGTTGAAAGACAAGTGATTACCCTGGAAAAAAAGCGGAGCTTAGATATTGTGCAATGTTAATTATGATATTTGACGATAATATGTCGCAAGCATAGATATAATTTAATTATTATATTCGACAATATGCGCAAGCTTTCGCAGAACAAAACAGGTCAAGTACGCTTTGCTTGTTGAATCAAAAAGTTTATCTTGAACAAATATTTACTCGTTGATTCAACAAACGGTTAATTTCGCGATGTCATGAACGCTTTGCTAGAAATAAACAATGTCATAAGTTATAGTATTTTTAATGCTGTATTTAACTTCGCTGTGAAAAAAACATGAAATATGTAAAAACCAAATTGGAAGTATTTTATCGGCTTCTTGCCATCATAGTTTATAAAATTTAAAATGAAATAACGGTAAACGATACAACGAAAAGGGATGAAAGGTTTAAAAACATTAAATTTAGTTCTTAATGAAGTTGCAGGTTTTTTTTATAATGTTAGGAATTTGACCTATAAACTTTTTGGAAAGGTGAAACAACTGTAGGTAAGCGTTTACGTACCCGACTGTAGCACAACACCTAGAAGTTTAATGATATATTTAATAAATACCGTTTCAGCAGAACCCACTTTTGAGAGCAAAATGTAAAACGCCAGGCCGAATGCGATGATCAAGATGGAGAAGACCATCAGAACTTTGATCAGAGTTTGCAGGATTTCCAAGAACATCACCACGTAGATGCCGACTTGGTCGAACCGTTGCAGGAGTAGTAGTAGCTCGAACCATGACAGGAACACAGTTATCGACGCAGCTGAGAACTGTTAATAAATAAAGCTCTAAATTCGATTTTAATTTGTAACCACTGTTCAAAAGAAACATGATTTTATAGCAATTAATTACATCCTAAGTATTAATAAAACATATCTTGGGAAGCGAAATTGTGACCGACGGAACAACCACAGCTGAAAGACGCCTGCCTAGTAAATACCTAATCAGTCTAGATTAGCTGTGCTTGACCGGGAACAATTATTACATAAAGTAATTCTATTTGGTTGACTTCAAACTAAATTGATATGTAAGATGCCGATGTTAAAGTAAAATATACCTATATCATTATTCTTTTATGATTATTTTCTGGTGTCGTGAAGTATAAGTTAAGTTCGTTATTTTTTCAGAGTAGAATAAAAAATAATCACAATCTCATTGGTACTAAGATACATATTTTGTATCGATAAAATTATAACTACAAAGGAGGCAGAAAGACTACATTCACATATGGCTGGGGTTTAATAACATAAACCGCGCATGAACTTTTGCCGGAATATCGAGTATGCTAGGGTGTTGCATATTAAGCTTGGTTGCCCAGGGTTTTTAAAAAACAGAACAACTTTTTAAATTTTCTATTTTGTAACATTCTTCTAGGATTTCGTAAAAATCAATTTAAGGAAGTTTGTTTAATTTTATTGCAAAAATTTTGATTAAACTTTTTAACAAACCAAATGATTTTATTTTGTCCTTGTTACTATGACCCCATAGTCACATAGGTTTTTGTGAAATTATCTTTGGTTATTTTACTAACTTTCCTTTAACAAATAAAACGTTCAGAACATCTGGATTTCTCAAGGTGTAAACGCGTCTGTAAAAAATGGTACGCATTTTCCCCATCTCTATAAAATCCCCTCTAGTAGCCTGATTATTTAGTATCATTCAGATTTACTAAACGATTCATAATACAAATTTTTATTTAATTCAAAATATGTTAATTTCAGTCCTGAAAGCTAACATACATAATTATATTAATTAATTAAATAATAATATATATTTATTATTTTATCGACATGCTTAACGCAGCAATTCCATAGGTAACAGTACGGAAATTCCATCAGCGATCATTGCCAGCACCATGCGCACCAGAGACGCGCTCCGCTTGCGCATGGTCGCATGGAAACAGACGATGCGCGCTTCGGCGAACATAAAGCGCTGTAATAGCGAGGCAGCTTCAACACCTTCCTGAGCGCGTTGATGTACTGGACGCGGAGGGTGTTGTACGTACGATGCCCGCGTGTATCTAGACCGCAGACTGCATTTGTACAGAGAGGGAAGCGTTATTTTCACCTCACTTGAACTGCGCGTAAATCTGCGTCCGTGCATGTTCGCCTCCACCAACAAGGCCCTTTCCCTCTCTTTGACCGCATTGTCCTTGAGGTCGGTCATAACTGGTATAGGTCTCGTCATGTAAAAAGCACGCTGGATGAAAGTGGACGGGGTGTATTTGCGCATGGGTACACTCGCGCACAAAAGTACTAGGCCTATTGTTTCGCTCGCAGCTTCGAACCCCCCCCCCCTCCCCCCGCCGCACCTCATACCACCAAATAGACCGATAAATCGCCTAAATCGTAGCCTAACTGCCACCATTATTTTTACATGACGCGACCTATAACTAAGGTGTTAAATTGTTCCACCCTTTAGCGTGGAATACCTTTCAAAAAAAACGGTGGCTAATTATGTGGAAGTTTCGTCTTAGCCTCAAAAACCATGTTGGTCACATTGAACTTAACTCTTAGCCAAAACATACTACTCACAGGTCCGTGCAAGCTCTCTGAGGCCATAGACCGACGCACTCATCAACACCATGTCGTCAACGTAACTGAGATTGTTTACGCACACTCCACCAACACTATTTTCTATTGTTACCTGTACGTCACTGTAACGACCAAACACAGTGGGGTATACAGTGAGAGTGGAACTGATGTAGAGCATCCAGGATACCAGGTTCGAGGGGTCCACTACGTAATGCCATTTCTGCTGTTTCACGTTATAAAACTCGCGGAGGAGGCAGATACAGTTGTAAACCAGAATTGCCACGGTACTAGTGTACATCACCAGTTTTGCTTCGAAGTCTGAAAGTAATGGCATCACTAATGAATTAATAATTGTTTCTAGACATCGATAACTCAAAAAGAAGGAGAGTAATTGGCAATCACGGTTCTTCGGAACCGGAGCTGTGGAGCCGGCTCGCAGATCAGATCAATTTGTACTTCCGCTATACTGTATCTCGCTGTGGTTCACGAATCGCAAGCGAGCAAGTGCGCACGTTCTCCGTCCAGTTCAAAGAAGTTTTTTTCACCATCTTATCCCATCATCAACACCCAACTTGCGAATTAAAATATAAGGTAATGTTTAGTAATAATTATGGATTGCGTTTTATTTACATTAGATTTTATCAAGCCAAACTCCAGGATTCTCAAAGTGTAAAATACTTACTGGGGTACCTAATAATTAGTCCAGTTCACGCCATGAAATACGTCCCGCGGTTCCAACAGGAATGTTCGTGCCTTTATCACCAAGACATAAAGTATACAATGGTTTAAAACTTTCGGTTTCATAAAATTATAGAATTTAGCGCCGTGACCAAGGGACTTCTTTCATAGCGCGGACTCTATACGGCTCACAACAAACAAAACGAATCAGACTAACCAGAGACAAATAGCTCAAACTTACTACTTAACATAGATTACCCCACATAGATATGCGAGCGGCGCGTGGTTGCAGTGAACCGTCTATTTTGCACTTGAACCGCTCAAAAGATCAAGTCTCTGTTATTTGAATATTTGAGCCGGTTCAGACATGAGTTACACACGCCAAATTGTTTGGAATTATGAGACAAACATATTAAAAATCCCCAACCATCTGAGGTAAAGCCCTCTGAAGGGAAGGGAGGGGGGAGGTACAAAAAAGGCTCCATTTTTTTGCATACTTCTCCAAATAGATACGTCATAAGGTATTTTGTTATAATATTTAATGAACGCTGATGAAATTTTCTACAGCTTTGACTCATTGCATTTTTTACGTAGTCCCCATCGTTGTCTAGCTATGAGCTCTGAAAACTGTCAATTTTCAAAAAAGTTTTTTTACCTCACGTATTTTGTCATATACTGCTCTATAACTTAAGCTTATGTCATCAACGGGCCAAAAGCTATACCAATTTTAATATTTTCTACACTAGAGGGGACGGTCAACCCACTTCCAGGAATGAGCACAGCACTGAGGTTTAGTTTCACACAGGGAGAATGTGTACTATTGTGTAATATTCGATGGATACACTAACTCTGCCAACAGCACAAAAATAGCTGGACAAGAGCGTAGGTATCGAATAAATCACTCTGCCGATATGAATCTTAATTTAGAAACAATGATCAATGTCTAGCAGGAGCATTTTCTCTCAAACAGCCACAATAAAAACAACTTGATTGCTATTTTCCAATCTCAACTTAATAGCAACGGGATTGAGACTCAACAAGCTTCAGACAATGCTGACTTGATAGTGGTCTCTACTGCCATTGAAAAATCAAAGGATTCTCTAGTTGCAGTCATTGGAGAAGATGTTGACTTGGCAGTTCTGCTCTTGCCAAGGACTCCATCTGACCAGGATAATATATTCAAACCTAGCAGAGGCAAAGTCTCTGCCGCCTATTATTCAAGTCAGGAATTGCAGCAGCTAGTCCTAAACGACATATTATTTCTACACGCCTTTTTTGGATGCGACACCACTTATGCTGCATTTCTTATGAAGCATCGTTTACGAGATGTAAGCATAACACTAAAAACAGGACCTTCTTTGTGGGCCTACTTTCCTAGGGCTTATCTCAGAGGGGTGGGGACTTTTAGTATGTTTGTCTCCTAACTAGTCCAAACAAAGTTCCCAAGTCAAACTTTCTGCTTTCGGCCTTTCCATCCTCATCCCCCTTTGTGAGCACTCATTTACTAAGCTAAGATGGTACAAGTTCGACGTATCATTGTTATCAACCGAAGATCTATTGCTCACGCTGCTGATCAGATGCCAGCAACGATGCACTATTTTAAATAATATACCTGGCTCAAACTCAGTGGTAATCTTGCGAGTAGCATTATCAGCGCCAAATGAAGAGTTCACAACATCAGTAGCATTCTCAACGGAAACACTTGGAGCGATACATCTGTCGGTTTGTTTTTTCATCGCGGCAGTGCTCGGATTAGCATTCATCATAAGCAGCGATGTGTATACGGTGACGAATATAAGAAAGATGCAGTAGAACAACAGGTTCGCCAGATGAAAGTACTTTCCGTAAGAATTCCATTTCATTTGTAAATATTTTTGACTCAGCGGGTGAGCTAATAACTCTACTCGGCCATGAGCTACCATTGCCTGAAAAAAATAAAGTTTTGTTTTTGTTAGGAATAATATAATTATGTCGTCAATAGATCCAGATTATCCTTTTTAATAAATCAGTAGCTTTAAGTTGTAGGTGTTCATCTGAAAACTGATTCAGATTGACTATTAAGTAGATATTATAGGTACCTAATATTGCTATACCAAATAACTTTTTTTTCTCTAATATAACATGTTTATCATCTATTTATCTATTTTTATGTTCTATACTTATAATAAAGCAATATGAACGAAAAAGTCTGTAAAAAGAAGATAATAAAAAAATGGTCTAGGGTACTTAAAATAAGTTACTGAAACAAGAATATAGCATTTTTTTTATCGTTGTTTCTTTGTCTGTGTTTTAACGTGATGCTCGCGCATAAAAATAAACACCGATTGCAATGCAGTTTTTACTATTGGATCGTTTACGGATTGACTTAAAAGCTGGGGTACTTGGTATCTCAATCAGATTAGTAGAAGCCGAGCAATCGATAAAACATTTTTGACGGCTGAAGGACTTTTGATTAAATGTTAGTATATTGGTATTTTAGATCCTAAAATAGTACATAATTATAGTACTTTTAACCTAAAAATGACCACGCGTAAGAAGCCTTGCATGGGCACAGCTAGTAAAACAATAAAACTACACGAACGTTTACAAAGTTATAGTGCTATTCAAACCTTGCAGTTGCGCAATTTATATAAACAGAAAGTAAAATACAACAAGCAACAATATAAAACGAACGATCATCCATATCCATAACCACCAATCCACTATGTTTTAGTGAGATGTAAGCAATGCCGTGTTTATTAGTGTATTTTCAAATTTGCGACAGTAATGCCACCGAAAACAACATTTTAGATTTTTAATTCAGATGAAGCCTTGTTCAAAATTACTTATTTCTGCCTGTGATAAACAGCATGAAGGAAAATAACAAAACTTAGGCTACAAAATACGGAAAGGTTAAGTCATCTTCATGGAATCTCTCAGAGGAAAATGTTGTTTTCTGGGCTCCTAACACACACGGATGAGAAGCGAGGCTCCAAGTCAGCTGTGGATCTCACTCACGTTAATCACACTTAACGGTTCAGGGCGAAACTTTGGGTCGTTCAAAGCCAGTCTCAGCGCATCAAGCTGGAGTTTCGATTTTTGGTAGAATTTGAAAGAGTACTTAATCTGCATCAAAGCAAAATAAGAATTACTATTTAAGTAATCAAGTTCAACTTACATTCAAAGCTGGTAATGGTATTTTCTGCGAATTTGGAACGCTCTCGGTTTTTCTGCTACTGTCTTCGTCTTTCAATAGTGGACATAGCGTGTCGAAACTGTATTTGATCTAGATGTATCACATTAATTATAAATAACTACCAAAGTTTTTCAGTAAATACATGGTAAAGTAAAATTTAAGCATCTACCTTAAGCATTGTGGTAAAGGTTAATATGTACATGGAAATTTTAAGATTGAACTCTAGGCTGAACTGAGATAAGCGACAAAACCTTTTATGAAATAATACAAAACTCACATAGAAGCTTTTAGAATCTTTCTTGCAGTTAGCTTTGGTGATGCATTTGTCCTGGACCGCTTCAAACACTCTAGGCATATATGCGATGAGAGCCAGGGTGACGCAAGGATGCCGATCTGAACGTAAAGCCATCACTTCTTTGGCCCTGAAGGTGAAACATTTATATTAAATAAGGCTTTTTTAAGATATTTGGAACGTTTTCTATTTCAAATATTTATTGAGAAGTTTTCTAAATAGTCATTTCTTTAATGAGGCAACTAATTTGGTGCATCGAAAACATTAGAAATCCTTAAAGCAAGCAAACTCGTAAAACCTACACAGAAATCTGAGAGCATTGTATTTGTCCTTCAGCCGTTAAATTTAACGGCTGAAGGAATTTTGTTTAAATGTTGGTAGGTATATTGGTATTTTAGGTCTTGGAATAGTAATAAAGTTCTTTTAACTTAGAGAAATGGCCACGCGTGCGAGGCCGCGGGTACAACTAGTACTAAACTATGACTGTGCCAAGGTTGCATCAAAATCCGTCCAGTAGTTTCAGCGTCATAAGTATTCGTTGAAATAACTTTCAACCCCTATCCTGAAAACTTTTACTTTTGATAAAACTTTAATTTTTCGGGATGATACTTTTCATCCCGAAAAGTATCCTATGTCCTACTTCGTAGTATAAACTCAAATCATGCCAATTTTCATTTGAATTCATTCAGTAGTTCCGGTGTGATGCGCGTCCAGGACACAGACAAACAGACAACACAAAAAAAAAACAATTTTGGCTTCAGTACGAATACAGAAATGCCTACAAAAAAAATTACACAATATCTTCAATGTACAGAATTTGGACCCCTATCCCTTTATTTTTTCGGGATAAAAAGTATCCTCAATTTTCACCCATCATTATAAACTATGACTGTGCCAAGTTACATCAAAATCCGTCCAGTAGTTTTAGAGTGGTAAGTGTTTTTTTAAATAACTCTCAACCCCTATCCTGCGGGAACCGTTTCATTTTTCGGGATGAAAGTATCCTATGTCCTAGTCCTACCTCGTAGTATGAACTCAAATCATACCAAGTTTCATTTAAATTCATTCAGTACTTTCAGCGTGATGCCTAGCCAAGATACAGACAGACATACAGACAGACAGACAAAAATGAAATAAATTACAGTTTTGGATTCAGTATGGAATACAGAACAGCCTCCAAAAAATATTTACAAAATATCTTCAATGTACAGAATTGGTCCTGTTAGTTTTATTATAAGTATAAATAATTTACAATCTTTTCACCTTTGCTCATGAGTGACCATAGCGAGAGCAGCTTCGGGGAACTTGTAGTAGATAGCGTAGTCAATAGCGCTCATGTCCAAGTTATTGTAAATGAGACGACACTCCATGGAGAGTAGTAAAGCTATGGAGTTTGGCTTGTTTTCCATTGTAGCAAGGTGTAGAGGTGTGTTCTGGAATATGTGTATGTAATATAAAAGAAAAATAGATAAAAACATAACAATAGGCATACCACTAACTCAGGTATCGCCCGCGATGCTACAGGTGTGCGGGGAAAGACGATACAGGGGATCATGCGAAGAGCGGCCGGCAGACGTAATATTGCATAAGCTCAGTTCCACAAAGTACTTTGTACTCAGTTTGCTGGCCGCAAGGATAGAGGAAACACCATATTGGCAGGTTGCTTTCGCTCAGTAAGAAATCCACACGAGATTACAATCCCGAGAGTAAATCTTTATTCTGACACAAATTTGGTACTCAAAACATGCAAATGGAATTTAAAGTATATAAGTATATTAATAATTAAATATAATACTGGACCTGATTCACCCGAATATCAACAAAATATTAATTTAAACAAAACCTTAGCAGAATTTACAAGACTATCTGTAACGACTGTTAGTAGAATTATACGGTTAGGGTAGGTATTGGAAGATGATGAACGTTTCAAGTCACCAAAAAAACCTCAACAGTTTCGATAAAAAATATGTTTACCCAGTATTACAGTTTTCAAATAATACCAACTCTGAAAACTTTTAATGCTGTTTTCAGAGAACAAAATGTAACTGCGGTAAATAATATTTAAGGCTATTGTTACATGATCTAGGTCTTCAATTAAGGCATGCCAATCTAATTATATTTTGACAACAACGTCACAATATATCTTCAGAACTGTCCGCATATATTTTTACCTGCGTACAATGCAATGTGAGCCCGCCCTGTAGCGTCGAGGGCGATATCTTTTATATCTATAAAACGGTACCGTGACACACTAATCGAAACCAGTGGTGAAATTTGGTGGAAAAATTACTTAAGTTAACATTGGATTTTTTAAAATTTTATCCTTACTTTTGTACAATCTTTGCGAGGCAAAGTTTGCACGTGCGGGCAAAGCCACGGGGTGTAGTTAGTCTGAGATAAGACATCTGGTAAGTACATAATTCTTCCTAACCATTAAAAGCTTTTGACAATGATTCACATGAGACCTTGCTTCTAAGGTTGTTGCACTTTTCATATTAGAAGCATTAGTTAATGGTCCTTGTAGTTACGAACAAAATGAAAACCCATTCAAAAATATTACGGAAATCTATAGAAACTCTGTAGAAAATGTCGGATCCAAAATTAAGAAATTAAATCAGAAATGATTTCCACGGTGGCAGTAGTACATAAAAATTGTAATAAGTAACTAATTATACAAATATCTGCTGCCGCGTATTATAGAGTAAAACTACATTCTACCACATCTTATTTCAACAAATCAGGATGCTCAAAAAATTTCAAGGCTCACCCCATCTTTATCGACCTGATCTAACAGATGCGAGTGAACCGAATGAAGCAGTTCAATCGTCTGTGTGTAGCCACTCATGGCCGCCAGATGCAGGGGATTGCGACCGTTGTGATCTCTGTGCAGCAGGGCTCCTCGATTCAGCAAGAGTTGAACGACACGGGTGTGGCCCTCACGGGATGCGATGTGCAACGGAGTGAGACCTTCTCCGTCACTTTCATTGATTATGAACGTGCCCTTGTCAGAGTCGAGAAGTTGACATGCCGTGTGGAATCGACCATATCTGCAATTTTTCATTATTCAGTTCAGTTAAGCTACGTGCGAAGTGCATGAAGGGGAATTCGATATGAATGAGTCAAATTATTATAGGACAAAACATTGAAATGATGCAGAAGCCCTTTACTGTGACCACTATCGTTCGACCACATTAACTATAATAAGTACTTGGTATTCGAGTATATATAAATTCCTTTAGCCTAGGACTCTTTCAGAATCTCAGTATAAGATCGATTGCATATCCGGAAGCTCAGAAGCAGGAAACGAAACCGCGTCGCCGATCGTTTCTCAGTTCCGTCTTTTGTGGAATAGGTAAATTTAGAAAGTAATCCAGATGGCTATAGAATGAATAATAGATGGAGCTTTTCAAATTTTGGCAAAGCATCCGTTTCTGGATTTGTATTCTAAAGCCTGTATAATGCTTGAAGGTCATGAACACAATCATTTTCAACACAAATTGACACAACACTGTTATTTTTTCATCCAAGTTCAACGAAAATGATAATAATTTTGTAGGAAACATCAAATTATGAAGGGTGGTAAGGCAGGATCCTATAATTAGGAAACAATAAAAAAATACACATTTCCTTGAAAAAACAAGATAGTTTTATTAGATTACCTGGCAGCAAAATGCAGTGGGCTCTCATTGTTATTGTTTTTCAGATTGATGCAAGCGCCTAGGCGGATGAGGTTTTCCAACGACCTGATGTGGCCCTCACGGCTTGCGTAGTGCAGCGGAGAGCAGCCAGTATTGTCTTTTTCATTTAGAAGCTGCGCTAGACTCAATTCACAACGATCCTGGAATTAAATGAACACCCAATGCTATAGCCCAATCCACAGGTGCATTACAGTGAAACTGTCAGAAAAGACAAAACAAACCACCATGACTGGGATCATTTTCAACAAAAATAATAATAGCCGGAGACTTCAATGGTCACCATTCCGATTGGTTGACCACAACAGATCCTAGATTATTAATTCAGTGCTAGACAATAATGAAACGACTTATATATAACGACAATAATGATCACTTTAACGAAACGACGAGATGGTATAAAAATTAGGATTATAAATTATTGCTTTTATAGAGCAGCCGCCACAATTACGCCAATGTAACATCACATACAAAAATTGACAAACAATGAAAATATTTAATGTCAACTTGGAAACAACAGAAAAACTGTATAAAAGTAATTTAAACCAATTTTTAGTTAAGTTATCTGTGCTGCGTACCCGAGACTCGCATTGTATTTGAATCACACGTATTTTATGGTTGATATAACTTGAAAGTGACCCAAGTCTATGTTTGCTTCATAAAATATATGAAAATGTATACTTTTATAACACGCACACCTACCTCTCGCCTCGGAGGACCTCGTAAGATAAAATAGCACAAAGTAAAATCCGTTGTAAAATTTCAAGCCACAACTAAACTCAGGTATGATTTCATTTGAAGTAGCGGCTAAAGTAAAATGAAAGTCCCGCATACACTTTATTCACCTCCAACTTTTTATTTTACGTAATGATACCTAGCACATACGTCATTGCAAAATGACTGGCTTACGTCATGATGTCAGTTTATAACCACTCAATTTGTCCTGCAACTTTTAGTTGTAACTTTTTTATTTTTTGGGCCGGCTTGTCATCTCCATGAAAATTATTGCGGACTATGGATAAATTTCTGATTTTTTCGCAGTGAATTGACCTAAGAGAATGTTTACTCCACGGATAATTAGTACTCGGCCCACATTATAATACTTGCTTGCTTGATTATCGTATGAGGTAGTGCTGTCCTGTTGTGTCAGCTGTGTTGCCAATGAAATATGTGAAACCTCACTATAATAGTAGGAGCCGTCAATACCACCAGAAACGTTTTCAACGTGCAATATGAAACCACTAGAACAACCACATAGTTATAATTTCGTGTCAAAACATGTTTTTATTTAATTTAAAGAAAAATTACGTTAGGAAAACATAATAAAATGTTTTGTAAGTTGTATAGACGACATGAAAACGAAAAAGTTTAAGTACTTACAACATTTTTATTGGGTAATTGAAATAAGATCATATTTATATCGAAACAGTATTATTTACCTTGTGTTAAATAGGTACCTATGCACAATAGCAATTCAGAATACTAATCAAAAGATGACATACCTATCGTAGTATCATCGAGCATAAGTAGTCAGCTTTTGAGAAAGGCATCTTGAAGCCACGATTCGAGAAACTTTTGCGTGTACTGAGGTTTCGGTATAAGTAATAATTTCCAGATCATATTGGCGAATTATGAAATTAAAATGTTTTTGACAATCGGAGAACGAAACTGCAGTTCATAGGCAAACCAACTAAACCAGAACAAAATAAAGTTTCATCAACTATCGTCGATTGCTCTGATCTGATTGAGTGATCCCTTTCTTAACATATATCTACCTTAAGCTGCGTCTGTGTTCACAGGGAATCTTCTTGAATAGTCAATAGTGTGCAATATTTTTATTAGGAAATATTAATAACAGGTGCTTCCGAACTACCAGCTTTAAAGTACTAAGGTGGCAACACTGGGTGTCAGAGTTTGTCAGGCCGCTCGAAGGCCTCCGACGTGCCTCAACAACTGCTATTTCTCAATGACATCCGGGACCGATAGTTTAACGTGCCTTCCGAAGCGTGGATCTGTGGGGAACCGTATAAAACTTAGAAAATACATTGGAGCTGAGCCTATGACCCTACCGGGTCATATCATTGGATTCTAATTCAGACAAGTATACCGCCATGCTACCGTTGCTTTATAATCCACAGCAATATATAAAAGCTAAACGTTGTCTGTTTGTTTGGGGAGCTTACTCGACAAAACGGCTGCTCCAATTTTAATGAAACTTTGTAAATAGGTACTGTAAATATAGGAACCAACATGGGATACTTTTTATCCCGGAAAAGGGTAAGATGCCTCGGGAAAATGACGATTATTCGCTGTAAGGAACGGAATAACATGAACGGTTGCCATGGAAACAAAATAATAACAAGTCTGTCAAAAAGCATCACGAGCTCTGGTGCTATAATTTCGCATTGGTTTTTAATATCCTGGATGATCATAAATTATGATCCTTTTTTTCTCGATAAACTGTAGTCCGCATGGCGAAAGCTAGTATTTAGTATGTTTGAATCGATCAGAACTTTATCAAATGATATTTCAGTCATTAGACTAACAGTTGAGGGAATATCTAGTAATTACTACTTCCAGATGGTCTCTGAGGGCCAAGTCAGAGGCAATAAAACTTTCGTTAACTTCGTTGGTAAACACGGCTCCCAACACCCGACTTCCAACTTTAGAGGCAAGCCAAACACACTAACCAACTGGTTTGTTAGGCACTTTCAACACTGAAAATTGAGTTAGCTGAGACGTTTGCTCGTCAAATCTATTATATGTCAACGAAGTTTGAAAATATATGACCGATTGACCGAAGAGTTTTTGCACTAGAAAAATAAGGAATATTTTACGCAACGTTAGGCAATGGTACGACTGATATGAAAATATTACAGTTGAGAGAATTTATACAAAGCAGTATTACTAGCTGTTTTAACGGTTTTCTGAAAATCAACTTGCGGTTAGGAGATCTCACGCCAAAAAAGTAATCTTACCTTACAGCTAGCAGCGAAATCTTCAAGGCGACCTCCGTTCATAACTACAAGGTGAAGAACGTTCCTTGAATTGATATCTTTAAGCTGGATATCGGCTCCGAGACGAATCTAAAATAACCGACACAAATATTTGATTAAGAGCCAGGTAAGTCAAAGTAAAGTTTACATGTATGGTAAAGATTTTGAGCAATATTTTGACGTACTAAAGTATGAACAGTCCTCCATCCCGCTCTCGATGCAGCTAGTAACAAAGGCGACCTTCTTTCTTTGTCCAAAGGATTCACATCAGAACCTTCAGCTATCAGGTAGTTGACGATATCCGGGTGATCGAACATGGCTGCACAATGGATCGGAGTCATTTTCTGGACATCGCACGATGTAAGACAGGCCAGTTTTTCCTTCGGTTGCATCGTGAACATCAGCTTAACTATTTCAAGGGCTCCCTGTCAGTTAAAACCAACCAAAGTTACTAGTTTTAAATATATAACAATTTATTTCAAAGTACTATTTGTTAAAATCTAACCTGAGCACATGCTAAATGAACAGGCGTTGACAGATCATGTTGCTGAGTTGATATTTTAGCTCCTGATTTCAGACATAATTCTACAGCCTTTATGTCCCCTCCGTGGACAGCTGAATGCAAGGGCACATTACCCTCGTTATCATACAGAGATATCATGGATTCGCGAGTACAGCCCTTGGATTCTCCCCACTGAAGAAACTCTTCCATGGTGCGAGAAGATGCGTTTTTGGCTGCCTCATGGATTGGGTAGTACCCGTTATTACAAGGGCGTTTCCACTCAGCTTCTAGTTCTGTTATCTGAATAGCATCAAAAGTAAAAATATGTATTTACAGTACAATACTGTTGAGAAAGTAAACTAAGAGAGTGATTGATTTAATTTTACCAGAACTCTAGCGCACTTGTCATGGTCATGGATGGCAGCGAAATGGAGAGCAGTACGTCCGTGCTCGCCTCCCAAGTCGACGTTGAACTGACTTTTATACTTCGCGAATACTTGGAGAACTGACACCTATAAGCACAACTTTAATTAAAACGCGAAAATGTCTATATAATAAACACTTACAAAAAAATACCACTATGACAATCTCTCATACCCTGACGAAAGTTGAAATTATTTAACGAAATGCCTCCGTCCACTTGGCTCCCCTAACATGGATCCCCTGGGGTATTCATTTGGATTATTTGTCCACACGGTTCGTCTGGGGGATTCATATGGATTAATAGTTTAAAAAAGTGCTTGGCTAAAAAAAATTCAATGTTTTCCCAGGATCGTGCACGAGTTAACTCATGTCGCCAAGGAACTGTCCTATTTCGCTATCTGTCTGACTCTGTGACATACTCGTACTCTACCCCGTTAGACCGCAAGGTCTATCTTGCGGGTTAAATTAATACCTACCTTATTTAATTCTGTCGCGGCATGTATTGGTGCTTGTGATTTCTCATTCAATACACCCGTGTCTACGTGTCTGAAACAATAATTTTAATTCATTATTATTATTAACACTAAATTGATATTATTATTAACATAGGCGTAGATAATCGCCCAGCAGACATGAAATGATAGTTCTGATTTCTATGCATGACTGTTCTGACTGCACCGACAATTTTAGATGTGTATGGTAGCGGTTTAGGTAGTTACCATTGAACAAAAGCGAACGTGGCAATCATGCAGCCCTTCGGCCGTTTACGAAACCTATAAGTTACGAGCGAGTAAGATAATTGATAGAAAAAAAAACGAATATGTATAATTTACTGATAATTATTAAAAAGCATGTAAAGTTAAATACAGTCCAGTCAATCCATTTAAGAAATAACTAGCTTAAAAGCTAAAAAAACACGCCTGTCCTGCCAAAAAATAATGTATGCCAATAAATTATATACTGGTGGAATGTACTTAACAAGGCCTTTAATTTATTTATTTATTGAAGATCAACAGCACTATTATTAGGTACATTAAACGTATAAAGGTATAGTATTAAACAGAAAATTAAAGGTGTCCTTATATATAAATAAATTTAAGCTCCTACATTATTGCAACGAAACTATTTCGATTTAGTTTTGAATTCAAAAACCAAAAATCAATACACACTAAAAACTAATTTTGTTTCACAAAATTGTATGGAAGGGGGTAAGGGTGTGTGTGTTAGTGTGTGTGTGCGTGTGTGTGAGAGAGAGAGAGAGAGAGAGAGAGAGAGAGAGGAAGTGAGGGTGTACGTGGGTGTGTATTATGACAGATAATAAAACAATATAAAACAGGTACCCAATAGCCATCATTACTACGAGTATAATGTGCGTAGGATTAATTTGTTAACACACATTTATAGCAAAGTTGAATTTTGATAAGTTTTATGTCATACTTCTAGTACTTTTCACTCATAAACCATTTTGGACATATTGAAGATACAGTTACAGTTACAGTTTACAGCTACTGTTTATATCGTTTTATTATGACAGATAATAAAACAATATAAAACAGGTACCCAATAGCCATCATTACTACGAGTATAATGTGCGTAGGATTAATTTGTTAACACACATTTATAGCAAAGTTGAATTTTGATAAGTTTTCTGTCATACTTCTAGTACTTTTCGCTCATAAACCATTTTGGACATATTGAAGATACAGTTACAGTTACAGTTTACAGTTACTATTTTATATTGTTTTATTATGACAGATAATAAAACAATATAAAACAGGTACCCAATAGCCATCATTACTACGAGCATAATGTGCGTAGGATTAATTTGTTAACACACATTTACAGCAAAGTTGAATTTTGATAAGTTTTCTGTCATAGTTCTAGTACTTTTCGCTTATAAACCATTTTGGACATATTGAAGATACAGTTACAGTTACAGTTTACAGTTACTATTTTATATTGTTTTATTATGACAGATAATAAAACAATATAAAACAGGTACCCAATAGCCATCATTACTACGAGCATAATGTGCGTAGGATTAATTTGTTAACACACATTTACAGCAAAGTTGAATTTTGATAAGTTTTCTGTCATAGTTCTAGTACTTTTCGCTTATAAACCATTTTGGACATATTGAAGATACAGTTGCAGTTACAGTTTACAGTTACTGTTTTATATTGTTTTATTATGACAGATAATAAAACAATATAAAACAGGTACCCAATAGCCATCATTACTACGAGTATAATGTGCGTAGGATTAATTTGTTAACACACATTTATAGCAAAGTTGAATTTTGATAAGTTTTCTGTCATACTTCTAGTACTTTTCGCTCATAAACCATTTTGGACATATTGAAGATACAGTTACAGTTACAGTTTACAGTTACTGTTTTATATTGTTTTATTATGACAGATAATAAAACAATATAAAACAGGTACCCAATAGCCATCATTACTACGAGTATAATGTGCGTAGGATTAATTTGTTAACACACATTTATAGCAAAGTTGAATTTTGATAAGTTTTCTGTCATACTTTTAGTACTTTTCGCTCATAAACCATTTTGGACATATTGAAGATACAGTTACAGTTACAGTTTACAGTTTTGGTAGTACGTGATAAAGGTGCGTTACTTGCATAAGTACTTAGCAGTATGGGTAAGCATACGTAACATACTTAGCAGTTTGATACCCATATTGTAAAATTCGCAGAAGATTTATTTTTTTCAATTTGGCTATGTTCATGAACATTGAACATGGACAAATAGTTTTTTTCAAAAAAAAATTATCTAATTATTCTAATTTAAGGGTTCTAACACCATACGTCTAAATCTGTTTCGGCATTTAAATGTTATGATGGAATAAAGAAACTCTCATACAAACATACATGAATCCTAAAAACATTAAATTCATTTTTTGGGCAGTTGTGTAAGAATGATAAACACCGAAAAGAAATTTACATTAAAATGACAAATTTATACAAGAATTGCAATTAAAGCTGGTAAATGGAGAAATAAATAATTTAATTAAAAATCATTTAAAAAAGCATTTATGCAGTAGGCATGTCATGGTGAAACTTAGGACGGACTATCACAATTAAATGCCTGTACAACATTTCGTGTCGGTGCTGTTAACCGTTCAGGAGTTCCCTAGTCAAGACCCAACCCTCAGTGCAGCAAGCATGTCACGGTAAAAAGTAAAATTGGCTGTCATTATAAAATGCGTACACTAAATTTCCAGTTTTTTTTCTTTTCTTTTTTTAAGATTTGACCTACACAAACATACATATATTGCAAATTAAGTAAAAGCTTTTAAAATCGGTATTTTTTTTTGCACTTAATCAAGTAAGTATAACTAATAAAAAATTAAAAAAAGTGTATAAAGAACCTGTATTTTATTTAACCCACTGAGGACAGAGTCCAATAGGATTCTCATTTGATGATGATGTAGTAGTATTTTTCAACAATATTTACAACTTCTATCCAACATTTTTGAAATGTTTCTGTCAGTATCTCCGGCAACATTTCACGTATTTATTTCCGTCGGTACACACGAGCCAACCTCGAGCACTTTATTTTCTGTAACGGCTTAATGGTATTAAAATTTAAAAATAATTTTAAAACTTAACAACCCCATTTAATAAAACAAAATAGTCACGGACTAGTTAATAAAAAACGGGAATATCCTACGCTTTATAATTGTAGATGCGTCTATTACAATCAAAGAATTTTAAAATGTACACTGCAGTAAGCACGCGGGTGCCTTTAAAACATTCATCATCATCATCATCATTTCAGCCTTTAGCAGTTCACTGCTTAACATAGGCCTCCCCCAAAGAGCGCCACGACGAGCGATCTTGTGCCACTTCCATCCACCGACTTCCTGCGATGGCCCTGCTATAGTGTCGTCCGTCCATCGTAAGGGGGGTCTCCCTACACTTTGCTTGCTTGTTCGTGGTCGCCATTCGAGAACCTTTATTCCCCAGCGATTGCCGGCTCTTCAAACTATTGCCTGCCCATTGCCACTTCAACTTGCAAATTCTGACAGCTATGTCGATAACCTTGGTTCTTCTGCGGATTTCCTCGTTACGGATCTTATCACGTAGTGAAACTCCGAGCATAGCTCTCTCGATTGCACGCTGCGTAACTCTGCGCTTTTATATGAGACCAATAGTTAGCGACCACGTCTCAGTGCCGTATGTCATCACTGGCAAAACGCACTGATTATAAACTTTCGTTTTGAAGTTCTGTGGTATCTGCGACGAGAAGATATGGCGTAATTTCCCTTGCCCATCCGAGTTGGATTTCGTAAACATTTAAATACATAAATTTACTATTTATAAACAGGCGCGATTAGAATTTGGACGCAGACCAGAATTTGTGCCCCGCGAAATATCGCGGGCACAAATTCTGCTCGCGTACAAACAGATTCAAACTTACTAATAGTATTAGTAAGTTTGAAGCTTTTTACGTGGTCCCAAAAATCTGGTTTAACCGAGGTGGTTGTTGACTATATTCGACGGAAATTTGTTCAACAGTTTAAAAAAGGCTTCAGCTCTTTTGTCGAGGATGTTTGATCCTTTAATTGTACGTTTTGTTGTCATTATGAGGGTTTTATAATTATTTGTAGTTGAGTTATTGCTAAACCAAAAGGAAAAATGCTTAATAGGAATCGGCAGGTAGTGCACATACTTTTAATGTCAGTTTATATAATTCTTCAGTTGAGCACAGTTACGCAGAATTAAAAGTATGTGCACTACCTACCGATTAATAATAAGCATTTTTCCTTGTGCAAACTGATGAGTTCTGTAAACTACCCTATTAGATTAACAGGCAAGTTGAAGGTTTTTTCATGAAATTGAATCGAACCGAATAAGGAAACTGACGAGTTAACAAAACTGGTGAAATAAGTAAACTGACCAGTGATCACCCGACTCCAGTATATGTCATGAGAGTGACTTGAATAATAAAGTCACATTCATGTCATGAAGTAAAACTGCACCGGGGTTGGCTTTAGAATCGAGGGGCAGGAGAGCAGGGGCTACCCCCTGGTACCCCTCCCCCTGCTGAGACGCTTAGTTTCTGAGATAGGGTTGGTTATAGTTGTCAGTAGTAGATATGAGTTTATGTTAGTAGTTTAGGAGATATTTTAGTTTTAAGTTTATTTAAAAACGGCTTTTTGGTATCAGGGGGCAGTACCAGAGGGCAGTTCCCCCCCCCCCCCCCCCCCCCCCACCCACCACTTCCCTCAGATCCTGCCCCTCGATTCTATATAAATTCCCCTGCACCGTATCAGTATAATTGAACAGTTAGTAACATTAATGTTGGTGTAGTACAAGCGAAAAAAGAAATAGCTTCTAAAATAACCAAAAGCAACATCGAGTTATTTCTCCGGTTGCATTTTTTTTATATTTTATTTTATACTTTTATATATTGGTGTGGATACTTTCACAATGAGAAAGTATCCACACCAATATATAAAAGTGAGACGTTGCCTGTTTGTTGGTTTGGGAAGTTTAAACGCAATAACGGTTGGATGGATTTGATGAAATTTGGGATGGAGATAGTTCATTATCCTGTCATAAAATATAGGATACTTTTCATCATCATCATCATCATCATCATCATACTTCACTCTCAAACGGCTGAACGAATTTTGATGCAATTTGTAATGGAGATAGCTATACCCTGAAATAACACATAGGATACTTTTCATCATCATCGTCATCATCATCATACTTCACTCTCAAACGGCTGCACAGATTTTGATGGAATTTGGAATGGAGATAGTTTATACCCTGGAATAATACATAGGATACTTTTCATCATCATCATCATTATCATACTTCACTCTCAAACGGCTAAACGCATTTTGATGAAATAGCTTATTGTAGTGGAGATAGCTTATACCCTGGAATAACACATAGGATACTTTTCATTATGATCATCATATCTTACGCGGGTGAAACCGCGGAGCGCAGCTAGTTAACTATAAGTTCAAGTCTAAGCAAGCAAAAATACTATTAATATTCAAAGTTTAAATTAAAACTAAAAGAGCATTATTACTCACTGTTGTAATAGAAACTCGATGGCATCTAATGCTTCATTTTCCACTGCAATGTGAAGCGGAGTGTTTCCAGAATTATCACAAGCGTTCAGATCTGCAAAGTAAGGATACAATTATTTACATCACCACTTTTTACAATAAAGCAAACAGCCTAGCCTCCGTACTGATGTTCTGAGCAAACTGCATTCGTGTTCTCGGCTTTTCGCACATCCCGGCTAGATAGCAGTAAGCGTAGGTGCCATCGATGTAGGAATTTGTTTCCTACATCGATGGTAGGTGCATTCGTATTTTGTTTTATTCTTGTGATCTTACCTCCACCGTAGTTATTGATGAACTGCAGTATGTTAGTATTGTTTCGTGCAGCCGCCTGGTGCGCAGCAGTGCGACCTCTCGCGTCTCGCACTGTTAGGCGAGATGGTTCGCTTAAGTACAAGCGCATAAAATCCTCGACGTTGCCACTCTCAGCGGCCTGCGATAAACATAATAAAATTGAAATTTTAAAAGGAGACATGATATCATATAAAAATGCTCTTCTAAGAGTATCTCGTGGCTAAATGGGACATTTATTTTTACCTGTTCATTGACAGTGTAATTATAGTGTCAACCAAGTCGTTCGACTAAACTGCATTATCGTAAATTCTTCCATTACCTTTTATCAGGCTCTATTAGTATAGACATAAAAACTATTTTTATATATTATGACATATATATTTTTGCCGGAAGATTGTGTAGCTGTTTTTAAATAATATAATTATTACGAATAAAATGTATTCGTTTTATGCTCTATGTCTGTTTGCACATTACATGTACTTTTGTCTTTACAGTGGAGTAACGAGGAGTAAACGGTCGAATACCGACGCTCGACGGCTAATCGAGTACGGCGTGACGTAAGTCGTAACTCGTAACGTAATCTATTTTCCTCTATGCGTTATTCGAAATTCAAAAATAAACAATAGAAGCCTGCAGCTGTATAGCAGCATAACTATTACGGAAGTCCGGGTGCTATTTGAAGTCAAACGATTGCTATGAGATTTTCATTATATATTTTCTTAAACGGTAAGAACTATCGATTGAAGAGGCATTACTATACGGCAAGACAAGTTGCTTGATTCTCAAACAAACAAAAGTAATCTCAATAAACTAACTAATTTTGATTGCAATTCTAGATTATAAGTAAGCTAACATACAGGTAGGTACTGCAGTGCTATTACGCAGTGTTGATCATATCGGTTTCAAGCCGTCAAATTCATTAGTGCCTTGCAATAGAGTCGAAATTGCTATGAAAAAAGTGACAATCTTATTAAAGCCAAGTTCTGTAGTCGGGCCCTTGAAGTCTGTGCGACCAGTTACAATCAGATTTTTAGTATAACGTGCATGCAAAATTGCACTTAAGAGGGCCTTTTCCGGTCCGTCTATCGTCAACGCGAGCATGGTCGATAAGCATGTTGATTCATCCAGTGCAATGTTTGAATAAATAATAGTTTAAAAAAACTAAAAAACACGCTTTATATAGAAAACCAAACTAAAAAATAGAAAATAAACTTTAATAGTGTAAATAAGAAAAAAATGACTTATTTCAAAAAAATCGTGGGGTGTATGGGTCAATAGTTATAAATATTTCATTGACAGATATGAGAAGAAGGATTATCATTTCGATAATATCTTAAAAAGCACCCCACGCTTTTTTTTTAAATAAAACATTTTTTTCTTATTTACACTATTACAATTTATTTTCTATTTTTTTAGTTTGGTTTTCTATGTAAGCGTGTTTTTTAGTTTTTTTAAACTATTATTTATTTTCTACTTTTTAGTTTGGTTTATTTATAACAGCGTTTTTTTTTTCGAATTATTGCATTGTCATCGGTCTTTGAAAATTTGAATGAAATCTGACCCTTTAAAGTGGGTCAAAATAGCGTCCAAAAGAGTCGGTTACAAACATACAAACATACAAGTGAAGCTAATATAAAGCGTATAAAAAGAGACAAAGCGAAAAGAGAGAGATAACGTCTGAACGCTCGGTTGGCATTAGGAAATTTCCGCATTATAACAATAATAACAACATTGAACGAAAAATGTTGTGCGGAAATTTCATAAAACTTGTTCCAAGAAATACACGTTTTTGAGTAATCTTTATAAGTTTGTGAAATAAATGTTTTGAAGTGAAACTTCTTACGTGACTTCGAACAAGGTTGCGGTAAACGTTTAACGCTACCATGGAGGCCTTCCTATTTTCATTTCCACATTACGAAGTTTCACTTCTTCCGCGCGGAAGGACTCCACGATCGTTTTTGTTTAGAATCTCCATTACATGTGCGAACTCTTATCTGCATTTAGTTTAATACTGTTGGTTTGAAACCACTCTTGCAATTATGCAATAATTTCCGTTTTCTGCAAATAGAGTTACAAGAGCCAAATCAGGCAGACAGTATGCGAGATCGTTTACGTAAATCAAAAACAACAGTGGCCCCAGTATGAATCCTTGGGAAACTCCTATAGTACTGGTTTCATTGTCAGAATAAGTGTTGTTGACTTTGACTACTTGCTCCATATCTCCAAGATACGACTTCATCACTTTTAACTCCTTATTTCCAAATACGTAGTAAGTAAGTTTAATTAGCAGAAAATCGCTTTTGACTGTTTACGTCACGTTATCCAAAGATAGGTCACAGAATATGCTAGAGCATTTCTTTGATTCACCCATAGATCGCAATACAAAATCTATCACTATTTTACGAATAGACATTACAGTCGATCTTCCTTTTCGTAACCTAAATTGTGTGTCTGTAAATAATTGATTAGATTCAAAATGTTCAATTATTCTAATTTAGAGAGCCGTTTCTAAAATTTATAAAACACTGTTATTGGGTCTACACAGGCCTACAATTACCTACTTATATCGATCTCTTTTCTTAAGCAATGGCACTAATTTTTCCTGTCTTTATCACTTTAGGAAAAATCCCTTGACGCAACCATTAATGGAAAACCCGTAAAATCATTGAGAATAAGTGGGTATTTTTTAATATTCTTTCTTTTACTAGGCGACTTCACAAAAGGAGACGGTTATATGTTCTATTGTATGTGTTTTTTATATAAGTCGGTCGATTTCTCCGTCAATTGCCGACCGATTTTTAAATATTTTTTTTTGTCTGGATATACTCTCCAGGATGTCCCATATACATTGTATCAAAATTGGTTCCGCTGGTTTTCGAGAGTAAATAGTTTTTTGAGTAAATCCATTAGTTTTTGTTTTTATATTGCCTTGATTTTGTGTTTATCTCAAAGATTTCTTAACCGATTTAGATGGTTGCTTTTTACTCAAAAGGGTAAATTTTCTGTGAAGTCCCATATAAACTTCATCAAAGTTGGTTCAGTAGTTTTATTAGAAAATTTATTTGTTTTATAGTTTATGTTCTCTAATATCTTGGGATTTCTGAACCGAATTATATGATTGTTTTTACTTGAGTAAGAAGACCTCTAGTGTGGTACTGTATAAATTTCATCAAAATTGGTTTATTAGCTTTAAACAAGCTTTAATTTAATTCACTGTGTTATTATGTTGGGGACTGAATTGCGAGTCAATTTGAACAATTTAAGGACGTCCAAAGATGCTGAAGTTTTGCACATGGGTGTAGTTCTGATGACAATTAAAAAACTACAGTAGTAGTAGTAGTCAAAGGAACTACACAATAGGATGATGGAATCCCTTCGAGTTTGGGCTCATTTGGTTTGTCTTGATGAGATCTCTGGTTTTATGTGGTATCCAGGGTCTGATGATGGAACCGGAAGATAGTCACAGGAACTCAACGACAAAATGATGGAACCCCTTCGATTATGGGCTCATTTGGTTTGTTTTGATGAGCTCTCTGGTGTTATGTAGTATCCAGGGTCTGATGATGGAGCCGGAAGGTAGTAACAGGAACTCAACAACACAATGATGGAACCCTTTCGAGTTTGGGCTCATTTGGTTTGTCTTGGTGAGTTCTCTGGTTTTATATGGTATCAAGGGTCTGATGATGAAGCCGGAAGGTAGTCACAGGAACTCAACAACAAAATGATGGAACCCTTTCGAGTTTGGGCTCATTTGGTTTGTCTTGATGAATTCTCTGGTGTTATATGGTATCCAGGGTCTGATGATGGAGCCGGAAAATAGTCAAAGGAACTAAACAACAAAATAATAAAACTCTTTCGAGTTTTGACTCATTGGGTTTGTCTTCATAAGTTCTCTGGTCTAATGAGGTATCGAGGGTCTGATTAGCGAGATGGAGTCATAGTAACCCATTACCCATTAACCAGCCATCGAGATGCATGGTGAGGCGTTTGCCATCTCCCTTGACATATCGAAGGCATTTGATCGGGTCTGGCACGATGGCCTTTTAAACAAGCCTTCCCTCATATGGTTTACCTGTTGGCTTATGCAATTGGATAGTTGAGTTCTTGAGGGAACGAACTATTCGAGTAGTCCTAGAAGGCTGCTCGTCTGATCAAATGGCTATCAATGCCGGTGTACCTCAGAGTTCGGTTCTCTCAGTTACACTGTTTTTAATGCACATTAATGACCTTCTGAAGCCCGGTACCTTTGGATATGCAGATGACAGTACTGTAGTTGAGAGATACACTTCCAATACTCAAGCCAGCTGCGACATTGTCCTGTTTCAGAGAGAGGATAGCCTCTCTCAGATAGTAGACCGTTTGAATTTAGCCTTAGAAGCCGCTAACTATGCTAACCTGGTTAAGTTTAATGCTACTAAAACGCAGACGTGTTTGTTTTTTGCTAAAAAATGTCCTCTAAACCGATCTCCGTCTTACCAAAGTGTAACAATACCAATAGGTGACCATCTGGAGCTTTTGGGTGTCGAACTCACATCAAACCTGAATTTTGGGTCGAACATTGAATCCAAAGCCAAAGTAGCTGCAAAAAACTTGGTATTTTGTCTAAAGTTAGGTGGTACTTCACACCGGGACAGCTTTTGAATCTTTATCAAGCACAGGTCCGATCTTATATGGAGTACTGCTGCCACCTCTGGGACGGTTCTGCCAAGTATCAGCTCGAGTCTTTGGATTCAATTGAGAGACATGCTATCAGGCTCATTGGGAACGACACTCTAGTAAAGAGTAAGCTTCAAAGACTGGCGCATCGACGTGAGGTATTCTACAGATTGCGTTATGGATGTGCACAAGAACTGCACAACCTGACTTCACCTTGCCCCCCATCACTTTTCCATCACCGTACGACTAGACGATCAGCAAAGCGCCATCCTTTTATGGTTGAAATACCTCGGACAAGAACGAAGTGTTACGCTTCTTCATTTATTATAAGAACTGCAAAGGAGTGGAATGCCCTACCCTTATCAGTAATTCCGGTAAATTATAACCCAGGTGTGTTCAAGTCAAGAGCGAATAGGTATCTACTAGGCAAGCGTGCTACACCTTCGACCACATCATCGCTTTCCGTCAGGTGAGATCGTGGTCAAACGATTGCCTAGTCCGTAATAAAAAAATAAAAAAAATAATGAAACCCCTTCGAGTTTAAGCTTATTTGATTGGTCTTGATGAGTTCTAAGGTCTTAATTGGTACTAGTGGTGCCTCGTAAGAGATTGCTTTAAAAAAGGACACATACATCATTACAGAATTTACAACTTATAAATCCATTTGTTTTGGGTTTATGTTTCCTCATATCTACGAGATGAATAGGTAACATTTTTTTAAACAGTTCCATTTCATTCCATTGAAATCATAGATAATTTTCGTCAAAACTAATTCAGTTTTTATAATATGTAGGTTTATTCATCCTTGTTTTTAATTTACCAACGCTTTGAGTTTAAAGTGACAAGTGAGTGTCTACTATTTTCTTTGGCATATATTCTTTCCGATGTTTGCTTGCCACGCAAAATTAAAAAATATAATATTTTTCCAAAACATATATTATCGACTTCATATGAAAAATGATATATTGTAAACAACCACTAAAAAGAATAAAATAATTACAATTAAGCCAGAACAGTATAATTTTTTTGAAATTACCAACGTAATAATAATGCAAAAATACAACATTAGATAAGAAAGATTTTTTTAAAGGCGGTGCCAACCAACATAAGTTGACCAACAACTAATCATTCGGTAGAAAAAAGCAAATGGAAATATTTTTTATTACACTAAGAAAATATACCAAATTTTAGGTTCACTTTTCATGTGTTACTGGGGGGCTTGGGATTGTTTATGTTCAATCCAACTACTTTAGAAAAATTACATTAAGGTCGGATAATTTATCATTTAATAATTAAGCACTATGATATTTTGAACAAGTGTCGCCGTTAATGATAAAATTATCGAAACATGTTGTACTTTTCCCTTGTGTTCTTGCTGGTTCTCATAACATAACTGTACATATAAAGTCATCTTATATTTTTTTTAATAATTTATTTGTCCTATCTAGGTTAATCACATTTAAATTAAAATCCCCAGCAATATTATTTTATCTTCTGTACATCTAATGTGCAATATTTTCGTAAATATATCTTTAAATATATTGAAATCATCGGTCTATAAATACAAATTATAACATCTTTAGAGTTTTTCAACTCTATACCAGCTACTTAACAGCTAATTTCAAAACTAAGCCTTAACTTTTAACAGAAATGCCTTTGCCGCCAGTTTCATATATAGTTCTTATATAATATGTCACAAGTGTGTAGTATGTTAAAGACATAGTCGCTTGCTTTTGATTGTTTTCCCACTACTCAGTTAAAAACATAAGACGTCACAGTTAGTAGTTTTATTAGGATTATGAGTTCTAGTTCAAGATCTGTATATTTGCATGCACTATAACTATACTCAACCCTTTCTTTTCATAGATGCAATCGCTGGATAATTCTTAGGGATCCCTAGAGGTTTCTGCTTATTCTGAATAGTGCAGTATTTAATTAATCACAGTGATGATGTTTCTTTGAAATGTCTGGATGCTCTTTCAATCTCCTCTCTTAGAAAATTTCTGGTTCTGTTTCTGTTTACAGAGTTAGGTTCAATGTATTTCACGTTCTCTGATATGCTTGCTAATCTAGAAAGCTCTTTATTAGCACTTAAAATGTCGTTGTTCTCAACTTGCCAGTTCCAATTTTAAATAATACTGCCTATTATTATATTAAACTTCCTGCTCTTCTCATGTATTACATTATACATAGATTTAGTGAATGAAATTATATCCATATGGTTGCTGAGTTCACTTATTATAAAAATTATTGCTATGTCACCATCTCAAAGAGATTATGTCTGTTTTAAACTTATTTAATTTTAGTTTGTGACTTGCTCCTGGATTTAAGTAGTTTATTATGTTGCCTATGCCTGTATAATTTGCTATCATTTGGGCCAGCCCTCTTCCGATTTTGTCTGAATAAATGATAATTCTTTTCTTTTCCTTACTTTCACATTTTTTCCTAAATAAAAGTGTTTCTTCAATGTAATTTTGATTTCCATATTTTATTAATTATGTGTGTATTATATTAATTTATCATCTTATCTTCATATAAAGTAGGTACACTATTCAATAGTTATATTTTTTCGTAGGAGAGCATGTTCCTTCTGTAGTTTTACATACTGTTTATATAATTTCTTTATTCGTTTATTTTGTGTACGCATCTTTTTGACTAATTTACTATGCTTAATTTGTGGTCTGGACGTTATGGCAGGAATATTATTTTTAATTTTATGGTGTGAATTGCTTTTTTCCCCAAATTCAGATGTGGATGTGTGAACGTTCTCCATTTTAATGATTCGAGACTTTGATAGTTGACTGTGACGTGACAATACGACTCACTTGTTATATCTAAAAACTTGACATTAGCGACGTTATTTGCCGCCGCAGAAGCCATATAAAAAACAAAAAATCCGATAACAAAATATTGGATTGTTAAAATAACAGAACATCGCATTGTCGCTTTTATTGAACAAGGGCCTGGTATTTGCTAGGGTTGACAGGTCTCGATTTGCGGCCGCGGCCGGGCGGAGCGTGGGCGAGCGCAAGTTATAGTCTAGGCACGAAATACCGTACATTTTGTGGTCTAGGAGCTGTCGTATGATTTCGGTAATGAATGTTAAAATGTAGGCAGGCATTTAACAAGCTTGATATTATCTAAAGGAAAGAAGAAGTCCGCGAAAGCAGCTAAAATTTTTAAAACTAAACGCCATGTTAAAATAGTACGAAAAGAAAAAAAAATGGTACCAAGAGGACTGAAAACTTCATATTTATTTACGTTGAAGTTTCGATCAAGTTGCATTGATCGCGGTCGCGAGAAGACAAAGTCCCGTTTAAATATATAACTATGTGTTCGAATCGCGAAAGTTTAAAAGTTACAAAAAGTAATTGTTACGAATGACAATATCAAAATATATATGATACTGAGATCACAACCATTGCAATGCAATCATCATCATCATCATCATCATAAGCTTATATCTGGCCACTGCTGGATGTAAGCCTATGCTAATGCACGTCACTGAGCTCTGTCTTCGGCTCTGCTCATCCACTTTCTTCCAGCTGCTTTTCGCAGGTGGTCACTCCACCCGGCCACAGGGCGTCCTACACTACGTTTGCCTAAACGTGGTCTCCACTTGAAAACTCGTCTACCCCAATGTTTATCGGTTCCTCAGGAAATGTGAAAAGCCCACTGCCACTTTAGCTTGCTTATCCATTGAGCTATGTCGGTTACCTTGGTTCTCCGTCGGATATCTTCATTACGAATCTTGTCCTTCAGAGAAACTCCAAGCGAAACTCTCCATAGCTCGCTGAGCGACCTTAAATTTGTGGACTAGTTTGGCCGTGAGTCAAAAATCAAACACTCACGATCAAACTAGTCCGCAAATTTAAGGTCGCTTTCGGCTCCGGTCATGACTGGTACGCACTGATTGAAGACTTTTGTCTTCAGGCACTGTGGTATGGACGACGAGAAGACTTGACGAAGCTTGCCGAATGCTGCCCAACCCAGCAAGAAGTATCACTAATATAATAGTTTATTTCGGCTCCTTGAGAAGAAAGCAAAATAAGAGTTGATTTCAACCACAACCCCCAGGCTCAATTGACACTTCAATATTGTCGTGTTCCGTAAGGCTGAATTACGAGAATAGCTGCCTTGCGACTTGCGACATTGACGTCAATCGCTCATTTATTTTTTTACTCGTATGTATGTATATGAGTTTCTTTGTTCCACTATAACTTTTAAATCCGTTCGGCCGTTTGAGCGTGAAGGAGTAACAAACATACAAACACACACGAACACACATAACATACATACAAACATTCGCCTTTGTAAAATATATTTTTAGATACCAATAATAACTTCTAAAAAAACACCAGTAACCGTAATTCTAAATCATTGGCAGCAGTTCTTTTTGATCATAGAACACTGCATTATTACTCACGTACTTTACAGACTTGTTATTATTTATTTTCCATGGCAACGTTTTTCCGTTCTGTTTTTGATACCTTGGAGGATAATGCATTATTGCAAATTTCGTAAGAATCTCTAATTTTTGAATAATAAAATTCTGCCCGTAATTGTTCCCATGTTACTCGCTGATAATGTCTATCTATAGGTGAAATATTTTTTTCATCCCATCTATTCGAAAAATACTGTATGGTTCCTGGAAAAGTCGGAGCAAAGTAGGTCTTTTCTGTTCAAGACTTTCAGAGAAGGCAGTAATGAATTTCCGTGGCTCGTCGGCTCTTCCCACCAGATCGGCCATATTCAAGTTATAAGGCATCAAATTTTGTTTTTAATGTGCAAAATGTAAACACTCCAGTTGGGATTTGAACTCCGGTACTAAAGAGCCAAAGTCAAAGTATGTCCCGTGGAAGCTATCCAGACATATATTGTTAGGCCAAAAAGTTAGTATATTCGTATCACGAAATAAATGAAGGCTTGACCAATCAGAGAATTGAGAAAAGGGGGGTGCAAATCGTAGCTTCCAAACGAATGGACCGATTTAGCTGCGGTTTTTTATGTTTGAAAGCTGAGGTAAACGAGATGGTTCTTAGCAATAATGGGGGGGTGGAGGGGGGGGGGGGAGTTACATACATTTTTAATTTGTGCTTGTAAATAAATATATGAGCTGTTAAGTAACTACAAGCGCCTTTTATTTCTTTTTCTCAGAGAGGGGGATGAAAAGTAGAGTGTATCACTCGCCGATAAAAAAATATTTCGCTCCCTAGTAGTACAATCTACTATTAAAATCGGTTTAGTATTTTATGTTAATATCCATTACAAACCAACATACAAACAATAAAATGTTTCCTCTTTATAGTATTAGTGTAGAACGTGAACGACGGATTCAAAAGGATCGAGACTGCGGATCAAAGGCCGGGATAAGTTTTCTGTCAATTTCTCCTATTGTCCTGTAATCCACGTTTCTGCTTATTTGCCAGCTAATTCTTTTAATTCAAGCCATATTATTTATACATACAATATTTCCGATTCCAAGTCTAACCACTCGTAATTTTGTCATATTATATGCCAGTATCCCAACTAGTCAAAAGTCTTTGTTGCCATCTTTGCAATGCCGATAGATCATTTTTAATACCAGCCCAGTCAACCTCACCAATTTCAAAGTTCAGAGCATGGATATTATTGCGTATAAAAATAAAAAAATAATCTTAAAATGAAAATGGCGACCAGAAACAATCAACTGAAAAGGAAACAAACATATTAACCATAGGAATAAAAATTGGTCCACTGACAAAACAAGGGAAGTACTGTGAGTAGAAAAAATATATACTGTTTTAAGTGTATCTTTAAACTTTAAACATAGACATAGACATAAACATATCTTATTTATACATTTTTATTAAATGAAAATGTACCTAGGAAAACCAAGATTACACTATATTTTCTCGATTACAAAAGGTATTGAAACTTTGCCTCTACCCTATTTATAGATATCAAACATACAAATAAGTTAACATTGTTGGATAGCTTAGGGTTTGACTTAAAAACAAAGGTACTTTGTATCATAATCCGATTATAAGATATCGAGCAATCAATTAAAAACTATTTGACCGGTGAACGAATTTTGAAGAAATGTTGTACTCGTATATTGTAAATTTTAGGTATTTTCATGGTGGTGGTCTTGAAAGCAAGTGTGGGCTACTTTTAAATGAAATGAACACGCGGGCAATGCCGCGGGCACAGCTAGTATATATTACAACAATACAACAGTGTTCTCTTTTGCAAAAAGAATAACTGAAAAACGAGAGATTTGTACTTTTAGTGGACTCTTTTGACTATAAAAAGCAAATTTTACTGTCTTTCACTGAGAGTTCATTTACGGTATATCTATGCTCATACACATGACAAAAAAAACGAGTTCACATATCAACGCATAACAAGACCGCAGCCAAAATAAATGCTGCCCAACGTGGGGCCGGCGACTGCAGACAAAACGATGCTAATATTTACCTATATAACAATGTTGTCTTTAGGTTTAAGTTATAAGATTGTTCCTATAAACTGTATATTTTTGTAAACTGGTGTACAATAAAGTATTATTTATCTATCAATCTTTATTAAGGTACGTTTACATTTTAAATTGATATAGGTATGTAATGCAAACGAGATTTGCTAAATGAGAGACAATCGCATAGCTTTACGACTTCGCATATGCTAATAAATAATTATTTTCGTGTCACGCTACTTGGAAATAATCAATATCTATCTATCAATATCAACATATATCAATAAATTATCTATTAATCATTTTGTTGCTTCTACGAAGATCCTAGAAGACAGGAACAAATCTCATGAATTACAAATGAGTTTACGAAATAGTGGCGAGGCTGTTTATGTATTTAATTTAGTTATATACCAACTTAATTTTAAACTTAACAATTTAACAAATAAATATGCAATCCTGTTTTTATTTACCTGTAGAATTTCTTCAACAGATGGCTTAGTCATATTAATCAGGCCAAGAATTTTCGACCAGTGTCGTGGTAGTTTTATAGCGCCACTTTTTAAACCTTGTAAATTTTTTAAACGTTTTGTTTGTTTAAAAGAACCCATCATAGAATTGTTCTAATAGCAATAACTTAATTGATTGCTATTGTTTGTTGTTACATATATGGTTTCACAGACCAGTCATATCGTCATAGTTGAGGATCGCGCGCGAAATTACTTGAGACGTGCGGCACCAGCGGCACCATCTCTTATACTGAAAAACATGTCAGTCAAGTAATCGCGGTGAAAACCCTTGTCATTGGTATGCAAAATCTAATCTGATTTTGTTGCCGTATGGTTTCGATTAAAGTAAGAGTTCTTTGAGAAAGGCACGAACAGGTCTTACGAAACGCTTTAACATTTGGTCCTGGGGTCGCAGATGACCATAGGATACGGTGACCGCTTTATGTGTCGTTAATTCATATAAAAAAGTTTGTCACTGAAGGGTGGAAACAAAGTGATTCCACTGCGGGTTCCGCAGCCCTAATAAATGTTCAACTTCGACTTTAAAAGTAAACAAACATAACATGAGTGAAGAATTAAGTAAAAATTATATTCCGGTTACTTCCGATTTTAATAATTTGTATGTATAATACATAAACACCTTTGATAATCCATAATATATAAAATTGAAACGTTGTCTGTTCCTTTGTTTGTTGGTTTTTTTGAGGAGCTTTCACGCGATAACGACTGGACGGTATAAGCTATCCCCATTCATTTGGAATGGGGATAGCTTATACCCTGGAATAAATAAAACATGGGATACTTTTTATCCCGGAAAATTGTAAGTTTCCACGGTGAAACTGAGAAATTTTGATTACTCGCTGTAAGGAACGGTTTCCATGGAAACGAAATAACAAGTCTGTCAATAAACTTATAGAGCGTTGGTGCTATACCTACTCTTGCATTGGTTTTTAATATCCTAGAACACGATGCTTTTTATACGCTTTATATTAGCTTCACTTGTTATGTTTGTATGTTTGTATGTTTGTAACCGACTCCTTTGGACGCTATTTTGACCCACTTTAAACGGTCAGATTTCATTCAAATTTTGCACACCTGTCAAAGACCCATGACAATGCAATAATAATAAAAAAAAGAACAACGCTCTTATAAATAAATCAAACTAAAAGTAGAAAATAAATAATAGTTTAAAAAAACTAAAAAACACACTTTATATAGAAAACCAAACTAAAAAATAGAAAATAAATTTTAATAATTTTGAATTAAGAATAGTGTTTGAATTTAAAAAAAGCGTGGGGTGCTTTTTAAGATATTATCGAAATGATAATTCTTCTTCTCATATCTGTCAATGAAATACTCGTATTTATAACTATTGGTCCATGCAACCCCACAATTTTTTTGAAATTCAATCACTATTCTTAATTCAAAATTATTAAAATTTATTTTCTATTTTTTAGTTTGGTTTTCTATATAAAGCATGAATTTTAGTTTTTTTAAACTATTTTTTTTTAGCGGTAAACAGTGCGGAAGATGTCGCGGGCGGGAAAGCTAGTTATTAATATACAGGTTGTAGTTTTCCATCCCCGCCATATTCGCAGAGTCGATTGTAATAGGTATACCTTAATCAACTAACAATACTATTTAATTCCTACATTTAACTGGAGGTGGAATTTTTAATTAAATATTTTATTGATAAATCGTAGTAGGCCCAACTTTGTTTTGGAATAGAACCCCACGACACACACACATGTATGGTAGGTATGTGTGCGCGCTCCTATAGACGCGCCGCGCGCCGCCGCCGCCCGCGCCACAGAATAAATTATTAGTTGGTATAAATAAACTTAATGCAAGTGAGAATGTATCATCAACGTTGACATTAGTTAGGAATTTCCGGCGTGGTAAAAAAATTGGAATCAGCTTATTTACAGTTCGATTGGAATGAAAAAATTATGAACAAGTTTACAATTTACGTTACCTTGATACTCTTCAGTATCCTCCTTCATTTTCAATGCACAATTGAGCACGATGTCTTAATGTTTTGTGTAATTTTTTTAACACGTTCACACTGAATTAACACCTGGAATTGCTCTGTGTGGCACCTAGAAACACGTCGCGTGGGGAAAAATAAAAAACAAATGAACCATCAAAACAAATGAACCATCTCCCTAAGTTCGACATTAGAAAATTGCTCCATTTTAGCATCGAGCGTATTGCGGCGAGCGTGAGTGATCGAACAGCTGAGTGCTCGGGCATTACTTCTTTATTCTGTGGCTCGGGCAACGACCGGGGCAATGACCCGCGCCAGCCTTGGGGCGCTGCCGCGCTGCACGCCGCGGCCGGCGCGTAGTGTGTGTGAAACAGGCAATACACGCGACAAGGCTTCATTATTGTGTGTGGACGCAAGCTCTCGCCACACTGGGTGATTTCAAATTAGGGTCGCGTACACATATCGCTTATTATAAACTTTTTTACTTATTTTTAATTCATTTTTTTTTGTACTTCTTTTATTAATGATTCGTGTTCTGTAAGTGGAGTATACCTACCTCTGCAAATATGGCGGGGATGCATAACTACAACCTGTATAATGTATCTAGGCGGGGAAACACGTAACTTAATGTTACGGGCAAGGATTGAGTGTATTTCTGCGATGGAATTTAGGTGTCGCAATGTATTTCTAACTACGCGCAAATTATTACAATGATATTCACAATGAATATGCTATAACTTAATTACTTATTAGGAGCTATTTAAGTATCCTAATAAGGGCGGCTGGACGAAACCTTCTATGAAGGACCACATATGAACTTGAACGTATTTCTTATACAATAGTACGTACAATCAAAAAGAAGACAGGAAGGGAAAGACGGGGCATGCAGCACATACCTCGAACAGGGGCGAAACCCGGGCACAGTGACAGGAGTCCAGTTGAATAGCGGGAGCATCGCGCGGACTCACCACGCACGAGGAGTACAATCCCGGTTCTCCAGAGCAACGTCTCTCACTGTTCAAAGCACTCGCGAATGCGCGATTACAGAATACAGTTTTAAGATCACTATGACACTAGGGCATCTGGATGATATCCCTTCCGGCAAGTGATACCTCATAGTCACAAGTAAAATTATTATATAAATACAAAAAACATGAGTACGAACAAAATTATTGAATACGAGCTGACCGCCCGCAAAAATAATCACATTAATATATAAAGGCGAAAGTTTGTATGTTTGTTACTTCTTCACGCTTAAACGGCTGAAAGGATTTGGATGAAATTTGGTATGAAGGAGCTTATACTGTAGATTAACACAGGCTACTAATTATCCCGGAAACATGCACGATTCCTGAGGGACACGGGTGAAACCATGGGGCGCAGCTAGTTTTTATATAAATTTTAATGTTTATTATTTACTAGTTTAAATGTTTAATTTTACTTTAATACGAGTAGTTCATTTGCAATATTATTTACATTAACTTGAATAATCTAAAATTGAAAATTGGGTAAGAACTGTTTAGGTATAAGAATTATATATATTTGAAATGGTCTCATAAAGACCTTCATCTTAATACCTCTAGTCATTTTAATTTCATCGGAAATAAAATATATTAGCTTTCTTATCATTTCATATATCCTACTAGTTTTCCCGCCCGCTACTTCGTACGCGCAGAATACTGTTTATCGTGAGAAAAAGCATCCTGTTTTCTTCTAGGATATTAAAAACCAATGCAAAAGTAGGTATATCACCAATAGCTCATGATGTTTTCTCACAGACTTGTTATTTCGTTTCCATGGCAACCACATACTATTCTGTGATGGCAACCGTCCCTTACAGTGAGTAATCAACATTTTCCAATTTTCCGGGATAAAAAGTATTCTATGTTTTATTCCAGGGTATAAGCGATCTCCATGCGAAATTTAATCAAAATCCGTCCCGCCGTTATCGCGTGAAAGCTCCCCAAACAAACAAAAAACAAAAAGACAACGTTTCACTTTTATATATTGATATAGATAGCACTCTCGTGATTAAGACGAATCTAATGATACCTCAATTATCAAAATCCGTCAAGCCGTATAAGCTGTAGGAAGCGCCTAAGAAACGTACATACAACCCAAACACATAATCCTCCGTGCAGTCGGGTAATAAAGCAACGAGTCCATGTCACATTTGATAAAGAACTTATAGCGAAATGATTTGACAGCTCAAAATACAATACATTCCGCCGCTAGGTAGCGCACCCGGCGGCATTAGGTATTGCTTGCATGTTTTGGGCAGGAGAAAAGGATAATATTAATGAAGCAGTTTTCCATTAGGCATTGTCAGTTTAGTTCTTTCATCGTCAAGAGATGGCGCTCGCGTAATTTTTGGTATTTACTCAACTGAACGTAGTAATCGAAAGCGATTAAAAACAGCGTTCTACCGTAAAAATACACAAACCACGAGCGAATCAAACTAACGACAAGTTGTTTCTGTAGTGTTTTTTTTTTTTAATTATGTCATTGGCAGTTTTGACATATTCAGATTTTATTTACTCCATTATTAAAGCAGATAAATTAAATCTAGATAAAACGGTCCATTTCTTTGTATCATTAGCTATAATTTATAATATAGAATATCAACAAGGTAGAAAATACAATAAGTAATGAATTTGTTACATAATTGACGCCATAAACAAGGGAACGCAGAATGTCACACCCATATGTCATGCCAGTAAGCGTAATGAAAAATCTTTGATCATACCCAAGGAAGTTTGATGTCCTTACATAACTTCCTTGGTCATACCCACAGATTACCCCCTATAGATACCGCTTACAAGGCATCAGACGCACACAACACATACTTGCTTTATCTAGTATAAACAGGCTCGCTTTGAGACACGACTTCATTCTCAACCAAATTCTCGACCCGTGCGAGAGGGCTAGTTTATTGCAAATTTAATCGAAAAAACAACATTTTTAATGGCTTGCTGTGCAGTAAAATGGTGTAGAAAATCAGCCAAAACGTCAAATTAGAAATCAAAATAGAGTCAAAAAGTTGGCATAACGTTCCGCCGGTAAGTAATTTTGTATTTTTTTCTGATTTACTACGAGCCAAGAGGATTTCAGTTTATACTGGTTCCACAGGTCATGAGCGTCATGGAAAAATAAGCACGCGTTGATGTCTTTTTGAAAAGTCTCTTTCACTCATTACGCTAAGTACAATAGTTATCCCTGTCTAACAAGAGCACGTGTAAGCTAGTGTTGGGATATCATAAAATATTCTCATGTTGGTACATATCGATATTTCAATCTAATTATTTAGAAAACCGTATCACAAAAGTTATTTTGTTTTTGTACGAATAACAAACTACCTATCACGGAATACGGTTAAAACTTGAAGTGTGGTTCAGCGCGTCGTCTGACCATCGTGCAGGTGGTCTGACTCATAAACTAAGTCCTTCTCTTGGCCACCATTTCACCACTTCCACATCCGCTTGGCGCAGGAGTGGAAATAGAGGCGTGCACATGAGGAGGTCCAACAGTAGCTTGATGTAGGGTGATATACATAGAAAGATAGTACCTATCTATTTTAGGCGATCAATCAAAACTCAAAGCTAGTAAAAGTGGGGATGAATATTTTTTATCTGCTATGTAAACCAAAAACTGATATGACTATATTTTTTATGTACAATGCTCTAGGCTTCTAAGTATTGTTAATCTATTTAAAGAAATTCAACTTTTATTAAGTTTTATTGTTTTTCGAGTTTATCTCAAAAAGCATAATATTGCTTGTTGAGATTAAACAAAATCAAAACTATTTTAATCGGCCCTGCAGTCCCATCACTATGGTCAGTACATTTCTAGTGCGACCCGTATCTTCTTTGTAGTTTGTGAGTGCGACCTTGAATAGGCTAATCAAGGCGCAGTCGTTGCGTTCCCCGCGACCCGTGCTTTCCTCCATCATTTGTGAACTCGAATCCGTACAATAATTCAATGATGCGGAATCTATAGGGGGTAATCTGTGGTCATACCAAACTACAGTACTGTTACCAAAACTGTCGCCAATGCCATCTAGCGAGAGATAAATAATGCTAAAATGACACATAGAAAACCGCTCATTGTACGAAGCAAAATATTCATAATTAATTTATATTAAATACTTTGGCATCACTAGTATGCTTAAGTATGTATGTTTTTATATGTTAGTATGTTTTTTTAAAGTATTTAAGCTGTTATTAGTTTTTATTATTTCCTCATACTTGTGTTTTTTAATGAGAAATATTGGTGGAATATTAATAAAAAAAAATATGTGATAGTTTAGTTTTTTGTTTTCTAAACTCTCCAGGATCAGTAAAACGTCCACCATTTTACTGATTCGTGACTATGACAATTATTGACTGTGACGTGACAATACTTATATTATACTCAAGGAAGATTTATACTAATGTAACAATATACTATAGTGCTACAAGGAATATAATGAACGTGAGTGACTGAGTGAGTGTTGAGGGAGGGCGCTGCTGAATGATTTTATACGACACAAATATAACGTTTCAGTAGATGGCGGCGTTAGTTAGGATTTTCGCCACGTTCATTGTAATCCTTGAAGCACTGTAAACTAGACATTGGCAAAATTGGTAGCAGGCCTGTGCCTCCGCAGAAGCCATTATAATTTAAAAAAAAAGAGTTAGATAATTATATTTACACTGTAATTCCTTTCTTGTGCAATAAATAAATAATAATAATATAATATAATTTATCTATCTATCTTCCTTCATGTGCCGACTCAGGAAGGTCAATTTTCATCTATTTTAAACTATCATATTATTTATTTTATAAATATCAAATATATATTAAATTTGAGACCGTCACAACAAGCCCTTTCATTTCATGTCTCAAGGTAAAGGATACTATTTTTTTATTTTCCTCTTTTCTTCCCAAAAAGGCCCCGCTAATAAAAAAAAACGTTATTCACGTTACACATTCGTTTATGGGTCACATAATTTCTTATGTGTACCAAATTTCAACATAGGCGGTCCAGTAGATTCGGAGAAAATTGGATGTGACAGACAGACAGACATACAGAAACACGAGTGATCCTTTAGGTATAGGATTTATAGGAACAAAAAAGCTTTTGGTTTTTAATTTTTATTCGGTCGTACGGAACTCTAAAAACGGGTTATGTAGTAGTCAGAGCTTTAATACAATATTTTCGTGAAAAGTGAATGATATCATGCTGATATCAATGATTATGAAACGACAGCATTGGTTTCCTGTAAATACTTTTCGTTTTAGTAACGCGCTTTCCAAAGCATTAATATGAAACGTTGTACCCTATGATTTCAAAGCAGTGCAAACAGAAGGTACATACACGATTATCAACGAGTTACACAATAATAATTATATCTTACTTTATGTTGCGCCTAGCATTACTAAACAAAAAACTTACAATATAAAGCTTGGTTGGTGTCACCGGTATTATTGGAACAGTGTTCGCACGGCGGAATAACCACATTTTCTAGGCTATAATCAGATAAATACACTGCACACGTCCAAGCATTGTAATCGTATCAATGACATGATAGTGGTGATATAGAGCTTTTTTATTTTATCAACGGTAATCCGAGTACATCGTATACCCATTACCTTTGTTTACTAAGTTGCGGCTCTTATATCAGTCATGTGATTGTAGTCACCGGAAATAAATAATGTGAAGGTGGAATCAGATTTGCGAGTCGAAAAAAAAGTTGCGTCCACATAGCGTCGCATCGCCGTAGCTCTCAGAATTTGCAAGTTGAAGTGGCAATGCGCAGGCCATATGGTTCGCAGAGCCGACAACCGCTGGGGAATAAAGGTTCTTGATGGCGACCACGAACAAGCACGTGAAGTGTAGGGAGACCCCCCACATGATGGACGGAGGACATTGTAGCCATCGCAGGGAGTTGGTGGATGGAGGCGGCACAAGACTGTTTGTCGTGGCACACTTTGGGGGAGGCCTATGTTCAGCAGTGGACTTCTAAAGGCTGAAATGATGATGATGATGATGAGGATTGGGAAACTACCAGCGGAACGTTTATGGTAAAATTTAAAACATATTTTCAATATAGGTTCTTTAAAACAAATAAAACTCTATAGTTGTAATTGCAATACCTAATGATGCCTAGCAAATCAAACTTATCTGTAACACATTGTTACACACTGAAGCACACAAGCAACCCTTGCTTTTAAAAACTTAACTTTTTTTAAAAGCAACCCCGACAATGTTGTACAGATCAGCTAAGTCGTGTCGAATGTGGTACGCTTTCGTGCCCGAGTGTACTTGATTTTGTTGAAATTTCCTAGACAGGGTCCATAAAGATTGGTTACTCTAATATTTTTATTCGACTTCTAAAAGGAGGAGGTTCTCAATACCGTTTTTCTTTACCTTTATTACTTCATGTCTCTTATACTTCTGAGACAATTATGATAATATTTTTTTGTTTGATTGTGACCCCGATTAGGTCCAATTTTTTTCTTACCAAAATGGGTTCAGAAGTTTTAAAAAATAAATAGGTTTTTAGAAAATCCATTTTATTCTGTGTTTATATTGCCTCATATCTCTAAGATTTTTATACCGATTTGGATTGTTGTTGTTTTATTCAAATTGTAGATTTTCAGTGTAGTTAAACATAGTTAGCCATATTCAGATTGCTTCAGTAGTTTTTAATAAAATGAATAATCAAAAAACTAAGCTAGGGGGGTATCAAAACAAAAGATAAAATTTGATAGCACATCTATCCAGGACAACGAATCAAATACAAATTAAGACAATACTTTTATTGGTGATAATGCAATCGAAAAGAGTGACCAAGGGTATAATTTAAGAAATTTAAAAAATGGCCTTTTTCTTGAAAACGACGTCATTTTTACTAAATACAGATTTTATTTTTCTGGTCAGGCATGACGCCTTCCTTCCACCCACCAAGGGTTGTCTACTTTTTACGCCACCCCCTGTATGTATATTAAAGAAAGCCAGAAAGTCGGGTTGGCAACCACTATACTACAGAGGGCATCATAATAGTCATTAATGGTTATAGTCAACATGCAGTGGTTATATTCACAAGTTATATAGTATTATATACAAGGAATTCTTTTCTTTGCATAAACAATATTACGCTAATGTCAAACTTCGTAAAGTCTTGAAATATACCCGTATCATACGTTGTATCACTACAAAGTCTGTGCCCGAATCTCCTACTTAGTTTGTGCATAAGATTTAATGCTAAAAAGCTTCAAAAATAAACTCCTCAAAAAACTGCGCTGTGCTTTTTTGATGTTTTCAATGGTGGGGGACAGTGAAGGAGGTCGGCAGGCCCACATCCGAGCTCCGTCAGCGTCAGGTAAGTACAACCTACAACACCCATTTTCGAATCGAATTTATTTGTCGTTCTATATTGTATTCTTTATTGAACGCCTTGTATGAAGCCTACATTCTAATGTTAACAAATATTAACCTATTTATTTCAGACGTAGACGTACACCACGCGTTACAAATGGGCAAATAAAGGCACTACTGACGATGTTAGCAGCCCGCCCATTTTTGCACACACGAAGATTCACCGGCTTTCTAAGCCGAGAAAATTACGAGACGGGCTGGAAGGAGGTTGCAGACGAGTTAAATCAACTCCCCAAGGATCCATCAAAAGATCAAATGGATAACGGTTAAGTTTCCGTCAAGGAATTTTTTATTTGTCGTTTTATATTGTATTATTTATTGAACGCCTTGTATAAAGATTATATGGCAGCGCCACGTGGCAGAAAGAGGAACTAAATTTAAATGACTGGGTTAGGCAAGTAGTTAAACGTTATCGATCCAAGTCATTTGCCTAGCTGTTTGATTGAATGGCTGAATATAATTCAGGCAGTTAATTAAACAGCGCCGTATAGTAAAAATCTGGGCAGTAAAATAAATGGCGGATTAAGCTACCTGACCGACATATACATACAACATTAGTTCTACTAGACGATCAGCCAGAGTAAAGCCAAACAACCTTTGCATTAAAAATACCTACAGTATTTGTTGGGTAATTTTAGATCTGAATCCTTGCCGAAGTGCTGAGCAACAAAATTTAGCTCGACAAGATTTTCTAGAAGTAGCAGAATCGCATGCTGAATCAATAAGGGTATGTTAGTATGAACTATTCTCAAAATAAATCAGCATGCTAGAGAGAATTAGCAAGCATTTCTCGATCCATCTCATATTTTTTTTGCTTTTTTTGCTGGCAACAGCAAACCAAACTCAAGCAGATGCAGTCAAAGTGCAAGTTGAGGCAAAGTCAAGTCAAAGTCAAAGTATTTTATTGTAAATAGGCAAAATAATAGCACTTTTACATGTTAAAATTAACATCAATACAAACAATATTATAAAAAGGTCAAATCAATAAAAAATTAGTTATACTAAGTATTCTTTGAATTTGAAAAGGAAATTTCTCTTTCACGTGCCAACAGTGTTTAATTTCACACTGGAAAACGAAATAAATACCCTATACTGGTGCTTTGGAAATACGCCCGTTAGAGAAGAGAGCACCAAGAAACTCTACGGGGTTGTATTTTTTCCATACGAGTATGTGTTAAACCTTTTTTTTTTTTTTCAAAAGTCACATTTTATAACAAAACTTACGTAAACTACAAATATAAAAATGACAATGAGATGTCCCACAATCACCTAACAATCAAACTGGGAAAAATATAGTAAAAATTCTAACTAGATATGTTGTATAAAACAACGTGATATCATGTCATGATCTCATGGTATGTTGTGTCACCAGTACAAGCTGAGGCTGCCAAAGTGTAAGCTGAGGCATCTTTTTTATTTGCGCAGGCTGTTAATAAAATAGGAGACGTGCTAATTTTGTTTGTGAATAAAAATAATGTATAATTTGATTTTGTTGAATCTTTTATTTAAATCACTGAGATTTAGTCATAATAATTATGTAAAACTAGTATTTATTAGTCTTCTTTGTATGCGCTTTGCAACAGCGCGTCCAGTGCCAGTTACTAGTCCTATAATAAAAAATAAGATTGATTATACTGATAATACGTAGCTACACAACTTAGTCTAATCTAATGTTAGCTAAACAACATTTAACTGTGTAGCATGTTAAATCATGAATCCAAGGGAGTTTTGTTATAATTCCCGAATAAATTAATTAAAATATATTGGGTACAACGCCATCTGGCGAGGAGAGGCATCTTCTCTCCGAGATCGCATATAATGCCGGCATTAGCAAGACCTATTGGTAGAAGCGCCATCTAGCAGTTTACAAGGTGCGACTTCTCATCAAGTGGAAAACCTATTTCGAAGTTTAGTAAGCAACGCCGAACGGCAGTTCGCTGCGTTTCTTAGTCAGCCAGTCGATAAAATGATCAATGAAAGCGTTAATTATTGATGACTGAGTGTTAATTTTACCTTCCTAAAAATTCATGGGTAATGGTTGGATCTGCCTCTGCAAGTAGAAAGGCAAAGTTTTCATCTCATGGCTCAATATGGTTGAAATGGTAAATCCACGCAGCGACAGCTAGTGTCGAGAGACATGCACTAGAAGGAAGGTAAGGACGATGAGGAAACATCTGTCAAAAAGTAGCGCAACTTTTGGGGATACACTTATAATAAACGTGTCAGGATTATTTTCAGGCCCGGGACAGCTTCAATTAAAGGATAAAATATTTGGAAAATCCGGCATAAGCCGTATCTTTGAGTTGGCGAAAAAATCAGAAATTCAGAGGGCAGCGATTCATAATATGTCGAAAATAATTTTAGTTCTAGATCACGCCGCTACAAACATACAAATCGCACGCGATGGTCACACCATGGAATGTTTTGACGGGTCGAGTATATCGGAAGAAATTTCTAGTTGTATGGGTTATTTCTACTTTGGAGTTAAGATAAAAAACCAGATAAGTAAAATGAAGAATAAAAGATAAAAAAAGTGAAATTTCCGACGTCATCGCGGCGAAAAGTCCCAAAAGGCATTGTGCCTACTGGTACCGATCTTTTTTGGCTTTATGGCAAGTGGTCGAAACTGGAACTTCCCGGACGGTTTCATGTAACAGCTAATATACCTTCCATGTGGTCAAAGATGATATATCTTCCATTCATAAACTTCCCACCCAGCCAGTACACATATATACAGCTCTCTTCCTCGCAATCGAGAAATGTAAGTCATCCGATTCAAAATGTGCTTTTTCACTTTTGATTAGCCACTGTACGCAAAAGCTCAAGAAATCATCGCTAATAATCCTGAATTTACAAATACCACTGTAAGACTTGGAGGGTTTCACTTGCTTATATCTTTTCTGGGTGCTGTGGGATACAAAATGGGTGGATTAAAATAATTTTTATTTCAATTTACGCTGAGAACAGTGTAGAGAAAATGCTAGCTGGTCACGCATAGTCGTACCATTCGTGGACATAATTGTTGTGTCATCTTGCTTTGGCACATTTAATTCTTGAAGCATTTGAAATCACAGACGACTATCGCACAGTGATAGAACAATTGATCGTCATTCGAACAATTCTTTGGGGCCCAATTCTACTAAAACAAAACAAGAGAAAATTTTCAAACATATGTCGCCTTTACCGTTTTTGAGAGTGTTCACATTTGGTGACTGGTATCCCTAAAAATAGTTAAAAAAGAAACTATCGATACTAGCAACACTTGCATAAGAAAAACGTGTGTGTGTCGCCGTATCGCCGCCCGCCATGAGAGGTGTGTGCAATTTTCGTTGGTGAATAATAGATTCAGTTTTCGAAGGGCAAAGCCCTATTTCGTGTGCTATCATAATTCAAAAGACTAATAACTACGTTAACTTAAGAAAGAACTATATCCCGTGAGTGATCCGTGAGTGATTCGTCGTGTGCGCACTACTGAGGTGGTATCTCAGGGAATCTGGTCAGGTATGTCTTAATAACGAAAGGGGGCCCTGGAGTAGTTAGAGCTTACCATATCAGCCTAAACGTGTCCCAAGGACAATTCGGTGAGTGCACGACTTCAATCCTAATTTACCAACAAAACCCTCGACTTAGTTTTTGTTTCGCCATACAGTCCACTAATTTGAATTTCGTTTGCGGTATAAAAACGGAGAAAATATAACATTTTCTTGGCCCTATGAGCCGTATCTATCTAGTAGTGACCTAATTCTAGCCTTTTCTTGTGTTTTTATATCGAATTTCTTGAATTTTAATGTATTTTTTGTTTTTATTAAAATCCGAGGGTAATGTATAAAAGTTCTAATTTCGAATTCGAAAAGTTAGCGTCAGTAATTTTCTTAGTGTTGGTAGCATAAATGATTGTTGGGTTGGTAATATAAAGTTGTACCAATTTTTCGTATAGTCTGTAGTCTACGACTATATTTGTCGTTCAATTCATTCGATTTAATTTTGTTTGATTGGCAATAGTGCAAAGCTTTCAAAGTCATTACAAGTGTCAAATAGTGTCGTGTCGTGTCAGTAGGTATCATTTCAATTGTTTATTTACAAAGTTTACGTTTGTGAAAAGTGCTTACCGGTGGCTTTTATTTGTGAATTTACGATTAAAAAGTGTAGTTTAACGTTCGAAAATGCCGGACACAAAAGAGGATTCAGTAGATAACAATCGAGTAGCACGGGATTACGCTCTCATGCGGGTTGAGATGATGTCTTCGACAGATCTGTTTGGATACACAGAAACTGATCTGTTGGAGATCGGAATACAATTCCACGATGCTCAACTCAAAGTTCTCAAAGCAACTAGCGTTGTTGATAGGGACACGGAACTTTCTGTTACCATCACTTTCGATAAAATGTTTCGTGAGATAAAGCAGCGATTGTTATCGACTCAAATACCTACCAACAATTCGTGTTGTGTTTCTGTGAAACTACCTAAAATTTCTATCAAACCATTCGATGGTAACGTGGATAACTGGATATCGTTTATTCAGTTGTTTGATTCTTTAGTGCACAAACGAGAAATTGCTCCTGTCGAAAAGTTACACTATTTGTTGTCGAGCTGTCAAGGTAAGGCCTATGATTTGATTAAAAACTTTCCTTTAACTGATGATAGTTACATGAATGCATATGATACTTTAAATAAATATTACAATAGAGAGCGGCAAATTGCATTTACATATTATGAAAAAATGTTAAATTGTGAAGCAATTAAAACAAAATCTAGTTCAGAATTGGAACGTGTGCATCGTACCTTTGCAGAAAACTTAGCAATTTTGGATAAATATGAACTGCCTGATCGTAACTTCATGCTGTTCCATCTATTATGGTTGAAGCTGGACGGGTTTACGCGTGAAGCATTTCAGTTACAATTTAATTCTGATAAAATACCTAAGTTTGAACTATTGCAAAGTTTTATTGAAAAACATTATCGTGCCATGGACATGTCAAATACCAAACCAAGGACTACTGGGACTGCTAGTACTCAACCTAGTTTTCGAAAGGGAAAGTCTTCATCATTTGTGGTGGCCACTGCAAATTGTGTGTGTTGTTTGAGACAACACAACCTCGAGTCGTGTGACAAATTCTTGAAGTTGTCAACCCAATCTCGCTTTAACTTTGTTAAAGAAAAGAAACTTTGTCTATTGTGCTTCTCGCCCTCTCATGTAGTAAGATATTGTCATTCGGGCTCAAAGTGTGACAAATGCCAGTTTTCACATAATGGATTATTGCATTTTGATAGGAAGCCTACAATTGAGTCTGCTGAAGATGCCCAAAATAAAAATATTGTTTTAACGTCAACTAACAAAAATTACCATGTGTTGTTTGCAACTGCAAAGATTTTAGTTATGGATTGTCATGGGAAGTATAAACCAATTAGACTCTTATTGGATTGTGCAAGTGCTAGTAATTTTGTGTCAAAATCTTGTGCCAAATCTCTTGGGTTGCAAATAACAAAAAGTCATCATTCGGTAAATGGCATTGGGGGTGTATTAGCAGAAACATTAGGGTCGTTGTCGTTTTGTGTCAGGTCAATGAATGGTAATTTCAATTTGGACTTGGAAGCTTTCGTGTTGCCATCAATATGTTCTGACCAACCTGCACAACAGATAGAGTCATCGTCATGGTCACACCTTATCGGATTGAAACTTGCAGATCCTGATTTTAATACTCCAGGACCGGTTGACATGCTGTTGAATGCAGATGTTTTTTCGTCATCATTGCTTCCTGGCCTGAAGAAGGGTAAACCAGGGCAGCCCAACGCTTTGAACACCAACTTTGGTTGGATATTGGTTGGTAGTTGTGATGCTAAATATCACACCACAAATTCTCGTTGTCGTAACCCGCAAAATAAAATTTGCTTTTTCGTGTCGAATTTGTCATTGGATAACTCTCTCAAAAAGTTTTGGGAGGTAGAGCAAGTTGGATCTCAACCTAAAATATTGTCGAAGGAAGACCAACTTTGTGAGGAGTATTTCACTCAACACCATTGTCGTACGGATGAAGGAAGATTTGTTGTTCCTTTACCTTTTGTCGATCCGTTAAATAGGCCAAGTTTTGTGAACTCTCGCGCTCTAGCTTTGAAAAGATTTTCGTCAATTGAGAAAAAACTTGAATTGAACCCAGATTTCAAGAAATTATATGTTGCTTTTATGGAGGACTATGAGGCTTGCCACCATATGGAAGAGGTAGAGCCACCCACTGTCGATGATGGCCTCTTTTTCTACATCCCCCATTTCGGAATTTTATCGGGATCAACCAGCACGCCTCTTCGTGTAGTTTACGATGCCAGTTCCAGGGACTCTAGATTGGTTTCTTTGAATGACACATTGTTGTCAGGACCAAAACTCCAAACAAATATATTCGAATTGTTGGTCCGCTTTCGCTGGCATGCAGTCGTGTTCACAGGGGATGTCAAACAAATGTATCGCCAAATTTTAGTGCCAGAAGGTGACTCAGATTATCAGCGCATACTGTGGAGGTCGTCGGTTGATGAACCAGTGCGTGACTATAGACTCCTAACTGTCACCTACGGAGTTACCTCCGCACCATACCAAGCTCTCCGCACCATTGCCCAACTAGCTAAGGAAGCTAGCTCTGACTACCCTCTAGGCTCTGCAATACTAAGTAGAGACATTTTTGTTGATGATGTCGTGAGTGGTGCTGACTCTGTCAGTCAGGCGCTAAAGCTGAGATTGGAACTCACCAAAATTCTGTCATCAGGTGGTTTTGACCTCCGCAAATGGACATCAAATCACCCAGATTTCTTCGTTGATTTACCCCCTAAAGACTTGTATTCTGAAGATTTCAAACGATTTGAAGACGTCTCTGATGTCATTGAAGATTTTAGGTCTCTTGTGGCTGTCACATTCGGATTGTTTTCGTTTCAAAGTTCTCGTTGAGAATCGTAGATGTACGAAACGAACAATATTGTCAGAGCTAGCTCGTATCTATGATCCCCTCGGTTTTCTCGGACCGGTAACCTTCTACCTGAAGTACCTGGTGCAACTTTTATGGATTTCAGGCGTCTCGTGGGATGAGAACGCTCCCGACTTTATTGTTTTGGAATGGATGCGATTCAAATCACAGTTGTCGTTGTTGTCAAATATATCCATACCTCGTCGTATGGTATCGTCCTTTGTCGTGTTACAGGTCCATGGATTTTCAGACGCTTCGGAGCGGGGAATGTGCGCTGTTACCTACGTGCGTGTTGTCGATGCAGAAGGTTGTTGTTCTGTAAATTTTTGTGCCGCACGTTGTAAACTTGCACCTCTCAGCAAACTTTCAATACCTAGATTGGAACTCCAGGCTGCAGTTTTGCTGTCAGATTTGCTGACCGCTGTTGTCGATGCGCTTGGTGCTTTCCATGTGGTGAAACATATTTTCGCATGGTCCGACTCTACAGTCACTTTGTCGTGGATCAAGTCTTGTCCATCTAAATGGAAGACGTTTGTGGCCAACAGAGTCAGCCATATTCAAGAGAGAATCGCGCCCGAATCTTGGAGGCACGTTGGAACCTTGGATAACCCAGCAGATTGTGGGTCCAGGGGGACTCTACCTTCAGATTTGGTAGAGCATACAGTTTGGTGGAATGGCCCAAGCTGGCTCTCTAAAACTGAATCCCAATGGCCTGTGTCGTTGTTAGGCGCGGATTCATCTGTCGTTGCAGAGGAGCAGAAGATATTAACTCTTGTTGCATCTGTCGAATGTAGCGTAGTCGAGCAAATGCTAAACAAATTTTCGTCGTTTTCAAAAATCAAACGTGTTTTTGCGTTTATCTTTAGATTTCTGTACAATTCTCGACCCAATCAACTCAATCCCAAACTTGTCGGTGCTTTGTTGCCTTCTGAACTTAAACAGGCGCTTATGTTTTTAGTTAAACATGCTCAACAAAGTGCATTTTCGATTGAGATAGAGAAACTTAAATCGGGTTTTCCAAATTCTTTACCCAAGAGTTTGAGAAAGCTATCGCCTTTCCTTGATAAGGCGGGTCTTTTGAGGGTGGGCGGCCGCCTGGCCGCAGCTGCAGGTTTAGATTTCGAAACAAAACACGCTTTGCTTTTACCTCGTGACCATCGACTTACGTTTTTACTTATCGACGACTACCACAAGACCTACATGCACCCTGGTGCTCAAACTTTGCAAAACCTTCTCACTCAAACATTTTGGATTTTGTCTCCCAAGCGAGCTATTCGAGCAGTCATTTCAAAGCGCTTAAAATGTTTTCGTGTTAACCCCAAACCTGCGCCAGCTCCGATGATGGGAAATTTACCTTCGTATCGCGTTAGTCAAATTAAACCATTTTCCATCGTTTGTATTGACTACGACGGACCTTTCGACATCGCTCTCGGTCGTGGACGAGGAGTCAAGACGTTTAAAGGCTATATCTGTGTTTTCGTGTGCACAAGTACTAAAGCAATTCATTTGGAATTGGCTTCGGAGTTATCGACGGAGGCATTTCTTGCTGCATTAAAGCGATTCATAGCGCGTCGTGGCCGCTGCAGTAAAATCATATCAGATCAAAGCAGGAATTTCGTTGGTGCAAGCAATTATCTAGGCAATCTGATGAAAAATGCTGCGCAATCACAAGAAATACAGTTCTCGTTTAGCCCTCCGGGAAGTCCGCATTTTAATGGATTAGCCTAAGCAGGTATAAAATCAGTAAAAACGCACCTTGCCCGTGTTATTGGTACTCAACGACTTACATTCGAAGAGTTTTACACCGATCTTGCACAAATAGAAGCTTTATTGAACAGTCGTCCCCTCACTTCCCTCAGCAATGACGTCAATGATTTTTCGGCGCTTACGGCTGGTCATTTTCTGACGCTAAGAACCCTTGTCGGTTCTTCCAGAAGAAGAGCTTGTCGATTTGAATGTCAGTGCTCTACATCGCTGGAAGCTACTTCAGAAAATGCACCAGAACTTTTGGCGCAGGTGGCATCAGGAATACATTCATACTCTTCAGCAACGGATGCGCTGGAATAAAGTTCAGAAAGATGTAGCTGTCGGTACACTGGTTCTTATTGTTAATGAACAAGCCAGTCCGATGAGGTGGAGTATGGGTCGTATAACTGCTTTGCATCCAGGAGCTGATGGGATTTGTCGTGTCGCGACAGTACAAACTGCTACAAGCAAGTTCAAGCGACCACTTGTAAAGCTTTGTCCGTTGCCACTTTCAAACTAAATGTTACCCACCCAACCTTCGTAATTTGTCGTTTTTCGTTTATAATTTTGTCGTATCACAATATAATATCGTTTAGTTTTCATGTATTGTCTAATTATCAAATAATTTTCGTAAATGTAACCATTTAGGTGAGCGGAATGTCCACATTTGGTGACTGGTATCCCTAAAAATAGTTAAAAAAGAAACTATCGATACTAGCAACACTTGCATAAGAAAAACGTGTGTGTGTCGCCGTATCGCCGCCCGCCATGAGAGGTGTGTGCAATTTTCGTTGGTGAATAATAGATTCAGTTTTCGAAGGGCAAAGCCCTATTTCGTGTGCTATCATAATTCAAAAGACTAATAACTACGTTAACTTAAGAAAGAACTATATCCCGTGAGTGATCCGTGAGTGATTCGTCGTGTGCGCACTACTGAGGTGGTATCTCAGGGAATCTGGTAAGGTATGTCTTAATAACGAAAGGGGGCCCTGGAGTAGTTAGAGCTTACCATATCAGCCTAAACGTGTCCCAAGGACAATTCGGTGAGTGCACGACTTCAATCCTAATTTACCAACAAAACCCTCGACTTAGTTTTTGTTTCGCCATACAGTCCACTAATTTGAATTTCGTTTGCGGTATAAAAACGGAGAAAATATAACAGAGAGATAAAAGTGAAAATTTTGTGAAAATTGTAGACAATTGTCATTACAATTGTTTTAGTAGAATTGGGGCCCAGATCATATGAAAACGAGGGGTTCAAAGTTGTAAGTTAAAATTTAAAAATGTGCTTGCCATATTGGAAAATAATGGTCAGCTTAACTATGTATTTCCAAATGATCACTTTATTGAAGCATTTCATCGAAGCGGACCGAATGGGAAACTGGCAATTGCATGTCGACACTGTTTAAAGAATGCTTCCCTATTTTCATGCAAGTGGTAATTTATGTTACGCAAAGTCTGTTCATTTATACCTGCCAGAAATGTTGAATTTGGAGAAAAACAATGGACTCAATATCACAAATTTCCGACGGAAGCTTGCTTCACGATTATACGTTCTGACAGGTCAGGAGTTTGGTCTAATATGACCACCGAACAAACAATGCGCATGATGCACAGTTCTGGGGGCCTTACTAGTGGCCAAGGAATCAGTGACAGCGTGCTCGCACTGTGGACGTTAGGAATGGTTTCCTTGCACAACGTTTGCGAAAGCAAAGAAAAATATCGTAATGTTCATCTAGAAACATCCGAGCAATATGTCGATGCGCGAACTTCACGTTTAAGTCGAGATAATCAAGACTTGTGAAAACTGTTAGATTGGCTTTCTCAGCACCCACATTTTCCCAAAATCGATTTCCTTCTTTCTCTTAGTACTGGAGTCGTTGGACATGAAAAGATTAACTGCAATTTGTCCAGAGAAAAAGGTATCGAGGCGATGACAAACATTGTTAGAACGAACGAAAATTTCGCATCCACTAAATTAAAACGCACGGACAAGGTCATGCTATTGGCAGCAGTCAATAATAACATAAAAGTTGGCAAAGAAACAATATCTCTGAAGCTGTTCCAGAGAATGAGCAATGCAAAAAAACCGACGACGAGTTGAAAGAATGCGTAAAATTCAAGGTTCCATTTCCATTTTCCCTTTTCTTCTGAAGAAGGAATGCGCAAAGGAACTTAGTCGTCGTTATATGCTAAATTCACAGTCTTCAGAAAGCTTGGAAGTTGGCGATAACCAAATAAGTGTGGACGGCGGACACCTTCTACATAAAGTTTTCTGGCATAGTAACGATTCTTTCGGGACAATTTGCGAGAAGTATGTTAATAATAATAATAATAAAATGTATTTATTGCAAACAAACAAACAAAAACAATCAACACAATCAAAAAAAAAATAGATATTCCACGATAACATGACTCGCGACAATTAGTAACTCAATATATTATACGCAATTATGGACCAAGAGCAATCGTTGTTTTTGACGGATATCCAGCAGATGGGGATAAAAAAATACTAAAACCGCTGAAAGTATTCGCCAATCGAAGTAACAGATGTATGTAGATGTATGCTTCGATGAAACAATAGCGATTCAAGTTTCCAAAGAACGATTTTTAACTAATGAAACCAATAAAGCTCGTCTTATTTGTATGCTGACAAAAAAATAAATAACAGGGGTCTATAACTGTAAAGCAGGCTAAAGAAGACGCCGATGTTTTGATTGTGAATACATTTTATTATCTTCAAATTATGAGGTCGTTTTATTTTGGTGAAGACATTGATCTACTAGTCCTCTTGACAGATCTAGCGCTATCCGAAAAAAACATCTTCCTGCGCAATCCTGGGAAATGTAAAACTGCTGAAAGACTGTATACCATGAATACTGGTACAGAACGTACTGTATAGCAGCTCAGAACATACTGTATCTCCATGCATTTAGTGGATGCGTCAGTTCTCTTTAACAAAGGAAAATAAAAAAAATAAAAAAATGCAGAACTAGAAGACGTAGCAGACGCTAGGGCATGGTTCCTCGTTGCTTTATATGGTGGCAAAGTGGAAAAAGAGACATTTAAAGAAGTGCTCTATCATCGGTTCGCAAAAACAGCAACGAAAAGCAAAGCAAATCTAGCATCTTTGTTTCAAAAAGCGCCACACAGTATCATGCATTTAGAACATACCATCAAGTCCAAAAATGGTACGGAATTGAAAAAAAACCTGAACACTGGGGCTGGAAACTAACCAATGGACTTACTCCCATAACTATAATAGACAAACCAGCGCCTGATATATTGCTGAAATTAATTTCCTGCAAATGCAAAAAAAGATGTGGTGGAGTATGTGGATGCAGAAAATCTGGGCCACAGTGTTCGGTTGAGTGTGGATTCTGCAGTGGTATGTCGTGCGGAAACGCACCAGAGGTTCGCATTGAGAGCGATAGTGAAGAAGAGGACATAGATACTCAGATAATCAGAAGCATAGAAAACGAGCACGAAACTGAGGACGAAACCAATAAAGCGGACGTTATCAACACCGGAACAACAAAAATAATTTAAAGAATATACGAAGCACACACCTGGTGAAATGCTTGAATAACTGTGGATTAGGCCTACTGGGGATACCACAATAAACGCGCCTTTTACTCTACCTCATGGTGGTGTGGAAAGAAGTTTATAATTGCAATGAACTGCCAGAAATAATGCGTGACAAACACAATTAAAAAAAAACATTTCGCCAGTTGTAACATTAAGTATTAGACTTACAAAATTGATTAGTAAAATGTACAGTATTTAGTTTTCTTAATGTTTTCCATATGCGTGTTTGTTGTAGAATCAATACTTTGGGAGTAATTTTGAGGAAAATAACTAGTATAGGGGGTTTATTTATATTTTTTGGTAAAAAGTTCATCTTTTCGCCGCTGTAACTAATTAATTCTCGGACTTACAAAAAAAAAGTGTTATAATAATTTATGGTAAAATGAACCGTTGGTGAATTATTTTGATTAAACCAATTTTGCACACCTTTAATCCAAGGTGACGGCTTACGTTCGCCAAATTTGCTTTTTTTGTTTATCGCTAGGCCAATGGGATTATATTTTAGAACTGGAAATGTATACATAGTTGATAGAGGGTTCCGGGATACTATTCAAGAGTTGCAGACTTACGGTCATATTGTCCACATGCCAGAATTTGTTATAAAAGGAGACAAGCCAAAATAACAGACTTGTCATTTTAGTACGTTGGGTGGTGGAAGTAGTAAATGTTCGGTTTAAAAGGAATTTTAAATTATTAAGACAAGTTTTTTAAACCTCGTAAGTCCCCAAGTTAGGGTTGATTTTTCAATAGCTGGTGCGGTAATAAATCGTTTCCATCCTCTCCTAACATACAGACCAGAAGCAAATAAATTGTTTTAAGAGCTTTAAGCAGACTAAAAGAGCCAAAACATTTAGGGGAGCTAGTATTTCAACAAAATAAAAACCGCCAAAGTGACAATAATTGCAACATAAGTGTACTATACCACATCCTTACACTTTCCCACGTTTGGCAATGAGTCAATAGCTCTAGCTAGCTGAATTTGATAGCTCTCGGTACCTACCAAATAAAACAGGCTCATTCCTATTATGGAGAGCACGTCAGAGTTGATGGCATATTCATAATTGAATTAAACTCGGTTGGAAGAGCCCGCAAGTAAAAAAATATTAGGAACTTTAATTTGGGGTCATATAAGGTCTCGCCATTCGAGCAAGGCTTATTATACATAATATGTGACATATCAACACACAGAAACACAACACACACAAGAGCGTCACATTTGAAGTTAGAGAGAGTATTGGAGAAAAACTGTGGTTGTCAGAAAAATAAATTCATAAAATAAATATAATTTAGTGGCTTATAATAAGAAATAAATCAAATATATCCGACGGTATTAAAAGGATTCATGTATAAAAACCACCACTACGACAATGGTGAAGTAACTCAGCAAAACTTACCTTAGAAATTGTGGACGTCGCAGTACAGCTTTTAGATAAGCCTAAAGCGACGTCCGGTAAGAAAGTAAGAGGTTATAAGGATTAAGAATTTTGCTATAGGATGATAGTGTAGATATAGTAAGTAATCATGAGTCTCCATGTACTAAAAGGAAGGAAGTATTGTGTATCCGGTAAGTCAGCAAAAGTTACCCCGACAAATATAACTTGTCATAGAACGCTGTTGCAGAACCTGTAAATCTAACGTGGTCTGAAAAGTAGCCTGTCGTAGAATAGAACTGTGGCCTAGATCTGTTAAATAAGTACAAAGAAACATATCAAGTATGAGTTCAGAGGAAGAAAATAAACTAATAATAAGAAAATAAATACATCACTATACTTTCATAATCTATGAAAAGTTAAAGAGTAAAATTAAAGATCAACTGCCGCGTGGAGAGGGTTGGCTGTAAGGGGAGGTTGGAGGCAACTGGGGGGAAACCCTCCAAAATGACGTAGATGGGTTTTTGCAGTTTTTCCACACAGTATTCTTAATATCTACGTCATAAAAGCATCGCATTTATTAAGTAACAAGGCCTACAACGTAGGTACGGTGTTTACCCACACAAGGTTAATAGGCTATACTGTGGTAGGCAGGTGAACTAAGTGACAAGCCTACTATTTAGTTAGGGTGTTAACCCACACAATGCAAATAGGCTATACTGTGGTAGGCAGGTTAACTACGTGACAAGTCCGACTACGTAGTTAGGGTGCTGACTCACAAAATGTGGAGATAAATACTAAGCAAGTACGAAACCGTTGTATTATCTGTGTGAGAATTCCTACTACGTAATTAAGGTTATTAAGGTTTTCAAAATAAAAAGAGAACTGCTATGTAAGAACAAAAGCTTCATGTTGACTACGCAATAAGTCCTACAACTTAATTATGGTGTTAACCCGCAAAATATGAAGTTACCTGATATTTAGGTAGGAAAAACGTTGTATTAATTATATGATAAATCAAGTTAAGTAGTTACCCCAACTACGTAACTTGATTAACGTCAGCACCCCGCTGACTTCAAAATAAAAACCGATTGCTTGGGAGTCTGTTCTCCAAGAATATGAAATAACATATTTAGGTGTTTTCTCACTTCAATCAAACCGTCATATATTTCAAACATATGTCTATTACAAGAGCGAAGCATACGCTCAGATTATTTTACATATTCGCTTCTATAATTATGATGTGGTTTTTATCTTGGGCCAGATATAACCCATATAGTCAATTTTAATCTACCCGCGGCGTTTTTATATAATTTATTAATTAAAAAAAAATTGCATCAAGGATATACAGTTTTATTTATTTACCTACCAACAGTACCTATTTGACTAGGTCTATGCCCTAAATGACTCCTATTTTTAGTCACCCCTATAAGTAATGACTACCCCTATAAGTATGTACTATAACTTGTTATTTATTAATATGGGTATAATACAGGCAAGTTTTAAATTAATTTCAAATAATATTTATAGCAAAAGGACCTCACTGTATTATTTTTAGGATATATAAATAAGTACCTTTTTAACCCCCGAACAAAGAGACAGGTGTTATAACTTTAGGGTGTGTATCACTGTGTGTGTGTGTGTGTGTGTGTGTGTGTGTGTGTTTGTGTGTGCGCGCGTCTGTGCGTGTGTGTCACTGTGTGTGTGTGTGTGTGTGTGTGTTTGCGTGCGTGCGTGCGTGCGTGCGTGTGTGTGTGTGTGGGTGTGTGTGTGGGTGTGTGTGTGTGGGTGTGTGTGTGTGTGTGTGTGTGTGTGTGTCTATTGCATCGTAGCTCCCAAACGAATGGACGAATTTTAAAGCGTTTTTTTTTAAAGCTGATGTGTTCGAGGTGGTTCGTAGATATATGGGGAGGAGGAGGGAGGAGGGAGGAGGTGAGAAAAGGGGAGGTGAAAATCGTATCGAATGGACCGATTTAGCAGTAGTTTTTTATGTTTGAAAGCTAGGGTAAACGAGATGGTTGATATATAGAGCTATACAGAGTGGATGGGGCGAGGGGGTGGAGGGGGGAGTGCGAATCTGAGCTATAATGAGGAATTGGTGAGGGTGGGGGGAGGGGGTTCGGGAGGGGGGAGTATCGTAGCTCCCAAACGAATGGACCGATTTTGATGAGGTTTTTTATGTTTGAAAACTGACGTGATCGAAATGGTACTTAACTGTGTGGGGGTTTAGTTGAGAAAAGGGTGGGTGAGAATCGTATCTTTCATACGAATGTACCAATTTAGCTGCGGTTTTTAATGTTTCAAAGCTGAGATAAACAAGATTGTTCTTAACTATAATTGGGGGGTTATGGGTTATTTTTATTTATGCTTGTATTCTTGTTTATTTAGGGCGTTAAAATTCGTTTCATTTTGTGTTGACACATTCACTATAACTTTTAAATCTCATTAATTGGAGGAATAAGACCGAAGGAGTCATACTGGAAAATAAAAAACCAACCCAGATAATCCAATTTGATCGTAACGCATGCATATTCAGCAATTTTCAACCTCTGGGACAAACAATGTTTGAAAAGTGTTCCATCTCCTTTGTCGCAAATTAGTCTATTCTGTAGTTGTTGCGACATCCAGAATTTGTAGATTTTTCTATTATAAAAATATAAACAAATATAAATATATTCAGAACAATTCACACCAAGTACCCAGCCCCAAACTAGGATACTAAGGGCACTAGACAACGGATTAACATACATAGATACGAATATTATATAACCATGACTCGGAAACAAACATTTCATCAAAACGCGATCTATTGCTTCAACAACGATCTACTGACACTATAAAAGCCCCTTCAGTGCATTGCAGTGTGGCTTTTCACTGATCAATATGGTTCCAAATATGTTTGGTCAAAGCCATGTTTCATTCATGTAAAGTTTTTTTTGATGTGCAGTTAATTAAGTATTGATGATATAGAGATATTAATTATATAAACCTAGGAAGTCTAGACCTTGTCACAAAACATACTAACCCGTCGAAAAAAATAATGTATTCCTTACCCTTAATATTCTAAAAGGGGATTCGGCGAGTAAACAAACTTCTCCGGACTGAGAACGATCAGGTGTCTGCGACGGCAGCATGATTTGCAGCTCTCCCCCTGGATCCAATGTTTTTTCTCGCTGATGCCGATCTTGACCAGTTATTGTCCACACCCATTCCTATAACAAAATAAAAACATACTATAACAATTCAGCTAGGATAATATGCTACACCTGTTTATTTCAAGTGTTTGGGTGTGATTTATTGGCCACTGCAAACCTTTTTTTGAGCTAGTGATTCTTCATAAATTTGTTTCGTATTTTTTTGTAGCTAAACGTGTTTTAACGTGAATAATAAATTCATTTCCGAAGTGAATTCAGCCCTGTTCAATTGACAATGTTAAATTAGAGCTAGAATAAGTATTTTTAGAAAGTAATGATGAGAATCTGACGAATAATGGACATGACTTGATTAGGGTCATAATAGTCCAGTCAATAAAGAAGTTGTAGAGTGCGTGAGCAGGTACCTAAGCGATTCCTTCAGAAACTTATTCAGGGTGCATAAGGAGTGAACATACTAAAAGTCCTGACATCTAGTAGATGAGCCGGAGTGGGGAGGGGGGCACCAAGTTCCCACTTTTAGTTTTTTCAGTTATATTTCAAAAAACGGTGGGGTTGGAGAGAAGAGTTTTCTGAAACTAATTAATAACTCATAAAATTATCCACAGCTTTCATTCTATTTACTTTTTCCTAATTGTCAACCATTTTCAAGCTACAAACATTGGAAAAGTGAAAATATAAGTTATTCAGCATGATGGGCAATACTCGATGTAAAAAATAGCTAAACAAAAACTCAACTATTTTATTAACTCGCTAACTCCAAAAAGAGAGTTGTAATATGTTAGTTTAGGGTGTGTATGCATCACTTGTATCTGTGTGTTTGTCTGTGGCATCGTAGCTCCCAAACGAATGGATCGATTTAGATGCGGATTTTATGTTTGAAAGATGATGTGATCGAGATGCTTCTTAGCTATAATGGGGGTGTGGTGGACGGGGATAATATAAAATTTAAATTTGTGTTCTTAATAACATAAGCTGGAAGTACCTCCATGCTGTGAAGGCAGTAACAGTTTGCATGGAAACAAGTTTTTTTTATAATGTAGTAAGGAGATGAACTGACTTTTGTTGGTAGGATTGGACAAAAAATCTTGTTGTTTCTCTCAAACTGTTACCTTCAAAGCCTTCACCGCGTGGAGGTACTTCCAGCTTATGTTATTAACAAATACAAATTAAAAAAATATATTATTCCCGACCACCACACCTCCCATTATAGCTAATAAGCATCTCGATCACATCATCTTTCAAACATAAAATATCGCATCAAAATCGGTCCATTTGTTTGGGAGCTATGAATCTCACGCCTACTTTCCCCTCACTTTAAGACCAGGCTCTGCTTAAGGGTTTTTTCCATAAATATGCTGGGTCAACCACAAACCTGATAATTGTGAAACTTAACATATATGTTTTTGAGATCTTTATCTCTCTAAGACTAAGACAAAAACATGATTAGCAGAATTTCGTTCGATCCATTTTCTTATCAAAAATTACGTTATTTTCGGTAATGTTTACATTTTTCTACTCAACGGCTTAAGTTTTATCTCTAAAATGAATCTCACAGCAAGAAAATATATTTTATTATCGAAGGCTTAGACAAAATTTACCTAACAAAATTATTAGCCTGCCAATAAAATAAATAACTTTTGTGACATACGTCATTTAGTTCCGAGCTAAATTGTGTGTTCAAACATGGCTCGCGATATTCAACCTTGTTACGCAGACACTTCAGTGCTTATTGCGGGTAGCGGGTGGCAGAGTGTAGGGTAGGTGGCAGGGGAGTGGGGAGTGGGAAAATGTAACCTTGGAGCCTGGCTTTAACTAAGAACCATTTGCATCAGCTTTCAAACATAAAAAAACGCATTAAAGTCGGTTCATTCATTTGGAAGCTACGATGCCACAGATAGACACACGAATACAGTGAGTGATACAGTGAGTGATACATTGAGTGATACATTGAGCGATACATACACATCCTAAACTTCTTTTAACTATAGTGGAGTTTTTAGTTTAGCTAATTTTCACATAAGGTTATGCCCATTATGCTGAATAATTTTTATTTTCATTTTTCCAAAGCGTGTAGCTCAAAAATGGTTGAGAATTCGGAAAAGGTGTATAGCATAAAAGTTATTAGCTCTCAATTATTATCAAAAACCTTTTCCCTATATAACCAACCGACAACAAACAAGCACAACACTAGATCCAGTTGTGACCCTACACAAGCAGTCCGGCATTGGAATTCTTTACCAGTCTCTATTAGGAAAGCTACATCACTGCACATTTTTAAAGACCGTGTCAAGAATCTGTACTTGTCAAGTTGTTAATCTGTTGACTGTAATATAATATTTATAATTATTTCATGTTAACAGTAGGTGTATATAAGTAAGTGTATTATTATTATTTTGTATGTATTATTATATGGTAATAAATATTTGTGTAATTTGTATTAATCATTATATATATGTAGTTTTTTTTTAATAATTCTGCTCACTACCATCCTTTGTAAGAGTTATCTATCTATCTATCTATCTATCTATCTATCTAACCCCACATTCCCCTACTACTAAATCATAATATTTTCATCAGGTAGACTATAAGCAGCATTACAGCAATTTTTGTTTATAACTATCAAAATTACGGAAAATTTATGGAATTTTCGCTTCTCCGGATGGGGGAGACGACATTCCATAATTTTTTAGCTATCAAAAGACCATTATCAGAATATCCGTGTGTCCCCCAAGGGAGACATGGGGAGCCAAGACCGTAGCCATTTCGTCTTTTACAGTCTTATACAGGCTCAAAAGTATGTCAGCGGGCGGCCTGACAAACTGTGACCATCCTCATACGCCTAATAATAATAATTATAATATTAGTAGTATAAGCTCAGAAACCAGTTACTTTGGGGGAAACATTCCTGTTGGGAAATAGTTGATGGAACCTCTTTTTTTTAGATATTTTGTTTTTTTGGCTTAATGTACCTTTAACACTCAACTACGGAAAAGGAGGATTATGAATTTAACAGCCTGCGCAGGTATAATCGTCTGTTTTTCGCCTTAGGCATAACAATATTTAATAAAAATGGCGTTCGTGAAACGAAATAAAGATATGGGCTAAAAAATATAAAAAGGGTTTCATCATAATGGGTATTATAAAAATTAAGAGCTTCATTATAATATTTTCAAGGATTTTTAACACATGTGGCAACAAAGTATTCTTACACACATTCACATTCTTACGAAAATTGCAATGTTGTAGTATTAGGTTTTTAATATATTAGGTTCTACTATTGTATTTTTAATATATTTAAACTGAAATCATTAAAATTTCATATTAATTTCATTTTTTTCATTTAAATTTTAGGTTGCTAACTCCCGATTCTAATAAAAATTAGGGAGACGTTTTTCCAACATGTTGCTACTATTTGACGTTCTTTTTGTTTGCAGTTTTTGTTATAAGTATAAAGAAATGCTTCATTTTAAGATAAAAAGCCGGATCCCTCTACGAATTATAATTCTCAAAAATCTAGTGCCGGCCTGTATACTTTTGATCAAAGAATAGCGAAGGTGTCCTAAGGCCAGCTCAGTGATTACAGAAACCTCGCGTGGAGCAAAAAGACAAAAGCTGGCTTGATCCAGATGTTCAGTACGCATAAGAACTGCAAAAGCACGGATAATCAATCCTTTAGTACTGAAGAGGTGCCAGAAAAGTTACAAAAGTGATAACTGAATAGTGGCAGCCAAGCGTTCATAGCGACTTTGGTTTTTGTTCCTTCGATGTCTCTTCCTAGGATTGCGAAGCAAAATTCGCTGGCTTGATCCATCAAAAGAGAATAGGAGATACTAAAATGATGTTATTTTCATATATATTTTAAACTAAAGAACATAAAATCAAAATTAATACAATTCTTGTTTATGACAAGCAGTCAACATTTTGCTAGTTCATCTATGTCCGCTTTATTGTCTCCCACAGCGTCAAATTAAGCCAATTTATGGTGCAGATGTCAATAAAGGAACAAGGACAATGTTATTTTTCTTTATCCCTGAATGAGGTCAATTTTGGCAGCTGTGAGTTTTTGTGCTTTTAGAGAGGACTACCTATGAGCCCAAATGAAAATCTAATTAGCACGCATCTAAAAATAATGTGTGATACTATCTATAGTGGTGCAAAATAATAGGCATCAAGGTAAGGTACCTTTTACTTTATAGTTAGAAGCTTTTGTTTTTATTTTAGACCCTGATATTATATGCGGGGGTTATTGAGCATCGTTCTTAAAAAGCCATAGTAGGTGATTTTGCTTACCAAAATCGACCTAGAACTCGATACCTACGAGAGTTAAGAGTTGAAAATGACAAAAATATGAAATTCTGTAATTTTTTCTTTGTAATAAACGTAAAAACACGATTGTAAATAAAATTCTCGATAATTTTTTTTTTTGAAAAATCTCTGTTTCGCTCACGTTTTGATGTGGATCTCAGGAACGCTATAATATTTCAAGATGATTTTTACTTTGATATGTAGATAATAACTACTTCTTCAGTTCTGTAAACCACTTTTTTGATTGATTGTGTAGTTTTCTTGTAAGAATCATATATTTGATTTGGCGCTTACGAACTTTACAAAGACGCGCGCGCTCTCACACTCTGTCTGTTCTTCGCATGCGGAATCATTGGACGCTGTTACTTTCTATTTGTTCAATCAGTCTGCCTGTGGCATTTATGCGAAGCGGACCTGTGTTTCGTTGCCTTCCTGCGCTCTAAAACTTCTTACACTTATTGTAGTAGCATAGAATAAATATTAGATATGTTTTTCTTGTTTGTGGTAGTGCAGATAAGATGGCGAAAACAAGAAATATGCCTGTAAAAGAATAATTTGAAGGAGAAAGCCCGTAAAATGAGACAAAGGAAGAAGAAGTAAGTACCTACCTACCGAAACTCTTGTTGAGTTAACAACGCTACTTAACAATTTTATTGGTAACAATAAATCAATAGCAAATAAAAAAAACACATTAACAATCAATTTAAAGTTTTCCTTAGTAGCACGCAAATCTGAGAACACGCGTAATTTTTATTTACTCACACAATACTAGTAATGTGATCATTATTTCGACAACCTTCTTTGGGCAAAGTCGACCTTGCCGCGCTGCTTGTATAGGCGCCAGCAAAGTTGTTTGGAATTTCATTATTTTCGTGTTTTTCAAATTCAATATTTTATTTCTGACCGTAGACCATATTTTTGTTAGTATTTAGTACACATTTGATAAACTTATATAACTAATATTAGTAACACACAAAATTATAAAAAACATAAACAAAACAACTTAATTTGGCGCTGTGTGTACACATATCCAGTGTCTCAGCACAGGACAGTCCCATCTATCAGCTAATATGCTCAGGATGTTGTTAGAGCTGGTACGCACGCGATTTAGTAAAGAGACACATCTTTTGCGTATTATCGCATAAAAATCATCAACTCCTGTCTCCGCGAACATACCAGAAGAACTACAAAAGCGTGGCAACCCCAGCAGCACCCTGAACTCATTATTGTACTGAACCCGAAGGGCATTGTATGCTCTCTGCGTGTAGTTGACCCACAGGCTGCAAGTCTAAAAAGTCTGACAATACGCTTTAAAAAGCGTTATCTTTACCTGATTGGTACACTTTGCAAACCCCCGAGCCAGCATGTTAGTGCGAACAGACAATGCCCTACATTCTCTTTCCAAATCATCATCATCACACGATTTATTGGTGACCAAATGACCCAAATACTTGAAACTCGAGGTCATGTTTAGAGTTTTACCGTTGATAGTGACAGGTGGCACATGAGAGTAGGTTTTGTTCCCTGATTTAAAAAGCATCAACTCGCACTTTTTTTCATTGTATCTGAGTCCGTGGGCCAACGTAAATGATTCACAAACTTTTACCAATTTTATCAAGGCACCAATCGAGGGACTCAACAGCACCATGTCATCAGCATAACTGTAATTATTGACGCTCAGTCCGTCTATAAAGCATCCGACTTTGGTGTTGCCCAGTTCCACGATTAGCTGATTAATATATAGGTTAAATAATCGTGGAGAGGTAAGGCCACCCTGCCTAACAACACATTCCGATATATATGCTTCAGAAAGCTGCCCTGCCCAACGTACATAATTGACCTGATTACCAATACTGGAAAATAGATATTAAATCCGGCGGTAAATCAGTGTTACTACGCAGCCGCTGCCACATATATCGTATGATACAAGGTCAAAAGCCATAGATAAATCAAGGAAGCACGCATATATAGGTGTCTTCCTTCTTGTTTTGCGGCCAGCAATTTCCTTTGAAAATCCATTATTGTAGTCTTTTGTCGTAGCACTATTATTTATTCCGTGGGTTCGTTAACCCCGAACGCGAAAAGAGAGGCCTTGTAGCTCCCAGACGAATGCACCGATTTTGATGTTATTTTCTGTTTGAAAGCTGATGTGATCGTGATTGTCGTTGTGCCTGTGCCTGTGCCTGTGCCTGTGCCTGTGCCTGTGCCTGTGCCTGTGCCTGTTCCTGTTCCTGTTCCTGTTCCTGTTCCTGTTCCAGTTCCAGTTCCAGTTCCAGTTCCAGTTCCAGTTCCAGTTCCTGTTCCTGTTCCTGTTCCTGTTCCTGTTCCTGTTCCTGTTCCTGTTCCTGTTTCTGTTTCTGTTTCTGTTCCTGTTCCTGTTCCTGTTCCTGTTCCTGTTCCTGTTCCTGTTCCTGGTCCTGTTCCTGTTCCTGTTCCTGTTTCTGTTTCTGTTTATGTTTCTTTTTTATTTAAATTCCTCGCATTGTTTGAGTAAAGCACTATACAAGCCTTGGTCCGCAATGACTGCCCTGCTGGCCACGCTATGATGGCCTTGAGCTTCGCTTAGTTAAGGTTCTCGGCCTTCAAGCTTGGCCATCATTGCAGCCTTTGCTGTCCGCGCTATACAGGCCTCGACCTTCGATCTCGCCTTCATTCCAGCTTGGCCATCAAGGGCTGCAATGCTGACCGCGCTGTGATGGCCTCGAACTTAACTTAGCCACGATCTCGACCATCATCATCGCTGCCAGCATCGCAGTCATTACAGACCGCGGCAGTAATGTACTATTTCTCGCCTATCAAAGAGAATGTAAATACTAAACTCGCCTATAATCATTTGATTTGCAGCAGTTCCATTTTATTTCAATTTTGTTTTATTGTATGAATAATGGCCAGTCTTCACTTTTTCATTTATGTAAATCTAAACAGTTGGCATACTTATTAAAAATATTCATTTGAAAGTAATCTTGAACTTTGTTGCAGTTTTGTGTGCGTCAGTGTATTTACAAGATATGTTGATTTTGGAAAATGTTTGGACACCTGAAGAATACCAAAAGTTTGCATAATATGGATATTTTTCTGTTCGCAAAACAGACAAATTCTTGTCTGGGATATGCTCTGACATGGCCATTGAGCAAACACTCGTGCATTCAATGAAAAGCAGCGGAAGATTGACCAGTGGAAGAGGTTTATCTGATGGGGTTCTTACAAAATAGATTTTAGCAACGCCAATTTTGACCAGTGTTGCTACATCTACTGAAGATTTTGCTGGCACAATATCTTCAACAAGTGAACAGCATGTTGATTGTCACACTTCAAGAATAAAACGTGATAAGCAAGACGCTGAAAAAATTGATAACTGGTTTCTTGTAATGCTTATGTTACTTTGTATTACTAGGTATTAATTATATTTTTGTATATTGTATTTGTTGTGCCAATAAAAACTTTTTCTTTCTTTTCTTCTTTCTTTTTCTTTAATTCTCAAAACCCATTTCTGAAATTGGATATAATAATGTCACAGAAATGAATATCAACTGTCATGAGGCACAAAGTATTGGAATAGACATTATGTCCAAAACAGAAGAAAAAAAATTCAAGACATTTCTTTTTCACGAAAAGGTAGAGTTCTTCCTCTCGCAGCAGTAAACGTCCGTGCAATTAGAAGACACTCTAGTAACAGTGGAACCGGAAATGTTGTGATGTGAATGTGTGCAAAACATAGCTTTTGCAAAAAAAAAACCCAAGAAGAACTCAAAAACTATTTAAAGTACGAGTTGGCTCCGTTTCCTCTTTCCTTAGTTGACATCAATGGTCTGACAAAATGCAAATAATATGCCTGTATGATCTCTTTAATTCCTTTGGATCCCGCATTTTGAAAATAAATCATAATATGTTCTTGATGGAGGATATCCCAGGGGTGCTACATTTTCAGCTGCATGTGATTGTTTTTTTTATGTGTTGTTTGATGGGTACCCTGATGAACCCAGAAATAAAAGTGCTAAAACATCAGAGCGGTCGAAGAGCAAAAAAACAAATGTCGCACTAATTGCACAGACATACGTTGTGCTAGCGAAACACTAATTTCTGTAAAAAAAATGTTTTTGTAAGTTCTAAATCTAACCAAGATTTATAACTTTTTTAAGAAGAAAACTGAAAATGGATTTGAAACTAAAGGAGATGCTGATTTTGATAGTAGAAACTGTCTTGGAGAACGCTGAAAAATCTGATTCAGTATTAATCGCAGGACAAGATATAGACTTGCTATTCCTTCTTACTGGAAGTTAACACAACAGAAGGCAAACAGTCTTGTTGCTAAAATCAGGGGAAAATAAAGTTCCTAGGAAACTACTCGATCAACAGTTTCGTAAAAGAAGGACTCTCTGACTATATGCTGCTTGTTCATTAATTTTCTAATTGTGGCACTTCTTCGGCATTGTTTCGCCTAGGTAATAAGGAAATGGTATATGTTTTATAAAGAAATATGTTACTGCATACAAATTGTTCAATTTTAAATACCCCAATGCAGACACAGATGCAGTAATGAACACCGGAGAAAAAATATGGCATCTCTGTATTCTCCAATAGAAAAAAGACCGATGAATTAATGATTTTCACTATAAAATGTTTGCTCAATCGATTACGAAAAGCAAATTCAATTAAGCTTCTTTGCCTCCAACTTCAGGTGCAACTACACAAAATTCACTTGGGACTTACTGTCATGGCTTGGAAATAAGAAAGAGCCTAAAATTGGGGATGGAAATTTGAAAACGTTTACGAACCTATCAAAACTTTACGATGACCCAGCGCCTCTCAAAATACTTTCTGTAAAATCTTGTAAATGCAAGACTTCTTGTGGCCGTAACTGTAGTTGTAAAAAAGCAGCAAAAAGCTAAAAAAAAATAAACAAACACAATTTAAAAAAAATTGAATAGAAAATAATCATGTAACTCTTATAAACTTTGAACACAGCCCTACCAGACTTCGCATTCGCTATTCCTTTCGTGTCTCTTTCGTAATGCTAAATGTGTTCCGTTTCCCGCATCAATAAGAAAATACCTACCCTCTTAGAAAAACTCATGTATTATGTCGCTTTGCATCTCGACTATACCTTAACGCGAGCGTCTTTGTTTTATATATCTCATAAGCATATTGTTCGTGAAGGTACGTGACCTTACCTTCTACTACGTTATAGACAGTTAAAAATGTCTTTCACATCTGGAAGCTCGCAATAAGTGAGCTCACGCACGACCCTGTGTACGAAATAACTTTTTATTTGGATGCCGTAAGTTCCTTTTGTGGCATGCTCTCTCTTTTTTGAAGCAAATATAAACCAAGATTTTGTACAAGTTGGTAGGTACATACATTTCAAATCAATTTAATTTTTAAGGATATTTTTAAATGCTTATTTATTTATTATCTATGTATGTATGTATATATCGATGTATCAATGTATTTTGTCTGTCATGGAATGTTGCAATTCAAATTTCGATCATTTCCCGATTAGCTATCCGAAATCCGGCTATCCGGCTGAAAATTTCAGTTTAGCTAACAAGCCGATGACAAAGCACAAAATAAAAATAAGAAGAAAAAAAGGAAATTAAAATTGAAAACGTAATAAATTAAGTAAAATATGAAAATGCAATAAAAAAAGAAAAACGGGAAAAATATGTAAAAAGCGACATTCATTAAAAAAAATGTTAGTAAAAGCTTTTCATTTAAATTTATTTTTTAAATTATACTCGTTTTTAAATAAAAGTATTTTTGTCTTTGAAATCTTTAACTTCGAAAAAGTAATATTGTACTTTTCAGGCTTTGGTTGCAAATACATTTTGAATTAGAAGTAGTTTCTTTTAAATATTTTTATATGTATTCATTGGCATATTGTCTTTATAAAGTACCTATTGCCATTTTGAAATAAATAATTTAATAATTTTAATATAAATAATTAATTAAACAATTATCAAAAACACAAAACTTAATTCATGCTAACGTCATTCATTAGCATAACATGCTAATGAATTAGAGTCGTATTAACGAGGATAGAACCAGCCAGTTGATCTCTTTCTGAAACTGCCAACCCAAATAAATTGAACACCGCGGCAAAAATGTCTGAAAGAGCTACATGTCCACGAGAGAGTTCACGAAAGGAGACTTTATTATAGCACTGAAACGCAGATTGTCCAAGTACGAATAACTATGCAAATAATAGTCATTACACATTATGTTATTAGCACATTACACATAATATAGGAACGCGGGGCGCGCTAAAAATTTCCGGAATGAATAAGAAACAATTACTATGAATAGTCAGCAATGAATTTATTGTTTCTCATTTTTGTTAATGTTTCGACAGTCAGGTGAAACCAACTACACAGCCAGTGTTCCATTTTCAAATGTTGTAATTACTTTTTGAATCAGTGTGACCTATGTATCCTTATGGACAGTAGAGTAACAAGAAGTAAACGGCCGAATTCACGAACGAGGTGCGGGGGCCGGCAAGGTGTGGTCTTGGAACCGTTTTTTACCGACAGGCGCCTGATTGTCATGCTTTCTCTTTCAGGGCCTCCTGGCACGTCACGGATAAAAAAATAATTATTACAGTGTGGACGTCTGTAAAACCCAATCAAGTCAATAATGTTGTTTTTTTTTCTTTTTATTCTATATCTTTTTAAACGATCCGCGGTTGCCATATTGGTTTAAAAACTGTCACGCGGACAATCTACGAAGAATTAATATATACCTCTTTAAGTTTTCATCAGTTAAGTAGTTGCGCTATGAAAGAAAATACGAATATACACACATTCAGCATACATGGGACGCTGTTAAGTCATAACCCTCATTATTTGTATTCGGGTAAAACCCGCCAGTGGGGCAGCGTCGGTCTCCAACTGACAAGAAACTTTGACTTTGACTTTGACTTTATTAGCTGTTTGACGCAACTCGCAATCCGTCACGCAGCCAATGACCACTATTTTTAAATTACCAAAAAAAAAACCCAGCTGTATCTACTGCTGGTACTGAGTAGTAAAAAAAAGATAGCTAAATATTATCCTACAAAAAAGTCAATAATTGGTCACGTTTACATAGATTCGCACACCTAAAATAAACTCTTGCTAATTACTTCATAAATACTAGGTACCTACATGCGCGCGCGATTCATAAACAATCGCCACAGAATAAATAATAGTGCATGTACACTCGCGTCGAAGCTCAAGGATAATATAATCGGCTGGCCACAAGCCTCCACCCCGCCCCGCACCCGCGCCACCCCCGCCGGCGTCTATCCCTTTCGTATCGGCATATTGGTCGGCGCGGTTCCTTTTTTCCTAATTACTAATTAGTCGCGTCGCATCGCACACGCCGTTCCTACGCCGCTTGATAACCATCGCGATGGCCTATCAATTTTCACCTCGTGAATACACGTTAATGTTACGTGCATATTTCCTGTCTGGGGAAAATACGAGCGAAGCATTCAGAATGTACCGTGATTTGTATCCTGACGCTCGACAACCGAACTTCGCTACAATGTCGAGTGTCTACCAACGTATGCTGGACCATGGCTCGGTTTTTACCCCGTCACATGCACAAGGACGAGGGAGACCTGCGCTTCCTCAAAACGTGTACGATGATGTAGGTACTGAGCTAACTCGAAGAAGATCCCGCAGAAGCACCAATGATGCCGCTCGCTATTTAGGAATTAGCCAGTACTGCGCTTGGAGAATAGTGCATTCAACAGGAATGCATCCATACATGAAAACGCAAGAACTGACTACAATCGACCGAGTTCCGAGAATTACATTTTGCAATTGGATTTTGAACAATCTCGACGCTAATGTGTTATTTTCTGACGAGTGTTTATTCACAAGGATTGGACTGTTTAATCAACACAATGAACATTGGTGGTCGGTCCGAAATCCAAAACTGACGCGTCAACATTCTTTACAACATCGATTCTTTACAAATGTGTGGGCGGGAATTTTGAACGACAGACTAATCGGCCCGTATTTCATTGAAGGTCGCCTCACAGGAGAAACTTATTTAAACCTTCTCCGGACGATGGTGTCTTCGATGCTGGATGAAGTTCCGCTGGCATATCTGCAAGGTGTGTTTTTTCAACAGGACGGCGCCCCGCCGCATTATCATAGAATGGTAAGGGAATACCTAAACGATCAATTCGGAGATCGTTGGATTGGTCGCGGTAGACCAATACCGTGGCCAGCGCGTTTGCCGGATTTAACACCTATGGACTTCTTTTTGTTAAGACAGCGCATCATAGACGCTTTTGACGAAGTGAACAGCCTAAACATTTTAATGTCATTACGCAGTAATCTGTGTAAACGTGCTCACTTGTGTATTGATAATGAAGGTGGTCACTTCGAACAATTGTTAAAATACTTGTAAGTTAATTTCTAAGCAGTGTAAATAGTAATAACAATAGTTGTAAATAGCTGATTATAAACTGTTAAATACGCCAAAATTCCTTTGTTTCTTTGTACTTAATACCTTTTAAATATAACTTGGTTCATTGTGATACCCATAGAAGTATTAGAATAATCCTAATACTTCTATGGTGATACCTAAGTGTTGGTATTTTAATCTCAAACAATTCAACACCTACCTACCCAATAAATAAAGTAATTTTGCCGGTCCTAAGCCCGTAAAAGTATGAAGGAAAGTTAGAATTAATCAAATAAAGTATTTTACGCTACATTTCATATTTTATTTCGTATGTAGGTACCTACTTCCCAACCCACCGGAGACACCTACTTTATTTTGTTATTGATAAAATGGTAGCTAGCGTGATAGTCGAGGTAATTGAATGCGAGAGAAAATGCGAGAAAGAGTAGGACAGAGATAGTTTTCACTACTCACGCGCACTATGTGATTTCATTCATTATTAATTGCACAGTATTTTTAGTATGTGTCCATAATTGTAGGTAGGATTTCTGAAAACTTCAGGTTTTAATAAATTCTACACTGTTAAATATTCAAAAGTTCTGACTGCATATTTGGATTGCATTGCCACTTCTGCAAAGCGCATTTTTTTTTTGTAATTTAAAAATAGTGAGTGAGAATATGAGTTGCAAGATTCCACCCGGAACGACAGACAGCCAGCCAGACAAACAAGAAAAGTTCTCGCACAGTCGACTATCACTCCGCTTAAATTTATTTTTCGGCGAAAATTATCTAACTGATGATGACGCCCGAGTCAAAATCTGTTGCGTGGTTTAGGAGGAGTTAACAGATATACAAAAAGACCGACAGACGTAGAAAGTGACTTTGTTTTAGAATATGTACTATAGAAGAGGTACGAGAGTCACACTGAAAAATTCATATCAATTAATTCGTTACAAAACACAAAAACTGAAGTACAAAACAATAACAAAGGTTGGAAACTTACGGCCAACCCTCTCTTCCTCGTCGCGTGGCAGAAATTGTGGCCGATGACTTGAACTGGCGGAGAGGAACCGTCAGCCGCAGCCAAAACAGCCGGGAATTGACAAGAATGCTGCTGATTCTGTCCGTTATCTCCATCTCGCGCCCACCACTTGCTGATCATCGTGTTACACCCTGAGGTAATACCAAATAATTTTAGACTCGGTAACTCCGTGTCAGGCAAGAGAATATTTGAACTTGATACAAAAATAAATCACTGTTCCTTTGAAGAGCTAAATAAATCCAATAAAACAAATTAAGCAAAACTTTTACATACATTTTTAGGACGTATTCCTAAAAACAACATAATTGGCAAAAAGGTGACTAAACTTAATCATCATAAATAGTAAAAAGCCGCTATCCATAGTTTTAAGAAGGTGATCGTATTTCGCATTCGAATAATAGCTTTACTCAAACAATACTAGTAATGTGGTCATTATTACGACAACCTTCTTTGGGCAAAGTCGACCTTGCCGCGCTGCTTGAATAGGCGCCAGCAAAGTTGTATGGAATTTCATTATTGTCGTGTTTTGCGGCCAGCAATTTCCTTTGAAAATCCATTATTGTCGTCTTTTGTCGTAGCACTATTATTTATTCTGTGGGTTCGTTAGCCCCGAACGCGAAAAGAGAGGCGTTGTAGACGAATGGACCGATTTTGATGGTTTTTTTTCTGTTTGAAAGCTGACGTGGTCGTGATTGTTGTTTCTGTTTCTGTTTCTGTTTCTGTTTCTGTTTCTGTTTCTTTTTCTGTTTCTGTTTCTGTTTCTGTTTCTGTTTCTGTTTCTGTTTCTGTTTCTGTTTCTGTTTCTGTTTCTGTTTCTGTTTCTGTTTCTGTTTCTGTTGCTGTTGCTGTTGCTGTTGCTGTTGCTGTTGCTGTTGCTGTTGCTGTTGCTGTTGCTGTTGCTGTTGCTGTTGCTGTTGCTGTTGCTGTTGCTGTTGCTGTTGCTGTTGCTGTTGCTGTTGCTGTTGCTTTTGCTGTTGCTGTTGCTGTTGCTGTTGCTGTTGCTGTTGCTGTTGCTGTTGCTGTTGCTGTTGCTGTTGCTGTTGCTGTTGCTGTTGCTGTTGCTGTTGCTGTTGCTGTTGCTGTTGCTGTTTCTGTTTCTGTTTCTGTTTCTGGTGTTGTGGTTGTGGTCGTTGTTGTTGTCTTTGTTGTTGTCTTTGTCGTTGTCGTTGTTGTTTTCGTTGTTGTTGCATTGTTTGAGTAAATTCTTATTATACTAAGCTGGTTTTATTTAAATTCCTCGCATTGTTTGAGTAAAGCACTATACAAGCCTTGGTCCGCAATGACTGCCCAGCTGGCCACGCTATGATGGCCTCGAGCTTTGCTTAGTTAAGTTCTTGGCCTTCAAGCTTGGCCATCATTGCAGCCCTTGCTGTCCGCGCTATAAAGGAAAGGAAATTCATTCCAGCTTGGCCATCAAGGGCTGGAATGCTGACCGCGCTGTGATGGCCTCGAACTTAACTTAGCTACGCTCTCGACCATCATCATCGCTGCCAGCAACGCAGTCATTACAGACCGCGGCAGTAATGTACTATTATTTGATTTGAAGTTATGAGTGCACTGACGAGACGCACCGTCTCGCCAGCGGTGGCGCCGGCGCCGCTGGTGCCTGCGCTCGCGCTGGTGTAGAATACTTTGAAATGTTCAAATCAAAACTAGACTGCTTAACACTACGCAATTAGTTACTTTTTAAATCAATGATGTCCCACTAATTATAGATTTGACTCGATAGGTACGTGTGTTTAGTATCGCTCTTTAAACTCAATTTGTGTATTAGAAAGGAAAAACATTGTGCTTACCAGATCAGCGGCGAAAAATATGTTTTTTTTTGGTTAAATCCATACCACATATGTTAAAGCAGGATCTGAGCTGAACATGTTTTGCAAACGAAAAGTACGATGTCTTCAGTCCAAAATCATCATGAATTTTAGAGTAATATATAAAATAAACAGTTGTTTAGGGCGTTCTTTTAAAAAAAAAAGTTTTATCAAATCTATTATCATTAAGTATATATTCTTTAAAAATATGTATGCATTATATCCACAGAATAAATAATAGTACTACGGTATAACTACTGCTATCCATTATGAGCTCACAGTTTTGAAATTGGCGTCATATCATAATTTGACATTTCTCATGCACAGAAATGAATTGTAGTATTTTGCAAGATAGATTGGTTAACCATCCCCTCATTATCATGTGAAAAGTATTATCAATAGAAATAATGTATTATTACTCAACCAAGCTTGTATTGTATTGATTATTTCGACAATCTCGTATGAGCAAAGTCGACGTTGCAGCGCTTCTTGAATAGGCGCCAGTAAAGTTGCATGGAATTTCCATTTTGTCGTGTTTTGTCAAGTATTTATTCTGTGGTTTTGTTAACTACTGAGCTCGAAAAGAGAGGGGTCGTAGCCCCCAAACCAATGGATCGATCTTGATGGTTTTTTCTGTTTGATAGCTAATGTGATCGAGATGGTTCTTAGCTATTATTGTTGCTGTTTTAGTTGTTGTTTTTGATATTGTTGTAGTTATTGATATTGTTGTTGTTTTTGATATTGTTGTTGTTTTTTATATTATTGTTGTTTTTGATATTGTTGTTGTTGTTTTAGTTTATGTTATTCTAGGTGTTTTGTTGTTGTTGTTGTTTTTGTTCTTGTTTTTGTTGTTTTTGATATTGTTGTTGTTTTAATATTGTTGTTGTTATTTTAGTTTATGTTATTCTAGTTGTTTTGTTGTTGTTGTTGTTTTTGTTGTTGTTGCATTGTTTGAGTAAAGAACTATACAAGCCATGATCCTGCTTGCCACGCTATAAAAGCCTCAAGCTTTGCTTAGCTACGTTTTCAGCCTTCAAGCTTGGTCATCATTGCAGCCCTAGCTGTCCGCGCTATAAAGAACTCGAACTTCGTTTGGTCTCGGCCTTCATTCCAGCTTGCCCATCAAGGGCTGCAATGCTGACCGCACTGTGATGGCCTGGACCGGCGATACGCTGTGCTTTCGGCTATCATCATCGCTGCCACCAAAGCAGTCATTCTCATTACTGACCGCGGCCAACTACTAGTCTAAGATCAATAGTTTCAGAGTTATAGCCCCTTTACGTTTGACAGCTGTCATCCAAAACGAAGATATCGTTGAGATTTAACACTACTGGAAAAAAACTACTAGTCTACGATCAATAGTTTCAGAGTTCTAACCTTTTTAAGTTTGACAGCTGTCATCCAACACGAAGATATCGATGAGATCTATCACTACTGTACAGAAACTACTGGTCTACGATCAATAGCTTCAGAGTTATAGTGGTTTTAAGTTTGACAGCTGTCATCAAAAACGAAGATATCTATGAGAGCTATCACTTCTGTAAATAAACTACTAGTCTTCCTCTTATTTTTTTATTAGATGGCTTCTGCGGAGGCACTGGCCTACTAGCAATTACGCCAATAGATAGATAGATAGAAACTGCCAATGTCAAGTTTAATATATTTTATTACAAGTAATGTCACGTCACAGTTAATAAGTAATTGTCAAAGTCACGAATCAGTAAAATGGTGGACATTTACTGAAACTTTAGAGGGAGATTTGGAAAAATCACAAAATGCCCTCTATTTCTGCGTTTGATTCTTTTGCCCACACTTTTGCACGTTATTGAACACCTAATGAATTTAATTTAACCTCTTTGGGGGAGGCCTATGTTCAGCAATGGACTTTGAAAGGCTGAAATGATGATGATGATGATGAATGGTTAATATTTCACCAATATTACACATTAACACTCAAAGTAACACAAGATTACAAGATTGAGAATAAAATCCAACTCTACAACACAACATTTTGAGTTTTTCCAAAAATCTTTTACTCGTAGTCTACAATCAATAGTTTCAGAAGATAATGACAACCTCCTACAATGTTGCCCTCATACGAATATACCATAGCCGTTTACTTTACAGAGATGCCTTTATTATAAAAATATATTGCCAAAAGGTTTAAAACAGACCACACCGCCAAATTGAAAGTGAAGTAGCATATAACGAACGGCTCGTACGCAGGCTCACGTACACACTTACACCATGTTATGCCGATCGGCCGCCACATCGCAGTAAGATCTCGAGCAGAATTCATATATAGTAGAAAACTGAAATTTTACTGCTTTATTCCAACTGAAGATAGTTTAAAACGATAAAATGCTTTCTATGAAACTAATATGCAAAAACTGATAAAATTAAAAGAAGAGTAAATTTTGCCTAAACTGGTCTTGACTATGTTAAATAAAAAGTAATTAGAGCGCAAAATATGTTTTAAAAGCTTTTATTGAACTTGCAATGTATGGATGTTTGTTTAGATGGAATCTTGCGAGCTGAATTAGAACCACTTCCTCATAAATAACCTACAGAGTTGAATTTTTACTTGTTTGGTTTGTTCCGATGACAATGCATTTCATGAATCGGAATTATAATATGGGGTTGTTCCACTGATTTTGAAAGGGTATTAACAATTCAAAAAACGAGCAATCAGAGTTCTTGTTTAAGCCAAATTCAGGGACTCATGAAGGGAGCTTTTCAAAAGTTTTAATATAATGACGTTAGTCTCAGTGTACATATTTGAACTCCTAAAATATGTGAGGCTCAATTAACATTTCTATAATAACTAGCTTAAAAACTAAAAAAACACGCCTGCCCTACCAAAAATGAGCTTTTGGCAATAAACTATATACTGTTGGAATCCTTCAATTTGATACCCATATTGTAAAATACAACGAAAAATATTTTTTTTCGAAATTGAAAATGGAGTCATACTGAATGTTTTCAAAAAATATATAGCCTATGTTACTCGGGGGATGTAAGAATTCTAGCGATACCCCATACGTCTAAATCTGTTCAGGCATTTAAAAGTTATGCACATACAAACATACATGAATGCTAAAAACATAACACTCCTTTTTTTGTTCAGTCGTGTAAAAGGCAAGGTGAAATAGCACATAGGAGCTGCAGAAATAAAAACTTCTTGGTACCGATTCCTCATCGATTAAACTACCTAAACTTACTGGACAAAAACTTTAACAATAGACTGCCAGAACACATCAATCACAATAATCAATAGTATCAAGGAATACCGAACCAATGACTATAGTATTGAAATTACTATAGTCATTGGTTTGGTATTCCTGGTCATTGGTTTGGTAACTGTGAAAGCCTGATGCTGATCACTATTAAATCTAGACCAATTAATAATATAATTAATATTATTCATTTTAAACCAAATCTTTATTTTATTTTATTATTATTTTAACAACAAGAATTGCAATTTTATTTAATATGAACTATTATTATGACTTTATTATTATGTTATGAAATGATATTAATTGATAACGAAGCCTCTTTAAACTTAAATATTATTCTACTTACTAAGCATGGACTATATCCTGATTACTGTTGTTATGTTCGGTTGGGCCCACAATGTTGTTTGTTTTTAGTGCATCTTTGACGACTCCATTGTCGGCATTACATTTTAAGACTTTTATTTTTTTATGTGACAATATTAATAAAATATATTCTATTCATGGTTAGCATGATCTGAATGACACGAAAGTTTGTGTACGCATTTTATAATGATAGCCGGTTCGAAGTTTTACTATGACATGGTTGCTGCACTCAGGGTTGGGTCCTGACTAGGGAACTCCTCAGTGGTTAACGGCACAGGCACGAAATTTTGTCATCATCTTCATCAGCCTACGAGTATATCTGTCCACTACTGGACGTAGGCCTCTCCTAATGCACGCCGCTGAGCTCGGTTTTCAGCTCTCCGCATCAAAATTTTGTATACGCATATAATTGTGATAGCCTGTTCTGAGTTTCACCATGACATGGCTACTGCAATAAAGCTCTTTTTTTAATTACTATGCATTTCATTATTTTGTGCTATAGTTTTCAAAGTACCTAAATCCAAGCCTGGGCGTAGGTAAACAGGCCGCAACGGGAAAGCCGCAAAGTGACTGCGATCTACAGCTGCGGCGATCGCTAGCCGTAGCCGCGGAGATAACGAGGCGGTGCGGTGACGACCCGGTGGCGCCGGCGTTAGCTCGTAACGGCGAGTTGATCACGCGCCGCAATTTGTTCATAAGCTTTTTCTGAGGTGAGGCTATGCCATTACGGCGCCGTAACGCGCCGGGGTGATTGATTAGTCTGCGATAACCTTTATTCTGCGATTTGTAATAATCCGACAGTTTTACTAAATTGCCTCTGAAGATTTTCCTCATTTATTTTTGTATTTCATGAAATAAAAATACAAATTTACATGAAGCTTTTCTTTAAGTTAAAATTAATAGTGTGATATTTGAAATAGTTTGATGTTTTCTGCGCCTGATTAACCTCATTGTACAAATATTGTGATTAGGCGGCGAGAATAAAACCAAACATGTAAATGCGCCGAAAACTAAAAAGTTTGGGAGCCCGTACCCTAGCGCTTGCCAGCTTTACAGTAGATACGCCGCCAGACTTGCTTTATCTTGTCAAAAGCCTATAAATAAGCTTCATAAAGTGTTGATAAATCTCATGCGATAATGTAATGATAAAATTTAAGTGCCGTTGTATCAACAGTTAAGGTTACAGCACCCGATACCGGTTTGGCACCGCCTCGGCTAGTGGTCGGGGCGACGACGCCGCGCGTTCTTCTAGGCGGGTAGGTAGCTGGTTGACGGTAAGGCGTCCAACCAGCTATGGCGGAGCGAACGCCGCGCTTATACGGCTAAGCGGTAGCGGGTTGACAGCTAGGCGTCACCTGTACCTCTATTGTGAGTTCAATGAAACGCTCAAATCTGTACTCGCTATCGATTTTTGTATGAAATCCAGCGCAGCGCAACTACCGAAACTATTTGTCACCATAAATCTTTAGCTCTATTAGGAGTTTGGCTAACTTTACTTCAATAGAAATAGACAATACGTGAGGGACTGTAGATATTACGCCGTCGTGCTGGGCCTTTTTGCATTTGTCTAATTTGGCATGTTTCTAAATATATGAAAAAGAGAAACATAAAACAGCGACTAGCAAATGCATTGTAATTTTGGTTCATCCGAATCCAGCTAGATGGCGTTATAAGAGCCTTCATCGAGCAAGCGATTGTGTTTTCCATTTTAGAGTAAACAGATTTGTTTTTTTGTTTGTTTGAATGTTTGTCAAAAACAAAAAATCTAATCTGTTTAAATAAAGTAAAATACGATTATAGTGTCAAAAATATAATGGGTAAACTTAAAAAATACTGAACAGATTTTAAACATTCTTTCGTCTATATAAAGCTACATTATCAATGAGTAACATGAGTATCTATATTATCAATCCCTACAAAAATTGTAATAATGTAACCCAGCCCCACTCACTCACGATGATAAATGACAGTGAGTGACTCAACTACTGCAGCAGCGTTAACTGACGATAGCCATTGTCGAAATAGTGACCCATAATACCAAAAACATGCAAACTGAGAATCCGTCTCATGAAAGAAGTAGCGGCGATAAAAAGAACTAACGTTGAACGCTTATTTTTTTTTTGCTTTTACAAGGAAACTAGCGCCGCGTCTGTGAGATTTGTTTCGTAAGTCGGACTACCCACTGTATTGTCTTACCGGTTAGTCGCGTAGATACTTTTACTTGAGTTGTAACGTCAAAAGCGTTTACTACTGCAACTCGTAATAGTGTTACTGGGGTATGATTTGACGACTTGAACGATAGTTTGAAATTGAACGTGAAGTGAAGTCTCAGTTCACTTTACGTAAGACGGATATCATAGCCAGCTCTCGAAGTGGAGAAAGCAGAAAATAGAAGAACCTGGTTGAAAATACGATATTGGGTGCATATAGGGTTGCCACCTGCCGCTAGTTGATTAAAGGGTTACCAGTATAAAAAATACGGGTTTTAGATATTTTTACGGGAGACAATTAAAACAGCAATGTTTAATGAAGATAATCTATTTTTTTAATTTATATTTATGGTTAGAAGAAACATCCTTTCAAAGCTCTTCATTTTAAGAAGCAAATATATAAAATTAAAGTTAAATTCTGCGGATAAACAATTAACAAATTAGTCAACTCGCGTCAGAATAAATGAAATCATAAACAAACCGCTTTTCTTACGCATGCGCGAACGCGCGAACAGCCCCCCTCCGCTCTGCCCCGCCTGCTAATAGAGACCATGAGCGCCAAACAAATGACGAATTCAAAAACCACGCACGTGCCAGCCAGCCAAAACGGTAGCGTATAATTATGGTGTAGCTAGTCAACTCCGGTTTAGTTTGTAAAAAATACGGGAGCTTTATTTACCCCGTATTTTATTTTCGAAATTATGGGTTTTTGTATTATTTTAGCCTGAAAAACGGGGTAGGTAACCCATAAAATACGGAGCATCTGGCAACCCTAGGTGCATAATACGAACAGAGAAAAGAAAACATATAGAAATATAGAATAGAAATAGAAATATATTTATTTACTAAACACAGGAATGATTACATATGAACAAATATGAATATACAATAAGTAGTTGACATAGACAAAAGAATAAGCAGCGGGCCCCAAACTCGGCCAGGCCTGTATCTTGGGATCCTTAAACAACAGTTAACTCTTATGAGATAGCGCGCAACGTGTCGAATTTAGAAATGTAATAAAAATTGAATAAATATATATTACTAATTCAAACCGAGAGACTAAATATATATCAAAATAGGCAAACTTACATGCATATGAATATTTATTTAAATATATATATGTAAAAGTACATGCAAAAACAAAGGTCAGTTCAATTAATTGATTATTTTTAATTAAGTATCAGGGATTAAATATAATTTATCATTATAAGTTTAATAATATTGTTTCGAATTCAAAAATTATTATCAGATTTAAGCATTATTATAATATTAATTTTAACACAAATAATTCAATAACTATAAAACAATCCACATTAAAGTTCAATAAAATATTACGAATACAAATAAATGCAGTCTTCATACCATGAGGCTACCCTTTGATTTGAGATTTGAGCTTGGGCTATTGCGTGTGTGTTAATGTATGTAATAAGGTGAGGTGAGGTGTACGAATATGAGTTCATGCATAGTTATACCTAAATAAGGACCCGAGATCTAGTGCTGGGTTCTTGAAATCGTAAGGAGCGAGCACACTAGGTAAACCGAAAAGTTAAAATTATCATTATTATAATCAAAAGTTAAAATTATCATTATTATAACCTATCTACTCATTTATTTATTTATCTACAGGTGCAGCCTAGATGCTGAATATATATATCTAACAACCAGCACCAATGCTATTTGTTATAAACCTTGACTAAAGCTTCTGTTTCTTCATAAGAAAGTAACATAAGCCATTTCCTTACCTTTGCACGGACTTTCCTATGCGAACACTCCTTCAGTTCGCAGGATTTGCACACCGCGTTGTAAGCAAAAGCGTGAGCGTATTTTGGTAGTCGACGTGCGAATATAGTTTTAACCTTAGGCAGAGGCACCCGTTTAGGCCGTGGTCTCTTCCGTGTTTGCTCTTTTAGCGGGTTATTGTGGGTTAAGGCTACAGCTCGCGAAACGAAAAGCCTTCTCACACTCAACACCTCTGCTTCTTGGTACAGTTTCTCAGTCGAGTATCGGCGCGGTTTTCCAAGCATTACCTTTAACACCGCACGTTGGGCACGCTCTAACTCAATCATTAATGATTTAGCTGCACCTCCCCACACTCTGATACAGTACTGAAGCTGAGACTGGCACAAAGGGACATACACCAGTCTCCTTACCTCCAGGCTGGCAGCCGATCTAAGGGTCTTCGTGACGAATATGAGCCTACGTATTCTCTTCGCAAGGGCAGTTATATGCATCTTAAAGGAGAGATTCTGATCCACTAGTATACCTAGATACTTTGTCGAGCTTACTTTGTTTATAGATTCACATGAGCAACTGAATCCCGTTTCAAACGTGGAAGTCAGAAACGGACATTGCTTTGAATGGAGTTGTAAGCGGTTGATTTTGGGCTCTGTGGCTTTGGTTATATGGAAACCGACGAAGTTTGTTTTTTTAATATTAAGCGTAAGTAGGTTAACGTCCAAGCAGCGAGATATAGCGGTCATGCTCTTAGCAGCGGCAGTCGCCGCGCTTTGCCAGTTGCTACCATAAAAAGTGCTACGGTGTCGTCCGCATAACATATTAGATTAGCTCCAGGCATGTCCAATCCAAAGATGTCGTTCATATAAATGGTGAACAGAGTTGGAGAGAGAATACCACCTTGAGGAACCCCAAAGGTGACACTCAAATCCTCACTTATTTGTTCTCCAATCCTGACACGCTGTCGTCTGTTGCTAAGGTAACTGCTAAACCAAGCCAGAGCATTTCCTCGAACGCCAAAGCATTCTAGTTATTTAACAGAATAGGAATTGAGACAGTATCAAATGCTTTGGCTAAGTCGAGGAAAACTCCCACACTCCTATTCCCTCTATCCATATTTGACGCCAGAGTTTCAGTCAGGAGTTGAACGGCATCCTCGGTAGATCTACCACGTCTGAAGCCAAACTGACGATCAGATAAAAGATTATACTTCTCGATAAAGTCCACCAGACTCTTATTTATTATTTTTTCAAGTACTTTAGATAGTATGCAAAGCAGAGATATCGGATGGTAGTTATCCACCCTGTTCTTAGGACCACCTTTGAGAATAGGACACATGATAGCAGTCTTCCAACAGTCGGGAAAGACACCAGAAGCCATGCTCAGGTTGCATATGTGTGTTAATGGCAGTATAATGGCATCCTTGATGTATTTGAGCATTAGTGATGTAAAAGAGTCTATTCCCGGCGCGCTATCAGTTTTTAGGTCCATTATAATTCTACTAACCTCATAAGGGTCTGTAGGACTAAGAAATAGGGAGTTAGAGCAGTTTACTTCCAGTTTAAGACTTTCACATAGACTTTCTTGAGTGGCAGGAAGTTTCGTTAGAATATCAGAGGCTAATTTTGAACCCACCGCAGCAAAGTGTTCATTACAATAATTGACGGCTTCATGTGGATTAGAATTATTTGATAACAGCTCGTGGGGGTCATTTTTGCTCGTGGGGGTTCATATAAACATAAAAACACTTACTTCCTCCAAAAAGGGAAAAAGGGGCTACTGAATATCTCTGCATTGAGATTCGATTTCAATGGGACTGTATTTTATTTGAAAGGTACTTGCTAACTTTAAATTGGATTCATAAAAATTTGGTGATGATCTGATGAAGATCTTTGGCGTGATGAGCAGAATATTTCTACCAACGGAATCGGCCCTTTATTTACTAGCTAGGGAGCACCTAGGTTATTAATATAAGTTTTAAAATAAGGTTCCTAGATGGCGCTACTGTAAACCGATAGATTGTGGCAAAAAAAGTGTTGTGCTCGTGACATCTACTGTTCGCAGAACATCTAGTTTAAGATTTAAGTAATGATCTACCAATAATTTATCATTTATTATATGTCTATTATACGTGTCGATCGGTTTGTGGACGTGTGAAAGTCAAAATCCGTTCGTTTGATAGCGTTCTCTTGTTTTGTCCCTTCTGCGTTTCGTGTTTTATGAGGGTGCGTAGATAGATAAGTGTATATTAATTATGTTGTAAAGATTTTAGATTAAAATTATAGCCAGGAGGTATTAAAGTATGGTGGCACCGACTTCAAAAAACTCTTACTAATGTTATATTTATGTATTTGTATTACATTTTCAATTTTGAAGAAGTTATATTGTTCTTGTTGAATTGTATTTATTTTATTATTTTTATTAGTAGTTTACAAAAGAGCATAACTAATATAAAGCAGATTGTTTTTTTCATGCTTTTTTTCTTGATTTTGGCCTAAGCAAACATCGGAAGGAAAATATCCTAGAAAGAGAACGCTAGAAACTCACTTTAGGAATACGTTACCAAAGATACGTAGTACAATTATTTATACGGTGCCAAAAATGAATCCATGCCAAAATTTAAATGTGAAACGTTGTCTGTTTGTTTGTTTGGGGAGCTTTCACGCGATAACGGCCGAACGGATTTTCATGAAATTTAGAACGGAGATAGCTTACACCCTGGAATAAAACATATAATACTTGTTATCCTGGAAAATTGTAAGTTTCCACGGAAAAACTGGAAAATGTAAGGAACGGCTGCCATCACAGAATGGTATGTGGTTGCCATGGAAATGAAATAACAAGTCTGTCAAAAATCATCAAGAGCATTGGTGCTATACCTACTTTTGCATTGGTCTTCAATTTCCTAGAAGAAAATAGGATTCTTTTTTCGCCATAAACAGAAGTCCGCGCGTACAAAGTCGCGGGCGGAAAAGCTTACACTTATAAAACTATTAATCAGTTTTGATGAAAATTATCTGACTTCACTGGAACTTTTTCAAATAAAGAGTTTAAAAAACTTAAAAATACGCTTTTATAGAAAATTTAACTACATTATTGCATTGTCATCGGCCTTTGACAGGTGTGCAAAATTTGAATGAATTTTAGCCCAAACTCGAAGGGGTTTCATCATTTTGTTGTTGAGTTCATTTGATTACCTTCCAGTTCCGTCATCAGACCCGGGATAACACATAAAACAAGAGAACTTATCAAGACAAGCCAAACGAGCCCAATTTCGAAGCAGTTTCATCATTTTGTTGTTGAGTTCCATGACTACCTTCCGGCTCCATTATCAAGCCAGCTCATTAGTACCATAATATTGTATTGTCAGACGGGTGTAGTACCCGTGTACAAAATTTCAGCTTCATCGAATGTCGTTAAATGGTTCAAATATGACTTGCAAACTTGTCCCAAGCATAATAAACCTGAGAATCACATAAAAGTTTGTAAAAAGCTACTTACTTAACCAATTTTCATGAAATTTATACAGTACCTCCCTAAAGGTCTGTTTTTCAAGTAAAAATAACCATATAATTGAATCCTGAATATACACTCGCCAATGCAAGTTTAGGAAAAATAGTTACCTTATCAGCGCTGGCAGGTGTTATAACAACCTCTATATAAATGTTCTGATAAACGAGCTAGTATTTCGGAAATTATTCGCGCAATTATAAAGCCAGTTAAATAAATTATGCAATGTACATCAAAACTTTTGCCAAGAATAGATTTTCTCCAAATTCAAGTGCAGAGAGTTTTAAAAACATTAGCTAATAAATATTCTTACAATAAGACAACTAGACTTCGTCCACCCGGACTAAATCGCGGACAAAAGCTGGTACAATGCCTGAAAATTCCTTCGTCAAGGTTATTTATTCTGTGCTCAAGGGGTATTTATTGAAATGTTGTGACAAGTCCATGAGGAATAATCACATTACGTTGATTATAATTATTATTAAGTTGTGGTTGTTGTCAGTACTAAACTACGCCGTCACATTAATTTGTCATGACTTCTGTTAATTAAAGTTTTGCTTATGTCAAGCGGAAAAAGAAGCAAATACAGGTTATTTATTTATATTTGTGAAACTAGCTGTGCCCGCGTGTTCAGTTTTATTTGTTAAAAGTATTGTATGTGTTACACACCTAATTACAGGACTTAAAATACCAAATTAGATTAAATTCGTTCAGCCGTAATTTTTTTGTAGCTTGTTGCTCTACTTCTGCTTGTCAGATTGAGTTATGAAACACATCAGATTTTAAATTAAAATCGTTATCCAACAGTGAAAACCGCATTTCAATCGGTCCCGCAGTTTTCACGTGGTGTGCGAACAATCGTCCAGGCAGACAGACACAATTTTTAACGTTATACTATTGTACAGACTCTTTGTTACTGCTTTATTATAATAATAAAGTATAGATTTCAAAATACGAAAAATGATTATAATTTGACTGATTTGTTTTTCTCAGGACACTATAAAACAATAATGTGATACTCGTTATTTTCAGCGTCAGTCCAACGACACTTTCGATCACTGATTTCTTCCCACTGTCCATCTTGGACTTCTAACACTTCAAATTTGTTCCAAATGTTTTTGTTTAACCCTTAACTGTAGTCGTGGGTCCTGTAGACCCATGTTCTTTGAACGCATGTACAAAACACGGCGTGTGCCCCAGCGCCTCACGCTCTCAGGTACCTTCGTACAACATAACAAACAAATAGTAATAAAAAAATAACTTAGGTGAATATTGGTGTCATGATGTTTTTTAGTTATTGTTTTAATTCTTTTAAACAAGGTAAACACAATTTCGACAGAGAGACCCGCAGAAGAATACAGCTGGGCTGGGCTGCATTTACGAAACTTCGTCGAGTCTTCTCGTTGCCAATACCACAAAGTTTGAAGAGAAAAGTCTTCAACCAGTGCGTCGTACCTGTTATGACATACGGAGCCGAGTCGTGGACACTCACGGTACGACTAGTCCACCAATTTAAGGTGGGCTATGGAATGGGCTATGCTTGGAGTTTCTCTGAAAGATCGTAGGTGATTCGGCAGATAACCAAAGTTATCGTAGGCTGGTCATATCTGTCGAACGGCGGATAAACATTGGGATAGACGTGTTCTTGAGTGAAAACCGTGACGCAGTAAAAGTAGTGTAGGGTGCCCTTCAGCTAGATGGAGCGACGATATACGCAAATTTGCTGGCAGCAGTTGGAAGAGAAGAGCAAAAGATCGGGCTCAGTGGCGTGCTTTGGGAGAGCATGTCAGTCCACTGCTGGAAATTTGCAGCAGTGGACTGTCACGGGCTGATGATGATGATGATGACCGACCAACAATTATCTTATCCCATGAACGTTACTAAAATACACATCCAAGATGTTAAAGACAATTTCAAAAATTAATTTGCTCGAGCAATTTGAAAGGCACTCTAGCCAATTTGTACAGTAATTTGATGTCACTATCACTTCTCTCATCTGTCATCAGGTAAATGGAGCCACTCCCTAGACTAAGTTTGAAGGGGACTATATTTTACGATAGCACTTTGTAAATGAGATTTTAACAATGTCATTCGTCGTTTATTTAAAAAAAAAACACAATCACTATTGATTTGGACGAGTTAGAGACGTATTGCTTAAGCCTGCTACACACACATCGATTTATCGTAGCGATTTATCTGTACAAACCGAAATGCGCAGATGTATAGATCGTGTGTAACTATGACAAATCGTTGCAGATAATCGTTCATCGGCGGCAGTTGCAATTTCTATTAGATAAAACGTTGTCGATTGAGTTTGCACAGTTTTATCGTCGCGTGTGGATGGCGGCCCCTCAGTTCACGGAGCTAGCTTGTGTGCACACGCGCGGGTTTCGCTGTCATATCAAAATATCGAAAGAAGAAAGAGGTGGACACCGCAAACAGCTGGAAGACTTTATAGAAAGCTACAGAAGCGAAACTTTTCTTTGGAAGACAAAATCAAAGGAGTACCACGATCTCAACAAAAAAAATGTTTCAGGAATGATTTGACTAAGAGCTTGCGGTGATATTATTGTAGAAAACTTCATATATTCGTAGGAACGACCTGTAGCTAAAAATTGCAGTGTAGCAGATAATCTGTCATGAGGACTTATTGCTTCTCTCATTACTGTGTCTTGTTTCTTTATTAGTGAAGTAACTAAAGCCAGCACATTTAAGTATGCATCCTCGTTCATCCTTAAATAATTATGCCAATCTTTCGGAGCAAATTTCAACTTATTTAATAATTTAGTCTTTACACCACACACTTCACTATTTTTTTTCTTTAAACACATAATCAGGCCCAATAACGCAGGTGCGTCATCACCTTCCATCGTGGATGACAAGTTTCTTGCGCGAGATTCTGCGGAGAACTGACGATCGACGCTGATATCGGTGGCGTGTGGAGACACTAGGGGCGTTCGATTTAACTGCACAGTCTGAAATTGCTACGATATATCGTTGCGTGTGTAGGCACCTTTATTGTTGCTGCGTTTGCTGTTATGGCAGCGAGTTTAAAATATAGTGTTGGACTTTTGTAGCTGCTGTTACAAATTATAAGTAACTCTAGAAACACGTAGGATATATTTCCAGCCAAACTGCCAGATCGATACATAATTAAATACTTTTGCCTTACTCTTAAATCCCCAAACCACCAACTTTTCACCCCCACCCCTATTACCCCGTATCAATCCAACTCACCAAATCATTCAATTAGTATATTCTTTCTAGATTTCAATGTACGGGCAAAACGGCAAAATATTTATGTTATTTGTTGAAAGTATTGCTAGCACAGCAATACTTTACTTTACCCATGGGTGAGTACATTAAAATACCTCTTCCACGCACTGCTTCCCCCCACTCCTTAGAAAAAGGTGTCTTTTTACAGATTTGCTTAGTTTTTAAGTAAACAGTACAAGCTAGACCAAAATAATAAAGGAGTGATTTGTTCCCTGTTAAATTACATATAAATTTGCATACAAATAATTTTGAGGCAAGTTACAGTTTCGGAGCTATGCAGAATTAAATTGAGGGATAACTCGCTTAAAAGCTAAAAAAACACGCCTGCCCTGGCAAAAAAGTGATTTTGCTAATAAATTATATACTGTTGGAATGTGCATAGCAAGGCCTTTAACGTGATATCAATATGGCAAATTAAAAAAAAAAGAAGTTTTCTAGTTTGATAATGGTGCGATACTGCCGCCATATTGAATATTTTCGAAACATATTTATATTACTCGAGGGGATGTAAGGACTCTAACGATACCCCATACGTCTAAATCTGTTCAGGCATTTAACACATACAAACATGCATGCTAAAAACAGGGCGGTCGTGTAAAAATTGAGGACTAGCCTAAAATCACAATTTGATTTTCGGTCGCTAACTCTCGCTCGCAAGTTTGCGATATTGTTGCAATATTGTAAAAAAAAAACGTTTTATCGTGCAGCTTATCAACCGACTTAACCACGAGGGGATAAGGACTAGGACAGCTAATGCCGATGCAGATTTGCTCATTGTCCACAACGCAATAGAAGAAGCTAAAAGAAACGAAGATATCGTAGTAGTTGGACATAATATACTTTTGGTCTTTTTAATAGCTCTTTTATTTTCCTGTATTTTTCTGGTTGTCTCTCTAATTCAATAAAATAATTTCTCACCTTATAACATATACTTTTGGTCCTTTTATTAGCTGTTTAATTTTCCTGTATTTTTCTGTTTGTCTCTCTAATTCAATTTAATAATTTCTCACCTTATAAGATATACTTTTGGTCTTTTTATTAGCTGTTTAATTTTCCTGTATTTTTCTGCTTGTCTCTCTAATTCAATTTAATAATTTCTTACCTTATAAGATATACTTTTGGTCCTTTTATTAGCTGTTTAATTTTACTGTATTTTCTGCTTGTCTCTCTAATTCAATAAAATAATTTCTCACCTTATAAGATATACTTTTGGTCCTTTTATTAGCTGTTTAATTTTCCTGTATTTTCTGCTTGTCTCTCTAATTCAATTTAATAATTTCTCACCTTATAAGATATACTTTTGGTATTTTTATTAGCTCTTTAATTTTCCTGTATTTAATGCTTGTCTCCCTAATTCAATTTAATAATTTCGCACCTTATAAAATATACTTTTGGTCCTTTTATTAGCTCTTTAATTTTCCTGTATTTTCTGCTTGTCTCTCTAATTCAATTTAATAATTTCTCACTTTATAAGATATACTTTTGGTCCTTTTAGTAGCTCTTTAATTTTCCTGTATTTTCTGCTTGTCTCCCTAATTCAATTTAATAATTTCTCTCCTTATAAGATATACTTTTGGTCCTTGTAGCAGCTCTTTAATTTTCCTGTATTCTTCTGCTTGTCTCTCGAATTCAATTTAATATTTTATCTATATATTATTTTTATAAAAAGAAGGTTATTAAGTATATTATATATATTAGTAAGTATATTATTTGTATGTAAGTTGTATATTTTTATTTTATTTTATTATCAATTCCACAATAAAGCCGCACACCCTACCATTTATCTAGCACGACCAGGATGACTGGTAGAAAATGCTTCCTAGCATTAAGTCCTCCAAGTACACTTTTTGTGCTCAGAAAAAAATATTTTTTTGCTAAAAGAGGCACAAGGTAGTGTGAAGAAACAGTTTTATAGCACTCGGAGCTTATTTGATGGAGATTTAGTAAACAACTAGCTTAAAAGGTTTACAATAAAATTGTAATATCACATTAGACATTAACAGACTGCTATTTAGTTGCAAGTTTTGCAATATTTTTTTGTTTTAATATGGATACTATAGCTATAATTATATATTTTTTCTCAATAGTTATTGATGTAGGATAGGTTTGAGTCATGCCACTGTTATGAAACCGGTTTTATTACCCGGTACAGTAAGCTAAATTAGAATCTTGGAATCAAAATGTGTTTTGAATATATATATTTTCCTATTTTTAAATTACGTAGGTACTTCTATAATTATACATTCATTTATTTCATTACCTACATTGTTATTAATACTTACATGAAAACTGCAACATTATGTTGTGACTTTTATAATAGATTTGATCTCCACGGCACAGGGTATCCTAGCGTGGAAATCATTGCCTTTTTTTTAGACTTTTTTGTTAAAGCATACCTACAAAAATGTATTTGTAATGTTTTATAACGTCTTAAAAATATGTAATGTTCTCCTCGTTTTGATCAATAAATGTTTATTATTATTATTATTATTTCTACCAATTTTAGTGTTTAGGATAATGAAAAATAAATGACTCAACTAAATAATGAAACTGAAGAATTCGATGAAATAAAAGGCACATCACTAATTGCAGATATGGCCAAAAATATTATTTTAGACCATTTTAGTATTAGAATACTAAAATGGTCTAAAATAATATTTTTCACTAGAGCCAAAGCCAGATCATAGCGTTGAAGAATCGATAGCCAAAGTAAATAACTGGCTTGATAACAAACCATATGTGAATAAGACATAATTCAAACACTAAACCACTACTATGGTTGGGTAAAAAAAATAGCCTACGACACTCTTGCGATACAGACAAGTCGATTGATAAGTGAGGTCTAAATCGGACCAAGTTTTAAATTTGACCACATAACCCCATCGTTTGCTCCACCGAAATCAGGTAAAAATAAATTGTCTATGACACTATATACATCGATTGTTAAAATCGGACCAATAGGGAAGATGCTATGGTGGAAAATCCACATTCATACATTCCTTGTTTAGAAACCGCAAGTCGTCTTAATTTAAAACATACCGAAGGCATAAAAAAAACTGACTGTTCTTCTGAACAAATAAATTGTGAACGTAGACTTGCCACTTCAGGCCGCAACAATGGTGAATCACGAAAAATGCGCGATGTTCAGAGGAACCATTAGATGAATCCTTTTGTTTATTTCCTATATGAAAAATATACAGAAAACTTAAGTTCACCATAAACAATTTGTGTTATTTAAAATTCGTATAAATATTTACGAAAATTGTAGAAGAAATACATCCTAGCTATTTCCATTGCTGAGATTCAGTAAGTTTTTTCTGGACGTCGTCAAATCTTCATGGTTCATCATTTAGTACAATCCGTGTAGAATAAAATAATAAATTAAAATTAGAACTTCCTAGATATTACCAGTACCTAAAGTTACTGAAATCTATTTTTCAGTAAAATTTATAGGCAAACAACCAAACACTATGAGAAACACTTCTGTATACTCGTTACTCTTCATTTGATTTTAAATTGCCATCACTGTAATCACTGTTATACTGCCATCTGCAGATAGATAGCACCAGTACTAGTATTAGAGGTCGAATCGTGAAGGTCATTGGCCATTGTTACCCCCTTAAACAACCACGGCATTTTGACCAATTTTAGTATTTAGGATGATGAAAAATAAATAACTCAACTTAACTATATAATGAAAATGAAGAATTTGATGAAATAAAAGGCAAATCACTGATTTCAGACAATAATATTTTGAGACCATTTTACTAATCCTTCACTAGAAGCAAAGCCAGATCCTAAAGTTGAAGTATGGATAGCCAAAATTACTGGCTTGATAACAAACCATATAATGTGAATAAGACATAGTTCAAAAACTAAAACAAAACTACAGTATGGTAAAAAATAGCCTATGACACACAGATATCCGAACAAAGGGAAATTTGGCATTGGCAAAAACTCATTGTCAAAAACAATTAGTATAGTACACATACTCACTTAGTATGCTCACGCATACTAGAAAAAAGTCTCCCTACACCATTGAAGCAAATATACAATACATTCAACATAATACACACACATCAAGAAATTGACATATAAAGTTGCTGTCGATTAAAAAAACGATGAAATTTAATATCACAAGAACTGCTGTATGTAATAATAATAATAAACACTTTATTGCACCAAAATTAAGAGAAAAAACTAATACAATAAATCATTTTAAAAACAGGCACAGTGGGCGGTCTTATCGCTAAAACCTTTATCCGTTATGGACTTTGAAAACATCTAAACGATGTGCCCCGGTTCCGTTAGAAAGGCAATAATGTGAAGGTGTTTTTTTTAGCTAAATATATAAAACAAAAAAAAAATAACATACACTTTTTATTGAGAGGCTTTTTATGATTATATCTTGAGAACAAATTGAAGTTTTTGAAGCTATTGAATCTAATTTGACCAAAAATCCTAAAGTAGTTTTGAAGCTTTGAAGGAATTGTCAAAATGACAGGTGTCAAAGTGATACCCTAGGGGTTCAAATGATGATGTTAACAAAATAACCCATCAAATTCAATTGAAGCTACCCGGTGAAGTTGTCAAGTACAAATCTATTGACAAAGTTATAGATGAGGAATAAAGCTATCAACTATCCAATAGAGTTTCTTAACTCTTTGGAACCATATGGAATGCCACCACTTATCTTAACTTTAAAAGTTGGTTCATCGTTGATGCTCATTCGCAACGTGGATCCACTGAAATTGTGCAACGGAAGAGACTTTCTGTTAAAAAGCTTTAGCCGAATTTAATCGAAGCCACAATCATCAGTGGCAAATTTAAAGGATAAGATTTGCTGATACCACGAATTCAAATGATTTCAACCAATTTTATCTTCGATTTAAGCGTTAAGAAAACGTAATTTTCTAGTGCATCTGGCTTTCGCCATAACCATCAACAAGACTCAATCTCAATCAAGAGCCAAGTGCTGTTGGTTTTCTTGTTTTTTTGCATGAGCAATTATATTTTGTTATCCATTTCTCTCTCTTTTATTTTAGGATTCTTTGGATAGCTAAAAATTTCAATAGTATATATTACAAGTAGTTCTGCGAACAGTAGACCTCACGATCATAAACTTTTTTTGCAATAATGTAGTGGTGTACAGTAGCAACATCTAGTGACCTTATTGTAAAACTAACATTAGTAACCCAGGTGCTCCATCAATTCCTTCGTAGTAGTTAAAGGGCCGATTCCACTAGTAGAAATACTGCTTTACTGCATTTTAAGGATTTTTTCTGCTCATCACGCTAAAGATTCTCATCAGATCTTCACCAAATTTTTATGAAACCAACTTAAAGTTACTACACTGCAAATAAAAAAACCCATCTAAATCAGATATTCAGTAGCCCCTTTTTTGGAGGAAGAATTTAATCAAAGATCTCCGACGACAAAAAAAAGTATAATAAAATTATTAATATTTGAAGGTAAATTTATAAAAATAAATATAATAAAAAATAATATTATTTGAACCATTAAAAACATATTTTTTTTAAAAAGTCTTAAAACCTGTATAGCAAGTTTAGTCCAGATCGATTGTAAAATACGACCTGTAGAGGAGTACCTGCAAACTGACAAATGAAATAAAATTGATTCAATTTGAAGCAGAGACGCTTTCACTTGCTTTGTTCGCTTCGCTCACTTGGTCAGTAGTAGCAAGGCTTTAAAACAAGTGATAGTGTAAAAACACACTAGAAAACCAACTTCAGAAAAACGCGCCCGAACATTGCAAAAAAACAAATATACACTTATAAAATGTTGCATATTAATTATTTGGAAGCCCTAATATATTATTTTAAGTGAATATTTTGCAGTTCCACACACACGTGTCAAATATATAACCTCCTTTTTTGTGATCGTTAATAACAAAGAATCAAAAATCTCAATGCGTCTGGACTCTATAAATGCAGAATACCAAACTATAACTTATGCAACATATGTGGATATTAATATTAGTACAAAAAAAAAACATGTTTTTCAAATCAAATCAAATTGTTTATTTGCATAAATATGGGTAGGTATACACAGATGTTTCACAAATTATAAGCAGAATACCACATTTTTACCGTAAAGTGTGGAAAATTATTTAAATGTAAGCCTAGAACAAAAACCTTATAATAATAATTTCTAAAATTCTAAATTAGTACAATGTCATTAATACAATATTATTAATAAATAAAAAAATGAACAAAAATAAAGTCAAGAAATAGCAATAGGTAAATAACAATGTTAAAATTAAGCATATGTTACATGATTATATATTACAAGTTTTATTTATTATAATGTCTTGTCATTAATAAATTATTTTTGAAAAATATGAATACATTCTGTTTCTTTTAAACTTTCTGGAATTTTACTATAAATTTTTGCTCCCATTTTTAACATAGCTGTTTTGCAACTTGTCAATTTCAGTCTATTTTTGCGTCGTTTGCTGTTGACAGTATCATAATTATTAATGATCTTTTTAACGAGTAAAGCTGATTCGTAGATATACGAGCGTGTATATAGAATAGAAGCGAGAGTTAAAATTTTAAGCTTTTGGAAATATGGCTTGCAAGAATCCATCTGTTGTAAATTGCACATTGACCTGCATTTTTTGCATTGCATTTTTTTTGGCTTTAAATGCAATCTCATAATTAGTGGAGTTTGCCCAAAATATAACTCCGTATCTAAGTGTGGATTCTATAAAGACGTGATAGGCACTTAAAACTGCAGTTTCATTTGTGGCTTTCCTTAACATATTATATAGTGGCAAGTAGATTTATAAGCGAGGTCAAAATCGAACCAAGTTTTAAATTTGAACACCCGATTAGGGCAGATTTTTTTCTGCCCTAATCGGGTAAAAATAAATTGATTTGGACACTATACATAACGACAAATCTATTGATACATCGATTGTCAAAATCGGACTAGTAGGGGAGACGCAATGGTGGAAAATCCACATACATACATACATGCTTTGTTTATAAACTGCAAGGCGTCCTAGTTTAAAACATACCGAGGGCACATACAAAAATTACTGTTCTTCTGAACAAATAAATTGTAGATGAAGATAAAAGTATTGACTCAAACAACCACGGTATTTAAACCAATTTTTCAATTTTGGTATTAAGGATAATAAAAAAAAAAGACTCGACTTAACAAAAATGATGAATTCGATTAAATAACAAAAATTGGACAAATAGAGGGATTTTTTAGGAGGATGGAAAATCCACAACCATACATACTTTGTTTATAAATTGCGAGGCATCTTAGTTTAAAACATACCGAGGGCACATACACAGACTGTTCTTCTGAATTAATAAATTGTAGATGAAGACAAAAGTATTGACTTGCCACTCAAACAACCACGGTATTATAACCAATTTTGGTGTTAAGGATAATAAAACAATAAATGACTCAACTTAACATAATAATAAAAATGAAGTATTCGATGAAATAACAAAAATATTGACATGCCACTCAAACAACCACGGTATTTCAAACAATTTAAGTATTAAGGATGATAAAATAAATGACTCTACTTAAGTAATCAATAAAAATGAAGAATTCGATAAAATAAAAGGCACATCGCTGATGGCAGATATTGCCAACGATAGTATTTGAGACCATTTTACTATTCTATCACTAGAGGCAAAGCCAGATCCAAACGTTGAATAATCGATAGCCAAAGTAAATAACTGGCTTGATAACAAAATATATGTGAATAAAACACAATTCAAAAACTAAAACACTACTTCGGTCGGGTAATAAAATTGCCTATGACACTCTTGCGATGAAGACAAATCAATTGATAAGCGAGGTCAAAATCAGACCAAGTTTTAAGTTTCACCACATAACCTTTTCTTTTTTCCGCCATAATCGGGTAAAAATGTTTTTATTTTGGACACTCCTGTCATAAAGACGAATCGATTGATGTATTGATTGTCAAAATCGGACAAAAAGAAGAGACGCTATGGTGGAAAATCCACAACTAAACATACTTTGTTTATAAACTGCAACGTGTCTTAGTTTAAAACATATCGAAGGCACAAAATAAACTGACTGTTCTTTAGAACTAATAAATTGTAGACGAAGACAAAAATATTGACTTACCAAGTTTTAAATTTGAACACAATTGTCAAAATCGGACCAATAAGGGGAGACGCTTAGGTGGAAAATCAAAAACAATACATACATTGTTTGTTTATAAACTGGCGTGCTAGTTTAAAACATACTGAAGGCACAATCAAAACTGACTGTTTTTCTGAACAAATACATTGTATACGAAGACTAAGATATTGCCTTGCCACTTCAAAATCCAATTTTAATATTAAGGACGATAAAAAAAATGACTCAACTTAACTTAATAATAAAAAATAATAATTCGATGAAATAAAAGGCACATCACTGATTGCAGGTATGGCCAACAATAGTATTTGAGACTATTAATATCAATAATAAACTAAAATTATGTTTACAAACAGATCGTTAGTAGGCACTTAAAGTGAGTCGTAGAAGGAGGCATATTAACAATATAAAATAAAATTTGCAATTATCTGTTACGATATGATTCTCAGAAATTGTTCAGTATCATCATATGACATATTCAAAAACCATTTGTGAACAATACGCTTAGTTTGGTTGACTGTGCATGTTTTGAGATCAAGTTTTTTGAGTATTTTATTGTAGATGAAAGGTAGCATGAAGTCTGGTAATCGTTGTGCATGCCTAGTTCTGACGAAGACACGAGGCATTATGAAAATTCCAATAATCACAGCAGTTAAGAGTTGAGGAGTTATGCCTAGCGAAAGCCCGGAGAATGTAAAGTTAGTGAACATTTAATAGTTTGGCTTCAGCATAAAGCAGTTTTGTGGGATACCATACCAGTTTTTTTTAGCATTGATGGATACCATGGATACCATACCAGTTTTTTTAGCACTACCTTCCGGTCCTGTCAGTACGGGACGTTTTTTATTGGTTTTGTCTCCTTATTAAATCTAATTAAAAAAGTAATTTGCCTAGTGAGTGAAGAAAGTTTTACAAAAACTTGGACCCACGACCACGGTAAATGTTTTGCAACTTATTTCACTGCGTATCACCGTCATTTTGCAAAGATATTATGGATTTTCAATTATATGCCGAAGATATAACGAATTTGTTTTGAATTTACACGTTCACAATACACAGAACACAAGAAAAAATAGAATTTTACATCTGGTTTGACGAAAATAAATTCGCACGGAACTATAGCATGGATACTACTGGGGCCCGTTCACATAAACGTTCGAGGACGCACGGATCACCCGCGCGTACACTCGAAATCGTTCACGGCGTCGTCCGGGGCTGTGTTCACTTACACGCTCGAATCATCCGTGCGATTATCGCTCGATCATCCGGAGAGAGTGAACGACTTTGGACGTCCACATACAACTGACAACTGTCAAGTGTCAGTTTCATACTATTCCTCCCCTCCACTACTATTTTTCGGATGACCCAGGCGAACGCCCGTTACATAAACGCCATACAAAAAACGTCAAAAGTAACGAGACGTTGGAAATACGACTCGTTTCATTTTTATAGGAATGGGGGGCAAAGACAACTTTTTAATCCTCCAAGGAAATTCCAAAAAAGTACTGTATTATGCTGAGTTGGCGCTCTTTGGAGGAGGCATATGTTCAGCAGTGGACTTTTAAAGGTTGAAATGATGATGATGATGCTGAGCTGATATAGCAATTTAGTAGCGCATTATGAAAATCACACTATTTTAAAGGCAAATGTTTGTATGTATGTGTATGTTTGTTACTCCTTCACACTCAAACGGCTGAGCGGATTTGGAAGAAATTTGGTACCAGGATAGCTTATATCCTGGATTAACACATAGGCTACTTTTTGTTATGATCATCATCATCCACACGGGTATAACCGCGAGGCGCAGCTAGTACCCAATAATTGTGTATCGATAATAAGCTTATTTTCTAATTAGCATGGATTACGACTTAATATCGATGTTTATTATTTTATTAGTACGAAGTGAAAATCAAAACAGATTTTATAGAAACGTAAACAAAAGGCTTAGCTGGGAGGTAAGCAGGCGAGTTATTATCATCAAAATAACATAAGTCGGGATTTTTGTATATTTTCATAATAATTTTACTTGTTAGATTAGTTTTTTAATATACTTGTTTACTATCGTATTCTGTTCAGCATTTTAATTCCCTTAGGCGATATAAATTCAAAGCCCTAGACCACCCACGACCTATGTTGTTTTTAGTTTATCTGGAAAGTACATATTTTTGTTCCTTACTGGTTTATTATCCTATCGATATTGTGTTGAATATTTATTTCTTAGCCTGCTTCGCCGTCTAAACGTTCTGAATGAAAGTAATTTCTCTCAACGCGCCCTCAATCCTTCGCAATGCGAGGAGTCGAGTTGCTGCAAGTGATCGCTAATAATATAACCTTACAATGGACCGTTGCAGCATGCACTTTTAAATCTCGTAAGCAGGTTGGAACGCCACCACCGCAACTTCATTTTGTACTCGTATAGCTTCGCATTTGCACAATTTCCGTATTTATCTAGTTGAAAACTAGCATGGTCACAAACAATAGAAGTATAAACATTAGAAACGGAAAAAAAATAGTTAGAAATAGTATCCATGGTAAATAATATTTCGTTTCTAATGTTTATATTCTACTTCATCATCATCATGTCAGCCTTTAGAAGTCCACTGTTGAACATAGGCCTCCCATAAAGAGCGCCATGACGATCGATCTTGTGCCACCTCCAATCATCGACTTCCTGCGATGGCTACAATGTCGTCGGCCCATCGTGTGGGGTGTCTGACTACACTTCGCTTGCTTGTTCGTGGTCGCCATTCGAGAACCTTCATTCCCCAGCGGTGTCGGTTCTGCGAACTATATGGCCTGCCCACAAAAGTAGTTAGTATAGTATTTAGTAAGTTAGTATTTCCGTATTTGCTCAATGCAAGTTTGTTATTTTTGGTAGATTTTCGTAATTGAACGAACCCCAATTTCCCCCACCTGTACTTTCTCGTACATAAAGTACCTAGTTGACTGTTAAACAAGTATTTTTTATACAAATGTGTAACAGGTGATCATGAAGTTCGATAATACTACATATTTATGGGTTTTGTGACATTTGTGAGAGCAATGCATTACTGAAATATTAATCGATGAAATCAACCGTTTTCCATTAATGCTTATTTATACTTCTATTAAAGCAATAAGTACGAAAAAGTCTGTACAAAGAAGAATTAAAAAAATGGTCTAGGGTACTTAAAATAAGCTACTGAACAAGAATATAAGAATTAAAAAACATGTCTTTCTGTTGGTCTGTTTGTTTGTTTTGTTCGCGCATCACGTATAACTACTGAACCGATTGTAATGCGGTTTTCACTGTTGGGTAGATTAGGGTTTTACTCAAAAATTGGTTGTACATGGTACTTATCTCAATCTGATGAGTAGAAGCGGAGCATCGAAAAGGGTGTGACCACAAGTCCGTTGCCGATTAAAAGTATATGACGGCTGAACAAATTTTGAAGATATGTTACTAGCTTTCGCCCGCAACTTCGTCCGCGCCAAACAAAATGACCATGTGGGCAAAGCCGCGGGTACAGCTAGTTTTTACTATATATTATTATGCTTGCATTAGTAATAATACAAGCTGTACGTAGTAGTTAGCTTTGTGCGAGCTTTTCCAGAAGTCCAGTCAAGAATAAACATATTGTAATGAAAACGTTTATTTTAATTAATAAAGCAAATTTTTGAAGCTCGCTCCATTGCTCTTTCGAAACTTCCTGCAGAGCATTTTGCATATTTTGGATAAACATGACTGGGAAGTGTTAGTCTGCGCGCTGTTGCGGACAGCAAAGTCTTCGTTCAAATATATATTTTTATTAGCGTACGAAATTTTCACCGGTATATCCCTGTCAGGCATATTTCCGTCATGTTGTTGTCTCGTGTATTTTTCTAATTCTAATTTCTTGGCAGCTATTATTTTCATGTTATCGGTAGATGCAGTACATCCCGTTGTAACTTTTTCAGTCGGTTCCTTTACATTGATTTCTGATAGCATGTCACGACCGTACAATTTAATTTGTACACATGGTTGGCGCCAAGGAGAAAAATATTTAGTTTGTCTTCTGTTTTTACCGGTTTTGTTTTGGAGCAATCATCATGTAATGTTGAGTCACTGAGGTAATGATCATTTTTGTATGCCTCTACGACTCGCAAGCCATTCTCTGATTCCTCGTTGGAGTCTCTGCCACTTTCAACGCGTTTATCGTGGACGTTTACGACGATTTCTGCAGAAGGAAGTTCGACTCTGACTTGTCCGAAGACATGATTTGGTCGAACATGTCCTTGATGAACTCTTCAATGTCATCCGTAGAGCCTTCGTCATTTTTGTCGAGTATTTCATAGAATCTTTTCTTGTATTGCTCGAAATCCCGCATGCTTGTATAGAAGTTTTCAAAGATTTTTTCCACAGTTAACTTGAAGAATTTAATGTTTGATTCGAGGCTTGTGATTGACTGGCCATCCGTTTGTAGCTCTTGAGATATGTTACTTAATATCCTCTTTTCTAAATTATTTAAATCATCATTGGTAATAAGGTTTTTTTTTCTATTGCTCTTACATATTTATCGGGGCTATCGGAATCTTTAACTGGGACTTTATCATGTTCATATTTTTTGTAGTAATCTCCATTGGTATATTTGTAAACGCCACTACTTTTTTCGCCAGCTGAACTGGTCTCGTCGGTTTCGAATATGGCGGAGGACGTCGCTGGACAAAAGTTCAAGTCGGATTTGGTGTAGGTGTTGGATTTGGCAATTTTAGGCGATATTGATACATGGTAAATGTGTATTGTACTCAATCGATTGTCGCCTGTAACGTGAGAAGTATGATTCGTTCGATATCGTCAGAATATTTTCTTAATCCTTAACATATTATAATCACTAGCAAGGTATAACTAGGTATTCGGTATATTCTTAGAGTCAGTTTCTGAATTACAGTACCCGGCGGTAAATAATGCACATCGGCTTTTGGAAAGAGACAATTGGCTGTTTACGACAATTTCCGAACACTGACGACCGTCCATTAATCACCGTATTTATTAAGTGTCACATTTCATATCAAATAAATACTGCACTTTAAAGACTTTATTATTTTACGTCAAATCGATGACATGAAAACTTTAAATATTTATAGAGAGCTGTTGCAACTACTAAAAAAAGGATAGTATAGTGATTGTATTAAAAGGGAGCAAAATAATAGTTTGACGGGGAGGGCGCAATTTTGAATCCAGAGCGGAATAAAGGATTCTAGAGTAGAATCCTGAACGTAGTGAGGGATTCAATATACTTACTTCGCCTGAGGAAAAATAATTTTGCGTCCGGGTTACACTCTACTTTTCATCACCAGAGAAAAATAAATAAAATTGCTTTTAGATACTTTACAACACATATTAGTTATTTAAAAGGATATTAAATAGACTAAAAAACAATAAGTTAAAATAAACTATGCAATATCTAACACTTAACTAAAAAAAATATTCACTTTGTACTTCTTTGATTTATACGTCCTTCAGTCCCTTCAAGTATTGTGTTCTAAATTTGTGTAGATCTCGATTTGAAAGTCATTATTGGTATTGGCCGCCAAACGTGTAAAGGTTGCTTACATTTGTTAAATTCTTGAAAATATGTTTCCGAAATAGTTTTCGCTTCTTATGCATTTTCCCAATCAACAAATTTGTTACCTATAAGCTTTCAAATTTTTTTCTTGGGATTTAGTTGGTCATAGATTCTGTATCATATTTATTGCGTGGTATTTTCAGGTGTGAGTAGGTAGTATAATACTTTCACTATAGTTGCATTTTCTTGAAATTATTTAGTTTTTGCACTGTCAATATTCTTTGTTTCCATGACGATGATATCGTAATTCGCGCGCTTTTCATTTTTCCTCTTCTCTGTAAATTTATATGTTTTTTACTACAATAAAAAAATGAGCTCATGAAACTGTGAATCAGCAAACCTTCATCTGATCTATACTAATTTTTTGCCTGATACCATAAGTCTGCATGGCTCGACGGAATATCGTTTGACTCCCGATCTTTAGTAGCGGAGTTAAATTCCCATCTGGAGTGTTTACATTTTGCACATTAAAAAAAAGTGATGGCGTATAACTTGAATATAAAGAGCCGACGAGCCACGAGCCCTCACGTCGCGGCCAAGATCAAAAATTCACGTTCCAATTTCAAAACTCATTACTGCCCTCACTGAAAGTCTTGAACAGAAAAGCTTGAAGAAAGCTTTGCTCCCTCTTTTCGAAAGAACTAATCAGTGTTTTTTAAAAAGATAGAATGAAAAAAGCAATTATGTTATATTTTGTAAATGAATAGATTTAACAATAACTCTATATCATATATTTACAGCTAAATGCGACGGTACTCTGTTGCACCTATTTATTGACTGACACATAAAGAATAGTCACACAGGTAGGGTGTGACCACGCTCTACAAAGGCGAAACTAGCCGATTAAGAGACTGTCGAATTTAATTAATATATTTAATTAATTTCTCAAGACCAGTGTGCATTATTTATCGCCGGGTACTGTATGTCTCTTTTTTAAACCATTGCATCGGTCCATGCAAACAATCCACAATACCTTCGTACTGGCGAGGTGGGAAGAAGGGGCCTTATATTCACATTATTTATTTTACACACATTATCTCAAATAAACCATACAATATGTCGTTCCATTACACGATCATGACATAAATAAAAGTTTAATAAACAGTAAATTAAGCATTACATTTATATATCAAAGGTATTTTCAGAACGAGGAACCCTACCTGTATGCCATGCAAACTTATAATAAAGTAATAGGTAACAGAAGACTATAATAGGTATAGAATCTATTTTAACGTGAGGTTCTACAATAAAAGCAAAGCAATAAGAAGGTCTATGAAAGTAATTTTTAAGCTAAACAAGAAACAAACTGGCATAAAAAGAGATATACAAAATATAGAGAAAAGCGTCATGATAAACACAGTCCGATACAATTTTAATGACTATAGAAAAAAAAACAAAATTAACGATTCTCGAATGATAATAGACGCATTTTATAATGATCACGATCATCTAATAGATGAAATTGAGAAAAGAAGTACGATGATTATGAAATTACAAGAGAAAAATGATAAAGTACTGAAGATGATTGAGGAGTATAAATCTGATCAAAATAGTAATCAGAAAAATGATAAAGTACTGAAGATGATTGAGGAGTATAAATCTGATCAAAATAGTAATCAGAAAAATGATAAAGTACTGAAGATGATTGAGGAGTATAAATCTGATCAAAATAGTAATCAGAAAAATGATAAAGTACTGAAGATGATTGAGGAGTATAAATCTGATCAAAATAGTAATCAGAAAAATGATAAAGTACTGAAGATGATTGAGGAGTATAAATCTGATCAAAATAGTAATCAGAAAAATGATAAAGTACTGAAGATGATTGAGGAGTATAAATCTGATCAAAATAGTAATCAGAAAAATGATAAAGTACTGAAGATGATTGAGGAGTATAAATCTGATCAAAATAGTAATCAGAAAAATGATAAAGTACTGAAGATGATTGAGGAGTATAAATCTGATCAAAATAGTAATCAGAAAAATGATAAAGTACTGAAGATGATTGAGGAGTATAAATCTGATCAAAATAGTAATCAGAAAAATGATAAAGTACTGAAGATGATTGAGGAGTATAAATCTGATCAAAATAGTAATCAGAAAAATGATAAAGTACTGAAGATGATTGAGGAGTATAAATCTGATCAAAATAGTAATCAGAAAATAATGAGTATAGTAAATTTTGTAGAACACAAGCTAGTTCAGATCATGAAAATAGTTGACGAGAAGATGGGTAAGGAAATTAAAAGCGCAAATGTAGTGAAAATTGATATCGGCTTAAACATAAATGAAGCACCGGGAGAAATTGCACTAAAATATTCTGGACACTTGGAATCCAATGACATTCGTATTTTCTCTGACAAGCTTGGACTTGGTGTGGGCAGCCGCCTAAGTAACCTCACAACGAGGTCAGTAATCAACTTATGCTGTCCTGGGTTCTCATACAAAGGACTTGTCAAATGTATGTGTGATAATAAAACCACTACTCAGCAAAATTCAAATGGCGTTAATGTACTTCTTGTAGGGGAAAAAACAGCATAACACGCAATGAACTTAGGGACTGTATTGCAGTCTTGAACGAAACCAGCAATAATTGTAAGTTAATTATTTGTACAATACCGTATGGCTCAAACTATAAATATAATAACTATGCACACAAACTAAACTTAGACTTGTATAATCTGACGTGTCACAATGAAAATATCTGTCTTATCGATCTTAACAGAGGTGAGCGCGACTTCCTTTATAGATTAAACTCGAAAGTTCTTAGCAAGACAATTGATATGCTATGTAAATCAATAATGTCCATTGTTGACTCGCCTAAAAACTCGAATAGAACTCTGATTGATGTTAGTACACTATGTACAATAGATATTGATAAGGCAAATATGCCTTTGGACAAAGTATATCCTAGCTGCTTCAATTCACCAGACATCAATGAGGATTTTATTTAAGTAACGACAATCACAATCAATGTGAGAATAAAAATAGTAGTAATTACACTTTGACCATTACTCATCAAAATGTACCCCGATTATATAGAAAGCTAATGGATATGAGTTTAGCATTAGAACAAGATAGAATAGATATTTTCTGTGTAACTGAGACCTGGATGGAGTATAGCCGGCCCTTGGTAATAGAGGGATATTCAGATGTCAGTCAGTATAAAAGAAGTAACTATGAGGGTGGAGGAACCGCTATTATTGTAAGACAGGATTTAGAAGCTAAGGAAAGGACTGACATAGTTAGACATTCTGTGGACAAACATTTTGAGGTTGCCTGTATTGAGACAGATCATTACATTATAGCATCTATCTATAGGTCACCAGATGGAGATTTTGACAAGTACTTATTAAGTTAGACAAGTTTTTAACAAGTACTTAGAAGTTTCATTGCAAAAAATCTGCAAATCTAATAAGCACGTTATCATATGTGGCGACTATAACGTAATTTTTTTGGTAGAATCTTCCAAACAGAAATTGTTAGAAGAGTTATTTAAGTGTATTAACCTTATCCGTATGTTTTCTGAACCTACACTAATTACTGAAACGTCAGCTACATGTATAGACAATATATTTACAGACTGCGATAACATTACTAAGATAGAGGTAAGAAAAAGTCTAAAATCAGATCACTCAGCTCATTTTTTATATCTTAATCATAAGAAACAATTGCTAGATGTTCCAAGTAAGTTATTTGTGAGAAAAATCAATACTGATGCGTTGTCTAAACTTTTAGGATACTTAAATGAAAATTTATATGACATGAGTATATTAATGACCCTAATGAAAAATTTAATACATTGATGAATTCATTGATGCAATATATAGACATTCATATGCCCTTAGTATCATTTGAACCCAAACAGAAGACAAAGTTTAATGACTGGGCTAGTAAGGGAATATGGACATCTCGTAAACGTCTATTCGAATTATATAAAGAACTGGCTATCAATAGCATGATCAAGGAATATGTGTCCAATTATAGTAAGATGTTTAAACAAATATGTATTTTGGCAAAACGTAAATATTTAAGTAACCAAATTAAAAATTCAGACAATAAGATAAAAACATCCTGGAAAATCATACAGGCGGGAACTGGCAAAAATAAAAATAAACCTAACTTGTGTACAAAAATGTTATCTCCCAACGATTTTAACTCATATTTTAATTCTATTGCTGAAAAACTCACTAATGGTCTTGATTGTTCACAAAAATCTAAAATCTATTTAAATATGCACTGTGACAAACAAGACGCAAGCTTTGGCTTCAAGAATGTATCGTATGGTTTAATAATGCGTACATTCAAACTTAAAAATAAAACATCGCTAGACATATCTGGTCTGTCTACAAATTTTTTGGGTAACCTCATAAAATATATTGCACTATACCTTGTCATTATTTTTAATGATTGCTTGAACAATAGTGTGTTTCCAGATCTAATGAAAATTAGTAAAATCATCCCCTTATTCAAGGGAGACACAAAAGAGGAATTAAATAATTACAGGCCAATATCAATTTTGCCCGCGATTAGTAAGATCTTCGAGAAGATAATTTTGGATCAGTTGGCTATATATTTCGATAATCATGGTTTTCTCAATTCTAGTCAATTTGGCTTCAGGAAAAACAAAGGTACAATTGATGACATATCTGTGGTGACAGACAATAGTCGAATCTTTGGATAAGTCACAGAAGACTCTAGGACTCTTCTGTGATTTGTCTAAGGCGTTTGACTGTGTTGATCACAAAATATTAGTGCATAAGCTAAGTCACTATGGTCTTACTGATTCTGCCATTAAATTGTTGACCTTCTTTCTACCTTACTGGCAGATATCATACCACGTTGGTTAATGGCGTATATTCAGACAGACTATATATCAGATGTGGAGTCCCACATGGTTCCATTTTGGGACCATTTCTATTTAATATTTACGTTAATGACATGCCAAAATGCATAAAAGATAAAGGAACGGTTGTTATGTACGCAGATGACACATCGGTTGTTTTTTCTCACAAAAACATCTCAGTACACTTGTTAACGAATCTATTGGTATTATATGTGATTGGTTTGACTCGAATAGGCTACTTCTTAATGTTGAGAAAACCAAAGCTATGGTATTCTCCCTTGGTACACATAATTGTCTGGATGAAATATGTGTTAATTATAATAATAAAAATGTGGAAATCGTTAAGACTGTCAAATTGCTTGGTGTGTATCTAGACAGTAAACTTAAATGGGACACATACATAGATCGATTAGCTTCTAAACTTTCGTCAGCAGTCTATGCTATCTCCAAAATTCGATCTTTATGCGGTTTCCTGGCAGCGAAACAAGTCTATTTTGCATATTTTCATAGTCTTATGAGCTATGGAATTAAAATTTGGGGATCAGCTGCAACTGTTGGCAAAATTTTCATACTTCAGAAGAGAGCAATAAGATCAATTCTATCATTGTCAGCTCTTACTTCTTGTAGAAATAATTTTAAGAAATGCCATGTAATGACTTTACATTCAGAATATGTCTACCACAATATTGTACACGCCCAAAATAATATTAAAAATACACCTAGGTATGGCTGGCAGTTGCCATGGATATATCACTCGAAACAAGGACAGGTTGCTATGCCTAAATGTAGACTCGCCAAAAAGTCCAAGAGTTTTATCTGTAGTGTTAGGTATTACAATTCATTACGAAGGAATATTGCTAAGATCAATAACACATCCCCTTATTCATTTAAGCGTAAACTTAAAGATACTTTGGCACAAAGGGAATTGTATTCCCTAAAAGACCACTAATATAAGTTGAAAATTTTGTACCTATTATTACTATTATATATTTGTTTACTGTTTGACATATCTAAGTGTGTGTAATGCACCAAAAGACAAATAAATAAATACAATACAATACAATTGTACCCAACCTTGGGCTCGTTCTAGTCCTAAAATTGCTGTGATCCCGGATCCTCCTCATATGGTGGAACAGAAAAATGGGTCTGCCGCATTGCGTAGCAATTTCATTACATATACAATTTTCCTGACATGCTTTGTTGTACAGGCTAAATGAGATTTGAAGGAAAGATTTTGGTCTATCTCGACGCCAAGATAACGAATACTGTCAACTTTATTGATAAAATCACAATTGCACGGGGTAAGGATGCAAATAGGCGAATAAATTTTAAGGCTCGTTGGTGACTTGTAAACGAAAACAAAAATATTGACTTGCCACTCAAACAACCAAGGTATTTCAACCAATTTTGGTATTAAGGGTGATAAAATAAATGACTCAACTTAACTTAATAATAATAATAATGAAGAATTCGACGAAATAAAAGGCACATCATTGATTGCAGATATGGCCAACGATAGTATTTGAGACCATTTTACTATTCCAACTATAGAGGCAAAGCCAGATCCAAACGTTAAAGAATCGATTGCCAAAGTAAATAACTGGCTTGATAACAAAACATATGTGAACAAGACAATTCAGATACTAAAACACGCCTACGGTCGGGTTTAAAAATAGCTTATGACACTATTGCGATGAAGACAAGTCGATTGATAAGCGAGGTAAAAATCAGACGAGGTTTTAAATTTGAACAAATAACCCTTCCTTTGCTTCACAGTAATAGGGTAAAAATAAATCACTTTGGACAGTCTATACTTGAAGATGAGTCGATTGATGCATAAATTGACAAAATCGGGCCAATAAAGGAGATGCTATGTTGGAAAATCCACAACCATACATACTTTGTTTAAAAATGCAAGGCGTCATAGTTTAAAACATACCGAGGGCATATACAAAATTGACTGTTCTCCTGAACAAATAAATTATAGACGAAGACAAAATATTGACTTGCCACTTAAACAACCACGGCATTTCAGCCAATATTAGTATTAATGATGATTAAACAAATTACTCTACTTAACTAATCAACAAAAATGAAGAATTCGATGAAATTAAAGGCACATCACTGATTGCAGATATGGCCAACAATAGTATTTGATACCATTTTCTTTTTCAATCACTAGAGGCAAAGCCAGATCCTAACGTTGAAGAATCTAAAGCCACAGTAAATAACTGACTTGATAACAAAACATATGTGATTATGACACAATTCAAAAACTAAAACACCACTTCGGTCGGGTTATAAAATTGCCTATGACACTCTTGCGATGAAGACAAATCAATTGATAAGCGAGGTCAAACACAGACCAAGTTTTAAGTTTCACCGTATAAACCTTTCTTATTTCCTTTGTAATCGAGTAAAAATAAATTCATGATACTCTTTACATAAAGACAAATCGATTGATGTATTGATTGTCAAAATCAGACTTATAGGGGAGTTCTTCTTAGTTTAAAACATACTGAAGGCACAAACTAAACTATCTGTTCTACTGTACAAATACATTGTAGATGAAGACAAAAATATTGCCTTGCCACTTCAACAGGTTAGGTTATTCTCTTGAGATGACGATAGAGGTTTACCTTTTTATTCAGTCCCAAAACCTTAATTGCGCCTGTACCTATTGCGTGCTGGACGTAGATGTTATAAATCTCCAAATATTAAATGATACGTGGACTGGTAACTAAGCGGCTTTCTAGCGTAGAAAGCTTGTCACTTGTGCCTAACTTACACATTACGTTCCTTATACACCGACATCATAAATTCGCCATTGCTAGGCGAAAAGGCCTATTTGATAATAACAAGATTTCCGCTACCTTTGTCACTGGCGCCGTAAAATCCTCTATCAAGGCTGGATATGTTTTGACTGAATAATGTTGCGACATGTAATTAGTTTATGCTGGCCCCGACTTGGTTTTCGATAAATCTGAAAAAGTCCATATGAAAAAAAAATAACTGGGGCAAATTCTTGAGCTTAGGTCAGGTGTGACCGAGTCGGAAAGTGAACGCTTTGCAAAATTGCCAAAGGTAGAGCAGGTTGTGCAATTATTAGGCCTGTAGTGATATTTTAGGCGGTACAGTGCAACTGTTAGGTTACCGATTACAATTCTAACGTCAAAGCTGGCATTTGGTAACTTGTGTTTTTGGTGCAGCTATCTATGTACTGCTTGCATCAAGAAAATAGCCAGTCTGCGCAAGACTGCCACTCTGAACTCCACATGCTGCGTAAAGAGGAAAATCACAGGGGCGCTGGATGGTCAGACACGCTGTGGATAATTCATTTAACGTTTGGCGTCACTAAACAGGCCACGGTATAGTCTTCGCTTCGGCAATTATTAGTTGGACTTGAAGTTGTCTTCTATATTATTTATAGTTGTTGATACAAGGAAGCAACCAATGCTTGTGCATTGGGCGACTTTATTTTAAAGTGTTCATAATCGCCGGAGCAGCGTGATGCGCTGTGCAGTTGCCGCAGCAGAGTGACGCACGTTGCGCAGTAGCGGGAGCAGTGGCGCCATACAAGGTGCCAGGGGGAGGCGACTGGTATCTGGAGATGCACGCAGTGTTCTTGGGCTGTTATCGACTGGCAGGAAGGCATTAATGAGTCAGCCTGAGTCCTAGGGGGTGGTTTGTAGTCAATAGTGCTATGCACTAACGGCCCGCACCCATGGGCGGTTTGTCCTAAGGTGTGGTCCAGTCGGACCGCACCCAAGGGTGTTTTTTCCTAAGGTGTGGTCCAGAGCCAGCAGTGCTATGCACTCAGTTGGACCACATCCATGGACGGCTCCCTGGTGGATGGGAGCATGCAGCCGGGAGTTGAAGCAATCACGAATCCGAAAAATTATAAATTATAAACAGCCGGGAGAGAGGAGGACGAATGAATACACAGCTGGGAGAGGAGCCAGCCGTGCAGTAACTAACTAGATTATTGTATAACTAATTATATATATTTAACTATATATATTGCTGGCAACTAAGAAATCCTCGCCTGTTACGTGAAGACAGATCCCAATATGAATTCAAAATTAATGATTGAACTGAAATATTAAGTAGCCAAATTATAGGCCCATTCGAATTACCTGAAACCTAGATGGACCGAGGTATTTGTATTTTTTACAAAATGATTTACATAACTATTAGAAGAAGTGCCTTTGGCGGTCCGTCGCAGAATGTGGCTGCCCAGCACATTACGCTACGCACAGCACATTAAGGTATCTGAACCAGCTATATCCCAACAGATGGATCTGCCATTTGAGACCGTTTTGTGGCCACCACGATCGCCCGACAAACCCACTACATTTTATTTATTGAGTCTGCCTAAAAGAAAAGCAGGTCTACAAAAAAACAATTGCAACAGTACAAGAACTGCGTCGACGAATTTTGGATGCGGCTCGAGAAATTGAGGAGTGCAGGTATTCGCGGCTATAAAAAAGGTCGTTCATAAGAAGAAGTAGAGCCTTCTGTAGAAGGGGAAAACAATTTGGACATTCATTTTAAAATAACCCATATAAAATTGTCGTTTTAATAATTTATTACTGCCCAACTTCCCCATAGAAACACTACCACAGATTTCCGAAGTAAATTTAAAATTTTCAAACTTTTTTATTTTTTGAAAAATGTCACTAGATAAATATATAGGTATCAATAACTCAGTAAATTGGCAATAAAAAAATTGAGTGTAGTACAATTTTAGAAACTGCATGTCGTAGGCATATTTTTTAAGCTGTGAGCCACGCGGTCTTCATACGTTATTTTTATAACACAAGTGCTCAAACTCGGTTATAAAAAAATATGGAATAAACCATTTTTTTTAGTAATTAAAATAAAACAGTTGCTCCTGGAAATATTTTGTAATGCGTTATGGCAAGGCTAAACATTCACGGTTATTCCTAGAAAAAAATCAATTGATCATTAACAAATTTGTAGCCGTAGTACCCAATAAGAAAAACTAGATTGCTACGGTTATTTATTTTTTCCTGACTGGATGTAGCAACCCAAGTACCTGAGGGGCTAAATAGAAGATCTTATATTGCCTGGCCTGAGCGAGCACGTTTTAGTTCAGGCTTAGTCATCATGCTGGAAAACATTTTAGTCGTGAGCAATGTGGGAGGGTGCAAAGGCACGGCTTCAGTCCTTGATTAAACTGCCTCAATCACTCTCGTAGACGTAATAGCACATGTACTTATGGATGTGGTACTCATGTTTTTTTTATGATAATGACTGACAGACTGATACATGCGAGAAATAATGACATTACATTTTATTAATCAAGTATTTTACCTCAAGCGTCTGAGAATTAACTTTTGTTCTCAGGTACCTAATGTATACGACTTATAAAAGAAAAATTCAATGCCAATAATCATAGCACATGCCAAACTGCTAAACATATATACTTGAAATTTGGACAAGAGTTTGCTATTATATTTAATGTGTAGGATAAGAAGAGAAGAAGAGAGAAGGCTAAGGGCCCTTTCACATTTCAAGTTTGCGCGGTACTAACTGTGAACTAAGCTGTACTCTTTTCGAGGGCGCAAGGAAATGTATTTTTATTTTTAGTTTTCTTTATAAAAAATGCCGATATTTCAATTTTATCGTGATGGCGTTTTTTTTTATTTTTTATTTTTTCGAATTATTGCATTTTCATCGGTCTTTGACAGGTGTGCAAAATTTGAATGAAATCTGACCGTTTAAAGTGGGTCAAAATAGCGTCCAAAGGAGTCAGTTATAAACATACAAGTGAAACTAATATAAAGCGTATAAAAAGGGAAACTTACTTGAAAATTTATATGAAAAAAAAAGCTGCTAGGTATCAACAATATACAACGTAATCCATACCAATATATAAAAGTGAAACATTCTCTGTTTGTTTGTTTGGGGAGCTTTTACGCGATAACGGCTGGACGGATTTTCATGAAATTTAGAATGGAGAAAGCTTAGACCCATAAATACATAAAACATAAGATACTTTTTATCCCGAAAAATTGGAAGATTTTACAGGAAAACTGAAAAATGTTGATTACTCACTGTAAGGAACGGTTGCCATCACAGAATGGTCTGTGGTTCCCATGGAAACGAAATAACAAGTCTGTCAAAAAACATAAAGAGCATTGCTGCTATACCTACTTTTGCATTGGTTTTTAATATCCTAGAAGAAAATAGGATCCTTTTTTTCGCGGTAAACAGTAGTCCGCGCGTACGAAGTCACGCTAGGGAAAGCTAGTTTATGATATTTGTTTCATTTGATATACCACCCTCTTGATATTAGTTTTAACCACGAATTTGACATTAAATTGTTTAATTTCTATTTCTTTTCTGTTTTTATATTAATAAAATTAATTGTGATGTTCTTCATTTAAAAGTTACTTATTTTCATAAGTAACTTTTAAATGAAAACAAAAGAAGCTTTTATGCAGTAGCCATATCATGTCACGAGAACCAAACGTGTGTGCTAAATTTCGGCCCGATAGCTTCAGTGGAAGCGAGTGAAATATTGATTGCAAAATTCCAGGACATGCAAGTGAACTTAAATAAAAGCTTTTATAAAGGCGCCCCAATTCTTTTGTGCGAGGCGACCCCCCGTTACTTTTATAGACACACACAACATAGGTAATCAAACGGACGAGTATAATGAGCCATTCTGGCAATAGGTAAATTTCCAACTGGCGGTGTAGCCGGTTTGTCAGTGTTCAAACATGGTGGGCACTGGGCGCGGGGCGCAGATCAGAATCTGCCAGCGGATATCATCATATACACTGGCCTTCAAAACTTAGTACCTACTTACCACACTTTTAAAATTTAATTTTTTCCTTAACTATAACAGTCACTTTTGCAATAGTTTTTTTTATTGCAAATTGTATCATCTTTCTTTGAAATTATAGTTTATTATACATTATAGTAACGTTTTTAACTTAATAAAAGATAAAAACCAAAATAAAAGTGTGTTTTCCCGCATAACGTTAAAACTACCGGACCGAATGCGATGCGATTTTCACTGTTGAATAGCTTAGGTTATGATTTAAAAACTGGTGTATTTGGTAACTCAATCCGATGAGTATGAGCCGAGAAATTTAATAAATAAAACTATTAATTTTAAAAGTGCGGTTCTAAGTTTGAAGGTCAGTGTATAGTTTATTTTCTGTACGCACACAGAGCGCAGCGGGCGCGCGGAATTCGTGACAGAACAAGTAGGCCACCCAGCCGCTAATCCACTCCAGCTACCCGGCCCGCACCCACCGCGTTTTAGCCCTTAGCGTTTCCACAAAATTGACAGTGACTGGCCATGCTTCTCAAGTTCTCGCGCCGCCGCTGCCTCATAAAACGACGATAAAAACAAGTTCATTATAAACGAATTTGATGTAGTCCAAAGAGGTGAAAATTTAGAGTTTCGAGGTGCACGACGAAATTTGAAGCATATACGGATGTCATAGTTGTTGATGTGCAGTAGCAATAACTAATCTCAACCATTTACTAAAATGCGAACACCTGCAAAGGCAGTTCACGCGTCACTGTCTGTCCCACAAGCTTTGACTTCACCAGATTCGATATTCTTGCTGACCGTATCTTTATAAAGGAAAGGAATTGTGATATTCAATCACTTCAAAATTCCTCTAAAGGGTATCCTTCCTTAAAACCTCCAAATAGAGCGCCACCCTGCATTAAAATACAAGGAAACGTTTCCTAAATCTTATAATCTTTAAAGTAGTTTTGTGGTTTGTAGCATGGCCAAAACACACCGTTGATTACAGTTTCATTCAAGATCCTGAGCCCCAATATACAGGCTCGGTGCTTAATTTATGGATCACAAATATATTATTTAAAGTTTGTTTGTTTGTCTTAGGAGGTAGTGCCTGGCCTCTTGTGCCAGTTTGTCAGGCCACCCGCCCCAGGGCTTCTGACAAAATGAAAATCATTATTTAAAATAATATATGACCGGTTAATCACAGTGTAAATTTACGTAGCCATAGATCTAATTACCCCCCCCCCCCCCCCCCCCCTTCCCCTTTATCTAGATCTATGATAATAGCGTATAAAATTGTAATTAAATTTTTCATTAACACATATATTTCAAAACATATACATATTGCCGATCTCAGCTGTAAAAAAGTTATTAGTACCTAAAGCTCGATATTAGCCTCGAGTCGTGGTGTGACCACAAGGAATAGTTATTACTCGTAGTAACACCAGCGTGACCACGAGTAAATAAAATTCCTCGTGGTCACACTAGTATGACAAAACGGTGTGACCACGTGCGGTGCGAGTCCGTCGCCCTAATTATGATAAGGCGTATCTCCTTTTTTTACCCGACTTTGGCGTAGCAAAAAAGAGGGTTCTGATTTTAACCGGTATAGTATGTGGGTATGTATGTATGTTCATCTGTTACATCATAACTGCTAAACTACTCATCATAATTTGATAAATGAAGGAATAAGGAAGCGTCTTCATCGTCTGCTGGTTATAGGCTATGTGACGTCACATTAAATTGAATATGGCACCCTGTAGAGGACATAAAGAAGTAAACAACAAACAACTATGATGGTGTTTGGTATCAAATGAAAGGGCTTATAACCCCAAAATAATTTAAATAAAAATATTCAAAAACTAAAACCCGACTACGGTTTTAAGGACTTAAAAAACACAAACAAGAATATTGAAACATATTAGAAATTTTAAACTTTATGGCCGTTGGAGTGCTATAAAAATTTATTAGTATTTAACCAAGTAGGTAAGGCGCACCTATATAAATTTATTAGTATTTAACCAAGTAGGTAAGGCGCACTCGCCCGGCTCAAAGTTTAAAATTTCTAAAACGTTTGAACTTTCTTGTTTGTGACTTTTTAGTCCAATAAGACCGTAGTCGGGTTTTAATTTTGAACTTACATTTTTATTATTTTAAAATCAATGAAATAACGTGAAAATGAATCATACAATAGAAAATAATAATTAATATAATTAAAATAAATAGCACACATGCTTTGAACTAACCAGGAACAAGTATTATTACATGCATGGCGTAAAATATTATGATAGTGACTTACCTCACACGACCTTATACACAGATAATATCAGAGACAGTTTCGAAACCTATTTCACTATTTATTTACACTTTTCACAATTATTACAATAATAGCGTAGGTATCTTAGGTGGTTGCGAACACGGCTGCTAGGGTCATCGCGATTTGAAGAGTGATAATGCCTAATGAATGGGGAGATTCCAGTCAGTGTAGGCATGCGTGCTGCGATGCGCTGTGATCGAATAACAAGCCACTATTAAGTTCTCTGATAAGGAACATCGTGTCATTTTTAGTAGACTTCTAAATAGGTTTATGTACGATATTTATTTACCTTACTAATTGCTTTTACAAAATAAAGCATTTAGTTACAACAAGAATATACTTACAGTGAAGATAATTTAAAAAATGGTCTAGTGACTTAAATAAGCTGCCTACTCAAATTTTTTGATCCATACCACTATATAAAAGTCTGATTTTTTGTTTGTTTGGGGAGCTTTCACGCGATAACGGCTGGACGGATTTTCACAAAATTTGGAATGGAGATAGCTTATACCCTAGAATATAACAAAGGATACTTTTTATCCCGGAAAATTGCAAGCTTTCTCGAGAAAACTGGAAAATGTTGATTACTCGCTGTAAGGAACGGTTGCCATGGAAACGAAATAACAAGTATGACAAAAACTTTAAGAGCATTGGTGCTATATCTACATTTGCATTGGTTTTTAATATCCTATAAGAACATAGAATGTTTTTTTTCGCGATAAACAGTAGTTCGCGCGGACGAAGTCGCGGGCGGGAAAGCTAGTATGTTATATATTTCCGCTCTCTTTTCTGCAATCTATGGAAATAATTTCGTGAAAAGTGTTGTGACAACGTGTAACCGGAAATGTAATAGGAAGCCGGGGAAGTGCGCTCTATTTGATTTGACCAATGAGCGCACGCAGTGCTATCACATGTTATAAGCCATCAGATATTTTTTTCATAGTGCAATATGTAAATATTAACACCATATAAACACTTTAGTTGGGATTTGAACTACGGAACTTTAGACTGGCGGCCGAGCGGTCTCCCACTGAGCCAACCAGACTTACAGTATTATGACGAAAAATAAGACGTATAGATCAGATGAAGAGTTGCTGATTCACAGTTGACCAATGAGAGCGCGCGGTGCAAAACGTTACTCATTGTTTTAGTTTCATCTCACTAATATTATAAAGGCGAAAGTTTGTATGGATGTGTGTGTGTGTGTATTTTGTTACCCCTTTACTCTCAAACGGCTGAGCGGATTTTGATAAAATTCGGAATGGAGATAACTTATACCCTGGAATAACACCAATTATACTTTTCATAATTATCATCTTCATCATTTTACTTCACTCTCAAACTGCTGAACAGATGTTGATGAAATTGGGAATGGAGATAGCTTATATCCTGGAATAACAAATAGCATACTTTTCATCACATCATCATCATCTTACTTCACTCTCAAACGGCTAAACGGATTTTGATGAAATATGGAATAGAGATAGCTTATACTCTGGAATAACACATATGATACTTTTCATCATCATCATCATCATCATCATGATCCATCACGCGTCATCCCTCATATGTCAGATACATATCACGTGCAACAACTTTAAGGCACGCTCTTTTTTTATATTAAGTCTGTCTACATCCATGTTGAAAATTAAAACTCTAAACCGATTAAAATGCGGTTAGCTTGACTAGGTTCGGTTCGGTTTTGACTTAAAATGTTATGTACGTACTTTGTATTTCAATCCGATGAGGAGTCGAGTAACCGATAAAAATCTATGAGACAGTTATTATTTGGTGATAGTTCCACTGGATTATGTATTCCTTATATGTCTGAACTAGTCATCCGATGTCAAATAAGTAACCTCATAACGTGTGTATTAAACACAGATATAGCTACATAGTTCATTGATGTCGGTTGTGTATTAGGAAAAGCACTAAAAGTTTTTGTTTAGGTATTTAATGAATATTGTTTCCTCACAGAATGATTTACGCCCGGTTTTTGAGGTACTTTTATGGATGTTTTATCTGCTAAATTGCTGAATTTGACCAAATCTGATTAATTCCAATAAGGGTCAAAATCGTGCTCTCTAATAAAGATTAAAATAACACAGGTTTTCACATATAATTACAGTAGGTAAGTTTTGTTCTTCAAAAGCGAGCTGCTTGAAGCCTAATAACGATCTTATTAGACTTCAAACAGCGGTTACATCGATTTGGCTCTCTCCATATTTTTATGCAAGGAGATTCTGCTTGTGGCCTTGGCTCCCCTGGGCGGGTAGACAAAATAATCTTTCACATGGCTCCTCTGGTGACTCCATTGGGAGACACAAGAAGATTCTGCGTGTGGTCTTGGCTTCGGGATTTTTCTTCATTTGTTCTACAAAAAAATCCGCGACACCATATAAGTACGAGCCCGCCCCAACGCGCGGTCTCGTCTTTCCGCGTGTCTGTATTTCCACTAACTCCTCGTAAATCGCAAAACGGATTTTGATACGGGTTTCACCATCAGTTACATAATTTTTCACGAAAGGTTTATATTTATAATAAAACCTAATGAAGTTTTAATGTAAGTAGAAAAAAACATAATTTTGCAACCAAGTCGCCGTAAAATAAATGTACATGGCCAACCTAAACCTTAAGAGATACATAAACTAAACGAAACGAGCATGCGAGAACTGAACGTATCGGGGGCGGGGGGGGGGGGGGGGGGGGGGGTGAGCAAAGCGAGCCGCCGACCCCCGAAGCGGCGTGAAGGTCAAGATGTGCAAGAACATCAAAATTTCATCTCTTTAATATTTTTATCACAAAAAGCTATAGAAAATTTTATCTAAAAATAAAGTATTTTTGCTACCGTTTTTTATTATGTGTTTTCTGGAATGTCTACCAAAGATAAATACAATGCTACGCTAGACGTGCTACGGCGAGGGTGAGCGAAACCGCCCCGATTGCTTTTGGTTGTTTGTTAATTAGATAAAATCGTAAAAAGGTAGAAAATCATATGACGAACATGGGTAATGTTTTGATACATGGTGGGTATAATTCAATTTCAGTTATAATTTTGTTAAATTTAGCAAGTCGTATTGTCACGTCACAGACAATTTTCAAAGTTAGGAATCATGGATGTTTAACTGAATATTACATGAGAGTTTTGAAGATTTCACAAAGAGCCACGTTTTATCTTTTTTTATTCCTCTACACTCGTGCACGTTAAAAAACACATATTGATGAATATTTCACCAATATTAGACATTTATCCATTACAAACACACAACAAAAAACAATCTATCTTCTTTATAATATTAACATAGATGATTGAAGAAAAGCGATCATCAGTGAATGAAAATCAAGTAACTCTGACGGATAGTACTCATAATACTGAGTCCTATAAATGATAAGGATTTTTAAACATGCCCTGACAAAGGACTCAAATATTAAAAGCGTTGTGCAAAAACATTTACAGGCGTTGAGAAGTACGAGTAAGGTTTTTACGGCTTATGGAAAGCACATTCAATGTTGTATGGCCTGTAAAACTGTTTATACTGATTATATAACTGCTGAATCCGTTAAGTTTTGTATAATATATTTTGATTTCAACTTCAAAACATGATTATATCTTACGAATACTTAAGCTTATAGCTTGATTTAAGGATAATAGTTTAGTCTGTAATTAAAATTTCATAACTCTGTAAGTTTTTCAACGGTCCCTTTAGAGTAAAAACCAAAAGTTGACTGAATCTGCGTACCTATTTTAATGATATTGCCCCAGATTTAAATCTATCTGAACGACTAAGATATTGGACGTTAATACTACATTTGCCCCTGAATACGGGGTGACGGTAATATTTAATCTCTGGAACATAAAAGTGGCTGTTGAAAATGTAACTAATTACTTGAAACAAAAGCCTAATTTGTACTAAATACACGCAATAAGTATAAATCCTTTAATAAAGTAGAATATTATGTCAGTCTAGCTATGGCAATCGCATTTACATCTCAACCCTATTACGTAGGTCTATATACAGTTTGAATTTTACAATTGTTACAATCACGGTTAGCAATGTTTAAAACAACTTTTAAAACACTCGAAAATAATTACGCCAGGTAAATGTATAACAGTATTGTTTTATTTCATGTGGATGGCACAAGGACTGCTTGTCCATAACGCCAAAACTATAAATAAATAATTGAAAATCTTGTCATGGCCACTCTATTATTCTGATCTTAGAACTTGGGGAAACTTACCTACCCCAGACCAGACCAAGACTAAACCACAGTACATATATAGTTTTTACAGACAGTAGTGTATCTTAGCATTGTTTTCGAGTTTGATGTCTACTGTCAGTCGGAGACCGATGATTCCCACCTGTGGGTCTTTACCCGGCTACAAAAAAGAAGGGGGTAATGATTTTATCAGAATACTGTAAGGTTCTAGTCGCCTAGCCTAAGTAAAAATGCTATTGAATAATTCCTATTTTACTACGGAAGTAAAGTTCCGTGAAACGCTGCTATTAAAATTGCTGATTTAAAGAATAGATGTAAAGTTTTTATGTGATCGTCTAGATTACGATCGTCTAGATTACGATTGGTTTCAAGTGTTTTTAAAACTATACTAAATCAGATATCATTTGAAGTTTTGCCATTAAATTATTTATTTATTATCGTTTGAGTGTTTGTGTTTCTTTGTTCTGTTTGATATTATTTTAAATTATGGTCTACGTTACAAGTTCCTTTGACAGATAATCAATTTGAATATTTATAGGTTCCCATTAGTTTTTGACATTTTTAACCTCTATTTTGCGTTTGTGTAAATATTTTAGCACGTCACATTATTTTCGTATTTATCGCTTTTAAGATTAGACTGCAATGTTTTGTTCAACAAAAAAATTGCTTTCGTTTCCTAGGGGCTCGTATTAGATCCCTTACAATACCTATGTATGCATGAATGAATGTATGTATGTATGTTCGTCTGTTTGTACATGACCACAATTTACAGCTAACCTTTTAAATTTTTAGGAATCTTCTATTAGTGAAACCAGAGTTTTTAAGCTCCTTACAAAAAAAGGGGCTATCGATTTCACGCGTATGTCTACTCTCATATTATAAAGAGGAAAGATTTGTTTTTTTTATATGTTTGTTTTTTTGTATCCTTGTTTGTAATGGACAAACGAACAAAATACAGAACAGATTTAAAAAAAAACACACATTTGAAAGCTTCTTTATCAGCGAGTAACATGGGCATTATTTTATTTTTCAAGAAAGTAGTTAGTTATACCTGCGAAAATTGCACTATTGTTTACCCAAGGAATCAATAAAAATACTTTTCCTGAAAAAAAAAAAACTTCGTGTTCAAATGTTCTTTTCCATACAAACATTAAAAAGAATAAAATAATTACAATAGAACCAGAACACTATCACTTTAAGAAAAGTAAAAATGTAATACCGATTCATTTTTACTTTCGCGAAAAAAGCTTCCTATTTTCTTCTAGGATATTAAAAACCAATGCAAAAGTAGGTATAGCACCAATGCTATTGATGTTTTTTGGCATACTTGTTATTTCGTTTCCATGGCAACCACAGACCTTTCTGTGGTGGCAACCGTTTCTTACAGCGAGTAGTCAACATTTTCCAGTTTTCCCGTGGAATAGAATTTTACGGGATAAAAAGTATCCTATATTTTATTCTAGGGTATAAGCTATCTCTATTCCAAATTTCATAAAAATCCGTCTAGCCGATATTGCGTGAATCCTCCCCAAACAAACAAACAGACGTTTCACTTTTATATATTGGTATGGATTTACTTTTCATTTATAGTGCTACAGATGATTTCTGTTGCATGGACTGAGTATTTAAGAAAAATATCGAATGTTATTTCAGGTATTATATAAGGTGTAATTTTTAAGTTTTTATCTCAAATATAATTTCTTTCTATTTGTTAATTAAATTATATTTTGTAATTGTTTTATTTTTATGCACATAATTATGTTGATAATGGTATCTGAGGTCTGTTCCACGATCCACTGAACAATTCCATTGATGGATCTACTTTGTGAATCTACTTTTTGTTCCATTAAGGTCCATCAATGGATATGATTCTACTTTTTATTCCTCTCTAATCCATCAATGGATTGGATTCTACTGTTTGTTTCCCTAAGATCCATCAAAGGATTTGATTTTAATGTTTGTAAAATTATTTTTTTCCTTTTTCTGGTAGTCCCCTCTGCAAATCCTGGTAAGAATTTCGGGAAAACTATTTTAGCTTTTTCCTGAAGTCCCCACCGTTGGGGACTGTCCTGGTGGGGATTGTTTTGTAATGTAGCTCTAATATAATTTTAAATGTATCAGATGATTTTCGAGCTTATTCACAAGAGCTAAGTACCTTGTTTTTTAACGTATTTGACTAAATTAACACAGTAACCAACCCTCTCCCACTCCTCGCCCTTCCCCATCCAATCATTCTCCTCTCACTTCCCCCAACTTCCCCATCCTCCCATCACCAGGCTCCACCCTTACCACACTTTCCCGACGTGCGACTTGTAGCTACGTTTTAAGCCACACTTAGCGCCTATCACGGATATGTTTCTTCTTTATTACGTTATGGCCTAATCTTGTGGGGGAATTCTGTAGACTCCATTAGAGCGTTTAGAGCACAAAAAAAAAGATAACTGTGCGGAGCTGACTATCTAGACAGCTGCAAACTGCTATTCATAAAACAAAATATTTTGCCGTTACCTTGCCTATACATATTTGAAATTTGTCTCATTGCCCATCGACATCACATTTTTTTTTGAGCTACATAATGATGTTTAAGTAGGAATTGCCGCAAAACATATAAATTATTTGTTTCTAACCAAATAATTAAATTATATACTGATAATGTCTATTGCATGGCTATTTGCACATATAACAAGCTACTAGATGACTATAAGAGCGTTTGAGTAAATTTAAAAGTTACTTATTTAAAATGCTAATATATTAATGTTATTATTCGGTGAAAGAGTTTTTGGACGAATAATTTTGACCATATTTTACGATACCAATTTTGAAATTTTAATTTTATTATCTATTGATATTAAAATATAATTATTTCATTATTTTTTTCTTCCTTTAAACTCTGACATTGAATGTTTTATAATTTTGAATTTCGTTGCTTTATTTTCAATTTTTGTTTTTTATTCAGTGCATACATATACCTATTTAATCTTTCATTGTTATTGTGACAATCTGAAATGTATGATAGGTACTTAATACCAGTCTTTACCTAATTTTCATAAATATCGACTATGTGATCTTTGATTTAATTATGAATTTGTACATCGGAAACGGTAGAGTATTTTGGACTAATAACGATTACAACAACTAATACACAATATTCTTATAAATAAATATGATTTGATTTGATTAAAAACTTTATTATATACGAAATAAAATGGAAAAAGGGTAAAATTTAATTCAAGTTTAGTTTTTTGATGTAAGAATGTTTCATTTTTTTAATATGGTCTTGGTCTACTTTATTTCTACTTAAAAGTAGCTAGTCACAATGTTTCCTGACTTACGGTACTGAAATATGTTAAAAGAATTATTCACGACTAGCACGCGTTCGTCGTTCGTTTCTCGTGTTCTTTTCTTTAGGTTCAAGGTACCATAATGTGCTATTACAGAACCAATATACCAACATTTGAACAAAATTTATTCAGCCGTCAAAAATACTTTATCAATTGCTCGGCTTCTAACTCACCGGATTGAGATACCAATTACACCAGATTTAAATAAAACCGTAAGCTATCTAACATTGAAAAGCGCATTGCAATCGGTCCAGTAGTTTTAACGTGAAGCGTGAACAAACAAACATACAGACAAACAAAAAGAAAGAGACGATTAACAAGAAAAAATTTGTTCAATACCTTTTTTAAGCACCCAAGAGCATTTTTTTCATTTGAATTCATTGAATAGTTTGGGTGCGATGCGCGGTCAAGATACAGATAAACAGACAGACAAAATTAAAATGTAAAACAGTTTGAATTCAGTATCGAATATAGAGAACCATCTAAAAAATATTTTTTATTAATTTAATATTAACATAACTTTGGACTCATATCCCGCAGAAACCCTTTAATTTTTCGGGATAAAACGTGTCCTCAATTTTAACCCATCATATAACTTAAAACAGTACCAAGTTGCATCAAAATCCGTGTATTACTTTCAGCGTGCTACGTGTTCTTTTAAATAAGTTTCAACCCCTAAATAATAACCCATAATTTTTTCGATATGTAAATTATGCTATGTCTTACCTCGTAGTACGAACTCAAATCATACCAAGTTTCTTTTGAATTCATCCAGTAGTTTCGGCGGCGTGATGCGCGGCTAAGATACAGACTGCCAGAAATACAGACACAAATTAAAAAACATACAGTTTAGGTTTCATAACAGAACAACTTTTTTGTTGCCCTTATGTCGTTCTAATCTTGGACATCATTCGCCGATTTATCGCATGTGCTCCACTTACAATAGTATAGACAAGAAAATCGACATTTTCAATGCGTCTATCAGTGTTTTCAAGAAGTCTTGTCTTCAACAAGACCTACATTTTTAATAATAGTATGTTATCTATTTTTTTTGTAAAAATATCTTAAAGTTGAGTGTTTTTATTCTGTGCGTGTTGTGTTCACTTCCAGTAGGTTATGCACTTAGCTAGAAATTTTACTTACTTACTTCAAATGATGAAATGTGTATTACCCAGTTTTGTGAACCAAATAATAAAAAAATAAAAAAAAGAATACAGATTAACTTAAAAAAAAACACTATATCTTGAATGTACAGAATTTGGACCCATATCCCACAGAAACCCTTTATTTTTTCGGGATAAAAAGTATTTTCAATTTTAACCCATCATATAAACTATGACACAAAAGAATTTTATGCATCAAAATCCGTCCAGTAGTTTCATCGTGATACGTGTTCTTTTAAATAGCTGTCAACGCCTATCCTGCAGGAACCCTTTAATTTTTCGGGATGAAAAGTATCCAATGTCCTACCTGGAAGTGTGAACTCAAATCATACCAAATTTCATTTGAATTCATTAAGTATTTTCGGCGTGGTGCGCTGCCAAGGTACAGACAGACAGACAGACGGACAGACAGACAGACACACAAAAATAAAAATAAATACAGTGTTGGTTTTAGTATTGAATACAGAACGGCCTCCAAAAAAAATTACATAATATCTTTAATTTACAGAATTTGGGACATTATCCCGCAGCAACTCTTTATTTTTTCGGGATAAAAATATCCTCAATTTTAACCCATCATATAAACTATGACTGTGCCAAGTTGCATCAAAATCCGTTCAGTAATTTCAGAGTGGTAAGTGTTTTTTGAAATAACTTTTAACCCCAATCCTGCCGGAACCCTTTCATTTTTCGGGATGAAAAGAAGATAGATAGATAGATAGATAGATAGAAGCCTATGTCCTACCTCGAAGTATGAACTCAAATCATACCAAGTTTCATTTAAATTAATTCTGTAGTTTCGGCGTGATGTCTAGCCAAGATACAGACAGACAGACAGACAAAAATAAAAAAAACAGTTTTGGCTTCAGTATCGAATCTAGAGTAAGGTCCAAAAAAAAAATTTCAAAATATCTTCAATGTACAGAATTGGACCCGTTACAGTTTTATTATAAGTATAGATTTATTTAAATGGCGGCCAAATGGGTGGTCATTACAAGACTACCAACCAACATACAAAAAATCAACTGAATACTTGTGTTTTTGGTAGAAATTACTAAGTTTGAGTCAAAATCTGGAGTTTTGTGAAAAAAAAAACAAAAAATTAATAACTCCGAAAAAATATCAAAAATCACGGATTATACAGGAGGGTTTAAATCAATAGGCATTGAGGTCCTCCATCACCCTGTCCCTGATGATCCACCCTGCCAGTTACACCGTGTATACGGAAAATTTATCTATTTTTGGTATTTTGCTATATTGTTGGTATTTTGCTATATTGTTAGTATATCTTTTCGAAATATAATGTTAACAATCCTTTCTTAAATTCTGAAGACCGATTCAGAACTATTCGATAACTCAGTTGTCAATCGATTCTGTTTGTTTTCGTTCGATTGAATACATTTTTTATTCACAATATCGAATCGAATCGGTTTGTTGTCTAAAGTTTCTGAATCGGGATCTGATCTGTTCTGTTCTGATATAGGAATTCTCAATTCGTGAGTTTCTCTGAAAGTCGGAATCAGTCAACCCATACAAAGAGCAAACACAATCATATCCGGGGCTTCTCCTGTAATGAAAGTAATTGTTCAATATGTTTTCTTTACAAATGTTGGTCCATTAAGTTATTGGCACCTGTCGTGTCATGTGTCACTGTGTCATGAAACGTCTCCTTATTTAAGCAATGGCTAAATAAAGAATTGTGGCAACCCTGCAGAAGCCGTAAATAAAAGTTGAAGTTAAATAATTAAAATGAAGCAATCGTACTCTATAACCTGCAATTGCGACATTCACAGTAGAGTGGCTTCTCTGAAGGAACATAGTATGTCTTCATTGAAGCATGTAAAAATATTCTGGCACTTCACATTTACGCAGCACCTAAATACTTACAGCTTATTTAGATTTCATTATAAAATAGATTTTGTATGAGATATGTTTTTAATTCGCCAAGTTTATATTTTCGTATATAAACATGATTAAAACTCGTAACAGGAACTGATTTCACAATAAATTGCTGTAGTTTTTTACTGGGCATTGAGTCTTTATAAACCAATGTCTCAGAGTGACGAGCGCAGTGCATTGGATTCGCTCCTCCGCGAGTCGAAGGAGCGTGTGTGTGTTTTGGGATTTGCCCAATGCGAAGTACCAACAAATACATTAGATCCGATCTAGTGTCTAGCTCAGTGAGGAAGTTATACAGTCGCAAGCCTACTCCCCGATTTCCAGCTTTGATTCTCGCGTAGACGGCGCCGTCCATCTTGTATGTCCAAATCACAATTCGAACGTCCCACATACAAATATTGTCTAATTTAAATTGTTCTGGATGCTACGGAGCACTACCGACAAAGCCCTATACCGATGGGGCTGCAACCTTCGAGATCAGGTCAATGCGAGGATCCTGAGAGCCTTTTGCGTGCTTCACAGGTCGACGTAAATTGAAAACTGGTGGGCGAACCAGCGAGCAGCAATACAACTGTAAACTACCCTAACTACTACTAAATTTAAATAAGGAAGGAAAGGAAGACGCTTTTGGCCATATAGAAAGTGAATTTCCTTTTCAACAAGGATCAAGGAAAAAACAGTTTTATTTTTTTATTTTATTTAATAACCTTGTCGGTACAACACGAAAAAAACGGTCAGTTTCTTATTTATAGGTTCCTCGCGAATCACTGACATAACCCTATGTTATTGTCTTGTTATTTTCAGATACAACATGCAGTATCTGCGAAGAAAAAAACTACCTAAATATTTTTACACGACTGAGCAGAGGGTATTTCGTTTATGTATGTATGTGCGTGTATGTCTGTTCCTTGTGGCACTATATAGACCAAACGCGTGGACCGATTTTGAGGGGCATGCCCCGTGCACCCACTTGCTTCACCCACTGGTGGGTGCACGGGTAATTCGCATTTATCCCTCCACCTTTTGCACTAGAGTTGGAAACTAATGAAGAAATAATCGACATATATGAAGAAAAAAAACAACATGTATTATAAATAAGTAAGACATTTTAATGTGACAGATGTCAAAGTGACAGATGTCAAAATAATTGATGATCCTTATACGTCAATCGATTGTCCTAATCATATATCTACCAACCAGCAGTAGTTACACTGGCTATTTTAATGTTACAGATAAAAAACGAGCAACAGAGACAAAGAAGAGACGTTAAAAAAAAGAAGAGCGGGAAAGACTAAAAAGAAATTTTAATATTGTGGAAAGTGAACTTTCAAATACTCAATAAAAATAATTATAACTAAATAAAACTCTTCTGCGAACAAAACTAAAATGAGGCAAACAATTTTTAGATTTTGAAATGTAAGGAATTTTTGCATCCCTTCGAGCACGCCACTCAACCGCGTAACAAAAGTACATACCCATATTCTTTAATATCCATTGGAACAATTTGCGCTTAATCATAAAAGTAGGCAAACATAATACTGGGCCAACCCCAATACCAAGTAGCAATGAATACTACTAAGAGAATTGCCCCTGCGAAGTATTCTGCGCCACCTCGATGGAAGATGCTTTCCATAATTGATGACTTTGCTTTTATAGTTGTATCCGGACGGCTAAAAAGATATTTTTACCATGAGGAATGTTATCAAGTAAGAAAACCAATAAAATCTGGCTAAGCTTAACCAAGTTTATATCAACGCAAAGAACACCTAATGTGCAATTTTGTTTTGTATCGTAAAGCGATAAAAGTAGTGGCAAAATTATCATGTTTTACGAGGGCCGTGACAAAAGAATCGAGTGTTCGAGATACTCGTGATACCAGACTTTGGTCGCTTTGTGACTTCAAGTTGGCAACAATTTTGGAGCACAAACTGTCACACACCATTCGGAGTTAACACTCCTTTAATCTTCTAGAACGACAGTAGCAAAATATAATGGGTTTATACTTTTTTATAGTCATAATAATATTAACGCAAAAGTCACGTAGAACTTCAACTTCAATGTTGCGAGCAAATTCTCGTTAAAAGAATACAATACTTAATAAGAAATAACACAAATAAAAAGAATAAATGCATCCGATTTTACATTCTGACTTAAATGTTTTTGCATGAAATCAAAGGGGTAACAAAAAATAATATCAAAATGTCAACGAGTAGTGATTGTACAAGCAGGCTATTAGGAACATCTTTTCTGTAATGTAGGTACTTAAACGCACTTACGATAATCAGACATTACTTCAATACACACAGCACGTACGCAACGTTCTTTATACCAATCGTTCCAGAATAGCTAGGTAGATATTAATAAGCGATGGCCCGGCAACGGGACGGCACGACATAAGAAATGAAAATAATGTTGTAATTAAATAGTTGACCATACCACGGCAGCTTTTGCAAGCTCCAAGAAAATAAAAGGCCTCAGTGCGATTTATCCAGTAGTAAGTAGTCATATTGTAAAGAATACATTATAAGAAGCTTTCACAGACTGCCTGAACGGCTTACCGACGCTTGCAAATCTTGCAATACTATGCCGCAAAGCACACAAGAATGCCGAAAAATTAAGATGGATACTTTTTCTGTCCAGTGCCGTACATCCCATCTGTGAGTGCCAGGGCTTACACATATTATATCCTCTACTGACTATGCCTAACTTAATCAAGTTTAAAGTAAAAGTATATTCAGTACAAGTAATGCGCTCCAGATTCTAGATAGTAATTAAGCGTAGATAAATAAGAAAGTATTAAGACACATTTTTCGACGACGTTTGTAGTTACAAACAAATAGCACGGCATCATGTTCCTTTTGACTAATTTTAAGTTTTGTATAGGCACTATCTATGTATGCCTGAGTCGAACGACGTCGATGAGCATGTCTTGACACTAAGAAACCAATAATGAATAGGTAGGTACTTAGGCTCTGGCAAAGGAAAAGGAGCATCTCGTCCTAAACCAACTGGCATTAATATGGCTTTCTGTTTTGGTACAAGATGCAGCTCCAAATCGATCATACCCTAGAAAAGAAAATGATCACAATCACTACATAGTACATAAAAAAGTCACCAAACACTAACTAACGTTCACTTGTATGTATGTATTTCTGTCTGTCCTGGAATCTTGCAATTCAAATTTCGAGTACTTCCCGATTAGCTATGAAACGGCTGAAACTTCCAGGGTAGCTAACAAATCGATGACAAGTAAATAAAAACAAATGAGAAAAATATGCAAAAACAGACAATGCAAAAAAAGAAACATTACACAACACATTTATATATGTTACTTATTATTAATTAAGTACACATAAGGCTTTTTGTATGGTGTAGTGACCGATCGCGAATCTCCGAGCATCGCGCCGCCGCCAACTCCCAGGGAACGTCGATACGTGATGAATTAGTGTCAAACAATTAGGTACATATCATACAAAATGGCGTTACAAAATCCGGCCGTTTTTGGCCGTTGGCGTTTTTGCAGTCAGTTTCAATTTTAAGATCCTCCTTTTTATTTTTCTGTTTTTGCATCGTGAGTTGTAGTGGTCTTTTGAGTGCAGAAACAAGTAAAGACGATTTAAACAATTCGCTGTATATAATAACGCCTAACCATTATTATGATGATACAAAAATAAACTTAAAAAAAAGTAAAAACCGATTTCAAAATGAATAGGTAAAATAATAAATATATGGGAAACAGTTAAGGAAGTCGGTGCCCAATTTTCTTAAATCTAACCAATTCAACGATACAGACTTCCTTAACTGTTTCCCACATACGACTATTTTATTCATTTTTTTCATACTTTATTTTTAAAGTTTATTTTAGTATCATCTATAATAATGGCTAGCTGTTATTTTATACAGCGATTCTTAAAAATCGCCTTTACCTGTTTTGATTCCCGTGAACAAAACAGGCGTGAACAATACATGAACATGCGATTACAGCAATCGCAAGTGACTTGCTGTTATCCATTGAGGAGTTCCTTTGTATCTCCGAAGGCCTTCATCAGATCTTCATCAAATTATATATAAGGGACCATACTTAAAGCATATCCTATTCTATAAATAAAACTTCGAAAACGACCTACATTTGACCGAGGTATCGCGTCACAACGTGGGGAAAAATAATAAAATTAAATCATCCCCTAATTTTCCACCCTTAGAGGTGGAATATTTTCAATAGATTCACATGGGACACCCCACACATTGAAAAAAGATTTTTTAAAATCGATCGACATACAAAAAAAAACAAACCGAATTGAGAACATCCTCTTGAAGTTGGTTGAAAACGGAGCACATGGGGATGATGATGATATTAGTAGACTTGGGACTAGGTGAAAATATCTATGGTTTCCTTGCGCCACGATTTACTTGGCTTCAGTAATCTCGTTGACAGGCTGCAATGGGACGCCTCACATCCCAGCGGTAATTGACGGCCGCCTGATGGTGCGCAGAGCTTTTAATGAGTGCCGCTGAGTTTATCAATGCAATGCTACTTGTGTGCGATGAAGGATAAAGCCTTTATCACTTGAAGGAACTTGACAAGAAGAGATTATACCGCGCCCTTGTCCATATAAAAATAAAAAACACTTATCCACCCCGAAATATTATCCAATTTCAAATATATTTTTAGCATTTGTTTCACCTATCAACTTATACGAAATCTTTTTTCAAAATTTTACTATAGCTTTAAAGTAATTTTATGCATCTTAACTGGCGGTTTTTTTGCGCCAAAACTATGACACATTGAAAATGCTCTTTTTTAAAAACAAAAAGGTATCTTTAAAAAAAATAGGTTATATTATATTCAACCACTAATAAATTGACACTAATAACATAAGATTTCACCACAATTTAAGGGGTTGAAAGTGCTTTCAACCAAAACACCGATTCCATCAAAAACTGTGCTACTGACTGACATTGCTTGTCATTTTTGAGATCAGCTGTCAATACTGGATGTTTTTGACGTTTGACAGCTGTCACCTGTAAATTAGACAGCTGTCATATGAAATGAAGATCTCGATGAGATCTATCCCGTAAAGTAAATGCTAGTGTGGAATCACTAGTATTTTTGACGTATGACAGCAGTCACCAGTCAATTTGACAACTGTCATATGAAAAGAAGATCTCGATGAGATCTATCCCATAAGTAAAGTAACTATTAGTGTAGAATCACTAGTTTCAGAGTTATAGCCCTTTTAACTTTAACATCATACATTTAAAGGTTGTCTGGAAGAGATCGCTTTTTAGCGATAAGACCGCCCTTTGTCCCATTTATTTGTATAAATGTTTTAGTTATTATTGTATTTTTTGTTCTATGTGGTGTACAATAAAGAGTTATCTATCTATCTATCTATCTGTCAATTAAAACGAAGATATCGATGAGATTTATCAGATCTGTAAAGTAATTACTAGTCAACGATCCAGTGCACAATTATTATTCTCTCTATCTCGATAATTTTAAATTTTTATACCTATTGAAATCGAACCGTCGACTTTTGATCTCGGACTAACATTTACTGTGCAAGTGTGACATTGTTCGATAGCGACATGTTGAGAGTGGGACATTGAGCGAATGTGACATTGTGCGAGTGTGACATTATGTGAATGTGACATTGTGCGACTGTGAGATTGTGCGAGAAAATAAAATAAACGTGACTTTGTGCTACTGTGCCATTTTGAGAACGTGACATTGTAAGACGCAACGAAACCATGACATTTGGATTATAATGTTCTTTTTGTAACGTGTTTTTTTTTTTAAATCCACTCTGAATTACGATAAACAGGGTAGTAAAGTTTGTATGGAACAATGCAATTCCTGGATCGATTCACTCAAAGCTTGGAATAAATAACCTTCAACGTAAATCATGAAACACATATCTATTGTTTTTCAAAAATTATCACTGCAAGGTGGTTAGATGTAGAAGGGTGGTACAGTTTTCTGACAACTATTGTATTCCCGTTTTAATTCCTGGTTCGATTCACTCAAAACTTGGGAAAATATACATTCAAAGTATTAAATGAAGCACGTAAATATTGTTCTTCGTAAATATGGGTATTACCTATATCCTACTGATTGAAGCAGAGTCTCAATCGCTAGTTGTGAAAGGGGTTCGAACATTTTTGTATGGAAGCTGGCATATCCACCGGCCACCATTTATATTTTCTAATTATCCGCTCACGGTGAAAGTAATATATATGGGTAGGGGAGGACACTTATATAAACAACAACCACAAAATAAAAAATAAAATAACCCCCCCTATCCCCACCCCTCATTGGGGATAGCTCCCACTCCTCATTATAGCTAAGAAGCATCTCGATCACATCAGTTTTCAAACATAAAAACCGCATCAAAATCGGTCCATTCGTTTGGGAGATTATGTTCAAAAATACCAATATTTGCGAACTATGACATTGTGTTTTGCTGTTTTGGTTTCGATGTGAACTTTTCAAATTTTATTTATACTCGTAATAGTGTTCCTAACATTCGTACCAATTTTTATCTCTGTGTGAATTATTGTAAACTTACCCCTAATTTGACCGAATGTAATAGGGGGGGTAATTGTTCATGATGGTTTTATCATCTTTTTTGTGTAATGGTTTTACAATTGAAGTTTTTAATTTGCTTGGAGACTTTCCTTCACAATGTGAAATAATAATAATATGAGACAAGGGTTCTGCAAAATAGGGCACGCAGTTTTATAACGTTTGTAGACAGCATCATAGCCCACTGCATTAGTTTTTCGTAAATCTCATAGGGATCTGCTGGTTCCAAAAAGATATACGTAGGGTGAGAGGTTAGATAGCTATCAGCATTTGTATGGGTTTCTAATTGATTCGTCGTATCAATGAAAAAGTTAAACGAGTTTTCGATTTCACAAGGTTGTTTTATTATTGTTACGCTGGTCGGGATTCTTAGAAAAACAATAGGTATAACTGCATTTTCGAGAAACCACGGCTGGAGACGCAATACCTACGAGAAGTTTCTAGAGCGCGTGGTAGGTAGATACATACGGGCGCGGTAACATCAAAGGTATCGCCAGCCTTAGGTACACACGAGTACCTTCTATTAGATAAAAACACTCTTATTTCAGTTTACTACGCGCATATACATTCTTTAATAAGATACGCTATTACGGTTTGGGGTAATGCTGCAGAAATCGTACAGGTATTAAAATGTCAGAAACGGGCAATCCGTATAATTAATGGTCTGAAGAAGCGTACCTCTGCTAAAGAGCACTTTAAAGAAAATAAGATCATGACAGTAATATCACTGTATATCTACAATAGTTTACTGGAGATACACGAAGAAAAGAAAAACTTGAGGAAAAATAAGGATATGCACGCTTATAATTTGCGCAATAATTAAAAATTGTATCAACCTAGGACAAGGTTAAGTAAGGTTCAGAAGCAAGGCATTTATATTAAAATTAAATTATATAATAAATTTCCCCTTGCACTTACGAAACTAAACTTAAATGCTTATAAAAAACAACTTTTTTTTTGAAAGTATTTCAATTTATTCTGTAAATGAATTTATGACCATGCGATTAATGGAATCTTCATTTTTGTATAATGGCTCATTGCAATGATCAAGCAATGTATTAATAATTAATGAAATTTTTTCAAAGATTATTATCATATTTTTTTATATTGTGTGTCTAGTTCGTTTTTTTTTGTCTTTGTGTAAAGTTTGTGTATACTTTTAATTTAAAAAAAAATAGCGAGGGCTTTTAGAGCTCTTGTCAGTCGGCAGATCGGCATACACATGAATGAATTTAGAGTATGGTTCCTTTAGTACAGGATGTTTTGGCGACGGACTCGTGGTCACACCGTTTTGTCACACTAGTGTAACCACGAGGAATTATTTTTACTCGTGGTCACACTGCTTGGTGTGACAACGAGTAAGCTACAAAATATAAGGCACGAGCTTTCTAGTATTGGGAATAGTTTCTCTACTGGATAGTAAGAGTCACCAAGAAAATCTGGTTCATCTTTAAGCGGTAGTCCAACACAAAAACGACCATCGAATTCTCTACGGGTATTAATCAGATAGTGAACTTCACAAAGCCAAATAGGTGGTAGGTGGTGGTGGTGGTAGGTTCATTCAAATAGGTGTAGTACACCCGAGATTCAGACGCAGATATTATCGTATATTATCGTCTATCGACCAAATTGAGAGAAAAAATAAGTAGGCGATGTTTTGCGATTAAATTCGGTATAAGTTATCAAGCCTACTAACCAAATCCAGCTCTAAAATTGATAAAACAAAAATTGATCCTTACAGCAAATTTCACAGTTGCCGTATTTTTATCAGCTTTTTTTAGTGGCCACCATGAACGTAAGGATCTTGCAGAAAAAATATTTATCTTCTTTGAATTTTCTGGGTAATCTAAACTGATCCGTTCACTCTGTTCTGACCCGCAAGGAACTGCATTCAAATCCAGCATCAGTGTAGCTAAAATAAAATAATTAATCAACTTCTCGGGCTATTGTAATGATTGGTGTGATAGTAGCTTTTATCATTAGATTTTGCTCAATTAAAGGCCATCCAATTGAACTGAGAAAACATGAAATTGTAATTTTATTTTTTTGCTAATATTTATAATATGTGACTATGTTTCAAATGTTGGTTAACTAAATACAAAATATTTTTTATAAATTTTCTCTTTATTCGCGTAGATTAGCTAACTTAGCCAGAAAATAAAAATATTGATCACGGGTGACGACAAGTGGACAACTTAAGACAAGAAAGTGCGAGACAATGGCGAAAGCCGGCTTAGCACGAAAAAGGTAAAGTTATGTGTTTAACATTACCTTTTGAGATTGGAAAGGTAAGAAATAGCTTTTACCGCCGGACTAAGCCATGATTGTAACCTATACTCTCAACAGCTGATGAGATTAAAGCATCGTTCGGGCTGACAATGTCTAGTGTCCTAGAATGTCTAGTATACTAAAGAGTCCAGTGTCCAATTAAGTCCAGTCCCACAATGACCCTGAAACATCCAGTATCAAAAGGTCTAATTACCTAAATGTCCAGTCTCAAAAGGTCCAGTAACCAAAATGTCCAGTCTCAAAATGTGTAGTCCTACATTGTCTACTCCTAATATCGTTATTTCTGCCTAGTGATGATGCTTCGTTCGATAATATAACCGGAATTCCTTCTAAATTCAATATTAAAGTGGCTATTTTTAAAAGCTTTTATTTAACTTGCAATGTTAGTATGTTTGTTTAAGTCAAATCTTGCAAGCTGAATTAGAGCCACTTCTTCTTATCCTAATGAGTAGAATTTTTGCATGTTGGTTAGTTCCGATGACAATTCATTTTTATGGTAAGCATGACTTGAATCGACATTCAAGATTAGTTCTTCAACGGTCAACAGCACAGGTTCATCATTTTATTATGATAGCCGGTTTTAAGTATTACCATGACATGGTTTCTGCACTCAGGGTTGGGTCCTGACTAGGGAACTCATCAACAGCACAGACACGAAATGTTGTAAACGATTTTAATTGTGACAGCCAGGTCTAAGTTTCACTATGACATGGCTACTGCACAATTTTTTTTTTTTAACATTTTTATATTAATTTGTTATATTACAGAAACATAATTCGCACAACTAGCGCGCCTAGAGGCAGCGTAATTTAAAAATGAGACAATAGAAGTGCAAATAAAACCGATCGGTAGACGACCTGTTGGCCGAATGTTTAGTGACCCTGACTAGTCAACCAACGCAATCATTTGTGTGATGCAAAGAAATGTTTGTTTCCGAGTCATGGATGTTATATTCGTATCTATGTATGTGGAAACCGTATGTTTATCCTTTGTCTAGTATCATAGTTTGGGGCTAAGTAATTGGTTTAAAAAGAGCATTAACATGCTTATCTCACTCACATGGAGAAGATTCCGAACGAAAAGTCAACGCTAGAAAATTCCAATTCTCAACAATACATTAAAAAATATTAGTGAATGTAGAAAACAAATAAATTATTGTTTTATATCGCGGGTTCGAATTACGCAAGGAGCAATCATTTGTGTGATGAACAGAAATGTTTGTATCCGAGTGATGGATGTAACATTCGTATCTATGTATATTTATCCATTATCTAGTACTCATAGTACAGGGTATCGTATTTCAAGGCTAGGTAATTGGTGTGAATTGTGCAGATTATATTATTATTATTTCATACTAGCTTCCAGCCTACTCCTTTTCTCGCCTCACTTCTAGCTCTTAGCTTATTTCCATTCCTCTCTCATAAAGCGCATAACCCCGCGGTGTGGAAAGAACACTAGAGTTAGTAAATATAGGTCATTCGACGTTATGGTGCCCTTGACATGTTTGGACACTAGTCATTATGAGACATTAGACATTGTCAGCCTGAACGGTAAGCAGGCACTTGCCATGATTAGCAATGACACTGCACGGTGTCATCCGTAGTTCTTACCTAAATAATCATTAATAGACTCCGCCTCACTGTCTATGTCCACGACTTGCACTACCAGTATTGGTGGTAAACGCTCTCCGCATTCCGTAAATGGCCCTTTTTCCATTATTACCAGCTGTAGAAAAACATGTTATTTATTTAGAAAGAAATCAATTTTAACACATTAGTTATAATACACCCCTCGCTTTCAATCAAGCAACCAATGTCATTTCGTTGCACAAATCTACATTGTATGGGTTTATCTAATAAGTACCTAATCGAAAAATTTAGATCACGGACAGGATTTGAAACCGCATCATTCGTAGGCCTCTGAGCGGCACATGCCTTAACCAATTAGTGCAACAGTGACCACTACACCGCTATTCAAAATTTTCCTCCAGTTTATAATATCTACTGTCTTACGTGTATGGTAACGTCATCTATTGACAGCTTTGTTGAAACTAACCAACCAATACGGCTGACATTGCTATTCGTGTCAAAGATAATGCCACCCAAGACCTTTTTTTTATGATTTTATCTTTAACGCCTGCTTAGAGAGAACATATTACTATCTATTTTTTTGAGAAATTATTAATAAAACAGACACACTAATATTGGCTCACAAGAAGTAGCACCTCCTTGTTCAGCAATCATCAATGGTTTGCTATTTTGGCACTATGTGGTGATAATGGTAACGAGACCGAAGAAACATAAACAAACATTAATAACGCTCATTGATTGCTTTTTAAAAATACGATTATTTAACAAGGATTACTAAACAAAATTAATTACATGGGGTGTAAGGGGTGGCACAAAATCTAGTTGCCCAACTCAAACTCACCTACACGTGGTGCACTCTGCTGACTAACGAACGAGGCTCTGACGAAAAACTCACCAAGGCGCACTGGATAGCGTGGTGTTTTATGGCTAATAACCCTCTCAATATGAAACACACCAATGCAGTAAGGCACTCAGTCCCCGGCAGCCCCGCTATTCCGACTTACGGCAGCGGCTCCGATTCCAGCGGGACATTGGGTGCGAAGAATCTCCAGCAGAGACTCGGCTGCGAAACTATGACCCTGGCCAGTTTTAATACAAGGACTTTGAGTACAGATGATAGACTTTGCGAATTATTAGAAGAACTGGATCAAATTAAATAGGATGTAGTCGGTTTGGCCGAAGTTAGACGAAAAGGAGAAGATCTCTTAAAACTACCAAGTGGGAACCTGTTCTTCTACAGCGGACTTGATTATTCATCTTACGGGGGTGTAGGGTACTTGATTAATAAAAGGCTATGTTCGTTTGTTAAACAGATTAAATCTATTTCCACTCGAATTTGTTATGTCATCTTGACTCTAAACAAAAGATATGCCGTTAAAGTTATACAGTACGTAACTGTTTTAATAAGCTTTAAAACCAGCAGTGACCACCGCTTGGTAAGAGCTACATTTACTTTCAAGTCAACAAAAGAGAGGCATAATTTAGTTAAATCACAACATTGCAAGTACGAAAGAGAGTAGCACTTCTTTCTTCAAAAGGAATTTTGACTTGATTTCTCCAACCGTTTTGAAGGCCTCGATGAGGAAAACATGGATGTGGACTCGCTGAACGACACACTAACCAACATAGTATCAGAAAAAACAAAAAACATGTAAGTGGAAAATACCAAAAAGAGACTTTTCTAAAAGTATATCTACGGGGAAAGTGTATCTCTGAGGAGTAAATCTTCATTACTGAGTAGCATTTGGACCAAATCCCGTACAAAAACTGGCACTGTACTTTAATAAATCAAAAATAAAGAAACGCTGAATTCGATTAAAAGGATTGCATATTGTACGGAACCATACCTACTCGAATGTATATTATTTCGTGTAAAAACAAAAGCGATCTGCAACTTGGCTATGAACCTAGAAACAACAAAAAATAAATTTAAATTATCAGACCTTTTTATCAGAATGTTGATATTGTAAATTAAATATCATCCTCCAATTGAAACTTGCTTCACCGTTAATACTATTATAATGGATATCGGTATAGTGAGCTTTCTCTACGTGTCCAATCCAGCTGTAAGAAAAATTGTATGTAATAAGTACTAGCTTATGCCCAAGTAGCCAAGTAGCAAGTAGGATAGAATACACTATATTATGTATAAGCATATGGTAATTTGTTCATATATATTCTATTCAACAACAACAAATACAAACATGCTTAATGAAACTGTGTATCTATGCTAAGTCTCCCAATATAGTTCCTAAGAAACGTAGACGAAAGAAGAATTTTGGCGTTACTGTACTAGGTGGAACTGAATTTCGGCGGAACTGAGGGACATTTCAACGCTAGATTATTTATAAGAAACCTCCGTATAACCGTGAGCTATTCATTAGACGGCAGCAGTGCGGCGCAGCATTTCTAAGTCAAAGACTTTGACGTGTTTAGACGTTAACGCGATCGTTTGTTCCCAGTAGTTCCGTGAAAGAAGTTCCAAACTATTGACTTTTTTCTTACTACTTAGTTACGTTAACGGTACTTCTGAGAAATTTGTTTCCCACAAGTTCATTACAACTAATATTACATACGCTTCTTCCCCACCACTCAACTAAATCCTAGCGAGTCTTTATAAAGCCTATAATATTTTTATTTGTTTATCTACTTTTATTTATTAATATTAATTCGATTATTCTCACTGTATAAACTATCTAACGGACTAACTACCTACCTTCCGAAGTTAGCTATTTTCCGAAGGCTGATGAAATTACCTTGTGATTTGATTTGACACAGGAAATTAAATTAGCTTCTTATTTTCTTTTCTTTCCACCCCGCGCGCACCCCGACCCTTTGAAGATTATGCTTAATAAGGGTAACAAAAAAGTTGTGTGACATTTTTGAACATTTTTCCAAATGGCAAAAATTTGTTCCTTTTACGTTTTCAACCCCAATATCTCCGCCATTTTGAAAAAAAAAACTGAATCGCTTGAGACGCTTCGCGCTCGCTCGGTCAATAAATGCGAATGTTTATGAGAGAGTGGATGAGTCAGTGAGTTGTTACTTCTTCACGCCGAACCGAACCACACGCGACCTACTGACAAGTCCCAGAGACGAGCCCTGCCCAGGGACTGCCTCCCTCCTAAGGATGAGGATGGAGAGAGCAGAGCTGGCAGTCCATGAGGCAGACATCCAGCCGAAATATAATATACACTTACCACGACACTTATGAATTTGAGCAGAGGTCCAACATTGTCATTATTTTAGAGCCTGGCTATATGTTTAATCAATTACTACATACATTCTAAACTTCGAGCAAACAACCAACTCCGCCAATTTGCTTGAAGGTTCTATATAAATGGTGTTTTAATATTTAGGTTGATTCTAATATGAAAAAAGTATTCTACAATACCAGCAAAAACTCACGCTTTTACATATAAATCCAATCCTTGCTTTGCATTAAGACTATCCGTCATAAAATTACGCACTTGCCAAATAATGACCCTTAACTCGTAATCTTCGACTTTCCGAGGCGTTATATCGATTGGCATAGGCACATATGTGCTACTCTGCAGTGGGAATATGTCGATCCACATTTGAATTTTACCCTAAGCAGCGAAAAAATATATTAATATTTTTTTTAATACATAGGGAGACTTGAACAAAACTGGAACAAAAGCCGTACAGAATTTCTGTAAGTCAAAAATAAAATAACACCTGCGTGTAGGTCGCTCAGTGGCATCCACCAAAATGAGCTGTTTGTCAACGCCATCCCTACTTGGCACGCTTTACCAAAATATTTCATTTCATTTCAAATGTTTATTATAATCTTACAATTTTATCCATGTTACGGGGCAAAACCGGAAGAAGCAGATATTTCATTAATTTTACTTGTAGAAATGTGTTTATGTTTTATTGTATTGCTCTAGATAATAAATTATAATTAAATCGTTGATTTCACGAATTTTTATTTTATAATTATTAAAACTTATACACACATCAACAATGGAGGGTATGAGTTACATAAAAAAACTAGGTATTAAAAAAAGATCATTTTTCTGAACTTTAAATTTAAACAAATATAAAAAAATCCCAGGTTTTTTTTTGTATCATTCATAAAACCCAAATAGCGAGAAATCGTGTTAAAAAACATTTCAATAAAATAATATATAAATATATAATAAGGTTTGTTTTCTGCAGAATACCACTAAATCAAAGCGAATGCCATCTAATCATGCAGCTATGTAACTAGTGAAATGGATTTAATTAGCTTCTGGCTAGTAATACAGTTATACGGACCCTCAACTGTTGGTAAGCGACCAAACCGTCACAAGAAGACTAAATGTGGTTGATCTTTATTATCTGCTATACGAACGACGACCTGGGAATCGCGGAAGGCGAATAGTTTTTTTTTTCAGAAACATTAGTTCAAGAACATTTGATGTGGAAAATCGACCAATGAACAATGGTGCTCTTTACTAATGAATCTCGGTTTAGATTACACCATAGTACGCGAGGAACACGTGTATGAAGTTCCACGCAGAGATCTTTCTCAGCGGATGTATGTGTCTCGGAAGTTGTCTGCTAGTCGCTAGGCGAAGACAATATTGTTCAACTGCCTCGCTCATTCGCTTACGTTTTTCGCATATTCTATCTCGCTGTTACATTATGCTGTTTTATCCCCACAGCAGTACTTGCGCAATCGTTCACAGAGCCTAACTTCACAAACATATAGATTGGCTGCGACTACTTTATACCTTTGTGATGTGGACTATTACAAACTAGTTTCTAAAGGAACTGGTGCGACATGGATTCTTTTATTTATATTTTGTATTAAAAGTCAGCAAAAATAAAAAGTTATATAGGAAATTGGAAATTTAAAACTCGGCAAAAGCCGTTAAAATTAATTAATTTATAGTTAATAGATTCAGGCGTTACTTTGCGGAAATCCATATTTAAAATGAACAAAATAAAAATATATATAATACACAAAAAAAAACTCGTAGGGCTCAGTCATTTCAGATAACCTCGGGCTACCTCATACGACAAACAAACAAACAACTAGTGGAAATAAAAATCCAGTAGTTCTGTGTAAAATTTCTTAACATAAAAAAGTAGGTACGGCTGAATTTCAAAGTTAATTATGGTCTTATATTTATACAGAACTAGTGGTAACAAAAATCCTAGTAATTTTTATGAAGTACCCAGCAGAACCAAGTGGGAATATACGGTTACAAGCTTTGCTGGTAGGTACTCGTCATATATTATGTGTGTGTAACTTAGGGCGTAAATAGCAACATAACTGGCAAAAAGGTATCTAGAAATACTATGAATGTCTAAAATACTCGATAAGAAGGTCGTGTGGATGCTTCTCGAAATAAGCTGTAGACAGTTTGTCCCACAGTCACAGCTATTCCATTGAACAAGATTTAAAAAAATAACTATTTTATTATTTTGGGCAAGTACCTGGTCCACGTCAGGTTTTTCCAGATTAATAAGCTGTCTAGTTTCAACATGTTCAGGTACCAAATGATATCCACACAGTGGTAGTGTGTGCCAATTGTGTATGAGACTTAAACATATATTTTCCTTGCGTTCTGAAGCAGAGATGTACGTTTTATCTACAAATTGCAAAAAAAACAGTAATTAGGTTCGTTTATTCTCATGAGTCCAAGTTATCCATACCAATATATAAAAGTGAAACGTTGTGTGTTTGTTTGTTTGGGGAGCTTTCACGTGATAACGGCTAGACGGATTTTGATGGAATTTAGAATGGAGATATATACCCTGGAATAAAATATAAGATACTTTGTATACTGAAAAATTGTAAGCTTTGACGGGAAAACTGGAAAGTGTTGAGTACTCACTGTATGAAACGGTTGCCATCACAGAAAGGTCTGTGGTTGCCATGGAAACGATTTAACAAGTCTGTCAAAAACCATCAAGAGCATAAAGTAGTCATTATATTCTCTTTGATTGTGCAATACCTTCTTTTGCATTGGGTTTTTAATATCCTAGAAGAAATTATGATGCTTTTTCGCGATAAACAAGTATTATACAGCGCGTACGAAGTCGCGGGCGGGAAAACTAGTAATGTAATATTTTCACGATGGGGTTGTTTTGTTAAGTTTAAAGTTGCTCAGAGAGCTATAATTATTGTTGATGAATCATAACACTGCAGATGTTCAGATATTAATTTGATGTGGTTAACAGGAAAATTGCCTGTATTAGCAAATTACTAAATACTATAAAGTAAAAGTACCTAACTACTACATAACACATTTTGACAACCTACAAGCCTTTACTGGCTCACAGGTAGTCCACATGTTCTAGCCCACTTCTAGTTGGCAGCGTACCCAACATACTAGTGGCATTGAATTGCAATGCTAATCGATGAGCCGAATAGACAAATTGACAATGTTTTTATTGACATCCGCAGCATCAGTTTGCTGTATATTGTATTCTAATTGTGAAAATAGTAGGAACTCCAAGATGGCCACAACCACAAAAAGGTGATTACTATTTTTTTCAATCCCCTCAATATGGGTATCAAATGAAAGGTCTTGTCAAGTAGAACACAGTACACTTTAGAAATAACTAAATACAAAACTAGAAACTTGAAAATAATAGAAGTATAAAAAAACGTATATAGATATATCCATTAAAACGTAAAAATAAAAAAAAAACGTGGGGCGTAGCATAAACTGAGTAACAGAAATTCGACTCGTCACATGATTGACCGAGCGAGCGCGAAGCGCGAGCGAAGCGTCTCCGTTTCAGCTTGGGCAAAAATGCTTTCGTATGTCCGTCTGTCCGGATCTCTGTTCTCCTCTACAGATCGCATTTCTCAAACGAAACTAAGTATACAAGTTAAACGAATTTTCAGAATTTTTTAATCGAACGGAATTTTTGATTGGGGGGGTATTTCCCTCAAAAATGGGTAAAAAAACTGCTGCGGGCTACTGAATATCTTTGCCTTATTAAATCCGATTTCGATAGTTATTTTTTTATTTGAAAGGTAGTAACTTTAAGTTATTCTTATACCAAATTTGGTGAAGATCTGATGGGGATCTTCGGCGTGATGATTAGAATATCTCCTCAAAATGCAGTAAATTTTTCACTTTTAGGTTTCTGCCAGTGGAATTATTACAATAAGGTAACTAGATGGCGCTACTGTGCACCGCTAGATTGTTTGCAGAAAAGTTTGAAGGCGCGAGGTCTACTGCTCACAGAGCTTTTCATTTTATTTTTTAGCTTTAGGTAAGAGGATTAGTAAGGATGTATGCTAATTTATCATTACTTCCATAGGAAAGAATTCATAGTGCATGGTCGTATTTGAAAGCCCTTTTCCAGCAAACTCAAGAAATTACTAAATTTCAAGAATACCTTTGTGTGTTTGTCTTTTATTAGTTGCGCAAAAAAGCATCGCACAAACAATGTAATAGATGGTGGCACAGGAGATTGAACACTCGTATGCCGCACAAACTAACCAAACCTGATACGGTTTATACAAACTGAAGGAATAGGAGAAACATCAGAACTACTTAAAAGCTAATTAAAAAGTATTTGTTTAGCTGTGCTACTAGGTGACATTTTGTTCGACAACTGCTATAAACAAGACAAGTTCAAAAACTGAAACCCGACTATGGTCGGCTAATAGCTAGCTTAAAAGCTAAAAAACACGCCTGCCCTGCCAAAAAAGAGCTTTTGCCAATACATTATATACTGTTGGAATGTGATTATTATTTGATACCATAGACCTAGAATCAGAATGGACGAAGGGAAAGCTAAGGTAGCGTTTCCATTTTACGCTGGTGTAATTTCGGGGCTATCCCTCACGTCGACAACACGGACATCGTAAGAAGACTTAAACGGACAAACCCCTTAAGTTACTCTAATGAAGTGATAGTGATAATGTAGTATTAATGAGTGCAAACCAAATGAACATATGAACAAAGTGACTTTCCTCTTAAATAGAAACAATAAGAATAGTATACAACCTGATACATCCCCCATCACCTTTCCTTCACCGTACGACTAGGCGATAAGCAAAGCGCCACCCTTTCATGTTTGAAATACCTCGCACAAGAACGAAGCGTTACGCTTCTTCATTTATTATAAGAACTGCAAAGGAGTGGAATGCCCTGCCCTCGTCAGTGTTTCCGGTAAATTATAACCCAGGTGTGTTTAAGTCAAAAGTGAATAGGTATCTTATTGCTTAGTAGCAAGCGTGCTACACCTTCGACCACATCATCGCTTTTGCCTATTTTCAGCTTATTACCAAAAACCAAATATGATCGGTTTTTTTTCAATCATTCTGTTTATATGATAGAAATCGATTTCTTTTCTGATAATATTTTGGATCCAAAATATTATCCAACCATGGACCAATCAATAAATTATTCCATAGAAACAGGGAGTAGAAATGCCCAGCAAATATTTCAAAAAGCACAAAGCAGCAGAGGAAAAATAATTATCAAGAAACTTGTTTCCGAGAAGAAAAATGTGTAAGAAGGATTATTGGTTTTCACTGACTTTTTCAAACTCTCGTGAAGATTAAAATATGCATATTTGTATTTTGTTTAATCAATGTCAATCCATATGTATGCAAACATTCTCTTCACTGTTTTTTTTTTCAATTAACTTGCAGTTTTTTTTACGTAATACATGTACAAGTTTAAAATGAAACTGAAGAGACAACCCAGAATTTCGACACCATCACAATCAATATGCATGAATTTCGAAAATTACGGGACGAAAGACAAAGGGAGTTGTAACTTATTCGATAGCGGAAGGTTGAAAGATCGCTGTTTCCAATTTTTCTGATACCAGATGCTGAAATGGAACAAAGTACAAGTCTATTTGTATTATTCAGTGGTTATCTGTAAATTTATAAATTTCTTGGTGCATAAAGTGAAAAACACAGTTCTTAAACCAAAAGCAACTGTAAGAACATATTACCAACATTACAATGAATGCCCGGTGTTTACTATAAGTACGTTACAATAGATACAGAAAAATCTATAACATTTATAGTAACATGAACCTTCTCAGAATCATCTGTGTAAGAGGAAGTACGAAACTGATTTTATAATAACGGCAGACCCTACACGGCGAAGAGCATAATATATTTAAATTGTTATATTATTTGGAAGATACTCATTAATAAGTGATTAATCCACTTTTAAATAAATAAATTATTTATATTTTTATGAAGCTCCTCCTTTTACAAATAGAATAGCCATTCTGTGTTTTCAATACCCCAGAATGTCCATTCATTTGGTAATCAGATTGTGCTCTCATACAAATTTACTAACAGAGTGCGAAGAATTGGTTATTTTCTTAGTTAAACAAAATATACTCGAGATTAAATTGTTAGACTTTTTTTTAATAAGCCTCTCTTATTTTTTCGATAACTTTCAGATTAATAATAAAAAATAAATTTGATATATTTGAACAAGAGAAATAGTTAACTTTTTTTTCAAATTGAAGAACTCCAATCAAAACCAATCAATATATTATTCCAAAGAAACCGAGTAGAACCTATCAAAAAGTGATCCTTTTACAAATATATTAAAATACCCAGATAGGCCCGGCCCAATGACGAAAAAAAAGTAAAAGATAAAAGAAGAATTTTTAAATACTTGTTTTTAAGATTAATTCACTGTCTCAACCTATATTTCCCTTGAACAGCTCGATATAGTATGTTTTTCAGTAGTAGTTAAGGCCCAGGTACACCACGCAATTTTTTAATACCATAGGCGTGGCGTTATTCTATGCAGGACTTTAGGGGTAGTAGTATACTTACACACAAGATCAATAGATCATCATCAGCGTATACACGTAACCACTCTACCTAGGCCTTCCTAGTGACGCCACTGACTGATCTATCTTCATTTAATACTGCTATCAGTCATTTGTAAGTCACCATTCTTCCTGGCCAGCGAGTACACTATACTACATTTTTCTAATTACGGTCTCCCTATGTTAGCCGTTTCTCCCAAAATGCGTCTTTATCGTCATCATCATCAGCCAGACCTCTACTACTAAACCACAGAATAATAATAGTTCTACAAAGGCCTCCATGGAAAGCCGTAATGATCGGTTGCTCGTGTTTGCATGCAACGGCGGAGATGTGTCTTAATTATATTGAGTTACTTTGTTTTTACAACATTATATTATCATCTTGTATAAACAAAGTACTTACTACTCATATCAGCATCCCTGTACTCGACTTCATTTATGAGAACGGTATTCCCGTCTGGGAATGTTGGCGGTCGCATGTGGTTCTTGATACATAGCTTCGCCAAAATATCAGAAGGCTTTTCAGTATCTCTCCATTTAGAAACCCCCATTCTGCACAAGAAGTGTAAATATTTAGCATCAGGTTTTATTGATACAAAAGTATATGTACTTCATTTTGACACAATTTAATAATAGTTATGCACATAATAATAATTTTGAATGCAGTACTTTGAGCACATAATATATTTAAATAAATTCAAGACGATTCATAATATGAATTGTCCTGAATTAATTAATTTATATATATGCAAAATAAATGTATAAGAACCATTTTGGATGAAAAGTATAAGACCAAACTGAAGGTCAACTTTTCAAATAAAAATATAATCACCCTAATTGATTCTGAAATCCAGAGATATGAGTAGTCTACTCTCAAAAATAACTGCTTGGAACAGTATTCTACACCTTGTGGTTGATTATTAAAAGCTAATGCATCAGGGAGAAGGACACAGAGCCGCACAGGGCTGCTGGGTGCTGCACAATTGTTAAATAGTGTCCAAACAAGAGCGGAAAATCAAACTATCTTTACTGAGCACGGTCTATAGCAGGGGTCACCAAATGGCGGACCGCGATCCGGACCTTATAATTTTTGATATTAAGAAAATTGAAAATGTCGCCTAAATCACAGCAACATTTACTTTAAGCATCCTGACGGTGAATGGAACAATGGAGCTACAAATGTTTTCGGCAGTTATAAAGCTACTCTCCAGTTGGAAATGATCGATATTCAAGAAAATAAATATCTTAGATATAAAAAATGTCTGATGTTTGTTGTATAAAAAAACATAGAAAAGGACCGCGTCAGCCATATTATTAAAAAAAAAAACAGGCCTCATATGAAACTAATTGGTGACCACTGGTCTATTGGCTTGAGTTGTTCAGTCAGTTGGATCTAGAGGCACAAAGATGCGAATCTCTCCTGAAATGTTTTAATTCTTGAGATTTCGAATGCATCAGAAATTGACCCAGTAATAAGAACAATAATAGAAAAAATGGAGGTGCCATTGTTTCTATTATTCTCTTCTCAGGTCATTTTTAACATATACCACCAAAAATTTAACTAATACGAATCGTAGCAATCAAACTGTCTCCATTTTTGGAATTTTATTTCCCAACAGAAATGTGTTGTTGTGTGGTATAGTGATCCATATTGAATAATGCTGGTCTTTCCAAGTATCATCACACATTGTCAGAGTACATGAGCAGAAATGCCATCTTATATAAGGTTTCTGCTCTTGTTGGGACAACTATAGATGAACTCTCAACTCACTACTCACTTAAGGTAATTAAGTAAAACTAATATTACACTTTGTATTGTGTACTAATTCCGAGTCGTCCTCGGTGCTTGGAGTATATTCGGTCTTCAATGTCTATGGTGGTTGCTCCTATTATTGCATCCGTTGACGGTGCTGGCACGTGGTTGTAGACAGCAACTGTCAACAAGTAGTCTTCCGGTAAGGAGCACCATATTTCGTAGGTTCTGGAATGAAAAGTATATAAATTAACAATAGTAAAATTATTATAACAAGACAATAAGTTCGAAAACTAAAACTCGACAACGGTCGGGTAAGAAATAGCCTATGACAATTCCAATGAAGACAAATCGATTGATACCTCGCTTGTCACATTCGGACCAAGTTTTTAGTTTAAACACATAACCCTTCCTTTGCCTTGCCGTTGTCAGGTAAAAAAAATAGCCTATAACACTCTATACCTGAAGACGTACCGATTGACACCCAGCTTATCGCATTCGAACTAATAGGGGCAACGCTATGGTGGAACACCCATATTTCCACATATATATAGATAGTTTTAGTTATAAGATTACATATATACTTACATATATTGTTAAACGCATTAACCATTCCCTTGCTTTGCTGAGTCTTTGAATCGGGTAAAAATACAAAAATCCGACTGTGAACAAAATTATTGAATACAAGCTGAGCCCGCAAAAATAATCACACTAATTTTAGAAAATGGCGAAAGTTTGTATGTATGTAAGGGTATGTGTGTATGTTGGTTACTTCTTCGCGCTTAAACGGCTGTACGGGTTTGGATGAAATTTGGTATGGAGTTTGGTACAACTGCTACGGTTTAGTTACAAGATTTATATATATTTGAAATGGTATTTTAAAGACCTTCATTTTGATACCCCCCCCCCCCCCCCCCACTCGATAGGTTTTGGTCTTTTTTTGTTCCGTCGGAAATACAATATGGCAGCTGTATTAGTTTTCTTGGCACTTAATATATCCTATAGCAATCTCGGGATTAAGACAAATCCAATCATACCTCATTTATAAAAATCCATCAATCCGTTTAGGCTGTAGGACGCGCCTAAGAAACGTACAAACATACATACAACCCAAACACATAACCCTCCCTGTAGTCGGGTAATACTCGTAAGCAGCCAATATGTGCCATAATCTAATAAATATTATAAATGCAAAAGTTTGTGTGTATTTATGTGTAAGGATTGTAAGGATGTGTAAGGGGGCAGGAGGCCTGCACTGATTGCACTTACACCCCAAGTGCATTTCCTTATAACCCAAACCATCCCATCCCAACTCCATAACATAGCAGTGTGGATTTATGTAAGTACCAATTTCAGCTCAGCTCTGAAATGGCTGAAACGGGTATTTTGAAATTTGGGATATTAATCCGAAAATTTACCAAGCTGGCAAATCAGCCACTTGTCGCATTGAGAGAGAAAAAACACTAGATTTAATGTCAAATCCCAATGATACGATTTATTCAATAGTGAAAACTGAATTTTAATCGGTCCAATATTTTCACATTATGCAAAAACACACAGACACATACCATTTTTTATAACGTTATATTATTGTTAAATAGATTATTTTAAGATTTATAAGTCAACATTTTTAAATTTAAAAGAAAAGCTTCTTTTGCGACCTTTTTTAATGTATGTTTTTTTTTTGTAGCATTTTTCACTTTTTACATATTTACGTTATTTTTTTCGTTTTTTTTTCTATTTTTATTGCTTTTTCATCGGTTTGTGAGCTACCCTGAAAGTTTCACTCAGACAGCTAATCGGGAAGTGCTCGAAATTTGAATTGCAAGATTCCTGGACAAAATACATAGATACATACATACGTACAAGTGGAGTAAAATAAAAGCTTAATAAAATACAAATGGTGTGAGGACAAGAGCCAGCATTGTTGGATCCAAAGCGCACATAATTTACTGTGCAGCCTCCGCTCCTAACCCAGGCAGAACCGGAGCATAAAAGGTACCTATCATGTGATAAATAGTTCTTACCTTCCAAAAACAGGGTTTACTGTATTTTGCTCAAAATGATTCCTATCTCCTAATTCCTTAGCACCGCTCTTGATGACAACATAGGGGTTGCAATTTCCATTGTCATTTGTAAAGTTCAATCCTCTGATTATGTATACCCGAACCAAATATTTGCTAGGATCGTTACATGGAAAGTCGGCGAAAAAACTGAAAGACACATGCATTTTTATGCGGCTATCGGTGTCCCGTAAGGGATACAATATGAGTTTTTTTTTTAACATTCCGCAAATAAAAAAATTTAAAATGAACCCATGAAAAAAAAACCTTTCTCAAATACAACTAGATTTCAAATAGATTTTGTGTATGGCAAACCTTTTAATCATTCTTTATTTAAACAAAATAAGTAAAATAATAATAAGATAAAGGATTTTCACTGTACCAAAAACTAAAATAAAATCGCAGGGCGAGCCGAATTTCTATTAATCAGGTTACGCTACGATTCAACTCATCCCATGATTTTATTTTATTTTTTAGTTTTTGTACATATATAAAACTGTTTAAATTAAAAAAAAAGCTTATATTTTTTTCAAGTTTCTAGTTCTTTATTTAGTTATTTTTAAGTGTTAAGTGTACTGCGTTCTACTTGTCAAGCCCTTTCATGTGATACTAAAAAACTAAACTAATTTATTATAAAACTAAAATAAGTAATCCGCCACTTTGTGGTGGCGGCCATCTTGAATTTGGAATTTCCATAGTGTGCTGTATTATAATAGTTAAGCCCTTTTATTTGATACCCACATTGAGGGGATTGGAAAAAATAAGTAATCCGCCATTTTTGGTGGCGGTCATATTGGATTTGGAATTTTCATGGTGTACTGTCTGTATTGAACTAGTTAAGCCCATATTGAGGAGTTTCAAATGAAAGGGTGATTTGTGGCGGTGGCCGTCTGGGATATACAATGATACTGAATATACACAATTGTATTGTTAGCAGAACTATGTCTATTAAAATATATAATAAATTACCTCTGACATTGCAAAATTTACAGTTAAATCTATTTTAAAAAAGTTGATTGAATAGCTCGAACGCTGTTTTTATAGCGTAGAGGAATATATGACATTTAATATTTGATATTTTTGACATCTTTATTATTATACAGACCATATTATTTTTTGTAAATATATTATCTAACTCCTATTTATTTCTTTGTGAGTGAATAGATTTGACGTAATATAGAAAAAAAAACAAGTATTTTTAAAATGACAGGAATGTATTAATGTTATTAGCTGATTTGTATTTTGTACATACTTATTCTTAATTGATGATTAAGGACCATGTACTAGTAGGTACTATTTGCACGCCTGCAAAGGCAAGAATAAGAGTGCACTTTATTTTTACCATCTCTTGTTACCTTATTTTTATGCAAATAAATTATTATGATTATGATTATGAAACTAAAGGCGTGTACCAAATTTAAAATCAGTCGGTCAACAGGAAGAGGGTAACATTTTAATTACTAGATTTGACCCAAACAAACAAAAAACAAACAAGTCAAGCTAAATAAAACTGTTTAAAAATAGCCCAAGGACTCCAAAAACGCCATCGTCCACAGGTTAAGCGATTCAACTGTGACTTGTGACCTTATTATTGGTTACATTTAAAACCCCCCGGAATGCGGAAGGCCCATGTTTGGCAGTGGACTTCATGGAGCTGATGATGGAATTTCAGGTCCAGTACACCCCTAACAGTTATGCAAAATTTCAAATTTTGCTTTAGTAAGATTTAATTATTTTTAAGATTGTAAATCATACCCTCGTTGTAATTCTACTCCGTGCAAGCTAACAGCCACAGTGTCCGGCGATGGTGGCCATCTGTATATAGCGATTCCGGCTTTTAAAAGACCGCAAGATAGTCCCTCATCTTTATCAGGAATTCCAGTCTTCTTGCCATTGTACAGTTTCAAGGTACTGCACCAATCCTTGAATTTGCTGAACTCAGGTTGACGTTCCAGCTCAGAATTATAAATCTGAAAATTATGATAAGAGACCATCATAGTTGTATTTCTTCTAGATATGTTAATTTTAACTTATGAAAGTGCTATTAATTTGCCTATTCGTATACTATAGCAATAAGAAGGAAAAGATCTGTACAAAGAAGATAAGTTGAAAAAAAGTCTAGGGTAGGTACTTAAATAAAGCTACTGAACAGGAATATAACATTTTTTTAATTCGTGTCTTTCTGTTTGTCTGTTTGTTTGTTCGCGTATCACGTAAAAGCTATTGGACCGATTGCGATGCGGTTGTTGGATAGCTTAGGGTTTGATTTAAAAACCAAGGTATGGTATCTCAATCAATGAGTAGAAGCCGAGCAATCAATAAAAATATTTTTAACGGCTGAAGAAATTTTGATCAAATGTCTTTATATTGGTATTTTAGGTCCAGAGACATGACAACGCGTGCAAAGCCACGGGTATCAGCTAGTTTACAATAAAATACTTTGACTTTGACATCACACAGCCGTGCCTGAAGCTTGGGCTGGCTTGTAGACATGGTTGACTTCTATCCTATATATTGTTATAGGAATCAAAATCCAATCAATTTTCATCTAGATTCTTACATGGTGGTGGTCATCACTCATCACATAAGCATAGTCTACTTGCAAACATTTCACCTAATTAGCACCACTCAGAGACTATGTGAAGGTTTCTGGTAGATAAATTACTCCTATATATGCACAATTTCAGTTAGGGTAGACTATACAAACATTGGCAATCCTCCCAAATATTAGCATATCACATAACACAAAATGTTAAGAATGAGAAGGCCTGAAGACATTTTTTTTTAATTTTAGGAAATAATGGGGTGTGGTAGGCTTATTTATTTTTATTGTCAACTCCATATCGCTACTCTTAATTTTCATTGAAGTCTATATTTGGGGGTGCCAAGATCAGGATGTTTTCCTCTGTATCGTGTAGGGCAGAACTTACTTTGATCTTTTCATTGTTATCACCACATTCCTGGAACAACAGAAATTAAACAATTAAAAAACGAATTTAACTGTACTTTTTATCAATTTAATTCAGTCTGTCCATCCACTGTTTGGTCCACCAACTCAAACAAGAGATTTCATTTTAGTGCTGTACTCAGTCCAGTTTGTTCCAGTATTGAAAAGTATTTATTAGAAATGTTATATCAAAATATCTATAGTTATAATAAAGCAGTAACAAAAAGTCTGTACAATGAAAATAATTAAAAAAATGGTCTAGGGAACTTAAAATAAGGTACAAAATTATATAATTTTTGTAATGGCGTCTTGTCTGTCTCTCTATCTGTATGTCTGTTTGCTTGTTCACACATCACATAAAACTTCTGGACCGTTTGCAAAGCAGTTAAAGATAGCATAAGGTTTGACTTAAAAATTGGTGTACTTGGTGTATCTCAAACCGATGAGAGGAAGCCAAGCAATCGATAAAAACTGTTTGATGTCTTGAATGAAGTTTGATAAAATTTGGTACATTGTTACTGTTGGTTCATGGAATAACTCATAGAATCCTTTATCCCAGAAAAATATACATGCAAGCAACTCCGCAGGCACAACTTATTATTATAGTATAAGTTTAATATAATTCAAGTAAACTTTTTTGTATTTTCACCATGTACCTCTTCTTAATAATAGGGTCCATCTCTTCTCCTCCCGGAGAGTTACGAGGACCAGCTAAGGGAACTGGTCGAACATGGTCAGCAGCACTCGACTACAGCAAAGCAAGGGAAGGGTAATGAGTTTAACAGTCTATGTATCTATGCATATGGTTATGTGGATTTTCCACTATAGAGTCACTCCCATTGGCCCCATTTTGACAAGCAAGGAGTCAATCGATTCTTCTTCTTCGCAAGAGTGTCATGGGCTATTTTTTACCCGACCGTAGTTGGGTTAGCTTTTGAACTCATGTCTTGTTCTGTGTAAGTATCAACATCTACTGTGAAGTCCAATCAGCCTGGCAGGTGTGGTGATTATATTTATTTTTTCGTCAAAATTCTTTGTTACCTACTTACTCAAAACGAAATGTTAATCAGCGAATTTTATTTTCAAGACTAATTCGCTTCCTTTTAGTTTTCGTTAAGCATTCTGAAATAAAAAACAATTTAGAAACCTAAATAATAACTATCCGAATCCGAAGAATACCTTAGTATGGTGAAAATATGGTTTAATTACTTACAAATGATTTTGGAATTACGTTTGTATGGACAATAAAGCCGGTCCCTAATGCTTTTGTATACTTTTTGTTTGTATGTTTCGTACACCATATAATAAATTCCTATATAGGTAGTACTTCTTACAACGTTACCTACAACGGTTTTCAAACAACGCGATATCGCTAAGGTAAGCTACAAATTATATAAGTTCCCTTCTATTTAGTTCCAAATCCAAAACTCATTACCGCCCTCTCCGAAAGTCTTGAACAGAAAAGACCTACTTTGCTCCCTCTTTCCGAGGAACCAATCAGCGTTTTTCAAATAGATGGGATGAAAAATCAATTATGTTTTATTTTGTATATGAATAGATTTAATGTTGGGCCATTTAAACAACTCTATATTAAATATTTTCAGCTAAATGAGACCGTACTCTACTGCACCCGTATAAGACTGACAAACAAAGAATATAACTGACAAACGTCACAGGTAGGGTGTGACAACGCTCTACGAAGCCGAAATTAGCCGAGTCTCTTTCCAAAGACCGATGTGCATTATTTATCGCAGGTACTTGCATGCAGGTACTCCAAGGCATTGATGTATATGTTGCTAATGTACCAAGGTAGGTACTTATTTCGAAATTGCTAGTTTGCTACCGACGAATCAATAAAATGAATGAAATATGTACATAAATAAAGAGCTTTCCATTTGAGTTTCCATTATTTCTGAAGAGCTTCCTTGTTTCTCTTATACAATATTAAGTACTATATGTTGTTTCTTGCTTGTATTTTTCAAACAGTTTAATTTAATTACACCGATATTATTTTATCATCATTTAAATTAAACGGTGCAGTGCACTCACCTGTTTCAAAATCTTACATTATATTTTACGTAAGCATAGGGGATAACACTGCACAAAAACCTCCCTAAAATCGTGCAATCCATAATTTGAGATAGAAATTTGTTTAACTTATATTGAAAGCATAATATGATATTTTTGAATTATTAAACTGTGTTTAAAGTTTTACTTTTGCTTAATAGTCATTCTAAACAAATTTAGACGGAGCCAAAGTTTTTTTCGTGCAATTATTTTTCTTAGACTGGGAACACAGCAGGGATTCAAAACATTTCGTGCAATCACTACCACTTGGTTATAAATTTATTTTTCTATGTTTTTGAATTTGATACCTTACTCCGCGTCACTTGGCTACCTGTCTCTACCCTCACAGACACAGTGGTACAAAACTTGAGCTTAACTAAACGTGATCTATGTTTTAAATTCAGGTATTTTCTTGAATTTTTTACCAATATAAACCTCGTTTAAATTGTTGAGCCATAAATTTATAAAATACTTTTATTCCCAGACGGCTTGACCACAGGGCTGAAAGCTCCAACAGGCAAGGTCACACGACTAATAATTAGACATATAATATAGGCAGTGACGAAGATTTTGTTGAAGGTGGTCTGTTTGTGTTCAAGTGCAAAACAAATAGTGCAGATTATCACCAAGAAATTAACTTGGAGTGCTTTGAAGAATGGTTACAAGAGATTCTGCCAAAGTTGAAGCAAGATTCTGCTTTGGTGATGGATAACGCCCTGTACCACAGCCGAAAAGTGAAGCGGATCACTACTACCGACTGGAAAAAAGCCAATATCCAAGAATGGCTAAGCGAGAAAAACATAACATTTGATCAAAATAATATGATAAAAGCCCAATTATTAGAAATAGTTAAATAACACACAGTCCACTGCTGAACATAGGCCTCCCCCAAACTTGTTAAAGAACACAAATCACAATTTAGTAAATATGTGGTGGATGAGTTGGCCGCCCAGTATGGTGTCACCATTCACCACCCTTACCATTGTGAACTCAACCCGATTGTGCTAGTGTGAGCTCAGGTTAAGGGGTACGTTGCACGAAATAATAAGACATTTAAGATGAATGAGGTAAAACAATTGTTAGAAGAAGGTTTGAGAGAGGTGACACTGCAGAAATGGGCTGACTGTATTAGTGGAAGATGAAATGTGCCACCTCTACCACATAATCGATGATGTTTTAGGGATAGATTTATATAGTTGATAGATTCAGGCGTTAATTTGCGGAAATTTTGGGTAGGGTTTGTTTAGCGTGGGGTTTTTTATTGTGTATATATATTATATGTTTTTGGATGGATTTATCATAAATTATGTCAACGAATCGGGGTCTGAATCAGACTGCTTTTCAGAATTGACAAAATAATTTATAACGTGTCTACTCAATTCATAAAAATTAAGTAATGTTTTTCAATGTTTTATTTACGTCTTTCTAAAACGATTTTACGTTTAGAATTTTGAAAATTAATAATCCTTCTTACTAATATTTTGTATGCAAAAGTTTGAATGTTTGTTTTTTAATCAGTAACGTTGTAACTCTGAAAGGTATATAATAATAGAACAAGATAGACCACAATTAAAATGACTCCCCAAAAAAAGAGTTCATGAAGGTATGTCTGTATCTTTTTGGGAGAGTTTGTTTGTTCCACCATAACTTTTAAACGCCTCAACCGATATAGATGTGTGCAGTATTGCTAGAATCCTTAGTTATTATCGGTTGCCCTACGCTATCTATTTATAGAATTGGCATAGACATTTCAATTCATTACGGTATGACAGTCGTATTTGTTTTAAAAAAGGTTTTAATTCACTTGTTGTAATGAGAGGTTTTCTGACTGCTGAAGAAACCTTGTTCTGAAACCATCGATAGGTGGCGCTGACGGGACATGGTTGTCATTTTTTCGCATTTGATCAATGAAAATGCAAAGTTTACTCTTATATACCTACTAATTTGTGTTGTGTTGTGAAAAAACAAAAGTACTTTGTATGATATCTAAAAATAGCCACAAAAACTAAAACGTAATAAAATAACAAAAACACGCATGACAGACAGACATACACTTGTCTATGTTAGTAAGAAAGTTTTTTTATTGGCCTTGCTTCGTGTGGTTTTACAAAATCTCCAGATCCGAGTCTCGTCAGCGCCATCTATCACATTTATATGAAATATTTTATTTTTTTAATTGCCTTACAGTACTTCCAATTGTGCCGCGCTAGAGCAAAGCCGGGGGAAACAGAAACAAATATATTTTAGAAGGCGATACACGCAATTTCCGTGTATTAGGGAGATCCGTGAATTTCAGTATATCCCGAGTGGTGCAGCGGTGCACCTGAAATCGATAAACCAAATAATCACAATTTGGCTCATCTATGCATCCGTTCTGAGGGCCCACCACGGCATTACGAAGTGGGGGGTACTTACGTAGTAGTTTTGCCGCGGTGGTACCTACTATCAGAACGGAGTTCACACTTTAAAAGCAAGAGAAGCTGAAGGCCAAATTATACTAAAGGGAACATCGTAATCCAGTTGTAAATTAAACAGATAATAAGGAATTTAGAAATATAATTTAGAAAAACAAGGTAGTTGTGAAAAATTAAGGTGATGAAATACTAACGGAAATTTCCAAGTGGTAATAAAACTCCTCTCCACACTCCTCCTCTCTCTTAGTCCTCCTCTGTACACTGTTTTTGCGCATAAAGTATTAAATAAATAATAAAACTAGATTTGTGCAAATATGAATAGTATGGAAAAAGCTGGTATTGGAAGATTGATTACACAAATTGTAAAATATAACAGTATAAAAAGCAAGTCGTGATGTGTTTTGTGTGCCATTCAAAACTTACCCTATATCGGGAAAACACTCACTACTCACACGGAGTTTAGGTCGACGTTAATTTTCGTAATCCAGCTAAACCGCTGATATTAAAAGTTTATAATTATGATCGCGCTTGTCAGCTAGGACGCCGACAATCGCTAGCCTCACTTCAGCTAAGTTCGCTGAGAGTGCGTGCGATGCGCGGACGTCAGCTCGCTTCGTTGGCCTCCCCTTCTCTTCAGTCTTGTCCCGCAGGCTGAGTGGCTGTGTGCGTGCCAATTACACAGTCACACAATGCGTTCGGGTTTAAAGGCAAAACTATGAAAGTGTTTAGTACATACAAAGATCTAAACATTTTAAAATGAACTTTTAAATTAATATATTTTATATATTTTTATTTAATATCTACGTTTTCTTTAATATTATTATACTATTTGCTTATTATAAATATACCAGTAACGTTTCGTTACAGCGGGCAAAGCCGCGAGGCGCAGCTAGTAACTTAATAACTCAACTTATTTTCCTAGTTGTCAACTGATCAGAACAGTAGTCAACTTATTAAACATCTGAGTAGAGATCATTAATAGATAATTAATGTTAGATATTATATTGGCAAAACATTCAAACCAATATAAAAAAGTGAAACGTTGTCTGTTTGTTTGTTTGGGGGAGCTTTCACGCGATAACGGCTGGTCGGATTTTGATGAAATTTAGAATGGAGATAGCTCAAGCCCTGGAATAAAAGATAGGATACTTTTTATCCCGAAAAATTGTAAGTTTCCACGGGAAAACTGGAAAATGTTGAACGGTTGCCATCACATAATGGTCTGTGGTTGCCATGGAAACGAAATAACAAGTCTGTCAAAAAACATCAAGAGCATTGGTGCTATACCTACTTTAACATTAGTTTTTAATATCCTAGAAGAAAAAAATATGCTTTTTTTCGCAATACTAGTATGTACTAAAAACTAAAATAAAATCATGGGTCTTAACGTAACCTGAGTAATTTATTTTGTAGCTTCTATTACAAATAAAACCGTTTAACTATATATTTTTATGCACTAATATTATTTATTTTTTCACGTGTAAAATTATATGTTTAGCGCACTGTTTAAAGTTCCGAGTCTTGTATATCACGCTCGCTTCACTCTCGATATTAAAATAAAAACCCTATGACACTCATGGTGAAAAATTGCCTATGACACTCTTGCGATGAAGACGAATCGATTGATACCTCGCTTGTCAACATCAGACCAAATTTTAAAAGTTTTTTTTTCACTTCTATCTATGTATGAGTATGTATCTATATGTATTATGTGTGTCCTGGAATCTTGGAATTCAAATTTCGAGCACTTCCCGATTAGCTATCCGACTGAAACTTTTATGGTAGCTCACAAATCAATGACAATGCAAAGAAGAAAAAAAGAAGAACTTAAAATTGTTAAAAGAGAAAAAATACTTTAAAACGTTAAGGTTACAAAGCAACAACAAAAAAGACCCCTTAAAAGCTTTTCTTGTTATTTTTTTTTTAAATAATACGTGTTTAGTTGAACACATAACCCTTCCTTTGGTTCGGCGTAGTCGTGTAAAAAAAATTAGCCTTTCACACTATATAAATGAAGTAAAGTCGAATCGATTGACACCTCGTTTGTCAGAATCGGACAAGTTTTTAGTTTGAATTTGAACACATTACCCTTCCATTTCTTCGCCATAGTTGGGTAAAAAATTGCCTATGGCACTCTGTTTATACCTGGAGACCAATGATGTTATATAACAAATCTCATTGCTGGAGACAAATCGATTGACACCTCGCTTGTCAAAATCGGACCAATAGGGGCGACTCTATGGTGGAACATCCACATAAACACATACATAGATACATACATAGACTGTTTATTTATTTATATTGGATTTTATTTTAGAATGGAAACATCCATTGCGTTACAATGCTACTAGTTATTCTAAGGATATTAACTTAAAAAATATACAAGACAAACTTCAATAAATACAAAAGCAGTCTTTGCAGAACTACACAGAGAAACATATGAAACAAACATTAAAGGCTTAAAACTAAACAAATAACAACAGTAAAATACAAACAAAACAAGGAATAACAATAGGTATATAATAATTAAAGAGCTAGGAAGAGCGCAAAAATCATGTACCTACCTACCTACTACATATTAACTTGCTCACAATACGTAGTCTAATAGCGAGCTCTTAGCAAATATAGGCCACCTGTCATTGAATATGTCGCATTGTGCCTGTGAGGTGAAAAGTGCGTCGAGGTGACGTTGCGCGCGGCAGACAGGGGACTGTTGTCGAGCGACCGTGCGCGCCGGCATCGGTGCAAATAAAGGAACGCGCCCACTACGGAACCTAGCTCGCTGTTCCGGCACGTATAAACGACTGGCCTCGCTCAATATTGTGGGGCCGTCTAAAATACCGTGAAGGAATCGGTACATTGTTAGCAGCTGATCATGCAACCTGCGAGTTTCAAGGGAGTGGAACCCTAATGCGCCCTGCAGAAACCTCGTAGGATATAAATACGGATAGTATGCGAACAATTTGTTATATAGCAACCTTAGAAAACGCTTCTGGACCTTTTCTAACATAAGCGCATACGTTCTTTCATGAGGGCTCCACACCATAAACCCTTCCCTTGCTTTGCCGTAGTCGGGTAATAATGCTGCAGTCATACTCAAGAAATATGATTTATATATATATATGTTTTAAAAGAATGGCTAATACACATTCACTCGCTTCGCTCACTTTATGTTATGATATTGCCAGTTTTCCTAATTCATGAGACGATACTTATTTACCCAAATTTCTAAAATGGACAAAATTACCTGTTCAGGTGTTCAGGTCTTTCCCCTCCATCAGGCAGGGGGCTGCCTCCATCCCGTGGGTTAGAGGGGGTCCAACCCTTTTAAATACCTCATATGTGTCATAGTTTCTCACCTTTAGAGAAGAAAAAAACCTTGACCACCAATCCTGGTATTCAGTATCCGAAACTATATTTGCTGTCTGATATTGCTCAGTCTTCTTCATTGTGATTGGTAATAATGCATATTTCTCTTCATCTGGTTCATCTCTGCAAAACAATTTCTTCCAGGGCGGCCACTTTTTTTTGTCAACCAGGCAGCTGTTTAGATTCATTTTGCTGCTGTCCGTTGTAGATTCACTGGATTTGGAGCATTTCTTTATGTATAATGATTTGTTAGCTGTAAAACATATTTTTTGAAACAGGACAGACAGACAGGACGTCATTTTATTTGAATATCCACGGATAGCGCGATCCGATAGCAAACATGTTTAATAAATTCACTCACTGCGATCCGTTACTACAATTGGCTTATATTGTTCATAGTATTGTTGTTTTATGAATTTGACATATCATTAACGTCCCTTGGCTTACCAAGGGACGTTAATAGTATGTCAAATTCAAAAGCATATGTCTATCTGTGAAAGGGGATACGTACGAAATTTCGAATCTCGTTTTGCGAATGTCTATTCATCGAATGCATACATCCTCGAAAGGTTGTTTCTGCGAATGGTCAAAATTGCGAATGGTCGAATGTTTAAAACTGCGAAGGTTTATTCCTGCGAAGGGTCGTTTGTTCGAATATTCTAATAAACGCATTAATACTGTCCACACATTTTATTGAAAGGGGGCCATACCATTTTAGTACCTGGAATGCTACATTCAGAAGTAAAAAATATATTTATTTTTTCATTCGTCCCCGTGCCGGGTGCGGGCTGTAGAAAATATAATTCGGCCTATAATTAACAAAAACAACACGCGGAAACGGTGCAACACTGAGATTCGTGTTCGGATCGGTCTAGTCGCCCGCTTCGTTCTACCCTTGCGCCTCTTACTCCCCGCGTTACCTTTGGTGAGGTATTTGTTTTGTTTCAACCGTCCTTTGTTGTAACCTACCCAGCCTACTCTACTAGTATCCATAGATAAATCATTCATTCCGAATAACCTTCTACGATGTGTGTTTTGTAGGTATATCTAATTTGAGATTCTAGTTTCAAATTACTATGTAGGTATAGGTAGGTAGACCTTAAGGTATTACCTTTATAAAACATCGAAGAGGAGAATGAAACATTTCTCAGGGATAATTCTCTTTCGTATTTTGGAAGCCATTCCACGAGGTATTTGTTAGGATTCTTTGCCGCATTTGTGCCAAGAAATATGATTCTTCCGAAGGTGCTACTATCGTACAGTTTTATAGTCAGTGGAAGAGAATTGGTCTTATCTAGATGTCCTTCAAAAATCTGAGATACTTGACCGTTTGGAAAATTACAGTTACCCCTCGTTTCAGCGATAACATCCGACTTTATAACCAAATCATCAATTTCCATGACTGCACATGGTTTTTTAGCCTCGCCCACGTCACGTAATCCCCACCAGTAAACGTCAATTCTGAAATTGTTTCATACAAGTTTAAGAAAAAGATTGAGGGTAGATAGATAAAACAGTCCGTTCACTATAAAAATACCCTTAGTTCAGGAATTGGTAGCCCTGAGTAGTGGGGCTGCCAGATATTTCCCAACGGTACTTCCCAAATTAAGGTAGATGATGGATTATAGAAAAAGATTATAATGTAAAGAATATACCCTATTCCTAATCTATCTATCTATACTTATGATAAAGCAATAGGAGCGAAATAGTCTGTATAAAGAAGATAATTAAAAAAAAAGTTTAGGGTAGGTATTTAAAATAGGATACCGTTTTTTTTTTAAATCTTGTCTGTCTGTTTGTTTGTTAGTTCGTCTGCCTGTTTGTTTGTTCGTGCATCGAAGAGGAGTAAAAAAAGTCGAAAAAACTACTGGACCGATTGCGATGCGGTTTTCACTGTTGGATAGCTTAGGGTTTGACTTAAAAACTGGGGTACTTGGTATCTCAATCCTATGATTAGATGCCGAGCAATCGATAAAAACTATTTGACGGCCGAAGTAATGTTGGTATATTGGTAGTTTAGGTCCTTGAATAGCACATGAGTACTTTTAATCTAGAGAAATGACCACGCGTGCGAAGCCGTGGATACAGCTAGTATCATTTATAAATGAGTAGAATAGAAACTGATAGGCGTTATCATACCAGTCAGGTCAGGTTTAATGACCCACACGTGAAAGGGTTCTTTTTGTTTTTTTTAACTTTAGACCCCTTAGTTTTTTAGTTATGCCCAAAAACAAAAACAATCAAATTATTTATCATCATCATCCAATATAATATATTGTGGTTCCTTACGTATCGATTTCGAGAGATGGCAACTCTATTTTACTTACCTGTAGTGGCGGCAACTGTCATTACATTGATAGTCAGTAGTGCCAACATTGTATGAAAGGGACAAGTTATAGTGAACGGTCTGTACCTACTTATTTTATTTCGAAGTTTAATAATTATTAAGCTTTCATTTTGGTGGAGACATAAACTGAAAACCTACGGCTATAATACTATAGCCATAGTAAGGGGTCTGAAAGGGGTGTTCCATGACCCCCCGAAATCTTCTAAATTGTTTACATAAATTACTGTTCCATGCCCGTGTAAGTATTTAGTGAGTCTGGCGGTTAAGCGCCAAGAATCAATAAATATCATCTGATCGCGCTAATTCTAAATAGAAATAGATAATAAACCTATTTCATAAGAAGATATAAGTTCAAAAATTAAAACCCGACTACGGCCGTTTAAAAATAGCCTATGACACTCTGTACTTATAGACAAACCGATTGACACCTCGCTTGTCAAAAACGAACTAACGGAGCGACGCTATGCTGGAATATTCACATAACCACATACATAGATACACAGACTGTTAAACTCAATACCCTTACCTTGCTTTTCTGTAGTCGGGTAAAAAACGCCCCGTCTGTGCCTTTGAAAGCAGTCTGCCAGAGCCACAGATTAAACAGCAGTGCGATTATTACCTTTCGGTGTGGCCATAATTAGAAAAATATAAAAAATTGAGGATATGTGGGGAGATGTGGGGGAAGGTTTGGGGAAGTGGACGATGGTGGGAGTTTCTGGGAAGGGTTCGGGTAGTGTGGCAGGTAGAAGGTGAAGTGGGTGAAGAATAAATGGAAGGGTGGGGGACGACTGAAAGGAAGGGTGGGGGCAGAGAGGGGAAAAGTTAAAAAGAGTGGAGGAAGGTCTCAGGAAAAAAAGGGAAGGGCAGGAAGAATGGGGGGTTGCGTATCGTAGCTTTCGAACGAATGGATCGATTTAGCTGCGGTTTTCAATGTTTGAAAGCTGAGGTAAACGAGATGGTTCTAAGCTATAATTGGGGGGGAGGGGGGGGGGGGGGGGCTGTGGATGATGATGATGATGATCAATGAAAATTCCGAAAAAGGCTGGGCCACTTACTTGTATTTTAAATTCTTTGGTTTAAGAAATCGTGGTAGTTCTTCAATTGAGTTATTTTCAGCTTCAAAAGGTACGTCTTGGCTTGTCCCAGTTACATTTAAAGAAGTATAAAGAGTAGATTTTACTAATGTCTCTGGCACCTGCAAGAAAGCAATATGGTATATGGTATGCTCAGCATAAGTAGGTAAGTATACGTATAAGAGTTACCACTCATAAGTAGGTACCTATCTACCCCCATCATCTCAATCTTGATACTAGGTCTTGGATAAGTGCACGCTGTAGGTATATACCTAGGAAGCATACAAAGCGTGAATTTAATTAGGTTCCACCAGCTGCAGAGCTTCAGCACAGAATACCTAGGCAGAGCTTAGGTAATAGTTAGAGCCGAAGTACCTTTGCCTTAGAGTTGTACTTTTATTTATTCTGTGTTGTTTTGTGCCTTAAATCTGCATACCCAGGCTTATATTATTCTTTACTAGTGACCCACGCCGGCTTCTTACGGGTGTAATTTAGAAAAAGATAAATTTGAAGTGATGTTTTCACGGAAGGTTATTTCGCTCCTTTTGTTGGTGGATTGGTGGCTCGTTACACTCGCCACCTCCGCTCTCGCTACGTTCAGGTCTCGTAGGCTAGCAGGTTTATATATAAATATAAACTTGCCGTGAAAAAATATATAACTGATGATGTAAACCGCATCAAAAATCGTTGTGTGCTTGGTACATTGAGAGACAGATAGACAGACGCGGAAAGCGACTTCAATTTATACTATGTATTAATAATGATGTATTGATATTGATGATTCTGTCAACCAGGTTTTTGAATGCTAACAATTTATTCTTGTCAATAATCATATTATGTAAGTACCTATAGCCTGTTTCATGATCTTAGATATTTTATGTAAACAAAGAAATGTCAAGAAAAGACACAACACAAAAGTGACATGTGAAAAATATTATTTCATTATTATTATTTTTTCACTTGTGAAAAATATTTTTGTTTCTATTTCCACCGGCTTTGCTCTCGCGCTGCACAATTATAACAAGTTCAATAAAACTTTTTATTAAAACAAATTTGACTGCCGTGCCGTAATGAATTGGTTTGTCTATACCAATTCTATAGATCTTAGAATCTATAGATAGCCTATGTCAACCGATAAAATCTAAGGATTCTATCAATACCGCTCACATCTAAATCAGTTGAGGCGTTTAGAAGTTATGGTGGAATAAACAAACCCTCCCACATAGATACATACATACCTACATGAACTCTTAAAAAATAAAACTTCTTTTTTTGGGTAATCATGTTAATATAGTGGTATATATTCGTTTAAGAGTTAGGCACAACGTTACTGATTAACAAACAAACATATAAACTTTTGCTTACTATATGTTAGTAGGATATGAAGTACTTAGGTTTTTCTATTCCAAAATTCTAAATGTAAGATAGTTTTAGGAAGACGTAAATAAAATATTTAAATACATTTGACCAGAAACCTTACAAATTATTCTGAAAAGCTGTCTGATTCAGAACCCGATTTGTTCACAATCTATCGCCAACATCATCAATTATGTGGTTGAGGTGGCACATTTCATCTTCCACTTTTATTATGTGACTAATACAGTCAGCTCATCTCTGCAGTGTAACCTCTCTCAAACTTTCTTCTAACGATTGTTTCAACTCATTCATTTTAAATGTATTTGACGAGCCGGTTGGTCTAGTGGCTCGAGACCTAACTACGAAATCAAAACAGTTGTGGGTTCGAATCCCGCAAGGTGCAATCATTTGTGTGATGAGCAGAAATGTTTGTTTCAGAGTCATGGATGTATTATTCGTATCTATGTATGTTTATCCGTTGTCTAGTACCCTTAGTAGGGGATATCCTAGTTAGGGGCTAGGTAATTGGTGTAAATTGTCCCAAATATATTTATTGTTATTTCGTGCGACTACCCCTTAACCTAAGCCCACACAAGCTCAAACGGATTGAGTTCACAATGGTAAGGGGGAAGTCGCTGAATGGTGACACCATACTGGGCAGCCAATTCATCCACCACATATTGAATTGTAATTTGCGTACTTTAACTATTTGTAATAATGAGGCTTTTATCATAATAATATTATTTTGATCAAAAGTTATGTTTTTCTCGCTTAGGCATTCATGACTATTGGCTTTTTTCACCAAAACAGAATCTTGCTTCAACTTTGGCAGAATCTCTTGTAATCATTCTTCAAAGCACTTACAGTCTTATTACAAAAAACTATTTTAGTCCTGGATTATACCAGAGCTAAAAAGTCCGAGTTTGTTACGGTACCTACTAAGGGATTAAAACTTGACCTTATTACAAATCTTCGACTAATCAAGGACCAGCTGATACCAAAGATTTTCTATTGTAAATTTTATGTCCACAGACTAAGTACAAAAATTTACATTCATTTAGACCACGTTTGTTAACAACGTTCCGTTTCTTCACAATATTGATTTATAATTTTCGTTCCTCGTCTAACCTATTCAATTATTATTTTCGAAAACTTAATATTTGATTGATTTTCAATCAATACCTATTCAATTACATAAGGAAATTGTTATATTAGCCATATTTAAGTTTGACAATTTAATTAGTACTTAATGATTTTTGCGAGGAGAGCGCGTAATTTGATAGATTTTATTTACTGTAAACAAAGTTGGCCTAATTATTGAAAGGGAAGTGTTTGTGAAACAAAGTGTTGTATCGAGTTGAACTTGAATAAAAAACGAATGTGCTTTGTTTTTGCTTAAAAATGAATTAGCAAAAGAAAAAAACGGGTGAAAAAAACGGGAGTTCTGAAGAGAAAGTGAGTCTTTTTCAAATATTAGCTAATCGGGAAGTGCTCGAAATTTGAATTGCAAGACTCCAGATTGCAAGAATGACATGTGAAGTTGAAGAAAATCTTTTGAAATGGGGTGAAAATTGACGTTATGTGAGTTAGTACCTAAACTAGGGTCCTCGGAGGATTATATTTAGTACCATATATGTTACTCGAATCAGCGATAAGCTTCGTTTTGTAATAAGATTTATATTTGGTCCATGGACTAAACCCGGTACTTTCGTTAGTCTTTGTTTTGTAATAAGGCTGTTTAAGTTCATTTCTTGGTGATAATCTGCACTATTTGTTTTGGACTGGAACACATGCAGATCACCTTCAACAAAATCCTCTCCGCTAGCTAAATGGCTTCGTATTAGTCGTAAATCAAATCGTAAATTACACATTTCCTTCCAGACATGCCGGTCCCCTACAATCTCTGACCATCCCTCATGGAAGGCATCGAGGTCATCATGCCATCGCTTCCTGTGTCTGCCTCGGCGTCGACGCCCCTGATCAACACCCATGGCATGACGACTCTTACCCCAGACTCACATGTCCTGCACACTCCCATTTTAGCCTAGCAGTCTTATTCCCCACATCAGCGATTCCTGTTTTTGGGCAAATTGTGGTGTTCGGAACTCTGTTGATCCTCTTAATTCCTAACACGCTTCGCTCCATTGCTCTTTGGCCAAACCTCGAGTTTGGACTTCTGAGATTCGGTCAGTGACCACGTCTGAGCACCATAGGTAACGCCTGGCAAAATACACGTTTCGATGAGTGTTCGCTTTAGTGATAGCGGCAGGTCACCCTTCATAAGGTCCTTCATGGAACAGTAGCTCATCCAAGCGTTCTCGACTTGGCGATCGATTTCAATATCCTGCCGGTTGCTGAAAGAGATTATCTGGCCCAGCTAATTATACTCATCGATATAGTGTATTTGCTGCCCATTCACTTCAACCCTACGTTTCGTGCCGTTAGACATCACTTGTGTCTTTGACCGGTTCATCATTAGTCCAACCTCAAGGCTTGCGTGCATAGATCTTGGAGCATGTGTTGCAGTTCGGCTGCTGTGGGAGCAAAAAGGACAATTTCGTCGGCAGATCGGAGATTATTGAGTCTCTTGTTACCAATTTCAATGCCCAATGTTGCCCAGGGGTGCGATTTTTGAATATCGCCGAGTGATTTAATATCAGCGAAATGATGAAAAGTCACCGATTTCCCAAAAGTCGTATTTTTTAATTTCACTGGGTGAGAAAAAATATCATACGTATGATTTCGTTTACTCGTTTTGAAATCACCCGGTGATATTTTTGAAATTTCGTTTATAGTTTCCTAAATTCACCTACTTTTCGTGTGTTGTTTTTCCTAAAATACGAACAACGAATGAGATAATACTAGCAGCAAGCCTAGTAGCAATACTAAAGATGACTCGTCAGATGAAGATACTGGGACTAAAGTTATGATATGCATGAAGAGGCATTCTCAATGTCCGCTAAGACATTGCCTCTCAAAGCTACTGGCAGTGCTAATAGGACAAGCGGCTTTCATTCTCTATAGAAACAAAGGTAAGTCATTGTTTTATATTGTCTTCTCCTATTAGCTAGCACTAGCAGCCAACACCCAGTTGATTCTTACTGTAGAGACAGATTACCATAAATACTTACCTAGGTAGGTACCTTATTTTTTACTAGGTTATGTGGTATCAGTAGGTAGGTACCCACAATACAGGGGTAGCCTGTATGTCTGTAACCCTATTTTGTTAGTTTAGCGCTCAGACTAATCTGAGGTCTAGCGCATGTACCTACTTAATTAACTATTCTTTTTTTTCCAGATGTTAGTGGATAATTATAAAGCCTTGGTAACAAGTGCCAATTCCTGTGCCATAAAGTCATTCCGAAGAAAGTGCCCATGTAATACAATATCGTCAAGGACAGTTCCGGAGTGCTCTAATTGAGGAGAAGGCTTCAAAAAATTAAATCTGTTATGCTTCATAACATTAAAAAGAATGTATACCACATCCAGTGGTCGTTGTTTTAGAAGGGGTTGTTGGGAATCTATAGGTAATCTGAGTGATGTTCTACACGAGTTGATTTTAGCCTCTATGATGTGTCCCTGTGTGTGGAAGACCAGAGTCAATGACTTATCTACAATCTCTTTGTGCATTGATTGTTTGAAATTACAATAAAGAAATAAAACATCATTTGATTTTTTATTTTAATAGTAGGTACTTTGTAGAAACGTAGAATCATATTTATGTCACAATTTACAAAATAATTGCCATGTGGGCAGCTTCATAATAGGTGCACTCATTCTAACCCCATCGGTGCTGTGAGTGCATAGGGAATTCAGGAAATGGGCAGCAGCATTTTTCTGTAAGTATCAATATCAACCGCGCTGCCTCCAAACGTGGTGATTATGGTAAATCGCCCCTATCATCGGGAAGGCCCACGTTCTGCAGTGGATTGTAGTCAGGTGCATTGGTGAATTATTCCTGTTTGTTTGGTTTGGTCATCTTCAACTGAAACAAGTTTTAAATGTTATAGCGGTGGTGGTGAAGTTACAACTTCATCATTACCTCGGGCCTGCATCAATGACTTTTAATATGTTAAGTGTGCATTTGCCAACGCTGCTTGCTTCAGAAGAAATGTTAAGCCTTTTATGGTCCCGGTAAGCCACATAAGATGACAAAGTGTCATACTACAATGATTGGCTATAGCTTTTTGTATGATACTTTGGCCTCTTACATTATAATGTTCAGTTCTACCCTAGACACATGACTTCAGAATCTGGTTGAACGCTCGCATGTTTTGGAATATATACATGTATAAATGTACTTGGTAGCATCGTTAGCTAAGTCAAAAGGCTCTGAATAGATGAAAATTATAATGGTAAACCAATTGATACAATTTTACATATTATTGGTAGTAAACATTTTATTTACCTTCTTTCCATAATATCTTCCTTGCAGTCACAGACCATAATAGTAGGTAATGTCTTTTGGGCTCAACCTTTCTTTATGGTATTGTAGTCATCATGTTGCGTTCAATTCTCTTTGTTATACTAATTATTCACATAAATAGCATGTCAGTCGTACTATATGTAAAACAAACATAATTTTTCGAAGGTACGAATACTCGACTTCTATAACAGCTGATTTAGACCACAGATTAGACCATATGTAGCTTTAGGATTTGGCAGATACGTTCCGTTGTACGTATTACAGTCAATTCGTATAAAAAATAAAGACCGGTACTTAGTACCGATAAAAATATTTGCTACGTAGGATGTAACGTAATCATACGATTGTCTATTTGCAAAGCTGAGCAGTATTTGCATGTTGGTAGACAGGGTATATACTCAAAAATACCACTTTTGCGAAAAGCTGATTTCGAAATCACCGGTGATCTTTTTATCACCGGTGATTTCGAAATCACCGGTGATCTTTTTATCACCGGTGATTTCGAAATCACCGGTGAGACTCAAAAATCGCATCCCAGAAGACTGCCAGAGTTTTAAATACTTCTCGAGGGTGCTAGTAAATTGTTTGGGAGATAGTGGGTCACTTTTAGGCTTCTATAACTTTAAACTGCGGACCAGAAGAATATAATTTATGAGTATATGTGCAGAACTGTTGTTATAAATTAGTTGGATGAGGTCTATGTAGGTTTTATCTAAGTTTTGGTTCTCTAAAGCAGAAAATAATGCCTGGTGTTTGATGCAAACCGATTCATACGAGGCTTTTATTGCTCAAAAGTTATAGAAAATACCTGAATTTAAAACATAGATCACGTTTAATTAAGCTCAAGTTTTGTACAACCTTGTCTGTGAGGGCAGTGACAGTAGCAAAGTCAGGGGGAGTAAGGTATCAAATACAGAAACATAAAAAAACAAAATAGAATAACTAAAAATTAAAAGCTAAAAAAAACATGCCAACCCTGCCGAAAAAAAAATATGTCAATAAATTATATAGGTACTGTTGGAATATTGATACCCGTATTGTAAAATTTGAAGAAAAAATATGTTTTTGAATTTGAAATTGGAGCCATACTGCCGCCATATTGAATTATTAAAAAAAAATAAGTCTATGTTACTTGGGGGAATGTAAGGTTTCTAACGATAGGTACCCCATACGTCTAAATATGTTCAGGCATTTAAAAGTTATGGCGGAATAAAGAAACTCGTATACAAACATACGTCTACATGAATTCAAAAACATTACACATTTTTAGGCAGTCCTGTATAAACAAATCGTCCGTGTACTTGTGATATCTCATAACTAACATTGATTGACAACCCAGTTTTTCGTTGCCATCTGTTGGCAAAAATTTGAACCAATCGAAAGAATTAACCTCCTAATTTAAAAACCCTCTAGTTAGGTTATAGGTACCTACTTACCTGTGCTATTAGAAGTAAGGACAAGTATCTACGTATACCTACTTATAGATATAGATTGCTGAAGAATAAGTCAATAACATGCACTTCTTTCTCCAGAAGCTTGACAGACTGCTTGCGTTGGGACCGATTTCATAAAGGTGCTCTCAAATCTCAATACGAAACATAACCAATCAGTGTTTTGTTTAGTTTTTTTCGAAATCATTGCAATCTTGAATAGTTATTTAATACAGCGACATCTAACAAAAACGCGCTGTACTTACAATACTACATTGCATAGGAGTCTTTATTTCCTTTCTCACTATGCGTCGCTTATACCCAGAAGAGAGATTGAGAGATACAAATTCACATTCATAGATGGCGTTATGAGTCAATTTGAGACTGATATTCATACCATAATAATAATTATAAAAAATAATAGTTAAAAAAAACTAAAAAAAACGCTTTATATAGAAAACCAAACTAAAAAAATTAAAAATAAATTTTAATAATTTTGAATTAAGAATAGTGTTGGAATTTCAAAAAAATCGTGGGGTGCATGGGTCAATAGTTATAAATATTTCATTGACAGATATGAGAAGAAGGATTATCATTTCGATAATATCTTAAAAAGCACCCCACGTTTTTTTTTAATTCAAACACTATTCTTAATTCAAAATTATTAAAATTTATTTTAATTTTTTTTAGTTTGGTTTTCTATATAAAGCGTGTTTTTTAGTTTTTTTAAACTATTATTTATTTTCTACTTTTTAGTTCGGTTTATTTATAAGAGCGTTTTTTTTCCGAATTATTGCTTTGTCATCGGTCTTTGACAGGTGTGCAAAATTTGAATGAAATCTGACCGTTTAAAGTGGGTCAAAATAGCGATATAGGTACATACTTAGTATGTGTAGTGCGAGTAATTATCTAGAAAAAATACTCATCTTTACACAACTACATATTTAAAATAAATAATAGTTTAAAAAAAACTAAAAAACACGCTTTATATAGAAAACCAAACTAAAAAATAGAAATAATAATAATAATTTTGAATTAAGAATATTGTAAAAATTCTAATAAATATAAATGAATAATAGTGTAAATAAGAAAAAAATGATTTATTTCAAAAAAATCGTGGGGTGCTTGGGTCAATAGTTATAAATATTTCATTGACAGATATGAGCAGAAGGATTATCATTTCGATAATATCTTAAAGAGCACCCCACGCTTTTTTTTAAATTAAACATTTTTTTCTTATTTACACTATTATTCATTTATATTTATTAGATTTTTTTACACTATTCTTAATTCAAAATTATTAAAATTTATTTTATATTTTTTAGTTTGGTTTTCTATATAAAGCGTGTTTTTTAGTTTTTTTTAATTATTATTTATTTTCTAATTTTAATTTATTGCATTGTCATCGGTCTTTGACAGGTGTGCAAAATTTGAATGAAATTTGACCGTTTAAAGTGGGTCAAAATAGCGTCCAAAGGAGTCGGTTACAAACATACAAACATACAAGTGAAGCTAATATAAAGTATAAAAAGGAGTTCTTGGTAGTTATTTATTTACCTGTCGCACTAGTGCGGACATCAAAATCTGTCCAGTATTTTCAAGACCTCTGCATACATTGTGCCACTTCAATTTGGGAGCATATTCAGCGTTACGAGTATTATCCACTGCCGGTTGGATCTTCAAACGACCTATTAATTCCTGGAAATAGTGGTTCCTTGATTATGTCCTGCACGAACAATGCAATGAGCAAAAATTAAAAAAAAACTGTTTCCACACCGCCTAATTGAAAGTGAATCACCCATTATATGTGATCCACTCGTACGCACACACTTACACCATGCTATGCCAATCAGCCTACACATCACAGCAAGATCTAGACCTTGTTAGCCGTGTTAACTCTGTCAAGTTCTCCTGAAAAATCAAAAACAATGCAGTATTTTGTGATGAAATTGTGTAATAACCACAAAAATACAAATCATCTACACATGCACAGAAACGCAGCCGCCTTTTGCTTTGCTTCACTCGTTTTTTTGGCGGTGTAGATGTAGACTCCGCCTTTTTTAAACATTCTTAGTACGAGTAAGTATTATCCACGATCGGTTGGATTTCCGAACGACCTATTAATTCCTAAAAATAGTGGTTCTTCGATTATGCTCTCGCCGCAAGTTACGAGTATCATCCACGACCGGTTAGATCACCGAACGACCTATTAACTCCTGGAAATAGTGGTTCGTCGGTCATGCTCTCGCTGCATGACCAATGACCGTCTTTCTATTCATCATAGGCGCGGAGACGTCCATTGCTGAGCACAGTTGCATATATATCCACGACCGGTTGAACTTCCAAGCGACCTGTTAATTCCTGGAAATAGTAGTTCGTCGGTCATGCTCTCGCCGCACGACCAATGACCATGTTTCTTTTAATCAGGCCTGGAGACCTTCACTGCTGAGCATGGGCTCATAATAGGGAGGCTTGTCGTTTAGTAAACGCGGTAGTAACAGTAATATCACCACGCTTGGCAGGGTGATCGCAGTAGATGTTGGCAGCCAGAATGTTTAATCTTTCTTTCACATTTATGCGCGAGCGACAGAGATAAGGGGTCATTGTACGAATTTCTTCCTCTATCGTGAGCGTGCTTTAGTTAGTAGTTACACAGGAAAATAAGACGAGCCTAGGACCTAATACATATTTCCTGAATACACAATACGCTGGTTCTCACAGCACGAGATGATGAACGGGGGTGGACCTAACTTTACGCCTGGCCCACTCGAAAATAAAAATAACTCATTACAAATAGCTACTTATAGGTGAATCTGTTTGTTTATACATAGTGTCGATTGCTTGGCTTATATTTGTTGGCATTGAGTTGAGATGCAAAGTACCTTCCCACCTACATCAGATTGTTAATCGCATTAAAATCAGTCCACTAGTTTTAGTGTGATGCGAGAACAAGCAAACAGACATCACTTTTATGAAAACCAGCCAAGTGCGAGCAGGACTCGTACACCGTAGGTTCCGTACAAACTTAACTTTGCCGTTGGAAAACTGTTGTCCCCATACTTCGACGTAGGTCACGGTCAGTTTACAAAGTGCATTTCAACTAGATACCTCCACGCGTTCCTGAGAAAAAGAGTCTAGACAAACAGATGGACAACGAAGTGATCCCTTAAGGGTTCCTTTTTTCCCTTTGAGGTACGAAATCCTGACCACAAAGCTTACCGCAGTCTTCTGATTGTATATCTCTACCATTACTTCCGGTGGACTGAGTGCTATACGATCCTGTGAAGTACGAACCATGCAGCTCACCGTCAATACTTGATCCCAAACAGGCGTTGTTGTCTTTTGCTGAGCCTGAAAGTACTAAGTACTTAGGTATAAGTTAAGTGATTGTCATTCTGACTGACTGTAAGAGTTCTCTGCACACGTAATCACGTAGAGATCTGTTATTTGAAAAACCATTATCTATGGTTTTTGTTTTTGTTGATGAGCCCTTTCTTTTCCAGTACCCTTCATATGTTTAGTGGATTCATCATATAGTCAAATACAAGAAAATGATGAGGTGGATCTTCTGGTGAAACAGGCAATGGGAGATGGGATTCCATTGGGGGTAGGCAGTGCCTAAATTTCTGATTTTGTTAAATTGATATAACAGTAGTCTAGAGATATATGGCAGGAGTATTTTGACGAAAGATCAAAAGAAAGAGGTATTGGGTACCGAACTATCCAACTGCAGATTACTAAGTATCCATGGAGTTACAATAATATCCTGCATCATGAAATGTTAGTGACAGCCCTAATGGAGTCTACACTCCAATGTCCCCGTCAAAGTAACCCGCCCGTCAACAAAGCACTGTGAAAGGCTGTGTCGGCGGCGGGCTAGTCGGCGACTTTTGTGTGTAGGCTCCATTAGACTACGCTTCGCACATATTCTATTAAAGCAGTTTGCATTTTTGATGAAAAAAGTTCCATATCCCAATAATTGTGCTGAGTGCGGGATTATTGAGGATGTTTAACATACTCGTACTCGTTAACTTTGACTTTGTATTAAGTATGATAACTATAGTATGGTAGTAAATTATTTAATTTTAATTAAGTCAATCATTTTGGAGAAACTAAAAACCAATAGCATCCTCCCATTCTACCTACTTCTTTCTTAGAACTACCAGTACTATTATTTATTCTGTAGAACTACATTATATCACAGAATAAATAACAGATATTATGTAGCCAGCAAAGCAAAAAAAACGCTCTTTGGATTGATACATAGATGAACTCTTTATTGAACGTCGATCGCGATTCGCGAACGCTCGATCGACGTCACACGATGACGCAGTTCACCAATCACTAGGCCGTTCGTTTTGAAGTTCGTCTCTTCCAGACAACCGTGCATGGAGAGCAATAATGTCAACAAATTACTGACGGTGGTTTTCCTTACAATAATGAAGTACAACATAACTATAAATCTACTCAAATAGAAATGACAACTATAAATACATAAATACCAAAAAATAACAACCATATATATATTTATATATATATATATAAGCGTCAAATTTAGTCGTGTATTTTGCAGTGCGGCACATTTGACCGAGGTTTTGACCCGGATGCCGTTGGGTGGGGAGCGCACATGCGGCACATTTGACCGAGGTTTTGACCCGGATGCCGTTGGGTGGGGAGCGCACATGCTGCCATTCCGCCGAGTACTTCCCATCGGATCTCGATATCAGAATTTCTCATTAAAAGCGGCCCGATTACAGAACGTGGTTACAATCGGATTATCACTTTTTTCGTTGCAATTTCGACTCTATAGCAAGGCATTAGTGATATTGATACTGACAATCCGATTGAAGCTAAGTTATGTGGTCGGGCCCTGATCTCGCTCCGCGTTCTCACCCACCACCGCACCGCTCTTAGTTCTCGCTAATCGCGTGGACACTTTTCATTTATTACATTTAAAAACTCGTTTACCCATTGGTGAGGGATAGTAGGTACCTACTTTAAGTTATTTTCATGAATTATTTTCGTTTTTCTGTGGTATAAACCTACCATAACATATTGTGTTTAAATAGGATACATCTAAGACTATACTAGTAGGTATAGTGAAAATACCTATTTACCTATTTCATAAATAGGTAAGCCATCCTCTTAAGTGCCATCAAATTTCTGTGGGTGCACAAAAACTATACATATGTCTAAATGTCTTGATAGTCTCTCTACGCTAGATGTCAAGGTATAACGAAAGGATCCATTTAAAAAAAAGCTGTCTTTTCCCCAAGTCAGATTCTGACACTGACACATAATTTTCAGTGGGTACTCACTTGTGTTTCTCTGACAGAATTCAATACATTGATCCTTACTAATGGACTGGGAGGCGTCATAGTATCATTCATCATTAGCTTTGCTCGATAAATATATACACGGCATTGTACCATCTGAAAACCAAAACTTAGATTTTCACCAAAAAAAAATAGATTTTTCAATGTTATTACATAATATAATATGTACAAATCTAACTGAAGTTAGTTAGCTCATGTTGCTTAGCGAGCTTTGCGAGCTTATAGCGTGCTAAAATATCTGGGTTCACACTAAAAACTAAGGATTTAGGTATAGAGTAACGCGCTGCTAGTCAATGCGAAGTCGGGGGTGGAGGAAGGCAGAAGGGCGACTGAGTTCAGTTAACTCAGCTGGTACTGGGATTATTTGTCAGCTAGTTCATACAGTTCACAAAGTTCTGTTAGCTTGCTTGGCGTAGCTCTGAAGTACGCGGTGTGACCGAAGTAGGTATGCGACGCGGTAGCGCCCGCAGCTACGTGAGCTAAGCTAAGTTAGCTTGCGCTGTGGTCCGTGCTGACCTGTAGTACATAATAAACCGGGACTGTGCTAGCTTTTCTCATGCAGTATATAGGTTGTAACATCGAGATGGGTCAGTGTGGTCAGTATATTTTCAAAAAAGTCACACGCGAGTCGGGAATCGAAACCGATCATTTCGAATAAAAAAAGTTACTTTATTGCGATATTGATGGTGCAGATTGTAAGGCGTAGATTTTGCTATTAAACCTTGTCTCTAATATTAAAATTAATTATTTTGTTTATCTGTAATAATTCACAATGACAGTCATTTTCTTGAATAATATAATGAACTTGTTTAGGTAGGTAAAGAGTTTTTATTGCGTTTTGTACATTCAAGTGGTTAACCTGCGTACGAAAGCGTTTTGGCGTTATTGTTTTTTTTTTTGGAATAATGTTTAAAAGGTTTGCCACACAATCTGCATTTGAGGAAGGTAATTTGATAGGGCTGTTTGTACCAATATTAGTATTTGTAGGTACCTATCAATTTATATTGTATGCCTGTGGTTGCTCCATTCTATTGGAAATACACTCGTTCTATTTTGAGCATCTGAGTGGACTCTTCAATCGTTTAAGTATGATTAGATTACTAACTGATATGGTAACTTCCGGAATTGCATAAAGTAATTAAATAAATATATTTTTTAAGACAACGGTTTCATAGCAACATTTATTCCAACATTATACCTACATGATCAATATTGCAATAATAACATGTTTTTTTTTCGTTTTGATCCTTTTCAATGAGCAGTTTTCCATTAGGCATTGTCAGTTTAGTTCTTTCACCGTAAAGAGATGGCGCTTGCGTAATTTTTGGTATTTACTTTTTAAAATTTATCATGGCAGTGGAGAACTTCGTTCAGCCAACGTAAATAATTAAAAAAAAAAAACATAATCCTGTAAAATTATGAATTAATTAATATCTTTGTAATAGTTACGTATTTTGAAATATTTACGTAACTACATTAATTTCCATCCAACCAAACTTTTCATAAAGTAAAATAAAAAAAATGCAGGAGTTTGTCTGTCATATCTCGTAATAGAAAGTTTTAAAAAAATGGATGAGAACATCGAGAACTCTGTGCAAGGAAGTTATATGTACGTAGTTGTACGTAAGAACATATAACTTCCTTGACTCTGTGTGACTCTGTTAAGAAGGAACCTATGACGATTCCGTATCTCCTATTTAGTTTGTGATAGGACGAGTACCTGTTATTTAATCTTTGTATGCTAAATAAAAATCTTTGAATAATCTTTGTATGCTGTTCACACGTGCAAGAACCAAGGGAAACATTTGTTTCCGTAGGATCCAATACTACGAAGTCAATGGGTAAGGGCTCTTAGATTAGATGTAGTCAAAAGGATGACTATAAATTCGACAACAGTACAGAGGAGCAGATGCTCAATTCAACGTAGTAATAGAAAGCAGGTAAAAACAGCGTTTTACCGTAAATATACACAAACCACGAGCGAACCAAACGAATGACAACTTTAGCTAGCTACAGGTCTCTAATCTGTGGACAAGTTGCTTTTGTTTGTTTTTATATTATGAAATTGGCAGCGTTTCCTACTCAGATTTTATTTAGCCCTTTCTGAAAGCAGTTACATAAATTAAATAAAACGGTCCATTTGTATCCACATCTTTGTACCATTAGCTGTAATTTATAATATAGAATATCAATAAAGGTAGAAAATACTACTAATGAATACCATAAGTAATGAATTTGTTACAAAACTGATGCACAACATCCCATAAACAAGGGAACGCAGAATTTCATACCCGCCAGTAAGAGTAATTCAAAATCTTTGGTCATACCCAAGGAAGTTCTATGTACATGTCATACCAACCAAACTACAGAACTGTCACAGAACACTTAATAATACTACGGTTCTCTTACCAAAACTATCGCCAACGCCATCTAGCGAGAGATAAATAATGCTAAAATGACACTTGGAAAACCGCTCGTTCCCGAGGCGCGGATGAGTTTTTTTGAAAATTTATGACTGAAGTTTTTTTCTCTATGATCGACGACATGGTTCTTGAACATATTTTTCTATCTTTTATAAGTAGTTTCAAAGGTCCCCAGTTCCCACTGACCTGTTTCGATTTAACACTCTGTATTTAGCAATCAGCCGCTTTCCGCAGAAGGAACCACCTGGATGATAAGCGTACTAACAGTCCAAATTTAATCCCTCACATCACATGTCTTAAAACAACTTTATCTATTTTTGTATAAATGAAAGTGTGCCACACGACATGTTAGGTTAACAAAATTTCATGCATACCAAAATGGAGGCCTTCACACACATATCGTATTCTTTAGTTTTAATTCTGAGGCCTTGAGGTAGAATGCAGTCCAAGTGTGATAAATCTGAATATAAGCCCATCCAAATAATTAACTCGATTTTGCCAGAAATGCAGTCACAGCAGCTTGGTACGGTATTCAAGTGCTTTAGGCATTTGAAAGGCTTAAATAAAAAACGATATTCAATTTTAAATTAAAATATGTACATTAAATACACGTAAACTTTAACCAAAATCATACCTTTAAATAGAGAGTTTGAATACGACCACAGTCCTTGCCACGTTGCTTCGGTATTTCTGAGAAGAGTACATCAGACGTACAAATTTTATGAAATGCGAATCTTGAGCCGTCATTTAGTAACCATATAACAATATCTGGCCATCCTTCTGTTGACTGTATTAAATGTTTATTGTATATAACTTGACATATATTTAACTTGATAACGCCTGCAAACCTACTGGTCCATGAAAAAGCTGATGAAGGGCAACCATCACTTGTCACTTAGGCACAAACTCGTAGACATGTGTACCTATCCTGCCAATTCTTACCTACGGTGCTCAGTCATGGTCGTTGACAGAATCACAAAAATCCTCGTACGCAACACGCTCAAAAACAGGAATTTTGGTACTGAGAAAGCACGATTGAAGTGGAACTAGGCTGGACCGTGAGTTCCGTGACTTCGAGGTCGGCCGCGGAAGAGGTGGCGTGACGATTTAATTTTATTGGCATTTCAAGCTGAGTGACACCTGGGGGTCCCAGATAGTCTATGATAGGAATTTGTGTAAGAAATGGGGTAGAACAAAGACTTGAACGTAAACCTTAAATGTATACTATTACGGTCTACATTGGGGGAAATGAAAATCCAGCAAAACGAACGCAGCATGCGGTGGCAATGGTCATTTTGCCTAGTTTTCTTAGTTCTCTCCATGGTTTGGCCTTGACTTCTTATTTTTTTATGTAAATGTACACACTTACCTTGAAAACTAGGGATTTAAGTTTTTCTGCAAATTTGATTGATTCTACTAGCAACATTTTAACATTTTTTTTGGAAACAGAATAACACTCTCCGGAAGGCTTGCCGACCAGCTTCATAAGTTTAACGGTAGAGCTTTGTTTTATCTTCTCATTAATTTGCTGATATATCTTCTCCTGGTTTGACAATAAATATTTTTTTATGAAATTTAAAATATTACTATAATCACACTAATATTTTAGGTAAATGCGAGTGTATTTCGGTCTGTTTGTCGGTCACAACTAAACAGCCAAACCGATGTTTGATGACATGGGACTATTTTTAACAGGATTTTTATTTCCGTGAAGCTTCCGTACATGTCGATGAAGGATGGGCCATATCTTGCTATACCATACAGAAGTACTAATAATACTACGTATAATAATACTTTTATAGATGAGACATTTAAGCTTTAGTGGCATTTTTTGATCAAAGAGTTCACCTGTGATTTAGTCCAAGCAGCACTAGCACACCCTTTTTATCGTTAAAGTCAATGTCGCCAGACTACTTGAATTTACTTAATTCTATACTTATATTAAAGCAATAAGAATTAAAAAGTTTGTACAAAGAAGATAATTTAAAAAAAATGGTGTAGTGTAAGTACTTTTAATTAGCTACTGAACAAGAATATAACATTTATTTAAATCGTTTTTGTTTGTTTGTTTGTCTGTATGTTTGTTTGCGCATCACGTAACAACTACTGAACCGATTGCGACTGTTGGATAGCTTAGGGCTTGACTTAAAATCTGGGGTACTTGATATCTTAATCCGATGATTAGATACCGAGCAATCGATAAAAAAAGCTATTTGCATGCTGAACTAATCTATACTTCTAGTAAAACTGTAACAGGTCCAATTATGTACATTGAAGATATTTAGTAAAAAAATATGTAAATATTTTCGATACTGAAGCAAAAACTTTTTTTTTTCATTTTTGTCTGTCTGTCTGTCTGTATCTTGGCCGCGCATCACGCCAAAACTACTGAATGAATTCAAATTAAAAATGGCATGATTTGAGTTCATATTACGAGGACACAAGGATACTTTTCATCACGAAAATTTATGGGTTCCCGCGAATAAGGGTTGAAAGTTATTTAAACGAACACGTATCACGCTGTAACTACTGGATGGATTTTAATGTCACTTAGCACAGTCATAGCTTATATAATGGGGGAAAATTGACGATACTTTATATCCTGAAAAAATAAAGTGTTCCTGCGGGCTAGGGGTCCAAATTCTGTACATTGAAGATATTTGGTTTCTTTTTTGAGGCTGTTCTGTATTTGATACTGATTGATTGCAATGCGGTATTCACTGTTCAATAGCTTAGGGCTTAACTTAAAAACTGGTATAATTAGTATCTCAATCCAATGACTAAAAGTTAAGCAAAAGATAAAAATCATTTTGACGGCTGAAGAAATTTTGATCAATTTTGGTATGATGTCTTCGATGCCGATTTTGACAACAGCGACCAATTCTGTTTTTTGTTACTTTTATTTTAACTTTTTGACTCCATTCAGAGCTACTGGCAGCTTACGATTCCCATGTCGTAGACTCGATCCCGCACCCTTTCATGACATCACATCTTTATGTGTTTTTCTCTTCAGCACATCTTTATGTCTCAGAAACTGGCCTCCGCTTTTACGCTTGCCTTCTTCAAGTTCTGAGTAAAAGATGCGCTTGGCCAATCTTTCTTCGGGCATTCGAGATACGTGCCCACACCATTGGAGCTACCTTCGCATGAATTGGTATTTTAGGTCTTTGGAATAGCACATCGAGAACTTTTAACCTAATGAAAAGATCCACGCGTGTGAAGCTGCGGGCATCAGCTAGTTTTGAATAAATGTAGTACAATATTGTAGTTTATAGATACTTTTGGTCATGGAATAACACGTATGGATACTTTTAAATGAATTGATCACGCGGACAAAGCCGCGGGTACAGCTAGTTTTGTAAAAATAGGATTGATTTCTGTGATACTTACTAGTTCTTCTTTCTGTAACGCCTGCTGCTTTTGATCGAGCTCAGTATAGTAATGTGTAGTATCTCCATGGCTTCCAACAGACGGGTCGGTGATAGGAAGAATTTCAAGACATTTCACAATGTTCTCCGAAGCAACATTGACGGCATAGCTAAGATCCTCGAGTAATGCACTTGGATTAGTGAAATCAAAGTTATTTAGTCTACTTTCCACATCACACAAAGATGTTTCCTGTATATTGGAGACCGAAGTAAGTTACTATAGAGTGCGGGCAAGAAGCAAGCAGATCGAGTACGAGTTTACAGGCCTCTAAAATACATGCAATTGCCTCACGAGGCATTTACGTTTCTCTTAATAGAGTGCGATTTGAAGACATTGGCAGAAAAATTACAAACACATTTTTTAGTCATCATCTTCTGTTTTTTTTTATTATTTATTTTGCATACAGCTAAGACTTTGGACCATATCTTTTTTATTTACCATGTTTAAATTTTCATCTTAATAAGTTTTAATACTCAAGAATATATAATAATAATAATTAAAAATAGTTCCACAAAATCAATAAAAATGTTGATATAAATGTAGGAGAACCGAGCCTGGACGCAAGTTCCATCATTTATTCCAGACAATTCACGAAAAAACACACTATTTATTAGTTTATAAATAAATAGTGTGGTCTTCTTTCCTAGCAATATAGGCGACTAACAACAGGCAACGAATAACAACTTTGCAGGTGATTACGAAGAGGTCAATTGTCCTTATGGCGAAGTCGCTGCAAGAGTTGCAACAAATGCTGACCAGCCTAGCAGATGCCTCCCGAGTTGACCTCCGCATGAACATTAACAAAACAAAATTGATGATAAATCAAAACATTACACCGGAACCAATAGTCGTTAGTGGCATGCCTCTCGAATTTGTGCAGGAGTATGTCTACCTAGGACAAACTCTTATGTTGGGCAGAAGCAACTTTGAGAAGGAAGCCGATAGGCGGATTCGGCTTTGCTGGACAGTATTTGGGAAACTTCGTCATGTCTTCTAGTCGCTCATCCCACAGTACCTAAAGACGAAAGTCTTCGACCAGTGCGTCCTACCCGTAATGACATACGGAGCCGAAACGTGGACACTGACTGTGAGACTGGTCCACAAGTTTCAGGTCGCTCAGCGAGCTATGGAACATGCTATGCTCGGGGTTTATCTAAAGGATCACATCCGAAACGAGGTGATTCGGTAGAGAACGAAGATCACCGACATAGCTCAAAGAATTAGCAAACTGAAGTGGCAATGGGCCGGTCACATGAACCGATAACCAGTGGGATAAACGGGTCCTAGAGTGGAGACCACGTATAGGCAAACGTAGTGTAGGACGCCCTCCGGCCAGATGGAGTGATGATTTACGCAAAGTAACTTTCAGCAATTACAAGAGAAGAGCCGAAGATCGGGCTCAGTGGCGCGCATTAGGAGAGGCATATGTCCAGCAGTGGAGGCTGTTGATCATGATGACGAAGAGGTACAAAATTATATTTGTCAGATAATTAGCTTGGTCTTTGACTTGACGGGCAACTAAATATCGAAGCTAAAGGTTTGCCAAAGAGCAATGAAATGAAGATAAAGATTCTGATGCATACTCATAGATGTTAACAATCCGCAGAACAAAACCACTTACGCTTAAAACTGTAATTGCTGACCTATCTTAAATGTCGTAGCTGAAATATTATAATGATTAATGTCTGTGGCCAGGACATAAAACGATATTTATTATAGTTTATGACCTTCTGCTCGGCCAGCGCGAGGTGGTTGGTGGTAAGTGGATGTCACAAAGTATTTATAAATATTATATTAAATCTATTTATTTTTAGCTGATAGTAAGTAAATAAATATCAACAAACCAATTGTTCAGCAATCCTTTGTATAAGATTATTTCTATAAATCCGAAATCTGAAGCCAGGCAGACGGGTAGTTTGTTGAAGGACAGGAAAAGCGTAGGCAAAATCTAAATGTCCGTACGGTTTTTGACTCCTCGTGACTTCAATCGGACCCGTGTAATGGAGTTTCCTTTTTTCTAACAGTGTGTCGGTAACAAGTAAAATTAGATTTAAGATACATTATTTATGTACTAAATTAGCTTGAATATAAATAATAACCTATACCTATACAAAGTTGTATAATAATATAATTATGTTATAAAACAAACAGAAAATATTTTGCTCACTAATGGTTTTCTTCATTATCAAGAAATCTGAAAAAGTAAGAAATGTTTTAATCGGAACTGTCTGTGTTCGCTACGAAACAATAAACCTTATATAAAACCATCAGTAAAAGTCAATAGTAAAATAAAGTTACCTTCATTAATGCTACTTCCAAAAGGCATTTCTCCGATAGTAATGGCTGCGCCACAACATTTTCCAGCTCGCTGATAATCCAGCATGGATATTTCCAAGATGGGACATATTATACAGAAATCTTCCCATGTCCATAAGCTGCTCTAAAAAGACACAAAGTATTTTGAAGACATTGTTTAAAAAGACGTACATATGAAACGTATTGTAAATGGAATTGAAATACCTACCATGTCGATGGGAGCAATGGGTTCCACGTTGGTTATTTTAATATTTTGCTGGAAATGAGGAACGATAGCCTTCAAAGCAACGAGTAAAGCCCCGTTATAAATAGGACCTTCATCGTCAGGAGTTTCAATACCACGTGATATAGCGTTTCCATACATATGCAATAACGATGGTCCAAATGTTGGCACAAATCCTGCAAATCACTGTTTAAATTAATCAATGATTTTCTTGGAAGTCGATAGGATAATACTAATTGTGTCCGCTCGGATAGCTGCCATTCGACCAGCAGTAAGTAAGTCGCCAAGCCTTTTCCAGTGTGTTCCAAAAATAAGCCTTGAGATACATAGTACTATTATTTTCCTCTGTGCCTTGAGAGGCAGTCCCATTGCAGGCTTAGCGTGCGTACCACATTCGGCCACTTTTTTTTCATTCCGTTGAATGACGAGTCAAGCAGGACACTCTCCTGATTGTAAGCGTCATGCCTGTCCATAACAGTTGCCGTTTCACCCAGATCTTGGGTCGCACAATCTTGCGCGTCACTGCACTGCGCTCGCCACCCTGACACATTGGTTTTTAAGTCTCATTGCCCAGTAATTTCACTGGAAATATTGCCTATCAAACTGAAACGCAGTAATATTTACACACTACTGGTTTGCAGTTGAATATCTGACAAAGATGTGGTACTTCCCCAGGTGGATTCTTGCGTAAGAGGCTACCACTACCAAGTTGTTATCTGACGATGGTAGCCGGGTTCCTAGTGCGAAATAGACTCCAATGTTACAGGGTTGGGCCTGTAGACTGAAGCAGTTATGTGCGGTTTACCATCGCGGCACTTCATGCTTCGAAAGGCAAGTAAGCTGTCGATCTCGGCTATTGTTGATTAATACTTAGAGCATTACTGCTCTAAGTATTGATAACAGTCGTTAAGGCGGCCTGACTAAATCTGACACCAGAGGCCAGCACAACCTCAAAACTAGAAACAAACAATCTTAACACCGGTGCCCACTATGCACATTGTGAGCGTGGTACTCTAGCCTATGACATAAAAAAATGAATAAAAAAAGTACTGTGCCAATTTTGATAAAAAATAAGTAACCACCCCAGTTGTTGGTTGTTTGCTTGAAGCCACAGAGATCTAATCTTTCAAATAAAATCCAAGTTGATTCAGATATCCCAGAGATAAACATAAGCGAAAATACATACAAAAACAGTCCAATTGAGAACCTCCACTTATTATTGGAAGATAACCAAAATTAAAAAGAACCTAATTAATTTAATTCATGTGCGTTTATTTAAAAACCTCCTGTTTTTTTTTGTGATATGTATATAGAGATGCATTGTAAACACTTATTCACATAATACACAAAAAAAAAAACTCAATACTTTTTGTGAAACAAATTAAACATTTTGGAAAAAATTGTTGTTCACAAGCGAAAACCAACTAGGTTTAGTAGCGTCACAGACAAAATAAAAAGGATAATATGAGCGTTATAACCACTAACCATTATCTCCATCGTGTGAAATTTGGCTCAAATTCAAGTCGACCCTTGCTAGAAGTTGATTCCAGCTAGGTAATGCAGAACACACCTCAAAGTGCACGGTCTGGCACATAGTTGGGAATATGTCCGCTATTGATATTCGTTCGTTGTAAGACGGATTACTGGATCGAGCTTGCACTGCCGTTTTAGCCTCCAAGAAAGAGAAAAATTGAAAAGCTAGCACAAAAGTACTTAAACTCTTTGATTACTCCAAGATGAGCAGTCGTAGTGATTACAAGTGATAAGCAGTTGTAGTTCTTATTCCACTGCTTGATAAAGGCCTCTACTGATGACCGCCATTGAGCCCGATCTTCGTCTCTTCTCATGTAATTACTGCCAGCTACTACTCGTATGTGTAGGTCGTCGCTCTATCTGAACCGAGGGTGCCCCAGACTACGTTTACCTATACGCCATATTGTCTCGGCTTGCACATTTTGAGATCTTTACGCTACAGGTATTATATTTCAAGTAAGTGCTTTTACCGATATTCCGCAGAATGAAACTTTAACATATGTGCTCGGTAGTTTCGCTTGGCGTCGATCGCCTTGCTCTTGATATCTTGATGATATTCCAAATGCATTGTAAACAGTTATTACATAATTTGCGTTTTGCTGCTCACTTGCCGATGGTAGAAAATTCCTACAATTAAAAACAAAGTTACGTTCAAGTTCTGTAAATTTTTTCGTCATAGAACTTGTGACTTTAGGGAAAATTACGGTTTTCGTGTGCATCATGTCCTAGGGAATGTTAATAATTTAATGAATTGTTAATGTTGAAGCACATGAAAAAATAAGCTAGTCCAGTTGAGAGTAGTGCCTAACAATTTTAAGGTTCCGTACTTCATTCTGTACCATATTTTTAAAGGCATAAGAATCGTTTGATAACCGCAAAATGTATTCATATACAGTGGTGGCCAACTACTTGAGGACAAATTACTAAATGACTTAAATATTTTCCTACTTGATGCATAACTATTTTATCCATGAGATTTTGTTGGTCAAGTGTATGTTGCCTTGTACGTTGCTTTTACAAGTATAAATATAATAAAATCACGAAAAAATAATACATCCTATCTACTTAATTCATGAAAACATAAAACAAACGGTTCTCCTGAGTACTATCTGAGAGCTGTACAACTAATAAGGACACAACTTACGAAAACATTCCAAATAATTACCTAATTACCAGAGTATAAAATAACAACCAAGTATGGAGTTTTTTAAGCTGTTTATAATAAAATCAATATACAAATGTTAGGTCGGACAGGTTTACACTCCGACCTTAGCACACTCGGATGATGAGGTAGAATATATGTTTGATGACATATCTTAAGCCCTACATACCACACAAGGGCCCACTACAACGTTATCATGGGAGACTTTAACGCCAAAGTGAGAGTACAGACTTGCAGTAAATCGAAAATAGGTCGACAAGGCTATGGATATTGGAATCACAGGGAGCAAGCACATGCTAGTTAACTTTTTGGAAAAAATTTGGTTCTTTTTGATGAATTCATTCTTCAAAAGGAAACCCAAGAAGAAGGGACTTGGCAAATCCCCGACACTAAGACTAAAAATGAGAATGACTTCAGCATGACGGACTATAAGCACATATTCAGGGATGTCTCAGTGATCAGCAGGTTTAATACCAGTAGTGTTCACCGACTTGTCCGAGGCTCCTTGAATATCGACCAAAAGCTTGAAAGATGCCATCTGATGATGATGATGATGTGTAGATAGACTGATTTATAACGAATATCACTGTTTTAATATATAATGAAAATTAGTTTCAATTTCATATGTCCCTAATTATTTGATCACCACTGTATGTATATATGTCGCAGGTAATTTTATCCGCCCTTCAATTAATACATTAGTCATATTAAAACCTCGGAATGTGAGATAATACGCTGTAAACTCGTATAAACCTTTTTTTTGGCATTCTTAAAGTTATCTCAAAAATCTCATAAATCATATGCATAAAAGTAAGTATGGCTGAGCAATGCGCGTTCTTCGCGCTCTATTTCAAAAAGCAATAAGCGCATGAAAAAAAAACTATCCAAAGAAAATTTGTTGTAAATTTTATGCTCTACAAATCTATACTTATAATAAAACTGTAACGGGTCCAATCCTGTACATTGAAGATATCTAGTTGTTTTTTGGAAGGTACTCTATATTCGATACTGAGGCCAAAACTGTATTTTTGTTCATTTTTGTCTTTCCGTCTGTCTGTACCTTGGCTAGGCATCACGCCGAAACTACTGAATGAATTTAAATGAAACTTGGTATGATTTGAGTTCATACTACGAGGTAGGACATAGGATACTTAAAATTAAAAGGTTCCCGCAGGATAGGGGTTGAAATTTAATCAAAAGAACACTAACCACGCTGAAACTACTACTAGCTAGTAGTTTATAAGATGTGTGAAAATTAAGGATAATATTTATTCCGAAAATAAAAAGGGTTCCTGCGGGATATGGGTTCAAATTCTGTACATTAAAGATATAGTGAATGTTATTTTTGGAGGTTATACTCGATAATTAAACAAAAATTGTATTTTTTAAATTTATTCTGTATGTCTGTCTGTATCTTGGCCACGCATCACGCCACCTGAACTACTGGATGAATTCAATTGAAACTTAATATGATTTGAGTTCATACCATAAGGTAGGACATAGGATACTATACATCCGAAAAATTAATGGGTTATCGCAGGATAGAGGTTGAAACTTATTTAAAAGAACACGTACCACGCCGAATGGACAGGATCTGATGCAACTTGGCACTGTCATTGTTTATATGATTGGTTAAAATTGAGGACACGATTTATCCCAAAAAAGTAAAGGGGTTTGGCGGGATAGGGGTCCAAAATTATGTTAATTTTGAAGTAAAAGTTTTTTTTTTAGGGAAGGCAAAACTGTTTATTTTTATTTTTGTCTGTCTGTTTGTCTGTATCATGACCGTGCATCGCGCCGAAACTACTGAATAAATTTAAATGAAACTTGGTATGATTTGAGTTCATACTACGAGGTAAGACATTGGATACTTTTAATCTCGAAAAATTAAAGGGTTTCTGCAAGATAGGGGTTGATATTTATTAATAAGAAGACGTATCAAGCTGAAACTACTGGAAGTATTTTTTAATGCAAATTGATACAATCATCTATCTATACTTATAATAAAGCAATAGGTACGAAAAAGCTGTACTAAGAAGATAAATAAAAATATGTTCCTGGGTACTTAAAAAAGCTACTGAATAAGTTTTTTTTATTTTTGAATCGTGTCTTTCGTCTGTTAGTCTGTATTTTTGTTTGTTCACGCACCACGTAAAAACTACTGGACCGATTACGATGCGGTTTTCATTGTTAGATAGCATAGGGTTTGATTTAAAAACTGTTTTAATTGGTATCTCAATCTGGTGAGTTAGAAGCCGAGCAATTGATAAAAATATTTTGACGTCTGAAGAAATTTTGATCAAATGTTGGTATATTGGTCCTGGAATTATGGTACTTTGAACCTAAAGAAAAGGTCACAGCTAGTTTTGAATAAATGTCAACATTATTGGATCCATAGAAACCGAAATATTTCCAAGCAAACGATTTTTGTGACCCGACCTTGAATAAATCATTTAAATTATTATATAAATTATTTGCCTGGGGTACAGCTGCTTAGCCTTTTTACTAAGCAGTGCCGTTCAACTAGCGCCATGAATTATATTCAGCCATTCAATCAAACAGCTAGGCAAATGTATTGGAACGATAACTTTTAATAACTTGCCTAAGTATTCAGCCATTCAATACATATTCGTCTGTATGCGTACTATGTACTAATTTTGATAGAATTGCGCCAAAAAACTAGCTAGGTTAGTTATGTTTAATATGGACACTGTATATAAACATTTGTCTGTTTGAAAACTATTAATAGAATTGGGTTTTTTTTGTCACGTGGTCATTCTATTGTATGAATGGCCTAAGCAATCAGCCAGCCAGTTTATTAAATGTTGTAAAAGACGTTACGGCGTCGCCTACGGCTGAATAAGTATCATTCAGGCAGTTAATTGAAAGGCGCCATTTATTAAAAAGTCTAGCCTTTTAATTGAACGGCAAGTTAAGCTATCTACCTGCGACATATAATACTACCTAAGTGTTCTCACGGAAGACCTGCGCGCTATTGTTTTAAATACATTTTGGTATTTATATAGCTGTAACTCAAAAACTACGAATCGTAATATTTCCAAACATAGTTTACGAGTAAACTGTACAAGCAATAAAACCGTTTCAAAAGTTTTATAAGACACCCCAATAGAACTGATCTTCTTACTTTGAAGATTTCAATTTGACCCAATTGATTGAGAATCTCTAATCCGTCACAAATCCACCCAAATCCATTTAGGATTCAACTAAAATTAACAGGGCGACGTATATGAATACCTAACGGTCATAATTTAATTAAAATTGAACTAGAAGAAGAGAAAACTCACTTTTCAAATCTCTCCGGGGTGACCACGACTGGCACGAACTGGATATGGTCTCCTTTGAACTTTATAGAGATGTCTACCTTCAAGAACCCCACAGTGCCTGCGGCCGGATTTCGAGGTAGACTCAACTGAGCCCATTTGTGAAATACTTGGTGATCTAAAAAAATTACACGCTATTAAGCTACTTTTTCAAAATGGCGGCTGTAGGTAAAACTTGTAGGTAAGCCAGAGCCTAAAGTAAAATGTAAGAACCCTTTATAAATTATTGAACCAAAACAATTCAAATGGATTTAATAAAATTATGATGGAAAAAAAAGAAACTCACGTACATACATACATGAATGCTAAAAACAATACACTCCTTTTTTTGGGCAAACATGTAATAATAACGGGAACCACATCATAGATTTAATTTTAAAAGCTTTCATTTAACTTATAATGTTTGTATGTAACAACAAACAAACATTATAACCTGCTAACCTGTTTGCAGTTTAGGTCAAATCTTGCAAACAGAATTAGAACCACTTCCTGCGGATAGATAGATAGACAAAACACTTAATGGCACACCAAAGAAATATATAAAAAAAAGAAATACATTTAAGTTACCTACTTAATATAAACAGAGTACAATGGCGGGTCTTATTGCTTAAAGCGATTTCATCCAGACAACCGTTGGATGGAGAGGATCTCATTTACGGAGTAGAATTTTTACATGTTGGTTCAATTCCAATGACAATGGTAAGCATGACCTGAATCGACATCCAGATTAGCTCAGATAAAGGAACTCTTCGACGGTCAACAGCACAGACACGAAATATTGTGTACGCCTTTTATTATGATAGCCTACGAATAAATAATAAGTCAGGAACTCTAATTCAGAACAAATGCCACATTAAAAGTGCCCCTTCTTCAAACCAAAACGACGTAAGATTCAAAGTACGAATCACTTCCGAGGTTACAAATAGACATGCTTGGTGATTGGTTTAAATTCAGAACGAAAGCAGGGATTGGTTCACGCGCGTGCTGCAATGTCTGCTATGACACTGAGTCATAGCGGCGTGGACGATGTTATGCAATAAGTGGACCGGACCAAGTCAGTAATAAATACGCATATACAGCTAAAATAAAAATTCATATCGAACCTAAATATTAAGTGCAAAAAATAAGTTTATGTGCCTTATGCAGAGGTCTTATGCTTGAGGGTTTGCATTATTTGTTTTTTTTGAGCAACTCAGGTAAATCAAACACTTCAAAATTTGCAGAAGGTGAATTTTCATTAGCCTGAAAAATTAAACGCGCTTTAAACTATGAACTGTTTTTTTAATGCTATTGTTATTCCCATGAGTCGAAAAAGCCGAACCTATATTACATACCAACTGTAATCGTTAATTATTGTTTATTTTCTCATTTTGTTTAGTATCTCCTAAATATGTTGACGTTTCTTCGGTATGAATAATCTGCGTGAAAAAATTACAGCAATTTTTTTTCTCATTTTGTTTAGTATTCTCCTAAATATGTTGACGTTTCTTCGGTATGAATCATCTGCGTGAAAAAATAACAGCTAAATTTCAAAATTTCATCAAGAAGAAAAAAAACTTTAGTGCAATAATTGACTGACTTCATTTTGCATAGTATTGACCATCTCGGTTTGATAATGTATTTGAACATCTTTGGATATAATTATAATTTTGCAGTAACTTCTAGTGAAAAGTGATCCCGGGACATTTTAATCTTGTATGGCTCCTGCACCTCTTCACAACACATGCTGGCATGATGATTCAAAGCTGTAGTTCACACTGATAAAACTAAAACGTACGCGAAGATATGACGTGTGCTCGCTTGCATGCAAAATGTACGACTGATGACGCGCTGGACACGACTTTTAAGCCCCACCTACTTGGGCACGACTTTTGTTGGGTCATTTTATTAACGCTGTTACGTTTCCTGACTTATTACTTATTCGTAGATGATAGCCTGTTTTAAGTTTTACCATGACATGGTTGATGCACTCAGGGTTGGGTCCTGACTAGGGAATTCCTCAATCAGTCATCGGATTAAGACACCTAGTACCCCAGTTTTTAAGTCAAAGCTATCTAACAGTGAAAACCGCATCGCAATCCATCCAGTATCTTATACGTGATGTGCAAACAAACATACAAACTAAGAAACAAACAGATTAACAGGCAGAAATGATTTGAAAAATGTTCTATTCTTGTTCAGCTTCATTTAAGTACACTAGACCATATTTTTTTAAATGATCTTCATTGTACAGTTTTTTCGTTCATATGCTTTTGTTACGGACGAAAAGAGCACCTGAGGTTTAATTGGTTTATTCATATCTAAAGTACTCCTTATGACCAGTATATCTCATCTCCTCACCCGTCTCTTTCTAACAGATGTACTCATTAGCCCTCTCGCTCTAATGTTGTTGTCGCCCTCGCACAATGGCCGTGATTGGCCCGTACAAAGTCGACCGCTCGCTATGATGTAAATAGCTAGGTAGCATGTAAGTTAGGATATAAATAGACAAATAAAGTTCGAAAATAATTTTTGCGGAGTGCTTGTAAGCGCCCGCCCCCAAGTCCGGTTCAAGCTGTAGAGGCCGATAAGGCCAACAGCATTAGTCATTCATAAAAAAAAGTTCGAAAATATGTGACTGCAGTTCAGTACGAGTTTAGACGGCGAACAGTGAACAACTAGAAGTAAGAAAACCTATTGTGAAGAAAGAAGAAATATACAGTCCATTTGTTAAGAAGAAAAAGTGTTGTTTTGATTGAAGATCCTGTTAGGAACCCCACAGCTTTATTACCTATAAAAAACATCCAAACCGGCCCAGAAATCTCGGGAAAAGTCAGTGTATGTAGTACATGCAAACAAACAACCTACGCTTCAAATAGAAAAATAATTTAAAAATAACTAACTTGGTTGTGCCCAAATGGCTCCTAGATCTATGCTAGTTTCCCCGAGGATACGTAGCGGGGCGCAACAACGTGATTCCATCACACCAATCCATAAACTCGATCGCTGGACCTCTTGTAGGGTCGTTTTCCATTCGAATAGTAAATACTGAAAAGGAAAATAACTAAGTATATATTTTAAAACAAGCACGAATTAAAAAATTGTATAACCCCCAACTCCCCACCCCCCAATAGCTAAGAAACATCTCGATCACATAAGTTTTTAAACATAAAAATCGTTCCATCTGTTTGGGAGCTACGATCGTCACCCCCATAATATAAAAATTGGTCCATTCGTTTTCTAACGCCCCTTTTCTCAACTTGGGGGGCATATAACTAAGAATCATCTCGGTCACATCAGTTTTCAAACATAAAAAACCATAGCTAAATCGGTCCATTCATTTGGAAGCTACGATTCTCATCCCCCCTCCCCTTTCCTCTTTCCCCCCATTAAAGCTATGAACCATCTCGTTTACCCCAACTTTCAAACATAAAAAACCACAGTTAAATCAATCCATTCGTTTGGAAGCCACGATTCTCACGCCCATTTTCTCACCGGAGAGAAGGTCATACCCCATATATTTAAGAACCACATCTCGATCACATCAGCTTTCAAACAGAAAAAACCGCATCAAAAACGGTCCATTCGTTTGGGAGCTACGATACCACAGACACACACACACACACACACACCCTCTCTCGCACACACACACACACACCCACACACACAGTGATACACACCCTAAGCTTATAACACCCGTCTCATTGTTCGGGGGTTAAAAAATATATGGAATGAAGGATGCGATCTGTAGTCAGACTCATTAACCGCATCACCGAAGCTGTCAAAATTAAATTACAGTTTGAAAAGCACCGCACCTCTCTATAGCATGGGTCTTCCATTTTCTTCCTAATACTTGTCCTGTATTTCTGTTTTCCCAACATAACAACCACATGGGAGTTAACTGTTTGCAAATTCGACCAAGCTAAATTCTTGGCTTCTATAATGTTCACGGATACCTGAAAGAAACCTAATATTAATTTTAAAAAAACATTGTCGTTGCCTCAGAGTATCCCAGATTATGATTAGTAGACAGACAACGAAGTACGTTTGGATTCAGCCGATAACCCAATCAATCTATCTACTCTATCTATACCTAATCATAACACGAGTAAGTATCAAAAAATCTGTAAAATGAAAATCATAAAAAAATGGTAGAGGACTTGAAATAACCTACTGAACAAGAATATAACTTTTTTATTGGTGTTTTTTGTTCTTGCATTACAAAAAATACTGGACCGACCGGAATGCAGTTTTTACACATATGATACTGTATAAGTTATTTTGGTTCTGGAATCCAAGTGGGACTCAAGAATAGCCAGGTGCAGCTGGAAAAAAATATAAACGTAAGGTTTACAATAAAATTAGTTCTCATTATTATACCTGCATACCAAAAACGTTTCAGATTTACAGCTGTTAAAGAAATTACGAAAACCATAAGCAGATGCGTTACAAACCTGCCTCCCATCTCCCGTTGCGTGGAGCATGACAGCTATAGGCATTGTGTGGCAAAAAGGGCGAGCCGAGGCTACCAATATGGGAGTGCGATAAATAATGTATGATCACTGTTCAGTCAAACCTGAAAATACTCCAGAGCTGTTTCCGGGTTGGCGTCGTCGCGCATTCTCCGCCTCAGTTTTTGTCGGCATCTCTTTTCTGGTGACATGGCGAGCATTATTCAATTAACTGAATAATATTGCTCTATAACGAGAGCTTATAAAGCTGCTGGGTTTCACTATGTATTATAGTAATATTCTTTAAAAAAAAACATGCACGAGGAAAATGGTTCCCTTTTTCTTTTCTTTTAAACAGCTACAAACAAAGAGAATGTAAATACTAGCTACAAAGTAGAATTATCTATGTACTCTTTGAGCAGAATATAGTGGTTTTATTCTCTTTGGTAAAATGTACAAAGTATGTACTTTAAGGTCCAAGGAAGTTGTATACTAATGCAAATCATGGACCTTGACATGGACCTATACCACAGTACATATATTATAGTCTTTATTTTACGGTCTACAGACACTATGTATCGAGGAGTAAACGGCCGATTTGACGCACGTGGTACGGGGGTCGGGAGGCAGGGGCCTCAGCGTGGTTTTGATAAGAACGCTATTATACGAGCGAGTTTCGCGCATGAAGTATCTTCACGTAAAAATACGGGAAAGAGAGATTGTATTCTGCAAGTAATATGCCAGTACCACAAATAAATTGGACCAAAGAGTATAGTAATATAAGTGTGTATCAAGATTGAACTCTTTAGTCCAATCTTTTTGACTCACTTTTTGGAACCGAAAAAAAATAACTTCGTTTTTTACCTGACTGAGGAGGGTTATGTGTTCGGGTTGTACGAGTATTTATGTTTGTTTGTTTTTACGTTTTTTTGGGACTTTTTACAGATTAAACGGCTAAATGGATTATGATAAATGAGGTATCGTTGGATTTGTCTTAACCACGAGAGTGCTATTGGAAATATGAAGTGTCAAGCGGCTACAACTGCCTAATTTTATTTCCGACGGAAAGCAAAATGTTTGAATAACTCTAAAAACTCACAAAATATATTGTTTATAAATATACTTCCATCTGGCAAAAAAAGGTAAGATAAGAATAAACTAGAATAGTATAGGTATAGAGTAGTTTTATATTATCCTCTGCGGCGTCTGCGGCTTTGCCCGCGTGCTAATTTTTTTGGGGAAAATGTTGCCTATGTAGGTACACCAAATTTCGTTCAGTCGTCGAACATTATTTAAAGAAGAAGAAGAAGAAGAAATAAGTTTATTTGCTACAATTACAAACATAAATAATTATAAGAAAAAATAAAATATATTTATATTTCATCGATTGACGGGCTTCTCTACTCAAAGATACAAAGATAGATACAAAGTAGGAAATTGAAATTGAGATACAAAGTAGTAACATTAGTTTAGGATACCTGCCTATAAAGACTAACATAATACGAATAAAACTAATAAGTACCAATTTTTAACAAATTACATACTACTGATTTGTCTTGGTTCTGCACGGGTAGCGCTCACACCGTGGCATTATTCTTACTTTTAGAATTTTTATACGCAACGTAACTTCTAAAAAAAAGACGCCAGTAAGCGTAATTCAAAATCTTTGGCAGCAACGATCCTGGGGTTTTTTACCCTTCGACAATAATTGCATCATAGAAAGTTAATACCAACATACTCGTGTCTTCGTTACTCACGTAGGTACTTGGCAGACTTGTTATTATTTCGTTTCCATGGCAACGTGTCATTCCATTCTATATTTTTAATCAACTTCACAAAAGGAGACTGTTATATGTTCGACTGAACGTTTTTTTTAAATGTATGTACGCCGATTTCTTTGAAAAATATTTTTTGTTTAGGTGGTCTCATATAAATTGTATCAAAATTAGTTTAGAAGTTATTCGAGAATAAATGTTTTTTCCAGTACATCCATTTGATTTTGTGTTTATATTGCCTCAAATCTCTAAGATTTCTAAACCGTTTTGGATGATTGTTGTTATATTCAAAAGGGTAGACTTTCAGCGTAGTCCCATATAAACTTCATCAAAATTGGTACAGATGTCTTTTATTGGGATAATAAGGATGAAGGATTTCTGAACCAATTTGAATTATTATGGTTTATTTAAAACGATAGACTTTGACTGCCGTCCCGCATCAATTTTATCAAAAATGGTTTAGTTTTTATTAATAAATTGATTTGTTTTGATGTAAATGTTCTTTCATATTTTTAAGAATAAACCTAAAATGTGGTAATATATAAAATTAATGATAATATATTATAAATATGTTAATTTATGTAAGTTTTTTTTATCCCCCGAACAAAGAGACGGGTGTTATAAGTTTAGGGTGAATATCACTGTGTGTATCACTGTGTATTTCACTGTGTGTGTCTGTCTATAGCATCGTCGCTTCCAAACAAATGGACCGATTTAGAAGCGGTTTTTTATGTTTGAAAGGTGATGTGAACTTAGCTATATAGGGAAGGGGGAGGGGGGTATGTTTGGAAAAGGGGGGTAAGAAACTATTGTAACTCTTTCTATCTTAAGTTGTATTTTATAATCGATATTACATATTTACTTTTCAATACGTGATAGTGTTTTGGTTCAATTGTAATTATTTTATTCTTATTAGTGTTTTTTTAGAAAAGTACATTATAATATGAAGTTGTTTATTTTTAATAATATTTTTATTGATTCCTTGGGTTGAAAATGCAATATTGTATTGCAATTTTCGTAGGAATCTCATCTTTCTTGAAAAATAAAATAGTGCCCATCTTACTCGCTGATAATGTAGCTTTCTAAGTAAAATATATTTTTAAATCTCTACAGTGTTTGCGTTTGTCCATTACAAACAAAGATACAAAAATACAAAAAATCAAATCGCTAGCCTTCTTTTTTGTAAGTACCTAGCTTAAAAACAGTAGTTTTACTAATAGAAGATTCCTACAAATTTAAAAAGTTGGCTGTAATTCGTGGTCATGTACAAACAGACAAACATACATACATAAATTCATTCATGTATTCTGATAAAATCATAACCCTCCTTTTTTGTAGCCGGGTAAAGACCCACAGGTGGCAACCCTCAGTCTCCGACTGACGTCAGACATCAAACTCGAAAACAATGCTTTGATACACTACTGTCTGTAAATACTATATAATATGTACTGTGCCTATACATAGACACCCGTATTATACCGTAATTCTTCTAGTAAAATCTTTCAGTAAACTCGGAATATAATAGTACATAGACATTTTGCAGAAAATAGGGATTCAGTTATCAAACCCGTGAATCTGTAATGCTTCGTGGTTGTGTGTGTGTGTGATCAAACCACCTTTTATCTTATACAACTGCATTGCGTTTATGTGCTTACTTTATACACTGACGGACACATAAACTGCATCAATGTATAATTTGTTTACTGGAAACAATGATTCATTTTTTTCAACAATATCAATTAATTGAACTAAAATTTATAGCTCAAGTACAGTCTACTCTACAATCACAACCAAGCTACATATATATTTATACTAGCTGCGCCTCATGGTTTTCTCTGGCAGGTGTCAAAGTGACAGGTGCCAAAGTGATAGGCGTCAAAGTGACAGTTGGTGGGGAAAGGGTGGGTGTATGGGGAAATTTGGGGAAAAGTGAGCAGAGGGTGGGGAAATGTGGTTGGGAGAAGTATGGGGGAGGGTGGGGTAAGTAATGGGATAACGGAGGAAGTTGAAGGGAAGTGCCCTCACTTCCTTTAATTTTTTGTAACGTACATAGCTTCAAAATCATTTAATGCACCCCAAATTGATACCACCAACTTGGATCCCGCTTTCTCCACTTTTTCCCCTACCTGCACGCCCCACTTGACGTTTTTCATGAGCCATTTGACTTTTACGTTTATTCCCACTCATTCTCACACATCCCCACCTATTGCTACCCATCCGCTACTACACAAATACTTAGCATTATCGACATTTGACATTTGAATTTGACATATAATATTGATTTTGACATTTGAAGTTTGAATTTCTCCCAGTTTCCCCTCTTTCCACTACCTTCCCCCAACTTCACTCACCCTCTCTCAACTTCCCCTGCCCTCTCCGCACTTCCTCCACCCTCTCCTCACTTCCCCACCTTCTCTTCACAGTTCTACTTCCCCGCACTTACTTCCATGTTCCCCCAATTACCCACACCCTTTCCCTACAAACAGTCACTTTGACACGTTTCACTTTGATAACTGTGACTTAACACCTGTCAACTGACACTTTTCACCTGTCACTTTGACACCCGTTAGGAGAAACCGCGAGGCACAGCTAGTATAATCAGATCAATGTAAAAAGTTGATCTGACCACGGATACCTAACGGATCTACCCACTGCTCAACTAGATTGCTATTGCCAGGATGAACTACTGATAACTAAGTTGAGCAAAAAATAGTTGAGCCATGGAGCATAAAATGTTCGGTAATACAAACTATGTGGAAGACGCGCATTTTTCTGCAAAAAGAGCTATGACCATAAGATTATTGTTACCTACATATGGAAAGGCGAGCACAGACAAAGATTACTAAGCCATTGCGTTCTTAAAAAAATACAAAAATACTGATTACACTAAATAATGTAGGCATATCATTATGTATCGGTTTCGTTTTACATTATTTTACTCCAGGTTCAACAAACATGTTCGCCGACAATTTCCCGTTGTTCTACACTAATTCGGCTCTACTGGCTTATTCCAACTGATTTTTGTATGAGAAAGTTTTATATCAAGGCACACGTTTTGGATGAATGGCATACATGTATAACCCTTATAGTTTTGCATAGAGACAATAATCTAATATAAAATTCACAAAAATAAACTTACATCCATAATCGTTCGAACGCTGGTTTTACTATGTAAAATAAATTGAAAGCTAATAAACTCAGTTTATCTACACTCATATTGTAAAATCCGGATTATGAACTCAAAAATGGTGGCATAATGATATACATTACGCACGGCACGTTTCTAATACGAAAAGAAATAACTATAACACTGTTTTTTGAACTAAACAGTGTTATGATATATTTTTCTCCCAATAAAGCACCGCGTTGGCTCCGCACAACGAGAGTTTTCTCCATTTATTATCTATGGCGGCGCGTGTTAAACCATATGCGCGCCAATTCGATATGGACTGGATTTTGGCGCCATAATTTACTTTACATTAGTACCTAACTAATTTAATGTGTTTTTCATGATAAAAAGTTTTATCTAGATTACAATTGTCCGATAACAGTGCGAGTGAGGAGAATTGAACTCCACCTGACATCACGGAAACAGCAACGAACATGACGAACCAGCTTTCACCAGAAAAATCAAGAAAATGTTTCGCCATATTTTTTTCTTCATTAAATGTAAGTTCCTATTGCTTGAGTGTAGTTAGAGTAATGTATGAAACGGCACACAACTAGTTATTAAAACACTCGAGGATATTATTAAAAAACTCGCCTGAGGCTCATTTTTTAAACTCACTCTCGTGTTTTAATGCCCCTTATTATGCAACCGTTTCATAAAATACTATTATGTATTCAACATACTTAAGCATGACAGCAATATTTCTTTAATTTATTTCATATAGCTATGTATATGTATATACTCCTGCACTGTAGTAGGTACTATAGGTAACAGTCCAGTATATTATAAGGATTTCCACCGAAGACTTAAAAGAAGCGACTTGAGTTAGTTTTGAGCGAATCTTAAGGTCATATTTCCAAAAGCCCAAAATAAACTGTCCTCCTCAACCCCGTCAGCCCTGTAACTACCTTCTTTAATTTCCAAAATAAACCGTTATTATGCAACAGTTTTGCAGATGCCCTAACTTATTCAGCTGGTCTTCACCTCATCAATGACATAATAGCAGTCATCAGCCGTATCAAGAGTTTTGAGTAGAAGAGATTGTGCAAGCTCGGCTATTGATGAGGCTTAAATGCAGTAAATTTTTGCTACAGATTGTAGCCGGTAGTTGTGTTGATTGTTGTTGAGGACCGAGACTATGGATACTACGTGATTTATGTATTGCTACAGTAAACTACGGTACGTAAATCATCATTGATGGTATCTTATCAATTAGCCTCGGTCAAGCGCTCAGGCTTCGCTCAATGAGTACTTACTTATTCATTAGATTCTTCGGAAGAAGAAAAAACGTGTTGTATTCATTATTATTCAGTACTAACTGTGTTCGCCCGTGGATTTTACTGGGTTTTAAGTATCATAAGTGTTATTCCAATATATTACAATATTCAAAATTAGAACAATATTCGTTCTGCATTAAAAAATATTTTAGGACTATCTTTCCCGCCCGTGTCTTCGTCCACGCGGACTACAGTTTATCGCGAAAAAAGCATCCTATGTTCTTCCAGGATATTAAAAACCAATGCAATACCTACATTGCATCAACGCTCTTGACGTTTATTAACAGACTTGTTATTTTGTTTCCATGGAAACCATTCCGTACAGCGAGTAATCAACATTTCCCAGTTTTCCCGTGGAAACAATTTTCCGGGATAAAAAGTATTCTATGTTTTATTCTAGGGTATAAGCTATCTCCATTCCAAATTTCATCAAAATCCGTCCAGCCGTAATCGCTCCCCAAACAAACAAACAGACAACGTTTCACTTTTATATATTGGTATGGATTACTCTGCTTCTGTTCATCGGATTGAGATCTGAAGTACACCAGATTTTAAGTCAAAACCAACAGTGATAGATACCGATAGTGATAGATCTAGTTTTTTTAAAGTTATGCAACAGTGATACCTCATTTCAATCGGACCAATACGTGATGCTTGATACAAACACCCAGACAGACTAGATTTTTAAAAAAGTTTTTTTCTTGTTCTGTTGCTCAATTCGAGGCCACATTTTTGACTTTTTGAAACTTACTGCTTCCCTAGAGACAGTGCCCGCGGCTTCGCACGCGTGAGCAATCAATAAAAAACTTTTTGACGGCTGCATTTCTAACCCAAAGCATTTCTTTAGGTTAAAAGTACTCTATGTGCTATTCCAAACCCAAAAATACCAATGTACCAACATGTGGTCAAAATTCCTTCAACCGTCAAAAAGATTTTTATCGATTACTCGGCTTCTACTCATCGGATTGAGATACCAAGTACCCCAGTTTTTAAGTCAACTAAGCTAGATAGCTATCCAACAGTGAAAACTGCATCGCAATCGGTCCAGTAGTTTTTACGTGATGCGCGAATAAACACACAGACAGACATGATTTAAAAAATGTTATATTCTTGTTCAGTTGCTTATTTTAAATACTCTAGAGCATTTTTTTAAATTACATTCTTTTCGTACTTTCCTTGCTTTATTATAAGTATAGAGAATATTACTTTAATATAATAATTATTGCAGTATTCATCTATCTTCTTTACTTATAAAAAACTAATAAGAACGAAAATATCTGTACGAAGAAGAAAATTAAAAAAATATGTCTAGTGTTCAAATAAGCATCTGAACAAATATATAAAATATTTAAAAATCGTGTCTGTCAGTATGATTTTTCGCGCATTACTTAAAAACTACTGGACCGATTGCGATGCGGTTTTCACAGTTGGACAGCTTAGGGTTTGACTTAAATACTTGGTATCCTGATTCGATGATTAGATACCGAGCAATCGATAAAAAACTATTTGACGCCTGAACAAAGTTTGAAGAAATGTAGTAAGTATATTGTACGTTTTAAATACTTTTGGCCCTGGACGTATGAGTTACTTTTAAATTAAATCGAAACCAAAAAAAAAACGAGCGGTTTCGAATCCTGCCAGGTGCAATCATTTGTGTGATGAGCAGAAATATTTGTTTCCGAGTCATGGATGTAATATTCTTATCTATGTATGTTTATCCGTTATCTAGTGCCCATAGCACAGGGTATCCTAGTTTGGGGCTAGATAATTGGTATGGAAATGTCCCGAATGTATTATTATTATTAAATGACCACGCAGGCAAAGCCGTGGGCACAGCTAGTAATCACGTATACTTAACAATATTATAATACTAGCTGTGCGACGCGGTTTTACCCGCGTGTACAATGATGATGGATGATGACGATGAAAAGTATCCTATGTGCTATGTGCTATCCAGGACCTAAAGTATACCAAATTTCCACCATATCCGTCCAGCCGTTTTAGCGTCAAGGAGTAACATACATACATACATACACACACACACACACACACACACAAATAATACAAACTTTCGCCTTTATAATATTAGTGTTATTATTTCTAGAAGAAGAAATATTTACGGTATGGTTTCATGAGAAGGGTGTCTGTTGTAGTACTGATAAGTATAATTTCGAAGTTTTGATGGCTGGGGTAGGGTTCATATCAAGTTGAGCAAAACAAAAAAAAAAAACTTGAATGGTTTCGGTATCATTTTGCAGAAAGTAGGCATTCGGCTATCAAACCGCAGTCTTCACCGCCTATATCATAATAGGCGATTACATTACTTATATAATTTACAATAGGTACCTATAGTATATTTATGTATCAGTACCTCTGGAGCCAGTATATCTACTATTCCATCATGAATTAAAACTGAATCCATTCCTCGAACTCAGTCGAGGAGGAATTTCAAAAACACCTATTTACGTATAATAACATTTTTTTATATATTTGAAATTACCTATAATCAGAAAACCTTAAGTTTTCAGGTCAAAATGGATTACAATCAAAATGGGTTCATGTTTCATTTGGATTCAACATTATTGCATATACAAGCACAAATAAAAAATTTAGATAACCACCCTACCCGCCACCCCCCATTATAGCTAAGAAGCATCACGATAAACACAAACATAAAAACTGCATCAAAATCGGTCCATTCGTTTGGGAGCTAAGATCCTCACCCCCGTTCCCCCCACCCTCTGCCCCCCCCCCCCATTATAGCTAAAAACCATCTCGTTTAACTCAGCTTTGAAACATTAAAAACCGCATCTAAATCGACCCATTCCTTTTCTCACCGCCCTTTTTCTCAACTTTACACTTGGCACGGTATTATGGTAGTTCACGCAAGCTCAAAAGCCATGCAAGCCAATCTTCAGGACGGAACACGGAAACGCGCAGGCAAGACGGAAGATGTAGACCCGGCTTCGAGCAAATAACAAATTCCATCTTTGCTCGAATAGTAAAGACCTATCTGCCACCACGTACCATCTTGCCTGCGCAGTTAAAAACTTAAGTTAAAACCTTACAAACCCAAAATGAAGGTGTCCAACAGCAACAGGTATACACACTAGTCGCGCTACTGCCAGAACATTGGCGTCTTGTGCGACTGACTCATAGACAAACTGACTAGTGAGTTCTAACCTCACATATCAACGGGAACCTAGTGTGCTAACCAGTCCCATACCTCCGTATCAGAATATATCTATATTTTGTAGTTAAGTTTGTATGACGTGTAGGTCAGTATACAATAATATTTTTTCTTTGTGAATAGGCACAAATCGTTTTCTCATAGTCCATTTTAGCTTCCTAATTGGCAACTTAAAACACCAATACCACACAGTAGTCAAATCGCTTGTCGATTATAATTTATAGTGCCATTGGCATAGAATAACTAATGGTAACGAAAATCGGTAATTGGAACCGAACTAAGAGCAACCGAAACCGCAAACGCCTCGTTAAAATAACTCTTAGGGATTTATAACAGAACATCACTATTTTAATTAACAACGTCCTATGCGACTATATAAACAGCTGTTGGAACTAAAAATGACACATTGGAATTTTTAAGTATTTACTGAGATCTCAGACATGCTATAAAGTTTAACATTAAAGTAAGGAACGTCTGTGGTAGGTATTTATTAACCCATCTACGAGTACGGTCAAAGTTCGCCCAGATTGAGAAAAATGAGCTTCTGGAACTTTTACAGTCAAATTACAAATACCTACGCATGTTTTAACATATTTTCACTATTATTTTAAGGGACTTTAGTCACTTTGTGGCTATGTAAGCCCCGTAAGTGCTGCATTTGAACATTCACTCATTATCATAAATCATCGAATGCAAGGCTCTGGCCGTATCGCTTGTAGGTGCAATAAATTTGAAATGAATAATCAAATATTTAATAATTTATCAGATTATTCTTCAATTCTGTATATAGGGTATACCAAAAGTTAACGTCCAAGCTTCAAGGGCGGAAACGCCAGTTCATTTGCATTCAGAAGGGCTCCACATGACTTCTAAAGTTGTATCAGATTATGTATAGTTAAGAGTTACGCAAAAACAACTCTTTTTTGTATAATAAATTCATTGGCATTTATTGAAATCAAGGATTTATTAAATGTTGATTTATGTTTTATAATATCATCGTTAATTAGCATTAAAACTATGAGTTTAAAATTAAATTGCCTAATTCGAGGCTAGGTTGAAATAACCACTTTAGAATTCGTTCTAGTAAAAGCGTTTTTTTTTATCTCAAATAGTTATGATTTATAAAAATTTCAATGATATAGGGTACCTACTCTCATAAAATCGATGTTTATCTGAATTTATTTTTTGAAAGAAAACCTAACCTTCCGAAACTATCAACACGTCTTATGTCAACAAACCATCTTAGCTTTGTAAAGTTTTTATAAGTTCGTAGCATGCAGGAATTTCTGCAATAACTGGGGAAAAACGTTTTATTTGGAGACAAATAAAAATCACATCACCTACTATTCTAATATCAATATATTATAATTATTCTCTTGTTTAAATACCTTACCTAGTCATACTTAATATATTTAACTACAAGACTAAAAACTACTTAGTTTATTTTTGACACTGTTAATAAGAATAAAATAATATTGTATAGCCCATGCTCCTCCGAGTTACATTGGCCAAATCCATAGATTAAATATATTTTTATCAAAATTGCTCTGTAATAATAGTTGTGTTCATTTCCAATGTTCGATGTAAATTGAACTCAAACAGCAAATTGTAGATGATTTATATTTTTGGTCCCAGCCGCGGCCGCGCTGCGACACCTCGACAAGGTTACATAGTCACCAGAAAACACTTATCTGCGTCTGTATTTTTGTATCGGTCCGTTATCAGTCATAGTTTATAAACTACCTATTAAATATAAACTAAAGTCGTAGAAACTTAATACAGCAGAGAATTCCTCTACATCAATTCGAGACCTTCCCTTTTAGTTTGTAGCACCATTTGGTCGGATATGTAATTTTTCAATAAAATGAATACGTCTATAAATTTGCTTCCATAAAAACTGAGATGATAACGAAATCAGTTTGGTTTTGCAGCTCCATATCTATCATCGACATCCAAAATTTAATTACTCCACTCGATAGTTAAATAATAAAATAATGTATTACGTTGAGTGAAGACTGTGTAGCATCGCGCGGATTGGAGAATGAAGCGCCGTAATATTGAGGTCATTAAACAACATCAAATAACTTCTGTTTCGTATTAATTTTGACTTGGAGAAGCTACGACTTTGTTTGTGTTTAAATGTTACCTCTCGTCAAGATATATCGATTGCTTATATAAAATATTAGCTTGAAATAGTTATAGTGAATAGCAAAAATACATATAGTGCAATGTCGGGCTATACTCGTCAAAAAGCTAAATCAAAATATAGATACAGTATACGGATAAAAGAAAAGTTGGAAAGATCTTCTCAAGAGCAATCCAGTGATACCCATATAAAACAACAAATGACAGTGTGAAGCGGTGCCGGGTACGTAAAAGAATGAAGGTGTCCGAGTGGATAAGTACACATATTCACTTAAAACACACTGCACGCTCTATCAATATGTACTCGTATATATACATTTATCTACACTCATATCGTAAAATCTGGATTATGGAGTTCAGTTTTGGCTATTTATTATCAATGGCAGCGCATGCAAGACCGTATGCGCGTGAATTCGCCGTGGACTGGATTTTGGCGCGATAATTTACTTTACATTAGTACCTAACCAATTTAATGTGTTTTTGTTGATCAAAAGTCTTATCTTGATTTAAAAATATCTGACAGCAGTGTTAGTGAGGAGAATTTGAATCCACCTGTCATCACGGAAACAGTAACGAACATGACGAACTAGCTTTTACCTGAAATATCAAGAAAATATTACGATAAATATTTTTTTCATTAAGAGTAAGTTCCTATTGAATAAGTGTAGATAAAGTAGTGTATGAAACGGCACATAACCAGGTATTAAAACAATCGAGTGATACTTTTAAATAAGGAAGAGAACTGGCCGCACACTTACTTTGTTTCTTCGATTGATCAAAGTACGCATACTTATGTGACTGCGTGATGATGACTTATGGCCAGAATGAGCGTTCATAGGCCAGTCATTAATATAAGATATCGTAAGTCACAATAATCTGAAAAGTCCTGCTTTTTTGGGATTTCATTAGGATAGATACCAATAGTGTAAAACTAAATTTGCAGCTTTGAAAGACCTGTTCTAACTGCGTGGTCCTAGAAAAACATCGAAATTTTCAGTCTATTTTCAGATTTTGGCTTATTACTTCTATAAAGTGCTTCTTACGGATAAAATATTTATATATATTTAAAAAGAAGACAAAATTTTATATCATTTGAGTGCAGCCGCAGATCTATATGTCAAATAGAACCCGAGATACAGCCCATCCAGACGTTCTTGACACCGGTACCACGTTTCTTAACCCTAACGCCACTCATGAGGAGATAGCCTCTGCTGGCAACATATATGTCGTGGTGCTGTATCTTGGGGAAAAAGACGACTGTCTCAACGCCATGCGTAACGGTATATTTGTCTGATCTGCTGCCAACGCTTAAGTCCACTTCGCTCATCAGCCACCAACCGAAGAGGCTGAGGCCCAAAATAACTACATTTTATGAAAAATATTTTTTCTCCTTTTTTTTACGAGTCTCGTATATTACAGGATCCAAAAAAACCTGCTTGTTTTAAATTAAAGTTGATTAACTTTTCTACAACTTCTTTTCCCATAACTTCCTTCGTATAGCCCATATTCTACTCCGAATGCGGCTAAAACTACAATTTCGAACTGTTTTGGGAAATATGGCCAACGTTTGAAGTGCTATATTTCAGGTTCTATTGGGCCTATAGAGCTGCTGTTGTGCTCAAATTACACAAAAAATTGTCTTCCCTACTGTCCCTGCTGGCTCCTTGTCCGCCCCTAGTTGGTGTGATCTTCATCTATCTATCCCCAACCACTTCTGCACGGCACGTGGTGGTAGGTTTTGTAGGAATGTTGGGCAGCAAGATGAGCGAGGTGGATTGTACGGAACCTAGAACTCTGACACGGTTATTTGATGCATGTAACCGAATGCCTGCATCAAAAAACTATATTATAAGTTTTGAGCTCGGCAAAATTGACATTTTGACTAGCTCAAAACTTATAAACTTCGCATAAATGATATTGATTCAGACAAAATCTTAACACGCTGTCAACTAATAATGTTAGTACCTACATAATATTAATCGGGATTATGGATTATACGTATTTTATAATATAATTACTTACATTATTATAATTGCCTCTAGACAATTTTACTATTTATATGTACATAGCTAAAGGTGGCAAACATAAAAATAATTATTATATTATATAAAACATTACTTAACATAAATTCATAAAATATTACTCAGCATGAAGCTAGAACATAATCAAATCAAAGTATTTACAGCACTTTTTCCAGTTAAAAAAATACCTATAGGTACTCTGAGTTAAAAAATAAAATTTCCTTTTAAGTCCCGATTCAGAATTGAAGCAAGCACAAAAAAATTAAAAACCCATCTGACTCTGAATATCTGTGGCAATAGTAATTTTTAGGAACGGGATAATTCGTTAGAAATCAATTAAATCAGGATTTGCACCGATTAGCAGTCTGATTGCATGGGATAGGTATATTAAATAACTTGACGCCTGCTTATAATAATTTTATGCAGGCCGCAATTTTGAAACTTTCAATAGTACATAGTTTATGAAAGAGTAATAAAGGCTACAATTTATTCGTTTTTGTTTCATCCGTTTAATAATATCGCACTAAGTTCTGGTGCTTACAGAATTGTAATTGGAGCTATTTATACAAAAGTATATTTAAATATACCTGACGCACAGAATAAATAACCTGAGTTTTGAGTTGTACGAGAAGCGCGGAGAGTGAGGTCAACGTCGTTAGCACTTCAATCTACATTCTTTGTAGACCTGAATAGGTACTTGTATTATTCCTGAGGTTTGAGTTGTACGAGAAGCGCGGGGAGTTAGCTCAACGTCCTTAGCACCTGAATCTACATTCTTCGTAGTCCTGAATAGGTACATGTAGTTTATAGCATTCCTGAGGTGTGAGGGTACGAGAAGCGCGGAGAGTGAACTAGGGTTCGCGTAGTGTATATTATTTTCATTCTCGCCCGCATACCACACGTTTGTTGCGGACCAAGTTGATGGACGCTCTTTACCTATGAACGTAATAGTTACCTCATATCTTATTATCCAATAAATACAATTACATTTCTAGTTACATTGTAGACTAGGATCACTTATTTACATATTTGTTTTTATTTAGTATGGAATGTTTAGTAGCTATGATTTGTAGAAAGACATGAAGAACTTTCTGTACTGAGCTTACAGCAAAGATAGTAGATTGTTAAGCATCATAAATAAATTTGTTGTACGTAAGTACCTGCCATAGTCAAAGTCAGAAACTTGATGTAACGTGGTGCTATGTTAATTCCAAGTTAATACTTTGATTTATCTGCATCGCTTGCATGTTGGGAGAACAATAATAATATTATGGAAATATTAAAATATCTGCTGTATCTATCACTATGTTGGTTAATTAGGTACAATACACATGATGTTCATAAAACACAGATTTAATAAGATATATCCGCAGCTTTGCCCGTGTGCAAACTTTGCCACCTTTAGGATACTTAAGGAATAATTCCTTAAAATTTCAACTCTCTAGGTTTAGGCGGTGCGTTGTCTTCAGTCATTCAGTAAGTATTTCATGGTTTTCTTTTATAGGCATAGATTAAGTGTACCTACTGTGTAATTACTTGAACTAATTACTGACAGTAAAATGGATTTACTAAACAAAACTACAGAGCCAATTTTTATGATGTATACTATTTCAAATAAAAAAAAACAAAGTATTATGCCCCAATAGATATCATCATTATATCGGTTGACATACTTAAAAAAACAAACACATTGAATTGAGAAACTCCGAAATTGAGAAAGTCGGTTAAAAATTTGATGTGTGACGATTCACTTAATAATACACAGAACTTTTTTCTTTTTTTTTAGAATGGATATGTGCTGTTGGTCTATAGCTGACCTCTACATCGTCACCGGACGGTGGGGCGGGCGCAAAAGCGCTCCGCCGCACTTACACAGAACCGTTTGGTCCTAGCCTAGAGAACAAATATTAAGCGTAGGCTATAAGAATTTTTAATAAAACTTCCTTGAGAAACGTCAAATAAGAAAGGGTTAATCGAAATTCCACCCCCAAAGGGGATTGAATGGGATGTTATTCTTAGAAGTTTTATATTTTGAAGCTGTTGCTGGTATGAACATTTGAGAATTATTCTTCATTTTTTACAGTCCCAAAGCGAGCGCGCCTTCAAGTGACAAAAAAATTACACTTATGCGCCTTCTATGTTATTGTTTCCTGCAGGCCACGCAGGTGAAGCCGAGAGCAGAAGCTACCTACTAGAAAAAAAAGGTGATACAACCAGAAATAATGATAAGGTATCCATAACCAGCATTTATCGCGAGGTTGAAACTTGCTGCCTACCCACTCGCAAAGCTCACACCTCGCGCTGTGCTCGTACGAGTTATATCGTAAAAAAATATAAGTTTCTATCACATTTCAAGGCTACGAAGACCTTTCACACTTTGAAATTTGTTTGCGGCGAATGGCATCAAAATCAAAGTTAAATGTATAGTCGTTGTAAAAGTGCGTACTTGCTACTCTTAATAACATTATTAAACTAAATAGGTTTTTTACACACCCCTCACTTTACATGCATATATATATAGGTACGAGGGTCTTATTACAATACTCTTTACGTAAATGTACAACATAAATACACAATAGCTTAATGATAACCTGGACTCGATCATCGAGTAATTAGTACATCTCATTAAAAACCATGGGGTGTGGGTGAGGTGTGTGGACCCTCATGTCGTCCATAGGTGTCATGTCAATCATCATGCCCCCAGGGCCCACGGAGGAAGCAGGGCCTGGCACGATGGCTCCATTAGAATGTCCAGGGTTGCCATTCGTTTCCTGCCGCATGATGTTACGCCGCCATTTGGCTCGAGCATTTTGGAACCACACCTATGGAAAGTATATAAATACTTAATTAAGAATCTACTGACATTTTGCAAGAATGGATGAAAGCAGGTGGACGAAGGCAGTAAATGGTATCCAAAAGATGGGCTGAGACCTCGAGGCAGACCACCCGATATGGTCAGATGACATTGTGAGGTAAGCTGCCTTTGGATGAGATTAGCATAGGACCGGAAAGAATGAAGTGATCGAGAGAAGGCTTATACTCAGCAGTGGGTGGATACGGACTGATTAAATAGATAGATAAAATAACCTATCGTAAAAGAAACCAAATAATGAGACCTAAATCTGATGCGATTGAAACTAATTAAATCAAAGCCATCCGACCTGAAGTACTCTTTTTGAAAGTCCAGTCTTCTGCGCCAACTGCTTAAGATCCTTCGCATCTGGGTTCTGGTTGATCGCGAAGTAGGACTTCATAGTCCTGAGCTGGTGGTGCTTGAAGCTGGTGCGCATGCGCTTTGTGCGTTGAGTGTGGCCGGTGACACTACCGGGAGACGCGACCGAGGAGTCGTAGGCCAGTGACTCCATTGAAGAGGAAAGGTCACCACGATGTAGTATTTCTGCAACAAAACATGCGGATAAGAAAATGTAACAAGCTGCAAAAAACCTAGAGTAGAGACACTCATAAAAAATAATGACTAGTATATATTATATCTTATGCCATAAAAATTAAAGCAGCTTTTTAAATCTTCTTGATCAGCTTTGATAATAAATATTCATAATTAAACTAATGTTCCTTAAATAAACTTAAAAATACCATCACACCTTTGCTTCTAAAAAAATTAATAAGAAACTAAATTGACTCCCACAGCTATCGCATGGCCCTCCCTTAAATCACCCAAGCCGTCTAATATATTTAATTATGAATTTGATAATTAGCCCGTTTTGCATCGCTGCTCCTACTTTACTAACCAACCACCCAAGTGTTTGCAGTTAGAATTTAATAAATTATTTTATTCCCCGTTTAGAATTCCGCGCCTGTAACTAAGTATCTGAAAACGTTCGTTGGATAAGTTAATAGAAAAGTAGACCATTTATGTGCTAGTAGACCATAAAACTTAACAATATGGTTTAACAAGACAAAAAAACGCATTGTCATCACACTAATATTATAAAGGCGACAGTTTGTATGTATATTTGTTAATGCTTTACGCTCAAACGGCTTAACGGATTTGGATTAAATTTGGTTCCTGGATTGCTTATATCCTGGTAACATTTTATTGATTTAGGAAAAAACAACAAGTATTTTTTGTATGGGAATTGCCACTTCGATGTCAAAGTGACAGGTGACCCACAAGGAGAGATTTTTTTGAAATTTCATTCCAATACGGGTGACGGGAGTGTCATTCACATCATAATATAAAAGTAAAACGTTGCCTGTTTGTTTCTTAGGGGGGATAATAGGAACTGTACAATATAGAGACCAACATAGGATACTTTTTATCCCGGAAAATGGTAAGTTGCCACGGGTAAACTGGAAAATGTCGATTACTCGCGAACGGAATGACGTCGCCGTTGAAACGAAATAATAACAAGTTTGTCAAAAAGCATCAAAAGCGTTGGTATTAAAGTTTTGCATTGGTTTTGAATATCCTATATAAACATAGAAAGCTTTTTTTCCGCGATAATCCTAATTCCGCGTGGACGAAGTCGCGGGCGAAAGCTAGTAAATTATAAATTCGAAAAATTTTGTAATGTTAGTATGTTTGTTAGAGCACTGTTTCATCATCATCATCATCATCATCATCATCAATCTACGTTCATTCGAAACTACTCCAATAACACCTTTATCATTAACCTGCGTTCCTCCACACTGCTGGACACAGGCCTCTTGTAAGGCACGCCATTTGGCCCGATTTTCGCATAACTTTCTACCAGTAACCTTGCGCAAATCGTCGTTCCATCGAGTGTATTACGTTTGCCAAGTCGTGGTCTCCACTCGAGAACTTGTCTACGAAATATTACAAAAACTGGTCAATAAACATATGTAAATTGACTAGAGTATAATATTGTATACTAGACTAGCATAATGATATGATGGAATGGAATTGACATTAGTACTTATTCTACAACAAAACATGCGAGTGTTATTTATCTATCAAATAATTCGGAACCCAAACAGTGCACTGCGAGTGCCTATTGACCACATTTTTTTCGGTATCACAGTTCGTCCATTACAGGTTATCTTTAGATCAAAATGTACAATTATCGGGACATTCATCATTTCGTATATTTGTTTTGACATTCGTGTAAGTGGGCACCCACTGGGCTTAGTTTCGACAGTTGTTTCGGAAATTTATTTCCGGTGTTATAATGAGTAAAGATATGTACTACTTACTTTTGTTACTGTTGGCTATTAGATTCTGATCATAATCTGTTCCAAATTTACTCTATTTACCCACAACTTTGTCAAAATTTAAAACAACAACGTATGTACTCTACCATGATTCTACCAATTTTTTTGACCGAGCGAACTTGAATCTCGAGCGAAGCGTCTCCGTTTCAGCTGGGGCAAATGCATTCATATGTCCGGAAGATGTCCGGTGGATGTCAGGATGTTTTCCACTACAGGTCAATTTCTCAACCGATTTTCGTGAAATTTTGTGAGCAGGTTCGATAATAATGTTTTTTTCGATTCAGTTTTTCGTAATTTTTCTAAATGGTGGAGATGGGGTTTGAAAACGTAAAAAACATATGTCAGCAATTTCGAAAAATGTTCAAAAATGTCAAAACTAGTTTACAAAAAACTTCAAGGGGTGGGAGGGAGTGGAAAATAATGAAAATAGAGACAGACTCGCGAGGTCTACAGCTCACAGAGCTACTAGTTTTAGTTAACCGGCTTTATATCTTAAGACTCGATAAAAGTTTAGAATCTAATATTATCTCAAGTCTCGAGAGATTCTAAGCATTAGTAAAAAAAGGATAGATTATAGATAGATTCATAAAATTTTAGATAATCACCTTAATCCTTTTCTATGATTGCTCACTTGTCATATTATCTTGTGTTAGAGTTTGTCAGGCACCCGAAGACATCCAACATGGATTAAATACTGCTATTAATTAAATACAATTTTTCTGCTTTTATAATACAGTTTAATTACTAGCTCAGGCAACAGCAGCCTAAACAACATTTTCAATGTTCAATAGGTACCGTTAATTAGTATTTACTCGTAGTACATAAAAAAATTGTCTTTGGTCAGATTAAAAACTGACCGATTTACTATTTAATAGGATAATATTATACTTTTGTTGTTATAAATAAGTAGTTCTAAGTTATGCCAATAAAAAATATATATTTATTATTAATAACAATCAGGACCGACTGTTTAACATGCCCTCCGAAGATGGCATACCGTGCATAACTTAGAAAATTCATTGGTACTGAGCCTAGGACCGAACCCTGTAATGTTGGATTCTAAGTCGCACCAGTATACCACTAGGCTACCATCACTCCCTAATCTTTCTAAGCTATGGCACATAATAACTAATAGAATAACGTAGCTATGCTATATACCTTCAAAGTCATAAAGTTCTCTGGCAATTCGACTCATAATTTCGAAAGGTCCACAAACTTTTGCTTCGTCTTCCGAGACGCCACATCCGAAGTTTTTATATAATTTCAAGATATTCTTTTGCAGCGACGGGAAGTTGGGTGATTGTAACTGATTATGAGATCCGGAGTTGCGGTCCGCCACGGGAACGACAAAACCTTTTTTTGCCAAGTCACTTGTTGCCAAGACACAAGCTTGTGATTCTGGGATGTTCAGGACCCTGTCATTCACATATTTTACAAGCAGCTGCGTCCCAAATCTCTCCTGCTATTTTACAATGTTCACGGGTATTATACTTATCTATATTTTACTAATAATAAAACTAATTATTATATAAATAATTTAAGTAGCAGATCTGTATATTGAAGATATTTTGTAAAGTTTTTTTGGAGGCTGTTCTCTATATTCGAAACTGAAGCAAAAATTGTTTTTTTTTGTCTGTCTTTCTGTCTGTATCTTGGCCGCTCATCACGCTGAAACTACAAAATGAAACTTGGCTTGATTTGAATTCATACTACGAGGTCAGATATTAGATATTTTTTATCCCGAAATATTAAAGGATTCCGGCAGGATACGGTTGAAAGTTATTTAAACGAACACGTATCGCGCTGTAACTACTGGATGGATTTTGATGCAACTTGGCTTATGTAATGGGGAAAAATTGAGGATAACTTTAATCCTGAAAAAATAAAGTGTTCCTGCAGGATAGTGACCTAAATTCTGTACATTGAAGATATGTCATTAACATTTTTTGGGGCTTTTCTCTTTTTTGATACTGAAGCCAAAACTGTTTCTTTTTGTTTGTCTGTAAGTCTGTCTGATCTTGACCGCGCATCACACTGAAACTACTGAATGAATTCAACTGAAACTTGGTATGATTTGAGTTCATACTACGAGGTAGGACATTGGATACTTTTTATGCCGAGAAATTAAAGGGTTCCCGCAGAATATTAGATGAAAGTTATTTAAAGAACACATATCATGCTGAAACTACTGGAGGAAACTATTTTGATTCAACTTGACACAGTCATAGTTTAAATGATGGGTTAAAATTAAGGATACTTTTTATCCCGAAAAGATAAAAGTTCCTGTACGATAGGGTTCGGTACTAAAAGCTACAACTGCATATATTTTTCAATTTTGTTTGTCTGTCTGTCTGTCTATCTGTATCTTGATCACGTGTCATGCCAAAACTACCAAATTAATTCAACTGAAACTTGGTATGATTTGAGGTCATACTACGAGGTAGGACAGTGGATACTATTAATCCCGAAAAATTAAAGGGTTCCCGCAGGATATTGGTTGAAAGTTAATTAAAAGAACACGTATCTCGCTGAAACTAGTGGACGGATTTTGATTCAAATTGACGCAGTCATATATGATGGGTTAAAATTAAATATACTTTTTATCCCAAAAAATAAAGGTTCCCGTAGGATAGGGTTCCAAAGTTATATTAATTTTGAAGTAATAAATATCTATAGGTACCTATAGTAAAGCAATAAGTACGAAAAAGTCTGCAAAAGAAGTTTAAATAAATGGTCTAGAGTACTTAAAATAAGGTACTGAACAAGAACATATCATTTATTTATAACATGTCTGTCTGTCTGTCTGTATGTTTGTTAGTTCGCACTTCACGTAATAACTACTGGACCGATTGCAATGCGGTTTTTACTGTTGGATAGCTTATGGCTTAACTTAAAAACTGGTATAATTGGTATCTCAATATAATGACTAGAAGTCAAACAACACATACAAATCTTGTAGACGGCTGAAGAAATGTTGATCAAATGTTGGTATTATTAGTATTTTAAGTCTTGGAATAGCACATAGAGTACTTTAACCTGGAGAAATAACCAAGCGTGCGAAGCCGCGGGCACAGCTAGTATGGGTAATAAGAGTGTTAAATGTAATGATAGCAAAGGCAAATAAACGATTCTTTTCACAAAGAAACCATTGACCGTTTTTTATAGTTTTGAGGAATTCTTAACCTATAAATAAATTGTACATTGATCATGTTAATTTATGTCTTGACAAACATTTTTTTGTTTGACATGATTTAGTTTTAATTGACATTTTACATATTGTGACATGTCTTATTTTTTTTTTTATTATATTAATAAATTAATTTTAATTGTGTACAAGTATTTGTAGGTATGTACAATTAATTGTTTAATTTCTTAAATTTTTATAGCTCTTTGACATGTAAATATTTTTTATGAATATATTACTTTGACTTTTACTTTGTTTTTTTTTCAATGTATTTAAAAAAAACATCTATACTCAAAATTTTTCAACACTATGAAATTATTGAGGGTATAAAATCAGGTAATTTACTGAAACAGCAGCAAACGAAACTATTCCATTATCGACATTAAAATACACCATCAATAGTAGGTACTAACATTTGAACATATTCTGAGCTAAAAGCTAGTTATTATATATCAATGCATCAAATATATCACAACACAATTCAAAGTAAGTAATTACGGAAAAGACAATATCTCCGTACAAAAATCTACCACTAATTCATGTTTAGCTTTTACGGCCAAAATTAACGTGATGAAGTGAATCAAAAGAGTTTTTTCTAAAAACTCTGTAATAAAGCATCTGGGCTATAAAGGCTTCGATATTAACGACTGGTTATAAAAAAAATAAAGGAGCTATGCAACTATGCGTTTTATTGCTCATACAGGCAGGCGCCGCGTCCAGCAGGATGGTTCTAAACTGTAAGCTTTCGCGTGTAAGGGCCAACACCTCTGATGGAAGGTGCGTCGAGTATTATCGGTCGCGTAACGTCAAAACAGTAAAATAGATAACCAACCAGTTGATTTGATTAGAACAAAAAGCTTCATCAAGTTCCATTCTTCACAACTAGTTGGCATGTTCAATTGGTCGGAGTGACATGACTGACAAAAACGTCCAACCTTATACATTTGACCGATGATCTGCTGGTGTGTCGAGTGTACTGTGCGGTAACAAGCTCAGCACGCTCGACGCATCTTCCGTCAGATGTGTGTTGACACCAATGAAGTTCTATTTACTTACGTACTACTGGAATGATATCTCTATAATACAAAAGTGGTTTTACCGAAAAGTTCACGAAAGCGAGAAGTCTCTTTCTCTCACGTACACAGTTTCGCATTTTTCGCACAGACTATAAATTAAACTTACTGTCATCTGAGATTGGCACCATATGTAAGAAAGAGACAATAATAGCTTCAGCTCCACTTCCTTGTCTCCTTTTCTTTTTAATTCGTTTTCAAGGTCGAATAATCGATACCCCGCCTTCGAAGAAGTCATTCAAGTTGTACGTTAGTACATATAACTTATATTGGTATATAAACTAACATGAGCGTGATTAATTATTTAAAGATATGCTACGACTGTCACTCACGAGTTTTCGTCGAACCATTCGACCCTTGTTCGGACGTTAAAGACGTCTTCCCTCGCTGCGCAAAGTCCTGAGGATGTACATCTTTATCGTCCGAACACCGGTCAATTTTTTTGATGAAATAACTCGTGAGTGACAGTCGTAATATATCTTTAAATACATAGAACTTCCTCGGTTGACACTAACTCATAGCATAGATACTCATTTGCTTTAAGAGGATAGGGAGCCAACATGGCTTGTACAAGTTTATATATACTTGAGCTAAGTATGTGAATACGGTCGAAAATCGTCTGACACCTTTTAAATGATTTTGGAGTTATGCCCATTACAAAAACTAGCGTCACCAATTACCCCCCACCATCCCGTCACCTTTTCTCAACCTGCCCTACCCTCTCCTCCCCAACCCTCCTCTGCCTTCCTCCATCTTCCACTCACATCCTCCCACACTTCCCCCAACTTCTTCCTCCCATCACTTAATCCCACCCTCCCCTATTTTTTTTGACTAATTCCCTTACCCTCCCTTTACTTCCCCCTTCCTCCCCCAACTTCTCCAAAACTCCCCTCAACTTCACTTTGACACCTGTCACTTTGACATCTGTCACTTTGACATCTGTCACTTTGACACCTATCTACCTTTGAAATGTCTTGCTACCTAATTATAATACATGTAGTCGTCTATTCCCGTTGTCTCCCACTTTTTGCCTAACACTGGTATACAACGCTACTTTTTTTCGCGTACATTTACTTCATAAATGTCGATTATTTTTTTATTACTTTCCAACTCTAATGCATTGGACAGATGGATAAATGCGAATTACCCATGCACCCACTAGTGGGTGAAGCCGGTGGGTGGAGGGCTTCAGAATCGCGAATTGAACTTATTAAGCTTTTGACCAATCAAGTAACGTTTAAGACAAGTTTCTGCGAAACCCGTGAGGGTGCCATAATATCCTCTTAGGGTTTATTTTATTCCCAGAATTAATGAATAATTGGTCGCTTATGCTTGTAAGTAGTACCACCCAATCAATAAAGGTTTGGATGTCGTAAAATAACACGAATCAAAACGAAAGCTGCTAGCGCTGCTAGCTTGACCTGTACCTATTATTATTTATTCTTTGCTGTATATACATCTGTTGTAATCGACTTCTAACAACATTATCTCGAAATGAAATCCAAGTTAATAAATAATATGTTAAAAACTGTACTCATTTATCTAAGTTCACATAAATGCCCTACATTAAATGAAACATGTGTAAGAAGTCAAGGTTTTGTTAAGTTTGCTAAGTACAGCCATTTACTTTTAAAACGTATAACTAGATTTTCAGATACCCTAACGTTCAATGTTATTGTATAATATTCATGTAATTTTAATATACTGCAAAAGTGCATTTACGACTGCCATCAATCAATAACAACCAGGGGCCTAATTCTCTAATTTTAAGACGCCAATTTCACGCCGCCCGCGTGGAATTTGTTCGTGATTCCACGCAGGCAGCGTGGAATCGGCGTGGAATTCGCGTGGAATTGGAGTGAGTGGTCATACAGAATCCAGGCCCTGGACTGTCCCCCCCCCCCCCCGCCCCCTCCCGCCCCCCTAAGCACGGAGCGATGGAAATTCGCGAATAACATATAAATGTATGATAACTATATATATATATATATGTGTAATAGCCGAGGACCAATCCTAGTATTGTTGTATTCTAACGCGCAGTAGTATACCGTTCGGCCATTATCGCTGCCGAGTCTAATTAACAAGTCTATAGTTACGCAATAATACGAGCTTTTACGAAACCCCTCCCGGTTACGTGAAGAAGTGGTTTACGCGATCATACGACAAAACATACACGTATCTACCTAGAAACATACATATAAATACCAAAGGTGCAAATAGCGATAAGGCCTCCTATTGTACAATAATGTATTTATTATGTTGTTTATTTTATATTGTGGTATGCTGTGGTGATATGTTTAATAAAGAGTTATTGTATTGTAACGGTTACGTATGAATAATACGAATGACATAAATAGCTACACTTTTAGATGTATTTATTGCTTATCCCTGTTTTGTATACACGTTAAAATAAACAATCAGTCTCAATATAATAAATAAATCAAATTAACCTTTGTTAATTAAAATCCAACAGAAATAATAAACCCTTAATTCTACCAAACAGTGATCAATAAGGAATAATAATGTTTAACAGTTTTGACCGCAATCAATAAATGGGTCCGTTAGACATAAAACCACAGATCACCTGTCGGTCTCGGTTTGTAGGCCGAAAAAAGCTGACAGAAATAAGGGCGAGATACCAAAAAGAACTTAAAAAAATGGTTGTATGTTTTAATACATACAATACAAAACGGTTAAATCTAAGTCAGTTAAGTGACGACCGGTTGGTCTAGTGGAGATCCTACTACGAAATCAAACGGTCGTGGGTTCGAATCCCGCTAGGTGCAATCATTTGTGTGATGAGCAGAAATGTTTGATTCCGAGTCATGGATATTATATTCGTATCTATGTATGTTTATCCGTTGTCTAGCGCCCTTAGTACAGAGGATCCTAGTTTGGGGCTAGGTCATTGGTGTGAATTCTCCCAAATATATTTATTATTAGTTTGAGTGTTTTTTGGGAAGGCAGGAAGCATAGACAGACATCCTAAATCCGTGGCAGGCAGTTAGCGAAGCACAGGGAAAGGCACTTCGGTACCACTATTGTGCATGTTCATATTTTGTACTGAATTGTCTGGTCGCCACCGCCGGCGTCGCCCTTACCTATCTATACCTGCTGGTGATCACGTTTAATTGTTAAAAAAACAAAACAAACTTTACACATCTCGTTGAAATAAAATGTAAGGTAATATCAGGTAAAATATAATTCTTCTAAAATCTTTGGGAAATATATTGTTTTGTGAAGAAGACCGGGAATATAGCTTCTTATAGCTTCTATTATTTGTACCTATATATATATATAGGTACAAATAATGGAAGCTATAAGAAGCTATATTAATTAGCTATATTATTGGTGTGAAGAATGCTTTAATATATTTGAATATATATAGATATATATATATATACATATGTTGGAGTAGACAATTAATACTATTTATCTAACAAATAAAGCATTCTTCACACCAAAAGCCGCCTGAGCCTGAGCGATGGTAGCCTAACGGTTCTATAGTGCAATTTAGAATCCAACGATACCGGGTTCAGAACCTAGGCTCCGCACCAATGACTTTTCTGAGTTATGTGCGGTTTTCCATCGCTCCGTGTTTCGGAGGGCACGTTAAGCTGTCGGTCCCGGCTGTTATTGACTAATAGCAGTCGTTAAGCCATGTCAGAGGCCCTCGGGTGGCTTGACAAACTCTGACACCAGAGGCCAGCACTACCTTATTTATTCTGTGCTCATACGACATACAAGCAAACCAAATGCCGCCGAATGGAGCAGACTGAAAGTTACATAGTCGACGACGCCGACGGCGTCGCATATAGAACCTGCGGAGACGAATCTTTTATACCTAATACCTAAAGATAATAAGTACAATTTAAAAAATTACATTTAAAATAAAAGCTTTCCTACTTTATTTTTTTAATGAATGTCATATATTTTTTTTCTTGTCATTTTGTTTTTGTTGCATTTTCACTTTTTGTTTCCTTTTTTTATTGTTTTGTCATCGGTTCATGAGCTACCCTGAAAGTTTTAGCCAGATAGCTAATCGGGAAGTGTTCGAAATTTGAATTGCAAGATTCCAGGACAAAATACATAGATACATCGATACATTCAAATTATATACTAGCGACCCGCCCCGGCTTCGCACGGGTAGATATATAGATATATAAAATTAGTAGGTACCTACTTTATTTGGACAAATAGAACAACAACAATTTCTTACACAAAATGTTTATAACCTACAAAATCTTTATACTCACGTATAAAAGAAATTTTACGTGAGTATAAACTCACGTAAAATTTCGTCTATAGTATTATTCTGCATTATTCTGTTTAACGCAAGGAGGTTGAATTACGGTTACTATTTCGTGTATTATTATTATAAAGCGTTTCCTACGTCAATGATTATTATATGTTCTGTGATTTCGTTTCCATGGCAACGTTCCATATACAAAGACCCGTATCTCATTTTTAGTTTGCGGATCTTACTAGTAAGATCACAAACTAAGTCGTAGTACTCTTTGGTTTGTGATACAAAGTAATCGAGATGTTTTTGCAAAATGTAATACCTCGGGTTTCGTTAGTTCAATTTTCGAAAGGAACCCTAATTTAAAAAAAAATAAGATCCTGCTTGTTTTACTCGCTGATAATTTAGCTTTCTTTATGTGAAAGAATTTTTAAAATCGGGTATGTATGTTTTGAGTTTATCCATTACAAACAAACAATCAAATCTTTCCTCTTTATAATATTAATGTAGACAAGTGAAGTTAAATAAAAGCTATTAAAAAATATAGTTAGAACATTCCGAACCAACAATGCACTTTGCGTGTTGTCGGTCACAAAGCATTGTTCAAAAAAACGCCGCTGCCGAATGTAGGCAGAGCAGACTGACTATGAGCTGTCTGAGCGTGAAGTCGAAAAGTAAAAACGATTGTTTGTTTGTTTTGAAGTTTTAACGCGATAACGGCTGCACGGATTTGTTGAAATTTGGAATGGAGTTTATATATACTTATACAAAGGATACTTTTTATCCCGGAAATGGTAATTTTCCACGGGAAAACTTCACTGTAAGGAACGGTTGCCTTGGAAACAATAAACAAGTCTGGCAAAAAACATCAAGAACTTTGGTGCTATGCCTACTTTTGCATTGGTTTTTAATATCTTAGAAGAACAAAGGATGTTTTTTTTTCGTTAAACTGTCGTAAGCTAGTACTCAATAAAAATAACCGTGTGAACCGGATGAACGCGAACTTCAAAATGGAACTGTAACTGTAACCAAGCATGTGATGTAACATTGCGTCACGACAACAAGCTGCTAACTGACGACGCTTCCATTCGAATAGTAAACTTGCCAAACAGATATTATTTCATATCGATTCAATTATTGAGTAAATTTCAGACTCGAAACAAGTTTAAACAAAATCAACTCAGCTAATGCTGTTAGTTTTTTTATAATTTTTGATGACGTCTCCCCATGCAGTCTCGACATCGATAGAGATTGTTTTACAACCGAAATCGGTCGCAAAGTTAGATTATATAGATATTTGGCCTCTGCCAAATATCGATATCAATCATGAACAATGTCAGTACAGATAACGATGACAGTCGATAGCATTTGACTAACTGTTAAAGTAACGATTGTCATCAGTGTATGTACCAATTTCGGTTGTAAAGCAATCACTATCTATGTCGAGACTGCTGGCCACTACTCTTGCAGAGTTCTGCGATGCATCGCTACAAAGGAACATAGTAACAACCAACCACAAATAATAGTAGCAACCACAAACAAGGTGCCAGGGCTAGTCAAGGCCCAAATTGTTTTAATACTCACTTGAATTTTATATTTTGTTCCGTTTTGCGTCTATCATTAGTGGTTTTATGATATTTTAGTTTAGTATCGCATTAAAAATTAGTTACTACGAATTTCAACTCTGTTCTGTAATACATAGAGTTAAAGTTGACCACAAAAGATAAATGTTAACTTTGTTTGATCGTCGATAAGGCTTTGAATGTCAATTTCGGGGTCTAGTAAAGTTATTGTCTTTTTTTGTTTAGTTTCATTAATTAAGAACATTTAATTTAGAATACGATGGCCTATGGATCGGCGCATTTCACTTTACACTATTTGTTATTCTGTGACTTAGTACCATCTGCTTTCCTGATATTAGGCGCGTAGTTATAACTGATAATAATATTTTGTTTTGTATACATACTTGTATTATTTGAAGTTCTAAAGAAAAGATTACAAAATAACTTATTAATAAAAACCTATTTCAAAATAAATAATCTAAAGCTTGTTGCCATTTTTGAGTTTTGTTCACAGTCGGGTTTTTGTTTTTTTATAATAAGCATATATTATTTTAAACGTTTTAGTTTCCCTTATATATTTTTAGAATGGTCTTTTGAAAACCAACATTTTGCTATGAGGTATCGATAGGTTTTGGTAAATTTTTGTCCCGTCGGAAATACAATATGGCAGCAGTAAGCCACCATATTAGTTTTCTTGACACTCACGAGAGTATAATATATGTATACTCTCATGATTAAGACAATCCAAAGATACCACATTATTCAAAATTCATCAAGCTCTTTAGGCTGTAGGATGCGTCAAAGAAACAAACAAACAAACGTACATACAACCCAATCACATAACCCTCCACAGTCCGTTAAACACCGAACGTTTAGACGTAGAAAGCGTCAAAATTTATGCTATCAAAATTAGGATTATCGTTCGACAACTGAACAAGAAACGTTCCGTTTAGCCACACCGAAAGAAATGACAATTTTTTTTTGGTTCGTTTACAAACTTCGATTCATTTTTTCCTTTCACCTCGAGACACTGTAGCTTTTTAGATATCGATAGTTGAAAAAGATAGGGCACGGAAGCTGCGGTGAGCCACTTTGTCACGTTATCAGCATCACGCGCGATGTCGAGTGGCGGGTGTTGTACCAACACGGTGACATCGCAGGCTATTTTTTTTTTAATGAATTAGCTTTCATATTAAATAAATATTTATTTAAAAAATGTTAACTGTGAAATAGTAGGTTATAATGATGATGGTTGTGGTTTTTACTCTCCAGGGCTAGGAATCGTGGAGTCCAAAGCCCTAAAACTTCATCAGAATTTCAAGCAGAAGGTTATGGAGACTACTGTAAGCAGCAAGAGCGATATCTGAGCTTGATGCTACATCTAGCACAAACGGAGATTGCAAAGGCGAACTTCTTATGTTAATCATATATGTACAACCATTATTTATGCACTTAGGAGACCCACAAATATAACAATAACAACTTATCCACAAGTTTTTTAACGAATTAAATAAGGTCGAGTGTGAATCAGAGTGATCCACTAAACCTTGTCAGAAAAGTAAATCATATAATAGACGAAAAGTGGCGACATATTATATTGCCAAGGTAATATCAACGCGGATTCTCTCGCCAAAGAAGGAGCTTGAATCGAATGGCTGAAGACGCGGTGGAGCTCTATGAACCCAGCGCAATGAATGCAAAAATTCAATACACTGAAAGAGAGCACCAAAATTGTTGGGAAACAAGAATATAATAAATTGCAATAGTGCATGTCTCCATTCCTAATATGAAATTAAGGCCCTGGCCTTGGAAAATGTAACCTTGGAGCCTGCTCCAAGGTTACATTTTCCCACTCCCCACTCCCCTGCCACCTCCCCTACACTACACTCTGCCACCCGCTACCCGCAATTACCACACTGAAGTGCCTGCGTAACAAGGTTGAATATCACAGTGCTGTTTGAACATTCAATTTAGCTCGGAAGTAAATGACGTAAGTCTCAAAAGTTATTCATTTTATTGGCAGGCTAATAATTTAGTCAGGTACATTTTGTCTAAACAGTAGATAATAAACTACATTTTCTTGCTGTGAGATTTATTTTAGAGATAAAACTTAAACTTTTGTGTAGACAAATTAAAATATTACTGAAAATAAACGATAAAAAGAAATGATAAAAAAATGATCGAATGAATTTCTGTTAATCAAGTTTTTGACTTAATTACAGAGAGATAAAGATCTCTAAAACATATATGTTAAGTTTCACATCTATCAGGTTTGTGGTTGACCCAGCATATTTATGGAAAAAAACAAAGCTTAAAATCAAAGCTTACTAGCTTTACATATGCTTTTAGAGAATTGAAAAATACTACAGACCTTGCGACAGCTCTTTCTGCATACTATGCCTATGCTCATGCCTGGCTACAGTATGGCATTATACTGTGGGGAAATAGCACAGACATAGACGATCATTTTATGCTGCAAAAAAATGCGTTAGGATTGGTGAATAATGTTACGACTGATATCTGCAGACCATACTTTATTGAGAACAAAATTTTTACATTTACTTCGATATACATCTTAGAAGTTTGTAAATTTGTAAAAAAATACCCATACTTTTTTACAAAACTTACAGACATATCTACTTGCCCATTTAATATGAGGAACAAGGAAAGATTAGCGCTTCCAAACTCCAAACTAAAAATGCACAGCTCAAGCACATATGTTATGTCGATTAAAAGGTATAACCACATCCCTAAAAGCATACAAGAAATTGAAAAATAAAATGTATTTGTCGCAAAACTAAAACTTTTTCTAAAAAAATAATGTTATTATTCTTTGCACGATTTCTTCAAAGATAATAAACAATATTAAACATATACTTAACTAAAGTAGGAAACTAAATTTATTTAAACTTTAATTGAACTGTGATAGGTATAACTAATGTAGGTTTGTAACTCCTGCTCTCTACTGGTTGCTGCCCAACAGGGTCCATAATGATCTGTTACTTTATTAATTATGTTTACCACCTTATTTGTACATTATGGAATGCAATAAAAAATTGAATTTGAAGATGAATTTGAAAAAACCCTTAAAAAGTGGAGCCTGGTCTTAAGCAATTAACAATCTGCTATGGCTAATAAGGCATGTCCTTCACATCACAGGTCACTACAACCAAAGTCATCACCTCACAAAATTGGCGGCACGTTACAGACAGTACTATGCGCCGAGGACATATGCAAGAACAGGACGCTGTGAAGCACGTACTGTTGCAGTGTGCAACTACTGATGAAAGAGGATCTACATGCCCGTAATAGACGGACAGACAAATTGATGCCACTGGAATAGGGTTCCGTTTAGACCATTTGGGCACGGAATCCTAAAAAAGGATGAGACGGGCTCAGCGCGGTGCGGCGCGTTCGTCCACTAATTCGAGTGCCTAACCATAAACTGCGTAGTAAGCTCGTCCCAGTCGAGTGGCTTCGGAGGCCGCATGTATAAACCGGAATGTAATCTGGAAATCTTGCTATAAATTCTACAATTAGCTACTATAATACCGAATGCAAAATAAAATCATTGCATCTCGTTAATTACCGAACACTTGTTCAATAGATTAAAACAAGCTAAAGTTCAAAAACTAAAACCCTATGACGATTAAAAAAATAGCCTATGACGTTGTTACCTACTTACCTATCGCGGAGCATTATCTCAGTAGGGTTGAAAAATAAAACTATTTTTAATTTTTATATGGAGCAATCGAATTCTAATTTTAGGTTTTATATCCTGGTAGATGATTCATCACTATATACATCACACACCTTTCAGTTTTGTTATACCGTACTGTTACAACTTTTATATTCTTTTATATACCTATTTATTATATTCTGTGTATATAACTCACCCTTCAGACCCACCTAAAACAAGCTTGCTCATGAAAAAATATTCCTTTATCTACCCGATTTGAACGACATAAAATATATGAGATGCGTAATTCCAGACCGGTTCGGTGAGAAATCGGTTTTAGAGAGAAAAACGCCACGATCGTGCCTTTCGTTTTGCTGAAATAGTCGCAAAAAGACGATAAAAAAATATTGTACAATGGGCAATATACGTACATATATGTCTTTTCAGAAGAAAGAACATTTATTACACATATTATAAAATTAGTAGTAAGGCAAAGTTCCATTTGTTTTATTAATATTTTAAGTAGTTGTTGGTTTCGTTTTTTATTTTTTTATTTTAGTTTAATTAATTGTCCTCAAATAAACACTGACATGAATGAATCAAAGTACATGTATATCTTGCGTTATAATGAATTTACTAAGTTATTTTGAGAAAAACAGCATGCGCACGAGCGTGCATGCACATTCGACTTCACATCCAGTAATCACGGTCGTACTGATACTTCTGAAAAATCTGGCATACAAGTGTCAGTACAAATACCGATGAAAATCGATACCTTTAGACGGTAACTATCAAACTTAACAGTTGTCATCGATATGTACCGATGTCAGTTGTAAAGCAATCACTATCGATATGTCAAGACTGCAGGCCCAGTACTTATAGTTTCAACTTGGTACGATTAACATAACTTTTAACCCCTATCCCGCAGGAACCCTTTATTTATTCGGGATAAAATGTATCCTCAATTTTAACCAATCATATAAATTATGACTGCATCAAAATCCGTCCATACCTATAGTTTCAGCTTGGTACGTATTCTTTTATAGAACTTTGAACTCCTATCCTGCGGAAACCCTTTAATTTTTCAGGATGAAAAGTATCCAATGTCCTAGTTCATAGTGTGAACTCAAATCATACCAAGTTTCATTTGAATTCATTCTGTAGGTTCGGCGTGATGTACGGCCAAGATACAGATAAACAGAAATAAATTACAGTTTTGGCTTCAGTATCGCACATAGAGTACTTACCCTCCAAAAAACATTTTCTAAATATCTTTAATGTACAGAATTTGACCTGTTATAGTTTTATTAAAAGTATAGATTGACTTGGAACTTTTATGATGCCATGTTTTATTTGTATGTTAAGTTATGTTGGCCTCTGCTGGTCTCTACAGCTTCACCAGGTGGGGGTGCGGGCGCTAGAACGCGCCGCCGCAATGTTAAATCTTTGGCGATTGGCACAAGGGCACCCAGGGGGTACGAAGCATGGCTTGGATGATCGCCTATATTACGGAGATTGAACTAAACACCCCTGGATAGATAGTGTGTAGTAGTGATCCAAGGGGCTCTGAGAAAATGGCTAGGAGCCATTTGATTGATTTAATAACTGACCACCGATTCACAACTCACCTTCGAGGAGAATCGGCAAGAAAGTCGATGGCAAATAATAACTGATTAGTTATAGGATCTTCAACCTCACCGGCGAGGTCGAAGGTCCCGACGGATTGTCAGAAAAGGTAGAATTGGCCGAGGCCGACGCCGCCAATACTTTGGCTGCGATGGCTTCGTCCGAATAGCTCAAGACGTCGCGAGGGCGTCTACGGAGGGCTGATGATGCCATGTGTCATGAAAGTGCATTCTATACAGCCATTAAAATAAACAATCAAGCCCACAGAATTTAAGATAATGTACAAAAAAATAAAAGCCTGGCTCATATCCAAAGTGATTTATAATTTATAAAAAATACTTTTAATTATAATTTATAAAAAATACTTTTAATTTCAATTATTTAAATTAAAAGTACCAGAACTTTCTATTCCAGGACCTAAAATACCAATATACCAACATGTGATCATAATTTCTTCAGCATTTAAAAATATTTTATCAATTGCTCGGCTTTTAATCGTAAATTGAGATAAAAATTACACCAGTTTTTAATACAAACCCTAAGCTATCATACTTTTAAAACTGCATAGTAATCGGTCTAGTAGTTTTTACGTGATGCACAAAAATACAGACAAAGAGACAGAAAGACACGGATAAAAAAAAAAAACTGTAGCTTATTTTAGGGTACCCTTGAGCATTTTTTTTATTTGTCATCTTTTTACAGCCTTTTTCGTGCTTATTGTTTTATTATAAGTATAGATAGATGACTGTGCCAAGTCGCATCAAAATCCATCCAGTAGTTACAACATGATACGTGTTCTTTCAAACCCTATCCAACAAGTATTTTTTTTTTTATTAAGGATGAAAATTACCCAATGTCCTACCTCGTATTATGAACTCATATCATACCAAGTTTCATTTGAATTCATTCAGTAGTTTTGACGTGATGCGCGGTCAAGATACAGACAGACAAACAAAACTGAAAAAATTACAGTTATGGCTTCAATATCGAATATAGAGTACCCTCCAAAAGTGTAACATTTATTACTTCAAAACTAATATAAATTTGGACCCCTATCTCGCAGAAACCCTTTATTTTTTCGAGGTAAAAGGTATCCTTAATTTTTAACCCATAATTTATACTACGACTGTGCTTCAAAATTCGTTTCAGCGTGGCTGTGTTCTTCTAAATAACTTTCAACCCCTATCCTGCGATGCTAGAACCCATATTTTTTTTGTGATGTAAATTATCCTATGTCCTACCTTGTATTATCAACTCAAATCATACCAAGTTTCATTTAAATTCATTCAATAGTTCCAGCGGCGTGATGCGCGGCCAAGATACAGACAGACTGAAAGACAAAACTGAAACAAAAATATAGTTTTGGCTTTAATATAGAATTCAGAGAAACATCAAAAAAATATTTCAAATTGTCTTCTATGTACAGAATTTTGAACCCATATCCCGAAGGTTTTTCGGAATAAAATGTATTTTTTTATTTTCACCCATCTTAATTATAAATAATGACTGTGCCAAGTTGCATCAACATTCATCTAGTAGTTTCAGCGTGATACGTGTTCTCTTAAATAACTTACAACCCCTATCCCTTTAATTTTTCGGGATGAAATGTATCCAATGTCCTACCTAAAAGTATGAACTCAAATCATACAGAGTTTCGGCATGATGCGCTGCCAAGATACAGACAGACAGACGGACACACAGAGTTAGTAGTAGTTTCAGCGTGATACGTGTTCTCTTAAATAACTTACAATCCCTATCCTGCGGGAACCCTTAAATTTTTCGGGATGAAAAGTATCCAATGTCCTTCCTACCTCGAAGTATAAACTCAAATCATACCAAGTTTCATTTGATTTGAAAGATACTTTTTAATTCGGAAATATAAAGGGTTCCTGCTGAATAGGGATCCAAATTCTGACAATTGAAGATATTATGTTTTTTTTTTGGAGTCTGTTTTATATTCAATACTGAAGCCAAAACAGTTTTTTTTTTGTCTGTATCTTGGCAGCGCATTATGCCAAAACTATACAAGGAATTCAAATGTAACTTGGTACGATTTGAGTTCATACTTTGAGGTAGGACATTAGATACTTTTAATCCCGAAAAATTAAAGAGTTCCCGCAGGATGCGGCTTGTAAGTTATTTAAAAGAAAACGTATCACGCTGAAACTACTGGACGGATTTTGATGCAACTTGGCACAGTCATAGTTTATATGATGGGTGAAAATTAAGGATACATTTTAATCCGAAAAAAATGGGGTTCTTTCGGGATATGGTTTCAAATTCTGTACATAGAAGACATTTTTTTTTTCATGTTTCGCAGTATTCTATATTGAAACCAAAACTGTTTTCTAATTTTTTCTAATTTTTTCATTTTTGTCTCTGTGTGTCTGTACCTTGGCCGCGCATCACGCTGCTGGAACTATTGAATGAATTTAAATGAAACTTGATATGATTTGAGTTGATACTACGAGGAAGGACATAGAAAAAATAAACATAGGAAATAGTAAAAACTAAAGTGGTTTCGTAGGATAGGGGTAGAAAGTTATTTGAAAGAACACGTATCACGCTGTAACTACGGGACGGATTTTGATGCAACTTGGCACAGTCATCTATCTATACTTATAATAAAGCAATATGTACGAAAAAGACTGTACAAAGAAGTCAAATTAAAAGAATGGTCTAGGGTACCCTAAAATAAGCTACAGAACATTTATTTTTATTTTTATTCGCGTCTTTCTGTCTGTTTGTCTGTATTTTTGTACATCACGTAAAAACTACTGGACCGATTGCTATGTAATTTTCAATGTAGGATAGCTTAGGGTTTGACTTAAAACCTGGTGTAATTGGTATTTGGCGATTAGAAGCCCAGCAATTGATAAAATTATTTTTGACGCCTGAAGAAATTTTGATTAAATGTTATGGTACTTTTAATTTAAAGAAATGACCACGCGTGCGAAGCAGCGGGTACAGCTAGTGAAAAATAAAAGAGTTTCGGCTTCAGCATCGAATATAACACAGAATGCCAAAAGAAAACTAAATTTCTTTAATTTACTGAATTTTTACCCAATTTTTACCCAATTTTTACCTATTTTTCCCACAGGAACTCTTTATATTTTCGGGATAAAAAGTATTCTTAATTTTCAAAAAAATTGGAGGCTGTTCTACAGCCTCCAATTTTTTTACTGAATATCTTCATTGTACAGAATTGGACCTGTTACAGTTTTATTATAAGTATAGATATAGATTAAGTTAATCTAAAAATTAGTACCTAAATAGGAACCTACTAAAATATAAACTTTCTTACTTAGCTCATTTTACATATTAATTTAAATCATTATGGTATTATTTAATTATGAGACTTATTATTGCTGTTTTCTCTAATTACTATTTATTTTACGTCTGAAAAGTGTTTTAATTTTAAAATTAACCTTACCATCTTTTGTACACAGTTATATACAGTAAATAAATTCTGATCCATACCAATATATAAAAGTGAAACGTTGTTTGTTTGTTTGTTTGTTTTTTTTTTGTTTGGGGAAGTTTCACGCGATAAAATTTAGAATGGAGATAACTTATACCCTGGAATAAAACATAGAATACTTTTTATCCCGGTTTTTTTTCGTTTCCACGGAAAACTGGAAAAACTGGAATAATGTTCATTACTCGCTGTAAGAAACGGTTGGCATGGAAATTAAATAACAAGTATGTCATAAAACATCATGAATGGTGCTATACCTACTTTTGCATTAGTTTTTAATATCCTAGAAGAACACAGGATGCTTTTTTCGCGATAAAAAGTAGACTGCGCGGACGAAGTCGCGTTCTGGATAAAAAACACATACACATACAGTTGCCTGTGTTGGTTAGCCCGCAAGGCGGACTTACTATACACTAAATTTACATACAATCCAACTACGTAAACAAACAAATAAATATTGCTCGAAGCTTTCTGTGTGATTTATTACCAAGTCACCCGACAGAACTCTTCTTTCAGTCGTGACACTGGAAGGCAAAGAAAATCATTTCTGCAAGGGTACCTACTTACTTACTTAAACTACTTGTAAGGTTAAACCGTGTCTTGAGCACCTGCCTGAGCTTTTAGTATATCAAATTCAATGATGTTATATTAAAATATAAAACATCATAGATCAAATTAGTTTAAAATCAAGTAATGTAAAATAAAACAGTTAAAAACTTATAAATATGCCATGCAGTGTATTTAATTGGTCCAATGATCCCGTAGTAGGTACTTACTTATCACGGCCAATCTTAACCAATGCTGAAAAATTAACATGAAATGTACCTATAATACAGGGACACCTCTGTATACCTGTCAATCGAAATTAAATTAAAATAGTATTAAGCTGCGCGCTCCATTCAATCTAGCACCGTGATTAATCGGGTCGAGAAGTCACAACCTCAATCCACGTCTATGAGTGCTTCGCATTTCGACGCTATAAAGAATAATCCAGACTGCCGACCCCGGCTGGCGGCCCAACACGGGGACCCACCAGCCTCTCGCTCTTCCTTACGATAATATAAGGAGAGGAAGTGAGACAGGAACTGTTTTGAGATTGCGTTGCCTATTCATTAGTCGTGATTACGGTGCGGGATGAATTGACATCTGGGACATCGGCGTGAGGGTAGACCTCGACTCGGCAATCCCTTGTGAGGTTTCTGCTAAATTTTAAGCTGCCGTTCAATGAAATATGTATAAGGTCGCCAACAGGAGCCTCTGCCCGGACTCCATGGCAACCGTACCAGGAAATGGGTACTTAAAATTTTTCACGGAGTAACGGCACTCAAAAAGGGAAGGAGGAAAGTGAAAGAAACTTTTTCAAGTCTACTTAAATATTTTTAATTACATATTATTCGCTGTGCGGAAATTGAATTCGCAAAGCTTTAGCAAATTAAGAAAATGTGAATAAACATAGCTTACCTAAAGCATTACTGGCCATCCTCATGGTCTGGACTTGCATGTCTTCTGGAGAGCCATGCGCAATCTTCCTCTTTCTGGGACGTCCTTTTGGGCTGTGTCCTATGTAGAACTGGGATGGAGAATCACCTCCTCCATTTAGCTCCTGACATCTGAGTACACGAAAAGTTTTATGATAATCACCGTACCCACACGTACGTGCGAATGGTTCAGAGATAAGAATTATGATCAAAAGCAAGAATGTTTCAAAAAATACGGATTGCACAGCGCCAAATCGAAAGTAAGGCACTCGAGATATGCCGATCCGCTCGGTCCTCTGATCTCTATGGATTTGCTGTGCCGCATTTTCGTTTCTGCTGATTCAAAGCGCCCTACCGACCGTTCATGGAACTAAAATTGTCTTTGTTTCATCTCCTGAGTTGTATAGAATCCGTATTTTTATAAACCTTCTTGATTGAAAGCATGGAGTACTGAATATAAGTGGAGCTGGTAAACCGACATGGCTTTGATATGATGTTGCCGAAAAAGATTATGATCGAATGAAACTAAAGTCTAAACTAACTTGTGCACTCAGAGATGTAATTTTAATTAAAGATCAGGAACATGGAAACCATGTTAATCCACGTTGCAAGTTACATCTAGATTTATCATCGTTTAAATGTTAGTAAACAGTAAACTAATCCGTTACTAATCCTGGACAGAGAAGAACTTATAGTACAAGCCAAGAAGGTTTAAAAAAGACAGAGTCTATACCGCCCAACAAACGAGTGAAGCATAGCAAATGGCGTCTGCCTATTTGTGCGTGAGTGGATAATATGTTTTTTTGTGGTTGATACACAATCTAATCACTTAATACTGCATTGTTTTTGATTCAGAAGAAATCAGAGAATTTGACAGAATTAACAGGACTAACAAGTTTGAGATCTTGCTGCGATCGGCACAACATGGTGTAAGTGTGTGAGTGAGGCTTGTGCGTACGAGCGAATCGGCATATCTTGGGTGCTGCACTTTCGATTTTGGCGGTGTGGAATCCGTCTTTTTTAAACAATCTTGGAACAAACCTTGATTAGCGTTTTCACATGTATGAGTAGGTAGGTACTGCAGGTAGGTTGAAATAGGAACATGATTTTAGCAAGATACATAATAATATCCAGTTTTTTTAGGATGTTTAGGTCAATTACTAAAGAGTTTGTAGTTTGGTTTTGCTATTATTCTAGCCTAGACCAGGAGTCATTGCGCACGTTTTCTAGTATCTAACTAAAGTAAGGTAATTACGCAAAGATCACCTATAAACATTGCTGACATCTTCCTCGCAGTACTCGTCGAGGCGCGCGCAGTCGTAGTGAGGCCTGCAGTAGACAAGCCCATCCCGGATTCCGAAGACGTCGCCCTTAGACAGCTGGACGCCGCACGCCGTGCAGTTGAAGCAAGTCAGGTGGTACACCAGGTCGCGAGCTCTCATCACCAGCTCGTTCGCGGTGATGCCGTTGCCGCAGCGACCACAGCGCTTCACGCAGAACAATCTGTAACAAAGAGGATTCGCATATACCTTGTTGCGGACAATAATTGTGTAATAATCACGCACGCGCATTGAATAACCTTTGGGAATTTGTTTTTACTCGACTTTGCTGTGTTTCTGTGCTGTGTATAATAAAGCTGTAAGGAACTCCCTGAACCGTGGCTGAAGATAGATACTCATTTATTTAAAGACTCATCATGAATTATTGGAGGATAGAAATAGGTTGTTTATAATTTACCGGTGTCGTATCCGACCGACCTGAAGATGCATACATTAACGGCCGGTTCCTATATCATAGAACGAACCGTTTTCGCTTACTGTTCGTCAGTTTTTGACATAAACGCCATACAAAAAACAACGAGACGTTGGAAAAACGATTCGTTTCATTTTTATAGGAATGGAGGGTAAGTTACTTTCTTGTTTGTCGTTCCAGGTGGAATCTTCCGATTAGCCATTCGACTGAAACTTTCAGGGTAGCTCACAACTCGATGACAATGCATTTATACATAAAAAACAAGATTTTAGATTAGTTTTTTAATCTACATTAGCTAATTGTTAAAATAATGCTTTAATTTTTAATTAATGCACTGAAAGTAAATAGGACTCGTTAACCCAAATCTATAGGCAAATGTCGTGTATAGAGGCCTATGTCCAGCAGTGGACTAATGCAGGCTGTAGATGAAACCCAATCTAAACAGAACAAATTTACTGGTAGCCATTTCAACATTTCGTTACCCACCTTCCAGTTTCAACATCAGACCAGCTCGACGGTATTGTATTATCATCGGAAATACAAAAATTTGCATAGATTCAAATGGATGTAACAACCGGGGGGGATTTTTAGTTTTTTATACATACACTATCTACCTCAAAGCGTTTTCAATAAAATGGATATTAGCATTTTACCTAGATTATACGAGTCTTCTTTTGTTATTTATCGTACTTTAGTGTCAATAAATAATTTTGATTTGATTTGAAAGGCGTGAAAGTATAAACATTACTAACCCTCCTCTAAATCAATCATGCATAATCAGCACCACCCTGACACTCTGTTTGTGTGATATTTTAGCCGCATTGCAATTACAACATATGCTAGCCAAGCGCAGGCTTGACTCAGCCCTTGACATCCCGTCAGCTTACAATAAGTAATTATAGATAAATAGGTATCTATAATTATAACAATTACATTCTTGTTTAGTGTAATATTTATGTTATATGATTGACGACCGTTTGGCCGAATGGGTAAGGGCCCTGACTGCGAAGTCAACCTACAGTCGCGGGTTTGAATCCCGCAAAGGTGCAATCATTCGAGTAATGAGCAGAAATGTTTGTTTCCAAGTCATGGTTGTAATATTCGTATCTATGTAAGTGTATCCGTTGTCTAGTACATCCCTTAATACATGTATTCCTTGTTTCGGGCTAGGTAGGTGTGAATTGTCCTGTATTTTTTTTTTTTATTATTTTACTAGATTTATCCTACCTTGTTTTTTTACCACAGTTTATCGCGTTGATACCTGTCATTTTGGCACTTGTCATTTTGAAACCTGTCACTTGGACACCTGTCACTTTGACACCAGTCACTTGTAAACTTGTTACGTTGACACCTGTCACTTTGGCATCTGTCACTTTGACTCCTGTCACTTTGACATCGATGTGGCTATTCTCATACAAAATTAACATTTTAGTCAAATGGCATTTTGTGATTTTTCCAAATCTCCCTCGGAAGTTTTAGTAAATGTCCACCATTTTACTGATTCGTGACTTTGACTTGACAATTAATGATTGACATGACTTAATTATAAACTATTACACTTGACATTGGCGAAATTGCTAGTAGGCCAGTGCCTCCGCAGAAGCCACCTAATAAAAAAAATAAATAAAAAAACATTTTAGTCTTTATCGTAAAAACCTAAATAATGATAAAAGGTACCCTATGTCTATTTCTGTACCCCTGACAACGTGTCTGCCAAATTTTACAGCGTGAAAGCGTAACAAACAAACTCACTTTCGTAATTATAATATTAGTAGTAAGTAGGAAATTTATACTTACTGATAGAGTTCACGTGTTTACATGATACAAAAATGTTCATTTCTTATTGCCTCTATGTCTGAATAATGACATGAAATGAACACATAACACATTCATGTGATATGACATGAATATGACAGGTACAAATATAATATCTCTGTTTACTTTACTTTCTGCATCGTCTTCTCCTTCAGCTCCATTGGTTGAAATCTTGAAGGAGATAGGAAGCTCGAAGGAGATAGGAAACTCAAAGCTTTTATATGTAAAATAAGTAGCTATGCGATCGGATTAGATGAAACAAAATCTCACTTCTAAATGTTAACAGAGACCTTTTAGATAATGATATGTAGGTACTGGATTCTGTATATATAAAGCTTTTTCACTGTAGAACCTATATAATTTTGTGTCATTTAGCAAAACATTACAAAATTCATCATTGCAAAAATATGCTAAGCTACTACTATATTCGGGACAATTCACACCAAACAAACTAGGATACCCTGTACTATCATATGGGTACTAGACAACGGATAAACATACATAGATACGAATATTACATCCACGACTCGGAAACAAACATTTCTGCTCATCACACAAATTCGAACCCACGACCGTTGGTAGACTTCGCAGTCAGGGTCACTAACCACTCGGCCAACCGGTCGGTTGGTTGTATGGTATACAAGTCTAAAAATAACAGGTGACAGGTGTGAGAAAGGCCGAGTGCATGTGACTATGAGTGACGGGCCCAGACATGCTCCCTTAACGACGCCTACGTAAAGTACGGACACTTGACAACTCTACTCACTCCAAAATTGACTTCGGAAACAGTCATGTGTTACAGATTCACACATAATGGCCAAGATTTAATGCGTAATTGGTGTACCGAATGGTTATAGATAGCCCTTTCTTGGATTACTCTTTCTAATGCCATTGCAGAGGAAGCAAAATTTTTACATGCCATCAAAGGATAAGTGAAAGCGTGGAATGGCGACAATCTTTATGAAGACGACGTAAATATAAAAACAATATATTATTGTTATATTAATATTCATATTTGTTTCTCTGTTTCTGTTTGTAATTATGTCTTATATATAATATTATTAATATGGAACCCTAGTGTGCACTTCAGAATACTTGTATGACCCTCATACAAATATTATTTAAAGCACAAAATTTATAAAAAAATATAGCATGAAGGATTATGTATTACAACTATAAACTATACGAGTATATATTGAAACGAGTGGCTGAAAAATAAAAACATTTATATAGCATTTTTGTCGCCTAAGAAGTCTTGTAGAGAATAGTAGCATTTTTGATTTATTATATATTCTGTGATAATACTCAATATAATGTCAAACATAAACTATTTTTTTTAATTCGCAGTTGCAAATGTAAATCGTAATACTTAACAAGTGAGTGATTCGCATAGGCAAAATATATGGTAGAACGTATAATATTAGGGTCGTAATACTATCATAAATAATACAAAAGTAACCAATTAATATTAGAAATGAAGGATAAAGACAAATTCGTATAGAAGTATTATAAGCTAAAAAGTGTAGTGTAGTCATTTTTAATTAAGAAAATATTAACAATTAAATAAACAACATGTACAAATTAAAAATGTATATAACCCCCGGCGCCCTACCCCCCATTATAGCTAAGAAGTATCTCGATCACATCAGTTTTCAAACATGAAAACCGCATCAAAATAAGTTCATTCGTTTGGGAGTTACGATCCTCACCCCCCAATCCCCCCCCCCCCTTTATAGCTAAGAACCATTTCGCTTACCTCAGCTTTGAAACATAAAAAACCGCACCTTAATTGGTCCCTTCTCTCCTACCCCCAATATAGTTAAGATAAGAACCACCTCGTTTACCCCAGCTTTCAAACACAGAAGACCGCAGCTACATCGGTCCAACTTATAACACCCGTCTCTTTGTTTGCAGGTTAAAAAGAAGTTAATTAGTGCACCTCTATTAATTCCTCACAAGTTTTAAAATACCACGTTAAATTTATAGACTTTGACACATATTGACTCATATTTGGTTCTGCCGTATTTTTTTGAACTAGCCGAGAATTTCAGATGTAATAAAAAATTGCAATCAACGTGTCTACCATAGGATTAGTACGACATCAACGTACGTAATACGTATATACGGAATAGTATGACGTATAGACATCAGTACCTACCTATAGTAGTCTTCCTTGCAGTAGATGTTTCCGTCCCTCGAAAAGCAGGTTAGCTCGGAGTCCAGGGGCAAGCGACATTCGCAGCAGCGGAGGCAAGACCCGTGCCATTGACGGTCCACCGCTAGAAGGTAGTACCTATACAAAATAACACACAACATCAAAGCATCTCATAATATTACATGAGATGGTAAGTGAAAAAGTAATACTGCGTAATAAAGGTAAGGTTTTACAACTGACCTGTCCTGAATCCTGCCTCCGCAACCCGCACACTCGTCAGGGGCAGCAGGAGACCCCTCTGAGCTCTCTCGTTCTTTTAGCATCGTTTCCTGATCCGTCCTGCTATCGGAATTGGACTCTCTTTCTCAAATAACAAGGTTTAATTCCTTGCAAGCCCCCGCCTCGCCATCGCCTTTCGGGAGAGCCATTTGACCTTTGGGTTTTTGCTGCACAGAATCAGTTTTTGAAGCCGTAGTGAAACCTGTTTGTATAGAAACACCACCTTTTAGTATATCTGCCTCAAACAAAGAACGACGTATTACAGATCAATCAGTTAATTTGGTAACATACAAAATTGGCTAATTTCACGAGTCACGACTCGCACATTCTGATTTCCGCACTTCAATATCCGTAATTCAGTACCTAGTCGTTAGTCGTAAGACTCATTTGATGGACCACAATACCAATTTTCAGGTTAAAACTTTTTTTTAATAACGACAAAAAATATATTTGCACAAGCTTTTTATTATTTGTTGTGTTAATGATTACTTCTGAAAGTAAGGATCAATATACAGATTTTTGAGATAGCAACGAGAAAAAGAATAGCTTTCTCTGTTCATTGGTCTAAAATCATATAAGAGCTCTATTGATATGTTCCTGAACCCAACCTTGCTTTTGAAAATGTTGATTATTATAATTTTGAATATGATTTTCCTTTCTGGGAAATCTAAATTAATGTGCGAGTCACAAGGCCGTGCCAGGCGGACAGACAGGCAGACAAAAAATGGTTCCCACATCTACAGGATTCCGTTTGAATTAGGCACAGATAATTCTGGGTACGTAGCCTGTTGAAGCAAAAAGATAATCTCTAAATAAAATGGTAGCCAAGTATACAAACATTTAAAGTAAGATATTTTTGAATTGGTTCGACTATCAATACCTCCCAAGAATACAAGCAATACATACTGAAGATCATCAATGCAAGATCGAATAAATTTAAATAGTAAATAATAAAATATAAAGTATATCCATACAAAAGCACCACCTACTTAGCATATCATTTATTATTCTCACGACATTCACAAATCAGCATCTGTATACAATGGCTGGACTATACTATATGAGTGACTATATTCTACGGGAATTGTATGGGAGGGAGTATTATTCCACGAAGAGACAATGGACCTGTTTCGACAGCATTGTTTTATTTTGTTTTCTTATCTTTTTATCCAAAGACTGGTGTGATAGTGGTATTGGTGCTCTTTAGGGTTCCTTAGTCAAACAAAGGTCAAACAAACTTACTATATAATGATTTGTTAAGTTCGCGCTTTAGTCGACTGGTTGATCTAGTAGTCGGTTCGAATTCCGCAAGGTGCAATCATCAGTGTGATGAGCAGATTTTTTTATTGTTTCCAAGTCATGGATGGATTCGTACTCGTATATATGTATGTTTGTCCGTTATCTAGTGCCTATAGTACAGGGGCTATGTAATTAGTGTGAGCTGTCCCGAATATATATCATCTCTACTCTCTACATATCTCTACATGGTATAAAACTAAGTCCTTTCCGTGTCCGCTAACTCCTCCTAAACCATGCAATGGATTTTGACGCGGTTTTCACCATCAGTTAGATATTTTTCACGGAAGGTTTATATATATATTCAATAAAACCTAATTAATTACCTAATTAATATTTTGCAACCATGTTGCCGAAAAATTGTACATGGGTTACGTAGTTAAAAAATACATAAACTGAGCAAACGGTGGCGAGCGAAGCGAGCCGCCGACCCTCGAAGCGGAGTGTGAAGGTGAGTGTGCGAGAACTTTACATAGGTATTACACCACTTTTTGTGTCAAAAATATGTCGCTGCGGACTACGGGCACGCTTACCTAGAAGTAACATAATCACTAGTGACTTGACAGATCCCAGGTTATGACGTTTATTCCATTCTGTTCTACTAGTAGTTCGGTGACCTAACTGTTTGGACAAAAATACGAGTATTTCAATTTGTTATATTGGCTAGTTGAACATTTTGGACACGCAAATTTATTACAGATAGAACTACTAAGAATATTACGATACAATCAATCTGAAAAGTGATTAGGTACTTTTTGTAGGATTATTATCAATTCTCTTTGAAGTAAGTACTTCCCACCAAACACTTCAAACAATAGAATCAATATGCTACTCTAATGATCCACAATAATTATTCTACTTTTTTTCTTATGCACGGCTATAATAAATTAATAGTTCGATATTTTTGCGCTCTCTTCTGGTGCCTTTGTAACATTATATAATTTCACACGCTGAGTATCTCCATTAATGTCTAGTTTTTTCCACTGACCTGCATTATGATAGTATAATGCAGGTAAGTGTTTTTTTTTTCTAAAATTTTCGCCACTATTAGTCTGGCGTTCAATAAAAGGTATATATTGTTTCCTCACTTTCAAAGAGCGATGGTGGCCTAACGGTTCTATAGTGCAATTTATAATCCAACGATACCGGGTTCAAAACCAAGAAGCCAGCCAAGGCGCCCAAGATACAGGCTTTGCCTAGTTTGGGCCCCGTTACAAATTCTAATGTACATACCTACAACCACCTAAATGTTAAGTTAAATTTTATTGTTCAATCTCCACTGTTTTGTAATGTGTACCTACTATTATTTTTGATAATAAATTATTCTTATTCTTATTCTTAAAACCTAGGCTCCGCACCAATGACTTTTCGAAGTTATGTGCGGTTTTCCATCGATCCGTGCTTCGGAGGGCAGGTTAAGCTTTCGGTCCCGGCTGTTATTGATTAATAGCAGTCGTTAAGCCATGTCAGAGGCCCTCGAGCGGCCTGACAAACTCTGACATCAGAGGCCAGCACTACCTCATACGACAAACAAACAAACTTTCATAATGTACCAGAAATAGCACCAAAATTAAGCGCTCGCTTCGCTCGCGCTTTTTTGGAATGGTCAATGTTTTTTCAATCACCAATGATCGACCTTAAGGCTTATTTTTTTACAATATTGCCCTTTATCTGTAATTACCCTATTAACAGTATGAGCAACTCAAAATTTCCCAATTTGTATTATTAAATCCCCTAATACAACACATTTTTTTTTTAAATTGGCTTTCTTCAGATTTGTTATATTATAAGTAACTAGTTTTCGCCCGCAACTTCGTCCGCGCGACCTACAGTTTATCGCGAAAAAAAGCTTCCTATGTTCTTCTAAGATATTATAAACAAACGAATGCAAAAGTATAGCACCAACGCTCTTAATGCTTTTTGACAGACTTGTTATTATTTCGTTTTCATGTCAACCGTTTCTTACAGCGAGTAAACGATATTTTCGAGATTTTCCGTGGAAACTTACTATTTTCCAGGATAAAAAGGATCCTGTGTTGGTTTCTATATAGTACAGTACCTATTTACAAAGTTTCATTAAAATCGGATCACCCGTTTTAGCGTGTGTGCTTACCAAACAAACAAATAGACAACGTTTCACTTATATATATTAGTGTGTATTGGAACTATATTTACTCAAGAATATATTATATCGTTGATAATTAATAATTTGTATATTTTATTATTTTTTGATTCTACCACCATACCGTCCCGGGCCCTGGACTTGTAGGGAGCCACCCGGGCCCTTCCGGCCCAGTCCGACCCTGTATGCAGGTACATACTTACCAAACAATATTATTTTACTACGACGCACGAGAAGAATTTCCCGATAACGTAGTTAATAGCAGGCTATCTTTTTATAAAGGTCTGTTCCCGAAGAAACTATTTTGTCGGCTGAGTTTTCCTTTCACACGCATTAACTGAAACTATATCGAGGTTTGACTGAACATTTTATGTCCAAGCATCATAATGGCCAATCAATAGTAACAGGCCTCGAGTACCGATAAAAATACCACGTAGTATCCATTTTTCTATTACTATTTTTTACCAAGTTATACAATTTTGCTATGTTTAATAACTTCCAGCAAACAACCAACTTCAAATTGAGTTGTGAGCTTTCTCGAAAGCTATCATTTATTCTGTGTACAAACCTTTATACCATTATCTAACTACTGCCTTTTAAATAACTCTAATATTATTTTCTATTCGTATAATAAAGCAGTATGTAATAAAAAGTCTGTACAAAGAAGATAATTAAACATAACTGGTCTAGGGAACTTAAAATAAGCAACTGAACAAGAATATAACGTTTTTAAAATTCGTGTCTGTTTGTTATGTACGTATCATTTCCACAATTTTGGTGATTGATTAACATAAATTCCTACCCACACATACCACAGAATGTATGGTACTGTTATTAGGTATTTATAATTGCGATACGGAGCGTTGGTAGCCGAGTGATATAGTAGGAGCGCTATACATTTTTTATTCTGTGGTGCGAGATAGAATACAGTATTAATACCGAGTTCGGTCCTTGTCTCCGCAGCAATGTTTTTTACCCGACTACAGCAAAGCAAGGGAAGGGTAATGAGTTTAACAGTCTGTATGTATGTATCTATGTATTTGGGTATGTGCATGTTCCTTGCATAGAGTGTCATAGGCACTTATTATTTTACCCGACTATGGCAATGCAATGAATGGGTTATTTGTTCAAACTAAAAACTTGGTCCGATTTTGACAAGCGAGGTATAATCCATTTGTCTTCAAAGCACGAGTGTCATAGGCTATTATTAGTTTTTGAACTTATTTCAGTTATTATGTGGAAATCCATCGCTCAGTGCTACGGGCACGTTAAGATGTAGGTCCCGGCTGTTATTAATGAATAGCAGTCGCTAAGCCATGTGAGCGGCCCTCGGGCGGGCGGACAAGCTCCGACACCAGAGGCCAGCACTATGTCAGACATATTGTAGGTATGTACAATTTTATTGTACATCTACTAATGTGGCAATCACACTAATATTATAGAAATGCGAAAGTTTGTAAGTTAGTGTGTATGTTTGTCCGGTCTTCACGCTGAAACGGCTGAACGGATTTGGATGAAATATGGAATGAAGATAGCTTATACCCTGGATTGATACAGAAATACTTTTTATCATCATTATCATCCACACGGGTGAAATAGCGGGGCACCAGCTAGATACCTATATAACTGTGTGTATGGAACTTCCTCCTTTTTGATGTCGGCTAAAAATAGAATTGACCATTTGAAGAATTATGGTAAAGGTCATATCCGTATCTTATCGAGAACAAAACAGCGTTTTTTTGTTGTTATCAAATACGTTAGAACCACAAATAATACACTATTTTATGGTGCCCGTTAGGTTTGATAAGGACTAAAAAGCGAAGGTTTTATTATGGGAGAGTAATAAAACTAAACTGGTTGTAGGTTCGTTAAGAAAGCCGCGTTTTACATTTGTCATAAACTTTGACGATAGAACGCGAGTCGCGTGGTTTCTTGACTCTTACTTGAATGTTCATAGTAAAATCAATAGATTTCAGTACAATGAATAACTCCTAACTTCTAGAGACACAACATAAGGCTGGTGCTGGGGGCGGCTGAATCAGCGGAGTACCTACCTGAAAAGGCGCAAGTATTGATTGCGGGTGCAAAGGTACATAATATTTGAGCCTTTTGGGAGCGAGACGTTATAGACTTAGGTATATAAATATACTTTTCAGTGCTCATGCACGTAAAGTTCTTATTCATGCTGGACGTAAGCGGACTAAAACTGAATTTTATGCTCTAGTGCATAAAAGTGTTTTACTTCTCTTATTCTCTATAGTCCCGAGCCTAATGTTTCCGAAAGATTTTAGAAAGTGGCAAAGCCCTCTTCTTTTCTTAGCAGTATATAAATGTTTGGTTATTTTAAATTTCATTGTTCCATTTCCTCACAATCAAAGTAAAAACAGAGAGCAACACGTTCAAAAAAAACATTGCATCTTATCCTTGAGTTCAATATCTACTGCGGCTCGGGCGAATAAAATCAATTATTTTATGCACTTGTTGTACAATCTACTATAACAATACATATACTAATTATCTCTGGAAAAACTCCAAGCCAGCAAATCCACGTCAAATTAAAAATATTGAAATTTTGATTTTGATAAATAAACCCACATCACACAATACAGACCAAAAAATATTAAAAAGTAATTATTAATAAAATCATGTAAGTATTAATAAACAAAAAAGACAAAATATACACTCGTAGTATAAAACAAAGTCGCTTCCCGCCCTGTCCCTCTGTAAACTACGCAACGGATTTTAGTGCTGTTTTCATCAATTGATAGAATGATTCAAGAGGAAGCTATTATAGTTTGATAGTGTTTTGTATTAATTTATTGACATATGACGATAATAGTTCAAGATGTTGGAAGAAATCAACACATAATGATAAAACAAAGTCACTTCCCGCTTCTGTACCCTTAGATATTTTAAAATACGCAAGGATTTTAATGTAGTTTTCATCAATAGATAGAGTGACTCAAGAAGAAGGTTCAAAGCGTATAGTTTCATATAGTCTTGTGTTAATTTGTGAACATATGTCGATTCATTTTCAAGATGTCGGAAGAAATCAATACATACTGATAAAATAAAGTCTCTTCCCGCTCCGTCTGTACCCATAGTTCTTTTAAACTACGCAATGGATTTTAATGCGGTTTTCATCAATTGATAGAATGATTCAAGAGAAAGGTATTATAGGAAGGTTTGATATTGTTTTGTATTAATTTATTGACATATGACGATAATAGTTCAAGATGTCGGAAGAAATCAAATCATAATGATAAAACAAAGTCACTTCCCGCTTCTGTACCCTTAGATCTTTTAAAATACGCAACGGATTTTAATGCAGTTTTTCATCAATAGATAGAGTGACTCAAGAGGAAGGTTCAAATCAAAACATAATGATAAAACAAAGTCACTTCCCGCTTCTGTACCCTTAGATCTTTTAAAACACGCAACGGATTTTAATGCAGTTTTCATCAATAGATAGAGTGACTCAAGAGGAAGGTTCAAATCAAAACATAATGATAAAACAAAGTCACTTCCCGCTTCTGTACCCTTAGATCTTTTAAAATACGCAACGCATTTTAATGCAGTTTTCATCAATAGACAGAGTGACTCAAGAGGAAAGTTCAAAACGTATAGTTTGATATAGTTTTGTGTTAATTTGTGAACATATGACGATTCATTTTCAAGATGTCGGAAGAAATCAATACATACTGATAAAATAAAGTCTCTTCCCGCTCCGTCTGTACCCATAGATCTTTTAAACTACTCAATGGAAAAATAAAAAATAATATAAAATATAAAATAAAACACATTTAAATATATATTTAAATGTGGTTTTTACCATCAGTTAGATCATTTTTCAAGAAAGGTTTATAAGTATATATAAATCTAGCTTACGAGACCTGAACGTTGCGAGAAGGGAGGCGGCGATTGAAGAGTGAAGGGTGGGTGTGCGAGAACTACATTTTTCACCTCATTATATTTCATTATTTTCTTCTAGCTTACCCGCCTGCGACTTCGTCCGCGCGGACTACAGCTTATCGCGAAAAAAGCATCCTACTTACGTTCTTCTAGGATATTAAAAACCAATGCAAAAGTAGACTTAGACTTCTTAGTTATGGCCTCTATGGCTTGTTGACTTAATCTGTGGCACCAAAGCTCTTGATGATTTTTGACGGACTTGTTATTTCGTTTCCATGGCAACCGTTCCTTACAGCGAGTATTCAACATGTTCTACCTGCGAAAAGCGTCTGGAAGAGAATAGATGAGGGGAGCTGAAGATATAGCTCAGTGGCATGCATTAGGAGAGGTCTACGTCCGGCTGTGGACAGATATAGGCTGATGAAGAAGCCGGGGCGGGACGCTAGTGAAATTTATCCCAGTTACAGATTACTTTGTTAATACGTCATGCGTTATAATCAAAGAATAACAAATAGTAGAAGTCACAGTGGGTAGATTCTACCGTTCCCTTTCATTTGAAAAAGGAATCATCCAAATCGGTCCAGAAATCCCGCATATAATATGAGCGTACAGACAGTCACAAAAAAGTAGTACAATCGACAACATAATTCGTTTGAAAGTTGATTAAAAGGAGACATGTCCAATTTAAACATTCGCTTTTGGCCCTTCTACTATTATTTATTTTGTGCCTTCTATCACTTTTTTTTAACATCTTGTTATTTAAAATATGTACATATACTTTTATGCCTCTGGTGTATTGGACGTGGCTTAACGACTGCTATTAATAAATAACAGCCGGAACCGACAGCTTAACGTGCCCTCCAAAGCACGGAGCAATGGAAATCCGCACATACCTTAGAAAAGTCATTGGTGCAGACCGAACCCAGTATCGTTGTATTTTAAATTGCACAATATACCGCTAGGCTGCCAACGCTCTTACATATAAATGTATAGTATGGATTGGTACATAAATTGATACCTACTCCTTACTAAAATGTACCAACTTCATATTATAAAGCGTTATCGTTATGGCGAGTGTTAATTAGTCATTTCCTATTATTGTTTTTGAAATAATTGTCGATAAAAGTTCTAAAATAACGATGTAATTAAATCATACTTTATAGAGATTGATAAAATTTTAATGACTCTCATTTCCTTGTTTCCATCGTATTTCACAATCAACAAGTACATTGTTTTGTTTGTGTGTTTGATCCAGTTAAAAAAGAATCCTGACGAGTATTTTAACGTAGCATTGAGAAATCATATTAATTGACACCTTAACATGAACTTGAAATAAATAACATTTTGCGTATGACATATCCTAAATTCAATTTAGATTTAATGCTAAATTTTGTTTTTATATTCAACTAGTGACTAAAGCCGGCTTCGTATGGCTCCCACCGCGGCATTTTTCGTACTTTTGGCATCTGTACGATAATATACCCGTAACCCGGGGAAACATACCAGGCGTTCTTAAAAAAAACGCCGGTAAACGTAATTCAAAATCATTAGCAGCAACAATCTTTTTTCCATAGACAATTGCATTATTACTCACGTACTTGACAGACTTGTTCTTATTTCGTTTCGACGGCAACATGTCATCCCATTCCTTACAGTTTTGCAATTTTCGTAAGAATCTCAAATATTTAAATAAATAAAATACTATCCATGTAACTCGCTGATAACGTAAGCTTTATACGGGTGAAATAATTTTTAAAATCGGTTCAGCATTTTTTGATATTATCCGTTTATCGATTACAAACAAAAATACAAACATACAAAAATACAAGATCTTTATAAAATTAGTGTAGAAGAGCAGACAAAAAGTTAATTAACTGATATCAATGTTTTTTTCTCTGCCTGTAGGTACTCGTTTACCTTTTGATTCATTGACGGAGCCATGCGATGTCTCCAAATACAGTTGGACGAATCAGCGTGTATCCGACGTGTATGTGTGTGCGTGTATGTTTGTTTATCCGACGATTAATTTCGAATCGTTTTGGTCCGATCTTCACGATATTCGGTAGTAAATGAAAATATAATAAAAATTTAAGTTCCTATCTGAGCTAATTTGCAGTTTTTGAGTTTTGTTAAAAAAATAAACGAGACATCGCAAGGTCGGGTCGGGACGAAACACGACCTCATTATGGAACTAACTTATTTTGTTAGGGTTGTCACGTTGTCCGTGCAAATACTGGCATTTGCAAGTTCCAAATATTAATCAAAACCAGAGGTTTTTCCTAATAAGCAAAAATGTATCACATTTCGTTATCGTATAACACGCGTTCGTATTATCGTAAAAGCGCTATATATGCTTCTCTATTTCGTTAAATGTATTGTACCTACACGTATATCCTACGAACAGCAGGTAAAAGGTATAACATACTAAGTAGGTACCTACTTATTTACTATCAACAATAGTTTCTAAACTTAAATAATAATATAAAAATAACTCTTTAATAACAACAAGAACGAAATAAAAATATTATGGTGACTACTTAAAATAGATATAATAGTCAGTCTAATCGCCAATAGCGATATTTTCCATTTATAACGGTTAAGAGAGATAATTAAATTACAATTAAATAAGATAATTACACACAGGAAATTAGAAAATTAATAGTTTACTTATTTTAGTTTTATGAATTGATTCAACACTTGTATCCATATCAACGTACTAGCGACTTGCCCCGGCTTCGGTCGGGTAGCAAAGGGTGGCTCTTTATTTGTACACGATTCTACTCGTGTTTTATTTGACTAATTTGAACAAAACCGGTTATTGTGACTTAACTATAATCGTCAGACATATAGCCTTGTTGACTTTTTTACCCGACTACAGCAAAACAAGGGAAGGTTAATAAGTTTAACAATCTATGTATGAATGTATCTATGTATGTGGGTACCATAGCGTCACCCCTATTGGTTAGATTTTGACAAGCGTTTTTTTTACCCGACTGAGGCAAGGTAAAGTAAGGGTTATGTGTTCAATTTATAAACTTGGTCCAATTTTGACAAACGAGGTATCAATCAATTTCTCTTAATCGCAAGGCTATTTTTTACCCGACCGTAGACGTGTTTTAGTTTTTGAACCTTTGTCTTGTTGTGCGTAATGCTGAGTACTATAAACATATACATACACACATAGTAGTACATTATTTTATGTGTCATCAATAGTTAACGCGGCGCACGCAAAATAATGACTTATAAAAACAAATTGCAATTATCGCAGGGATCTCCAATTTATAAAATAATAAAATGTAGTTCTTGTTACTCGCTGATAATCAAAGGTTCTATACCTAAGTGAAAGTTTTTTTATATTTTAAAGTATTTTTTAATTTATCCATTACATACAAATAAACATACAAAAAAAACAAATTTTATTTATGTATAATATTAGTGTAGATAAACTGGTGTAGAATAAAGCATTTCCTATTCTATTCCATTAGTCCAATTAGCCTAATAATTATGTTATTACTATTATTACTTAACCTTAAGATGTATGTGAATTAAAACTCGACGAGACGTTTTCCAACCGTACCGCGCTTTAGCCAAGTATACAAATAACATCACTAACGACCGTAACAAAACGCGCCCATGAAATTCTCGAACGAAGAATGACAAATTGCAAGTGCAGCGATTTTGCTACGGAGGGTTCGGCGGCCGCCCTCAAGTAAAGGGCGGCCTCCCTCGGGCGGGCGGAAATCCGAAACGACGCCGTTTTGGCAAGTTGTCCTGGCAACGAGTTTTCGGACTTCCCTCCGTCGGCTTCGTCTGACTGTCTATCCCTGTCTCCTTAATTATATTGTCGCTTTATAACTGAACGTGCTTGTATATATTTCTTTTGGGCAGGTAGATGTAAAATAATCACAAGCTTGGTTTAAAAAAAAACTACAGCGATGGCGAATCAATTTTGAAAAACTGAACGATACGTTTTTTTTTCGTAATCCGGAACATGAATTTAATAATTCAATTCAATCAATAAATGTTAAACGCAAAAGTTTAAAGTACTATTTTAGATAGTTTGTAGAAAGTAGACCAGCTAGCGTGCTAGGCCTACCAGTCGCTGTGCCAAAAAACTGCCTACGGATTAGATTCTACAGGATTAGAAAGAATTTGTAAAATATATAGTGTGGAGCACCCTGAATTTGGAACTCGTCGCGGACACGTGAGCAGCTCTACTATCATTTATTCTGTGGCTCTACCTAAGTTTTTTTTTACAATCTTCTCTTTGACACAGATTAAATAATATATAGTGTGGAGCAACCTGAATTTGGAACTCGTCGCGGACACGTTAGCAGCTCTACTATTATTTATTCTGTGGCTCTACCTAAGGTTTTTTTTACAATCTTCTCTTTGACACAGATTAAATAATATATAGTGTGGAGCACCCTGAATTTGGAACTCGTCGCGGACACGTTAGCAGCTCTACTATTATTTATTCTGTGGCTCTACCTAAGTTTTTTTTTACAATCTTCTCTTTGACACAGAATAAATAATAGTGTATTTAATAATACAACTTGATCTTACCCTTATTAAGTACTAGCTGTGCCCGCGGCTTTGCCCGCGTGGTCATTTAACTGGGCAAAAAGTAACCTGTGTTATCCCAGTACAAAAAGTGCCTATAATGTACAATACATTTACCTACTACATCAAATTTTTTTCATCCTTCAAATAGTTTTTTATTGATTGATCGGCTTCTATTTATCAAAAACCCTACAGTGTGATACTAGTTCTTTTAAATATGGTTCAACTAGAGTTTGCACGTTATTTAAAAGAACTCGTACCTAAAATTTACTAAATATCTTCAATGTACAGAATTGGATCTGCTACAGTTTTATTATAAGTAAGTATAGATTAATATGCTTATTGCTATTTTGTATGCACAACATTGTAACATATCGCAATAATAAATATATGTATAAATGCACTATAAATACCACAGGAAACATAGCATGCAATATTAATTATAACTACAATAACTAAGAAAATGTATGACTACCGAAAAGGAAAAAAATACCTACTTACCTATTCGTAATATCACATACTTAGTATTGAAAAATTTATATCTTGCAAAATATATTATTATTACAGATAAATTTACTCATAATTTTGGTTAGTAATAGAGGCATAGCGTTGGCAATACTGGCCTCAGATTAGAAGAAATCTGAAATACTGACCAGTTTTATTCAGAATGTATTAACCATAGAATCATCATCATCAGCCTATATCTGTCTACTGCTGGTCGTAGGCCGCCCCTAATGCACGCCACTGAGCTCGGTCTTCAGCTCTGCTCATCCATTTTCTGTCAGCCGCTTTTCGCAGGTCATCACTGCACCACAGAATAAATAAAAGTATTTAATAGTACCATTTAGGATTCAAACTGAGATGGCAGCGGCCGGAAGCAGACAGCTTGGCACGAAGCAGCCGCAGCGAATAAGTTTACGTTGAAGTGCACAGACAGAATGAGTTTTATCTGTGGGTTGGGATCTTTATGGCGGCTACTCTGTCTATGTTGTTGATAAACTTGGTGTTTTATATATAGGTAGGTATTGTACCGACCACCGACATTAGGACACCTTTCAACAAGGAAAATTGTACGTTACGCGAAATTAAAAGGAGTAGGGAATGTGTTCGACATTCCATAAGAATCTACATCAAAGATCTATACTTATAATAAAGCAATAGGAAGAAAAAATGTACAAAGAAGATAATTTAAAGAAAAATGGTCTAGGGTACTTAAAATTAGCTACTGAACATGAATATAACATTTTTAAATTTCATGTCTGTTTGTCTGTCTGTATGTTGGTTCGCGCATCACATAAAACGAGCCCAAACTCTAAGGGGTTCCATCATTTTGTTGTTGAGTTCCTGTGACTACCTTCCGGCTCCATCATCAGACCCTGGACACCACATAACACCAGAGAACTCATATAAAGGCAAACCAAATGAGCCCAAGCTCGAAGGAGTTACATAATATTTTTTTTGAGTTCCTGGGACTCCATCATCAGACCCTGGATACCACATGAAACCAGAGAACTCATCAAAACAAACCATATGAGCCCAAACTCGAAGGGATTCCATCATCTGATTGTTGAGTTCCTTTCTCTACCTTCCGGCTCCATCATCAGACCTTGAATACCACATAAGACCAGATAACTCATCAAAACAAACCAAATTAGCCCAAACTCGAAGGGGTTCTATCATCCAATTCTTGAATTCCTTTGACTACCTTTGGGGTCGTTCATCTGATCTTGGATACTACAAGAAACCAGAGAACCCATTAAGACAAATTAAATGAGCCCAAACTCGCAGGGGATAGTTGAGTTCCTTTGACTACCTTCCGGCTCCGGCTCCATCAACTGGTCAGTTCAATAGTACCTATAATAATTGTCATCAGAACTACACCCATGTGCAAAACTTCAGCATCTTTGGACGACGTTAAATGGTTCAAGATTGACTTGCAAATTAGTCCCTAGCATAATTACACAGTGAATTAAATTAAAGCATGTTTAAAGCTACTAAACCAATTTTGATGAAATTTATACAGTACCAAACTAGTGGTCTTATTTCTCGGGTAAAAACAATCATCTAATTCGGTTAAGAAATCCCAAGATATTAGGGAACAGCTATCTATATACTTATAATAAAACTGTAACAGGTCCAATGCTGCACATTGAAGATACTTTGTTCAAGAAATTGGAGGCTGTTCTGTTTTCTATCATCATCATCATAATGTCAGCCTTAAGAAGTCCACTGCTGAACATAGGCCTCCCCCAAAGAGCGCCACGACGAACGGTCTTGTGCCGCATCCATCCACCGACTCCCTGCGATGGCTACAATGTCGTCCGTCCAACGTGTGGGGGGTCTCCCTACACTTCGCTTGCTTGTTCGTGGTCGCCATTCGAGAACCTTTATTCCCCAGTAGTTCATTTTTTTGTCAGTTCTGGGAACTATATGGCCTGCCAATTGCCACTTCAACTCGAAGCCTTGCAAATTCTGAGAGCTATGTCGATAACCTTGGTTCTTCTACGGATATCCTCGTTACCTCGAAGCCAAAAATGTTTTTTATTCATTTTTGTCTGCTTTGTGTGGGTATGTCTTTAACTTGGACGCGGATCACGCCGAAACTACTGCATGAAATCGAATGAAACTTGGTATGATTTGAGTTCATACTACGAGCTAGGACATTGGATACTTTTCATCCCGGTAAATTAAACGGTTTCCGCAGAATAGGGGCATTTTATTTGGAGATGGTATTCATAATTTACGGTTTATAGTTTCTTCCGTAGTTCACCTGTATACTCAAGGAATATTCCTGCAAATTTCTTATACCTATATCCTCCGGTTTAGGCAGTTTGGGCGTTGTTAGTCAGTAGGTATGTCACGGTACTGCCTTACAGGCATGATTAAAATAATTTAATAAAACACATATTTTTATTATTTTGCCCAATAGTGCAGAGCATCTATATCCATACCAATATATAAAAGTGAAACGTTGTCGGTTTCTTTGTTTGTATATTTGTTTGTACGTTTGTTTGGGGAGATTTCACACGATAACGGTTGGACGGATTTTGATAAAATTTGATATGGACTTAGCTTATACCCTGGAATAAAATATGGAATACTTGTTATCCCGGAAAAATGAAAGTTTCCACGGGACACCTGGAAAAATGTTGATTTATCCAGTATTCCCGTAGACAAATAGGATACAATTTATATGGGACCACCACAACCTGGAGAATATTTATACAAAAAAAAAAGAATTCAAAAAGAAATCGGCTGATATAGGTAAAAAAAAACACATACATTCGAACATTATAATTGTCTCCTTTAGCGAAGCCGTTGAATTAAAATTTTCTTTCGTAATAGTCCGTTAAAATACGTTTTGTAAAACCAACGACAGTAAGAAATGTGTGTTACTCTATGGGTAAAACTGAACTTCTTCGTTCAAAATTCAAGAATATACTAAAGACGCCTGACAGCTTTGCTCAAAGATTTTGAATTATGCGTAGAGAGTAGGTATTAATGTGATGTTAATTTTGGCTTTGTAAATTTGCTATTATTTTACCTATTTACAGTAAAATAATTTGACTTTGGAATAACACAGCTAGGATGCATTTTCTCCAGAAAAATGACCTCATAAGTAAAGCCGCGGGTGCAGCTAGTACTAGTACCTGAATAAATTTGTTTATCTATCAGCCGCTGTCCGCATACCATCCTTAGTCCTATTTTAAATAATGGTTTAAAGCCAGCTTCCTTATATTATACGCTCTACGCAATATCCCCAACGTCTAAATACGTACTTTGGAATCAAAGAAAAATCCAAAATTTCTCGAACTATAATTGGTGATTTGATTGGTGCATACTAGGGATGTGATCCATCTGTATTCGAAACTATCTAGCAACCATATATACAAGTATGTATTCTAGTAATAGTTTCTGATATTAGGAAGTAGATTTAGGTAGATACTTATGTGTTTTGAATGAGTTCAATATATATGAAGTTTCTACAACTTCATGAAAATTAACATCTTGATTTTCTCTCTTCTAACATACCTAATTTATGAAAATTAACATCTTAATTTTCTCTCTTCTAACATACCTAATTTATGAAAATTAACATCTTGATTTTCTCTCTTCTAACATACCTAATTTATGAAAATTAACATCTTGATTTTCTCTCTTCTAACATACCTAATTTATGAAAATTAACATCTTGATTTTCTCTCTTCTAACATACCTAATTTATGAAAATTAACATCTTGATTTTCTCTCTTCTAACATACCTAATTTATGAAAATTACCTATTTTTTTTAAGTCGGTTAAAAAGTTTGAGTTTTATTAAGTGATAGCAATTTAAGAATTAAAATGTCATACAAATTTTTGTTGGTTATTTGCAGCAGAATGTTTTGCAAATGTTTACATAAATCCATAAATGCAGTTTTAATTCATTTGAAAACATGTGTTTTATTAAATCACTTCTTCCTGTCTATAATGGTTATCACAGCTGCCATAGAGGTCCCTGTTAAATAACTTTAAATAAGTTTTTCCCGACTTTGTCCCTAGAAATGACTTATTTTGCTTAATCAAAGTGACATAACATATTTAGCGACTTATTTGACAACTTTTTGAGTACAAATAAATAATTTTTTAGGAACAGTCTTTCAAACCAGGTTTTTATTAAAACCGAGATTAAAAAACTGCCAATAGCAGACTATAAACTCGGTTCGAATAAAAAAATATGGTTTGAAAAAACTGGTCCATAAACAATGGATACGTATTTTGTCAACTTGGAAAATAATTATTGAACATGAAATGTTATATTATTATTTATTATTATATTTTAGTAAGTGTTTACTATAGAGTAGCTACTATGCTGCTCTAATCTAAGTTTACAAATATCACTAGTAATCGGAGTAGGTAGAATGATTTAGGGTCAATGATCTCAAACGTACATGCTAATAGGACATGCTTCCGTGATTCCGGCTTTTTTTATTATTAGAATATATTTTTCCGGGATTTCAAGATTATTAAGTGGAAGAGTAAGGTGAGGTATGTTTGTTTTTTCTTAACACTTTCAACGCCCAGGGCCCTGTTTCATAAAACTTACAATTATAGTTTACCATTACAATTTAGTGTACATTGATGCATATGTTAGAGTGTTACGTGTAAATATGAATTTTGTTAGAAGATAAACTTCAGTGTACACTAAATTGTAATAGTAAACTACAATTGTAAGTTTTATGAAACAGGGCCCTGGAAGCGACATAGATGAAAGGCATTCTATAAAAAAAATTATGTTTAAAGACTTAAAGTCAGAGCCATGGTTTTCTTTCTTTGCTGTGTTGTCGAAAACGTGACTAGACCCTGGCTTGTCCACTGACTTCTAGAATATTTTTATAACGAAGATTATATGCATTTAATGGAAACGCATAGGGGAGCAAACAAAAAACTAACATATATTTTTTTATTTGTCAGTTATAAAAATCAAACCTTTCAAAACCTTTAACAATCGCTTCCATTAAATTTCAAATATAGTAGTTACTAAATCACTACTTCAATACATAATAAAATAATATTAAATTCACTCCCTTAAAAATCGGAACTTTCCGGAAAAAAGGCATGTCCATGTTAGACATCATGATGTATGTACGAAAATTAATTTTAGCTACTTCGATTACTGTTTATCACACAATAAATATGGTTATATTCTCTCCGAAGAATACCTACGAGTATGAAGATCGGAAAAGAAATAAGGTAAGTAGGTATACGAATCTAAGCTCAGCACTGTTTTGCATTTAATAAACCTGAACGCAACTTTTTTTTATATTTGTATTCTTGTTACGTATCTATTGTTACAAATGCAGTTGCATGTTTCTGGTATTTTTGGCAACTGCGATTGAAACGATGATAAAAATGTGATTGTTACAATGATGACAGTATATTTAAATTAACATTAGGGTTTTTTGTATGTTTGTTGTTGCAAATTATGCGTACTTTTTTTTCGTAGTCCTCCTCTTACTCTATCTTGTGCCCCTCCCAGAACAAAATCGTTAATCTGCTTCTAATAGTTTTAGCGACTTTCTAGCAATTTTTGATATTGAGCCATTTATAAGAGTTGGTAACATTGGGCACAGGCAGTGAAAGTATTGAATGCGTTTCTCTAAATGCTTGCGCGCACGCCATAAGTTTTGAGATTTTTAAGTGGGGTGGATAAATAAATAAATAAAATTAATCAATTTTATCCATATCTATGTTTTTTATTAAAATATAAATCCGAAATATTATTAACTATATCCATAGTTTTTTAATGAAATAAATAGCAGGCTAGTATTTGACCACCATCTCACCTGAATCCCGAAGGTAACGACGATCCTGTCATCCTGCTGACGATGGAGCAGGCTTGCCTAGAAGATACCTATTAATTCAACAAACCATCTGGTTCACTTGAAGACACAGGTTTTATTTGTCGGGAAATAAAGAAAAGGAAGGTGTTCCATTCCTTGGCTTCAGGCATACTAAATGTAGAAGATATAATGTGGAATGTCAACATATGTTTGCAAAAGCGGGGAATGCTCTGCCCTCATTTGTGATTCCGGTAAGATATAACACATGTGTGTTCAAGTCAAGAGAGAATGGGTATATCTACAAGGCAAGTGTTACACCTGCCGCCATATTGTCGCTTTTCATCAGGTGAAATCGTAGTCAAACTCTTGCCTAGTACCTATATTACAATATATATTAGGTATTAGGGATGCCATTTTCCCGTGTATTGTATCCTGATGGTGGAAGGGAGTTGGGGGAATTTGTTTTCATTGCAGTGAGCTTTTTGCCCGCTGAAAAAAAATGATTTTCAAGGCTTCGAGCTAATATTATCCTTATCTCAGACATATCTGAATATTCCAGATTCGACTGGACTTGCGCTTGATAGAGATGAGTATAGCTGCCCCAGTGTGAAATACCTACCTTCCCTTGCCTACCTTACCTACAAATCACTTACTTTGCAGCTAATTTAGCCTGGACTCAATGAGAGTACCTACTTACCTACGAAAATTTAGGAGGTTGAACGTCAATGCTATCCCCAAACCTCAAGGGGACCGGCAAGTATACATTCCGGAAAGTTAAGAGTCAGGTGTAATGGACTCCATACACTACCCTTAACTCAATTTACGTAACAGTCTAAATGCATAGGTAGGTACAAGAACGAAAAAGACCTTCAGTTGAGCGGATCCATCAAGACTCGCGGAAGGAAGCTGTGTTCAGGCACTAATTGTATAAAAACAGGTTCATTATGCCGCAGAATAAATAATAGTACTAGATACATTAAACGTCACTTCATTGCCTTACGCTAAAATAGTGATGGCTATCGAGTCTATCGATATACATTCTACAGCCGTAGTACCTACAGTAGGTAATAATACGTAAATAGTAATAGTTAACTAAAGATAATTAAAACATATGAACGACTTAACATGCAGCCTAACGTAAGCGACTAGACAACTTCTCTATGAACAAATAAAAAAGGACATGAATCAAAAGAACAGGCAAACGATTATTATGATTAAAACAACATAGCTTCAAATAAATTTGGTAGGTAGGTAGTTTTCTATTGCCTAGTACGGTTGCATCTGATTAAAAGAAATGTAAGCAAAATAATTAAACAATCAAATTTCTTCGAGGATGTAAAATACATTAAGCTTCTGTAATAAGTACCTAATAGGGATACTTCATAATAGCATATTTTTTAGATATTATGGTTAAAAATAGTTGAGGTATACATTAATTAATAGAACCAGTGAATGACACGTAGATAAGAGATTTGTTCATTATGTTATTATCTGTTATGTTTAATATGTTAAATATCACATGTAATTAATAAGTTGAACAAATATTAAAGCTCTGACTTTATGAACGGTTTTTATGCAAATCAGTACAAAATAGTTACCTACTATTAAATACAAATACTTCACTCACTATATACTTTACCCATACACATATGCTTATAATTATTAACACTAGTGTATGTTTTCTTTTTCCACAACTCTATAATAAAAAAAAAATGTTTTATCTATCATCCATTTCATCAACTTTTTAATATTGTGTGACTAAAAGCCAAATATAGAGTTGTTGTTTAAACACTATCATGCTGTTTATTAAAATATATCCACACAACTCCATACTGGAGGTAAATTGCAATGCAATACGTTCTAAAAATTAAAAAACTTTCCACAAATCTATAAAAAAGCGAACACTCAATCATACCATTATAAATCGTAATTGGAATTTTACCTCCTAAAATTCTAGCGAGAACTGGCAAAGACGCGAGGTCGACTACGCTGTCAAACAGTTTTACAATACGCATTCAACTGTTGGAAATCGCGGCACTGCTCGAGATCGGCGGACATCTGAGGGGCGACGCGTGACGGCGGTGCTGCCACGCCTACACATAACTCGCGAATAAGAGCATAGCGTTTATCGAACGCGGCGCAACGCCGGTAGATGACGCCGCTCAACCATCCCTCTCTATTATCAAAATATCTGGTCACAGAGAGAGCGAGATGACGGATTGTGGTTACGACGTTCTACATTCAAAATTGATCGCCAAAGAGCAGTTGTGCTCGAGCTTATCGACTAATTTTGTACTCTAAGCCCGACTGACAAGAATTAAATTTATAGACCCAATGAATATGAATAATTTCTTCAATAACACTCAAGACACAAGTTAGTGTAAACACATTGTTAATACGTCGTATGAATCGATTATTTTCGACCGATATCCTTTAGAGTTTAACTTTTATTTTTATTAAATTTGTGGATTTGTTATAATAACTTTTTTGCTATCCTTACGACTCGCCACTAGTCACTTTCATTAAAGGGTAGAACGTTCCTCGGTAGGTTAGGTATATTTGTATGAACGACACGAGACGTAGCGAAGTAACGTATAAAAAAAAACTATCAAGTTTCATATATTTTACCTAGGTATCTACCAAAATTTATCACTTTTATCGTGTGGTTTAATTTTGATATTATATAGCTATTGAAATACAGAACTAGGTAGTTTTAAGTGAAACTGTTAAAAAACAATTTAAAATACAGCTTGTTTACGTAAACAAATTGGTATTGACACTCTATGGAAATGTAAAATCTGTACATATTTTAATAGAATATTGATCATTAGAAAAATCAAATAGGTCTTGAAAGTATCCGTAAGTTCCATAACAGTTTTGTTTTACCCCATCTCTAGTCCAGCCGCACACCACACCACGCGCCGCGGCGCCACTGCTGCGCCGCTGCCGCGCAAGCTTGCTCGAAACTTCTGACAGATTTTACTATACTACCATAAGCATTCTACGTACCCTGCATCCGTGCTGACTTCCAAACTGTGCCCAAAGCCACAAGACTATAGGTACATTGTAAACCTATACATCGCAATCGAACACGAACGCGTGTGGTTAAGCTTCGCTGGTTAGTGAACATGTTACTGTGAATGTCCGGTTGCTGCACGTTGATGCACCGGTTTGTTAACATTCCCAATTTAGCTACTATAAGGTCTGTAATACCAATATAACCTATTATGGTTATTTTTCTGAATCGGATATCAGGCATGACATGAAGCGGTGGCGCCTGGATTTGAGATGGGGCAAAACAAAACTGCTAGGGAAATTACGGATACTTCCACGGCTCATTAAGTTTGAAGTACTTCTACTAGGTACCTGTTTGATTTTTCTAATGATAAATCTTCTAATAAGTAACGTAAATGTATATTTCCATAGTATCTAATGTGTGTTCTATTTTGTATGTTTGTTTGAAGTGGATAATTCTAAGGTTTGGGAAAGAGGGTGCCCTACATCATGCTCCTGCTTATATTTTTTTAATTGCGCATGCAACCGCTCTACGAACAGATGGTGGCGCTATGCCTATATGAAATGTGTGGACTGTAAAGTACCTAAAGGCCGGAGCACACCGGATGCGTACAGTGACGTCATATTATTTATTCTTGGGTGACGTGTGCTCGACGGAGTTTGACAAGTGCATGACAGCACACGCATAGCCGTAGCGCAGAGCTGCACCTAACTGTCAAACTGATTGATTGCAAAGATATGTTAGACACTCATATATTTTCTAACTACATATTAATATTAGATTTTCTTCCTTGGCAAAAAAAACTAGTAACTTTTTTGTAATTAATTACAAATTGATATGCGTGCGCGTGCACATTGCATGCTCGGTCTGACATCTAACAGGGAACTCCATATAGTACAACGTCATCACAAACGCACGCCACGCAGGCTGTCTGACACCTTCCTTACAATAATTTCATACGTAATCATATTAATAATACCTACATTGATCATGCATCTGCGCGTGACGTGAGCGTGCACGCAGTGGACGCAGTGGTTGTAACCACTGCGAGCAAGCTCCCGTCACGCGCACGCATTCAATGTGCTCTGGTCTTGAATATTGTTAGGACCTTGAATATTGAACGGATCTTGAATATAAGAACGATGTTACCTATATAGAAATCAAAATATTTTATTTAAAAAAATATAAAAAAAACATAATGGGTACTTTTACTACCACCTTTATCTCAACGTAACAAAGCAGGTAAGGCTAAGAGCGCAGAATAAATAATAGTAGGTACTAAGGGTGCATCCATACGAGCGAACGAACGCGCGTTGGGCGATTGCACGTCACCCTTCTAACCCAGTGAACGCACTGATCTCTTTACGGTCAAAGAGTAACAATTAAATCAACTGTCAATGAAGCTAACAGCGTAGAGCAATATAATTTCATAAAATTCCTTCGCGTAACACAAATAACATTATTGGCACGTTTACAAGCTAACAATATTACAAATAATAAAAAACGGCAGTATATAAACGCTATGTATATATTTTGAATATTTACTTACTTGAATTCTTATGAATACTTTTTTTTTCATCACTACAGTCACACGTTTAACACCAGACATCTGTTAACATAAACTGAAGTAATTTTTAAATTTCATGTTCTTAAGTTTTAAAACGTGATGCAATCTATCCTGAACGTTAGGACATTCTCAAAAACATCGTACTAATACTCATGTAAGGTGGGTATTTCAAAATAAAACTGTGTATTAAACTGAGCATGTTATAAAATCAGGACATATAATTAACATCCCTAACACTTGTTCGTGTGAATTCCTTTGCTGTGGAAAAAAGCTACACAGTGTCGTCTCGGGTTGCCGACGACAGATTTATAATAATTAGGAATTATACACACGAGTCACACGACAGAACAAGTGGACGGTAACAGCAAACTTGCTTCCAGTTAACGGATGATTTTATTATGTTGATATGTTGGTAGGTAATAGGTATACTATGACTTTGAGGACAGCATTGCGATTACAGAAATCCGTTTGCTATAGGAAGTCAAACGATTGCTATGAGATTTTCATTACATATTTTCTTAATCGGCAATTGACTACTTTAAATAACCAGGAACAGTAGTCGCAGCGGAACTTTGTGTCTCGGAAGTTGTCTGCAAGTCGCCTCGCAAACTGCTATTTTTCAGGCGCAATCCCATTGTTAAAGGTGGAGACTGCTTTGTGTAACTGCCTCGCTCACTCGCGTACGTTTTTCGCATATTCTCTCTCGCTCTTACTTTATGCTGTTTTATCCCCACAGTAGTACCTGCGCAATCGTTCACAGAGCTTAACTTCATAATCACAAAGTTTACAGTCCCCACTTTAAAAGTGGGTCAAGACAAGTTGCATAATACCAATGTAAACAATAGTCATCCCACTAAACAAATTAATGTTGATTGCAATTGTAGGTTAGAAGGAATGTAGCACGGACACAGGAGCTCATTATATTTCGGAGAAACCTATCAAACAATTATAATTCAACGTGGGCAGTTATGCCGGGAATCCAAAGGCCTACTTGCACGAAAACAAAACAAAGTATCTAGTTAGTTGGTCCAAAAAAATGTGCCCTTGCTGACAATGTTGTAGAAATCTCCGAAGTTTCGACTAGGATAGCGTACCTAGTACTTAAACTTACCGAGACAAACAGTCTCAAGGTTGTACAGGTTTACGCACCGACCTCGAAACACTCGGACGATGAAGTGGAAGATATGTGTAAAGACATATCTTCAGCACTCCATAATACCAACGCACTACAACATTGTCTTGGGGGACAAAGTGGGAGTACAGGCTTCCGGTGAATCGAAGGTAGGTCTACACGGTTATGGAAGTAGGAATCACAAGGGGCAAATGCTCGTCAATTTCTTGGAAAAAGAGGGACTGTACATGACGAACTCTTTCTTGAGAAACAGCCCCAAAAAAGCGGACGTGCCAAAGTCCTGATGGAAAGACAAAAATTAGATTGATTTCATTATAACAGACAAGAAGCACATATCAGAGATGTCTCAGTGATTAGCAAGTTTCATACCGGTAGCGATCACCGACTTGTCAGAGGCTCTCTGAATATCAACGACAAGCTGGATAGATGTCGAATGATGAAGCCTACGCTCCGTCTTAACCGCCTTCAAACCGTTGTGGGATCAAAACAGTTAAAGCTCCACCTACAAAATCGATTCGCTGCTTTGGAAACCACAGAGGACGTAGACGAAAGTCTCCAACAAGTGGTGGGAGTCTTGAAGGAAGAGGGTGTGAAGTTTTGCCAGCTGCAACGTACGGGCCCGAAGTCCAAGCTCTCGGCTGAGACTCTCCAGCTTATGAAGAACAGACGGAACGTTACGCAAGACACGCCGTCAGAAAAGCGAACGCTCAATTATAAAATTAGTAAACTGGTGCGACGTGGCCTCCGATGCTCTAATACACGCCAAATCAAAAAGGCGATAGAGCAAAATCGGCGGTCAAAAGTGTTCGCCCAGCAGTTGAAGCGCTCGCTTCTGGCAATGTTAGGTGTTCAAGTGGCCAAACCGTAACTTCAAAACCGGAGATCTTAGCTGAGATAGAAGACTTCTATGGCCGATTGTATGAGTCGCATGCTTCACAACCCGCCCCTATTGCAGAGGTCACTCTTACTCGCCACTACATGGAAGACTTGCCAGAAATCTGCCTGGATGAAACTAGGATTGCGCTTGGACAGCTAAAAAATGGAAACGCCTCAAGTGAGGACGGAGTCACTTCGAAGCTCTTGAAGGCAGGCGGTAAACCTGTACTTCAGGAGCTTCAGAAGTTGTTTAACTCTGCTCTGAATACTAGGAGAACTCCAAAGGCGTGGAACAGGATTGTAGTAGTTTTATTTCACAAAAAGGGTGATAAAAAAAACTACCACCCCATCTCACTCCTGGGCCACGTCTATAAGCTGTTTTCAAGGGTCATCACAAATTGTCTCGCAAGAAGTCTTGACGAGATTCAGCCTCCGGAGCAGGCCGGGTTTCGTAAAGGATTTGGTACCATAGACCACATACTCACAGTGAGGCAGATTATACAGAAGTCCGAAGAGTATAATCAGCCCCTGTGTCTTGCTTTTGTTGACTATAAAATGGCCTTTGATTCCGTAGAGACCTGGTCTGTTTTGGAGTCACTACAATAATGCCAAGTAGACTGGCGGTATATCGAAGTGCTGAGATATCTATATGACGCCACGACTACCTATGGGTGTTCAAGTACAGAATCAGCAGTCTAAACATACCCAGTTGCGGAGGGTATTGAGACAGGGGGATGTGTGTGTGGGAACTTGACGAACTTATTACCCCGAAACCTGTAGTCATCAATGGTGAACCCCTCGAAGTTGTTAATGAATATTTTTATCTCGGGCAAACTCTGCAGTTGGGTAGACACAAGTTCGATAGGATAACCAACAGAAGAATTTAGTTGGGGTGGGCGGCAATCGGAAAACTTCGTCAGGTCTTCTCGTCGTCCATTCCACAGTGCCTGAAGACGAAAGTCTTTAATACGTGCGTCCTACCAGTTATGACATACTGAGCCGAGACATAGACACTAACAGTGGGACTTGTCCACAAATTTGAAGTCGCTCAGCGAGCTATAAAGAGAGCTATGCTTGGGGTTTCTCTAAAGGATAAAATCAGTAGTATAAATTTACTATTAGTACTTTTTGATCTGCTATAATTTTTCTGACGGTTTTCCTACTACAAGAAGGCAAATTTGATTGGCGTTTCATTCTGCAGTAGAAAGTTAGGTAATTTAATTTACTTGAACCAATATAAAAATTACGGAGGAGAATTAGAACTTTTTTTTTTTATAACTGTAGAGTCCTGGAGTCCTGGAGATTATCTTCTTAGAATAATAAGTTATATTAGAATAGTAAGTTAAGTTATGATTTTATAGGTATAGATACTATTTTAAATTTACTTAATGCTTAATTTAATACTTAATTTAATTTTAATTTCTATTTTATAATTATTTTTTCTATATTGCTTTTCAATCTTTACAGCCATGTGTAAGCGTGTTCAAAATAGACGCCGCTGCTTTCATCTCGTTATACCGTGACAATTACATCTGCGATGATAGATGACGTCACTTTTATCTTCTAACACAACGACTTAAGGTTTACAATCCCATGCAACGATTTAGAAGTTTATAAGCTTCTACACAAAACTTTATGTTAAAATTAATAACTCTATGTTTTACATTTTATGATTTGTTAACAATTAAAATTAAAAACCTATTTGCAGGGTTCGGATATTTTAATATAAAATTATGTTGTGAAAATCTATGTAATCGTAAAAATCACAATAATTGCCAATTTTTAAGGAGGTGTTTATCTTATTTATTTGTTTATAAGATTAGCGAGCTGAAATGGCTGTGGCCTGTTCATATTGATCGAAGGACAGATAACCGTTGGAGTCGTGTTCTTGAGTGGAGACCTCGACTCGGAAAACGTAGTGTTGGTCGCCCTACTGCTACTGCAGTGGAGTGCCAAATTGACGATAAATATACGCTAAATGGCTGGCACTCTGGCAGCAGTTGGAAAAGTAGAGCCGAAGATCGGGCTCAGTGGCGTACTTTGGGAGCGGCCTACGTCTAGAAGTGGACTGATACGGGCTGACGATGGTGGGAAGCTTAGTCACATGAGACGGCAGAACTCGAAAATAACACTTGACTTAACTCATCATACGCAGATTATTAAATATATTTTCATATTTGATACGGTTGCGTTTGACCATTATCCCTTTCAATCACACTTTATCATTTTCGCATTTGATCATATGATGCCGATTCAATTCTGCTCATTCCCAGTTTGCCATGTTACCTCTTCATCATTTTCCAGTTAGATCATAAGATGTCGGTTCTTTACTATTTATTCCTATTTTATCATTTTATTACTTTATCATACGATCATATTATTATTTTATTTTATTTAGTCCGTCTGTCAGTCTTTGAGACTGTCCATCCTTGATCAATATCTCTGGGTGGTTTTTTTTTCTTGCAAGGGTTAGCATGATAATGTGAGGACAGAATCCGAATTGAGGAGATCCACAGGAGAACTAACTATCATAGCTCAAAGAATTAGCAAGCTGAAGTGGCAATGGGCCGGTCACAAAACTCAAAGAACCGACAACCATTGGGGTAAACGAGTTCTAGAGTGGAGACCGCGTTTAGGCAAACGTAGTGTAAGGCGCCCGCCGGCCAGGTAAAGTGACGACTTGCGAAAGGCGGTCGGTAGTGATTGGATGAGAAGAGCCGAAGATCGGGCTCGGTGGCGTTCACGAGGAGAGGCCTGCGTCCAGCAGTGGACTAATACGGGCTGATGATGATGATTATGGTGATGATGTGGACAAAAGATAAAGTCCACTCAACGATGCATAGTGCTCACTTCTTTCATAGAAGTTATAGGTATACCTTAGTATATTTACCTACTCCACTCGTGAGTGCTATTATTTCTAACTAGTTTTGCCGCCCGCGACTTCGTACGCGCAGACTACTGTATATCGCGAAAAAAAACATCTTCTAGGATATTAAAAATCAATGCAAAAGTAAGTATAGCACAAATGCTCTTGATGTTTTTTCACAGACTTGTTATTTTGTTTCCATGGCAACCACAGACCATTCTATGATGGCAACCGTTCCTTACATTGAGTAATCAACATTTTCCAGTTTTCCCGCGGAAACTTTCAATGTTCCGGGATAAAAAGTATCCCATGTTTTATTCTAGCGTATAAGCTGTCTCTATTCTAAATTTCATCAAAATCCGTCCAGCCGTTATCGCGTGAAGGCTCCCCAAACAAACAAACAAACAGACAACGTTTCACTTTTATATATTGGTATGGATGTGCTCCCAGGCTGTAACTTTATGGGAAATGGACTCATTGTTTCTGATTTTGAAGATGTTTCATGGAGACGCGGACGGGCGCCTTAGAGATTAAAATTAAAAATAATTGTATCTTAGTATAATTGGCTACCTCATACGACAATCAATCTCTATCTCTACTCTCTGTTCGTATAATAAAACTCTAACCAACGTGAAATATGTACACGGAAGATAATTTTTAAAAAACTTTTTTATTTGAGTATTTAAAAGTACTTGAATACAAAACTATATAATTTTTAAAAAACTTTTTTATTTGAGTATTTAAAAGTACTTGAATACAAAACTATATTTTTTAGAATTATTGTCTTTCAGTTTGGTCATCACGTAAAAACCACTGGATTGATTTAGATGCCGTCTGTGAGCTATTTTTATATTAATTGCATCGAAATTGGTTCATACAAAAAGGAGTTACAGACATTTTATACTTAGTTGCGCAACAGAATAAAGAATATGTGAGTACTATAACAACGTAATACAGTATATAAAAAATAATATTATCGTGCTTTTAAATAGTAATTAATTTACATAGATTTACATAAATCTGTATTCACTCATATTTATTCCTTAGGTTTTTAGTATCCCAAAATGAAACTAGATGGCGTTGGCGATACTTAAAACTTATTGTTTGATTTGTCGGGTGAATTCATATCCTTTCGACTACTGACTGTATCCAACTCATTCAAGTCTCATACTATCGTATTGGTCTTGCAGAATTCAGTTTTACTTGGAATGATCTTATTCGTTTGCTTTTAATTCGAAATAATAATGGTATGTTTAAGTAAAGTTCGTTTTTGCTTTGCATCATATCGTTCGAAATGAGTATTTTAAGTTATTTAATATACATACATAGTCTGTTCAAAAAGAGAGTGACTTAGCTAAAAGGAGAACTTTAAATGGCAATCCACCTCTGCCATGTGAAAAATGATAGACTCAGCTATCATATTGTGCTGTCATATTATCATTGTGTTGTTTTGTTGAGTGAATGTGTGTATTATTTATTGAGATATTTGTTATTAATGTCGAAATCTGTAAAAACTTTACATATTTCCACAAGACAAAAAAAAATGTTATATTATTCAGTTTTGTCAACTTGAAAAAGCAGTAAAAACCTACATTATCGATCTGCAAAATATGACAGAGCGTGTGGCTGCTACGACTGGTATTTATCAGTTTATTATGAATTATTTCAATGTAATATAGTTTTTATTATCTCCAGTGCTGAATACCAGAAAATGTATAGAATTTTGCCATAAATTCGCGTAATTATATGTTTTTTTTTTGACGTTTTCGTCTTCTTTTTGTGCAGCTTTAATGATATTGATCCTTTGTAGTTATTATGTGTAATATATATTTTTAACTCCCGAACAAAGAGATGGGTATTATTAGTTTAGGGTGTGTATCACTGTGTGTTCATGTATGTGCGTTTGTGTGTGTGCGTGTGTGTGTGTGTGTGTGTGTGTGTCTGTCTGTGGCATCGTAGCTCCCAAACGAATGGACCAATTTTGATGCGTTTTTTTTGTTTGTAAACTGATGTGATCGAGATGTTCTTAGCTATATGGAGAGGGGGAGCGGAAGGAAGGAGGAGAGAAAAGGGGGGTGGGAATCGTACCTTCCAAACGAATGGACCGAATTAGCTGCAGTTTTTTTATGTTTGAAAGCTGAGGTGAACAAGATGGTTCTTAGCTATAATGGGGTGGGGGGATAGAGGTAAGGAGCTCCAATCGAACGGGCCGATTTTGATACGGTTTTTTATGTTTGAAATCTGATGTGATCGATATGCATCTTAGCTATAATGGGGGATGGGGGCTATAATGGGGGTTATATGTTTTTTTAATTTGTGCTTGTTTACTGGAATTGGTAGAAAGCCGTATTAAAAATAAAAAAAGGTTCTAGAATTAACGGTGTGTGGCGCACATCTGGATAATACGTAAAGGTAGACCGAAAACATTAATATTTGAAGATTTTGACAAGTGTGCTATATGGAACAAAATTCGTTCGTTTAGTGAAAAAAGAAGTACCTACCTTCTACAAGAAAGCTGCATCGGGTATTGAAAGAAGACATAAACTTTGGTGGAGGTCTATCAAACCTCAGCAAAGTTTTAAAAGTACAGGGACATAGATACAAAAATTGCGTGTCAAAAAAGAAAAACGCTAATCGGAAGACATGATATTGTAGTGTGGCGGGCCAAATATTTGAAAACCATGAAGCGTTTAAAAGAATCTGGGAAGCTAAATGCGATAATTTTAACCTCCATATGCATTATGCAAAAGTGAACCATTTTTGAGTTATCATGTTTTATAGAGTTTTTCAAAATAAGTCAAAAGGGCAACATTTTTTTATAAAAAAATAGTTTCAATTTAAATCTCATTTTTTCTTCTGATTTATAAAAACGATTAAATACTGGTTTTTACTATTATAAAAACAACAATTATCGGTCCAAATTTAATAATGGGAGACGAAAAACGATATTATTTCAATATTTTTTTGAGTTTTTTTTCAACTAAAATGCCTTAAATACAAAAAAAAAACGTTGTGAAACTTGGCTTGCAGATTATTTTAAAAATATAACCGTTTTCTTAGCTCTGCAACAATTCATAACAAATAGGAACACAAAGGAAACAGGCGGAAATTCGTATGCGAACTAAACTTAAAATCACTGTTTGAATATCTTGCAAATAGGTTTAATGCGTACCTAAGCCAATGTAGGAAGCAAACTGGTTAAGAAGAAGGAAAACAAAACGAAGTTTTCAAAGAGTTCATTTTTCAAAAACTTTTCACGCGTGCATTGATTTTATTTTACAAATTATCGCCGTATTTTTTGAAGTAAATACACTCACGATTGTAGTTTAATTTTTAATTTGAATAGAAATTTGGAAGAGCGTGACCAAAATAAACAGCGTATGTTTCAAAATTACACAAATAAAGAATATGCCAACATTGTGTTTTGTTACGGCTTTTGCAACGGTAACAGTGAAGCTGCTCATCAAGATTATTCGCGTCGGTTTTCTAATCGCCGGTTACCCCATGTATCAGTTTTTAATGGAGTGTATAGGCGAATCCAAGAAACTGGTATTGTTCAGAGACGACAAATTAATGCCCAATGACCCCCAGTCTATGGTGTTAATTGTGAAGAGGATATTCTGCAAAAATTTATCGATGAACCAACAATTTCGACATACACCGTCGCCACACGACTCTCTGTAACACAATGGAAACCGTGGTCTACAGTGCATAATGCAGGATTCTATCCTTACTATTATACTCCTGTGCTAGTTATTCACAAAGAGGACCCTGAAAGGAGAGTTGTTTTTTGTAGATTCATATTAAATGCGGATTTAGAAGACGCATCTTTTTTTTTAAATCCTATTGATCGACGAATCCAAAGTCAATCAAGATGGGATTACTAACTACCACAATGAATATTATTGGAATGAGAAAGTGCACAATAATCCTAACAAAAAGAGGCCAAAAGGGTCGCAACGCCGTTTTTCGGTCAATGTGTAGATGGCAAGACAATTTAATCGGACCACATTTTTTACAGAGCAGATTACGTTTTATTTTTACAAATGAAATGTTTGACCTCCTCGAAGACGTGCCTTTGGCTATAAGGCAGAACATGATATACCAGCAAGACGGATGTCTTTCATTTTGGTGTCATTGTTAGGCGATGGCTCGATAGTCAATTTCCTAATCGTTGGATAGGGAGGGTCCGGACTTAACGCCGGTTGATATCTACGTCTGAGGTCACATGGAATCTCTAGTTTACAACGTTTTGCCTGTGTCATCCGCGGAAGAACTCAAAACAAGAATTATCAACGCTGCAAATGCGATGCGAAATAATTTGACTACTTCGGTACTTAAGTCACAACTCAGAAAAAGAATGCGACTTTGCGTACGCAATAGTCACTTCGATCAAGAACTTTAATTGGGCTAAATTACAAAATGTGTTAATTTTTACCTATTATTAATTGTTAATTGTTATTACTACTAAACTGTTACTGGTTCTAAATTTTATTTTTGTTTTTTTTTTTACATTTTTGTTTTTTTATTGTCTTTAATTAATTTTATGGAAATTTTAAAGAACGACCTTATATTTAGTTCGAATACGAATTTCCGCTTTCTTCCTTTGTGATCACTTTTTTCAGTTTCTTTTACATAAGCTCCTAGTTGTTATAAATTTTTGGAGAACTTAATAAACGGTTACGTTTTTAAAATAATCTGCAAGCCAAGCATTTTAGTGGAAAAAACTCAAAAAAATATTGAAATAATATCGGCCAAGCTGTGGATCCAAGTGGAAGGAGGGTTTTCGTCTCGCATTTTGAAATTTGGACCGATAGTTGTTGTTTTAATATTGATAAAAAACCAGTGTTTAATCGTTTTCATAAATCAGAAGAAAGAATGAGATTTTTTGACTTTTTTTGAAAAAAAAGTTAAAAATACGATAACTCAAAAATGGTTAACTGTTGCATAATGCATATGGGGGCTAAAATTATCGCAAATAGTCACCCTTATCACCTCCTAACGAGAATACGTCGAATTGCCAATAATCCTGTATATTATATGTATAATTATAAATATAAGAGTGTTTTTCCGGCCTCCAGGCCTTGTCTTTCATTTCATTTATATATTACGATACTTCAATTTGGGTAGGATTTGTTTAGCGTGGGGTTTTACTTATATGCTATATTTTAATTTTACCATTTATCATTTGTCTGAATTTACAGTTTTGGTATTGGATGGCAGACGTTTGGTATTTGGATAGGGGTATATGTTTTTTATTGCTTATATATATATATATATATAAGCAATAAAAAACATATATACATATTATATACATATTATATATATATATATATATATATATATATATATATATATATATATATATAACCAATACCAACCCTGTAAATTCAGACAAATGATAAATGGTATATATATGTTGTATAATTAAAAACATATAAGTGTTTTTTCCAGGCCTTGTCTTTCATTTCATTTATATTTTACGATACTTCAATTCGGGTAGGGTCTGTTTATAGTGGGGTTTTACTTTTTTGTTCTATTTTGACGATAGTTCAGTTTGGGTAGGGTTTGTTTAGCGTGGGGTTTTACTTTTTTGTTCTATTTTGACGATAGTTCAGTTTGGGTAGGGTTTTTTTAGCGTGGGGTTTTACTTTTTTGTTATATTTTGACGATAGTTCAGTTTGGGTAGGGTTTGTTTAGCGTGGGGTTTTACTTTTTTGTTCTATTTTGACGATAGTTCAGTTTGGGTAGGGTTTGTTTATCGTGGGGTTTTACTTTTTTGTTGTATTTTAATTTTACCATTTATAATTTCTCTGACTTAACAGTTTTGGCGGAAGTAAGCTACATATTTTTATTTTGTTCATTTTAAATATGGATTTCCGCAAAGTAACGCCTGAATCTATCAACTGTATACATTTACTCATAAATATTTTTTAACACTGCCCACGCGGGCAAAGTCGCGGGGCGCTGCTATTCAAGCATAATTGGCTGGTAACAAACGAAAGCAGTGATCGTGTTATGTATGAGTAATTAATTATTACAAAGATTAAAATCAGCTCATCTATATTGTTTTAATCATTATTAAAACAATATAGATGAGCTGATTTTAATAGTTTCATTAAACTTAGGTAAAACTAGGTATTACCTAATTTCCATTAATTCGTTACGAAACAACAGTAGCTTATTTGCCATATCTCGGCTTATAAGTCCCGGACTCGATTATTTTTATATTGTTGCAACTTGCAATGCTAAACGTTCTTACATTTTTGTTTTTGCTTCCATTTCTTATAAATATGTAATTAGTTTTGTTTACTAATTCATCCAACTAGGGTTCAGGATGAGCTTACGCCTCAATGTCATTGACTATTTCTCAACAGATGTGATATGATAGAAAATATAATGCTTTATAGATAAATGAGATCAGAACTTTCACGATAAATTTACTTCGTTATGAACATCCGCTACTGTTTCTGCAAAAAAACTCTACATAACTCGTAAATTCTGTGGCCACTCCAGTTATTCACATAACAATCTGTTCGAACGCAACGAGGACTCTACAGACGAGTGTTTAAATGATATACTTACTATATATGGCTGCAGAGACTGCAAACCCATGATTTATGGGCTTCACTGTTCCATTAACGACGTATAAACAATGTGAAGTACCTATTTAATACGCGTATTCTTAGTCGGTACTTAATCTTATGAAAAAATAAGTTAAGAACGTATACCTAGTAATATTCTCAGGTTATCTCTAAAATATACATTAGTAATAATTAATTTAATAATTCGATATTAAGATCCCTATTTATCTGAAATCTTTAAATTAGTGTACACCCTACACCAATTTAAAGATTTCAGATTAAACAGTTGTACAACACTCCTATAGTACATGAACAACATCTATCAATGTACGAGTATACTTTTAGTGTTGTGTGTCGTGATCTAGTGTAATAAATGTTCACAAAATATTTTATCCGGATGTGGTCACCGAAACACTACTAAATAAATAAGGCTCGACAGAAAAAAAACGAAAAAAAAACCGTTTTGACGTTCCCGTTTATGGAATGAATCAACTTCATTCAGTATCTAAAGAAGAAATTTTCAAAAAAAAATTTTTGTGTAAATCCAATAAAATTCAAATACATCTGTGAAATCAGTTTTTTGAAAACCTTAAGATTAAAAAATAAATAAAAATTACATTGAAAATATTAACTAAAATCGGCTCCTGAGATGTATCACCTGTCCTGCTTACCCTGTACCTTGAAGAGCAGGACAAAAAGGTTGGCTCTCATAGCGCTTTAATGAAAGTGTGAACAATGGTAGTGGTGTCGCGCGTAATAAAAGAGAGAAACAGAGTAGTAGCTGTCTGTTCGTAAAAACTTATCCTCCTGCAGTTACTTCAGTTATCCGTGATCATGGCGGTTACAACAGTGCCGAAATATCGGGAACTCATAAATTTGTTATTTATTTTTTTGGATAAGAATATAAAATTTGAAATGGTTTCTGTCTTTATGATCGCACATAACGTAAAAACTACCAAATCGATTGCGATGCAGTTTTCATTGTTGAATTGCATAGGTTTTGACTTACAAATCGGGGTACATGGTATCCTAATCCTATGATTAGAACCCGAACAATCAATAAAAATCTGTCTGACGGCTGAACGAAATTTGGTATTTTATACTCTAAAGTTACTTTTGGTCCTGGAATAATACATAGGTTACTTTTAACCCAGAGAAAAGACGCCGCGGACACAACTAATAATTAATATATTAATAGGTATTGGATTTATGAGATGATTGTAGGTAGAATACATAATTAATCATACACTTGAGTTTGACATTAATGCTTACAATTTGGTTGGTACATATGGACTAAAAAAAATGGCTCAAATTCCTGGATACTTTTTGAGGAATTTTAATTTATTTTTACTTGAGTGATTCTTAAATGTTTTTTAGTTTTGAGAGAGGATGCCTCGATTTGAGGCGATGTCTAAGAATACTGGTGCAATAAAAGTAATACATTAGTATTCGCTGGTCGTTCATCTCGTGCGACGTTCATTACGTACTTATAATCTGAGACATCATAATACAGAATCTTTTTGCACTCCCCTGCACTTAATCGTCAAAGCATAATAACTTTGAATCTTGTTAATTGGTTTTATCTTAACAATTAATTAATTTATGACTTATAAAGTATAGATTAAAAATTACATGGTCACAAACACTAGAAGCATAAACATTAGAAACGGGATATTTACCATGGGTACTATTTTTACTGAGTTCCCGATATTTCGGCACTGTCGCAGGCGCCATGATCACTACTCCTATTTGAAAACGGGAGAAATATCGTCTTTAATACACGAAGTGAGTTAGTGTTGTGTGTCGTGATGAAGTTAGTAATGAAAGTCTGAACAATGGTACTGATGTCACGCGTAATAAACGAGTGAGAAAAAGAGTAGACGCTTTTATCTGCTCGTAAAAACTTATCCGTCCACCCGCAGTTACTTCAGTTATCCGTGATCATGGCGCTCGCAACACTGCCGAAATATTGGGAACTCAGTTAACTAATATCCATGGTATATAATCCGTTTCTAATGTTTATACTTTGTTGATATAGCACAACACAACTTAGCACAAACGTTACGCTCATAACATTTTTCATGTAAATAGGCTTCGAGGAGCACTTTTAGCACGGCCTCATAATTAACTACCCTAAATTGTTTTTTGTTTAAACGATGTGTTGTCACTTTAAAACCTCATGAAAACAAATGGGATAGCAATAACTTAGTGCTGTCAAATTTAGTTTTAGTTTAGTTTGTCCCAGCAAGAAGTACCTGCCTAGAAGAAGTTTACAAAAATGGTGCCAATAGTTGTGCGTCCAAAGTTTTCTGGCACAATAAAGCCCTCAAATTGCCGGCAACGCATACAATAATATCAAGTGAATGTGATCACCTAGCACCCTTCAATTAGCGTCAGCGCTGGTGCATCGCGGCCGAAACGAGTTTCACACGTTCCGCGATATCGAGCAACCAATAGGTATCAAATTTTCGAAGAATAACTCCATTGTCTATACGCAGGTGTGGATAGCATTCATCTCAAATTGGATCGTTCACACTTACTGCTGTATGCATAATGGATAGTTAAAGGTCCTTGGGTTTACTTCTACAGGCCGTAGAATGAATATCTTGCTGCTGATGTTTCGAACAGTTATTTCTCGATTAGTTTTGCATCTCGTAGATTATTTGATCTGGATGATAGATGATATGCATACAAGAATGGCTTTATTATTATTATTATTATTATTAATGCATGTTAAGGCATGCGTCGCTAAGCCTCTTTATTTATTTGTTGTGTCTCTCTTTTTTCTTCCTTTCTTATTTTGTCAGAAACATTCACGGAAGTACCAACAATAACTAGTTATATGTACCACAAACCCACCGTTGTTTACCGAAGTCCAATTGCGACATATTTAATCATACAAGTAGGTACTTCCTTCAATTGTGAAAGTACCAATTAAGCACTTTTTGTACTTATGTAGTTTTTCTATGAATAATGCGCAGTAGAGGTACTCTACATGTTGATTTGATTTAATTGCGCAAAGCTAATTAAGCATTCATGTACTTAGATGTTTTTCTCGCTAAAGTATAAGAAATGTAACTACTTAGTTGTTATTGCAAATGAAGAATGTACTAGAAATCGCCTACGCATTTATAAAATATATATAAGGAATATATATATTTTAATTATATAAGGAAGTTACTAAGTACAAATTGTCATTATTTTATCTTCGCTTGAATTGTACGGTCAAAAGTAAGACCAATAAAATTAACTTCAAATTTAATTTGTTGTTTATTTTATTAAAATCTCAGCTCCGTCCAATTTGTCTGGCGCAGCCGGTAGGTTTTTTTAAAGTCGTGGAAATTTAATTTGTCCGGTGCTTACTTCAAAAAATTGTGAAATATAATTTGTCTGGCGCAACCTACATATTTGGTGCAGCTGTCCTGAATAACTTCAGTGTGTTCCTGAAAAATCCACGTAAAAAAATACTCGAACCAAACAAATACGACTGTATTGGAAAAAGGAGTTGAGAAACAATTCAGCGAGTGGAATAATCACCGAGGCATGGGATCGGGCGGTTTTAAGTGAGTCAAAAATCATTCACTTTCCGTATTCTTGCCCTGCTATTCGACCCTTAGTGTTTTTGGACAAACATTGCCAATACACTTGTTATTTTTGATTTATTGTATGTGAATTTATGATTTTAATGTGAATTTATTGATTTTTTATGCGTCATAATTGATTTTATATGTCTTTATTGATTTTATTGTGAATGTATTGACGTTTTATGCGTTTTTATTGAGTTGTATGTGAATTTATTGTTTTTTTATACGTTTTTATTGAATTTTGTGTGAATTTATTGATTTTATGTGTCTTTATTGATTTTATTGTGAATGTATTGACGTTTTATGCGTTTTTATTGAATTGTATGTGAATATATTGATTTTTTATGCGTTTTTTATTGAATTTTGTGTGAATTTATTGATTTTTATGTCTTTATTGAATGTTTATGTGAATTTATTGAGTTTTATGTGCTTTTATTGATTTTGAAGTGTTTTTATTGAACTTTAATGTGCTTTTCTTTAATTATATTTTGAATTTTTGTGTGTTTTATGTGTTATATTGTACAAACGCATACTCAATTTTGATAATTGAATTTATTTTAAATAATAATTTAAAATGGAACCTATGAGGATTATAACGAATTAAATTGTGAAATGGATTCCTACATTTGATGGGAAATAAAAATATTAAATTTATTTTTTCAATATCTGAATATGTACGTATGTTAAGTGGAAGCGACGATACAGCAGCACAATTATTATATTTATTTCGTGTAATTTTAAGTAGAAATGTAGGCTGAGCAGCCTCACTACTAAATTAATGTAGCGATGTTACGACATGGCTACAATTGTTTTTTTTTTAATGTTCATATTAATAATATAATTGAAAAATGGAAACAGACGTGAATTAAATGATATATTATCTGAAAATCTACTTAAACTGTGATTAAATCACACGAATGACAAAAAAAATAATAGATATGCAATTTTTAATTTAAGCAATCAAATATGATGAATTAATTAATCAAATTAAAACTAAGCAAGATGCTGTTTCAAAGAAAGTTACTTTGGTTGCAGAAATGGTTGATGGTTTTGTAAATTTTTCTAATACTTCTTATTATAATTTTATACAATTTGAGAATAATTTAGTTAATATAGAGCAAAATATAGATATAAAAGCTTATATTAAGGGTAGGCAAATTACATTTGTACTGGCAATTCCAATTGTACGCAAAAACACTTAAAAATATTACCAGTTATTCCCCTTACCTATCCTTGATACTTTTAATAATATTACAACCTTGATATTTCCTAAATATCCTTTTATCCTCGTGAAAGATTTGAACTCTATCACATTGCTCTCCAAGCCATGCAACGAGATTGATGAGAAATTATTTCTTTGTAAAGAAAGTTGTGCAGTCGTATTTGAACAAGATAAATGTATAACTAATTTAATGAAATTTACGTTGAATATTACGTCGTGTTCTCCAATTTTAATCAAAACCTCAGAGATAAAAGTTTAACAAATTGAAATGAACATATGGATAATTTTTGCAAGATACCAAACGTACGTTGACAAAAACCTGTGAAAATGAGATAACTCGAGAGAAAATCCTTGGTACTTATATTTTAACCTTGGACGATAATTGTAAAATACAAGTTGAAGATATTACTCTACGGAAGAAATTGTTCAGAGGAATGAACTTGCATATTCCTAAACTACCATTGATAAATTTACCAAGTGTTCCAGTTACAAATAATTTCAAAAGAAAACCTATTAACTTAGATGGAGTAAACATGGAAAATCTACAAATGCTGAATTATATTTTGAAGAAAAGTAAAAACAGTGAATATAGTGAAATGAGTGAAATGGTCAATAAAGTGCAAATAAAAAGTATGAGTTTATGGACATTAATACTTTATATTATAATGATTTTACTATTGTATACTTTATTATAAAATATAAAAAAAAGATTTTGAAATTATGTAAAATTGAAAATAATCTGACTTCAGAAAATGAACTTTCAGATAATTTTCAATCTCAGGGTGGAGAAGTTATATGTACCACAAACCCACCGTTGTTTACCGAAGTCCAATTGCGACATATTTAATCATACAAGTAGGTACTTCCTTCAATTGTGAAAGTACCAATTAAGCACTTTTTGTACTTCTGTAGTTTTTCTATGAATAATGCGCAGTAGAGGTACTCTACATGTTGATTTGATTTAATTGCGCAAAGCTGAATAAGCATTTATGTACTTAGATGTTTTTCTCGTTAAAGTATAAGAAATGTAACTACTTAGTTGTTATTGCAAATGAAGAATGTACTAGAAATCGCCTACGCATTTATAAAAGTTATATAAGGAAGTTACTAAGTACAAATTGTCATTATTTTATCTTCGCTTGAATTGTACGGTCAAAAGTAAGACCAATAAAATTAACTTCAAATTTAATTTGTTGTTTATTTTGTTAAAATCTCGGCTCGGCTCGGCTCCGTCCGGAGCGCCGCCCTTAACCTACAAGAGATTGGATTTTCTTCAAAATAAATCTATATAACACATGTGCCTACGTTACAAAAGAAACTTATCCTACAAATTTCATGGTTGTACGACCAGAAGTTTAGGCTCTGCGTTGATCTCCCAGTCAGGCCCATGTTCTATTATGTATAAAAACAGATTTTGTGGGCTATGAGATTTTTGTCATTCGGCGTTTGGTCCAGTTTAAAACAGAACCTCAAACGCCGACCCAATACCAACATATAGTAAAAAAAAATATTACTAGATACTTCGATTCCCATTGGAGGTCATTTGCGTTGACCTGTATATGTACTAAACTAACGCTCAATTAAAGCTACGTACATCAGCATCCCTAACATTCCACACCCCTTCATTACTCCGACTAAACAAAGCAATAATTTATCCAGATTTACTCGCTGCTAAAACGGGAACGCGTGGTAATGGGAGACGGGTAACAGCGCTGGCCGCGGCCCCTTTGAAACTGGAGCTCTGTTGGAGCGCCGCCGACGCGCCGGAGCGCCGCCTGCGACCGTTCACGGTGTCACCTGAACCCTGAAACTGGCACGTGCCGACAGACTCTACCGCCTCGCGCTGAAAGTTGATAGCTTTTTTGTGATTCAACTACAAAGTATTCTTACTTTCTAACGAAGGAAAACTATGCTGGGCATTTCTAAGAAAACAACTGGTTAACCTTTAACAAAAAACCGATACGTTTTTATCTTGATTTCGATGCATGGATGCATGCACAAATAAAAAAAACTCTCTAACCCCCCACCCCCCATTATAGCTAAGAAGCATCTCGATCATACCCGCTTTCAAAGAAAACCCCGCATTAAAAAAAAAACGGTTCATTAGTTTGGGAGCTACGATCCTCAACCCCCCTCCCCCCCTTTTCCCCAGTATACCTAAGAACCATCTCGATCACATCAGAAAAAAACCCCATTAAAATCGGTTTATTTGTTTAGGAGCTACAATGCCACTGACACACACACAGAGACACTGTTACTGTGTTACATAAACACCCTACATTTATAACACCTCTCTATGAAGCTCGGGGGTTAATACCAACTAAACTTTTAATTTTATTACTTTATGCGCGAGAAGCAACACGGAACACCTCATAAAGTCGGCGAATTTGCTGAAGATGACAGTAAAAGATTTTCGCTTAAGTGGCTCACTATGCTGAAGACGCGCGGCGCCAAAGCGCCCGTGTAAAGCTGAGCTTATGCGACAATTTTATTCACGCAGGCAAGTTTTGGATGAGCTGAAGTTTCGCTGATTTTTAACCAAAACTGAGATTGCAGCCGAACCTAGTTTGACATGAAACGTTTTTGAAATTGCTTACATGCGGTATTATTAGGTACTAGCTGTACCCGCGGCTTTGCACGCGTGTTCGTTTCTTTAGGATCAAAGTACCATAATGTGCTATTCCAGGACCAATATACCAACATTTGAACAAAATTTCTACAGCCGTCAAAAATACTTCATCAATTGCTCGGCTTCTAACTCACCGGATTGAGATACCAATTAAACCAGGTTTACATCAAACCCTAAGCTATTTAACAATGAAAACCGCATTGCAATCGGTCCAGTAGTTTTTATGTGATGCGTGAACAAACAAACATACAGACAAACAGAAAGAAAGACACGACTTACAAAAAAATAATTGTTCAATGCCTTTTTTAAGCACCCAAGAGCATTGAAATTTGAAATCATGTAGTAGTTTGGGTGCAATGCGCGGTCAAGATACGGCCAAACAGACAGACAAAATTAAAAAGTAAAACAGTTTGGCTTCAGTATCGAATATAGAGAACCATCCAAAAAATATTTTTTATTACTTAAATATTAACATAACTTTGGACCCATATCCCGCAGAAACCCTTTACTTTTTCGGGATAAAACGTGTCCTCAATTTTAACTCATCATATAACTTAAGACAGTGCCAAGTTGCATCAAAACCCGTCCATTACTTTCAGCGTAGTACGTGTTCTTTTAAATAAGTTTCAACCCCTAAATAATAACCCATAATTTTTTCGATATGTAAAGTAGCCTATGTCCTACCTCGTAGTACCAACTCAAATCATTCCATGTTTCTTTTGAATTCATCCAGTAGTTCCGGCGGCTTGATGCGCGGCTAAGATACAGACTGACAAACATACAGACAAAAATGAAAAAACATACAGTTTAGGCATCATAATAGAACAAAGAATAACTTTAAAAAAAACCACTATATCTTTAATGTACAGAATTTGGACCCATATCCCACAGGAACCCTTTGTTTCTTCGGGACAAAATGTATCCATAATTTTCACCTATCTTATAAACTATGTCTGTGCCAAGTTGCATCAACATCCGTCCAATAGTTTCAGCGTGCTAAGTGTTCTTTTAAATAATTTTCCACTTCTGTCCTGCAGGAACACTTAATTTTTCGGGATGAAAAGTATCCAATATCCTACCTCGAAGTGTGAACTCAAATCATACCAAATTTCATTTGAATTCATTAAGTATTTTCGGCGTGGTGCGCTGCCAAAGTACAGACAGACAGACGGACAGACAGACAGAAAGACCAAAATAAAAATAATACAGTGTTGGCTTTAGTATTGAATATAGAACGGCCTCCAAAAAAATTACATAATATTTTCAATTTACAGAATTTTGGACATCATCCCGAAGGAACACTTTATTTTTCGGGATAAAAAGTATCCTCAACTTTTACCCATTATATAAACTATGACTGTGCCAAGTTTCAACAAAATCCGTCAAGTAGTTTCAGCGTCATACGTGTTCTTTTAAATAACTTTCAACGCCTATCCTGCAGGAACCCTTTTATTTTTCGGGATGAAAAGTATCCAATGTCATACCTCGAAGTATGAACTCAAATTATACCAAATCTCATATTTTTTTCATATTTTTTTTCATTTCATTGAGTATTTTCGGCGTGATGCACTTCCAAGGTGCAGACAGACAGACGGACAGACAGACAGAAAGACAAAAATTAAAAAAATACAGTTTTGGCTTTAGTATGGAAAACAGAATGGCCCCCAAAAAAAATTACAAAATATCTGTAATTTACAGAATTTGCGACATTATCCCGCAGGAACTCCTTATTTTTTCGGGATAAAAAGTATCCTCAATTTTAACCCATCATATTAACTATGTCTGTGCCAAGTTGCATCAAAATCCGTCTGGTAGTTACAGTAAGTGTTTTTTGAAATAACTTTCAACCCCAATCCTGCGGGAACCCTTTCATTTTTCGGGATGAAAAGTAGACTATGACCTCGTAGTATGAACTCAAATCATACCAAGTTTCATTTAAATTCATTCAGTAGTTTTGGCGTGTTGCCTAGCCAAGATACAGACAGACAGACAGACAGACAGACAGACAGACAAAAATAAAAATAAAACAGTTTTAGCTTCAGTATCGAATCTAGAGTAAGGTCCAAATAAAAATATTCTAAATATCTTCAATGTACAGAATTGGACCCGTTACAGTTTTATTATAAGTATATATAATATATATAGATTCTGTGCATACGGGGTACCTACCATGACAGTGGACATGAGACGGAAATGACGTACCGGTTGAAACGGATATGACGTACTGTTATGAAAGCTATCATTAATTGAAAAAGATTTAAAGATGGCTACCGAACAAAAGTTCAAGTTGGCATAAAAAGCAACCTAAGTTCTTCTAGAATATTAAAAACCAATGCAAAAGTAGGTATAGCAACAATGCTATTGATGTTTTTTGAGAGACTTGTTATTTTGTTTCCATGGAAACCGTTCTTTGCAACGAGTAATCAACATTTTCCAGGTTTCCCATGGATACTTACAATTTTCCGGGATAAAAAGTATATATTATTCTAGGGTATTACTATATTTTATTCTAGGGTATTAGCTATCTCCATTTCAAATTTCATCAATATCCGTCCAGCCGTTATTGCGTAGAAGCTCCCCAAACAAATAAACAAACAAACAGACAACGTTTCACTTATATATATTGGTATGGTTGTGATGGAAAAGAAGAAAAAAGTAGACATGTAGTGGAGTGGTTATTGGAAGTACCACAACGGATCTCGAAAAGTATAAACGCAGTAGGGTGGTGCTGGAACTAAATATGTTCAGGGTCCTTAGCACTTCCAGAATCTGGTAAAACAAATATAGACGCAGAGCAAAAATAAAATAGTAAACAGGTAAGCTAAAATTCACATTTGCATGAAAAAACAAATAACAATAGTAAAACAAGTGAATGTCAGAAAACAAATCAATGACAAAAAAACAATTGAGTGTCGGGAGAAGTGACAGGTGTCAAAGTGACAGTTGGTGGGGAAAGAGCAGGGAGAAAGTGGGGGAAGGTGGGGTAAAGTGGGGGAAGGTGGGAAAGGAAATGACAAGTATCAAAGTCACGGTTGGTGGGGAAAGGGTGGGAAAGAGCGGAAAGAAAGTGAGGGAAAGTAAGTAAGGAAAGAGAAGAAAAGCGGGGAAAATTGGGGGAAAGGTTTGATGGGGAAGGTGAAGACATGTGAGGGAACTTGGGGGGTGATAAGGGGGAAAAGGTGGGTGAGTTGGTGATGAGTAGGGATGAGTGGGGGAAGTTGCAAAAGGGTTAGAAAAGTTGGGGAAATGTGGAAAAAGATGAGCAATGGATGGGTGGGGATGGGCAAGGATGGGTGGGGCTGGGTGGTGAGGGGCAGAGATGGTTGGGGATGGGTGGGGATGGGTGGGGATGGGTAGATATGGGTAAGGATTGGTTGGGTTGGTGGGGACGGGTGGGGATTGATGAGGATGGGCTGGGATTGTTGGGAATGGTGTGGATTAGTGGGGATAGAAGTGGATGGGTGAAGATTTGTGGGGATGGGTGGGGATTGGTGGGTAAGGGCGGGGATTGTTGGGGATTGTTGGTGAAGGGTGGGGAATGGTGGGAATGGGTGAGGATTCTTGGGGATGGGTGGGAAATGGAGGGGATACGTGGATATATTTGATTCACTAAAGTCAGATTCCGCTTTTGTCAGATAAAATATTAGGCAGTTATTTTTCTGACGAAAATGGAATCTCCCTTTAGTCACAGAGTAAATAATAGTACAACTTTAGTATAGTATGCAGTCGGATGACAGATCTGTCAAACTTAAAACAGCGGATGACAGAGCTGTCAAATTTAAAACAGCGGATGACAGAGCTGTCAAACTTAAAACAGCGGATGACAGAGCTGTCAAACTTAAAACAGCTATAACTCGGAAACTTATTGATTGTTGACTAGCAGTTTCTTTACAGAAGTGATAGATCTCATCGATATCTTCATTTTGGATGACAGTTGTAAAACTTAAAAAGGCTATAATTCTGAAACTATTGATCCTAGACTAGTAGTTTCTTTACAGAAGTGAAACGGCGGTCCCACTAGGCACTTTGAGCAATTTAAATGTATAAAAATACATTTTAATGGTATATACACTGTTTTAAATAAAAACCATCAGTGAACAATTTTTATTATACCTGTACATTTTTTGTGTCTTTCATCAAGCAAGAGTTACGGTAGTGACTCGAGCCAAATTTGAATTAAGCGAACGCATCGAAACGTGAAGCGCTAAGTTTGAATTAACCGATTTAATTAAGAAAGTACATAAAAAAATGTTAAAAATTCTTAATTTCATCGATTATTCGCTAGTTTTATAGGTCTATTCCACTATGATCACCTGGGTGATCATGGCGATTCTTTAATGTCCTTTGATCACCCGTGAATGTAACCACCAAAACGTAGACAAGCTTGCAACCATCATTTATTTACGATCGACGTTCCTCATCTCCAACAAATATATTTCTTATATCTTTGCATATAATGTGGCTGCAAAGAAATTAAAATAAATCTAGAACTTTGCATAGCTACTTTCTTTGTCTATTCTAACATAAGTGCTCTGTCAAGGTCATTTGGTGGCCCCATTTATCCTTATGTGCCCAGGGCCTCCAATAGGTTAATGACGGCCCTGGGACCACTATCTGTACCGCTAGTGGAAGTTAATTCCAAAGGTTTTAAACATTCAAAAGGTCTTCTTTGTAGTACTCCTGACTGTAGCAGCTCAAGAAACAGTGTGGTCATTTCTGTGGCTACAATGCACTGCAGTGCAGTGCAGCTGAATGTAATGATTATTTATTAACATAACTCACTAAATTGGCACAGAAGGGTTCTGTCATATTACCTACATCTTCATCTACACTATCTACACTAATATTATAAAGAGGAAAGATTTGTTTTTTGTATGTTTGTAATGGATAAACTCAAAAAATACTGAACCGATTTGAAAAATTATTTCACCTATAGAAGTCTACATTATCAGCAAGTAACAAGGGACGCATGATATTTTTCAAAAAATTAGATGTGTCTGTGAAATAATCTAATATATCAAAAATTTGCAAAAAATTACGATATCTCGCTTTAAAGGAACGGAATGATATGTTGCCGTGAAAATGAAATAATAATAATAAGTCTGTCAAGGCCGTGAGTAATAATATAATGCAGTAGTCTATAGACTAGACTAAAAAAACACCACGATCGTTGCTGCTAAAGGTTTTGAATTACGCTTACTTTTTTTTTAGAAGTTACGACGGGTATAATAATGCTAAAAGTAAGAAAAATACCGCGGTGTGAGCGCTACACCCGTGCGAAGCCGGGGTGAGTCATTAGTGGGCAATAAATCCTGTTCGGTGGTGAATATGTTATATACGTATGCTCATTCAATCACAAATGAAAGTTCCTGTATATCTATTGTCTATACCTATAAATAGTACCGTGACCACAGAATAAATAATAGTACAACCGTGACTGACTGACTTACAGACAACGCACATCCTAAATTGGTAGACCTAGAGATTTATAGAGGAAATATTCCTTCAGTATCCTAGAGGTGCACTATAGAAGGATTTTTGAAATCCCATCGCTAAGAAGGTGAACGCAAACTTCGCAAGAGAGAATAGCCGTGGGGTGCAGCTAGTTAATTATAGGAAAGCAACAGAATACGCACAACCTAATATACGGAAAATCAGACACACAAAACGTTCTCGAAAAAACATACACATATACGATTGTCATAAAACATATTATATACTTTTACAATGTTACGGCGCTTCGGGTGTAATCAACCATTTATTAGGATATAGTACCACGATGGAGCATCCATCGTGAGAAAACTGAGTGAACCGTTCCGAGAAACGTAACTTTTAATTTCAGAAATAAAGACGAAATCCAACTTTTATAGGACCTATTGGGGTGCTGTATTTTTTCATTTTTTTGCTACTTGGAATAATAGACCGGCCGAGTGTCCAATAAAATTGTTGTTTTTTAGTCTCGAGTGTTATGAAGAGGTACCGGCGCGTTTGAATCCATCTGAGAAATTCACAGTAGCGGGAGAGTAAAAAATTGGACGGATTTACGAGGTGATCTATGGGTTCCGTATCATGATTTACAGCAGAATAAAATTTACGAAGCTGAAAATGTTGTCAAGTCCATCGTCAGACTTTAATTTAAATATGGAAATGTTACTGAATTAATTTTGAATGGTTCTGTGTGAAAGTTAACTGCGTGGGTATATATTCATTTTTTTTTTTTTTATACAATATGTCAATATAATTTTTCTTACATATAGCATTTTTGTATCAGTCTCGTAAATTGTAGAAAATATTACGCCAGTAAGCTTAATTCAAAATCCTTGACAGCAACGATAGTGCTTTTTGACCTTGTAATAGAAAACTGCATTATTACTCACGTACTTGACAGATTTGTTATTATTACTTTTCTACGGCAACATGTCACTCTGTTCCTTACAAGGAGTAATCGATATTTTTGTAGGCAAATTTTTGATACCATGGGCAAATTGTTGATACCATGGACAAATTATTGATACCATGGGCAAACTTTTGATACCATGGGCAAATTTTTGATAATTAATTTTTTAATGCAATTTTCGTAGGAATCTCTAATTTTTTGAAAAATAATTGTTATGTAAACCCATGTTATGTAACTCGCTGATAATGAAGCTTTCCATAGGTGAAATATTTTTTAAATCGCTTTTGATTTTGTTGAGTTTATCCATTACATACACTCATACAAAAATACATATATACAAAAAGTCAAATCTTTCCTCTTTATAATATTAGTGTAAACGAGAGACATTCCTACAAAAAAAAAACACCGAGGAATTTTATTCAGTTCAGGGGAACTCTATTTATAACAATGAACTCAAGTGTTTTGTTAGGATGAGCAACTCTAAATTGCAACATTATTAAACTTATTTGAGATACTTAAATTTTGTAAATGTTTAGTGAATTTTGGCCGCTTTCAAAACAATCTTTATACTTATCTGACTTCAGAAAAAGCAAATGCCTCCAAATTAAAAAAAAACTTTTTTGGGTATTGTCATCCTGAGACTACAAGGATAGTTACTGTAAGTAGGTAGTTGTAGAACACAGTTTAAAAAAAAAACATGAATTTGTTTTAGTAGGGGGACCTCAAATGACCACCTTATTAGTGAACCTATATACCTACATATATATGAGTCATTTCATATTTTTTGTACATCACCACAAACACTACTGTCTGACTGCCTGTCTGTACTGACTGTCTATTAAATTTAAAATATAAAAAAATGAGTAAATTAAAATGTTCTGCTAAATTTATTGTCGACTTCAATGTTACACGCATATTAGTTTGACGTAAAACAATGAATTTGATTTAAAATTGTTTTATAAAATGATTTTGAACAAAAATAAAATTTCTTCAATACCAATTTTTTTTTTTTTAATGATTGGTCAGCTTCCACTTATCGAATTCAGATACGAAGTGCTCCAGATTTTAAGGCGAACTCTAAGCTATCCAACAGTGAAAACCGGAACTCAATCAGTCCAGTAGTCGCCGTGCTGCGCAAACATACAGACAGACACCATTTTTGAAACGTTATATTCTTGTTTATTAGCTTATTTTATGGTCCCTAGACTATTTTTTATATTATCTTCTTTGTACAGTTTTTTGTTACGTAGATACTTACTATAAGTAGGTATAAACCCCTGAATATATTTATTTGCCTCTATCAAGAGCACAATTTAGGTGGTTTGACGAATAGAGACAAGCCTTCTATTAGTCAAACCACCTGCTAGCATGTTTGTCATACACACGTCTTGCACACTAAACAGGTAAAAAACTGCGAAGAGATAAATCTGAGTGAATTCATTTAACGTAGGGCGGTCCATACATCAGGTAAAACAAACAGGCTTCGGAGGTTCGATTCCAATAGTTATGCAAATACTCGATTGGAAAATGTAATGAGCGTTCGGCAGTTATTTAAAACTGCGCCGTAAGTCAAACTCTGCTTTGGAATTGGAACCGGAGCAGAGGAGGCTGTGGAGTCGCGACTTGTTAGCTTTCACTTTTTTTTTACCAAGTTTTAGTAACTAGGTATCAATTACATAATTGGCTTAGTAATTTTTGATCCTGACAAATCTGATGCTATAAAAAATGAATAAAAAAAAAACGACTTCAAATCGTACAAATATAGATAAGATTGCTTCTCGACTTAGATATTTTAGATATTTTTATTTTTTTCATTGCTTGCCATTCAAAGATTATAATCTTTGAATGGCAAGCAATGAAGCATGGCCAAAACAAGTACAACGAAATTCCATTCTAAAAGGGTTAAACGGGGTCAATGTAATTACCTAAAAGACCTAAATAAATTGTATTTTTGAGCCTGCTGCAGTTCCTAGAAATATAAAAATACTGGCATAACTACAAATAAATTGGAATTTTGACATTGTACATAGTGATTTTAAATGTAAAATAATTCGATTAAGTACACTTATGGATTACGTTACGGACCTTGTCGATGAATGATATACAGGAGTGTATGGATTGTATAAGTACTTACTTACTATACCTTATTAAATAAAGTAGCTACCTAATTAAATATTGTTTGTATTGATACTTGGTAATAATAATGATCCATCAACGCTTATCTTGCTACATTTCAGAGGATGTGTTCATAATTTACAAATGTACAAAATTCGCGTCAGGATAATAATTCGTGTACAAGTCATTTGCGTAGGCTTAGACGTAAAACAAGGTACTTATCTCTATAAAGAGTTAAAAGGCCTATATTTCAAACAAGCCGGATACATCAGTCAGCATCTCGGCGGTTAAGTTATATATAACAGAGTCATTCATCATACAATACATATTTATGTGGTCTTACGAGATATCCTTGCTAGGTGTCATCCAATCACAAAGGATTAGGTAGATACAACACGCACAATATTTCCATGCCTGACCTCAAAAGTAAGGTCACTCGTTTTTTGGTCAGATTACTATTCCAGGGACATAACTCGTATTTCTTTAACTATTTTGAGAGGAATTATAAAGCATTAAAGAAGCTTAAATAGCATCTAGGACTTCAGTGCATCTTCATTACCATTATCGTCTAATCCAAAGACATAAGGTCTATTTCTAACTTTTTATTTATTTATTCGCCTTCCACACCACTTCATAACCTTCCAGGCAAATGTCATTTTCCTAGCGTAGTTCATTATCTTCCAGGTGTTTTTCATTACCTTCCACGCATTTAATACTTTATATCACTGTAAAAAGTATTTGACTAACGAAGGTGCCTTTCACATATATTCAGAAGACGTACATAAAACTTTGAAATTACACAAAAATTCATTATTAAGTAAAATTATTATTTCTTCTTAATCGTTACAATCTGAGCGAAACGCGATAATGACCCGTTAGCCTCTGATGGCAACTCAATGCCTTTTTGTGACCTCATCTCACACCTCAGTCGGGCACGAAATTAATAACACGTGGTTATATTTTTTTATTCTTGTTCTCTTGCACTTATTATTATTTAAACTGAATTTCGAGACATTATTTATGACTATTTATATAACATATGTTGATCATTTTTCAATGCTTCCATGCAATTAACACTTCATTTCACCGTTAATCTCTTTCTGAACGTAATGTTTTGTTTTTAATATGCGGTTGATATGTGTGTTGTTTCTCGATAAATTATGTGTGTGCATGTTTTAACAATACAGTAATGGACTTTAGGACCCTTGAAGACAATAATATGTGTGTGAGACCCGTGTGCTTTCAGTTCTTTATACCTACTGCAGTTGATATAATTACATAGGTTTATTTAATATTATATTTTCTGCGACGAATAGGTAAATTTAACTACGAGATGTAATTTATATTCACACAAAAAACAATGAAGACAAAAAATTAAAACTAATAACATGCAAACCTAAATCTTGCCAAAACTGAATTAATTACCTATTTGCTAGTAGAGACAGTTCCATAAATTTACTAGTGGCTCTTTGGGCTGTAGATCTCGCGAGCACTCTTTTTTGCAAACAATCTGGCGTTGCACAGTAGCGCCATCTAGTTACATTATTGTAAAATTAACATTAATAACCAAGGTGCTCCATCAGTCCCTACCTAGTAAGTAAAGAGCTGATGCTACTGGAAGTAACATAAAAGTGATCAATTTACTGCATTTTGAGGACCTATTCTTCTCATCACGCCTCATCAGATCTTCACCAAATTGTTATGAGACCAACGTAAAGTTATACCTTTCAAATAAAAAAAAAATACATAAAAAACGAATCTAATAAGGCGGAGATATTCAGTAGCTCCCTTTTTGCCTCTTTTTGGTATAACCTACCTCTACCGAAGTACCTAACTCCTCAATCAAAAATACCAGACGATCAAAAACTTTTCAAAATTCGTTTAACCTTTATACCAAGTTTCGTCTAGATTGGTTGAGAAATGCCACCTGTAGAGGAGAACAGCCGGAGATCCGGACAGCGCGCGGACTGACATACGAAAGCATTTTTGCCCAAGCTGAATCCACTTGTACTATAATTTATTCTGTGCTGAAACGGAGACACTTCACTCGCGCATAAATAGTTAGAGAGTTGCATTCTGTAGTAAGGTAATAAAGGTAATTTCCCGATAAAAAAATATCCTACCATAAGCCTAGCATACCTTGGTATATCCCCTTAAGCAGCACGCAGTTAAAAATTGAAAAATAAATAAATAAAATTATTAAAATTGTCTGTTTTGCACGTTCGGTATCCATGGTCAGATTGCTTTGTTAGGTTGATCTGACCACGGTCCCTGTTTAGAGTCCCTGGTTAGACTGGTTAAAATACCTAGAGTATCCGTAGTTGCTGTATTAGATATTAATAATATTCTCAAAATAAGACTCGATAGATGTTACTGTATCGCCCGAACTAAATTAGGTACGAATGTATTATTAGAGCACAGCAATTCAGAATGTACATAAGTACAGGACCTATATATCCATAAATCAGAACCATCAGTAACCTGTAAACTAATAATAAAAGTGCAAATAAAAACCTGACCACTAAAACACCCGACCTATTCAAGGGAGCTATACCGTCCTACACAAATCCCGGGTTTTTACGACTGCACAAATTATAAAGGGATTTTATATTGTTCAGTTTACAATCAGCCGAGGAACGAGGACTATCGGGATTCTGTGCGTTGTAAACCTTGATTTTATCACTTTAATTGCTTTAGTGCTGGTCGGTATTCGGTTTAAGATTGTTATGACGCTCTTGTGCTTAGAGGTTAGACACCACACTCTTATGGTACACACACATTCACCGACTTGATCTCGGTGGTATAATAAAAACAATTAGAATTTATTTCATCGTGATTTCGATGGTAATAAATACAAATACAAAACATGAATTAATCTTAATTTAAAGAATCGAAAGTATACAATTTATTTCGAATACAACTAACTGACTTTCCATTTCAAGTTAACTCAACAGAAGAAAAAAAGGAAGAAAGGGTGGGTCTTCTCAAAATAAAATAAAATCATAGTCTACTAAAATTAATTGATACCTAATTACTTTTAATTTTAAATTAGTATATTTTAACCCCATGGTACTTGTATCATGGTAACTTCATCTTAGTACGTAATTAGCCGAGCCAGAAGATAAGAGATCCAAGAAGCGGAGACCGCGTGGAGACAGATAATGGTAGATCCTCATGGGATATCTCTAATCACAATTTATTTATGGAATGACATTAATGTTAGAATTACGTCATTCACGTCATTTATTCTAGAGCGATGATGGCCTAATGGTTCTATAGTGCAATTTAGAATCCAACGATACCGGGTTCAAAACCTAGGCTCCGCACCAATGACTTTTCGAAGTTATGTGCGGTTTTCCATCGCTCCGTGTTTCGGAGGGCACGTTAAGCTGTCGGTCCCGGCTATTATTGATTAATATTAGTGGTTAAGCCATGTCAGAGGCCCTCGGGTGACCTGAAAAACTCTGACATCAGAGGCCAGCACTACCTCATACGACAAACAAACAAACATTCTAGAATGGGAATCTGGAATTCCCATTCCAGAATAAAAGCTGGACAATAAAGTATTATCAAATTACAAGGAACAATACCATAGTCTTAGTATGTTAAATCAAAGCTTATGAGGACTGAGGACTGAGGACATAAGGACTGAGCTTGAAACCCTCGCAAGTCGCGCGAACACTATTAGAGAACTATTAAAATACAAAAGATTTGCGTAAACAAAATATTCGACGGGTTAATAAATGCAACAGTCAATATCCTTAATCGAATAGGTTCATCTCAGAAAGACAAGAATCTACGTTGGTGGTACAGAACAACAATCTGTTTATATAGTTATATTTTTTGTACATACTTTTCTTTATTAATTTAGGCTTGTGTTCTCATTATACACCTGATTGTCAGAAATAACAAAGGCCAAAAATAATATATAAAAAATGAAAATGTAAGAGTGATGCAGATCATCATAACGTCGATTCCAGCAACGGATAGTCCACTGTCAAAATGTTATAGAAAGGTATACATAACTATATGCAGTTATTGAAAGGTATGATATAACTATATGCAGAAACGGATATCCATTGCAATAAGTCTTTGAACATCTTAGGAGTACCAGCAGCCAGTAGACAGCTAGTGAAAGCTACGCAGAGTAATCATCCGTTGTCCAGTACCGACCGGTGTAGGGATCTTCCATTTTCATATTTACGCGAGATATAATTTATGATTTACGAGACAACTTTAGTGAGTGTTGTTGATTGTTTAATTATTCGCCTGTGATAAAACTCCGCTGGGATCAGAATCGATTTCAAAATGCAAATAAGGAAACTGTTTTCATTATGGTCAGTGATTTTACGATGCCATGCCTCACAGACTGACGGATGGACGTAAGTCAGAACACACATATTTTGCAATGTATGCGTTACTACTTAAAGGATGTATTCATTTTAAAGCTGAACACAAACATACGTATTTTTAAATTATATCTCTATACCTGTATACGAAAAATAAAGATCTATTTCACATTTAATAAGTTAGCGAACTGTGTACTTGAAAAAGCGGCCGCTTGTCGAGCCAATGATGTAAGTTCCATTTCCTACATACTAAAAACTAGTGGCTCTGTTAGCTGTAGACCTCGCAAATACAAACTTTTTTTTGCAAATAATATAGCGGTGCACAGTAGCGCTATCTAGTTACTTTATTGTAAAACTAACATTAATAACCAAGGTGCTCCATCAAACCCTACCTAGTAGGTGAAGGGCTGATAAAAACTGAGCAATTTACCAATTTTTTATAAGACCAACTTAAACCCTTTCAAATAAAAAAAAACTATTGAAATCGGATCTAATAAGGCGGAGATATTCAGTAGCCTCCTTTTTGGGGAAAGTCTCAATCAAAAATCCCCGATGACTAAAAAATTATAAAAATTTGTTTAACCTGTATAACAAGTTTCGTCTAGATCATTTGAGAAATGCGACCTGTAGAGGAGAACAGAGATCCGGACGGACAGCCGGACGGCGGACAGCCGGACATACGAAAGCATTTATTCCCAAGCTGAAAGCTGAAAGCTCGCTCGGTCAATAATAGGAAAGTAGGTACATATATTACTACTGACTCGCCCCGGTTTCGGACGGGTAGCTGAGGGTTTCACTTTATATGTACACGATTCTACTCGTGTTTTGATTGACTAATTTGAACAAAAAACGGTTATTGTGACTTAACTATATCGCCTCGCGGACTTTTGTGGGTAATTGATAAAGATTATTGCCATAAATATGTAGTATATTATTTGATGTATCATATTTGATATATTAAAAACCAATGAAAAAGTATAGCATAAAATTAAATACAACACATGTTACTCGCTGATAATGTAACTAATAACAGGTGTAAGAATTTTTGAAATCAGTTCAGTACTTTTTGAGTTCATTACACACTAACACACATCCAAACAAACAAACATTAAACTTACAAAAATTAAAATTTTTCCTCTTTGTAATATTATTGTAGACTAGCTGTACCCGCGGCTTCGCACGCGTGTTCATTTCTCTAGATTAAAAGTACTCTATGTGCTATTCCAGGACCTAAAATACCAATATACAAACATGTTATCAAAATTACATCAACCGTCATAATTTTTTTATCGATATAATGTCTATAAGCCAAGTATTTTGAGATACCAAGTACACCAGTTTTTAAGTCAAACCCTAAGCTATCCATCAGTGAAAACCGCATTACCATCAGTGATTACTATCATCATGCGTGAACAAACAAACAGACATAGATAAACAGATAAACAGACACACACGATTAAAAAAATGTTACATGTATACGATACTCTGAAAAAAAATCAAATTTATAAATTTGATATCATTTTAATAACATTGCAATAGATAACTGTGCAATATTAATAACAATTTCAATTTCTTGACAAACCGATTTCCTTAATATTTAATTTTGTCCAGATTACAGGGGAACTTTGGTCCTACAAAGGTTCACTTGTGCTTATATTAAATTTAAGTAACTGTTAAACAAATTTTTCCCATGATTTTCATCGAAGAGTGAGTATTATAGCCGATATTCTGTTCGGAATGCACGTGATTCTGCGGCTAAACTAAAATTTCATATTTTTTTTACGAAAAATGGCCTTTGTTTGTAGTACTGCATCTCAGGTTTTTTAACAAAATAACTGTTCTGCGGTTGAGCTCAAATTATAAAAAAAATTGTTTTCCTTAAAAGTGTTGCAAGTTATTTGCAACAAAAAAAAAACTTCAATGTATAGAATTGGACCGCTTACAGTTTTATTATGAGCACAGAATAAATAATAGTACAAGTACAGAAGGCTAACTGAGTAAAGTCATTTAAATAAATAGCGACTCTCGCTACAACGCTATAAAGTGCAATATAACTCGCACGGCGCTGCGAGCTTTCAATTATATTTACCTAGAAGGCGCTCGCCCACCGCGTGCAGGCTAGAATGTACCGTATCACAACGCGCGAGAACTTCCATTGCTCTAACCGTTTCAGAATCGCTCTGTCCCTTTTTCGCTCGGTAGGGTTGTATTAAGATATGACTAGGTACTTTTACTACTAATTATTCTGTGATATGTTATGACTTAGATATTGTAACAGAATAAATAAGTAATAATGTATTATGTTATTACTTATTATTATAAATTAAAATAGTTCTATTACATACAATTACATTCTTATCAGAATAGACCTACTACCTCATTTTTACTACCTACCTATCCCGTTTTCAGAACGCCGATAAGTTTAGTGAGATACCTACCAACGTGTCGTTGGTTGATTATGATTATATCCTATAGGTATTGCACTTTGATGAATAAAGGCCTGTCTGAATTCCATGCTTTTTAATGAGTGAAAAATAAATTGCTACCTACGTAATAAAAGGTATTAAAAGTAGGTAGGTATTATACGAGACATATATTATATAAATTCCTAATTAGTTGTAGGCTACTTACTAAGTCAGCACAGAAATTACGTTGATCGATTTAATAAACGACTTTATTTCTGCGCGGAAAAACCTTAAATATGCGTAGCTTCGGTATGGAACACAAATGAAATAACATAAAACTATAGGAACCTACGTAATAAAAAAATATCAATATCTAACTACATAACTAGGACCTATTATAGGTATTACAATTTATTACCTTTCAATATCCTTTGGAAGCGTAAAGAATGACAATTCGTCATTTCTATCACTATTCAAACAGCCAAATGCTATGCAGTACTTTCTAGCTTTCTTATTGGTACTCATAATTAAAACACGAATAAAGTTTGTCAATAACTTTACGTAAGTAGGTGCTCTATTGCTAAGTACAAGGCGCGTGACTCATCGAGCGCACGCTTGACACTCGACTGAACGGACCCGAATATTGGGTCCTTGAATTTATTTGTACTTGTTGCGGAGTGCGACCGCCCTGTTATAAGTATGGATTTGGCAAAGAAGACATAACATAACTAATAGCTGCATATTTACTAGCAATCAGTGACTACACTGGTTATAGTAAGTATGTAGTTTGTACTCATCAAACACCATGAACTGTACACCTAATAAATGGGTTCAAATTATATGACATTTACTAAAATGGAATTAAAAATGTAGCATTTCAATTTGAATTTTATAGAACTTAAACGACACATTAAATCAACTTAATTACAACTTTCTAAAAACGAAAGTACACAATAATATAAAAAAGGATGAAACATTAATGACATATATTGCTTGTTTTTTTTTTGCATATAGTCACGACAAAGGAGCTGAGGTGATAGATGTGTAATGAAATGAAGGATTTCTTTTGTGGACATATTTTTGGTGGCAAACTAATTTCAATTCTTACAGTTTTTAAGTAGACTTTGAGTTGATTGTAGCATTTCATTTTATAGTCCATTAAGAAAATAACATTTGTAAATGTTTTCACTGTTTAAATATTGGATACGGTTTTACGATGCGCCGGATGATTACTGCTTCGTAGTAAAGAGCCTAACTTAATTTATTCGTGATTTCAGGCGTGGTACTAAAGAAGTTTAAATATGGGATTCCTACGTGAGATCAACAACTCGTAATAATTACAACACCTATCTATCTATCTTCTTCTACCTATCTATCTATACTTATAATAATGCAGTAAGTGCCTACCAAAAATTATGTACATTTGCTGTTAGATAGCTTAAATTTTGACTCTAAACTGATGTACATGGTATCTCAATCCAATGAGTAGAAGCCGAGCAATCGATAACAAACTATTTGACAGCTGAACGTTTGGTATTTTGTACTTTATAGTTATTTTTTGGTCCTAGAATAATATATAGTTTACTTTTAACTCAAGAGAAATGGCCACGCAGGCAAAGAACACTGAAAATACAAAAAAAAAACTAATGATTCAAAGATCTAATTAAAGGTTCAAAAGACATTTGAGAGTATATATTATTTTCCTTTTCTCTGAGTATGTAAACTATTTATATTCAAATTTTGCTTTAACTTACGAAAATGATAATAAGGAACCATAAACGGAAGAGGGGAATTTCGGTGAACCTGGCTGCAATGCAGATATTAACCCAGAAAGGCCAAGAAAACATAAGTAAGGTTCACTGCATGATCCAAGCAGACACCAACTCAGGCGCCAAACGAACCTGAAATTCACAAAGTTTGACACAAATTGAGGATGATATTTATTTGTAGAGAAATCCACAACAATGCCACACGTATCTTCGTTCAGATTCACTCGACAGGATCAAATAAGTTTTTCTCTGGACCTACATTATGTATATCGAGACTCGACACCGACATCCATAATCGATCCACTACTGACTACCTTCTTAACATTAAACACAAAAATGCTACATGTGGTTACGTTACTACCTACTTCTTAAGAAACTGTGTAAGCTTAGCATAACATACAATTTCTTCACTCATTGTTATAGGACACTAGTCGCGTTTCTCGAGATTAATAAACCTTATTTGTTTTCCCCTCGGGCTATGTATTAGTTTCAATGTTTGACTCTTACAAATGGGGCCATTTGTAAAGTAAAATAGTTTTATGTAATATAGATATGTACTGATTCATGATCTGTTATATTTATAAAGAACACAGGTACTTTTAGGTAAAGTTTTTGATGATAAAGTGCACACTCACACACTGATTTTACACGGAATTGTACCGTATTTATGCTATTCTTTAAAAGATAACATCGAATTGCGAAAGTATTTTTTAATGTTGCCTCTAACTGCGGTCATGTACTTACTAAAATATACATCCCACAACAAAACAAACAACACGCAAAAAGTAGAAAAAAAATGATTCACTCATCGTACCAAGGGCTTGAAATAGAATCTAAATGACTATTTCAAATTACCTATTACGAGTACTACTATTTTACAACTTATTTTAAACCACGAGACGAGCTTAATATACGTCAATGAACTCGTCTGTTTTATCATTCAAGCAAGCAACCAACTCAAACGAAGTAGATTGTTTGCTGTAAACCACTGCAAAAACTATATTAACTCTGCTTAAGGTAATCGTGTTAAGCTACCGTTAAGCAAATTGCCGTATAGAAACAGCTTAGCTCCTATACTATCAAAGTGAATAATCATAATAATTGATGTGCAAACGCGAAACGACGGGAAGCTCAGCTAAAAAACATAAAAACAGTAAACAAAACGTTCTCGGCTAGACCAGTTCTGAGTTTTTTCGATCATCACTCACCACGGCTCGTTAACTTGGTGAAATTCGCGCATTTGGGAAACATAGCGTGTTTGGCTCCTCAAATAGAGGCGGCTTTATCGCCGCATATTGCCAAGGTTGGATATAACGTGGACTAAGGAACGTAATAGACCTGTTTTTTTTATCAGCATCGAATTGAATGGAAGAAATTGAGAGGAAGTACGTCAGGAACCTTGGAGACGTCTGAGTGTTATACCGATGATTTCAAAATTCAATAATGTTTTATTTTTATTGTTTTATTTTCCTTTAGTGAAATTGATTTTGTTTTTTTTCTGTGATTCAGCTGGTTACTTTCTGTTTGGTCTATGTGTTAGCACTCACCTTAAGATTTGAAATCGGTCGGAATGGCCCACCTGACCTGACTTGATTGAACTATCACCTGATTTGTAACGGAATGCAGATGTTTTCATCTGTATTCTGCAGCACTTTTGAATTACCAACATAGAACTACTAAGAATCTACACAAAAGTAAACGACACAATTCTGTCTGATAGTCATTAACTCTACAACAACGCGAACTTAAAAAATATCGCATTCCGAGACAGCTCGACTATGATACGTGCCTTTTCTCGGTAGTAAACATAATTTCAATGCAATTGCAATTATACTTTTTCAAAGTATATAATTACAGAGAAATGGTTACCAGAGGAATGTCTGAAATAATTGGAATAGTGGAAATGTAAAGCTTGCAAAGAGAAAACTCATCGGTAATATTAATGGCGAAATTTATCGTAGAAAAAGCCAAAAGAACCTGTTTACCACTCATCATTGCGCATGCTAAGTGTTAAAAGCAAATGAAATGCAAAGATTCAAGGCTGCAACAGCTTGCAACAATCTGTTGGTAGACCGAGCGGCGGTCAAAGAGAATAATCATTAGCAGCAATCGATCGCAAACGTATGTGAAAAAGTATGTGTTGCATTATCGCGGTTCAATAGTTAACAGAATCGGGGCCCTGCTCGTCTCGTAACTCAATCGGATAAAATAAACCTACAATACTCGCTCAATATAGGAAGATGTGTTTTTAGAAATCCTTACATAATATTTTATGAATTTTAATAGGTAAGATCGTTAAATGGTGATAAGCTCTACAGAAATGGTACTCTAATATTAGTCCAATCTGTTCAAACAAGCGCGTATACCCATTAAATACTTTTCTGTTTTTTGTAGACATGCAAAAAATAACAAAGCGTCGCGTCTTCGCATCCAGAATGCGAAATGATCATTCATAAAAACACACATAACGTTAAAATATTAAGAACAATAAATTAAAATTCGAAAAAGGTAAGGTGCCAGTTGCGACGTCCATAATTTGGTTCAGCACAAATGATTATTTTTCGTCATCTTTATGGTAATTTTTAGTATTCGTTAATCAAGTATTACGAGTAATTTCAGAATATTGCATTGAGTTTGGCCTTATAATATATAATATGGTTTGGCTTTGGATATCCTAGATGTGTGTATATTTCATCTGGGCCAGTCACCGTTCAAAATATGAAGCTATGCCCTAGATACGGCGGAGTAGAAGATGTTTTGATTTATATTGCTTGGTTATGAGGTCTTTACGAAAAAACAATTTTTCCAACTCGAGGGGCGGGAGGGAGCGTTAGCTGCAATCTTAAATTAGAGGGAATTAGTTTTTTTCTAAATAGTTCTATAAAAGTTAGCTATATGGCAAAAGTTTCCATACCTAAGTATAAATAAATAATAATAATATAAAGAAGCAATATTTGCAACATTTATTGCATTCACAATAATTGTTCTGTAAGTCTCATTGTAAAAAGCTACAAGAAGCGAACAACATCCTTAAAAAATGCTCCAATGCAGGTACAACGTATATTCGTACAATTATTCTTAGAACCGTCATATTGTAATAAATCCGGCGAGATTGTAAACAAACGAAAAATTGCGGAGCATTCAATTTACAATAGAAAGAATACAATTTCGATAATTTACAATCTATATGTCTTTAACCGTTAAATTTGAAATGCAGATGTTCTATAAAGTACTATCAACCAATCGGTGAAAAGTTTAACAGTTTATCCGATTTTTGCGCTTGTTTTGCCGTTACATTTTGTGAACCTGCTACTATCGGTACTATCGGTGGCCTAAGTACGGTATTGTGTGTGCTTATAGAATATTTGTACGCCTAATAGGACACGTCTCAGGTGTCTCAATGCAATAACGATGCTCAGGTGTCTCTGGATGAACTTGGATAAAACCAAGTTCAACGAAAATGTTACTCCGGAATCAATTATTGCTGTTAAGAGAACTGCTCTCTGTGGTTAGGGAGTATTTTTATCTAGGGCCAACTTTGCAACTAGGTAAAAACAAATTCAAGAGAGACCCGCAAAAGAATACAGTTATGACATACATAACCTAGTCATGGACACTCACAGTACGACTAGTCCAACAATTTTAAGCCACACACACACACACACTGTGGGCTATGGAAAGGACTATGCTCAGAGTTTCGCTGAAATATCGCATCCGGAGTGAGGCGATCCGGCAGAGAACCAAAGTTGTCGACATAGCCCTTAGGATTAGTAAGCTGAAGTGGCAGTGGGCTGGTCATATCTGTCGACGGACTGATAACCGTTGGGGTAGACGTGTTTTTGAGTGAAAATAATCAGGAAAAATATAATAATTAAAAGTGGAATGTTTGGAAAATTCTTTTGACTTGACTACATATTTCATGTAAAACTCTACGAGCACACACAATTCACCAGTGATGCTTCTGACTACACCGACCAATCAGAGGCAGATAAAATTTAGCCATGGCAATAGAATCGCAGAACATCGGGTAAATTGTAAAACTGTGCACTGATTGGTTGATAGTATGCGATAGCGCATGTGCGTTTACAATTTTACGGCCTGAGACTTATAAATTGTAAATTATCAAAATTGTTCGTTTTATTGTAAACTAACTTTCACCCGCGACTTCGTCCGCGCAAAATACAATCGTAACGACTATATATGTACTGGCTACAGTTTATGGCGCATCAAAAGCATCCTATGTTCTTCTAGGATATTAAAAACCAATGCAAAAGTATAGCTGGTGCTAAACTCTTAATGCTTTTTGAAAGACTTGTTATTATTTCGTTTCCATGGCAACCATTCCTTACAGGGAGTAACCGTCATTTTACAGTTTTCCCATGAAAAATATATCATTTTTCCGGGATAATAAGTATCCTATATTGTACAGTACCTACCTATTTACAAAGTTTCATTGAAATCCGTCCAGCTGTTATCCCGTTAAAACTCGCCAAAGAAACAAACAAACAGACAACGTTTCACTTTTATATATTGGTGTGGATTTAATGCAATCTCACCGGATTTATTACAAACTGACGAATCTTACCATTTTTTTGTGAGCGATGGTGGCCTAACGGTTCTATAGTGCAAATTAGAATCTAACGATACCGGGTTAAAAACCTAGGCCCCGCACCAATTACTTTTCTAAGTTATGTGCGGGTTTCCATCGCTTCGTGCTTCGGAGGGCACGTTAAGCTGTCGGTCCCGGCTGTTATTGATTAATAGCAGTCGTTAAGCCATGTCAGAGGCCCTCGGGCGGCTTGACAAACTCTGACATCAGAGGCCAGCACTACCTCATACGACAAACAAACAAATGGTGACCTATATACCTATTATTGTTTTTTTGGTGTATAAGTCAAAGTGTTTTTAGTCTATTCTAATCACCAAGACACACAGCCCTAGGCACACTAGAGCCTGCTATGTAATTCACACACTTCATATATACTACGGAACCCTAATACACTTGAGTGATTATTTTGAGGATATGTCGCGTTTTTGTCGATACGTGCATGAGTGGAAACGCTGCGAGGACGGCGCCGCGCACGAATCGTGTCAGATTACAAAGCTAGCGCGGCGACGTTACTTGTGCATCTCGTCTTGTGACATTAGGTTGGGATGAGTTCGAGTTTATCAAAGAGGGCATGCAGGGCCTGCAGTGTCGACATCTATATAGTTATTGCTTTACAACCGAAATCGGTACATACCAATGACAACCGTTAGTTTTTACAGTAATTGTCAAAAGCTATCGATTGACATCGATATTTGGCAGAGACTACCAAATATCATTCTATTCGAACTTTGCGAAAGAAAAAAAAAGAAAAAAATGAAACTTAAAAACCTTAAAACTGAAGAGCTAAAAATAAAAACAGAAGAAAAGAAAAAAGAACCCGTAAAACCTCTTTTTTAATACTTATTATGCTCAAGTGAGGCTGCAGTCTCGAAATCGATAGCGATTGATTTCGGTTTATGGTAAGTAAACTAGAATTGCAAAATACCGCATATCACTCTTAATATATTTCCTTTGTGTGACTCATAGAGAAAAGATATATGTAATAAACATAATAGTCTATGTTCTTCTTCATAATGTAACACTATTTCCGTGTAAAATTCCATCAAGATCGGTTCGATGTGAAAAAAATACTGTCTGTTACTTGCGCATATATGTCTGTTAATTGGCATAAAGTAACTCATACTCTGACTGTTAGAAAAAAGTTTTTTTTCTTGTATAAACCAAATAAAAAAATAAAACTTTCACAGGGTTTTTTATGAATTGTCACTTTTTTTTATTTGTTTTGTCATCGATTTGTAAGCTACCCTGAAAGTTTGAGCCGGATAGCTAATCGGCACGTGATTGAAATTTGAATTGCAAGATTCCAGGACAGACAGAAACACATAGATAGATACATAGCTACATACATACAAGTTAAGTTAAATAAAAAAGCTTCTAAAATAGTAACTGAATCTACGAATTTCGTAGAACCGAATATAAAAATCAAAATTTATTTCGAGAAACATCAGTAGGAACTTACTTAAACCAATTCTCGATGTCGCTTATTCCGTCAAAGAGTCATAATTTATGATATATTCGCTTTAGAAAAAAATAAAACATTAAATGCCTAAACGGTAAACTGAAGATTTAGTTACCTTCCAGAGAGGCTTGAAGTCCAATGTTTAATATCTGCCAGTAGGTGTAATACCATTCAACTTTCAACCTTATCTTTTCTGAGTTAAGGTAAACCATTCCTTTTCGACTGGAATTCTTAAACTTGTTAGTAAGTAATTCATTAGACCGTGGAAGACCCTTATTCCATTTTTTTAAGCAGTCTTTTGATGGATTGCAATAGGAAGTTGGCAAGTCTGAATCTGATTTGAATCTCATTTCGCAGTTGCTTTTGAGACGATTTAATTTATGTTTATTTTTGTTTCACATAGTCTAGTTTGTTTTCAAATTGTAAATAAGCAATTTCAGGTAATTTTTCCATTTAAATGGTCTCAAGAAGTATGGTAAATAATCTCCAAGAAAATTTAAAGACGAGGATCTTAGTATATGAGGACTTTTTTTTAACCTTACAATTCACCCAAGCTCATCAGAAATCAACATCATCGTCTTCTGCTGGACGTTGGCGTTTGGTACTTTCGTGCTTAGGCACGCCAGCGCCAACAAAGTTCGATACAGCATCAAAAAAGCACAATAATGGGGAACATTTTGGAAAAAACAAACGTTGCAATTATTTCCTGGTCTAGTGCTACCAGACCTAGAAATACTTCAATTAAATGGGCCAAGAATTTCCCGAAGGGTTCCGTACCCAAAATTAAACGGTCCAAGTGACATGTTTTTCAAAAACTGTACACAAAAACATATGGATGAGCGCCAAAGAACTATCGCATCTTCTTTTTAGGATTTATAGAACTTTACGTCTTTTCGTTTTAGAATATTTATTCACCTGTCTTTAGGTACAAGTAATTTTGTGCGGTATCATCTCTGCTACCATCCGCCACCGGATTCCGGACGGCATGAGAACGTGAATCGTTCGATCTGATTGACGCGTTAACTCTTTATTGTAGTTAAGAATGTAACGCGAGGAATGACGGCCCGGATCGTAATGAGTTGGCATATCTTATAATTTGGGGATAGGAATAAGTTAAAAACTTCAAAAACTCTTGAAATTACATTTTATAAAGGAATAATATACGAGCATGTAGATGTGATATCATTCACTGACGCAAACAAAAAACTTTATAAACAAAAAGTAAAATTATGCTAATAACTCGCGACGATTAGCGAAAAAGATCGAGTAAGTGTTGATTTTTTGATAAAGTCTTTGTTGTCACACATCTGAATCTTAAGAAACTTGAAACCTCCTTAAAACATAGATTTAACTTAACCCCTTCGAATATAACTTACAAACAGTTGGAATAATATATTTACCTTTCATGTATATATTTTTTGGTTCATTTTATATGTACAAATGACGTAGATAAGCTTTGCAGTTGGGCCAGAAGCTCTTTAGATAAGTTACGTAGTTAGTTCTGTTAAAAATCTCACTTTTTCAATATTTCCCTGTGTTGGTACACTATTACTGGTCCAATTCCACATTTCCACCAAACGAAGATGTTTCAATGTGGCATATTCCTACTGGTTATCATTTTAGGATAATTTTCTGTCAAATAAATATATTTCAATCAGACATGGTACAGAAAATACTCATATCGTACTCATTTCAGAAAAAAAAAACCTGACTAACAAAGAGACGGAACTGGCGTAATACAAAGCGGTGGTGAAGGCATTGCTTTTTAGTAATTCTGCTTTGTAGCTACCGCTTTCGACTTATACTTTAGACCAGACTCACTGCTTGCAACAAAAACCATCCGTATCTATAGGGTTGCAATCATCAATAATGATTATCAGTAAATCTGTCCGATTGAACGCCACGGGAAACGCATAGTGTTCACCTTACGCCATTCATTGTACAAAATGCTGCCATTATAATTTAATATCTCATTGGAAATCTTAAAAGAAACAAATTATGTCACTCTCACTTCCAATTCCAACGGCTTCTAGGGTTGGTTTTCAGATTAGCTAATGTTATTGGATATTATTTTTTGGATAAAATTACTTACAGATTTTATTCAATATATCCAGTTCCCCGCTCACTCATTTACTGATGTTTCCCGTTTGTACTGAGGATAACAAATTAGAGACAAATATTGTGTGACGAGGTCCAAACCTCTTTCATAATAATACTCTTTTGATATCTAAATTCTTTCATAATCCATTTCTTTTCATTTTGATAGTTCATTATTCATTTTAAATACAAATAACCTGTCATTCTTAAATTGTCATTGATTCGCTCAAGTCTGTGTTCTTGGACCTAACTTTTAAAGAAACAGAATACACACGTTATATATACTAAACTAAATATATTTCATTTCAAAACCTAAGTTTGCTGAATATAGCTGAAGGAAACGTGTACGTATGAAGACTAGCAGCTACGAAGCCTCCGCTGCCCGTTGAAAAATGAAGGCTCGCACTACTAAGTACAATTAAATTATTGTGAGCAAGGAGTCCCTTTGAGCTGGTAGACACCCTCGGGAGGGGCTCCGGCTTCAATTGTATTATGTACTTAATCATCATCATCAATAAGAGTTGTATATTTTTAATTAGTCGACGAGACGGGAAGGTTGCTGGTAAGCATCACGCCTTTCCTTAACAATTATTGTAGTGGCACAAAACATTGCTTGCATAATCTTGCGCGTCACTGCGATGCTCTTTTCACTCTGAGACATTGGTTTTTAACTGTCATGCGCAGTAATTTTAACCAAACAGTTAAAAATGCTGTAGTTGTAGTTTATGAGCACTTGAGCATGTATGTTGTAGTTTAGTTTTTTTAATTGAAATAGCATTTTTTTTTTTTTTTTTTTATATTCTGAAAGTGACACCCTGACAGATCAGTTTCTATAGGAGATTCGTACAACAACGTTATGTATTTTTAACCATTACAAATTAATACTGCCGTATTTTGTTAACTTTTCATCTCTCTTTGGAAGTCACAATCTTTGTCCAGCATTGTCTTAGTTTAAATACCGCAACCATTGACTGAGCAGTCCTACGCACCAGTCTACGAATTGTTGCATCATGCATTCATGCACAATGACATCCACGTCGGGCGGTAACAAGTGGTCGGGCGGGCGGGTGCGGGTGCGGGCGGTAACGTTTCAATCGATGGCGCAGTCTTGCTGAATCACGACCGTGGCGCGCTCCGGGAACTACCTGGATCGTAGAATTCCAAGATAAGAAACTTTTAGATTTTTAACAAAAATCTCAGGATAAAACATAATTTTCTTGTTTTTTGAAAGATGGAGGTACAAATATTAATTTGATTAAACATAGCTTACTGAGGTAATATTTTTAACATTAACTAAACACCGTTGTTTATCAAAAATATTAATAAGTTTGCCATTAATCTTTTGATGATGTGATTGATGCTGATATATTACTAGTATTTTTATAATGTTTGGTGGTATATGCTTTCTTGGAAGCAACTTTTCTCCTATGTTTAAATAATCTATAACTATCGGACAAGCAAAAGCATTATCCAATACTATCAACCTGCCCAGCTTTGCACGGGTAGCTGATGTAACTATGAGTTTGTCTTTATTTGTTACAAAACGATACATTGACCACAAACACCTGCAGCTCGCCTGCACCCTCGTCGCGTCTGCGCTATTATTGTACTAGAATATATTCATAGTAGGTATGAAGAACGGGATGCCCAGAATTAATTGAAATTAGTTTTTAAAACATCGTCATAACTCACAAACTAAAAAAAATATATGATATAAAAAGCAAAATTGATCTACATGAAATGAAAAAGATTACTGTGATATTGAATTTGATAACAATTAATACAGTTCAGCACATAAAGCTATAGGAAAGTATGTTTCTTTTTGTTACTGAAAAACGTTTATTTTAAGCTATCCGTAATTGTTATACATATGGTGTTATGGACTTTTTTACAAAACTTTTTGAGAAGAAAAATATATTACTTTGATACATTATTTTCAAATAGCACTTAAGGTATGCGGAGCGTACGCAAAAGACCGCATCAGGACTGCTGTTTTATCCGACTTTGTTGTAACAACGACTAAATTTATACAAAATAGTTAGGAATTATACTTTAAAACGTTCCACTTGAACCTACGCCTAGGTGAACAAAATCGGTTAAATATTTTCAGAGGTGTTTGTGGACAGACAGACAGATGCATCTGGTGAGTTTGTTAATGTAGTAATAACTTGCTTATAAAGTGTTGCGTGCGAATATAATTCTCTCGATGTACGTAATTTGTCAGGCTTGTTATATTCAATTAGACAGTGAAATATAGAAGCCCTATCCAATATAATCGAATCGAGTTGTCGTCCCGTCATATTCACTGCAGGTTGATAAATGAATCGAAGACTACCTCATTCTTTCTACGCATCTCAACACACGTCTTCATTATTCTTTGATATTCAATTGGGATTAGTGATTTTGGCCTCGGAGTGAGATGGCCGCCCACCGGTTCAACAGTTGAGATTAAAGAGATTTTCAGTCTCCTTACTCTCAGCTGAAATGCTGGGTATGACCTATGTATCCCTTTGAGTATCTAAGATGTTATAAATTAATAACCTGGTGAGGTTTTCTCTAATCATAGAGGGTAAAACTAAAAAATGAAGCAATTGCAATTCCGCAATTGGCAATTCCGTAGACAAAAAAAAACTGTTTCTTCGTTCGTAGCTTTCTATTGGTAAAATAATTTTCAAAATCGGTTCAGTAGATCCAGAGATTACCCCCTACAATCTCACAAACTCACAAACTTTACCTGTTTATAATATTGGTATAGATAAGATAGATATAGATAATGTACAAACTTTGTTACTTGTATAATTGACCGAGCGAACGAAGCGAGCTGGTCTAAGCTTCAAGTACAATCAATTTGCTTTCATCTGTCAGTTTGTTGGTACTCTTCTACAGGTCGTATTTTGTCGTTTTTTCTCATTGTTCATGAGATGTTAATTTTTAATTTGTAAAAGTGCTATTATTTTGCCTATTTACAATAAAATACTTTGACATTGACTTTGACAACCGATCTGGACGTTACTTGGTTTACAGGTTTAACGTTTTGTTTAAATTTTTTTTTGGTGTCGGGAGGTGGAGGGTTTTTGGTGGGTCTCCAAAAAGGGGCAAAAAAGGGGGCTACTGAATATCTCCGCCTTGTTATTTATGACCTTTTTTTACTTGAAAAGTAGTAACTTTAAGTTAGTCTTATAATTTTTTTTAAGGAATTCGGAATAGCTCCTTAAAATGCAATAAATTGCTCACTTTTAGGTTTCCACCGGTGGAATCAGCCCTTTCCCTACTAGGTAGAGATGGACGGAGCTCCTTGGTTATTAATGTTAGTTTTACAATAAGGTCACTAGATGGCGCTACAGTGCACCGCTAGATTATTGCAAAAAAAAAAAGGCTCGCAAGGTCTACTATTTGCAGAACTATTAGTATACTGTACTATATCATGCTGTAATGTATTATATTTCGTATCTGTATCGCTTTTTTTCAATGAAGGCATTCACTCAGCAATCGGTTCCATATTGAAGATTGGTCTAGCTATAAACATAGGTTAATATACAAACAATAGTAATTCAGATAATGGTCTCATTACATTTGCTCTACATGCGTTTAAGAGCTGAGGACTTGAAGCAGCTAGGCGTCTGTGGCTTGAACCAACCACCAATCTAGATCCATTGCAACTCGCTAGAACAAGAAGCAATCACGCCGCATTTTGCTTCGAATCCTATTGTTCATGTAAGACTAGTAGTGGATCTGTCCATCCGCCTATTGTGATATAACATTCCTCATCAACAATAACAGCGTGATGCCTTTGCACCTGAATCTGTTTGGATTGACGTCCTCTCGGTCTTTGTTAGAGTAGATTTACCAACGTATATAAGAGTATATTTTCAGTGTTGAAGTGAAAAAAGATCTGTAAAGTACTTAAAAATAACGAAAACTTCGTAGTTGTGTCTTTCTGTGAGTTAAGTAGGTGCTTGTAAAGTCGTTAGCGACAAAAGCCGCTGAACATGTGACATACGCCACCATTAAAATTATTCAATTCAATGCAAAATTTATTCATAACATTTCTTACAAGTCATTAATATTATTATATTTTTTCAATTATTGTATAACTAGCTGTACCCGCCGCTTTGCACGCGTGTTTTCTTTAGGTTCAAAGTACCATAATGTGCTATTCCAGGACCAATATTTGATCAAAATTTCTACAGCCATCAAAAATACTTTAACAATTGCTCGACTTCTAACTCACCGAATTGAGATACCAGTTACAGCAGTTTTTAAATCAAATCCTAAGCTATCTAACAATGAAAACCGCACTGCAATCGGTCCAGTAGTTTTCACGTGATAAGTGAACAAACAAACATACATACAAACAGACAGAAAGACAGGATTAAAAAAAAGTTAAATTCTTTTTCAATACTTGTTTTAAGCGCCCAAGAGCATTTTTTATTTATCTTCTTTGAACAGCCTTTTTCGTACCTGTTGCTTTATTATAATTATAGATATATGACTGTGTCAATTTGCATCGAAAAATCCGTCCAGTAGTTTCAGATTGATACGTGTTTTTTTTAATAATTTCAACCCCTATCTTGCGAAAACCCTTTAATTTTTCGGGATGAAAAGTATCCAGTTTTCTACCTCGTAGTATGAGCTCTAATCATACCAAGTTTCATTTGAATTCATTCAGTAATTTCAGTGCGATGCACGGTCAAGATAAGGACAAACAGGCAGACAGACAGACAAAAATAAAAAGTTAAACAGTTTTGGCTTCAGTGTCGAATATAGCGAACCATCCAAAAATATTATTTATAACATCAATATTAACATAGTTTTGGACCCATATCCCTTCTGCGGGAATTAAAGGGGGGTTTCAGCGTGATACGTGTTCTTTTAAATAACTTTCAACGCCTATCCTGCGGGAACCCTTTACTTATTCGGGATAAAAAGTGTCCTCAATTTTAACCCGTCATATAACTTAAGACGGTGCCAAGTTGCATCAAAACCCGTCCAATAGTTACAGCGTGCTACGTATTCTTTTAAACAATTTTCCACCCCTATACTGCAGAAACCATTTTTTTTTTATAAAACCCTTTAGTTTCATTTAAATTCATTCACTAGTTTCGGCGTGATGCCTAGCCAAGATACAGACAGACAGACAAATACAGTTTTTGCTTCAGTAACGAATATAGAATACGCTCCAAAAAAAATATTACAAAATATCTTCAATGTACAGAATTGGACCAGTTACAGTTTTATTATAATTATATAAAAATTAATACTTATTATTATATTTATAATGTGTCCATACGGGCAAATTAGGATATACGAGTAGCACTGATTTGTCAATGAAGAACTCTTCTATGTAGTACGACTTAATTAATGGGAATCATCGACAAATCGGATTACTGACTAAAACCAGCACAGCACGCACAGACAGCAGCGTCACTATATATCTATCTATACTTAATAAAAAAATAGGAACGAAAAATTCTGTACAATAAACATAATTAAAAAGAAATGGTCTAGGGTAAATAAAATAAGCTACCTACTGAACAAGAATACAACAAAACAAAAATTCGTGCATGTCTGTTTGTCTGTCTGTATGTTTGTTCGCGCATCACGTAAAAACTACTGGACCGATTACGATGCGGTTATCACTGTTGGATAGCTTATGTTTTGACTTAAAAACTGGGGTATATTATATATAAATTCGATAAGTATAAGCCAAGCAACCGATAAAAATATATTTGACGGCTGAAGGAATTTTGATCAAATGTATATATAAAGTATATAATATTGGTATTTTAGTACTTAGAGTACTTTTAACCTAAAGAAATGACCACGCGTTCGAAGCCGCGGGTACAGCTAGTATGTAATATCATCATCATCATCATCATCAGCCCGTGTTCGTCCACTGCTGGACATAGGCCTCTCCCAATGAACGCCACAGAGCCCGATCTTCGGCTCCTCTCATCCAGTTTCTGCCAGCCACCTTTCGCAGGTCGTCACTCCACCTCGTCGGTGGGCGTCCTACACTACGTTTGCCAAGACGCGGTCTCCACTCGAGGACACGTCTACCCCAGCGGTTGTCCATATTTCGAGAAATGTGACCAGCCCATTGCCACTTCAGTCATTGTTCTTCACTTCTTAATTGCCATACCTACTACAAAGTATTATTAGAAATCTCTGTGGAAAAACTAATATATGTCATCTTGCACATATTTTTACGGTTCCGTAGCCAAACAAGGAACCGTCATAGTTTCATGTCTATCTGTCTGTCTGTATGTCACAGCCATTTTATCAGACTCTATTATAACTAAACTGTTGTGGCAGATGTAAAAGAAAAGATTTCAAACAATTCCAAAAGGAAAGTTAAAAAGAAATGGGTACTCGCATATATTACATGTTTACGAGCTATAGCCGACCAAGATAACGTATTTTAAGCCCGCATCACCTCTGAACAAATTCCATAGAGAGGGACAGAATCCAACTGTAATAAAAAGAACTTTGTTGGCGAGACACGTAAAAATTTATTTTTTCTGACATTAATTTGTTTCAATTCTTAAATTTAGTCATTTTGCGTTGTAGTTTATGAAGTACTGATTTGAGGAATTCATGTTCCCACATAAAGCTAAGACATTCATAATGCGCACGTCCGCGCGATATCGCGTTAGTGGGACGCGCGATCGCGCGATAGCTCAGCGCATTACGTGGTGCACCCACAGCAACGGGACGGACGAAGCTGCCCGATCCCTATCTGAATTTGAGCGAACATATGTTTGATCGTAGATTCGCTGCATTTGAAATTAGCTGGCGCATGTACTGTAGAAAAGTCGACAACTTTGTTTGATAGACTCAGGAGTTACTTTGCGGAAATCCATACTTAAAAACACATAAATGTATGGTATGAAAACTTGGATAGAGGTATATGTTTTCAATTATTATACGAGTAACATTCTGAGTAGGGCTAAATGTGTTGGTTTGTTAATTTTAGAGAGGGACTACTTATCAACTGTTCAACTAACTTTATTAATTAATTAATTATCGTCACCTCCATAAGTAATTGTACTTTTTTTCATTAAAATGGATCCTGCTTAGCTTGCTTGTCCTATTAGGTAGTGCTCGCCTCTGTTAGTGTGTCGTAGCCTGTGATATGGCTTATCCCAGATCTGCAGGGTATATTGATTTGCTTTAGAATCCAGCGATGAGGGGTTCGATCCTCGGCTGCACATTAATGTCTTGTATAAATTTGATCGGCTTACCGACTGCTACCAATCAATAACAACAATTACCGACAGCACAGCGAAGCACGAAGCGATGTAAAACCATACACACAGCACCCGCGGGATGAGAAGTGGTGGTAGTTATTATGCCGAGCACCACACGTTACCTACATGATTTAAAGACATTAGTGTAGAGCCGACGATCAAACCCTGCATCTTTGTTTTCTAAAGCAAATCAATATACCCTGATGATCTGAGATTTTGCAGCAAAATAACAGCAACACAAATACAACATTAAATGTCAGGTAAAGTGGTCAGAGCATTTGAAATGTCCTGTTTGCTGCAGCATAAAAAATCTCTGCTTAGTCTATTTAGGTTATCCTTACAATGAATTGTATAATCAAAATAATCATTAAAATAAAAGTTGAATTTTTCACCCAAAATATTCGCGTTTGTGCCTAACTATCAAAATCTCAAATTGAGTCCCGTCTATCCAATTTCAAGACTATAATAATGAAGCTGAATTTCATAGGTAACGGTTTTATAATGCTATAATAATTTTCTATTACATAATTTATAATCTTAAATTTGATATTAAAATATAAAGACCCTCAGTCTTTATATTTATCTATCCATCTATACTTATGATAAAGCAGTAAGTAACAAAAAGTCTGCACAAAGAAGATATTTAAAAAAAAATCTAGATGCTACTGAACAAGAATATATCATTTTTTAAATCGTGTATGTCTATTTATCTGTTCACGCATCACGTTAAAACAACCGGAACGATTGCAACGCAATTTCACTGTTGGATAGCTTAGGGGTTGATTTAAAAACTGGCGTACGTGGTATCTCAATCCGATTAATAGACTCGAGCAATCGATAGCGAGCAATCGATAAAACTATCTGACGGCTGAACGTTTGGCATTTTGTACCTTTGGTCCTGGAAATACTGGAATAACACAAGAAGAAGAGAAGTCCGGGACGTCCGAGACGTAAATGACTAGATGACATCAAGGAGTGGACTCGATTTAGCTATTGACAACTAAAAGACGCTACATGGGATCCCAAGAAGTTTTTCCTACTGTCCTCCAAACTTCAATTTGAAGATGGCATACGATGATGAATAACACAAAAATTACCTTTAAGTAATCTAAAAAAAATACCACGTGGGCAAAGCCGCAGGCATGGCTAGTCTAATAAAATAATAATATTTATATTTACACACGTTAATCAAACCAAAGTAAGAAGACAGACCATGCAACAGCAAACACACTGTCATCTGACTCGCATCCTTCGTCTCACTCCATTTTATACGGATCGACCTACTTATGTAGCAAACTAATCAACTAATAACTAATTTTATGTATTGTGGTGTACTGTATCGTAACACTTGTGACGAGGTCCAAACCTCTTTCATAATAATACTCTTTTGATATCTTAATTCTTTCATAATCCATTTCTTTTCATTTTGATAGTTCATTATTCATTCAAAATACAAATATCCTGTCATTGACACATTGATTTTTGGTCAAAATAGAAAAATATTCCACTTTAGTGCTTTCATTGATTTAATTTGCAAAATATATCTTTCGTCCTTCCTTCGCTAACATTAATATAAAAAAATCTGAAAGTCTGCTGCTCTGGTTTGAGGAACATCGTTGAGTTGCAGCGCCCGATCGCGTTGCACTCGATGAACGGCTTCGCGCGGAACTCTTTTAGGCAAGAGCCGGACGATATCAGACTCTGGCCTGCCGAGTCTGCTCCCGCCGTGTGCTAGAATCGAGCGGAAAGAAGTTCCTGTAATTCTGTGTCACTGAGGTTTGTGTCCTGGAATAGTGGGAGCAACCCAAACCAGGGGACCGCCTCGCGACACACTGCCGTGATTTTGTATCTAACAACTTATTCACAGTTAGGTATTTCTTTATTGTAATTCAACAGCTTGCGTTTTTGGGTGGCGATAGTGATGGGTGTATGCCTGATAACATGGTTATAATACACCTATCATTGCAGGTAGAAGGCAATTAAGGGAACTTGCAGTCTGCTCGCCTATACAATTCTTTTAAAATACCTACCTATATTGTGGAATAGTGCTTGCAACTTTAGCTATAAGTATTTAGCTATATTTTTGCCAACTTAGCTGTTTTTTTTTTTATTGATGCCGTGTGCACATATTGATTGGATTATGGAATCGATCGCATAATTTACCATTTTATTCTCATATGTTATATTTCTGTAATCTGTTTTGTGCACCTAATAAATAAATAAATAAACTAATTCACAAAAATTCCAAACATTTTTCAAAAACACGATCAGTTTTTTAGTACCGAGGTACCTACCTTCTCCAAGAGCTCCTTTTATGACAAGTCTTTTGCTGTACAAGCGGTAAGACTATGGAACTCTTTGCCAGTAACCATAAGGCAAGCGACATCGCTTCAATGTTTTAAAGATCGGGTCAGAAACTTTTATCATTCAACGCTATGACATGTTGCTGTATTTACTTATTTTTATGTTTAGTATGCTTACGTAGTGTAATGTATTTTGTGTGTGTAGGTCCTGTTTATTTTAGTATGTATTAATATTATTAGTATATATGTTTATATGTATGGATTTTTATATTATATATATATATATATATATATGTGTGTGTATATATATATATATATATATTATTTTATATATTGTACTTATGGTATTTATAAGTAATATTTTATCGTATTTATATTCTAAAAATAAAAATTTATTCATTTCAGTAAATGTATACTTGCATATGCACACTATCGTTCATTAATGTTCATGTTCTCGCTTTCTAATCTAAGGTTGCCTGGAAGAGATCGCTGCTTAGTGATAAGGCCGCCGATTGTACTATTTTAAGGTCATTGTTGATGTGCCATAATTTAAGTTTCTTTAGTGCAATAAAGAGTTATCTATCTATCTATCTATCTATCTATCTATCTATCTACCTATATAAAACTGCTAGTTTACCCGCCCGCGACTTCGTACGCGCGGACTACTGTTTATCACGAAAAAAGCATCTTATTTTCTTCTAGAATATTAAAAACCACTAACAATGCTCTTGATGTTTTTTGACAGACTTGTTATTTCGTTTCAATGGCAACCACAGACTATTCTGTGATGGAAACCGTTCCTTACAGTGAATAATCAACATTTTCTAGTTTTCCCGTGGAAACTTACAAAATTCCGTGACAAAAACTATCCGATGTTTTATTCCACGGTATAAGCTATCTCCATTCTAAATAACATCAAAATCCGTCCAGCCGTTATCGCGTGAAAGCACCCCAAACAAACAAGCAGACAACGATTCACTTTTATATATTGGTATGGATACATAAAACCAGGCACTCATTTTTGATTCAGCTTTTGTGCCTAAAATCACAGATAAGGAAAATTAAATTCATTAAAATTGTACAAAATTCCATAACAAGCCTTGTTTTTTAACAGAATGATTCGTATCTTTTGATCCCGACCCGAACCGGGGCCGGAAAGCTCCCTATTGAACTAGTCATTTCACACTCGTAGAAAACACACATAATTACATTATTCGACAGTCTTGGTTTTTTGTTAACTACAAATTATGAGCGATAGAAATTATTTTGAGGAGACTATGATTGTACGCTGTCGAGTGACGAGGCAGTTTCGCGCGCAGAGGGTGTTATTCTGAAGTACTCTGATGTCCGAGCGATTTGGGTTTTTTGCATTCTTACTCGTACAATATCCAACATTAAAATAAACATTTAGATTTTATAAATTTTTCTTTTGGTTCTTCATCGACTTCTTATATCACCCGAGAACCTCTTCGGAAACGATCTAATCATAAATATTTGCCTTATTTTGGGGAAAAATAACTGTGGTACATTATCCTGTTTCTAGCATGATATATATGCTTAAAAAACATTCAAATTTAACAATAAACCATACGGAGTCACTGAAGTACTATAGCTACATTTTAAAAAACCTTATAATTATGTATAACTAGCTTTTGTCCGCAACTTTGGCATCGTAAATTGAAATTATTTATGTCTAGACTGTTGTGAACAATCAAATGCATGATCTAGCTAAACAATTTCGATGAAACAAAGTTAATAATAAGCTGGACTCCACAGAATCACCCACATATATTGCATCAAAATATATCAAGCATATTATTTTGAGTGAACCGCGGAGAGATAAACAGACAGACATAATATAAGTGTCAAGCTGATAATTTTTATGCTACTATTATCCTACAAATACGCCGAAATTAAAACTCAATATTATCTTCCTTTTACAGATGTACAAATTTACATTATGTACTCGTAATGGTATAGATACAAATTACAATATAGAAAACTTATATAAAACATAAATAACTATTATACCTACAAACATACTTATTAACTAATTGTTTTTAGATTTATTTTGCTATGCATTAACGCAATAATAATTTTATTATTGATTTAAGAATAGAGTCCCAAGACGGTAGCATAAAAGATCTCGCGGAACAAGGGTCTCGGCTGTTTGGTTCAACCAGGCAGGACAGGTGCCAGACAAAGAAAGAAAGCTTAAAAAAATATGTAGGTTTGTATAATAATTTTAAAAAAATAGCCAAGCTGCTATTTATTATGTTACTATATAAATTACATTGAACAAAAAATTTTTTGGTAAATTTGTTCTTACGGAGGAACCCTTAGCAGAACGTAGCTTGCTAAACGTTAAATCATTTTGGAAATCCGTATATTGAGGACTTATTTGATGACCGATTGATCTAGTGACTAGAGACTAGGGATGTTAAGGAGCTCTGTAACCGTAACCGAAACTATCGGATATCCGAAATAAAAATCTATCCGTAACCGAATCCGATATAAAATCGGATAATTTCGGATAGGGGCGGAGTCTAAAAGCCTAAATGAGACTCTTATGACAGGTTTTTCTGCCCGGCCGAGCCAACACACTAGCCTCGCGCAGCACTTGTATGTTTGTTTATCTTAAAAATCTAATATCCGTAACGGAAACTATCCGAAACTAACGGAGAATTCGAAATAATTTCATATCCGTAACCGTATCCGAAACCGGTATAGGTAATATTATTTCTATATCCGTATCCAGATCCGGAATTTCATATCCATAACATCCTTGCAGAGACCCTACTACGAAATCAAACGGTCATGGGTTCGAATCCCGCAAGGTGCAATAATTTGTGTAATAAGCAGAAATAATTGTTTCCGAGCCATGGATGTAATATTCTTACATAATATGTATGTTTATCCGTTATCTATTGCCCATAGTACATGGTATCCTAGTTTGTGCATAGGTAATTGGTATGAGTTGTCCCGAGTATATAAATATAAATGTAAAATCATGTTAAAAATCCGTACATTGATGACTTATGGATTCATATAAAATTAATAAAATCTATTTGTAAATCTTTGTGCAGTATACCTTCCTTCGTATATTGCTCATGATATATTTGAAATATTTTAAAAAGATGTTCCTGTATGATGTTGTCATCATCAGTAAACACCAAAACTTTAATTATGGGCAATTTTAATATTCCTAACACTCATTAGGTAAACTACCGAATAAGCTCTGTTATCAAAGGTAACCCAAAATTCTCTTTACTCAGCAGTTTTATGAATTTGACAGACTTTCAGTAATATAACAATATCCTCAACCATACCAACAACGGTATGGTTGAGGACTAAAATGATTATGATTATGATTTAATTTTATAACTGCTATGGGGCGTTTTCATCAATGTTTGTTTCCGAGTCAGTAATATCTATGTATGATTTTCCGTTGTCTAGTACAAGGTATCCTAGTTTGGGGCGAGGTAATTGATGTGAATTGTCCCGAATGTATTTAATTTTATTTATTTTTATGCCACTCGCTCTTTCCCTATTAGTCCAGAAGACCAGTACCATCATCTTCGCTTCAGTTTATAATTAAAGTAGATACGAATATACTAAAAGAAGGTTACTATATTAAACTTTAGAAAAACTGACTTTGCATATGTCTAACAGATATTAACGCTACTGACTGGCATTGTTATGCAGAATTACTCAACTGTAACGAGTTTTTACAATTCTGTAATGAGCTCTGGACGATTATTAATAAGCACTCTCCAACCGCTTCAAATAGAAGCAGTTGTAGTCCATCATGGTTTTCAAAATCACTTATCAGAACACTGAAAGAACAAACCCAATATCATCACACATATATAAAATATATAATAATCCTCGTGACTACGATTTTATGTGTATCTACAGTTAAAAGTGACAATAAATATAATGTTAAAGGATTTTGGAGATACACTAAAGCTAATCGGTTCACTTAATGACATTCCTAGATCAGTTAATTATAAGAATGGGGAAGTTTCCTTGGGTATAAGAACAATTTACTTTTATATACTTCGTTAGATAGTACAATTTTTTATTCTGTGATACAATTACAATTATTTCCGATACAAAATATTGTTTGTAAAAAGAGCACCTGAGGCGAGAATTGGCTCTACCTTTAGTAGGAATCGAGATTCATGGGCTCATGACCTGGTCATCCACCAGAAAAGATAATAATAATAATATATTCGGGAAATTTCCACACCAATTATCTAGCCCCAAACTAGGATACCCTGTGCTATGGGCACTAGATAACGGATAAACATACATAGATAAGAAAATCCAAAAACAAAACAACAATCCATTGTACGGCTAACTTCGAAATGGACATGACAAACCTTTGTGCAAAATATTTCTCTTCTGTCTACAGTCCATATAATCCCCCGTATCTCCTTACTAGTTTGTGATATAATCAAAAAAATGGTACATACATTTCGAATTTTCCTCCTTCAAAATACACCTTGACTACACTTGATATAAGGTTCACTGAAGATGAAGTTTTTAAACATAATGAATAAAATTGATATAAGGAAAGTCAGTGGATCTGATGGAATCCCATCAATTTTCATTCGTATGTGTTCTCTTGCGCTAAACATCTCGATATCTATCGTTCTTAATTAATAGTCATTGGAAGAGGGTGTTTCCCAGAGTTATGTAAAATCGCCAAAATAACACGAATTCACGAATTTAGTGATAAATCTGATGTCACTAATTATTGGCCCATTCATTATCTTAAACTGCTTAGCAAAAATCTTTGAAAGCATAACCTGCGATCCATTTACAACCATTTTAAACATAGGCTTAGTTCCAAATAACATGGATTTGTTAACGGAGGGTCTATTGCGTCTAATCTTTTAACAAACACCTATGCAGAGCTAGTAGACTCGATTTATACAGATTTTGCGAAAGCGTTTGATGGCGTGAATCATGATATACTCCTGAATAAATTATAACACCTTGGCATACATGGCAATCTTCATCGCTGGCTCAGTATGGTTTTGAGTCCATACCATTTGAACCATCATCAAGTGTTTCCCAAGAATCAAATTTAGGTCCTCTCCTCATTATAGTGTTTATTAATGATCTTCTGGAAGTAATAACAAGTCATAATTCATAATTAAGTTTAGTTTTTTAAGTATTCATTTGATAACTGCTTTTGTACCATCAAATATAAATAAATAAGTAGAGACTGTGCGGAAGGAGAACCGTCGCTGGTGAAGAGGGAACTTTTATGGCAATCCAACGCACTACTTTCATCAGTCAAAACCAATGTCAACAAATGAAACAACGAACTTAGCTGTGTCATGTATTTTATGTTGTGTTGCCAAAGATAGAAATATAAAAACCTTAATTAAAAGCCGCAATGCCGTCAAGTCCTACAAGACGGTTATATTTCCACAGAGACATAGTCTACTAGTCTGTACAAACGACCAAGACAAACTTTGCGGTTGGGCCCATAGAAGTTCTTCAAAACTGTAATAAGCTAAGTTACTAATTCGACTGGTATCTTCTACTGACAGAAAAATACTCCCTTATTTTTTTTTGTAGTAAAAGTATAATATCCCATGTCCCACCACTATGATAGCCTAAAACATGACATTATTTCTAGGACCTAGCGTGTTAAGCAATAAGCATGATTATGCAAATTGACCGTGTAATTATTGTAAACGTCGGCGCTTGCGTATTATTAATTATACAGCTATAATCTGCTTCCGAGAATATCTTCGCATCGTTGGAGACAAAATAATCGAAGATTTCATTTTGCTACATACAGCACGATCTGATATACGAATAAAAGAAGTGAGAAAAATATACAAAAAAATATAGTAGTTGACGAAAATATCAGCAAATAATTACCAATTACTGGTTAGTAATTGTGTACCTACTATTGATTTAAGTACCTACGTTTTCATTTATTATTAAATTAATTTTCGTCTGGTTTCTTTACGCACGTTCCATCGTGGATAACGTCGTCGCTTTCTCCAAAGAGAATACAATACGCTTTGTATTGTTTTCTTGCTTGTCGTATGTGTTAGTGCTGGCCTCTGTTCTCAGAGTTATTTAGGCCGCCTTGTGACGAAGTCATCCTTTTCCATCAACATTAGAACCTCATTCATAGTTTATCACTGAGCAATGTCCACATACATATTCCATACTCATACATCTACTATCAAATTCAAATGCTCTCGTTTTCTCTGTCATTCATATATTTGACCATAGAGAATTCATGCATTTGACTTCTCATTGCATTTGACTCATTTGATCATCGCGGCTGGTTCATACAAGAACTTCTAATTAATTTATAATTATCTACCTGAGCTTAGTCTCGGAGAGGTTTTTAAAATAAACAAACGACTAAAATTATCAGCCTCATCTCCAGTGCTATTGCGGTTTAGCCAAATCTTCAAGAAACCATTATTTTATACAATCTTCTGATCCGGCTTATTCCTGATTATTGTTCGCTGGAAGGTGGGCTACCTTCCAGCTTTACCTAGAGCCGGTAATCAACCCTCAAGAGGACCTCCAGCGACAGCCTGAGGGCCTCTTACATGGCTCATCTCAACGACTGCTATTATCAATAACAGCAAAGTCAAAGTCAAAATAGGCAAAAAATTGCACTTTTACAAGTCAAAACTTAAAATCTCAAGAACAAAAAGAAAAACATAAATTATTATATATATCAATTCAATAAAATTAGGTAAACTATATTTTGAAAAGGGAATTTCCCTTTCATGTGCCGACTCAGAGTTGAATCTCGCACAGGAAAAGGAAATACCCTTCTGACTCTACCGGTGCTTCATAAATACGCCTATTAGACAAGAGAGCACAAAGAAACTCCAAGGGGATGTCATATTCTCCATTTTGACAGTTCTTTATATATTTTCAGCTGGGACCGACAACTTTACGTGCACGCAACGTTGGCGGAGTCTAGGGCTGAACCCTGTATCGATTCTGGCAATCCATACAGGGCAATCCTCTAGGCTACCATCGCTCTATTAAGATTATGTAATCAAATGAAACAGTGACCGAGTTGTCTGCTTACATATTTGGATACAAAAAGTAACTAAGATAAACCCACTCAATAGCAATTAAGGACCTTGCTAAGCCCATCTGGCAAAAGTTCAACAAAGCTTATCGACAACCCTATTTAGAGCGGCTAATCCACGAAATCTGTTACAAGTGACGCTTGGTTGTTGACTAGGGTTGGTACAATAAAGCCACCCCTGCAGTATCAACCCTAAGATGACGAGCCCACCTGTGCCCTTTGATCGCAACTTATCTTGCGATCATTTCGATCAAATGTTTCAACCGTGTGATAAAGCCATACATCTCTATAACGCCAAAAAGTTACAAAATTGGTAAAATAAATATTAATAGGCCTAACCTATATAATTTTGTACATATGCAAACAGATTATACAACATACCAATTTAGTTAGAAGTTAGAAATTACGAGTAACTTTAACTAAAACGTAACCAATTGTAATTCATCAGCTCATGCCCATCACAGATTAGCCCGTTACAAAAAGACTTCCACAATGGCATTATGAAACCAAACCAACAATAAACCGCATCAACGATAACCCACAACGGCCCAGCCCCACAAAACGAACGTCAAGCACCATAAGGCCGGTTGCAACGCAATTTGTCGCTAATGAAGTGATTGTCGCGCGCATCGTACGACGGTAATTGTTCCATTCAATGCCCCCAACCCTATCCTCAATTTTATGGTTTTCGCCGCACGATATGATAATCATCAAGTTAAAATTATTACATGTCAATTTGTGTTCAACTTGTGGCTGCCTTTATTGCCCGCTTCCGTGGCGAGTAGATAATAATTATAGTACACACAATCAGGTGCAATGATGATGACGACTGCTCTCTTTCTCGCCTTTATACCCTCGAAATAAGGCCCTCGTTTTCAGTTCGCTAATGATACCGATATAACATAAAAGTGTTCACTTGATACGATATAATTGAATTAGTTTCTTGTTTCCTGCCCAGTAAATCTTCAGTCCATGTCAGTGTTCAGTCCTGTCTTACCAACTTTAATTAAACGTGTAGCGTATTACAATTACAAATAGTAGGTTATTTCAAAACAAATAGTATGTTACTTACCTATCCTCTACCTACCTTACGTCTTTTAGCTGTTTTGCGCTCAGCACAAGTAGCAACTTGAGTTTCGGTAACTATCAACTTTTTACAAGTTTTCACTAACAGTTACCAATTGCAGTAACAAAAAGTCAATTTTAGGGTTGCCGCGATTTTAGATAAACCTTATAAATACATGATCATCAGTCAGTGTGACTATGGATCTCGAAGAAGCAGCACCTGTTGTACTTTTATTACGTCACCACCGTAGTACGCGTTGCGGTTGCCGGTTACGAAAACCAGAAACATGACAAAAGTGGTACATATTCGCCAGTTGCTAGTTGCGGCAACCGAAATCAGCGCAGTTTATCAAAATTATATAAAAATCGAAAAAACAGCAATAGCGTGTTGCTAGTTCCCGCATCCGGGAGCTTAAAGCTGCTACGTGTGCTGAGCGCTTTGATTACGGAAAAGCTACATTTCTTTAAATTCGATAAGATTATTGTCGTAGAACGTGGCTCCACGTCGTAGCAGTGTTTTGTTCCTTCGATCTCTATCTAGAGAGCCTTCTGTAAAGATTCACTTCTCAAAAAAATCCCATCGGTAAATCCCACAAAATTTCAATTCCTTATAAAACGACAAACACACAACTGTGGCAACGCTGCGATGAAAATATTCATACAAATAATGTATAACCTTTTACTCTACTAACACCCTGCGGTGATGTAGTAGTGTCGATTCATATTCCATATATCTATCTATATCTATACTTATAATAAAGCAGTAAGTAACAAAAATAAAGTACAAAGAAACTTTTTTTTATATAAATGGAGTCTATTTCTCAAAATCTTGTCTATCTTTCTCCATGTTTGTTCGCACATTAGGATACTTTTAACCTAGAAAACTGTCCACGCGGGAAAAGCCGGCGGACACAGCCAGTATACATAAATTATCAATTATTATTTATGCCAGAAAACTGATTTCAAAGGGATTTACTAAAACAATCCAGATTCACGGTAAGTATCACAAACACCATCCCTCCTACGCACAAATACGAGTATGTCCTGCACCCGCATACTTTGAGTATCAAACACACATACTGCATGCATTCCTATTACATTTTTTTACAAATGCACTTTGAAAGCCTCTTACGTTAATTTCTTTGAAGTTTTATTTGTCTGTTCTGCCTTTTTACCTGAGTAAGGCGAAGCAAGAGAAGGGTAATGAGTCAGTCTATGTATATATGTGGGTGTTCCACCATAGCGTCCCCCTACTGATTCAATTTTGACAATTGAGGTATCAATCGATTCGTATTCAGGTATAGAGTGTCACAGGCTATATACGAGTATTTTTATCTCAGAGCAAGTATACTATGGTCTATGATTTTTATACCCGTCTACGGAAGTATTGTGTTCAAAAAAGATTGGTTCGATTTTGACATGCGAGGTATCAATGATTAGTTTTCCATTAGGCATTGTCAGTTTAGTTCTTTCATCGTCAAGAGATGGCGCTCGCGTAACTTTTGGTATTTACTCAACTGAACGTAGTAATCAAAAGCAGGTAAAAACAGCGTTTTACCGTAAAAATACATAAACTATGAGCGAAACAAACGAAAGACAAGTTGTTTGTGTAGTGAAATTTGTTATTTTTTACTATGACATTAGCAGTTTTTACATATTCAAATATTTTCTACCCCTTTATTAAGCAGATATATTAAATGTAAATAAAACGGTCCATTTTTTGATACTACCAATAAATACTATAAGTAATGAATTTGATACAAAACTGACGCACAACTTGCCCTAATGAAGGGAACCCAGAATGTCATACCCACCAATAAGCGTAATTCAAAATCTTTGGTCATACCCAAGGAAGTTCAATGTACTTATACAACTTCCTTGGTCATACCAAACTACAGTACTGCTACCAAAACTGTCGCCAACGTCATCTAGCGAGAGGTAAATAATGCTAATATGACACTTGGAAAACCGCTCATTAATTCGTCTTCATTTATAGTGTTATAGCCTATTTTTTACCCGACCATTGTCAGATTTTAGTTTTTAAACTTATTTCTTGTTATTGTTTTGTCAAAATTAAATGAAAATAATTTATACATTATTTTCATTAACCTATTATAGTTCTGCTATATCTATACTATATTATTATTTTACTTTATAGTTATATCCCTTTCTTTGAAAAACCCTAATGATTTCTTCAAATCTATTGTAATCTTACAGCAGTTTTCTACAAAGCTTCCATAAACATAATTTTGATGTTCCTTCTTCACATGTGAGCTCATTACAAAGACAAAAATGGACAAAAACAAAGTCAAGTGTTCCTCTTTTCACACCCCTTTCTAAATGTTCATAACAAGTCCACGAGCCCTATGAGTTGGGACTGAAGAGCACACTCGAACCCTCGCAAAAATAACGAGCAAGAAAAATAAATTTGACAGACATGCATTCCGGTTGATTGCAGATAATGACGTTCAGAGGGTAGAACATATGCCTCCGATGCACCCCCTAGCACCCCTTGCCAATTACTCCTATATCATCCAACCCCAATGACCTCCTAAAGAGGGAAGTGAATTTATTGATAAAATTACTCTTAATTACCTAATATTCACCTAAAATTTGTACGTAGTATAATTACACGATATCATTAATTCAAATTCAAATTTCAAATTTCAAATTTATTTATTTCATGATAAACACTTAATGATTCACAATAAAAAGTACATATAAGTTTAAGATTCACATTTTAGTGTACACAGAACCAGAATTCATCTACTACCGACTATTTGAAACAGGAAAGCTGTGGTTACATAGTAACTAATAAGTAATCTGTGGCTGTGGTTTCTTCATCTATACTTATAACTAGCGACCCGCCCCGGCTTCGCACGGGTAGATATGTAGAAAGATAAAATTAGTAGGTACTTTATTTAGACAAATAGAAAAACAATAATTTCTTACACAAAATGTTTATACTTACGTATCATTTTCGTCTATAGTATTATTCTGTTTAACGCAACGAGGTTTAATTACGGTTACAATTTCGAGTATTATTAGCATACAGCATTTTCTACATCAATGATTATTAGATGTTCTGTGTTTTCGTTTCCATGGCAACGTTTCTTATACAAAGGCCCGTATCTCCTTCTTAGTTTGTGATCTTACGTAGTATTTATATACTCTTTGGTTCGTAATACAAAGTAATCGAGTTTTTTCGCCAAATTTAATACCTCGTGTTTCATTATTGCAATTTACAAAGAGAACTCTAATTTTTTGAAAAATAAAATCCTGCTAGTGTTACTCGCTGATAATGTAGCTTTCTTCATGTGAAAGAATTTTTTAAATCGGGTCTGTATTTTTTGAGTTTATCCATTACAAACAAACAAACAAACAATCAAATCTTTCCTCTTTACAATATTAGTGTAGTTAAAGCAACAAGAACGAAAAAACTGTACAAAGAAGATAATTAAAAAAAAAAATCTAGGGTACTTTAAATAAGCTACTGAAAAAGAATATTTCATTTTTTAAATTCGTGTCTGTCTGTTTGTTTGTTTGTATGTTTGTTCGCGCATCACGTAAAAACTACTGGACTGATTGCGATGCAGTTTTCTTTGTTGGATATCTTAGGGTTTGACTTAAAAACTGGTGTACTTGGTATCTCAGCCCGATGAGTATAAGCCGAGATATGTATTTTGATCAAATGTTGGTATATTGGTATTTTAGATCTTGGAATCGTGCATAGAGTACTTTTAACCTAGATGCGAGTAAATGACCACGGGTGCGAAGCTGCGGGTACAGCTAGTTTAGTAATAATTTCTTCGTATTATCATTCCCGTAAATATAATCCCACTAATAGATACTAGTCAAAATACAGCCCCTTCTCGCAAGGGCTGTGAGATTTGTTCGTATTTAAAAATCACCCTTTGGAGTCTCTTTATTTTTCATATCGAATGACCATTTAGGATCTATAATGATTTAAAGTTGGTCAGCAACTATTCTCACTCATTCTTATAAATATATACAGGAAAGTTTAAAATAAAATAAATTAATCTCAAAACAAAAAACCCAACTGTAGCAGTAGCTATCCGGCTGAAACTTTCAGAGTAGCTCACAAACCGATGACACAGCAATAAAAAAACTTACAAACGTAAAAAGGGAAAATGCGACAAAAAAAATGAGGAATAAAAAACATGAAAAAGACAATAATAAAAAAACTCGTCAATTTTTTTTTTAAATATATTCAGATGATTTCTGCTACTTTATAAAATATTTATGGGTACTGGAAATTGCAGATCGATTATGACTTTGTATTGTCTCTATCAGACCGATATAGTTTCCTTCTCCGCTGACCGAGTATTGAAGGCGTAGTAATTTCCTGAATTAAGTACATATTTGCTATAATTCCGTTTTTAATGCTGCTTTATAATTGCCTTAATACCTCCTTTGCCATCATCATGTCAGCCTTTAGAATTACACTGCTGAACATATGCCTCCCCCAAGGAGCGCCATGACGAGCGATCTTGTGCCACCTCCATCCATCGACTTCCTGCGACGGCTACAATGTCGTAGATCCATCGTGTGGGGGTCTTACACTTCGCTTGCTTGTTCGTGGTCGCCATTCGAGAACCTTTATTCCCCAGTGGTTGTCAGTTCTACGAACAATATAGCCTGCCCATTGCCAACTTTCAAACTCTGAGAGCTACGTCGGTTTGTTTGTTTGTTTATCGTATGAGGTAGTGCTGGCCTCTGATGTCAGTTTGTCAAGCCGCCCGAGGGCGTCTTACATGGCTTAACGACTGCTATTGATCAATAACAGCCGGGACCGAAAGCCTAACGTGCCCTCCGAAGCACGGAGCGATGGAAAACCACACATAATTTAAAATAGTCATTGGTTTTGAACCCGGTATCGTTGGATTCTAAATTGCACTATAGAACCGTTAGGCCACCACCGCTCATTTAGGCCACGTCGGTAACCTTGGTTCTTCTACGAATTTCCTCGTTTCGGATTTTACCAATTGCTGTTAACGGAACTGCTCTCGAGGTTGTTCAGGAGTATGTTTATCTGGGACAAACTTTGCAACTAGGTAAAAAGAAAATTACAAGAGAGAGACCCGCAAAAGAATACAGATGGGCTGAGCAGCATTTGCGAAACTTCGTCGAGTCTTCTCGTCGCCAATACCGCTTCAAACTTTGAAAGACAAAAGTCTTCAACCAGTGTGTCCTACCTGTTATGACGGAGCCGAGTCGTGGACACTCACGGTATGAATAGTCCACCAATTTAAGGTCCCTCAGCGGGCAATGGAAAGTGCTATGCTTGTAGTTTCTCTGAAAGATTGTATCCAGAATGAGGTGATCCGGCAGAGAACCAAAGTTGTCGACATAGCCCTTAGGATTAGTAAGCTGAAGTGGCAGTGGGCAGGTCATATTTGACGAAGGACTGATAACCGTTGGGGTAGACGTGTTTTTGAGTGGAGACCGCGGCTCGGTAAACGTTGTGTAGGGCGCCCTTCAGCTAGGTGGAGTGACGATATAAATAAAGTGGCTGGCAGCAGTTGGAAAAGAAGAGCCGAAGATCGGGCTCAGTGGCGTGCTTTGGGAGAGGCCTATGTCCAGCAGTGGGCTGACACGGGCTGATGATGATGTTGATGGATTTTATCAAGTAGTGAAACATCGAGCATAGCTCTCTCCATTATACGCTGAGTGACTTTGAGCTTGTGCATGAGACCAATAGTTAGCGACCACGTCTCAGTGCCGTATATCATCACTAGCAACACGCACTGATTATAAACTTTCGTCTTGAGGCTTTGTGGTTTCTGTGACGAGAAGATATGGCCCATTTTCCCGAACACTGCCCATCCGAGTTGGATTCATTGACCTCTTTGCCGAACTTGGATCTTCCTAGTTGGATCGTCTGACCAAACATAGTGATCAACAGTTCGATAATATCGTTGTTCCCAACATAAACCGGCATGGGTGCGACATGGGCATTTGAAATGATGTTCGTCTTACCCATGTTCATTTTAAGACCTTAATGTTCGGAAAAAATATTGAGGTCACTGAGCATTGAGATTAGGTCTTTCAGGGTTTCTGCCATGATTACTATATCATCGGCAAATGGAAGGTGAGTGATGTACTCGCCATTGATGTTAACACCAAATCCGTTCCAGTTCAGAAGCTTGAATATATCTTCCAGTGCAGAGGTGAACAGTTTCGGAGAAATAACGTCTCCCTGTCTCACCCCTTTTTACAAATCGATAGAATTCCTTGTCCGATCTTAGAGACGGACAGTCATGGTGGTCTTGCTGTACAAACACTTCAACACTGCGATGACTGGAAGTCAATCTGGTATCCCTATAATGTCTGTAGCACTGTCCAGGTCTCCACTGAATCAAAGGCTTTCTTATAGTCCACAAACACTAGACATAGTGACTGATTATACTCTTTGGTCTTCTTTATAATCTACCGAAGCGTATGGATGTGGTATACGGTGCTAAAGCCTTTCCGGAATCCAGCTTGTTCGGGAGCCTGAAAGTCGTCAAACCTGCGAGCGAGACGGTTTATAACTACTCTCAAAAACAGCTTATAGATGTGACTCAGCAGCAAAATGGGCCTATAATTCTTCAAGAAGATGTTATAACCTTTCTTAAAGAACAACACCACTACGCTCCTGTTACACTCCTCTGGCGTATCTCGAGGATGATGGAGTTAAACAGCTTCTGAAGGATTCTAAATACCGGTGTTCCACCCGCTTTCAGTAGTTCTGTCGTGATTCCGTCCTTCCTTGGTGCCTTGTTGCTCTTAAGCTGTTTGAGAGCCATTCTGATCTCGTGTAGGCTTACGTCTGGGATATCTTCGGTATAATGTCGGTAAAAACAGGCTCGGGGAATAGAACTTCTCGAGCTCGCTCAAAATCTCTGGCTTCGACGAAACGATGCTGCCACTGTCGGTTTTCAGCTTCGCCCAGTATACAAATCTCTTGCGAACACTTTGGAGCCCTTGTTCCGCTCTATTGCGTTCTTAATACAAGTAGTATTATAGGAACGCAAATCGCGTCGCATCAACTTGAAGATCTGTTTATTAAGCAAGCTGTAACTCGACATATCCGCTGAAGACTGCAGCCTCGTCTCGCCTCGTTCTGCCATAAGTTTGAGTGTACGCTCAGAGAGTTTCTGTGTTCTATTTTTGCGGTGGGTCTTAAAGAGCTCTGACCTGACCGCGTGAATAATTTACACCAGCCCGTTGTTTAGATCGTCCACTGTATCCCATTCGGTAAGAATTTGGGAGCGATTTTGGAGTTCCAACTGAAAGCTTTCGGGGTTTTGGATTTGGGCAAGACTTGAGCGAAGAGCAGCGAAGAGCAGCGAAGAGGTCTCATCAAACGAGACCTCTTCAACTGTACATTAACATTCAATGAGCCTCTTACCATGCGGTGATCACTGCCGGTCTGAACCCTGTCGATCACAGAGACATAATTGAATATATGCCGATTGGTCGTCAAAACGAAATCTATCTCGAGCTTATGACCGCCGGGGTGCAGCCACGTCCATTTCCTGGAGGCGCACTTATTGGAAAAAGAGTTCATCGCCTTGAGTTGAAATCCCCTATCACCACTGTGAAGTTTATTTTCGGGGCATGTATGGCATTGGAATTGTCGTCATATTATTATATAGCCTCCACTTCATTATCCGGGCATTTCGAGTGTGGAGCTAACACCTATATGACCTTCGACGAATACCATTCGGTAATTCTGAATATAAGGTATGCCACCCTGCTCGAAACGCTTTCGATCTTTACAACTTTGTTGACGAAGGACTTGTGGACGAGAAAACTGGTACCGTGTTGGGACTGCTGGTCACCACCCTCACGGTAATAAAGAAAGTTGCCGGAATTCAGGGTCATCGTATCCTCTTCGATCTTCTGATAACCTTATAATATCCCAGCGCAACTTACTACTTCTTCCAGCTCTATTAACTTCTCATCTGTCCTCAAGTGCGTTACGTTGTATGTGGCCAAGTCCAGAGATCGTGGGGGTTGGTAGCTGGGTCTCTGCCGGGGGTTCTTAGCACCCCCTGCTCCGCCTTTACTATGGCTGCTACTGGTACCAGGAATAATTGAGCCGCCGGGGACTGGGGGCTGTCTATGCGATGTGTCTATCATATTGTGTGTCTATAGTCACCACGCCTGGCAGGCGTACTCGGAGGACGCTGCTGCCCATCTTCTGGTGTGTATCCCCTTAGTCGCCTCTTACGGCACCCACAGGAGGATTGGGAGGGGTCTTATTCTAAGCCGAAACCGCCACGGCGCCATGGCCTCATCATGCCATAGTGCGTTTTTTTTTTACATTGTGGTGTCTAGTTGTCGCCATATTAAATTTAGATTAATGTGATGTCTTTAGTAGCAATCGCAAGATATAAGACAAATGAACTGATGTAAGAATCATCAAAATTGGACCACGCGTTTATACAGTGCCACACAGGAACAGAAATACATATATAGGCTGATAAACACATTACAAAGCTTTTGCGTTGCTCAGTCTGGTGAAAATGATATCAGTACTGTATTTAATTGTTGAATATTAATTAGTTCAGTCAATTGAATCTTACAAGTAGATTAAGTACCTATATTTAATAACTGACAGAAGATTCATACTCGTATTATGACATAATATATATGGATCGGCCAGTAGCTTGGCATAATTTAGAAGGCGGCAGGGAACTGCTCGCAAGTTGTAGTTTCACTGCCTTGAGAACACAGTTAAAGAAGTATCATCTTCATCATCATTTCAGCCTTCATCAAGAGCGCCACGACGAACGGTCTTGTGCCGCCTCCATCCACCGATTTCCTACGATGGCTACAATGCCATCTGTCCAACGTGTGGGGGTCTCCCTATACTTCGCTTGCTTGTTCGTGGTCACCATTCGAGAACCTTTATTCCCCAGCAGTTGTCGGCTCTGCGAACTATATGGCCTGTCCATTGCCACTTCAACTTGCAAATTCTGAGAGCAATGTCGATAATTTTGGTTCTTCTATGTATTTCCTCGTTAAGGATCTTATTACGTTGTGAAACTCCGAGAATATAGCTCTCTCTGCTACTTACTGCTTCTTCCAGCTATATCAACTTCTCATCGGTCCTCAAGGTGCGTGCGTTATAGGTTGCCAGGTCCAGAGATCGTGGGGGTTGGTAGTCTCTGCCAGCGATTCTTAGCACCCTCTGCTCCGCCGTTACCGTAGCTGCTACCAGTGCCAGGAATAACGGAGCCGCCGGGGTCTAGGGGCGTTTGTGGTGTCTGTGTTTGTGGTGTGTCTATCATATTTGGGGGGGTTTGCCGTAGTCATCACGCTCGGCAGGCGGATTGGTGACCGCAGTGTTGTACATGAGTACTCAGAGGACGCTGCTGCCCATCTTCCGATGTGTAATCCCTTCGCGTCTAAAGAAGTATATAATAGGTTTAAGCTAAACAATGCGTCTTTTGATGACAACAACACAAAAAGTCGTGTTAATTATAACTAAAGAATGTAGTGAGCCCAATCTCCATCTTGGTGGGTGTCGAAACATGCAATAGGTGCCTACTGTCAAGTTCGTCCTCGCAGCTAGCAGTACACACTATCACAATCTATTCAAAAACATAACTGTTTAGTCACATTGCCGATTCACAAAGGCCTCATTACATCAAATTAAAGTATATTGTTTTTAAACAAAACAACAAAAGCTAGTAAAAATTAAGTTTTTGAGGCAACAATCGGACAAACAACCCTTACGACAATATTTCAACATCGCTTGTAACACTGGTAAGTGTTGAACAAATAATGCTGGACTCAAAGCATAGTATACTAGCGATTTATTGAGAGGTGCAGTGGTAGCATAGCAAAACAAAACAGCCCTGCTCTGCGCAGGCGCGGGTGCCGCGCCGCCCGTGCCACCTCTACACCTAATCATTTAATCTCATGCAATGTGACATTTTCTCGGAAAATCTTTACAACTAAAAATTAATACGTAGGTTGGCAAGCATTTATTAGCTTCAAATCAAAAATGACACACATGATTTTAAAACAGCAACACCAATATAGCATCAATAACTTCAAATTATTTTCGCTTATCAAAACAATAAAAAATAAGTCTGCAGCAAGAAGAAAATTTAAAAAATAATTGTGTATGTAAAATAAGCTACCGAACAAGAAGAGAACATTTTGAAAAGTCGTGTCTTTTTGTTTGTGTGTTTGTTTATCTGTATCTTTGTTCGCGCATCACGTAAAACTACTCGACCGATTGTCATGCGGTTTGTTTTCACTGTTGAATAGCTTAGGCTTTGACTTAAAATCTGGGGTACTTGGTATTTGAATCCGATGATTAGATGCCGAGCAATCGATAAAAAAACTATTTGACAGCTGAACGAATTTAAAAGAAGTGCAGTTTTTGGTCCTGGAATAACACGTATGGGTACTATTAACCTAAATAACCAGGCGGGCAAAGCCGCGGGCACAGCTAGTTGAAATATAATTATTTATAGGTACTCATTAAGACTAGCATTGCCATTCAACGTGGTAACTCTGCCAGCATATTGAGAACTTTACCTATATTGGTAGCCGTTTTTTTATTAATTAAAAGCTTTTATTTAACTTCACTTGTATGTATCTATGTATATATGTATTCTGGAATCTTGCAATTCAAATTTCGAGCACTTCCTGATTAGCTATCCACAAAACAAAAAAAAAAAAACTAACTTTAAAAACCCGTAGTTTTTTTTTCGTATTTAAACTGGGTTTAGTGTAATAATGATAATAGGTTAGCATAGCTGTTGTTGTTTTTTTTATTTCTTTGTTAATACTAGGCTAGACAAAGCTTAATCGCTACTACTCACAACTTACATCCCCAGTAACAAAACAAATATGTAACGCTGCTTAAAAAAGAAGGGTGTAAACAATAAGTCGTCTAGGGGTTGAGTTAGCAAATATTATAAAATATTATCAATTATACGGTGCCACTGGTGATTTAACGTCATGGTGTTTATTTGTAATAAAAAACATGGTATTGTTAAGAGCGTATACATTAATCTGCTCTTCTGGTGAAAAGATCCTGCCTTATGATTTAGATATTAATACCAACGTGTTGGTTGGGATTACCTATCAATGGGCTCTGAGTAAATACTTTAGTGTAAATACTAAGAAGAAAGATAAATAACTGGATAAAACCCCGGTGTACCGGGTAAACGGGTAAATATCCGTTTTTACTTGTTTTTACTAAGTATTTATCCAATATTGTAGATAATCAATATTTATATATAGTTTTTAAATAGTTGTTATGCGTGTATTTTGATATGAATTGTACATTATATACTAACTGTGCACGCATAGTCATTTTTCTGGGTTAACAGTACTCTATGTGCTATTCCAGGACCTAAAATACCAATATACCAACATTTGATCAAAATTCCTTCGGCCTTCAAAGACTTTTTGATCTATTGCTCTATTTCTACTGATCGGATTGAGATACCAAGTACCCCAGTTTTTAAGTCAAACCCTAAGCTATCCAACAGTGATAATCGCATTCCAATCGGTCCACTAATTTTTACGTGATGTGCGAACAAACATACAGACAAATAGACATGATAAAAAAAAGTTATATTCTTGTTCAGTGGCTTCATTTAAGTACCCTAGTATTTTTAAATTATCATCTTTGTACAGACTTTTTCGTATCTATTGCTTTACTATAAGTATTTATAGATTTTGTGTTTTTTAAAGAAATATTGACTGTAGTTAATGGTTAGGCTTAATAAACCCTTATAAAGGTTTTATTAGTTTATAAGTTGCAGAAAATCATATAGATACATGGATTGATTTACATACACTAAAAACTACTTAAAAGTAACTATTATTTTTATTATAATAATATTATCTGTAATCTTACTTTAAAAATAATGTATCATCAAAAGTTATTTATTTATTTTAAAGTCCTTAGAATTCCATCTGGGCAGTGATTAAAATATCGTGTGTTATTCCATGACCAAAAGTTTCTATAAAGTACAATTTACCAAGTTTCGTTCGTTCTTTCGTTTCTACACTAGTGATTCTCCCCGAACAGAGACCTCATGATTTAACCATTTTTGTTTCATATTCACATTTGAATGTCTCTTTTTGTAATGATTTCTCTGTTTTGGGCTTTAAGACACAGAATAAATAATAGTACTTCGATCCCAATATCTCAACAATCCTCAAACTGATTTAGCTCCTAAACGAACTTAAAATTATATTATTATTACCTATCGAAGAGCATGTAAATTTATTGGCAAACTAAGACATATTGAAAAAAAAAGAAGTGTATTGCTATAAATGAAACTAATATAAATCGATAGAAAATATACGAAACAAAAAGTGTTCTATTCAAAATTAGCTGTGGTAATCATTCTGAGATATTTGCAATTGAATACACTTCGTTTACACGCTTTGGAATACACAATTTCACATGCTGATCAATTATTTTTATTTTGTCAAATCCGGTGTAATGAATGTCACAATGCCACAGATAAATTCTTAGCTGTGCTTTCGCGTTGTTGCACTAAAAATTACAATATCGCGAATTGATCGTGAATACATATTGTCTATAATGTGTACTGTGCTATAACTGAAAACATTCTGACAAGCAACAACCTATAAGCTATGGGACAACCTATAAGCTAACCTATTACGGGTTTATAGGTAGGCTAAATATTCTAGTCCACTACCAGATGGCAGCGTACCCAAAATGCTGGTGACATTCTATGTGCCAAATTATTTCAGCATTCTGGTCACGCTTTACCTACTTAGTTAGATTTTGAAATTATGTGCTCCCAGTCCCCACGGCAAAAACAATGTCTTAAAACCAATAGTTACTGATCACTTCAATCAAAAAAAATGGGATAAAATAACTCGGTCGCCCTATAAAATAATGAGTGCATTTTGATACATTTACTGTTGTTGAATGTGTGCAAAGATTCATAAGGCAGGCCATAAGATGCAATATCCTGCATAAATTATCTCAAACCACTCATAAAAAGCCAGCTGGTCCACTACAGCGACAAGGAGAGTCGTACACTTCGAAGTCGAAACATTTAGACTGATCGCCGCGAATCAAGCGGAAACAGCTTATCGAGAGCTGGCTGTTATCCAACGTGTCTATCATCTCACGTGTGAATGGATTTCAATGGGACCTGCCGTCGTCGGTTCAAACCCTTTTCGAGATGTCTCCGTTCTGATAAAGTGGAGCGCACCCTAACAAAATGTCCGTTTGTATCTAACTATAAAAAAACTAACGTTTGTGGACACCTTTAGGGTTCGGCCATAAGATTGGAGGTAGGATTATTTATAGAAAGTTCCACTGGATATTTGTTTTTTGGATCTAATTCAGCTTTCTACTAATCATAATTGGTTTGAATGATTTTTAAATTCCAACAGAAGCACTTTTCTGTAATTAGTCTTCTCTATTGTCCTTCCATTCTCGTAGTTAAGTGCTATTGAGGAGTTACTTATTGATTATATGTATGAAAATACATTTTTTAACAGTGCTAGTGCTTTTATTAATAACTTACTCATCATTATAGGCCTTCTTACATTTTCAAAAGATGATTAAGCAGCGTCAGGAGGTTGTAGTACGGCACTTCTTTTGGTGACTAAATAAGCCAATACAGGATCCGCAGCAGCGAACGAACCATTGGCAAATATGGTTATAGGTAAAATAAAAGTGATGTAACTACTTAGACGTGTTCTTCACTAATAAAGATTGTGTCTAACTTGAGGGTTCACCCTGCACCCTGTGTAGGTACAGTTTTTTTCCAGGATGTCCTATCTTCGGCTGTTTTTATAGCATCGGTGAGTACCTTTAATTTTTTATTTTTTTTTAGTAAAGAAAAAAAGAAACTACGCTAGAGCCTGACTTTGACAGATATACCTATAATGTTTTTTTTTCGAATGTGGATTCGGTGATCTTGTTCATAACACCTAATTCTGTCAGTAACGTCCTTTTAGAATAAGCTACTTTTTAATACTTAATTTCTCGGTAAATATAGCATACATTGAAAAAATAAAACATACGTTATTTTACAATATTCATACAGAGGTTTTTTTAAAAAGTAATGTTAAAAATTTGAAATGTTGTCAATTTGACCATTCATCGCGTAGGCAAAGAATGTACCTATAATACTGGCATGGTCTTTTTTCTTTGACTTTTCCCACCACTATAATCTTTTCGAGGCTGCGAGCAACCTGTCGAAGTAAAGTGATGTACTAATGATAAATCTACGGAACATTACGTTACATCTCGCACTACGCTTACTTCAAGACCCTACACTTACCCATGCTTACAATATCGCCCAAGTGACAATCAATCATCGCCTCTAAAGCTTTGGATTAAGAGTTTTGACACACAGCACAAAACCAAAAATAAAGAGTGTACACCGCAGGTGACTACACGTTTGATTAATCGAGTGAAGAAATCGAAACGAGCCTTTCATATTAACTCAGTCGACCGGCCACAAAGTGTTAAAACTTGTCGGGCCTCGGTTTTGTTTTGGTAGGTATTTGGCCATTCAGACAGGGGGAGCGCGGGCGCCAGTCACTACTGACAACTCTGAAATGTGTCAGTTGGTTCATTTTTACTTTATTGATAAGAAATATATACTGTATAATTAATTATAATAAGATCATGTAATTTTGATTATAATAGTTTATGAAATGGTTGCAGAACAGAAGTTATTAACATACGAATGTTTTAATTACCTAGTAATGTGTCGTTTCATACACTACTTTATCTACCCTCATGCAATAGGAAGTAGGCGCAGCGAAAGTATGTGTCTCGGAAGTTGTGTGCGAGTTGCTGCGCAAACTGCTATTTTTCAGGCGCAATCCGAATGTTGAAGGTGAAGACAGCATTGTATAACTGCCTCGCTCACTCGCTTACGTTTTTCTTATATTCTATCTCGCTCTTACTTTATGTTATTTTATCGCCACAGCAGTACCTGCGCAATCGTCACACAGCCTAACTTCACAAACATATACATTGGCTGCGACTACTGTACCTAAAGAAATATGTATTTTTTTTCTTGATTTTACTGTTAAAAGCTCGTTCGTCATGTTTGTTGTTGTTTCCGTGATGTCAAGTGGAGTCAAATTCTCCTCACTACGCCTGCTGTCGGACATAATGAATCAGGATAAAACTTTTTATCAACAAATCACATTAAAATGGTTACATGGTTAGGTACTAATGTAAAGTAAATATGGCGCCAAAATCCAGTCCACAGCAAATTCGTGCGCATACGGTCTAGCACGCATCGCCATAGATAATAAATGGCGAAAACCCAACGACGACGGAGCCAAGCCGGTGCTCTTATGGGAAAAAACATATTACTATACATTCTAGGACACTAGACAATGTGAGCCTGAACGATATAGTACAACGCTGTTTATTCGTAGTTCAAAAAACAGTGTTATAATGTAAATGTGTTTCTTATAAGTGACATGCCCCGTACGTAAACTATATCAATAAGCCACCATTTTTGAGTTCATAATCCGGATTTAACGATATGAGTTTAAATAATAGTAGATACATTATGATACAAGTGTGCTATGTTGGTCATTATACTCGAGGCAGATTATTCGCGCGACCCGTATCAATTTGCATTGAATGTAATAATAGATTACTGCATCGAGCGGAAAGTGACTGCTTGCTGCACCGAGATTTAGCGAGGGCTCTAAAAACTCAAGTGCAGCAAGAAGTCACTTGAGCGAGTGTCAGTAATCTACTATTACGTTCAATGCAAATTGATACGGCGAGTGCGATAAGGGTGCCGAGCATGTAATGATCAATGCACACGCGTTTCATACGACGTTTTTCAACACAATTGCGAGGAAAAAAACAGACTTGTATTTTTATTAACTTTTCATTATTTAAACAATTAGTGAAGTACAATTCTCAAAATGATTCGGAAGAGTTTTTGTTGACATTTCTCTCTAGATTTCGGTCAGTCGCCCTCTTCTTCCCTTAAGTCGACATTTTTCGATAATAATTAACCACACAACGAAAACTTTAGGTAACAAAAATCTACGGAAAATGCTGCGCTGGTTTAGTTTTTCTCGCAAGCCGCGCTAGCGATGCGCGCGTATGTGTAAATAAAGGCACTGGCAAAAACGACATACCGCCTATATAAAAAATGTAATAAACACAAAATAATGTTTTGAATACACAAATTAAGATAAATTATGTAGTGAGAAATGCATATTTTGATGAAATGATGATAATTTTGATGATTGATTTATCAAATATGTAACCTAGAATAGTTTATTTATTCACACAAATATTCATTGTTTTTAGACATAAAAACTTTTTGGAGAGATTGAAAAAAAGTAAAGTAAAAGGTAATGTAAAGTAAAAAGAATAAGCTGTCCATTCGGTTGGGACTGGGAGCTACGATTCTCACCCGATTCGATCCGGAGGTCGCGTGCAACGTGGACAGACGACCAGCACACAAATGCCCATTTCCGCTACAATAATACTACACTGTGCATTTAGTCCTCCATCTAGGCCATGCACCTTTTTACCAGATATACTTAGACGCTTTATGCTAACCACGGATAAACCGCTATACCGTTAGCACTATGCATATTCTGTGGTTATAAGATACTTTCTTTATAGTCGAAGGCTATGTAAATGCTCCGAGAATTTTTTAATTTATGACTCTAATCCAAAGGATTTTGCGGTGGTACTTAAAACTGCAATAATAAATTTATAAAATATGATATGACAATATAAATTATGTAATGTATTCGAAAATATTTGTAAATAACTTATAGGTAGGTACCAAAACGTCTAGAGCAGATTACTCTATTCATGAATATTAGTTTAAAACAAATTAATTTTCTCAATTCTTTTGTATAGCTTGATCTTCATCTTGATGAGGCCCAGGAGCGTGTCAGCAGGCAGGAACACAGACTGGACGTCATGGTCGGCATGGTGACCTTCGACTCTGTAGAACATCTGGAAAGAGAAGATATCAGAATAGTAGATAGTGATACCTATGGATTTTCTATCATAAACATAATATGGCCCAACCATCATAAACATCATAAACATAACCTATCAATATTTAAACAGAAATATAAAGTACTAGCTCGGATGGGCAGCGTTCGGAAAATTACGCCACATCTTCTCATCACAGATACCGCAGTGCCTCATGACGAAAGTTTATAATCAGTGCGTGTTGCCAGTGATGACATACGGCACTAAGACGTGGTCGCTAACTATTGGTCTCATACATAAGCTCAAAGTCACGCAGCTGCAATGGAGAGAGCTATGCTCGGAGTTTCACTATAGTTCGCAGAGCCGACAACCGCTGGGGAATGAGAAAAGGGGGGTGAAAATCATAACTTCCAAACGAACGGACCGATTTCGAAGCGGTTTTTTTTGTTCGAAAGCTGATGTGATCGAAATGGTTCTTGGATATAAAGGGAGGAGGAGGAGGGAGGGTAGTTGAGAAAAGGGGGGTGAAAATCGTAGCTTCCAAACGAATGGACCGATTTTGATGCGGTTTTTTCTGTTTGAAAGCTGACGTGATCGAGATTGTTCTTAGATATATGGAGAGAGAGAGAGGAGGGAGGGGGGTGAGAAAAGGGGGTTAAAATCGTAGCTCCCAAACAAATGGACTGATTTAGCTGTGGTTTTTTTATGTTTGAAAGCTGGGGTAAACGAGATGGTTCATAGCTATAATGGATGGTTCGTAGCTATAATGGAATAGGGGTGACGACCGTAGCTCTCAAACAGATGAACTATTTTTATGTTTGAAAACTGATGTGATCGAGATGCTTCTTAGCTATGACGATAGGGGGTGGGAAGTCAGGGTTTTTTTTTTAATTTGTACTTGTTATTCTAAATAGATCAAATCAATAAACTTGGTAATGAGTTTGAACAAGTAGATTGTATTACTAGGGAGCGAAATAATATTTTGCCGGCGAGGGCGCTAGTTTGAATCCAGAGCGGAGTGAAGGATTCTAGAGTAGAATGCCGAGCAGCGAAGCGAGTGATTCTTATGTAGAATCCTGAACATAGTGAGGTATTCAATGTATGTCGCCCGAGAAAAAATAATTTTGCGTCCGAGTGATACTCTACTTTTCATCCCCCTCTATGAGAAAAAGAAATAAAAAGCGCTTGTAGATACTTTACAGCTCATACTTTTATTTACAAGCACAAGTTATGTATTTTTGTTTTGTGTTTAGATTATAAATATTTTATTTTAGTCTTTTTATTTAAAAAATAGTGTTAAGTATTATTTTATGCATGTTGTGTTCACCTCGAGAAGGTCGTGCACTTATTGTATGTATAATCTTAGTTTGTATGTTGTTGTGAAACTCAAGTGCATCGTCCAGTTTGGTAGACCCAATAAAAAAAAGACATTATCCCCCCCCCCCCCTCCAACCCCCCTCCCCCTTCCCTCCTCCCCTCATTAATGCCAAGAACCATCTCGATTACCTCAGCTTTGGATCATAAAAAAACCGCATCTACATTGGTCCATTCGTTTGAAAGCTACGATTCTCACAGCGAACGCGCTAAGTCACCCAATTTAAACTAACTTTTCGGCCTAATAATATATATATCTGGATAGCTTCGGTGCGACATTTAAGGTCGACTTTAGATCTTTAGTACTGGAGTTCAAATCCCAATTCTGGAGTGAATACATTTTGCTCATTAAAAATAAAATGTGATGGCTTATAACTTGAATATGGCTGAGTTATGGCGGAAATTCATTGCTGCCCTCTCTGAAAGGCTTGAACAGAAAAGACCTACTTTGCTCCCACTTTTCGACGAACCAATCAGTGTTTTTCGAATAGATGGAATCTATTTCTTCATGGATAAATCACATGAAGAAATAGATGTAGGAATTTAAAGAATTATTATGGCGTTGGATTGGACAGACAGAAAAACAATTTGGCGGCGAATGCACAAAATGTTTCAAATCTCTGCTGTGTTCACTAAGAAAAATAACTGCACGAAAAAACATATTTTTATATAGTTTTGTTTAATATAACAATTTTGCAAAAAAACATCTTCAAGTTTATCATGTTACTAGTTTCCCGCCCGCGACTTCGTCCGCGCGGACTACTGTTTATCGTGAAAAAAAGCATCCTATGTTCTTCTAGGATATCAAAAACCAATGCAAAAGTAGGTATAGCATCACTACGTAGTATTATTAGGTATTCTGTGGCATCACTCTTGTTGTTTTTTGACATACTTGTTATTTCGTTTCCATGGCAACCGTTTCTTACAGCGAGTAATCAACATTTGACCAGTTTTCCTGTTTTCCCGTGAAAACTTTCAATTTTCCGGAATAAAGAGTATCCTATGTTTTATTCTAGGGTATCTAGGGTATAAGCAATCTCCATTCCAATTTTCATAGAAATCCGTCCAGCCGTTATCGCGTGAAAACTCCCCAAAACAAACAAACAAACAAACAAACAAACAAACAAACAGGCAACGTTTCACTTTTATATATTGATATGGATAATTTAAAATCAATTAATAATAATGTATAATTATCATCAAAATTATGGATAGGATTGCACAGTTTCCTATAAAAAAAAACTGTTCGACTGTTTCCATGCTGAGGTCCCTGACGGAATAAGTTATATAAAATACCTTGGGAACTCCTGCGAGGTCTGGTGGCTCGATATGCTTATCCTCGACCCTGAAGAATACAGATGCTGTGGCTTGAGGAATTGGGCACGATACGGTAGGCTGGCTGAAGATTGCCTGAAAACCATGATAAGTTGGAAGGTAGGTATTCAATGTTCTCAGTGACGTGCACAATACAATACCGTGCAAGACTTTGCGTAGGTGTGATGCTTACCATCAGGTAAACGCCCTGCTCGTCTCGTCATTCAGCTGAATAAAGATATAATTTTATTTGTGATGTTCAAAAGACAAACCTCAAAATAATAGTAGTGCGAACTTTCGTCCTCGGAACTGTCTATGTATCTTATGATGTACATGAATGTGGGAGTCAGTTTCCAATGCTTCTCAATTACATCTACCAGGAGTTTCTCGGAGGTCTTTGGTAGTGGACATTTGAGGTTGTTGAGGGGTATCTTGTATTTGGTCTTGAAAACATCGTGGCTTTCTTGGAAAAAAAAAGAGTTGATAATTATCACCCTTGCCAGCTAAGCTATATAATTTCAAGTCAAGTCAAAGTATTTTTCTGGCATATAAACGGATTTTACGTCTTATTCCAGAACCAAAAGTACCAATATCAGCAAACTTCGTTAAGGCCAGGCTCCATTAATACATTTTACCACTCCCCCTCCCCTCTACACTCTGCCACCTACTACCCGCAACAAGCACTGAAGTGCCTGAGTAATGAGGTTGAATATCTGAGGCTACTTAATTATTTTTTTCTTAAACCTAAACTGCCAGGTAACAGCATCAAAATCGGTCTATTCGTTTGGGAGCTACGATTCTCACTACCCTTTTCTCACCTCCCCTCCTCCCAAATATAGCCAAGAACCTTCTCGATCACATCAAAAAACTGCATCAAAATCGGTTCATTAGTTTGGAAGCTCGATTCGCACTCTTCTTTTTTCAACTCCCCCCTCCCCTCCCCTTCATATAGCTCAGAACCATCTCCTTTACCTCAGCTTTCAAACATAAAAAACCGCAGCTAAATCGGTCCATTCATTTGGAAGTTACGATTCTCACCCCCTTTTCGCACCCCCTCTCTTCTCTCCTTCCCCCCATTTAGCTAAGAACCATCTTGTTTACCCCAGCTCTCAAACATAAAAAACCGCAGCTAAATCAGTCCATTCGTTTGGAAGCTACGATTCTAACCCCCTCTTTTCTCACCTCCCCCCTCTTCCCCATACAGCTAAGGACCATTTCGATCCCATCAGCGTACGAACAGAAAAAATCGCATTAAAGTCGGTCCATTCGTTTGGGAGCTACGTTGCTACAGACAGACAGACACACACACACACACACACACACACACACACATACACAGAGTGATACACACCCTAAACTTATAACAACCGTCTCTTTGTTCGGGGGTTAATTAGCTTTGAGGTTGAAGAGGACATTTCTATGAATCATATACAAGAAAAGGATGTACGCTCCTGACTCTACCGGTGATTCGGAAACACGCCCTATAAAGATAAGAGCACCAATAAACATGCCTGGACGAGTTCCCACAAGCAGCACCCGGCATATCAATAAGCTGTGACTGTATATTTTACCACTAGATCACCAAAAGGAAATGATGATCGCTCAAAGTATCATCGTGTCATAAAAGGGGGTCGGTCAGAGGGCTTGAAAAATGTCAAAGGAAATTTGTCTGTCGTTTCGGCATTATACAATCCAACCCATTTATTTCGTTACCTCGCAGATGTGTGTTTGTCCCTGTAAAATATTATTTTACCATCTATTGATTGGTTACCTTGTTTCGGATCCTAACATTAGAGAAAGTCTGAGCATGGCTCTTTCCACAATATCCATAGCTCGAAGAGTGACTTTAAATTTGTGGACTCTAAAAATTCCTATTGTTGCCGCCCAAATAGCTGATCCGATTTTACAAATAGACAGTGTGTCTATTTGTAAAATCGGATCAGCTATTTGGGCGGCAACAATAGGAATTTTTAGAGTCCACAAATTTAAAGTCACTCTTCGAGCTATGGATATTGTGGAAAGAGCCATGCTCAGACTTTCTCTAATGTTAGGATCCGAAACAAGGTAATCCGACAGAGAACTTATCGCCGAGAAAGATTAAACGAATAGCAGCTGAAACTGAGGCGATCGGCAGAAACTGGATAGGAAGAGTAGAAAACTTTCTTACGAATCTCATTGCATTCATTGGAATAGGCCAATGTCCAAGAGACTAGAGTTCATAATGGGTACTCACGAGCAAGCTGAAACAAATTTTGCCGTTGCCCGAACTTATCCTTGGCATTGTTCAAAACGGTTACAACGATGTCGATGGCCTGTTCTTTATACGGATTGATTTCTGGTAAATTCATTGTTTTGATAAATTCGGTATATTCGTACGGTAAACTTGAAAAGTAAATGTAAGAATAGCATACGTAGTATTTATATACTCACTCTATGATTTTGACTTTTGACATCTATATGAAAGAAGTTATGAGTGTTAGTCGTTGACAGAGTCACTGTGTATATATCATAGAGTAAGGAATTTTCCTTAGCATTTCCTTCGTCATTGATATCTAAATAGGAGGATATCATATCTATAGTCAAGGAGAACTATGGTATTTGTATACTCTTTGGTTCTATGTACAAGAACATACAACTTCCTTGGTGTTGATAGACATTTCCTACGTAAAATGTATTATTAGGTGTTCATCACATACATTAATATTATATTATGTTATATATTATGGGTATATCAAATACACGATATAAAAAAATATGAGCGAGCCTTACAGTAGTCGCATATGATATGTAATGTATGATCTCCTTTCCGAATTTCATCAAAATCCGTTCAGTCGTTTGAATGGGAAAGAGTAACAAACATACACACATACATACAACTTTCACCTTTATAATATTAGTGTGGTGAAACTAAAACAACGAGCAACGTTTTGCACCGCGCGCTCTCATTGGTCAACTGTGAATCAGCAACTCTTCCTCTGATCTATATCTTACTTTTCATCATAATAAAGTAATGGAGTTGATATAATAACAGCAATAGCAAGCAAGCAAGCTATATAACAAGCGGCAGGGCGCGCGCCCGGACGCTTGCCCATAGCAACTATTTAGTTATCTGTGTCAAGGCGCCATCAATTTTGGCCCAGCCGCGCGCCCTGGGCATTTGCTTTATCAACTCCCTAACTCTGGTTTGCTCACTAATTCCCGTTTTACTAACTCTAGGAGTCACGTAAATCAGATGCCTAAATATTTAGGAGTTGCTTAGGGAAAAAAGTTTCACTGTAGGTGATAACTTGTAACACCGATTCGGGGATACGTAAAGATAGGCAACTCTTAAACTGACAGCCCGCACCGCACTCGCTCACTCACTCATGTAAATTATTGAATGAGCGAGCGTGCGTAGCTTAGGAGTCACTTAAAATGGATTGGTGAAACATAATGTTACGTTTAAGACATTGCTTAGAGTTCCTTAGTTAGGCGTAGCCTTTTTCGTGTTTAGTGAAAAAAGGGAGAAGACTTTCTAACGATAGGCTTGGCCTGAAGCATGAAATCTCATGAAAGGGAAATATCCTTTTTAAACTCAAAGCTTACTTAAGTTTATAACTAATTTTATTTTTATTAATCTATGTTTTCTCCTTGTTCATGAGATGTTAACTATGACATTTGTATGTGCTATTATTTTGCCTATCTATACTTCTATACTTCTATATTATATTATATTATATTATATTATATTATATTATATTATATTATATTATATTATATTATATTATATTATATTATATTATATTATATTATATTATATTATATTATATTATATTATATTATATTATATTATATTATATTATATTATATTATATTATATTATATTATATTATATTATATTATATTATATTATATTATATTATATTATATTATATTATATTATATTATATTATATTATATTATATTATATTATAAAGAGGTAAAGTTTGTGAGTTTATGGGGTAGGCCTCCCCCAAAGAGCGCCATGACGAGCGATTGGTTTATTCTCCCAGTTTATACTCACTATTTTCTACTTTATTGCCCTAGCTCGCGGCTGATAAAAGTACTGTTGAAAAGAAAAGTGAGTTTTAGTAATATCACTCATACACCTTGTGCCACCTCCATCCAAAGACTTCCTGCGATGGCTACAGAGTCTTCGGTCGATCGTGTGGGGGTTCTTCCTACACTTCACTTGCTTGTTCGTGGTCGTCATTCGAGGGCCTTTATGCCCCAGCGGTTGTCGGTTCTGCGAACTATATGGCCTGTTCAATTGCCACTTCATCTTGCAAACTCTGAGAGCTATGTCGGTAACCTTGGTTCTTCTACTGATTTCCTCATTTTGGATTATATCGCGTGAAACACAAAACATAGCTCTTTCCATTGCACTCTGTTCGACTTTGAGCTTGTGTGTTGAGACCAATAGTTAGCGACTACGTCTCAGTACCGTATGTCATCACTGGCAACACGCACTGATTATAAACTTTCATTTTGAGGCTCTGCGGTATCTGCTACGAGAAGATATGACCATTACCACTTCAGCCTGCTTATTCTTTCTGCAAAATCAATGTACTTGCTAGCTAGCTGATGCCCGCGGCTTCGCACACGTTGTCATTTTAATATATAGCCTATGACACTCACAAATAATGTGGCTTTATATTGACCACATCACAACTCACAACTCTGTGATCAACAAGGTTAAGACCGGCAGTGATCACCGCATGAAAAGACCTCCGATGCTCTAATTTACGCTGCATAGAAAAGGCCTTAGAGCAAAATCGGGGGACCAAAATCTTCGCTCAGCAATTGAGGAGGCCCCATCAGATGAAGCTATAAACATCTTCTCGGGACACCGTCACACTTCATGGACGGATATTCTCGCCGAGATAGAGGATTTCTATGGCCGACTGTATGACTCGCATGATCTACGTCCCAAGCCTAGCAATGAGGATTCTCGAGCCACACTGATGCGCACTGATACACCGATACACCGACGATCTGTCGCAAGTCAGCCTAGACGACATAGCTCTCAAACAGCTTAAAAATGGAAAAGCTCCTGGGGCGATGGAGTTATTTTGGAGCTTTTGAAAGCAGCAGGAAAACCTGTGCTTCCAGAGCTTCAGAAGTTATTTAACTCTGTTCTGAAAGGTAGCAGAACTCCAAAGGCGTGGAATAGGAACATGGTAGTTTTATTGTTCAAAAAAGGAGGTAAAACTTTCCTTAAAAACTACAAACAAAACTACAGTCCCATATCAGCCACGTATATAAGCTCTTTTCGAGGGTTGTCTCGAATCGTCTAGCGAGAAGACTTAACAAGTTTCAGCCCCTATAGCAGACCATAGGTTTCGATCTGGATATGGTATTATAGACCACATCCGTACAGTGTGGCCATACAGGTTATATGTATAGAAGACTGAAGAGTATAACCAGCCCCTGTGTCTTGCTTTTGTGGACTATGAGAAAGTCTTTGACTCTGTCGAAACCTGGGCTGTGCTCGATTTCCTGCAGCGATTTAAAGTGTACTGGCAATACAACGAGGTGATGAGAAGCTTGTATAACGCCGCGAATATGTACGTTCAAGTACAGCACCAGCAGACTAAACATATCCAGCTGCACAGGGGAGTGAGACAAGGGCATGTTACATCCCCGAAACTGTTCACTAACGCCCTAGAAGGTATGTTTAAGACGCTGGACTGGAAAGGATCAGGCATAAACATAAATGGTGAGTACATCTCACATCTACGATTCGCCGATGATATTGTTCTTATGGCGGAATTGCTGCAGGATCTCAAACGAATGTTGACTGACCTAGCTGACGCCTCTCGACGTATAGGCTGGGCTGGGATTGGCAGCATTTGGTAAACTACGACAAATATTTTCATAGTCCATACCACAGTGCCTAAAGACCAAAGACTCAACGCGTGCATTATACCAGTTAAGACCTATGGAGCCGAAACGTAGACACTCACGGCGGGGCTGGTCTACAAATTTAAAATCGCTCAGCGAGCTATGGAGAGAGCTATGCTAGGAGTATCTCTGAAGGACAGAATCTGGAATGAGATGATCCGCCAGAGACATAACCTAGAGAATAATTAAGTTGAAGTAGCAAAGGTCTGGTCACATCTCTCGCAGAACCGGCAACCGTTGGGGAAAACAAGTTTTAGAGTGGAGACCACGCTTAGGCAAACGTAGTGTGGGATGACCGCCGGCTAGGTGGACAGACGATTTGCAAAAGACAGCTGGCAGCGACTGGATGAGAAGAGCTGAAGATTGGCCTCAGTGGCGTTCATTGGGAGAGGCCTACTTCCAGCAGTGGACTAGTAGAAGCTGATGATGAAAAGAGGGAATTATTTTGTAAGTTTTGGAGAAAAATGAGTATGCGTAAATCAATAACGTCCTAAATTAATACCTACTTGGTAGATGGGTATAGTAAGCTTATCGCCATAAGTGAATAAGCTCGTTGCAGCGTATTTCAGAAATTTTATTTTAAAGTAGGTAGTTAAAAAGGGGTGGCAACATTTGCAACTTTTTTTAGTGAACATCCGTATCTTAAAACCTATTCGAGTAGAATACATCAAAATTATTATATTAACTCTTCTTTTGAATATGGAAGCAGTTATTTAAGGGGTTTTTGAAAATCAAGCTCTTAGAGGATGACAAATAAATGATTTTTAAACTGTTTAATGACAGGGGTTGGATTGTGCAGAAAAAGTTATATACATGTGTAAGTTAATGTCAAAAGTGTTGTGTGTTATAAATAAATATAAATATAATATTTCAAATATTAGCCCTATAATCCCAACAGGAACGAGATGTTTTCACAGATTAAAAAAAATAAACAATGAAGCCGTGTATATTGACAGCTGATATAATAATATGTAAGCTTTTCCACACAAATTCAGCAAAACAACAGCATAAGCTTTTTTAAGCGCTTGCAAAAAGGGTTTAAATGTTTTTCAGTGAGCATCCCCTGAAGGTACAATCAGGTTTGTATTTTTATGATGTTACCATCACCAACAAAAAAAACAGACATACAAAATTAACCCCTAAAAACCCCTGGAAAAAGGGGGTGAAAAATACCAAGAGAGCGAAGCCGCGGTGTACTTACATACATCTATTAAGCAAATTTTACAAAAGTAGACAACTAGCCTATTTCAAGGTATGTAGGTACCAATGTAGGAAGCTGATAGATAGCGATTTGGACAAACACTAAACCAAACTTAATTTCTTCAAATGTAATTTAAACCTTGTGGCTTCGTAACAAGATATTTTTGCCCCTGGCCTTACTCACTAAACTATCACTAAAGCCTGTCAGCGTAAAATCAAATTTGTTTTCACGCGACCAGAGTCCCGATTTGTCCAAACGCTGTCTCAGAACGTGTCCGATTTTATCCAAACGCTGTTAGACAGCGTGTTAAAAACTGTTTTAATTACGTTATTTTAAGCGGTGCAGCTTAAATTGACGTAACTTTAGAATAGATGCCAAGGGCAAAAAGACCTTGTTATGAAGTCGACAAGGTTTAAATAACATTTGAAGAAATTAAGTCTATTTTAGAGAATGTCCGAATCGCTACCAATGATGTTTGGGTCGTAAGTAACTTTGTTTATTCTTTATACTATATCGACTACGAGGTAGTCGCTTACAAAAAGCTATTGTCGGTTTTTTCTTAGAAATTAAGAACAGAGTATGCAAAGTAGGTGAACACTATAAATTATGCAACATTTCAATAAAATCTGTTCTGCTATTTGGGAGTGAAACTCATAGAAAAAACAAAATGTCTCTTTTATATTTTGGTAGGGAAGTAGTAATCCCACCGTCCCCTCACCTTTTCCTTACTTCCCCTAACTTCTCCTCACATCCCCTACCCTCCCCCAAATCCCCCACCCACCCCTCACTTCCCCTGCTCACCTCTCAACTTCACTGTCACTTTTACACATGTCATTAGTTCATTATTAAACAGAATGTATTTATTTGGCAAATATTAAATTGCTTTTGGACAGTACTCAATACTCTACGGTCCATTCACGGAACTTGTAGGAAACCCAATTCTCAGAAGTACCGTTAACGAAACTAGTGGGAAAAAAGTCTCACTTGTTCCGTCACGGAACTTCTCTCACGGAACAACTGGGAACAAACGGGTATATCGTATCACCTTGTCCCCTGACTCGATGGTTCACTGGATTTCTGTAGGCCTGTCCTCATCCTGAAATGGTCGAAATTTCCCACCCGCAATTCTCACAGCCCATACAAACTCCTCAAACCCGAGCTGCGTGCGGTCAGATCCACTCCCTCGGCTCTCATTACTCGGGCGCGCGCCGACACGTGTCACGTGTTCATTATCGAACATTATTATTTTCCGACACGTGCCTATTACCAGCGGTTTTTATTATATTCTCTAAAAAAAAACACTTTTATTCGTAATCGGATCGCGGATTACTGTGATACGTGATTCGATAGACATAAACAAACTATTTGGAGAGGTTAATAGCGGTATTAGTTTAAGCCGCAAGGCTGTTGTTCTACTTAACTTCGAGAGTTTTATGTTATATATTTTTACAGTTTGTTCTTTAATTTATAAACATGGAATATATTATTACACAAACCATTTATTGAAAGCGGTCTTTTTCATAATATTTTATTTTGCTTCTGTGGTAGGTATAAAACATATTTGTAGGTAAAACTATATGAAATGTATACGAATGTCGACACCGCTTTGCGGTAAAAGCGGGAATACTCAGTAGGTAAAATTGAAACCGCACAGAAATTAATTGGTATGCATGAAGTTATCTCAATAATTTTGCGTTTTGAATTCGCTCGCAAAGTTATATAGCCTGATTCAGTTGGTGTTTGAATCATGCCAGTTACCGGGAATAACTAGCGCGCGTGTGGTAAGTTAACTTTGATAACAATGATATTATCGCAATTAAAGTTCACTTTATCCCATTGCGGCAAATATTAGTACAATGGCGTATGACATCACGAGATTCGACTATATTTGTTAATATTTTTTAATATTACAAAATGTTTTAATTACTAAGTAGAACACACACATATACATTTGTAATTATTTATTGTCACAGTAAAACCTGTACCCAGATTAAATGGTACATTGTGTAGGTGGTCTTGTGAACGGCCACTCTCGCCCTCTTACCAATCCTAACATTAGTATGAAATAAGTGTCTAACAACACGGACCCCACGCGCCCTGCAAGCCCAGTAGGGAGTCCTTCAGATTTCACGGTTGCAAGAGGCACGCGCTCATTACTGCGCCCGTCGGCTTTTCTTGGAGTGAACGAATTGAGCGAACAACGCGACACGACGCTACGCCCCGCGCCCCGACTCGTTGCGGATTCGGCTTTATTCCGCTTGGCAACGAAGGGTTACGCTACGCCACATGACGCGTACTTGCGTAGTCCTAGGTTACGTAAGGCGCGTGCCGCCGCGTGGCCTACCTACGTCCTCTACGATCCTTGAATACGCCCGACACGACTATTTGTTCTACGTGTGTACTCGCCGTGATATTTGGTTGGTTTTTGCGTGCATGAGGGCTCGCTCGGGTACATTTGTTATTTGATCCTTGTAAACAGAATAAGTTGCTTACATTAATTATGCAAGCAACCTATTAATAGTTTAGGAAGCTCAGATATCAATGGGTTTTTTTTAATGGGATTTGTAAAATTGTAACACTTTAATTTAACCGATAAAACCTAGGCATAATTAATAAGGTAATAAACTATATATATATATTTCTTGTCTCGAAATGAATCTTATATTTATCTATCTATATCTACACTTATAATAAAGCAATAAAAACGAAAAAGTCTGTACATTGAAGATAATTAAGAAAAAAATGGTGTACTACTTCAAATAAGCTTCTGAACAAGAATAGAACATTTTTTATATTCGTGTCATTCTGTTTGTCTGTTTGTTAGTTTGTTTTTCTGTATGTTTGTTCGCGCATCACGTAAAAACTACTAGACCGATTGCAATGCGGTTTTCACTGTTAGATAGCTTAGGGTTTGACTTAAAAACTGGGGTACTTGGTATCTCTATCCGATGAGTAGAAGCCGAGCAAAAGATAAAAATAATTTCGAATGCTGAAGGAATTTTGATCAAATGTTGGTATATTGGTATTTTAGGTCCTGGAATTTTTAACTTTAATTTTTAATATTAGAGTATTTTTAACAAAGAAAAATGACCACGCGTTTGAAGCCGCGGGCATCAGCTAGTGCAAAAATAAACTAAAAACTTGGACTAGGGATGAATACTACAATGATCTGGAACAGTTTTTAATCACTATTATATAAAAGTCTTTACATGATTTAATAACAAACAAATATTAAAATATAAAACGATGTTAATGTCATGTACTTTTAAAAATATTTGTATAAGTCATATAATATTTATATATTCTTATATTTACTGATTAATAGACATATTATTACTGTTACATCTGGGAATGGTTAGTCGTCCCGAGATAGATAATCCTACTGGGGAGCTATTAATCCACAAGTACTGAAGACAAGAGTCCAAAACCAGTGCGTCCAACCCATAATGACATACGGAGCCGAAAACTGGACACTGACTTTGAGGCTGGCGAGCTATGGAACGACCTATGGAGTTTCTCTGAGACATCGAATCCGAAATGAGGTGATTCGGCAGAGAATTAAGGTTACCGACATAGCTCAGACAATAAGCAAGCTGAGAGCAATATTAGTCGTAGAACCGATAATCGTTGGGGTATACTAGTTCTAGAGAGGAGACCGCGAATCGGCAAACGTAGTGTAGGACGCCCTCCGGATAGATGGAGCGACGACCTGCGCAAGGTAGCTAGCAGTCATTGGAGGAGAAGAGCCATAGATCGGGCTCAGTGGCGCGCCTTGGGAGAGGCCTGCGTACAGCAGTGGACTAATATAGGTTGTTGATGATTATTCATTATGATTGTTCCCATACATGAGAAAAAAAAATCGTTGATATGTTGTAGTTATATACTTTGTATATAGATAGGTACATATTATGTTTTTTTAATTCCATGCGTCATCCAATGGCTTAAGCTGAAAACCAGCGCTGTGGATTTATTCACAGCATTTTGCTGGGCTCAGACCCATTCTGGCAGCAGTGTAGGTACAAGGCGGTGATTTTTGTACACACACGTTTAGTTGTTAGTTTTTCTTACCCTCTTTATTTCTGTGTGTTGCTGTGAAGTGTACATAAATATATGTTTTTTTTTTCTTATCTTATGTGGTAGGTTGGTGCATGCTTACTCGGTATATATCCAAAATCTAAATTATTGTTCATGTTTGTTTGTTTGTCGTATGAGGTGGTGCTGACCTCTGGTGTAAGAGTTTCTCAGGCCAGCTGAGGGCCTCTGACTTGGCTTAACGACTGCTATTTAATCAACACCAGCCGGGACCGGCAGCTTAACGTGCCCTACGAAGCACCGATTATGAATGAATACCAGACAGGAAGGTACCTTTCTAATAGTATAGGTACATACAAAATATATAAATACAATCAATCATTTCACCCCAACAAACCCATATTAATTGCTATTAAATACAGTGAGTGACAACTTGCGGACACCTGCGTTCGTTGCTATGACTGACTTCATATAAATAATATGAAAATTGGATTATATCAACTCCCGCCTGCTAGCTGAAGCGTTGCGCGTTCAGTAGCTCATGGAGCAGTGTAAAACAGTAGTTAAACTTAGCAACTTGTATACAGTCTTATTATTCTAAGTAATCTTCACTACCGAAGTCTTTTACTTGAGCTCCGGAAACTTTATAAACACGTTAGTAGATACTTTAAACAAAAAATTTACTGTGATAAGATTGATAAGAGATATCTGTTTTTTTATTCTATATTATTCGACACCAAAGCGTGTCACTGTCATCATCATCATCATTATCATCATCCTCATCAATAGCCTGCATTAATCCACAGCTGAACATAGGCCACTCCTAAAGCGCTCCATTGAGCCAGATCTTCGGCTCTTTTCACGTAATTGCTGCCAGCTTCCTTGCGTAAATCGTCACTCCATCTAGCACGAGGGCGTCCTACACTACGTTTGCCTATACATGGCTTCCACTCAAGAACTCGTCTAGTCCACCGGTTATTGGTTCTTCGACTTATGCGACCGGCCCATTGCCACTTCAGTTTGCTAAATCTTTGTGCTATGTCCGTAACTTTTGCTCTGTGCCGGATCACCTCGTTTTGGAGGCGATACCTTAGAAAAACCACGAACATAGCCCGTTCCATAGCTCGCTGAGCGACCTTAAATTTGTGGACCAGTTTCACAGTCAGTGTCCACGTTTTCGGCTCTGTATGTCATTACGGGTAGGATGAACTGGTTAATGACTTTCATCTTTAGGCACTGTGGGATGGGCGACGAGAAGACATGACGCAGTTTCCCAAACTGTAAAGTTGTCACTGTGATGGTATCAAACTATACTTGTATCTTGTATCCAATTTCCTTCCGTGTGTTCGAAATGACCTATTTAATGTTATTTATTTATGTATAAAGCACTAATACGACTATAATTCCTGATTCCAAGCTAAGTTTTTTCTCTTTTGTCGTTGCTTGCTTGCCGTATGAGGCTAACAAACTCGGACACCAGAGTGGCCTCTGGTGTCCGAGTTTGCTAGCCGCCCGAGTGTCTCATATTTCCTTCGCTTCGTGCCATCCGAAGTTTTGACAGAGAATAAAATAATAGTACTCCGGTGTGGAGGGATACAAATCCCACACATAACACTATTATTTATTACTAGCTGTACCCGCGGCTTTGCTCGCGTGGTCATTTTATTTAAAAGTAGGCCATACGTGTTATTCTAGGACTAGGACCAAAAGTACCTATAAAGTACAATTATCTTCTTTGTACAGACTTGTTCATTCATAGTGCCTTATTATAAGTATAGATATAGATAGATAAATGTGACATAACTTTAAAAAACCATCGACATTTATTATTTTATTATTTCGATACTAATCATATTTTTACCCGACTGCACGGAGGGTTATGTGTTTGGGTTATATGTATGTTTGTTTGTTTGTTTGTTTGTACGTTTAGGCTGTAGGACGCGCCTAAGAAAGGCGCGTCCTACAGCCTAAACGGCTTGATGGATTTTGATTAATGAGGTATCACTGGATTCGTTTTGATCACGAGAGATATACGAAGGTCAAGAAAACTAATATGGCGCCTCACAGCTGCCATATTGTTTTTCTGACGGAAGAATAAGTTACCGAAACTGAACGAATGCGGTATCAAAATGAAGGTATTTAAAAGTCCATTTAAAAAATATATAATTCTTACAACTAAACAGTAGGAAATTGTCTTTCAAGCTTCTTAAAAAAATTTCAATTTTAGATTATTCAAGTTAATGTAAAATACTAGTCTAATGTTTCAATTGCAACTATTAAAGTAAAATAAAATATAAAAGAGGAACATTAAATTTAAATAAATACTAATTGCGCCTCCGGTTTCATCCACGTCTCTCTAGAACCGTGCCGTTTCAGGATAAGTAAAGTATGTGTTAATACAGGGTCTAAGCTACCTTCGTACCAAATTTCATAAGTAACAAACATACCATTACATACATACAAACTTTTGCCTTTATCATATTATTGTGATTATTTTTGCGGGCGGTCAGTTCGTATTCAATTATTTTGTTCGCAGTCGGAGTAGAGGGACTATCTACTCTCTCTACGGCAGTCGGGTATTTGCAATTTTATAATAATGTTACTTTTTGTGACAGATTAGGCAAGAAAATAACAAGTGAGTACATATCACCCGACATTTACTCACTAGACAACAATCTCACATAATTAAATTAAGAGTAAGTTAACTTAAAAACATTAAAAACATCTTTTATGCTTTAAAATTGTTGAAAATTAGAACTGGCTATCACAACTAAATGCTTATACAACATTTCGTGTACATGCTGTTAACCGTTGAAGAGTTCCCTAATCAGGAGCAAACCCGGAGAGCAGCAATCATGTCATGGTAAAACTTCAAACTGGCTAGCATTATATAATGTGTACACAAAATTTCGTGTCTGTGTTGTTAAAGGAACTGAACACACATGTAAAAATTCAACTCTGTAGGATAAAAGGAAGTAGACCTAAATCAGCTAGAAAGATTTGACCTTATATGTCCCGAATATATTTATATATATATATATATATATATTTATACAGACATACATACAGCCATACATACATACATACATACATACATACATACATACATACATACATACATTGTAAGTTAAATAAAAGCTTTTAAAACAAGCGAGTTTACGTACTGAACTCTCAAAAATTGTACAGTGCAGTGCAGCGAACAGTTGCCGGTTAGAAAAATTTATAGGTCATTCGATCAACGCAGGTGGATACGCGATCGATGAAGGGCGCGGATAGGTTACAGGTAAATTTAGAGACGGGCGGAACCCTTTGATGATGCTTTGTTTGATTAAAATACAGATTTTACAGCGATGCGATGTCATTTGATTAAAGTTGCCAGGTAGATAGTTACCTACTCGTTTAACTAGCTTAAAAAAGAAGAGGTTCTAAAGTTGATTTAAATATTGATGTGTAAACATACGGGTGTAATCATGCGGTACGGGGTTAACGCTGACTTTTGGCCTGGCGATCGAGCCGCGTCGCGTGTGGAATAATAAGGGATAAAAGATATGGAACAAAAACTAAGAATAAGACTAAGATCATTGATAGTGCATAGTTACTATGAACCAAATAGTTTAAACATCTTTTGATGTGTAAACATCTAATGGCGCGGTACGGGGGTAACACCGACCCTTGACGCAGCGACGCGCGCGGTGACGCATCGCCGGCCGCTCTTGGCTCGTCGGCTCTTTCCTCCTCTGCTCGGCCATATTCGATGTATACACATCTGCCAGGCCTCTTTTCAACTCGAAGCTGAATACCCATTTTTTAACAGCCAAGTGGACTTTTTTATTACCTAACTACCCAGTCCGTGTTCAGAACACTACTAGTAACAGTAGGCAGCGTAAATTATTAATATATTTTTCGTACGTTTGTATCGTTTCACGCAATGACCCTGGATTTTGACTTGACGAAGCTTCCACTGAAATACCTTTTGGTCACCAATACAGATAACTAATATTTATGTGAGTATAGCAAGCAACAACCCACAATGCTTATGAATTTTACCGCATCGGCATAAAACGCGGGGATGATGCCGCGTCCAACTGTTTTTTTTTTAATAATATCTATCCACAATAACAGTCAACAAAATTCTCGGTCGCCTTCGCGTCGGTTCACGGGAAAAATATATAGGACAAAGCTTGTTAACAATAGGTACCTTTAAAATTCACTTCGCTATTTCCCAAGAACTGGGTATTGTTTTGTTCCTATAAAAGAGCGATACGTGAGTTTTGGCTTGTTTTTTGACCCTAACAATAGGGCGTGAGGGGGACCTGAGCGCGCCACGTGTCCTACCAAAACCGAACCATTGTTACTGAATACAAAGGAAAATGAACTGTATATGGATGATATAGAGCATTTAACCATACTACTGGGAATCATGGTCGTGTCAAAAAGCGCGGGGCGTAGATTTTGTGTACACGCGGCAAGGTTTTCTGCCTGCGATATTTTATATTTTATTTTTACGCTTTTTAATAGGCTAGTTGACTGCCTGAATGGGATCGGATAATTTTGTATCAATGTCAATAAATAAATAGGTACCTATATAAATGAATTAGAAATTAAAGGTGTTTAATATTGGTAACTCACACGCCAGCTCCCTGTCTGAAACGTGAAACCCCATGTAGACCTACATTATGGAACAGTCAGTACATTGTGGGGTATTTAGCCTGATGCCTAGATGAAATAGAACATTCAAGTCTCAGGCATACAATAATCCGCATAGATGCAATGGCAACGCAAGCTAGCGCATGGCTAAAAGCAATGACGAATAACCACTGCAGGTTATGTTGACTAATTAAAGGCTGGCATATTATAACTAAATCATTGTTCTTTTGCCTCCTACGAGTATCTTTTAGCTAAAACTACTTTTTACCCATAACATTTCATTTTTTTGTCTAAATCTAATTATAAATAATAATTTTAGAAAAAAAGGGATTTATCTTTATTGATTTTAGTCACTGTAACTATTCGTCCGGTCTGATACCAATTAGTAAGCACTGGCCGAAAGTTAGTTCTAAGTTAGTACTATAAAATTAGTATGATTACCCAGGTGATCATAGTAGAATAGACCAATTTTATGATGTTCGATAGTTTCTGGATATATTACATAATCTGTACTAGTATACCATGACAATGATTTTTTTCAATTCCTAAATGGACAGGAATGGAATTAATCTACCACGAAACCGCACTTTTTTTCGTTTCGTACAATTAAAAGCCAAGCAAAAATGCTGTGATAATCCCGGCTGAATTTTGCAAATGTAGCATCGAATTTAACTTTAATAATGTTGTATTTATTTTCCGTTAATTCAGACACGAGCTTAAATATCCAACAATATTATTAGGTAGGTACCTACTTTTTGTCTTGTTTGCGGTTTATAGTAATTATATACTTAGGTTTTTAGCACAGAATAATATGAATCTCGTAGTGGTTACATAATATGTTAATTAAATATAATTATTAATATCGAATATTCGCATTTATTAATTTGCAATGAGTATTTAGAACTGTGTCTTGTTAAGAGACGTTAGATCCAGCTGGTGGATATCAACTTCGACACAGAATAAATAAGAGTAGATCACTTCGGTCAACACTTTCATGCGATTAGTGATCGGGCAATAGTTGTAGTAACGAAAACCATTCAGCCTGCACATTTACAATATCTATAGATTTTTAGAAGTAAGTATTAATAATATCAACAATATCGTATAACACAGAAGAAGATTACTCATACAATTTGGCTGAAATCAGTATCAAGATTAGCTGCACGTAAAAACTTAGAAATCTACAATCAGGCAAACATACAATCCATTTCATCAAAGAATCAATCCACCATTTAACGAATGTCAAAAAAACAACATGAAAGTGACAAAAGCTCGTGTTAGGTCGGGAGATGACAATGTCATCACCGCGATTGAGCCAAGCGATCAATTATGTTTGATCAATCGAATCGAAGTGCGTCGGGGTCCCATCCAAAATATTGTGATTTAGATGATTATCTGAGTGTTATTGATGAAAGTTCTAAGATCTGAGATTCTAAACTCAAAATGCGATTTTGTTTCTCGCATGGCAATTCCAAATTTAGGATGTAGAACATTTCACCAAAAAAAGTTCGGTGAAATGTTTCATCGCTTTGTCAAATGCTCAAAGGAATGGAATCCTAGCTAAAAGGCGGCTAGTTTCCCGTCGCAGCGACTTTCTACTTATGTTCTCAAAGATCCAGCTCAGCGACATATTTCCGTCGGTAACTAGTAATCCTAATGAATGAGACGTCTACATCACATCTCGTTACTGAATTCCATTGATGACTGGCGCCACGTACAGCTTTTAGCTACCTCGTTGGAGCGGTGGTTCCTTAGACTGATTGAGCTTTAAAGATTGATTTTACTCAAGACATTATTTTACAAAAAATAAATACCTTGCAGTATAATACAGTACAACGATGGGTCGATGACATCAATATGTATATAGGAAAGACCTGGTACAGATTGGCTCAAGACAGAGGTGATTGGCGATGATGAAAAGCATGCAATGTTCTACGTTCTTGTAATGTTCTTTGACGGTTTTTGACTACCCTAGGAACGAAATCAAACAGTCGCGGGTTCGAATCCTGCAATGTTGTGTGATGAGCAGAAATGTTTGTTTCCGAGTCATGGATGTTGATATTCCTATCTATGTATGTTTATCCGTTATCTAGTGTCCATGTTACAGGGTATCCTAGTATGGGGCTAGGTAATTGGTGTGGAATTGTCCCGAATATATTTATTTATTTTACCTTGAAGATGAACTCAAATCATACCAAGTTTCATTTGAATTACTAGAGTATTTTCGGCGTGGTGCACTACCAAGATACAGACAGACAGATGGACATACAGACCCACAGACAGACAAAAATGAAAAAATAAACAGTTTTGGCTTCAATACTGAATATAGAACAGCCTCCAAAAAAATTTACAAAATATCTTCAATATAAATACAGAATTTGGGACATTATCCCGCAGGAACTCCTTATTTTTTCGGGGTAAAAAGTATTTTCAATTTTAACCCGTTAGATAAACTATGACTGTGCTAAGTTGAATGAAAATCAGTCCAGTGGTTTCAGCGTGGTAAGTATTCTTTTAAATAACTTTCAACTCCTATCCTGCGGGAACCCTTTAATTTTTCGGGATGAAAAGTATCCTATGTCCTACCTTGTAGTATGAACTCAAATGATACCAAGTTTCATGTAAATTCATTCAGCAGTTTTGGCGTGATGCCTAGCCAAGTTACAGACAGACAGACAGGCAGACAGACAGGCAGACAGACAGGCAGACAGATAGACAGACAGACAGACATACAGACACACAGAAAGACAAAAAATACTGTTTTGGCCTCCTTGTCGATAATAAAGTTTAAATCAATATAATTGTCCAACAAATATTTATCAAGTTATTTTGGACGTCCATACTGAGGTATAATCTTTCGTTTGTTGTATCAGTTTGACAATACCTATCACTGGCCAGATTAATATGAGCCTTACGTTCAAACGTTCCTGTACATTCCGGGTTTCAAGTTAATTGGACCTAATACTGAAGGTTGGGCTGTCTGTAATTTCTGAATTACAAAACCGATGACCTTGAAATTAATAACAACAAAACGAATGAGTAAAATCCGACTACGTGTTAATGAACTACAACTAAGTACACATGTTGACTTTCATCCTCTATCCTGTTAAGATTTTCGGAATGAAAAAAAATGCCAAATTCCCAATGTCTTCAATGTTCAGAAATGGACCTATTACAGTTTTATTATAAGTAAATTAGATTTGTCTAAAAGCTAATTATTTTTAGGTAGAGGCATACTTTCCACATTTAATGGAACAAAATGTGAGTAACATCACACAATATAATATAATAGTACAACTGTAAAATAAAAATGTTCGCTAAGTTCCTCTTCATCTTACGAGTAGCAAAGCCGACAGACCGCTGAAGTTTTTCTCAAAGAGCTTTTCATACTTTGAACAGCAAAGTAGAAAATACAATGTTAAGATATAGTTAAAATACGAGTATTCAAAGGAAAGCATATTTCAAAGACAGAACCGTCCGTTCAAGTAATTTATTTATCTGTCTATCTATCTTAAATTCTTATAGTAAGGCAATAGTAACGAAAAAGTATGTAAATAGATATTTATAAAAAATGCTCTAGACCGCTCAGTTATAAAAAAAACAATATTGTAAATACACTCCGACCACGTGACCATGAAATCACTTGCGGAAAGACGGCAAAATGGCGCGATTAAAATACAAAACTCGGTCTGTGATTGGCTGAATATATGTAGCCACTGACAAACCGAACCAAAGTGCTATGAAATTATTATGTAAGGAGAGGGCACCGCGGAAAAATGATGAAGCCAAAATTGGGAGTAGTTTCAGGAAAAAAAATGTATTTTGGAAACGAAAGCGATGACATACTGTTTTTTTTGTTTTATTTAAATACTAGCTGCGCCCCGCGGTTTCATCCGCGTCCCTCAGGACGCCTGCATTTTTTCGGGGTAAGAAGTAGCCTATGTGTTAATCCAGGGTATAAGCTACCTTCATACCAAATTTCATCTAAATCCGTTCAGTAGTTTTTGCGTGAAAGAGTAACAAACATCCATCCATCCATACTTACAAACTTTCGCGTTTATAATATTAGTAGGATTAGATGAACCTACCTATTCGTTAACATTAAAACATCAATACAGTTTAGTACAAAAAGTGACCAGCATATTTTTGTGAATTCCAACAAGAATTGCAAAAATTTACGGCTCGCGGAGAAAAGCCGTTTTTTTTTAAATATACTTTTTTGGTGTTTTTACGTATAATATATGTATCCCTTTGAAGAGAGAAACACACAGATTCGATAATAAATGCGAGATTACATTTAAATCGATTTAAATCAGTCAAACGGTAAAAAATAATTTTCATGTTTCTTTTTGGTTGCTGCAGCGACCAAGGGAGATTTGGCAACGGGGGAATTGGTCACTACAGCGCCAAAGAGGATTCAGCAGAAAGCTACTGAACATGAATATAACTTTATTTTTTTTAATCGTCTGTTAATTTGTTCCCGCATTACGTAAAAATTACTGGACCGATTGCGATGCGGTTGGATTGTCACTGTTGGATAGCTTAGGGTAAGACTTAAAAACTGGGGTACTTGGTATCTTAATTCGATGATTAGATGCAGAGCAATCGATAAATAACTATATTAAAAAATATTATATTCTTGTTCAGTAGCTTATTTTAAGTACACTAGACCATTTTTTTTAATTATCTTCTTTGTACAGTCTTTTTCGTACTTATTGCTTTATTATAAGTATAGATAGAAAATATAAAGATTAAGACAGATTATCCTGCAGATAGGAACAGATATTAACAGTTATTATTTGCCTGCAGTTAAGAATTGCTCTCTAGTATAATAATTTACATAATCAACGATCTGTTTTATACATTAAACGTAACATAAAAGTCAGCGCTGCTGAACAAAAACTGCCCCCTGCCTTAAAGCTCGCCGCTAAGCCGGTTTTTGCCTCCGTCGCGGGCCATTTGCCCCCGGAAACGGCAGTGCCGGTGGGGCCACGACTTATTTCTGATAGTTTTTTCCAGAGGCGCCATGCGCCATGGCTTTGCGCTTGCGGCTCTACTTATCTAGTCTGCTTATGTTATTGCTATATTCATAAATAAATTATATTAAAAACTAAAAATGAAGTAAGTACCTACTGTTTATTGAGGTTTTCCCTAATAGTCTAGCTAGCAATCTATGTATCTAGCTACTACTTCACCTCTAGCATAGTCATAGTATAACAATGTGTTTATTGGACTCTAGTAAAGAATAAATATGTCTCTAGCAAGAGGTCCATATACCAGAGTAAATGTCTTTAGTAAAAGGTCCATATGTCCATGTACCTGGTTACGTAAAAACGAATCAAGAAACTTAAGATTTCTTAAGACTTCTTTTATTTTTAGTTAATATTATTTATTTTTCATTTAAACTGTAGGTACATGAAATTGAGAAATATGTTACGAGAAAATGTTGGTAATTTAAACACTCATTTATTCAAATTCTTTACAAATTATGATAAAAATAAAAAGTTATAAACTTAGTTTATGCCGTGATTTATAAAAAAAATACCAGAATTATTGGATTTGGTTCTATGAAAGAACCGTTATCTTACAGAACGCAAATTTCACGGATAATGTAAGGCAAACCCTATAAAAGCGGGGTGGTTTCCCTATTCTCTTAATGCGCATCTACTACATATCATTATGAAACAACTATAGGTACAAAATAGATTCGCACGAACAATCACCACTGGCGGCATTATTGCCGTGAAACGGAGCGCGCTTTTAATTCCGTCCTACCTAATGGACCTGATAAAGGCAAATTATCCGACTTCCACTTCATCTTTCTCGGAATATATTAACTACTAGCGAGCTGCCCCGGCTTCGTATATAGACGGAAAGATAAATTTAATTGACTAATTTGAACACTAGGCGGTTATTATGACTTAACTGTGATAGTTTAGAACTTTAGACTAGCCTCGCGGACTTTTTTACCCGACTACGGCAAGGCAAAGGAAAGGTTATGTATTCAAACAACAGACTTGGTCCGATTTTGACAAATGAGGTATCAATCGATTTGTCTTCATCGCAAAAGTGTCATAGGTTATTTTTAAACCGAACGAGTTTTTGAACTTATGTCTTGTTATGGGTAATTTTTTTTTGTCATATGAGTTTGTGCTGGCCTCTGGTGTCAGAGTTTGTCAAGCCGCCCGAGGACCTCTGACTTGAAATGACTTATGTACTATCAATAGTTTTAGTAACCACGCCAAATAATGACTTTTAGAGGTAATTTGTGGATACCTTGTGTTATATTATTGCAATTTTCGTAGGGATTTATATTTTTTGAAAAGTAATCTACAGCCTATGTTATTTGCTGATTAAGTAACTTTCCAATAGGCGTTTTTTTTTAAAGTCGTTTTTGTATTTTTTGAGTCTAGCCGTTACAAACAACAAAAAATATTTTTCTCTTGTAATATTATTAGACATTGCAGATTGCAGGCGGAAGCGTTAGTTTTGCTGTCAGTTTTAATTGAGGGCGCTAATAAGATCCCAGTAATATTTTGCAAGCTAAAGTCAGGATTTCACGTGGCGAATTCTGTCTACAATTTGTGTTCGACTTGACATTTACGTTTAGAATTCTGTAATTTCAAGTAGAAACGCTTTGTGACGTTTTGCCAGTATTTCAAATAAAACATCATAAAGTTATTTCACATTTATTCGAGGTTAGAATGTGGCATGGGCGTAAGTCTCACAACTGTTCGCACTAAAGATCACTTCACACGACATGTGACACCGACACCGACGCCCAAAAGCTTAAAACTGCACGCAACATTTACCGCGAGCATGATTTATAAGCCCGCCTGTACAAAAACAACACAAAAACTAAATTAACGTCGGTAGGTTCTCTCTTTCCCCAGCATAGCTTGATCTTGCTTCTCGTTTCACGAGAAGCAAGATCAAGACCTTTTCTATTACCTAGGCAATAAGGCGGTCGCAGAATGAGTACCACTGCTGTGGTCTGATGCTGTAAAGCAAAAGCGTCTCATGCTTCTCGGCTAAATATGTCTAAATAGTAGCAGGGCTTTGGTTTCGTTATTATAAAAAAAATAAACTCAAGTCCTTGGATATTTCGAATAGATATATTTAAAGTTAATTTCGAATAGGTTGCCTCAAAGCCCATACATAGACCGGTAGATCTTGAACCCATAGGGTTCAGGATCTTTTTATGATTATTTTAATGAATGCATTAACCAGAACAGTACGTACAGTACCATACAGTGTTTGTACTATTATTTATTCTGTCGCGAGGGCACATAGCTATTTCTATAGCTATCATATCTGTATAACTACCACGCGTCTTCTTAAATCATTAGTTGTACTGCCGTGTGGGTCCGGCTTAATATTAGGTCCATCCCTTCTCATCCCATGGGTGCTATGAGAATCAGCAAAAAGAAATCGGCAAATGGGCAGCATTAGCATTTTTCCCGTGTGTTTACTAAGTACTGGGATGCAAGCCGCCTGCCGAGCGTGGCCGTGGTGACTATGTTACATTACAACTATTATTGGTGAGGCTCGTGTTCAACGGTGGACGTCTGCGTGATGTTGATGTGATTATCTAGTTATCTAAATATGTAAAGCAATGTCGAATTAGTTACAGCATTATAACTCGAAACGGCTGAACCAATTTTGATGATCTTTGTTTTATTCGGATTTGTGTTCACTCCGATTAGCAGATTAACTATTAGAAAAGGTGAAAATAAAAAATAAAAAAACATATATCATACTTTTTGTATGGAACGGCTTTTTACACAACTACGGCGAAGTAAGGTAAGTGTAGCGAGATTAGCAGTATATGTATGTATGTATAATTACACTCGTATAAGTATGTGGGTATATGGATGTTCCACCATATCAACAACAAAAATCACACATGTTATAGGATGTTCAAACTAAAAACTTGGTCCGATGTTGACAAGCGAGGTGGCAATCGTTTCATCTTCATTAATAGGAGTGTCATAGGCTATTTTTTTACCCGATAATGGCGAAACAAAGGAAGGGTTATGTGTTCAAACTAAATACTTCGTCCGATTATGACAATCGATGTGTCAATCAATGTGTCAATCGATTCGCCTTCATCGCATGAGTGTCAAAGGGTATTTTTTACCCGACCGTAGTCGGGTTTTAGTTTTTGAACTTAATTGTTTTATTAATTACTCGAGAACGTATTGACTGATTTCGAAGAAATTGAGTGGGGTTTTTGGATTTACGGTCGGGATTTTTGGTAGGGGTTTCAAAGGGGACCGGGGTCGTGAGGGGGAAGGAGAGGTGGAAAGGTGGAGAAGGCGGGAAGAGGGGTTAGGGGCGAGGGGTGGGGGGAAGAAGGGAGCAAAATTGGTTCGCGTGCAAAGCTGCGAGGCGCGGCTAGTAAGTAATAAATATTTGCGTTCATACGGTTAGGTATTCATTAAGTTATTACCTAGTATTTTATTAAGAACGAGTACGCAACCGACAGAAGTTCATTGACTCTCTGATAAGGCATTTATAAAAATACTTGTTGCCAATCGTTTTATCGTTTTAATTGCATTGTTCATTATTATACTAAGTAAATTGAATCATCGGAACAGGTGGACTCGTTTAATAATTATATTTATATTATATTTTTGAGATGCATGTGACCTGGATGACAATAAATTATGAAAAAAAGTTAGTATGCATTTTTCTCTATTCAAAAACAACAAGAGTATCAGATCTTGCTATCATGTAAAATAACGCGTTGTTATAAAAACCTTTGATTTAACTTCACTTGTATGTTATACATGTATTTCTGTCCTGGAATCTTGCAACTCAAATTATGAGCACTTCTCGATTAGCTAACAGGTTGAAATTTTCAGGGTAGCACATTGTGCCGCTTGGCTTTGAAACATTTGGTCCATGGGGCAAGGCCGTAGCCACGAATTCACTTCGAGGGGGGTTCGAGCTTAGAAGTAAGGGGGGGGGGGGGGTTATATGTTGTTAGGACCCTAGAGTTTATAGGTACCCAAGTTTGCAAACATTTCCCTAAAATCTGATGATTTACTATTTTCAGTGTTGCAAACTTGGATATAAACTACTCTCGCTCATGAGTCCCAATAATATAAAAAAAGGAGATACATTGCGATGTTTGATAGTTTGTAACTGACTGGTGTAATTAATATAGACATAAGCTTACACATTAAAATCATCATTAAATTCTTTATATTACTTTCTCTCTTAATAAAACTGCCAAAAAATTCCATGTCGTTTCCAGTTTACATGAAAAATTTAGTAATTTTAACTAGGTTACAGAATGAATAAGTACAAGCGTAGGTATAGTAAAACCAAGCTCCATTTATTCGATGTAAATGAATGGTGGTAATGGTGGTAATGGTGATGTCTTCTAAGGCATTTCGACGCCGCTGGTGAAGAGGGCTGGCTCATTTCTCGCACAGAGAATAGCTATTGCTATTCAACGCGGAAATGCAGCTAGCGTTATTTGAACCATGCCACATGAACACCAATTATTTTTAGATTTTTAGTTTAGTTTTTTTGGTTTAGGTGCAGGTTTAATTGTTTATGTTGGTTTAGGTTTTTGCTTTTTTATATTTGAAATGTAAAATTATATGTATTACCACAAATAAAATAAATAATCAAAATATTTTTAATTTAAGTACCTGAGGAGATGAAACACAATGCGAATGTTTTGTTCGTATGTTCACTCATATACTTAAGTAAAATGTTCTTTAATCATGAAAATTGGTTCAATTCTTCATTAGTAAATCCCTAGACGATTTTTGGATTCATTGATTTATTTATGCTGCCGAAACTAGAAGAAGACGTCATATAGTAGTCGTTCCCTGTTTAATGAACATGACTGTTCGACAGTTTTGTGAAATGACGCCATGTATTTTGAACTACATATATTTTTTTTTTTTTTTTTTTTTTATTACGGACTATGCAATCGTTTGACCACGATCTCACCCGATGGAAGGCGATGATGTGGTCGAACGTGTAGCACGCTTGCCTAGTAGATACCTCTTCACTCTTGACTTGAACACACCGGGGTTATAATTTACCGGAAGCACTGACGAGGGCAGGGCATTCCACTCCTTTGCAGTAGTAGTAGGTATATATAGTTAAATTAAAGCAGAATCTAGGTAACAAAAACCTGTAGGTACATTTTTTTAATGTAACTACTCTAGTACGTTAAATAAGCTGAAGAACAAGAATATAACGTTTTTAAAATAGTGTATGTATGTCTGGATGTTTGTTCACGCATTTCGTTAAAACTACTGGACCGATTGAGATTCGGGTTTTACTGTAGCTGATGCGTGTAGCTAGGTTTTGATTTGTAATCTGGAGTACGAGTACTTCATATCTCAATCCGATGATTAGACAAGCAATCGTTTAAAATCATTTTGACGGCTGAAGGAATTTGGAACTTATTTGGAATATTTGTATTTTAAATTCTTGAATAACAGATACCTAGCAAATGGTACTTTTAAATTACGAGAAAAAATGACGCGGGCAAAGCTGCGAGAACACTAGAAATAATATACTAAAAAGTTCGTCGATAGCCAACAGCTCTAGATAAATTATCTTACAAGCAATAATGGTCTTGCTTATAATAATATTTTGGAATGAGGACTGACTGCAATATATGTACTTTCTTCTATGGCTTACAAGAAAGTACATATATTCAGTCAGTTCTCATTTCAGTGGAAAGTGTAGCATCGAGCTCTTCTACGTTCGTTTTGTACCTACCGAACATCGAGCTCTTCTACGTTCGTTCTGTACCTACCGAACATCGAGCTCCTCTACGTTCGTTCTCGTTCATACTAGCACGACGTTAGTTTTTGTTCATACTTTATACACTCCAACTCCACTACCCACCACGCGATCTTTATGACGAACTGTAACCACCTGTAACAATAGCTCGAATTCGCATATTGTGTTGCTTATGAGGGTTTTAACAGAAATGCTAGAGTAAGAAATAACAACACTTGCTAACAAAATAACTTTTTTCGAATTTACCTCCGATGAAATGATCCTATCGTGAGCTTTACTTGTACCACAGAATAAATAATACTACTACGCTTGTACTGCATTATCATTTGGGACTAGCTGTGCCCGCGGTTTTGCCCGCGTGGTAAAAAATCATGGGGTTTTTTTTTGCGCGGATCACTAATACTTTTATAAAAATAAAATTAGCCTATGTTACTCCATATAACATCAGCTTTCTTGCAGTGAGTCCCATCAAGGAGATTAGCGGGAACAACCAGACAAATAGACAGACAGACAGACAAAAGCTTTAAAAATGAGTTTTTTTTATAAGTACCGAATATACTTTCATATGCATTTATTAAAAATTCAAACAGTTCTTTTTTATTTATTTGTCTAGATTACGATGTCACGTCACATAGCATGAAAGCCTTTCAAACAAGAGTAACCCCCAAGTAGATAGAAATTAAACAAATGAGTTTTACCTAAGTATCTACGTCATTTTAAAACCATATAATAGTTATAGTGACATTATATACTGAATTTAAAACCATATAATAGTTATAGTGGCATTATGTACTCAATTTAAAACCATATAATAGTTATAGTGACATTATATACTGAATTTAAAACCATATAATAGTTATAGTGGCATTATGTACTCAATTTAAAACCATTTAATAGTTATAGTGACATTATGTACTCAATTTTCTTGCTCGCATAAATGTAGAGTCGCACATAAGCAAGACACATTATATAGGAACTGATTCACATAATTTAGATGGCACGGCTCGCATTCTCTTCCAAGAAATATTTATATCAAAAACAAAGGCTTGTTCCAACCTGAACCCGAAAACTTATCCCGTTATATGCCTACGTTTACCTCTTTTTCCTTCTTAATGTAATTGTATATGTTTTGTCTCGTTTACCCTTCAATGGGCATCCGGATTGCAGATTCTACAAGACCGCGGGACCAGTTTTTGCCACGTCGTCGAAGGCCAGAACTTAAATTCATGATGGAGTCCGAACGAGAATATTGCATCTTTAGTTTTTACACGCCGCTGGCCGAAGCCCTATGCGTATTCTTATATTTCGCAGCCGGTCGTGAATAAAACCGCCGTTTATGGATGGATGGCTCTGTCATCATCAAGATGATATTAAATTATGCTATTGTATGGTGTAAAAGTAGGCACTAAAGACTTATTTTATGACACCTACTACATACCTATGGAAAGAGCTCGTGCCTTATTGAAATAATATGCCTAATTTTGTATTTCTTTTATACTTAAGTACAGCTTAATCAACCACAACCGTCAGGTCATCCAGGTCGGGCGGAAATTATTGCTTGTATTCGCGTATACGAATGCCCTTTATAGATAATAAGTCTGAAATATACCCACAGGTACAGTCACTTGAAATCAAAAAGCTAAAGCTCGTCCGGCGTGCCAGGGAGCTGAGCATTTTTGTCAACGAGTAAAGAAAAATATGTATTTAGCAAGCCTTAAATTTATAATTAAAAGACAAGCATATCCTGCCAAAAAAAAAATTACAATAAATTATATAGGTATTGTTGGAATTTGCTCAAGGCCTTCAATTTGATACCCATGTATGTACTCGTAGTAAAAGAAGAAAAAAAAGTACGTTTGAATTCGGAGCCATACTGCAGCAATGTTGTATTATCCAAATCTGTTCGGGTATTTAAAAGTTATGGTGGAATAAAGAAACTCACATACATACAAACATACAAGAACCCTGAAATCATTTTATTCCTTTTTTGGGCAGACGGGTAAGTAAAGCTTTTCACTTTTTAGCACAGGTATTTAGTAGTTCATGTGGTTACTTTAGATAAGTTGCTTTGAAAATTTGTACGTACAAAGGAAACGTGGTCGCGACGTGATTGAAAAAACATGGTACAGAGGAAACGTGGTCGCGTTTCCAAGACTTTTCTTTTAATGTATATTTAAATTATTTATATGTAATTATTATTAATCTAATATTTATATATATATATATATATATATTTATTATACTTTTATAAATAAACATATGTATTATATTTATTTATAAAAGTATTCATATTTTATTTCATTTTATACTTATTCTTGTATGTTTATTTTTTCCGCTCCCTCTGGGCTTTAGCTGAAAACCAGCGCTGCGTGCTTTCGGCAAACAGCCTAATGCTAAGTTAAGGCCCATTCATCAACACTTTAACTATATAATTTTACCTTTTCTTTGTTTTCCTTTTCTATTGTACCTACTTAATTATTGTAATTATTTGTATGTTTTAATTTTGTGTGTATTGAATAAATGTATTTTCTTTCTCTCTTTCTTTCTATATCGGGGGTTATACATTATTGTTTATTGCTATTTAGTGACCGCAACAGCTAAAATATTAGGATACTTATATAAATAAATGGGTTTTGATGGACTGACAATGAATTTCTCCAGATCCAGAGGGTCCGAGTTAACCTATCCCTAAACATATCTGTACATATAATGTGACTAAACTTCCAAACACATAACCATTATAAGTTGAGCTCGCATCGTCTATACAGTAACAAATCTCTAGTAGGCTGGTAGCCGAAGCCAAGCCTCGTGACTGAACATGTCAACTAACTACTTAAAAAGTAACTGCTCTTTAACATTGGTCCCTATAAATGAGTTTTTTTCTGTGAGACTAAATTCGCTCATATCTCCTGAATGTCGCAACTGATTTGGATTATTCTTTACGTATTTGAAAAAGTAAATCTTCAGTAAGACCCTTATAAATAACATCAAAAATGATTCAGTACTTTTTAGTAAATCCATTCAAAGTAAATTTTAGATTCAAAGGAAATGATTGTGAATGACATTATAAACTAGAAATTTAATTCGTAGTAAATTCTGCACTTAGGTCACAGTACATATTATATGGTCCATTTAAGTACTGTGATTGGGCACTCGGCCTACTTCCTCAATGTAAAAACCACAGAAATTATAATATTATAAGGCAATATAAGGTTCACGCGGTACCTTGTCGCCGCATTGGTGACTTAGACGCCACCAGTGTGCGTGTTGTCGTTCAGTTGCTCTCAAAAAGTGCTTTTGTGAACATGGTTTCCTGCAACATATCCCAATTCATCCACGAGTAATTATGTAATTATACCAATAAAGGGATAATATTTAATCGGTCTTATTGATCGATCGATTCTTAGATAATATCTGGAACGTACCGAACGTATCTGTACCGTACTAATAAAAAAAACAATGTACTACGCAGTGAACGACAACGTTGTGCTCTCAAATTCCTATTGGTACGGCCCCCCAGAAAACGTTCCTAAGCTAACGACTTTGCATAATATTCTATTGATATCAGTATATCTATCTATACTTATAATTTATTAAACAGTAAGGAACAAAAAGACTGTACTTTCAATAAAGATAAATATTAATAAAAAAAGTCCTTACTTAAAATAAACTACTGAACAAGAACAAAACATTTTTAAAATTGTGTATGTATGTCTGTATGCTCTCGCATAACAATACTGGACCGATTGAAATGCGGTTTTCACTGTTGGATAGCTTAGAATTTAATTTAGTAATCCTGAATACTTTGCATCTCAATCCGATGAGTAGAAGTCGAGCAATCGATAAAAAAACGGTTTGACGGCTGAACGAATTTTGATTTATAGGTAATTTTGGTCCTGGAACTACTACTACTGGTACTTACTGTTATCCTACAAAAAATAACACGCGGACAAAGCAGCAGGCACAGCTAGTTTAACATAATATAAAACAAAAACAATGTGCTGAACATGGAATTTAAGTATCACTAACTATTATAAGAGCTATTAAGCATTCTGTGCTAAATGACAAAAATAAAATCAATCAATGTCTGTATAGGTCATATATTATTTTATTTTTGTTTATTTGAGTTTGGTTTAGCCGTTTAATCGAGAAAAGGTAACAAACAAACAGACAGATAGACAGAGCTACTTTCGCTTTTAAAATATTAGTTACGATTTCTATTGGATCTTTTAGTATATCACTTTTTTAACGTCTTACAATAAATCACTAAACTGCTATTGTATTAGAAGTTGTAGTTTATAACTTTGTTTTTTTTTATTGTTCCAAGTTTATTTTTACAGGGTCCCTAGTTTGGGGTTAGGTAATTGGTGTGAATTCTCCTGAATTTATATAAAGAACTATGCCAGATCTCCAAAGTGACTGAGGCTCGATGTAAAAATGTCGAGGACACAACTGAACAGTATTTTTATTTTTAAAGCATTATGTTAAAAGCTTTTGTGTGATATTAGTTTATGCTGGGAACTTTTCAAAAACTAGTTATGAGGTAATAATGTTAACTTTCGAGGTTATGTGACTTTCGTTAGATTGACTCGGTTTATGGTCAAGTAAATAAAATAGCCTTGATAATTATTGAAATCTATATATTATTCCGGTACCTACATTATACGATTATGTTTAATATCATTTATAAATACCTACCTGCGATATACCTTCAGCCTCCACAAACGGCCTGTCCATCTGTCTGTATGTACCTTGACAGTGCATCACGCCGAAAATACTCTCCGAATTCAAATGAAATTTGGTATGATTTGAGTTCATACTTCGAGGTAGGACATTGGATACTTTTCATCCTGAAAAATTAAAGAGTTCCTGCAGGATAGGGGTGGAAAATTATTTAAAAGAACACGTAGCACGCTGAAACTATTGGACGGATGTTGATGCAACTTGGCGCAGACATAGCTTATAAGAAGGGTGAAAATTATGGATACTATTTATCCCGAAAAAATAAAGCGTTCCTGCGAGATATGGGTCCCAATTCTGTACATTAAAGATATTGTGTTTTTTTTTGTGTTTACTCTAAGTTCGGTAGTGAACCCTAAACTGTATGTTTTTCATTTTTGTCTGTATGTCTGCCTGTCTGTATCATTGACGCGCATCACGCCATCGGAAACTACTGGATGAAGTAAAATGAAACTTGGTATGATTTGAGTTCATACTACGAGGTAGGACATAGGATACTTTACATCCCGAAAAATTAATGGGTTCTCGCAGAATAGGGGTTGAAACTTATTTAAGTAACACGTACCACGCTGAAACTAATGGACGGGTTTTGATGCAACTTGGCACCGTCTTAATTTATATGATGGGTTAAAATTGAGAACACGTTTTATCCCAAAAAATTAAAGGACTTCTGCGGGACATGGGTTCAAAGTTATGTTAGTATTTAAGTAATAAATAATATTTTTTGGATGGTTCTCTATATTCGATACTGAAGCCAAAACTGTTTTACTTATTATTTTTGTCTGTCTGTCTGTATGTTTGTCGGTATCTTAACCGCGCATCGCACAGAAACTTAAAAAGGGTATTGAACATGAATATAAAAAACCTGTCGCTCTGTCTGTTTGACTGTATGTTTGTTGTGATGCGTGATCACGTAAAAACTATTGGACCGATTGCAATGCAGTTTTCATTGTTAGATAGCTTAGGGTTTGATTTAAAAACTGGTGTAATTGGCATCTCAATCTGGTAAGTTAGAAGCCGAGCAATTCATAAAAGTATTTTTGATGGCTATAGAAATTTTGATCAAATGTTGGTTGGTATATTAGGCCTGGCCTATATTAGCTGTAAAGAAAAGACCACGCGTGCGAAGCCGCGGGTACTGCTAGTAATGAATAAAAGTATAAGAAGGATAAAAAAATACGTATGCGTTAACTATTGTTGAATACAAATATCATAACATAATATACCGAAATGATTTCTATTAGAATAAACTAAGATGGCCTTTAGTATTTTTAATCGACTTCAGAAAAGGAGACGGTTATATGTTCGGCTGTATGTACGTTTTTTTATGTATATCTGTTGATATCTACATCAATTGCGGACCGACCTTGAAAATTATTTTTGTTTGAAAGTGTATACTCTCCAGGTGGTCCTATATAAATTGTATCAAAATTGGTTCTGCAGTTTTTCGAGAATAAATAGTTTTATTGAGTACATCCATCCGATTTTGTGTTTATATTGCCTTTATTTTGTGTTTATCTATAAGATTTCTAAACCGATTTAGATGGTTGTTATTTTATTCAAAAGGTTAATTTTTGTGTGTAGTGCCATATAAATTTCATCAAAATTGGTTAAGTAGTTTTATTAGAAAATCTTTTTGTTTTATAGTTTATGTTCTCTGATATTTAGGGATTTCTGAACCGAATCAGGTGAATGTTTTTACTTGAGTAAGAAGACCTCTAGTGTAGTACTGTATAAATTTTATCAAAATTGGTTTAGTAGCTTTAAACAAGCTTTAATTTAATTCACTGTATTATAGTGTTTTGGACTGGATTGCAAGTCAATTTTGAACAATTTAAGGACGTCCAAAGATGATGAAGTTTTGCACGTGGATGCAGTTCGGATGATAAAAAACTACAGTAGTAGTAGTAGTAGTAGTAGAAGTAGTAGAAGTAGTAGAAGTAGTCAAAGGAACTACACAATCGGATGATGGAATCCCTTCGAGTTTGGGCTCATTTGGTTTGTCTTGATGAGATCTGTTGTTTTATGTGGTATCCAGGGTCTGATGATAGAGCCGAAAGGTAGTCACAGGAACTCAACAAAAAAATGATGGCACCCCTTCGAGTTTGGGCTCATTTGGTTTGTCTTGATGAGTTATCTGGTGTTATGTGGTATCCAGGGTCTGATTATGGAGACGGAAGGTAGTCACAGCAACTCAACAACACAATGATGGAACCCCTTCGAGATTGAACTCATTATGTTATGTTGTATCCAAAGTCTGATGAGGGAGCTGAAAGGTAGTCATAGAAACCCAACAATCAAATAAAGGAACCCCTTTGAGTTTGGTTTCATTGGGGTTGTCTTCATACATTCTCTGGTCGATAAGTAATGAGGTATCGAGGGTCTGATGATGGAGATGGAGTCATAGGAACCCATTACCCAACCATCAAATGATGAACACCCTTTCGAGTTTAGACTTCATTGATTGGTCTCGATGAGTTCTCAGGTCTTAAGTGGTACTGGTGGTGTCTGTAAAAGATTGCTTTAAAAAAGGACACATACATCATTACAGCATTTACAACTTATAAATCCATTTGTTTTGGGTTTATATTTCCTCATGTCTACGAGATGTGTAACCATTTTTTTAAAGGGTTCCATTTTATTCCATTGAAATAATAGATAATTTTTGTCAAAACTAATTTAGTTGTTATATAATTATGTAGGTTTATTCATCCTTGGTTTAAATTTACCAACGCTTTGAGTCTAAAGTGAGTGAGTGTTTACTATTTTCTTTGGCATATATTATTTCCGATGTTTGCTTAGGCCACTAAAAATAAAAAAATAAAAATAAAAAACAAAAAAATACGACAAATCAGTAGAACAAATGTTATGTTTGTTGTCCAATCTGTTCTATCGTAGAACAGCATGGACGGCCAATACACAATTTGTTCGGATCAAATATGTCATACTGCTTAGTAGAACAGATTGTTTTATCCAATCTGTTGTATAGTAGAACAAATAGTAGAACAGCTTAGACTAATCCATTTTTTATATGTATATATTTTAGTAGTTAAGTGTAGTATTAGTATTTATTCTGTGGTAGCGGCGAGTTGGTGACATGCGTTTCTGATAGTTTGAGATGGCATAAACCATTTATATTGCATTATTATTAATGTTTTTTTTCGATAATGGGCATTCATTATTAATTTATACTACTGAGTGAAACTTGCAATAGTCGTTCGCTGGGCTGGGCCACAGAACACCATATTGTTCTTATGGACATTAGAGTATCGTGGCAATGTTTTCGAATTTGATGCCTTATACTGTCAGCAGGACACCGAGGGTTGCCACTGGCGGGCTTTTACCCGACTACAAAAAATGAGGGTTATGATTTTAGCAGCGCACCCAAGTATTTTGAATGTAGCGCCTACACTGCCTAACCGATTAAAACTTAATGAGGTATAGTTTAATTCGTCTTTGTTATCCTCGTGTTATTTTTTACCAATATGGCGATCGTAGACAGTTTAGAAATTTATAGACTAAAAATATACAATATTTTTAAGTTTTGTAGACATTCATAGACACTGCAATAATAAGTTGGGGCTATTTTATTTGTTTATTCTTGACGTGCCAGGAGGTCCGCTAAAGGAGAGAAGCACGACTGTCAGCAGCCATATTACAGAAGTCAATGCGACCAGATGCAAACAGATTTTACGAAATTGTTATTGTAACTGGATGCATTGATTAGTAATACGGCTACGTATTTTGTTTATTCTTTAATTTTATGTAAAGTTTCGAGGGAAAATATATGTGAAGATACTACATGCGCGGTACTCCTTAGTAACCGTCGCTACAAAACCATTCCGAGAACCCTCCCGGCCCCCGCACCGCTGGCTTCAATTCGGCCGTTTACTCCTCGTTTCTCTACTGTCCGTAAGGACAATATTATATGTACTGTGGCTGGGCCATATCTAATGAAAACCATGACAATTTGACAGTTAAGCAATAATAATAGCACATTATGGTACTTTGGACCTAAAGAAAAGACCACGCGTGCGAAGCCGCGGGTACTTCTAGTTACAAATATGTGCTCGGAGGACACTGCTGCCCATCTTCCGGTGTGTATTCCCTTAGTCGCCTCATATGACATCCACGGGAGTATTGGGAGGGGTCTTTTTCTAAGCTGAGACCGACACGAGCTGAGCTCGATACGGATACGGCTTGATACGGCTGAGTTCATTTTACAAACAATATATTGTCTGATGTAAGATCAGGTTATAATCCTAACGCCTGTGGTTTTTTTTTTCAAACCGGAACAAAAATAAAACGACATGTAGCTAGATATTTGTTCAATACTTTTCTTCTCTTACTATAAAACTCGAAACTCCTTGTTACTTTTGCAGAAATTGTGATATAGGGATTAAAACGCAAGATTTTTGAATAAAAATACAAATAACACAATGGGAAGTTTCCTTTTATTTCTTTCACGCTTATAAAAATTGCACTAAACTTCCAATGAAATCTGGTGAAAGAATTATTTGAATATCTTGAAAAATGAGGAAGTTATTCCACTTTTGCTGTAGCCTTGTCGAAAGCAACATAACTCGCGGCTCATATTTTGTGGTGTGACGACTCACAAAGGTATCACAACTCTCATTGGCCGGCTAGTATGTATTAGGAAACCTATGGAGCAATCACTCTTCCTTTTCCAGCTCAAAAACAACTGAACCATTTTTTTATTGTTTTTTTTATGTACCTTTTAGTTAAAGTCTCCGGAAGTTTTTATGATAAGGAGAGTGAGTATCTGATGGCTGACAAGGTCATGAGCCCATAGATTTCGGTTCCTACTAAAGCTAGTCATGGAATTTTGTTCTCCAATATTGCCTAAGGAGTTCTTTTTACAAACAATATATTGAAGGTCTGATGTAAGATCAGGTTATAATCCTAACCCCTGTGGATTTCCGTTCCATAAATCATCCGGCTTTAAATCATACTAACTTAAAGCCTACAGTGTACCAGACACAGCATCTGGCATTTTTCAGTATCTGGCTACCTACAGTGCACTTCAAATCGGAACATAGGAGGACAACTACGGCTTGGCGGCCGAAAATCTAACAAAATAGAACTCACCCTGATGAGCTCTCGCTTGAAAATCCTTCCACTAAGTACGCGAACTAACCCTAAAATTCCTTCGAATCTAGAAGACAAATTAGCACCAAAACTTTTATGAGTTCGATCTGTTACTATGTACCTAATGGTATCTATGGAACTGAATTTCTCCCACTTCTAGTTGTAGAACCCATTTGAAAACACATTTAATACCTATGTGATAGCCAGATGTACTTAATGATAGCTGTACATTTTTCATCATCATCACCATTTTCAGCCCGTATCCGCTCACTGCAGCTGAGCACAGGACTCTCTTGTTGTACGCCATCGGTCTCGAACCAGTGCTGTGCATGCGCATTCATGTTCCATCTGGCTTAATTCGTAACTGCGTTTGAAAATGTGATTTTCAGCGTCTCTACGCAACCTCTTTATTATTATTACTTACATTATTAGATGTTATTCTGTGATAGAAATCAAAGATTTGAAAGCTTATTAGCGTTTAGCGTTAAAGGGTGTATAACCCTATGAGCACCAGTTTAAAGCCCCTTTGAAAAATGTTGATACAGATTACATCAAAATGATGTTTACCCAACACATTAGTAATCGGACCTCAGAAAGTCAATCCGGCCCCCAAACACGCTATACAAACCAGAATGAAACAGTTTATAAACCAATATTTACATTGCCGGCACCCCTACTAGCAAACTGTTGGAAAACACGGTCAGTTGTTTATTTTATAACTATAGAGGGTGTCATTAATTCCTACACAGAAGATCGAATATTATCAAACGTCTACTGTAAACTAGCTTTTACCCGCATTTTCGTCCGCACGGTCTACATAAGGTTTATCGCGATGACAACTTTCACTTTGACACTTGTCACTTTGACACTTGTCACTTTGACACTTGTCACTTTGACAACTGTCACTTTGACAACTGTCACTTTGACAAATGTCACATTTACAACTGTCACTTTGACAACTGTCGCTTTGACAACTGTCACTTTGACAACTGTCACTTTGACAACTGTCACTTAAACAACTGTCACTTTGACACCTGTCTCTTTGCTACCTGTCACTTTCACACCTGTCATGTTGACAACTGTAACTTTGATGTTTGATTTTTTTGACTAGTGTCATTTGGAGACCGAGGGATGCTTGCTACTAGCAGGTCTTTATCCAGCTACAAAAAAAGGAGGGTTGTGATTTTATTCGAATACCTATGTAAGCATGAATGAATGCATGTATGTTCGTCTATTTGTGCATGTGACACAATTTATAGCCAACCTTTTAAATTTGTAGATATGTCCTATTAGTAAAACCAGAGTTTTAAGTGTCTTAGAAAAAATATATATTTTAAAAATGGTCTAGGGGGTTTAAAATAAGTGACAGAACAAGTTTTTTTTGTTGAAATGGTATCTGTCTGACGGTAAAACTACTGAACTGATTAAAATGTGGTTTTCACTGTTGGATAGTTTAGGTTGTGACTTAAAAACTTGTATACCTACTTTGTATTACAATCCGGTGAAAAATATTAGACGGCTGAAAGATATTTAGTAAATTGTGCTTTATATTATGTACGCTATGGTTTTGGAATACCTAAATGGGCTTCTTTTTCCCCAGAAAAAAAATTCACGAGTGTGAAGCCACGGCGGACAATATAACCAAGAGGCCATTTTGGCAGGGCAGGGGTAGGTGACTTCCTTGGTGAAGGAGAGAAACGTGCCAGAACGACCTAAAAAAACAGTCCGGCAGAATCGCAAAGATGTGAAAATATTCAAAATTAAGTTGGATGCGTTGTCGAAGGCTTGAAGTTTTTCGGATCCCGATATGGCGGGCGGCTAAAAAGATTGGACTAAAGATACCTGTATACTCTTTGGTCCAATCTATTTGCATCCTTCTTTCACAGCACGGTCGCTCTCTTTCTCTCATTATTACGTGATGATACTTCATTCGCAGCACTCGCTCGAAGCTTTCGTTTCAAAACCACTCTGAAACCTCTGCATCCCGGCCCCCGCACTACGTGCTTCAACTCGGCCGCGTACTCCTCGATACTGTACTGTCCGTAAGGACTATATACAGGCTGGAATTTTTTAACCACACCCGGAAGGAAATTACTCTAAATACTGGAGATAGCAAATTTTACTCAAAGGAAACATTCATTATTTTTAAAAAGAAATCAATCTGCATTTAAAGATTTAAAAAAAGTCACTTGCCACACTTTGTAATCGAACCTGCTAAAATCTGAAAGAATAACATCCTGTACTTTTATGGCATCAATCGATAGGATCAATCATAAGGATCAAATCTCTTTAACAAATATGATAAATTAAATAAATGGAAAACCATGAAATCTTAACTTATTTCAAATGAACGAAAAAAAGGGTAAACTAACTAATAAGTTGCTCGAAATGAGCACCATTTTGTTGGATACACAAGTTTGTTAATTTAATAAAGAGAAAAGAAATTAGAGTACTTTCCCTCCGGTTGTGGTCAAAAAATTCCAGTCTGTATTTACTGTGGCTCAGTACACCGCGCGGTGACTGTACTGACTGTGGGTTGCCACAGCGACTGCGGTGTATTGAGCCTTTACACCAAAGAAACAATGCTATATAGGTACCTTGTTAAATTTTCGCACTGTCTTCGCTCACGCTTTATTAGTATTTTTTTGTAAAAATAAAAAATAAATGTGTAAAAGTCACAGGAGGAGATTTTCGTTAGAGCCCCAATTGACCTGATGACAGTACCTTATAAATCAATGATTGTATCACTATTAAACTAACATAAAGAGTGTATCAACGCAACGGTTCCAAACTATCGTCGAACACATCTTACAGAAACCTATTTAAATCATCCAAGTTTTTTTTGACCACGCTTCTTTCATTTAATTATGCGGGCTCTGTCGCAGGGCGCCGCTAGTACGGAATATTGAGATCACACATACGAATAACCAACGGTTAGGAAAAAGCTAACAAACCGTTCAGATGTTCCAAGTACTGATAACTTGAGGAATTTTTCGAAAAAGGCATTCGAGGACCACCCAGCGGTCCAGCTGCCCGCCGTCCTTATTTATTGTTTTAATTAAAACAACATAACTCAGCCTCCTTCGAAGTACGCGCCTATGTGACACGCCGTAATTCTTTACTTAGCTTCCGAACTATTTTGAAAGTGCAAACGATTTACGGAAGGAACTCTGCTTTACGCGCATCTCCAATATTATTAATACAATATTGAATTAGTACACAATATTAAGATTTTGAATAATTGCATTGGACTGGGTACTTTAACTGTTTGCATTTGAAAAAAATGTCGAGACCTTGATGACTCAATATTAGGGTCAAGGCACATACGACCATGACACATTAGGCTTATTTTGCGGAAGGGCTTTTCTAAAGTTATAATTTATATTTGTAAGAACTTTTCTTAGATATTTTTAGGCCATTGTTACTTTAAGCTATCCGAATGGTCATTGTAGTATGATTGGCAGATTCAGGCAGACAGTTTCCATGCATTAGCAGTGTTGACAGCAGAGCATAGCGCTTTTGTATTAAAAACACAAAACTTACAGTATTTTATTAAAAAAACACCTTTTTGGCTAGAGCTGATAAACAAATTGTAATGGTGGCTCACATATCCTTCTAGATCTGTGTTGGCTCTGCTATTATACCGAATATTTAGGGAGCGAACGCACGTGTCAATTCCCCCAGAATATAAATAGTCAAATGCCAATACCATCCGCATTCCGGTTTAACAAATGTCAAAGAATATAATGTAATACTGCAAATGTTTTAAATAGTACATATAGTTTCTATGCATTGAGAGCTTTTTACGTAGAAATATCAAGATGGAATTAAAGATTTTATATAACTACTGCTGCGCCCCGCGGTTTCGCCCGAGTGGATTATGATGATGATGAAAAGTAGCCTACATGTTAATCCAGAATATAAGCTATCCTGATACCAAATTCCATCCAAATCCATTCAGCCGTTTGAGTGTGAAGGCGTAACAAATATACACACACACTTCTAAAGATCATCATTATCAGCCCATGCTCGTCTACTGCTGGACAAAGGCCCAATGAACGCCACAGAGCCCGATCTTCGGCTACTCTCATCCAGTTTCTGCCAGCCGCCTTTCGCAGGTCGTCACTCCGCCTGGCCGGTGGGCGTCCTACACTACGTTTGCTAAAACGCGGTCTCCACTCGAAGACACGTCTACCCCAGTGGTTGTCCGTCCTTCGAGAAATATGACCAGCCCATTGCCACTTCATCTTGCTAATCCTTTGAGCTATATCGGTGACTTTGGTTCTCTGGCGGATTACCTCGTTTCTGATTGTATCCTTCAGAGAAACCCCGAGTATAGCTCCCTCGCTGAGAGACTTTAAATATGTGGACAAGTCCCACTGTTCACAAAACCACAAAAAGAAAAATGACTTCTAAAGACTGATGGCGCTAATCATCATTGCGTGTTATGACGTTTTATGTGGACTGTCTGTTCTAATGTATGGAGTTCAGCAACGCGCATATACCTAGCGGCACGTAAGTCTAGCGGTGAACGAAACGTGGCGGGGATCTTGGCTCATTCAAAGTTTATATAATGTGTTAAAATGTTGAATACTTTTTTGTTGTTGAACACGTTTCGTTCACCGCTAGACTTACGTGCCGGTAGCTATACGAAGTTTTCCGCTCGCTAAGAGAGTATTCATTTCTAAAACTCTAAGATCTGATTGGCCTGTTTACGGCAGCGGCTACACTTCTGATTTATGATATTAGTGTGGTTTTGCATAAAATATATTTAATTTACCTAATAAATCGTACCATAATTTTTGTTTGCTTTCAGTTTAAAATATTTATTGCTGCTCAGACACGTTTTATATAACAATTAAATTATTTTAATGACCCAACTGCATTATGAATGAAAATTACGAGTACTGTTGGAATATTTTTATTAACAGATTCTTATAATTTTAGTCACAGGCATTCCCAGGTGGCTTGATTGATGCCGTCTTGACCTGTTTTGCATTAGATTACGCATCATTGTTTTTTTTAACCATAATATCCAATAAATTACTAGGATTTATTACACAATTTGTGTTCTACATTGATTAGGTAAGTATGCCTCTACAATAATTATTGTTGTGAATTATTTACTTATGGTAATTTAATTCTATACAAAAAAGGAACTAACAGTGCGTGCACTTTGCCGGAATATTAACTAGATTTATATTAAGTGGTCGGTGAAGGATGAATCGTCCATACAAACGTATTTCCAAAATAATATGTAATGAAAACCAAATGCGGGTAGTTGGAGACTACGCTCGCCCTTCTCGACCCTGACACCGCTACTTCAGTCTACTCGTGACCACGATCGATGCAACTTGATCGAAACGTCGAGGTAAATAAAAATTAAGTTTTCAGCGCGATTAAGTCCCGTTTATATATATATATATATATATATATATATATATATATATATATAATAGTATTGTGTATGTTCTTAATTGTGTTTTCATTTCTAAATACTTACATAAAACGAAATGGAAGAGAATCGTATTTAATAAGTCATGTAAATATGCTAAATGCTAGCTTACATTTATTTTAAGGTAAGTAGTAGAAATAAAAATACAATTGGGAACAAATATGGTGGTGAAAATAATATGGTGGAAATAATATGGTGGAAATAATATGGTGGAAATAAGCAACAAACAGATTCAATAACAGTTTTTTTGTCGTATGAGGTAGTGCTGGCCTCTGGCACAGTACACACAGTATGTCCTATAAAAACTGTGCCTCTGGTGTGATTGTATGGTCAATTCATCCACCGTCGACGCTTAAAACTACGAAACGACGACGTTCAATAAGTATTTTGAATTTTGACGCAAAGGATCCAATGTTTTTTTGTTGGCCAATCGCTAAACTACCTATGACATTATATTATCAACTACTACTTAATTATAATTAATATTATTCTATGGAAATTTTTCACATGTAGCTACAACTATCTATATTAAACTTATAGTTATGTTTTAAATATCAAAAATCAATAAATAAATAGTATATATTAAAAAACATTCTTTCTTATTTAGGTTCGTTGAACCAATGTCCTCCTAAATGTTTAAGTTATACATTTTGCATTCAAAACGTAATTTACATAACTTACAGCGCTAAAACATTTACTTAATTTACAATATTATTGAAGATAAGATTCAATTGATACATCAATTTATTCATGATGAGCGAGAAAAATATCGCTTGAAATTAAAGTGCTTCCTCCTAGCACGAATTATACGTAAGTATTAAAAAGTGTTACAATTAAATAAATACAGAAGCAGTTCAAAAATATAAACAAAAGAAGAAATCTGCGAATGTAAATATAGTAGAGACAGAGGACGGACACATTTATATGACTTTGGATATACTAATTAATGATATGAAAAGATTTGAAGTCCGTTTTAATTTTTAAATATCAACAACCTTTTTGAGATTCCACAATAATAGAGTATATGAGGTTACATTCAGATCATTAAGATACCATCAAAGCACAAGAATTAAAATTACGTTTCTAGTTTTTCTACAACCATATTTTCCATTATTCATAAACAACACTTCTACACAACCATCAGTGTTACGCCATCACTTTATCACTCTTATGTAACAATTATATGTCAATTTATTGCGATTTCGATGTGTTACCGGCACATGATCACTCAGTCCAAATGTTTAACACAGTGTTAATTGAAGGCGGAGTATGGGAAGCCTCCGAAGAGTCCCGTGTGCGGTATCGGCGCTCATAAGGCGCACCAGAAGGGCTATACGCAGTCCATAGAGTTGGGGCTCGGCGGGCCGCCCATCACGCTGTAGGGCGGGCTGTGCGCCGGTAGAGACTGGATGGACCCCATGGGTCCGTGGTACATGTCCATCTCCAGTGACGCGTCCGGCGAGCACTTCTCCGCCATTTTGTTTTCCTGTTTCGTCACCATTCGCCGCCACTTTGCCCGCGCGTTCTGGAACCATACCTGCGAACAAAAAAAAACAATATGTTAGTGTCGGTCTGCATGAGAAAACAAAGCGCATTGAAACGTCGCCAGCAAAACGAAAAGTTGATTCGCCCTAACGAGTGTATGGGTCGCCGAGCGAAACAAAAATGGAAAAAAGAGCCGAGTGTGGTTTCGAAGACCTCGAGCGAAAATACAGTATAGACTCTATAATATACCCTCTTATTCGGAGTAATGCGCTTCCGCCCGCGCACTGCCCGCTCTGGTAGCATGCGGAAGCTTGTTTCTTTTCTTGTGCGCATTTCTGGAGAGTTTTTGTGAAGCATGTAACAGCGTTCCTCGGATTTTCTGCTGTAGGTTGCGTTCCAATGTGCAGATTATTATCTGTAATTAGCAAGATTACCCCGCCGCTGCCTGGACGCGGCCGGATAGCGTGACGCGCGCTGTCGACAACGCTGCCGCCAAGCCGCGCCGCGCCGCGCCGTTGCTACGTCGCCAGCGAATGCGCAACATTCTTGCGCGTTGTTCTCTTTCCGTTTTATACGCGCTTGGTTCTGGATCAAAAATTATCATGTTCGTGTTAGAAAAACTATATTTATCTGATTTTAGCAGCATACGGTGTTTATGAAAGAGTTGTACCTAATTGTAAGGTAGTATTTCCGGATTATGTTTTTCAGGCGATGTAGAAACTGTAGTCACAAAGCCCGCAAATATTCGAATATTTCGATTCAAGATCGCGCAAATCTTGCGGCCAATAGCATGCGGCCATGCTACTGGCCCCGCCCCCCGCGTCATGGCCGCTGCGGATGTTTCTTTATGCCAAATTTAGACGATCGTTTCTTTCTTGGTTGCCAGCATCTCAATACGACATTCAAACATTCAATACTGAGTTTGTGGGACTTTCATTCTAAGCCCCAACAGAGCTTTCGATAGGTAAGTATTGAATGGTTGGTGCCATTTTTTTTGGATTGGCTTTCGATGGACCTAATATTATGTCTTACACTAACATTGAATCGAAGTAGTTTGGACAGAGGATTTAATCACCGACAACTGCCCGGAGCCGTCATGCGTCATACCTACTAGCAACTAGACGGCGTCGTCTGTGCGGGTATGAGAAATGGGAGGAAAGCCGCGCTTGCGCACGATTGATGACCGCGCGTCAGCACGCCGCACTGACAGGCTGAGATAAGCCATGGTGGTCTCCAAACTATGTTCTCATTATGAATGACACGCTCCCATTCATTGGGTGTTTTGCTGTATGCTGCGATATAACAGATGGCATACCTACATCTACATTGTTTTCATAAATGTTAGCATAGTATCGAATATCACTAGATCACTACTCACTTGAAATATCTCTACCGACAGGTTTAGAACTACTACACGGTGATATTAACTATAGATAAGCTACAGGGTCAACAAACTATAGACCCTAGAAAACTAATGACTAATGATCTGCGGTAACCCTAGACAACATATCCGGGCCAATGTACAATACAATAACTCTTTATTGAACACATTACAATAAAAAAACAACATAACAGTAATTATATATAAAATCTAATGTTGTACAATAGGCGGCCTTATCGCTATTTACAATTTCTTACAGGCAACCTTTGGATGGACAGGAATATAAAATAAACATTGCGGTCAGTGATGGAGACTTACTTTGGAACAAAAAAGTTAATAGATAAATAACAACTATATAAACTATATAACTTAATATTTGTATACATACTTACATAATGTGTTATCATAAATTTTGTTAAACACATAAATATATATACTATAATTAAATAATATAACATATATATTGGCAAATTTATAATATAATATATATAAATGTTCACAAAGGAATAGTGTATAAATTATGTATGAATAACATAGTATCCAGCTTTATGACAGGTAGTGCTTCTTTACCATGTAATTATTGATGTAATTTTAATTATTGTGTAATGTTAATTGTAATTATTGTGAATGTAATTATTGATAATACCTAATATGACATTATGAACCTACTCTTCTCATGTTTAACTTGAGCATGGATCCGGTAGCTACCGACAATATCAGTAAATGCAAGCTTTAATCTAAGAAATACTATTTCGATGGTAATTATAAACGTAGCGCTTTATTTACATATATTAATGTATCTATCGCATTGTTATAACGCTATTTACCTAACAAAACAAGTCAACACGAATTCTTCAGAAGATTTTTTATAAAATTTTAACATCTTTGCCAATTATCCTCCTCTGTCTTGGCGTCATTGTTGGAGGATTTTGACTCTTTCTGTCTCCGCTCTCTCCACCTATTCCGATATTAAGGTTCGTGGAGCGCTAACCGGCATCTAGCTACTGTAACAACAGGTAAGACTGCTAAGACTAACGTTTTGGACTTCAGCTTCTGGGTGTATTGGCCTCAATTTTGCCTTTAACAATTTGCAGAGTATCCTAATTCAATGCCCGAAATATGGTAGCACCTACGGTGATGATACAAAGCTATTTGTGACGCTCTATCATTATTTACTTTAAAATCGATAAGTTTGTTCGGTTCGCCGCTTTAGATCACATTTCAAAAACTTTTCTCTGCCGTTCTTGAGCTTTTACGTACCAGGCTTCTGAGCTGTTCGATTGCTTCTGAAATGTAAAAAATTATAGAATGTAGGAATAACTTTATAACATTTTAACATGTTACAAACTGGAAATCTAAGTTAGTCTAGTTTAAATGTGTAACATGTCTCATAACATTACACAACTAAGTGTAGGAGCACCATACTGCTTTTTTGCGGAAATTTTAATATCTACCTTACTACAGGCAACGCTATAGCTATAGCATTGAGGCAAGTCACTTAAACATCAATGCGCTATAACTTTAATTTGGGCCGAAGTTATGCTATTCTCGAGTCAGACTCAAATGAGTTTGCACTGGCATGCCATCCGACATGTCATTTGTTATGCCGTCACACCGACCATAAGACGTTCCAAAATAACTTTTCACGATCATAATTTACGTCTCAATTTGCTTCAGTCCAATCAGTGACATATAAAAATATATTGTAAACATGCAGACGTGTAATTTTTCAGCAGTGCTTGAGTTCCGCGAGAAATATCGTTTTATTTATGTATCTAGTGACTCGCTCCAGCTTCGCACGTATAGAGCTGACACTGCGGCATTTTCCTACTTTTAGCATCGTTAAACCCGTCGAAACTTCTAAAAAAACGCCACTAAGCGTAATTCAAAATCTTTTGCAGCAATGCTCGTGGTGCTTTTTGACAGACTTATTATGATTTCGTTTCCACGGCAACATGTCATTCCGTTCCTGACAGTGAGTAATCGACATTTTTGTAGGCAAATTTTTGATACGTTGGGTTATATTATTGCAATTTTCGTAGGGATCTCAATTTTTTTGAATAAGAATATAAAACCCATGTTACTCGCTGATAATGTAACTTTCTACAAATGAAAGAGTTTTTATAATCGGTTTAGTATTTTTGAGTTTATCCATTACAAACAAACATACAAACATACAAAAAACAAATCTTACCTCATTATAATATTTTATAGTGTAGAAGAGTAGATTAATAAATAACAGCTTCAAACTGTGTCCAGGTAATATAGAGTTCTTTGATATTTCATTTATATTTTCATGAAATATTATGCTAGATTGCAAATCGTTTATTGCTCTAGAAAATACAAGTACATTAGCATCAATCTATCTATATACAGTTTATCTTAATAAACTTTATGGAAAATATTAATTCACACTAGAGACACTTCACAATGGATTATTTACAATTTCATGAACGATCCTAGTTAAATTTATCATATATATTAATTTTAACTAGAAAATCTTCACATTTGATTATATAATTTACCGTAGACTCGTCCGCACCACACCTCAAAAATGTTGATGTCGTCTTCATTTGCGTTTTATCAACATCTCTTTCTTCAACATTTTTCATAGCACCGATTCCATTTTATTTTTTTGTACTAACAGATGGACTAGTACCATTCGTCATAACGATAGTAATCTGGCCTCCGGTAGCCGAACGCAGACATTGACTAAATGCTTCTGTGGGTTTATTTATGTCGTGACTCTAATAGAGTTGTAGCTTTCTGTTATTGTTTCATTAGTGGTTGCGTTAGTTGCCATTTCTTCAAGACGTGCGGTGACCACGACTGGAGTTTGTAAAATATTGTGAGTTTATACAATAAATTCAAACAAATTTCTATTGTTTATTTCAAATTTAACATTTTTACTTTTTTTTGAAGGACCTAGCGCAGGGTATTTTATAATATATAGGAATGATTTTATAAAAATATTGAGTCAATTACATACTATGCAAGGTGAATCTTTCATTAAAACTAAGATGATGCCTCGTTCCGATCTATGACGGCCTGATACTTAATTTGACGTAAAGACACTACTATAAATATCAATGAACAGTATCGAACTCTTACAAATGTATGATGCTCTGGTACATTTCAAATAACATTAGCATTTTATCTAATTTGAGTGTTTTTCTGTCCACTGTACTACCGTGAAGTTAAATTAGTATAACAATAGACCTCATAAAGTCGACGCAGAGATACTCGACGCAGCGGTAATAAACCATTAAAGTTAACATTAGAAACGGGATCTTTACTATGTATGTCTTTTGTTTTGATTTTCCGATATTTCGGCACTGTTGCAAGCACCATGATCACAAATAAATGCGGGTGGGTGTTATTTTTCTACTAAGGACATTTGTTGGCTATCTACATTGCGTGCTTCCGAGAACACTCGCAATTTGTCCAACAAGCCGCACGTAATATTATAACGTTTCAATCGAGTGAGCTACCTCATTAGGCTAATAACCCACTAATATACTCATAGTGGCAAATTGGCCCGCGCGTTCGACTAGAACAAACGAGGAGGAATCACCCACACGTCCCGCTGAGTGATTACGTCCCACTTTGAGCCCTAACGCACCATCATAGGTAATTGCGCATTCACTAGTCACCACACTGTCATTTGTTCAATAATAGGGCCTGCGAGTTGCGACTGCTAGTATGTTTGATTTGTTACTAATAATATTTCTATCTCTATGGATGCCAAAGTTGGGCACTAACTAAGGGCTTAGAAGCGAAATTAGCTATTTCCCAAAGGGCTACAGAAAGTTCGATGCTGGGTACCAAACTAAGCGTTAGAGTAAGAAACCGAGACATCAGGGAGGAAACGAAAGTTATTGAGGCAAAATGAAAATGGGCTAGTCACATAGCAAGAAGTAATGATGGACGTTGGAGTGAACGTATCTTGCACTGGAACCCGAGAGAAGACAGTAGTGTGAGGGGACGATCAAGAAAGATATGGTGCGACGACATTGTAGAAGTAGCAGGCAGAGCGTGACGAGACTCACCCAAGGTAGACGTGCTTGGCAGCAGATGGAGGAGGCCTGCGCCCATTTTTGGATGCCCGAACGTACCTCCAAGTTAAATTAAAACTTTTGTAAATAATAAATATTTATTGGGAGCTAGCTGCGCCCCGCAGCTTCGGCCGCAAGCAAACTTTACCACTCCTGCCACACGATTAGGAAAGAAATTTAAAAATAAAACCCTCCTTGTTGCAGCTCCTTGTTGTAGGGTTGACACTCACTATGACGACAAATTTGACACATTTTTTTTAACTAACAAACATTTTTTTCCCTTGTTGGGATAAACCGTTTATCCCATGATAATAATAAGCTATACCAAATGTCATCCAAATCCGTTCAGCCGCTTCAAAAGCTTCGAAACCCAAAAACCATAGGGGGTTTTTGGTCAAATTTGTTTCAAACGCTTCAAATGCTTCAAAAACTACAAAAATAACATTTTTTTCCCCTAATTCGGCATCAAAAGGAGCCTATGTGTTAATCCAGAATATAAGCTAACCTAGTTCCAAATTTCATCCATATCCGTTAAGCCATTTTAGCGTGAAGGAGCAACCAACACACTCACACACATACAAACATACAAACTTTCGCATTTATAATATTAGTGTGATGGAGGCTTTATTTACTTATTTAATCATATTTTACAATGTCAAATAAATAATATTTTACTACTAGTCCACGTATACTGCTACAAAGTATATAGTAAAAAAAAAACTTGCATATGTGACAGAAGTTTCAGAATGCTAGTCATATCGTAGCCGAAGGGTTAGGTTAGAAAAGCAAACACATGACATGACTCGCTCTACGCATGACACTCCTCGTTTGTTCAAGTCACGATTTAAAAATACTTCATCTGACGATAAGTCAATTTATAACTTACACGGGCCCAAACACGTTAAATATCGTAAAAACAAAATAAACATTACCTACTTATTAAATTTTCCCGCGTTCTTAGATTAACAAAGATTACGTCCCGTTTATTAATAATTACAGGAAGTTCTATACTCGTAAATACTGAACCAAAAATTTTCATACATAATCCGAGCAACGGTAACTACGCATGAAGCACCCCACATAAGGAGACCCTAATAAATTTCAAAACAAACACGATCAAAGGCGCTCAAACATTCCGCTTATGTAAATAAAAACTGTAGAGATGTGATTAATAGTCTCGTATTCCTTAAATAAATAATATATGAATAAATTAGGAGGGAGACGCGGGACGTCCGCTGTGTACGAGTTCGCGCGACCAAATGACAAATGGTTGCCTTTTGAAAGTACGGCGGAAATTATCTGCCCAACCGAGCGTCCCAAAACGATGCGCCCGTACTAATTACTAGACCGTTTGATTCTGATCTTCGCGCGCTCAAGTAGGCGATCTTCAACTTAGCCGAGCAGATCAGACAGTCCAATTTCGCTCGGGCTTCGACGTTTATTATTGTCACAAAGTGTACTTAGAAAGTAAAATTATATCGGGCCAAATGTCGAGGTGTGACCATCCGATACTAATTGCGGGGGTTGGGTAGAATCTCGGTTGTCGACGTTATTTGTGTGCCGTCAAGAGGCATCTTTACAGCTTTTGTGATCAAGGCATGAAAACGCTCTTAAAATAGAAGCGTTAAAAATTCTTTAAAAAAAATAGTACATACTGAATCGAGTTGCAGTCGATTTGTTGTGTTGTATCAAATTGGAAATGTCAATATCTGATCGAAACGTTCAATTAAAGGAAAGGAAGGTGATAAAAATTGAAAAATCCGGTAGCAGTGTAGGATTGATCGTACAATAAACAAAAACAGGGAAAGGCACTTTTTCAGCCGACTAATTACCGCGCCACTTGAACCAGGATCGTTTTTCAAGACGTTAGTGGAAGAAAAAAGGTATCGAGTGACAAATCACGTAATTGCGGACGCAAGGAGAGAAATATGGCGCGGTTTGTTCTAAATGTGCCCGCGCAGGCTCGGCTGACGAGCGTCTATATATTAACTGCGGCGCCCGCGCAGCCGCGCCGCCGGGGCAATTAGACGCGCGGCACGCACCTGTTGCAGGGGTTTGTTTTTAATTGTATACTATTTTGTTTTCAAACGTTTTCAGTTTTTTTTTTATTTTAAGTAAACAGTAGTGGCCCTGAAATTTAAATCAGAATTTAACTTGTAACTATACCTACATACTTAATTAGTTTTTACTTGAGATTACAACGCAAATGTAAGTAGGCACTATTACGTAGCCTTTTTTTATATTTTAATTATCCCCATATACTCTTTCATCATAATATGAAAGGTGAATTTCACATCTAGGTTAAACACATCTTTATTTAGAGAGAAATATGTGAAGGAGAACTTCCGACAGCGCCATCCTCTTTTCGTTTTAACCAGCAAGGCCTTTGAGCGACCGCTAGGCTTTAGGCTGCAACGAGTGCACTAAAATTGCACACTTCCTATTCACGAGGCCATCTGAACACTTCAAAACACCAGCGATTTAACGGAAACCTTTGAGCTTTCCTTCTTTTAAAATCTTGTTAGTTTAAGGTTTATTTTCGTCGTCAAATGCAATTAGTCATATAAATAAATGTTGAGATGAGACACATAAATCTCAGATTAGTTTCCCTTAGTTCGTTCAGTCTAGTGTTTTATTCACGTGCGTTAACTGAAAAACGTTTGCCTTTTTACGCCGTTTGAAATCTGATTGCGGCGGTCATACCGGCTATTCGTGTTTTATGGTTTTATTGGAGACCATAATTCCTTTGATGGCTACGATGCAATCGAGAATGAGAGCTTAGGCATAACGGTTTATGGGGAACTAAAATTACACGTGCTATTTGCCTGTAAGAATGTGGTCGGCTTTGTCAGGCTTTGACAAGCCACTGCTTTTGAAAAATCATATCTGTACTTCGCTGCTTTCATATATTTTTTGGGTTTGTGTTTAATTGCTGATTTATTGCATACTAGCTTACCCGCCCGCGACTTCGTCCACGCGAACTACTGTTTATCGCGAAAAAAGCATCCTACGTTCTTCTAGGATATTAAAAACCAATGCAAAAGTAGACATAGACTTCTTGGTTATGGCCTCTGTGGCTTGTTTATGTATATTGTTTTGTTTGGCATTAACTACTTAATCTGTGGCACCAACGCTCTTGGAATTTTCCGGGATAAAAAGTATCCTATGTTTTATTCTAGGGTATAAGCTATCTCCATTTCAAATTTCATCAAAATCCGTCCAGCGGGTATCGCGTGAAAGCTCCCTAAACAAACAAGCAGACAACGTTTCACTTTTATATATTGGTATGGATTTATTGTAACGATAACCATTACTTCTAATTATCTTATCTTGGCGGAGATGGCGTGATGTTAATAATAGTATCATTTATGTTTAATATAGATAACTACGTCCTTCCTTGCATAAAATGTAATCAGTTCCCTGAAACGACGATCAGGTTATATCAACGTAAAAAAATAAAAGTATTTCCTGTTAAAGCCTGCAGTGGAAAGTAAGGGACGCAAAAGAAAAAAGTATATATCTTGGCAAAATGGCGACTGAGGACGAAGGTACTATCGTGGAAAAAAAACACGATCAATATTTGGAGGCCGGAGGAAAGGGAGTCCTCTATGCCCCTTATAATTGGTTAGGGGGTTGCTCCAACGAACGCTACCTATCTGGTTTTCGGTAAACTTCGGCAGTGTTCGGTGCGAAGCGATGCCTACTGCTAGCTGTGCTATGTGTAGTTATTCCAATATGTTTTGAAGTTTGTTAGGATAGGGAATTTTAAGGTTTTTAATACCTAGCTACTTACTTAAATAATTAGATCGAGGTACTTAAGTACCTATATATTAATGTTGTATTGTTGCCGATGGATTTGTATCTACTTTTGTTATCACGGTAGGTAAGACTAGGTGACTAGTAGCCGCAGTTCACATATGTGTACTGTAATAATTATAATTAAAATTATCTAACTTTTAAACTTTCGCGATTCGAACACATAGTTAAATATTTAAACGGGACTTAATCGCGCTGAAAACTTAATATTTATTTACCTCGACGTTTCGATCAAGTTGCATTGATCGTGGTCACGAGAAGACTGAAGTAGCGGGTGTCAGCGTCGAGAAGGGCGAGCGTTGTCTTCAACTACCCGCATTTGGTTTTGTAAAAATCACTGGATTGAACTCCATGACCCGAAGATCCTCTCCACGGAACGTCACTACTACTCCAGGATTGTACGTGAAGCGGTTGAAATTAAAAAGTATCCCAATTTCAACCGAGAGGATTGTTTCAAGTTGGCTGCGTCCTGGAATCCCGTGATAAGCAAGTGTTCGCGTCGCGGTTTATGTCAGAGGATATCTGCAGATGTCGTTAGTGTAGTGTGTCGTGACAATTCTGAATTTTTACAAAACCAAATGCGGGTAGTTGAAGACAACGCTCGCCCTTCTCGACGCTGACACAGTCTTCTCGTGACCACGATCAATGCAACTTGATCGAAACGTCGAGGTAAATAAATATTAAGTTTTTCATCGCGATTAAGTCCCGTTTAAATATTTAACTAAAATTATATAATAATAATAATAATTTAATAATAATTTATTGACATAAATATGTGACACAGAATAAAAATTGAATCCATAGGCTCCTAACTAGTTAAAAGCTGTGTTTTATAAATACACAATATATCTGTTAAGAATTTTTACAATTTCTGTTTGTTGCTCCGTTGTGAAATTTTCCATAACTTAACCTCTAACTCCGATAGTAACTGTGAAATATCTTCACTATCGACAAAAATAAATTACGATAAATTCAAAATCAAATGACATTTTGAACTACCTTTCGTTAGCTTTTTCATGTTGTTAAAGAATATCTACCTCGGGCACTCGTGACTTTGCAATTGGATAGAAACAATTTTGATAGGGAACCCAACAGAATAATTCAGTTGGGCTAGGTAGTTCACTATGAGAGGCCTATGTCCAGCAGTGGATAAACATGGGCTGATGATGACGATGAAGGTGAGTTTTTCATATAACGAATACAATGACGTTACGTATATTCCTATTACGACACCGAAATATCCTAGTAATTATGAGAACAAAGGGCTTTGAGTCCACCGAAGCCCTATATTAAAGGGCCGCGTTCTGTAAACAAATTAGACTCAATACGAAGCTCTAACTCTGAGAGATGCGCCGATGTGTGCTCTAACAGTTAGTACTAGACGGCAAAAGGCTTTAGACGAGCCGCAGCACTGTGTGCAGCCCGCCTTGTTTGACGTGTAAATGAACGAACATACAGCTGTTTTATTGGTATGCAAGCGGTAGAAATCAGAACATTACGATAACATTCTGTTGCAGAGTGTTTATTTCACGTATTTTCTATAAAGTGCCTGCTAATAGAAAATTATGTTATTATCGTCTCGAGAATTTTATTGCTCTTTGAATTTTCCTATTATACTTACAAGTAAGTACCTACCTAAGTGCATTTTTATTACTTACGTAAAAATGATTTCCCCATAAATATGAACTTATAGATTTGCGCCGAGTCTGAAGTATTAGGTAGTCGTTGCAAGGATCCAAAACTTTTTTAATTATTAACTAATGCAATGCCGAGTTTAATATTCACGGCAGCCTTGTGTTTGTTCAGCCAAAAATAGGTATATATCTAAATGTTCCTTTGATTTTGTTATAAGCCCCTGAATTTATGTCCAGCATCACATACGTAATACGTAGCAGAAATAAAAAAAACATTAAAAAGTTTTGGACTTCGAGTCTGTGCTACGAGTATCTAACACTTCAGACTCGAGACAAGAAAAAATATTATACTGGATGTTGTATAAACACTATTTATAAATAAATGTATAGGAATATAACTAACGCCGTGGTTTGTACTATTATTTATTCTGTGGCCGTGGTCAGTTCAATGTGATTATTTATGATATTTCGTGGGGTAACATAACCACACTGGCCTTCTAAACGTAGTACCGCACTTTTAATGTTTAGTTCGATACTCCCCGTAATTTAGTTCGATACTCCCCGTAATCAATGGCAACTGTCCAAGCCGAGGTTCGTACCCCTGGGTGCCCTTGTGCAAGTGGCCAAAACATAACTTTGGCGTGCGCCTTCTGTGTCACGCATTGCGGCGGAGCGCTTTTGCGCCCGCCCCACTGTCTGGTGACGCTGAAGAGGTGAGTTATAGACCAACAGAACATATACTTTAAAAAAATAAAAAACTTTTTATGTCTGTCTATTCGCGCATCACGTTAAAACTACTGAACCGACTGCGACGAAATTTTCACTGTTGGATAGCTTAGGTTTTGACTTAAAAACTGTCACTTGGTATCTCAATCCGATGAGTAGGAGCCAAGAAACTTAATAAAAAATCTAAACCTATTAATTTCAGAAGTGTGGCACTAAGTTTTGAATAAAAGTAATGGGCCGTTTGTGATGCGATTTTCACTGTTGGATAACTTAGGTGTTTGACTTAAGAACTGGTGTACTTGGTATCTCAATCCGATGAGTAGGAGCCAAGCAATGTAATAAAAACTCTTTTAATTGTAAAAGTGTGGTTACTAACTTTTGAAGGCCATTGTACTCGTATGTTGGATGTATTTATGTCACTTTGGTTTATTAGATGTTTAAGTCTATAAATTATAACAGGTTCATTTCAAAGTCTTTTGAGAAAAAGAAAATATTTTTCATTTATTGCAATAATATAAACATTAGAAACGAGATATTTACCATGGATACTTATATGGATACTTATATCGATTACATGGCTAATTATATGGATATAAAAATCTTAACTGAATTTAGTATGTTTTAGCAGTTTTTACTCGGTATTACAGCCACTAGTTGCGAGACACGCAAAGCGCCTCAAACGTGTCCAAGTTCAATTTGCCGATGTTCCGTGTCTACTTTCGGCCAACTGCAATCACGGCTGCCGTGCCGTACAATTACCCGCCAAAGGTAGTAATTTTTGTGCCACCAACACGCGAATTCTACGAAACAGATGTCGTGGAACCTGTTGACAACTGATATATATGATCAATATCATCGACGGTTTTGGCTAAATCTTGTTTCGGTGAATTAGTAATGTTCTGTCCAATTTTCTCGGGAATCTTGGTGTTGTAAACAATGCCTAAAAAACAAAAGTATTCAATCAGTGCGTCCTACCCGAAATTACATACAGAGCCGAAATGTGGACACTAAATACTGAGACTGCTCCACAACATCAAAGTCGCCCAGCGAGCTATGGAAAGAGCTATGCTCCAAGTTTCTCTAAAGAATAGATTTTACGAAACAAGGCAATCCAGCATAGAACTAAAGTAACTGACATAGCTTTGAGCGTAAGCAAGTTGAAGTGGCAATGGCCTGGTAACATATTAAGTCATAGAACTGATAATCGACGGAGTACAAAAGAAAACGAGTTGTAGACGACTTCTAGAGTGAAGACCGCGAATCGGCAAACGTAGTATGGAACGTCCTCCGGCTAAATGCACCAATGACCTGCACAAGGTAGCTGGCAGCCATTGGATAGATGAACCGAAGATCGGGTTAATTGGCGCGCTTTGTGTGAAACAGTACTCTTATCCTCTAAAGAAATCTTCTTACCATATCAGGGCAAGATCTGGTCGATCTGGAGCCCAGCAACCTGTAACACTTTATCTAAAACACGCACAAAAATAAACAGTAATATAAGTTCTAAAATACGAGTTAAGACTATATACATTCGCATTGCATTGATATCGATACAAGGTGAGGCGATATCGACGACATTAAATTCGCATTAGCTTTCAACTACCGGTTTGCTCCGACTTATTTTACGCGCTTGACACAATTGAATTTAGTTTACGATTGAGTCGATATTTGTATAGCAAATCAGGAAAATAACATGGCTAAATATGGAGTTAGATCATAATAGACTCCCCAAATGAGACTGAAAGACGTACTCCAAACTCCTTATACGGTGCGCTGCGCCGTCGTTAAACATTTTAAGTTATTGAGCTAGTATTTTGGTCTTACGATTTTGACCTGCTATTATACGGGTTTAATCTTTACGGAATTCTTTAAATTGAACATTTCCAATTTAGAAATTTACAGTTTACATCGACAATCTAGTAAATGACATGTACAATACGTGATGCATTGAATATTCTTTATTTACTATGTAGATACGGTCGGAAACAGTTTTGTCTGAAACTTAAGTTCCACAGAGATTAATTAATTTTGTGAAGAGAGTGTGACCAACAGGCAGCAATGGACAGTACGCAATCGCTTCTAAACAAATTCTGAACTGAAATTCATTTGATTCACACACTTGCACGATAGGTGACATAAGTGTAGGTGCGATACCTTTACTGGGCATCATTTTTACTAACGGCAGCACCCACGAGGTTGCCGTACGCGAATATTTAATTACTGAAGCAATATCCATACTCATTATACCGTGCTGGCTCAATGTAACTCGATATACCTGCCCATTTGCAGAAAATATTTTCCATTTGCGAATAAGATCTAAATTAATAAAGTTGTTTCTAGAGTAAACGTTACATTAAATTTCGTTTTATTCTAAGTGTTATCTTTATTTTTCGTGTAACTAAATTTTACATAACTGTCTCACGATAAATAAACGTACTTAGATACTATAATAAACTGATTGAATTAAGATTCGTTCTGTAAACTTAGCTCTCGACAGGTTAAGTACAGCAGTACCTACGTAATGCACGCCTATCTTTACAAATGCAAATTTCTAATCTGTAGTATGCTAATTAAGTGCTTGGTATGCGTTAAACAACACTTAATAATTTGTTTTCACTTCCTTTTTTTTTTTAATTTATTTGTCCTATCGTTTTAAATCTTATCTCAATGTGTCAAACGGTAAAATAAAAAAGAGTAATGTTTTAGATAATATTCAAATGTAGAGCAGTCCATCACTTTCACTGACTTTCAGAAATAAAAAACTCTACGTATGTAGTACGTGCTTACCAAAACATTACAGTAGTCCAGTAGTGCCTTTTCATGATTGTTTCGACTATTATATTGAAAAATTCTTGACAGGCACAAATCCGAGGCAATAAATTATCTTCAATTAAAAAATAATAATTATAGGCACTACTTCTCGATATACGCTGTAAGTACGAGCTCGAAAAGACATAGGTACAACGAATCGATTGCGGAACATAACGTAATGTTCCGTTCGTTTACACTTTAAGCCACAAAGCCGTGCGAAGAATATGAAAAACCATATTACCTGCAGCACCCTTTTAGGCAGTCCAGTCTTCTGGCTGAGCTGCTTGAGGTCTTTCGCATCCGGGTTGTGGTTGATCGAGAAGTAGGACTTCATGGTTTTGAGCTGGTGATGCTTGAAGCTGGTGCGCATGCGCTTGGTGCGCGACGTGGAGCCCAGCCCGCCGCCGCCCCGGAACCCCAACTCCAGATACTCAGCATTCAGATCTGGTTAGAGAAGAACAGTCACGCTGCTGAATGCTGAGGATAATTTCAACTGATTAATATTAATTACCAACTGGTGTGTTAGTATAACTTCGTTGAAAATTATGCTGACTGCATTTAGAGGCAATGAATTGTGCAGATTAAATAATATACAAGTTCTTTCTATGGTAATTGAGAACTGTTATTTCTTGCTTTAAAATGTGGTCATATTAGTAGCATTCACAAATTTATATTTTGTAAATTTTAAACATGTTTTATACGTGACTTTATGCAGTTCTATTAAGTGATTCTGTTAAAAGCTCTCTCCATGGTTGAAATTAAATTGACTGATTCATTTTTTACTTCCATAGATCTTAAATTGATCGCTACATTTGAAATTTAATGATATTATTCTATAATTATTTATCCTTATCTGCACAATTCTTGTCATCCAATTGATAATCAATTAATTATCATATAACTTGCTTTCTCATTTTCTTAAAAACAAGATGTACCAAAGTTATATGAAATAAATTATAATATTAATTTAAAATTAATTAATTCGCACGCTCGCATTGCCAATTCGCTACGAGTATTTCAATAAGCTTCTATAAACATGAAAATATGTCATAAGTTTGGGTAAACGTGAACCTGATCGACATTTAATCGTATAAATTGAATTAATTTGTTCGATATCGGTTACTCGTAATGATAATGTGCAAATAAACATGTGTATACGCAATTATGGAAATTGTTATTGTCTCTTTTTACGACTGCATCGTTATAAAGATAAAAGTGTACCTACTTATATATACGTTCGAGTGTACCTACGAGTCTTATAAAATGTACTGTAGTGTAATTGTGAATACCTCTCTTCATCTTGTATTAGATACTCGTATTATGTGCAATTTCATCGATTGCTACTTTAATGTGAACGGATGGCAAACCATGCACGCGGGCATAGCCGCAAGGCGCTGGTAGTTTGTAATAATAATTACCGACATTAAATAAAAAAATTAAGGAAAAAATATACAATTTTAATAAATTAAACATTCATTTTTTATTGGTGTATATAATATAAATAATAAAATATTCATATAATTTATTTAAAATTAATGTAATGTTATATTTATTTCAATGAGAAATATAAGCACCGGAAGTAGGAACCTAAGAAAAAGTGTCAGAACCCACTGTCCCATCTATTCGTAGACAAATTATGTATATCTATTCGTTTATCTATTCTATCTATTTGTATATCTATTCGTAGACATTTATGTATAATGTGAAAGTTAGTGCCGGATTAGCGTAATCATTTAGTTGATTACGTAATTATAAAATAAGTTTCAAATGAGTTTATTTTAAAATTCACTTTTCTTTTTATTCTTAGTAATTATATTTTAGGGTAGTAAATAATAATTCATAACTTATCCATATCCATAACTTAAAAGTATTATAAGTATTTATAGCACGTTTACATAAGCGACCCGGCAGCGCGTTGCTTCTGGGATGGTGGGGTAACAACATAAGAGACTATATTTAATAGGGTTGTTATGTTTATCAGTGACCGAAACTCGGTTACGGATAACCGAAATAAAATCTTCGGATAAGTTTCGGATATGAAGTGGCGATGGATATAGTGAAAGAAAGTGAAAAGCGTGCTAGAAATACGTCAGCATCTTTCATCACAAAATGCTTCATAAATTATCTTGGTTTTACTTTTGATTTCATGCGATACATAAGTATGCGATAGGTAACAATATACTGATTGTATATTTCTGGAAAAGCCCAATTAAAAATACCATATCTGATAGTTTCAGATATAAATATCCATATCCGTAACGGAAATATTTATCTTTTCAACATCCGTAGACGAAATATTACCCCTAACCTGCTGGAACCCTTTAATTTATCGGGATGAAAAGTATCCAATGTTCTACCTCGTAGTATGAACTCAAATCATGTCAAGTTTCATTTGAATTCATTCAGTAATTTCAGCGTAGTAGAGCGATGGTGGCCTAACGGTTCTACAGTGCAATTTGGAATCCAACGATACCGGGTTCAAAACGTAGGCTACGCACCAATGACTCTTCGGAGTTATGTGCGGTTACCATCGCTCCGTGCTTCGGAGGGCACGTTAAGCTGTCGGTCCCGGCTGTTATTGATTAATAGCAGTCGTTAAGCCATGTCAGAGGCCCTTTGGGCAGCCTGACAAACTCTGACGTCAGTGCCAGCACTACCTCATATGATAAACAAACAAACAGTAGTTTCAGCGTGATGCACGGCCAAGATATGTACAGGCAGACATACAAAAAAAAAGAAAAAAACATACATTTTTGGGTTCAGAAAAGAAAACAGAAAAACATCCAATAAAAAATACAAAATATCTTCAACGTACAGAGTTTGGACCCATATTCCAAGAACCCTTTATTTTTTCGGGATAAAAATTATCCTTAATTTTTACCTATTATATAAACTATGACTGTGCTAAGTTGCATCAAATTTCGTCCAATAGTTTCAGCGTGATACATGTTCTTTTAAATCACTTTCAACCCTTGTCCTGCGAGAACTCTTTAATTTTTCGGGACAATAAGTATCCAGTGTCCTACCTTCATCGTAGTATGAACTCATATCATGCAAAGTTTCATTTAAATTCATTCAGTAGTTTTGGCGTGATGCGCGGCCAAGATACAGACAGACAGACAGACAAAATCGGAAAAAAATATTTTGTTTTGAAAAATGATTTGTCTTCAAGATCGAATAAATAACAGCCTCCAAAAAAACTTTAAAATATTTTCAATGTACAGAATTGGACCTGTTATAGTTAGTATTATGTATAGATTTATCTAAAAGCTAATATTTTGTGGGTAGAGTCGTACTTTCCACATTTAATGGAACATTTAAAATCACAGAATAAATAATAGTACAACTGTAAAATAAAAATGTTCGCTTAAGTTTCTCTTCATCTTAGCAAAGACGACACAGACAGCTGAAGTTTTTCTCAAAGAGCTTTTCATACTTTGAACGGCAAAGAAATATTCAAAGGAAAGCATATTTCAAAGACAGAAACGTCCGTTCAAGTAACCTATCTATCTATACTTATAATAAAGCAATAGGAACGAAAAAGACTGTACAAAGAGAATTAAAATAAATGGTCTAGGGTACCTAAAATAAGCTACTGAACAAGAATATAAGTTTTTTTAAATAATGTCTTTCTGTTTGTGTGTTTGTCGGTATGTTTGTTCGCGCACCACGTATAAACTAATGGACCAATTGCGATGAGGCTTTCACTGTTGGATAGCTTAGGTTTTGACTTAAAAGCTGTGCTACTTGGTATCTCAATCCGGTGAGTAGAATCCGAACAATCGATAAAAAACAGAGCGATGGAAAACCGCACGTAACTTGGACAGTCCAATCCAATTTATTCTGTAAATTAATTTATGACCATATCATTTTTTTATAATGACTCATGCAATGATCAAGCAATGTATTAATAATTAATGTTATTTTACTAAACTTTTTTTTAAATGTGTGTCTAGTTTTTTTTATGAGTGTTTTATTATGCCTTAAATTTTTATATTATTATTAATGAATTGTAAAATGTGACTTGCCTTGTGTAACTTTCTTTGTTGAAGGGCTAATAAATGATTCTATCTAATTCAATCATGGTCAAGCACATTCAAAAATATCCCGATTGCGAACAAAACTACATACATTTAAATTGTTATATATCCTAAATGGTCATTTGAAATGAAAAATGATAATTTAGGTTTCTAAAGATGATTTTAATATACCTATTGAAAACTTCACTTAACATAGTTCGTCGAATTTCATTTTTTTCTTTTTCACTATGTGGTGTCTGGTTGTCGCCTTATCGAATTTTACTCGCGAGATTAAGACACATCGATTGACGTAAGAATCATCATAATCGGTTTACGCGTTTTTTCTATATAGTGCCACAATGGAACAGACATACATGCTTAGTCCTGCTAGGTGCAATCATTTGTGTGATGAGCAGAAATGTTTGTTTCCGAGTCATGGGTGTTATAATATTCGCATATATGTATGTTTATCCGTTATCTAGTACCCATAGTACAGGGTATCCTAGTTTGGGGCTAGTTAATTGGTGTGGAATTGTCCCGAATATATTATAATTATTATTATACATACATAGGCTGATAAACACAATACCCTCCGCCCAGTCGGCGTGTAGTCTGCGGAGCCGAGGTTCGAGCTCGCTATCATTCGATTCAAACGCAAACTAGTATAGCGCTCAGCTACCAGCGCTCTATTATGACAGTTTGACTCTATAGTTATACATTATAGAAATAGTTTCAATCATGTCTCGAATCTAATATAAATTTGATAATAGAAGGCTTCAGCCACTCCGCTCCACTGCTATTGTTTTCAAATGAATAAATTTACATACTTTGACTCCACTAAGCTCCACAGAACTAAAATTAAAATAGTATTTTGGTCGAAATTGCTCCATGGCAATTTGAGTACAGTTAGCAACGTAATTGACAAATAAATGCAACGAACAAAAATACTTGAGAACCAGAAGATATCATTATTTATTATTAAAAATCACAGCATCAGATTAGCTAATATAAGATGATAAATTATCAAAGACATTGTCAGATTAGAAAATATTTTACAATGTTAGTTTAAGGTTTTTTGTAAGAAGACTTTCTAATCTGAAGATATACCCATACTTATATTACATACAAAAAAATATTTAAAAAGATCAAAAGGGACAATTTAAAAAATCAACGCTTATAGGATTAATAATTGAATTAATTTTGAAGTTTTTTTTATTATTTTGGAAATAGATGATTATCATCCAAATTTTTGATTAAGAGTACTATTATTCTGTTTTTTTATGTTCCTTTGATGAAACCTACGAAACTTAATAAAATCATTTTTATGCCAAAAAAAAATAAACTTTACTTGCTGACCTCTTTGTTTCATTGTTTTTCTTGTGGAGTGAAATGGAACAAGGTACAGGTTTTTTTTAAAATTAATAATTGGAATAAATGCTCGTGGACCGATGTCCAAGATTTCGTGGAGCGCAGTGGCTGAAGCCTGGACAGAGAGTACATACACACGTATTCACAACTCATGCAATCAAAACTGAGTTTCGGAAAATACAAACATAATAGGTACAAAACCAATGAAATTGAAATATTTGTTCCGAGCATAAACATTTTCTGGTACGTTAGCGATACCTTCATGTGTGTATATAAGATAAAACGATAAGTTTTCGCGACAATTTTGCTCGTTCCGAATCTTGGCCGAGAACAATTAGCCCGTCGGCAATTATGCAGGGACCCGTTGGAGCATTATACTCGAGAGTTAATGGTCTTGCGCCCGATTCGCGCAAATGCACCGAGATTTCAAACTTCCAACTCGCAGCAGTCGCGCTGACATAAACAATGTTTACTCCTTAAAAATGGCAAGTTGATAGCCGCACTCGATACGGTCTACCATTATTTTTAATCGACTTCTAAATGGAGGAGGTTCTCAAATAGTTTGCATATTTTCAATTAAAAACACAGACGACTTGGCACGGATTGGGACCGACGTCAAAACTATTTCTTATCTTAATCATGTTTTATTTTTGTAAACGCGTTACTTTTTTATACGCTTTATATTAGCCTCACTTGTATGTTTGTATGTTCGTATGTTTGTATGTTTGTAACCGACGCCTTTGGACGCTATTTTGACCCACTTTAAACGGTCAGATTTCATTCAATTTTTGCACACCTGTCAAAGACCGATAACAATGCAATAATTCGAAAAAAAAGGTAAAAAAGTTGCTTGTTTGCTTTTCTATATAAAGCGTGTTTTTTGTTTTTTTAAACTATTATTTATTTTCTACTTTTTTTTACTTCTTGTCCTTTGTTTATGGTACATATAAATAAATTAATAGATACAATCCTTGCACCATCTTTAGGTAGTTTCGATATAGGTATAGGTCGCGTCATATAAAAAGAACGCTGGCGGTTAGGCTGCGCATTAGGCGATTTATCGGTCCATTTGGTGGCTAATTCTATCTATTTGGTGGCTATTTGGTGCTCCATTTGGTAGCGAAAGGCTAATTAATAATTATTTAAAACAATAAGCCTAGTACTTTTGTGCGCGAGTGTACCCATGCGCAAGCACACCCCCTCCACTTTCTTTCCACGTTACATGACCCGTCCCATAGCTTATTTGACTTAGGCCAAGAATGCTTGGAGGATGGAATGCCCTAATACCGATTTCCGATGGCTTTGTCATCACAGAAGATGTGGGATCGGCCGCTCTGCGAACTATCTCATGTCCTAGCGTCGCAGGCCGTGCTCGTCTTCATGCAGTTTTTGTGTGGGAATCAGGGCTTTGGTTGCAGACCATCCCTTCTTTCTTGCTTTCCGTCTATTAGCTTACGTTTGGGTTCAAGCTGTTAGTGTGGTAGTGCAGTTGATCAGCTCGGTCATCACGGCCTCCCTTGTTCAAGTGCTGGTCTAATTTCTCGTCACACCACCCTTAAGATGTCACTATGGCGCAAGTGAATGGCTTGGCGCGTTGCAGCTATTCTCGAACCAAATGGTCTCGAACCAAATGCGTGACGATGGTAAAAAGCCTGACTGTATGACTCTTATTCCATGGAAGATGGGACGACGTGTGGGACGCTACTTTTGTTGACACTCTGGCACCGTAACATCTCCCTGAGACACAGGGCTGGTGCCGCGGCTGCTTCGGTAGAGCAGCTCAAGCGGCGAAAGTATACTAACATACATATTTGAGCCGTTTTGTGTTGAGACATTGAGATAGTGGGGACCAAAAACTCATCGTATTTTTTTCAAAAAATTATCTTATTCAGAAGTTGTGACTAAAATGCTGGTACTTATTTGGCTAATCCAATTAGCATTGAAATTTAACGGGGCAATGCCGCCGGCATGTTGGGTAGCTACCAACTACTGGTAGTGAGCTAGAACACTTGGACTACCTATAAGCTTGTAATAGCATGCTTGTATTGTAATTAAATGCAGTGATGATAGCCAAGCGGTAGAATATGCGCTCCTCAATTGAACGGCACCCTGTTCAAACCTCGGCCCTGCGCTAATGACGTCTTATATTATAAGTAATGTGCGGATTTCGATGCCATCGTATCGAACCAATGTAGGAAAACATCGCGGGGAAACCGACTGAGAACCTCAATACTATGTGACATCTATATGATGTATACACCAATCCGTACTGGGCCAGCATGGTGAATTATGGCCCATCCACTTTTTCTCCCTCTCTCTCTCTGAGGCTCAGCAGAGGAACGTAACAGAATGATGATTTACTCATAAACAGCACAGTAACACTTACATTTAAAAATCCTACCAACAATCTAACAAACCTCGCCTCTAGTAAATGATGGCTTAACATCGATCGAAAAGGCGCAGACGCGATGCCTCGTTGACCGTTGACGGGCCGTCTTGCACTCACCGACTTGATTTACTCTTCCACTAGTGATAATATGCTAACAAATGTAATAAAGTCTCTTTAGATACGCGAAAGTACCCCTTCTCGGTCGACAGGATGAATAACAGCCCAGGGGCAGAGAAGGTCTAAGAACACTGGTGACCGCAACGTAGCTTCGGGCGATCGTGCAAAGGCGATACCGTCTCACTCAAACAGAAAGCCTAAGGAAAAAATAAGTACCGGGGTACCTAAATATATAAAGTGACATTTTCAATTATTGTATACCTCAATAGTAGCAGTTGAACAACGAAGTGGTGAAATGTGTTAAGATGAAACAACAACAAAAAACAATAAACTCGAAAGTCACTTAGATACGTCACGTCATCTGTTATCGATAAATAACATCACTGCACAAAATGTCTCGTCCGCTAAAAGAAGACATTATTAATAGATTGAGACACAAAATTTACAGAGATAACGCGCAGGATTGAGAAAAAAAATGCATAAAAAGCTCGGGTGGGCTATAAAAAGATCATTGTGATCTCATAAATCGTACACACCATTCATGTTTAAGGTCGGCAAAAAATGAGATTTCCTACACGATAACGCTTCGTCCGGTGATGTTTTTATGCGCTATTATCGTCCGAGTGACGGTGCACAAACCTAGGATTTGATCGTCCGATGAAAGGCGAGTCGAACAAGACAGCCGCGGTTATATTTGAATAGTAAGTAATAAAAAAGATTTTTCGGGTTGTCAGCATACCGGTCGGGTTTAAAAAGGGAAAATTATTAAATTCGTCGACATTAGTGTTGTATCTCATGACAAACCAGCAGGGGGCGCTACCGGCGGCCCTAACTCAAAAGTCGAGAGGAGTGCCGCGAACGCTCGGCAATGCTCATATTTCAGATGTTATTACTACTTAAAAAGGTAGAGTTATACCGCGTCGATAGATATCAACCAGACATTGAGATGACGACCAAATATAAAAAGCTAGGGACGTGAACTCGTCGACATTTATAACTTTTTTAGAATAAAAATGTTATAAATGGCGACGAGTCCACGTCACTAGCTTTTGTCATAAATAAATCATATATTATATTGTATTTATTCAGAAACAAAGACCATTACTTATAACCAAAATAATATAAAATTTCAAAATTTAAGTAAAATCATGCACACATCTAAACATCATTAAAAATCATGCAGAGTTCTTAATTTGTGTATTTTAAACCTTTTTCCACAAGAAACGCCTTAACTTTCTTTATAAATGATGTTGATTTATATATTGTACGAATTCTTTGACAACCAATATGTCCAGTTAATTAATTAAATTCATAATTTGTCAAATGTATACCATATAATATTATGTTTGAGTAGGTATAAGTACTACTATAGTAGCATTTTTAAATCTATATTTTAATTAAATAGTTCTTACATGGAAACAAAATCCACTTTAGTGTTGACCTATCAATGTTTCTTTTCATTTTGTCAGACGTTTGATAGATTTATTTTTAATGAACAACACCTAGACTCATATTTTATATCGACAACAAAAATCAGCACTTCACTATTTATAGGTTCCCTATGGTTTAAACAAACATTTTACGATCGTATAGCTTTTAATGTCTGTACCTGCCAAAGTATTTTTATTTCTCAGCATAAATTAATAAAAACACTAATAAAAAAGTTTCAAAGAGTTCGATGTCTCCGTCTTATTAAAACATAAACGATATAAAAACAGAAGTTGATTACTACAGTGCTGAGAACAAAATTAATATATTAATAGGTAATTTAATAACATAATAATAATTAGTCAATCATTTAATAATTTGTTATAATATTCAAATTGATGTGGTCGGATTATACAGTAGTTTACCGCGGAATTTAACATAACAAAAGTTACTTGAATAAAATTAATATATATTATATCAATAATATTGCTTTCGAACAAAATAAGCATTCGTCTATACCTCCATACCATAGGTACGACAAGGAAACAACTCTTTGGTCCAAATCGATAAAAAAGAAACGGTTTTTATTCTGAATTTCTTAATTCGAAAGAGGTTTGATTTCGAGTAATAAATAAAACCAGCGATATAAAGCCATAGGGTCGGTGTGCCACCGATACAGATGTCTCGCGCGAGATAGCGGCGGCAACGGAATGAACTAACACGGATATCACATTAACCGATTGACATGTGTAGTGTAACCATGCAGCCGAATAATCTTGAGACCATCAAAATATTTAAGTCTAGAAAACAAGCGTAATGAAAAATTTAATTTTTCGTCGATTCAGCGTCATTTTAGCGACTGGTGACGTATTTTATATGTATGCCTTTGAAATTTATTGTAAGACGTGTTAAACACTACATATAAATGTAATACTTATTGCGTCTAATTAACAAGATGATAACAGTGCAACAAATTTTAGTACACACCATAAGGAAAGTCGACATAAAAATAATGTTAGCGACCGTGTTATCGCTGAGTTGTTGATTTCTGACAACCTCACAATATCTATATGTATAGAGAGGAAAACATGAATGTAAAACTAACACTATGGTTCAATTTCGTACTACTGTATTTAAATAGATCAAATATATAAGTCAACATACAGTATTGAAATTATTAACATAATTTTACTCCGATTAGTGTTATGTCCACCTGGAGTGTTTGATAATTCAGGAAATGAGGAACCTCATTATTCTGTGTAGGTATCAACATCTACTGCGACCACCCAAAAACCAGCCAATGAGTTATTTCTCAGGGGAAAGAAGGTCTCATTTGTTTAGAAATGGTCATCAAGCGGCTGTTTATGAATGATGAGTTTTATGAAAAATCATACGCGTTTCATTACATCCATTTCGTTATTACCTATAGTTACTATTATGTATAATTTCTCATAAGATCATACACAATATTAATAAATATCAAAAATAGCAGTATGTAGCGTTTTGCTTCATACCATACTAATCGAAATCAAAGTCATGCGATTGTTTTGTCGAAGGTAATTGAGCATGGATATTACAGTAATGTTCCTTCTTATTATGTTTCACTGCTAACTGATTATCAACAATAGACCGTTCACAGTCACGTACATTACCATAGTAAAATTAATTACACAGCACTGCTCAAGTAACAAGGACATCTTATATGTATTAAACCTTTTTTATAAGCACTCACATTCACAAAACGTTCGTGACAGCCTTTAAACGAATACACAAAAAAGAAATAGAACATTTGGTGTCTCCAAGCATTTTGTTTCAATTCAAAATAAAAAAGAAAAGCTTTTTTCGAACCAACTACCGTCGGGCGGGGAACGCGGCCGTCCTATCTGTATGATCGTCGTCGGACGCTACTCCGGTAATGTCCGATACCGAAAAAAAATATACCGGGCACATATTTTGGCGGGGAATAAATCACGACGGGCCGTAGACGCGGCTATATTCAATTTATGGCGGTACCGAAATGAAACCGAATGCTGCTGGTAGAAAACAATAAAAACAAAAGGTGAAAAAGTAAGATACCGCGTGACGCTCGAGGCAGATGTGACAACTTCATTACGGGTATAATTTACTTCGGTCCCGTTATTGAAGTAGGAAGCGTTAGTTTTTTCTGTCCGCCCGTTACTGCGTAATTTATGGTCACACAGCTACAAACTTTAAGCGAAGATCGACAGCTTACGGTTTATAACGCAAACGTTAACTACTTTATTAGACTGAAATATAATACGCAGCGTATGACCGTATGTGTACCCTGTTAAGGAAGGTAATAAAATAATATAATAATATTTTACACAAAAGGTACTTTGTAAGTTTGATACACACTTCCGTTTTCTGATAAGCGAAGCGAAGTATGTCGGCTATAACGTTGTACATAACACAATATAAAAACACATTTAAGACGTCTAAATTTAAGACGTATCAATAAAAGCTAGCAAAGAGTGGGTAAAAGAATTTTGCTTTTATAACTGGCCATACCTATCGTAAGTAGCTCTGATACTGAGGACCTTATCTAAAATATTCAAAATGATTAACAAATGGTTTAGAAACACTGTATTTTACAAAAGGCACAGGTAGGTGTGCTATAACATGTTTGTATTCTCGTCAACCACATATCTGGGTCTCTGGAATCTCTGAATTAATCACAATTATTATTATAATGGTTAGTGAGACAATTACCTATATTAGAGAACAAAACTGACGAATGTATTTTACTCAAACAATACTAGTAATGTGGTCATTATTTCGACAACCTTCTTTGGGCAAAGTCGACCTTGCCGCGCTGCTTGAATAGGCGCCAGCAAAGTTGTATGGAATTTCATTATTGTCGTGTTTTGCGGCCAGCAATTTCCTTTGAAAATCCATTATTGTCGTCTTTTGTCGTAGCACTATTATTTATTCCGTGGGTTCATTAACCCTGAACGCGAAAAGAGAGGCGTTGTCCCAGACCTCTCCCAGGTCCCAGACGAATGGACCGATTGTGATGTTTTTCTTTTTCTGTTTGAAAGCTGATGTGATCGTGATTGTTGTTGTTTCTGTTTCTGTTTCTGTTTCTGTTTCTGTTTCTGTTTCTGTTTCTGTTTCTGTTTCTGTTTCTGTTTCTGTTACTGTTTCTGTTTCAGTTGTTGCGATCGTTGTTGTTGTCGTCTTTGTCGTTGTCGTTGTTATTGCATTGTTTGAGTAAATTCTTATTATACTAAGCTGGTTTTATTTAAATTCCTCGCATTGTTTGAGTAAAGCACTATACAAGCCTTGGTCCGCAATGACTGCCCTGCTGGCCACGCTATGATGGCCTCGAGCTTTGCTTAGTTAAGTTCTCGACCATCATCATCGCTGCCAGCAACGCAGTCATTACAGACCGCGGCAGTAATGCACTATTATTAAACATTTTCTTTTTTATATTCCGCTTTTTAGAAAAAAACATTTTTATGTATATTTATTAATTTGTGATTAAACATTATTTTTAAGCGACTTCAGAAAATAAGACGATTATATGTTCGACTATGTTTCTTTTTTTTAATGTATGTCAGTCGATATCTTCGTCAATTGCGGACCGACTTTGAAAATTATTATTTAAAAAAATGCGTTTTTTGTACCCAATCTTCTACCCTCTCCTCCTCCTCCTCCTCCAACTCCCTACCCTTTCTCTCACCTTCCACTTCACCCCTTACCCCCAAGGCGTGTAACACTAAGACAGCAATCATTAATGTTCATTAAAAAGCATCTAATTAGAAATGCGGATCACGATTCACGTCTTACTAGAATTATTAAGCAGGTTAAGCTGTCGGTCCCGGTCAGTCGTTAAGCCGTGTCAGAGGCCCTCGGGCGGCCTGACAAACTCTGACACCAGAGGTCAGCACTACCGCATACGACAAACAAGCAACTGAGTCGGTATACGATACGACAGATTTAATACTTGGTTGGGATCACCAAGTCTTAAATCTGTCGTATCGTATCCCCATCCCCACTAATATATAAAACAAGAATTATTTGGATTCGCTTATGTTGAGTATATTACATGAATCCCGGAAACTGCTGGGTTCATGTGGACGCGCAACACAGAATGTCCCGTTGAGTCCGGACGACCCTATAACCCAGGGTAACCCTGCCGTAATACCGACTCCAGCATAACCCTGCAAAATCTGATAGGCGCCTGAGCTCACTTTGCCTCTCTCGAAAACTGTTACCTGATTTTTGCACAGTAATGAAAAAAAAACGAACTATTTAATTTAAAAAAAACTTTGACGATAGAAACATCATTAACATTATAGTGTCACTGGATAAAAAAACATTGAACTATGGGCCCAAACTAGGCTACGGCTGTATCTTTGGACGCCGGTTCCTTTCACAGTAGACTCTCGCATGTTAAGCGATCGTGTTATGAATTATGATATTGTATTAAGTACAATTTATCATGGTAAACAAGACGCGCAAAAGCTAAGAAGTTTGTTTGAATATCCGCTGCATTTTTTACTAAAAAAATAGACAATTGCAAGCACTTCGTCGAATTGTATTAATGGTATTTACGAGATACAGTACCACAATGCGTCACTGACATACCTACGGTTCAACGATGGTAATGAAAAACGTAATAAAAAAATGCATCGTGGTACAACTATTTCAAAAATACTTTCAACACCATTCCCTCAGATTTAAGCCATTCACATCACCCACATCAAACTACTACCTACTCGTACTTGGTATACCGAAATTCTTGTACGTATCTTTGAGCAACCCATACGCGGGTCTATAGTAGGGCCCGGCCGGCTTCTCACGTAGAGGCGTGGGACACAGGCCTCGCCTCTAGCCGCCTTTCACTGCATTACGCAATCACGTTCCCTTGTAATTGATATGGCCGTAGAACTGGTACCAAACTTCTACCAATCTGACCGATAAAAAGCTGACGGCTTGCAAAAATGGCCGCGCGTACAAAAACCAACCCGACCAAAATTGGGAGCAGCGGCGCCGCAGTGGCGCGGCCGCGTAGCAATGCAGAATCTCCAATAGAGTGTCGTATAATTTATCGCTCAGTGCTCGACGCCTGCATTGTGGTGGATACACTAATCGCTTAATCTCACGGCGGACAGGTGCCTCTAGCTCTTATTAGGGAAATTATATAGCGTACTTATATTTGTACTATACGCCTCAATAAAAATAAATATGATTTGTGCGGGCGAATACGCCTTTTTATTTCGACATTTCTTGTGAGCTTTTCCGGCGGACGGCGTTGTCGGTTGGCCAATCGAATCATCGGTATTTTGCACATGCTCACAATGTATTTTTAAATTAATGCAATGAATTATCGGGCTGTATTGTGCAGAGGAACCATTTCATTCTTATTGGTGAACTGGTCTACTGTATAGTTCATTTCTTTTTTCTTGAGCCTTGGATTCGTTTAAAAATATGTCGCCTACTTGCTCAGGATGGCAAGATCTGCGAGACACAGCATTCTTGAACTTCATATAATTCATGACATATTTTTGAGTTGTCATGTCATGCGAAAGTTGTTAAAGTTATGGGACAGTTAAGTTGTCTCCTAGTCTACAGCGTCAGTTCCGTAAATAAAAATGTATTCCGCCCCTTTCCGGGGGATGATTTATGAGACTACGCCACCGCACCGGGGCTTGTATATCGTATTTCAGTTTCATATTATAGGGGGTGACGCACCCTATCAATGAAAATATTGCTCGGATCCGCCTTCTTTTTGTTTATTAGCAAATAGAAAGGAAAAAGTGTTGGTAGAGATTAGTTTTGAAGTTTGCCGTATGACCTGGGAATATCTTTTATCTATATATACTTATAATAAGGCAGTAAGTACCAAAATGTCTTGTCTAGGGAACTTAAATAAGCTGTTGATCAAGAATATAACTTTTCTTTAACTGGTGTATGTCTGTCTGTTCGCACATCATGTATAAATTAATAGACATATAGCGATTTTCATATATATTATTTTTCATAAATATTTTTGCGTTTTTCACTGTTGGATACCTTAAGATGTGACTTATAATCTGGTGTACTTTGAATACTCGTATCAATCCGATGAGTAATTATCACGCGGGCAAAGTATTATTAATATTCGTTTTTTTTTAAATATTTTTAAGTATATTTAATTTTCTTTCATAAGGATGAAGAAATATCGACAAAGTAAAAAAATAAATGTATTGCTGTCAGACATTGTGGTAAGTATATGGAAACATGGATAGAGGTATAAAGTTTTATATTATTTTTTATTAATCACTAATTGTAGATAATGTCTGGGTTAGGGTTTTATTATATTGGGTAGGTATTTTACTTCTTTACAGGTAGACTAACTCTGTACCCGTGGCTTCGCACGCGTGGTCATTTCTCTAGGTTAAAAGTGTACTCTATGTACTACTCCAAGACCTAAAACAACAAAATTCCTTCAGCCGTCAAAAACTTTTTATAGATTGCTTGACTTCTACTCATCGGATTGAGATACCAAGTACATCAGTTTATAAGTCAAGCCCTAAGCTATCCAACAAAAATCACACCGAAATCGGTCCAGTAATTTTTACGTGATGCGAGAACAAACAAACATACAGACAAAAGACACGATTTAAAAAAAAAATGACACTTTTGTTGTTCAGTAGCTTAAGTACCCTAGACCATTTTTTTATTTGTCTTCTTTGTACAGACTTTCTCGTACTTATTGCTTTATTATAAGTATATTATAAGTAAAGATAGTTAAGGCCGTTTATGTATGTGAGTTTCTTTATTCCACCATAACTTTTGGATGTATGGGGTATCGTTAGAATTCTTACATCATCCCGAGTAACATAAACTATATTATTTTTAAAAAGATTAATATTAACAAAAAGAAAAAACTCATTTGAAAATAGAGCCATACTTCAGTAAAGCTCTGCCCATACATTTTGTACGAAATAACCTTAACCGTTGTAGCTACAGGAAAACTTTCTTATGAGACTCTCCTTAACTTTTAGAGATATTTTGACCTGCAGTCACATATTTGCAAAAAAATACAGTCATAAAGAAAAGGCGCATTTCACTTTAAAAAAATGCCTATCGATCCACTGTTTCTTATAAGGATCATCAGACCAACTGAGGTTAGAGCAGCCAGTATTTTTGAAAAGTTTGGTTGTCGATGTTAGAATTTTATTTTATTAATATCGTACAGATGTATGCAAATGTTTTTTATTTCTAGTACTCAAACCTCAGTCAGTCCCATAGAGACTTTTAATCCTTATAAGAAACAGGATCGAATGGCATCAAAAAAAGGTTTTGTATAAGATTATCATTTTCTTGCCGACTGTATTTTTTTTTCAAAATCTGTGAATGCAGTTGAGAATATCACAAAAAGTTATGGATGGTCTCCTAGGAATGTTTTCCTGTAACTATAACGGGTAAGGTACCTGCCCTTACTGTCCCGTCTGTATACTTAATCCACCCTGTATACTTATAAAAAAACTGTAACAGGTCCAATTCTGTACATTGAAGATATTTTGTACTAATTTTTAATAATACTTTATAGAGCGTGATTTTTGCAGTAGTCGGGTTTAGGTTATTCAACTTAGTTTTTATTCTCTTTGCAATTCTTCCACACTTTTTTGGCCTTCGTCTATGCTTATGTTACATCGCATTTCTCTGTCCCTGTACACGATGTAATTCATAATTATTTTATAAAAGCTTTAATTTACTTAACTTGCAATGTTTGTATATATGTTATGTTTGTTTAGGTCAAATCTTGCAAGCTGAATTAGATAAGTTATTTATGAATCATATTACCTAAAATATCTCATGTTCCCAAGGGTTTTAACGATATTTGAAGCAAACAATAGGTCGTTGTCAGAACCGTGCTAGATTTCATCTAACACAACAATGGACGCCAACTGGGTTACTTTAGCACATTATAATATTAATACAAGTTCGAGCTCTCAACTTTGCTAGTTTAGACATTGTTCGGAAACTCTGTAAATTTCATGATAAAGTCTTCCTCATCTCAATAGTTCGTGTTTTTAGCCTTACAAATCAGAAAATAATGCATACTTCTTTAGTTACATATCATTCTTCTACAAATTTGTTATGAATGTAGGTTATTTCTAGGTTAAAGTAATCTTGCATAATCAAAATAATCATTATCAAGTGAAGAAAACGACGTGTATTATGATAAATATACGTAAGCTCTAAGTAAAATGCTTTTCAACCTATGTTTGCAACTCATAAGTACATTACATACACACATAATATACAAAGGTTAGAAGAAATAGTCACTGAACTCACAAATTTGCCCAGTAGTAACGTTTATGTGGTAAATAGTTTTTCAATACCTCTACGTTGTGTATGGAACAACTTTTTCAAGCCGACGCTAGCATTATTATAGCACATATGAACCAGGAGAAGGCGCGCGATCTTGCGAAGTGCCTGAACACAACGCCACCACGATAACCGTTTTAGAAAATATTATGTTACTTGCTTTCGCCCGCGACTTCGTCCGCACAGTCTACAGTTTAACGCGGAAAAAAGCATCCTATGTTCATCTAAGATATTAAAAACTAATGCAAAATTATAGCACCAACGCTCTTGATGGTTTTGGCAGACTTGTTATTAATTCGTTTCCACTGCAGGAACGTCATTACGTTCGTTACAGGGAATAATCGACATTTTCCTGTTTTTCCGTGGCATCTTACTATTTTCCGGGATAAAAAGCATCCTCTATTGGTCCCTATATTGTACAGTACCTATTTACAAAGTTTCGTCAAAATCGGATCAGCCGTTTTGGCGTGAAAGCTCCCCCAAACAAACAGACAACGTTTCACTTTTATATATTGGTGTGGATTGTCATGGGAACTGATAGATGGTTTTCACGCGGCTATTTCGGCAGAACGGCTCAATCGGCGAAAATATGCTAGCTTCGGTAGTGGCTACATATTTGAATCGTTTGGTGTTGATGTATTGGGGCCGAGGGGGCCGGAAACTCATCGTATTTTCAAAGAGCACCTGGTCGATGCGACGCGTGACTAAAATGCTGGCTCATCAAATTAGCATTTCAATTTCAGCGGAGCAATGCCGCCAGCATGTTGGGTAGGCACGCTGCCGTGGTGGCTAGAACATTTGGGATACCTGTAAGCCAGTATGGCTTGTAGGCTGTCTGAATGTTAGCTAGTTATATATTGTAGTAGTTAGTTTGTAGGCTGTCTGAATGTTAGCTAGTTATATATTGTAGTAGTTAGTTTGTAGGCTGTCTGAATGTTAGCTAGTTATATATTGTAGTAGTTAGTTTGTAGGCTGTCTGAATGTTAGCTAGTTATATGTTGTAGTAGTTAGTTTGTAGGCTGTCTGAATGTTAGCTAGTTATATGTTGTAGGAGTTAGTTTGTAGGCTGTCTGAATGTTAGCTAGTTATATATTGTAGTAGTTAGTTTGTAGGCTGTCTGAATGTTAGCTAGTTATATATTGTAGCAGTTAGTTTGTAGGCTGTCTGAATGTTAGCTAGTTATATATTGTAGTAGTTAGTTTGTAGGCTGTCTGAATGTTAGCTAGTTATATATTGTAGTAGTTAGTTTGTAGGCTGTCTGAATGTTAGCTAGTTATATATTGTAGTAGTTAGTTTTTAGTTAATAAAGGTACTTGCCCACTATTATCTAATTTTATTCAGTGTCAATAGGCAAGATAAAATATATTGCAGAGACAATATAACGTTCAAAAAGGAATACGAAAAAACGTACCCTGAAAAAGTACGGTGATGGTAATGTTATGGTCAGATGTAGGTATACGTTATTATTATCCTTTTAAACACGATTAAACGATAAAATGAGTTTATGTTAACACTGTATTAGGTATATATAGGTAGTTATATTTATTTATTTATTTATTTATTTAAATTTACATTATCATTACAGACAAATCTAATGCGACAATGTACTTAATTACTAACACATTTAAGGGCAGCATCAGTGAATTTCACCAAAGTACATGTGAAAATGTCTAAATCGCTGTGTTCAGCATTAATTATATTCAATAGCCGGAGAGCCCGGGTAAGTGGTGCTTGGTGAAGCAAATTGGTTCTACTGAATGGCACTAAAAATGTGGAACGCTTCACGATTTTGCGTAAGAACCAACATAAGAACCTGACTGTGTATTATATATACATAATACACAGTCAGGTAATATTTGTTGTTAATGTTGTTATCCCAACATGCGCAACACTTCCTGTAACCATCTGAGAGAAATATATATTTCAGATTTTTCTCATTTTACAAGGTACACAAGTTAATAATGATTAACATACGAGTACGATTATAATATAATCAGAGTGATAATCTGGGAGGATTGTTTTACGAAAACATATCATCTTTGTTATTATTAGATTATATCTGAATATATGGGGCAGTTCTGTTGTATTTAGTAGTTATGTATCTTTTTAGAAGCAAAACTGTTAACTGTTGTAAGGTTCATGTTTTAGATTAGTTTTCGCTATAATAAGAGCAATTGAACTCCGGAAAATAGTAAGTAATAGTAAGTACCGACTGCTGCAAAACAACAGGAGTTGAAAGTGAATATGAGTTTTAAAGTATTTACTTCAGGAAAATCCAAGTGCAAATGAGTGCGGGTTATGAGATCTAAAACGGTGGTTCATTGAATGAGGCTCGGGTATGATGAACCTGCGTCCCGCGTGGACACGCGGCTCCAACTGGTTCCTGCGCTATTTTAGACCAGCACCGCACAACAGAAAAATTAGGACCAGCTCTTCTCACCCGCGCATTGTACAAGTGCCTACAACCTATACCAAGATGTACACGAATAATTATTATTCGTAGCGTGTACAGCAACTTTAAAGCATGTGCTACATTGACCTACCTACGTAATGAGAACAAAAAAAAACGCAACGATTGTATCTCAGTTTTATTTTCTAGATATAGCCCGCGTTCGTGTCCGCCGGCTGTATTTTTTTCGAATGCATTGTAAGATGTTCCGAATAGGATTTATTTTCCGTTTCGTGTCGCACCTCGGCGCACACGCGACGTTCTAATTTCAAATTTAAGAAGTAATTCTCGTCAGGTCACATCGCGCGCCGCGCCGATGGAACCAGCGCTGCCGGCCAGATAAACGGACTGGTTTCGATATCTTGAAAAAATATTTTTAAATACGTACACGGGAAGTCAACTCTGATAATCTGGCGAAGGTAAGTGCAGTTTTGACTTTAATGTGTCAATAAAATTGTACAATCGTTTTGTCGGCGAAATTGAGGACGGGGTCTGTGTCGATATTATTTTAACAAAATGGCGGAACTTAGAGATGCACAGAATTTCGAATGATGATTAACATATCTAAATTATTAAAATAATAGTATGAAGTGTCTCTAGATATTGTGTACTACTTCTTTTTTTTTACTTCTTTATGCACAAAACAGTGTACAGAGGAGGACTTAATGCTATGACAGCATTTTCTACCAGTCATCCTGTGAAATAGAAATTATGAATTTATAAAAATAAAACGTTTAATAAATCATACATATATAATACAAATATAAATATTATAAAATTAAACAGCAAAAATTTTTTGAAGTCTTTTTTAAATGCTCTCACGTTTCTTGAGTTTGTCATTTTCTGATGTCAACTACAAGTGAGTTCCAGAGACGGACTGCTGAAACCTGGAAGGAGTGATCAAGGAAAGAAGTGGTATGAATAGGGGTGGCTAACATAAAAGTGTTTGAAGAAGAGCGAAGTTGCTTGTCATGAGTGTTTGATAGGAGTGTTTGTTTGTTGAGACTGTGACGACTGAAGAAATGATGTAGAGTGACTGTGTCAAATGTGGAGGCGTATAAGTGTAAAATAGTTTTAATTTCGCGATGGCTCAGTAAGGTTAACTCTATGACTCACCAAGATTCGCCGACATGAGGTCTTGGTCTTTCGGTTTCTTTTTTCTGGGTCGTCCTTTCTGTCGGGGCGGTGGTGCTGCGGCTCCGTTGAAGTAGGGGCCTTTAGGAACTTCGGCGTCGATCCGGGCGAACTCGGGCGAGGGATAAGGGGGGTAGTGTGGCCCTGGTGGCGGGCCGGAGTAAGGCCCGGGGCACATCTGCGGGGGGCCCGGCACCGGCATGTGGGGACCGTACTCCGGCATAGTTTGATAATGCAGCCTATAACAAAATTAATTTTAGTACCTATGTACATTTACTAAGCAACTAAGTGGAAACTACATCCTAAGATGTTAAGGGATCAGACTTATAAGAAGCATAATTATCTTCTAACGAGTTATTTTTGGCGGATTTACCTGCAGTAAACAGCTGAATCTCTGATGCCGAAGGTGTCCCCCTTGTTCAGGGGTGTACTGCAGAGCGCGCAGGAGAAGCAGTGCACATGGAACACCAGGTCTCTCGCACGCATCACCAGCTCTGACGCCGATATGGGCGTGCTGCAGCGTGCGCACCGTTTTGAACCGTACAATCTGTAAACAAGAACGAGAGATGTTAAATACGCTTTTACATACTTTTAAGAAAGTAACCCAAAGCGTTTTCCCAAGTCATCATCCGGACTGCTAAGAAGGGGAATGCTCTTCCAGCATCTCTGTTCCCAATAAAATATAATCCGCGAGACATATTATGTTCTATAATAAGAGCTAGAGTCTGAGTGCGTTGGATTTCAACTGGAACCTAATTCAAGAGATGGACGGCTGAGTGCATGGTTCAGAATATCATGTATATTTAGTATTTTACTTAATTCAAATTTTATTTGATTGTATTAAGAACGTTTTTACTCCAGTGTGTAATAATGTAAGTCATGAAGGAAGTGTTAATAAAGTTCAATAAACACAAACTGTTACTAACAATATCTTCTGCGACCACCGAGACGCCTATCAGGCGGCGATTGAGGCAAACACCCCTCCTGTGATGGGGAGTCCTATGTTCTGCAGTGGACCTCTTCCAACTGATGTTGTGTGACGTGTGAGTACCTATATTTATCTATATCTATCTATTCTATACTTAAAATAAAGCAATAGGAATGAAATAGACTGTACAAAAAAAAATATGGAGCATATATTTTTTTAAATCGTGTCTGTCTGTTTGTTTGGTTGTCTGTATGTTTGTTCACGCATCACAAAAAGCTACTGGACTAATTGCAATGCAGTTTTCACTGTTGGCTAGCTTAAGTTTTGACTTAAAAACTGAGGTACTTACTACTTATCTCAATACTATGAGAAGAAGCCGAGCAATCAATAAAAATATTTTTCACGGCTGAAGGGTTGGTATATTGATATTTTAGGTCCTTTAACCTAGAGAAATGACCACGAGTGCGTAGCCGTGGGCACCAGCTAGTATTTTAATATTAATGAAAGTAAATTAAATAACATCCAAGTCAAAAATCACAACAGTCTACTTGTTGATGAATCTTGTATGAGATGACAATTTTTTTTAAAATTATTTTCTATGTCCCCGACTATGCCCGCGCTGCGTGGACATATTTGATGGTATAAAAGTACTTGAAAAGTACAAAATACCAAATTTCATCAAAGTTCCTTCAGCCGTTAAAAGATTTTTAGCGATTGCTTGGTTTCTACTCATAGGATTTACGTCAAAACCTAAACTACCAATATGGAATACCACACTTCAATCGGTCCAGTAGTTCTTACGTGATGCGCGAACATACATCCAGACAAACGAACAAGAGTTTTAAAAAGGCTATATACTAGTTCAGTAGCTTAGATACTCTCAATTTTTTCTTAATTATCTTCACTGAACCGACTTTTTGTTACTTACTCCTCTATTAAAAGTAGGTAAAGTAATTCCTTCTATTTTAAATTGTAACCTTCTGAGTTCTGGTGTTTGCTATCTTGATATTTGTTTCGAATATGCAATTTTCATTAAAAAAACGTGATATGCTCGTGTGAAGCCGCAACATGTTATTCAGGTTGGTGTTACAGTCTAGTTTTATGGAAAAATGTAAAAACTATTTGTCTAAACAATTACCTTAATTCGCATAAAACGTGTGAATTGATCATATTTGTATGACAAATTTTAATCTTAAATAACAGTTGGCAACGACCTGAAACATTTCGGATGCCCAGAGAATCGGTGATAAACGTAATAATGACCTTCTTCAAACAATCTACTGAAATGTTTTCTAAGAACTTAACGTTGCTAAGTGAATTGACTCGCTTCAATTTTATACCACTACAAATATGTACTGTGCCACTACCTAGATGCTATTTTGCTCTGAATATTATTGCTAATCACGCCGATGCATGTCAAAATTGCCTAATTTCCTACCAAAATTTCCTAGTTTTTAATCTGAACTAACTGACAAACAAATTATTGGCAGGACATAACGAAACAAAGGATTTAAATCATCATTTTACAACCACAGCTCTCGGTAAAAAACTGAACAAACGTAAAAAAAGTAGTTCTCTAAAATAAATGTCATCCTGGGCACAAATGTCCGGTGTTTTTAGTATAGTAATTAAAAGAGAGGACAGAGTTCCGAGATCCGAGATAGGGAGTGACTCGTCCCAGTGTGGTCCCGTTTCCACGAGGCCTGCTATCGTGATCTTTGACTGAATAAATAAAGACGTTTCGGGAATTCCTCTGGGAACTTAGATTTTTGGGACGAATGGATAGTTTATTACATCTTATGAGATGTGACGGTAGCGTACGAGTGGTTGAAGCAATGCAAGCGCATATTAAGCTCGGATTCCTTGGACCTTTGCTATAACAAGAAGTAACATAAAATTGACTTTTGATTAGTATTGAAAGAGGAAAACCTCTGGTGCTCAATATACCCAGGAAATGAGTGCTCAGAATGGAATACTTCATCTTTATATAGGTATGGTTGGATCCACATATTGCTCTAAAGTACAACTAACGAAACCAACCTTATCCAAATAGAAGCTGTCATCCATTTTTTTAACTCAACAAAAGATTTAATGACGCATGTTTTATTTATTGCTTGAACTGGATTTATATAGGTATCCACCTACATCATGCAGATTACCCGATAAATCTACTAAGCCCTGCTGCTGGCAGGCCGGTCGCACACTGGCCGGTCTTCTCTTGTTTATGTATGTTGTTGAAGTTTCTGGTCACCGGAAATCAGAACATTTTCTAGAGGAGTGAGCCTTCTGTACGTATTACTATTAATTTATTCTGTGCTGCTGGTGGGAATATTTTTCAACCTAGACTTGTACCTGGGAATTAGTAAGCTCCTCTAGAAATATCAAATTCATCTTTTTTTTGTTTTGAAATTCTATTTGAATAATACGAGCTGAAATAAAAGGATGTTTCCTACACAATTAAAATTTACTGCAAATTCTATGAATTCTTTAGCGAACGTTCTCGGTTTCACAGCAATGTGCGACATGCATGCGGTTCCAGTGCTAGCGATGCGGAATTCTATACAATAAATATTTATTTCAAAACAAACGGAATTTATTTCAAAAATTGTTTATGTGCGTGATCATCATAAAAATGCAAGAATTAGTGAAAAAAATATACGCCTCGCGGCACATAGGATTCATTCCTTTATGTTATTCCCAGTGTAAAAAAGCGGTCACAATTTAATTTAATATAATATAATAGAGGCCTAATCTTTATCTCTTCTCGATATATAAAAATCAATTGCCGTGCGTTAGTCTCGCAAAATCTTGAAAATGGCTCGACCAATTTGAATATATATTCTTTGCTTTGTTCTCATCAACACTGGAATGATTTAGGAAAAACCCAGGATATATCGTTTCTTTTAACATTGTCAATACTCAATACTCAATCTTTTATTGCCATAATATGTTACAAAAGATCTTAATAATTAATAGGTAGAATGACATATTACCCTCATAGGGTGTAGCAATGTAAAGTAGGAGCAGACCGAACCATTTAAAAACTAATTCCTGTTGGATAATGTATTAGACTATGTTAGTCATTCATAAAATCATTTAAATAATAATAACATTTTTTAAATAAAAGCATTTTTAATCTATACTTATAATAAAACTGTAACGGGTCAAATTCTGTACATTGAAGATATTTAAAAAAAAACTTTTGGATGATACTCTATATTCGATACTGAAGCCAAAACTGTTTTTTTTTCATTTTCATCTGTCTGTCTGTCTGTCTGTCTGTATCTTGGCTAGGCATCACTCTGAAACTACTGAATGAATTTAAATGAAACTTGGTACAATTTGAGCTCATACTACGAGGTAGGTTATAGGATACTTTTAATCCCGAAAAATTAAAGGGTTCCCGCAGGATAGGCGTTGAAAGTTATTTAAAAGAACACGTATCACGCCGAAACTACTGGACGGATTTTGATGCAACTTGGCACAGTCATAGTTTATATAATGAGTAAAAATTGAGGATACTTTTTATCCCGAAGAAATAAAGAATTCCTGCGGGATAATGTCCCAAATTTTGTAAACTGAAGTTTTTTTTTTTTCAAGGCTGTTCTATATTCAATACTAAAGCCAAAACTGTATGTTTGTATTTGTTGTCTGTCTATCTGTTTGTCCGTCTGTCTGTCTGTACCTTGGCAGCGCATCACGCCGAAAATAATCACTGAATTCAAATTAAATTTGGTATTATTTTAGTTCATACTTTGAGGTAGGACTTTTCATCCCGAAAAATGAAAGACTTCCTGCAGGATAGGGCTGGAAAATTATTTAAATTAACACGTAGCACGCTGAAACTGTTGGACGGATGTTAATGCAACTAGGCACTGACATAGTTTATAAGATGGGTGAAAATTATGGATACTTTTTGTCCTGAAAAAATAAAGGGTTCCTGTGGGATATGGATCCAAATTCAGTACATTAAAGATATTGTGTTTATTTTTTTGGAGGATACTCTTTTTCGATAATGAAGCCTAAACTGTATGTTTTTCATTTCTGTCTTTGGCCGCGCATCACGCCGCCGGAACTACTGGATGAATTCAAATGAAACTTGATATGATTTGAGTTCATAATACGAGGTAGGATAGACATAGGACATAGGATACTTAACATCCCTAGAAATTAATAGGTTCTCGCAGGACAGGGGTTAAAAATTATTTAAAAGAACACGTATTACGCTGAAACTATTGGACGGATGTAGATGCAACTTGGCACAGACGTAGTTTATAAGATGGGTGAAAATTATGGATATGTTTTATCCAAATAAAGTCTTCCTACGGGATATGGGTCCAACTTCTGTATATTACAAATATAGTGTTTTTTTTTTGGAGTTCTCTCTATGTTCTATAATGAAGCCTAAAAATCTGTATGTTTTTTCATTTTTGTATGTATGTCTGTCTATCTATATCTTGGGCGTACTTCACGCCAAGTACTGGATGAATTGAAATGAAACTTGGTATGATTTGAGTTCATACTACGAGGTTGGACATAGAATACCTACTTTACATCCCGAAAAATTTAATGGGTTCTCGCAGGATAGGGGTTGAAACTTATTTTAAAGAACACGTACCACGCTAAAACTAATAAACGGGTTTTGATGCAACTTGGCACCGTCTTAATTTATATGATAGGTTAAAATTGAGGACATGTTTTATCCCAAAAAATTAAAGGGCTTCTGCGGGATATGGGTTCAAAGTTATGGTAATATTTAAGTAATAAATAATATTTATTGGATGGTTCTCTATATTCGATACTGATGCCAAAACTGTTTTACTTTTTATTTTTGTTTGTCTGTCTGTCTGTTTGTCCGTATCTTGACCGCGCATCGCACAGGAACTACTGAATGAATTCAAATGAAACTTGGTATGATTTTAGTTCATACTACAAGGTAGGACATTGGAAACTTTCATCCCGAAAAATTAAAGGATTTCAATATATGGGTTGAAAGTTATTAAAAAGAACACGTATCACGCTGAAACTACTAGACGGTTTTTTGATGCAAATTGACACAGTTGTATATCTTTACATATAATAAAGCAATAGGTACGAAAAGGCTGTAAAAAAATAAGATAAATAAAAAAATGCTCTTGTGTGCTTAAAAAGGGTATTAACACGTTTTTTTTAATTGTGTCGCTCTGTCTGTTTGTCTGTATGTTTGTTTGTTCACGCATCACGTAAAAACTATTGGACCGGTTGCAATGCGGTTTTCATTGTTAGATAGCTTAGGGTTTGATTTAAAAACTGGTGTAATTGGTATCTCAATCTGGTGAGTTAGAAGCCGAGCAGTGGATAAAAGTATTTTTCACGGCTAAATAAATTTTGATAAATGTTGGTATATTGGTCCTGGAATACTACATTATGGTACTTTCAACCTAAAGAAAAGACAACGCGTGCGACGCCGCGGGTACAGCTAGTTTATTTATAAAAACGTTACCTTTTTCTTCGTCTTTTATTTCGTCGGGTATTTTATTATATATTTTTACTGACAACATTTGGTCCAGAACTGTGCATTTTTAATTTGGAAGAAGGCAGTACTAATTTATGTCTTAATCTAGTTGCGTACCGCCGTACTTGGTCAGCACGCTTAATAAAAAAAAATGGATATTTCCTAACAAAAATACCTACTTCCATGCCATAAATTGAAGTCAGAATACTCAAATTAATAAAGTGCGGCTTACAGCTTCCGACTCTTTTATATTGGCAAGTATGCGAATGCATCTTTATTGGGAAATAAAAACATCTTGTGCATCTACACTATTCCCCCATAACAGGATACCGTACCGGAGCCAAGCATATGCATAAGCATAATATGCTGATATGGCTGTTTTGAGGTCCGTAACTTTACGTAGTTCTCTAAGTGCATAAGTAAAGCTTGAGAGTTTGGCTTTAATCTTTTGGATATGACTTTTCCAATTTATGTCTGTGTCTATATCCAAACCTAATAAGGTACAAGTATCTACACATTCCAGTTTAGTGCCTTTGTAAGTAATAAGCTACAAGTATCTACACATTCCAGTTTAGTGCCTTTGTAAGTAATAAGGTACAAGTATCTACACATTCCAGTTTAGTGCCTTTGTAAGTAATAAGGTACAAGTATCTACACATTCCAGTTTAGTGCCTTTGTAAGTAATAAGGTACAAGTATCTACACATTCCAGTTTAGTGCCTTTGTAAGTAATAAGGTACAAGTATCTACACATTCCAGTTTAGTGCCTTTGTAAGTAATAAGGTACAAGTATCTACACATTCCAGTTTAGTGCCGTTGTAAGTAAAATTAATGTCAAGGGGGCTTTTTGGTAAGGTCTAAATTGCATTATTTTAGTTTTTGAGTAATTTATGTCAAGGTTGTGGTCATTCATCCAATTAACTATAATTTGAAAAATGTCAATAAGGTTTTGATTTAAATTAAAATTATTTTCACAAGATATCAAAAGAGAAATATCGTCTGCAAATAATCTAAAAAAAATAGGAAAAAAAAATAGGAAACTAAAAATAGGATACATCCAAGGACGCTTCCTTGGGGTATGGAATTATGCGTTTGTATCAGTTTTGATCTAGTCATGCTTATTTTACCGGATTCGGAGTCAAAATGTTCAATCTCAACAAACTGTTGACGATCCACGTGGGTGAAGCCGCGGGGAACAGCTAGATTCGTTAATTTTGAGAACCTTAATAGATGATAGGTTACACTTTGTATACGAGACATCACTTTCCGTGTAAAGTGCGTCTGCACAAAGCAAGTTGAAATTAAAACTATAGAACCGGTTCGTCGGCATCATCCATGAGAGCTATACCTTTCCTCATCACAAAACTATTCGCTCTGCTACCGACTAAGACCCGCTCCCCGCGGTCAGTGCGGCTGCAATCGCGGTTGGAATGAAGCTATCGAAGTTCGTGGGCGCCGGTCACGCGCGATCCTATCGCCCCGGCCGGCCACACAGTCCGGCCCTGTGTTCATTTCTCTTCAACTACTATGAAACTCCTTTACAGCATCCAGAAATTAATAAAAGTTACTTTATTGTGTGATGAATTGAAAGTGATTAAGGACAATCATTTTTTTAATATAATTATGTACGTCTTTTCACTACTGATCGATTTCTGACTTTGAGATTCTATTCTGTCTACCACAGAATGTTATTTTTGTGCTACTAGGAAAGATATGAAGGTGTTACTGTCTAGTAGTTTGAAGTATATTCATTGTGATTTGGTCATAAAATTACATCAACATTTTAATGATTTTCGTAAGATGTACCTATCCATAACATATTTTTTTAAGGATTTATGTTTGAAACTACCTGGGGCCGCGGCTTTGCCGGCGTGGTAATTTATCTGGGTTAAAAATATCTTAGGCGTTATTCCGAAACTGTTCTGATCCCATAACGGTTTGAAGCAGGTTAGGACGGAGCGTAGATTTCATCATCTGATATCTTTCTAGCTTGTTGTTGACATTCAGAGAGCCTCAGACAAGTCGTTGATCGCTACCGGATTTGAACCTGCTAATGATTTTGTTGATGATCCTAATAAATAAATAAATCACTGAGACATCTCTGATTTTTTGTCACAGTAGCCACGTTCACTTGCTTTTGGGTTGTTTCTTAAAGAATGAGTTCATCAAGAACAGCCCCCTATTATTCCTGCTTCGTTAACGTGGATACATCGCAAGCTTGTACTCCCACTTTGGCGTCAAATTCCCCATGACATTGTTGCGCTTTAGTGGTGCTATGCAGCGCTGAAGATATGGCTTCATACATATCTTCCACTTCGTCGTCCGAATGTGCCAAGGTCGGTGTGTAAACCTGTACATTCTTGAGACTATAATATCTCTCGGTAAGTTTCAGTAGTAGCTACGCTAACGCTACCCTAGTCGACACACTGGAGATTTTAACAATAGTGTCAGCAAGAACCTTATTGACAAGGAATCCAACGCCACCCTGGGATTGTTGATCTCCCTCTCGAATATATATTATGTGGCCTGATTCCAGACACATTATGTGGACAAATGCTCTATTTCTTTTTCTGCTTTATATTTTCGGACTCTAGCTCCAGAATCTGACAACGTATCCAAAGCAATTCCGATTCAAACTGTACCAAATGCTCATCCAGCCTTAGCGTTTGTCCATTGTATGTTGCCATGTCAAGGATCTTATGTGTTATTCCAAAACCAAAAATACCGACTAAATTTCATCAAACTTCGTTGAGACTTAAAATAGTTTTTTTATGGATTGCTTCTACTCATCGGATTGAGATAGCAAGTAACCCGTTTTTAAGTGATAACCTATCCAATAGTGAAAACCGAATCGCAATTGGTCCAGTAGACTTTACGTGATGCGATAACTGACAGACAGACTAACAGGTAGACAGACAGACAGACAGACAAACAAACAAACACACAGACACCATTTAAAAAATGATTTATTCTTGTACAATAGCTTATTTTAAGTACCCTAGACTAAACCATATATTTTTACTATACTTCTAGAATTTTACAGACTTTTTGTTACTTACTGCTTTATTTTATGTAAAGATACGTTTAATAGGTTTTATAGTACATTTATGGTGGATTCGACCAAATATAAACTTACACGAGTGTAACTAACCCTAGCATATTTTACTCTTTAGACTTACAGATAACTTCATTTACGTTTTTCCATCGCAAACGTAGAGTAGCCAATACCTACTGGGTATTGTAACTCTAGGCCAAGTAAAATCGAAAGACAATTGTTGCTCAAACGCAAAGTGAGATTTTACGAGTGTGTCAACTTAATTTTGCAGAATTCTATTAGACTATATAACTAATACTATTACCTACTTTTTTTTGTTTGTTTCACTATTACCTACTTATAGAACTAATACATTGATTAATGGGTGAGGAGACAGACACATGCATAGGGTAGTTTTTTTATTGACACCTATGTATGAATTTATGTTTGAATAAAGTAGGTACAATACCACATACCGGTTTGATGTATATTCAAGGCGATGCTAGATTTTGGACAAAAGCTTGTCTTTTGACAAGAGTCGCTTCTATGGAATCAAAACCATATGGCAAAATCCTGGTCATCATAGTTATATTCCTTTCTCTTATCCATCGTAGACGCCTTGGAATGTATTTTTCGTTGCTGTCATCAGATTCTTCAGTCATGTTTCGTAAAAGTTGAATTATTTTAAAAAATATAGTCGCCATCATAACAAACATAAAATTAGAAAGCCGCTAAGTACTTTCGTTTTGGCACAATATAACACGGGAACAGCTGTTAATCTAGCGGCCACAATTAAAATACTCTCAGTTTAACCTCTTACTCCGCCAAAATCAAAATCAAAATATTTACTCACATGTACGCTACCTTATTCTTAGGTTAGTAGTGGGTAAAATGCAAAATCAGCTTACTCTTAGAAGAAGCAGTGGAGTGAGTTTTTACTCTGAGTAACTCCTCGAGCAAAAAAAAACTCACTCCAATTTGGTCGAATCCAGCCTAAATGGAATAAAATGGGTTAGACCAGTAAAATTAGGTTATCATCTCGGAATGTGAGATAATAAGCTGGCATAACTTGTATAAACGATTGCGTAGTCCGTAATAAAAAAAAATTGACTTGTATAAACCTTAAACAAAAATTGGTACAAAAATGTAGTTAATACGTTTCGTAGGTTTCGGGTTTTTTTTTTATAAAAAACACACAATGATTCATTATTCAAAAATTTGTTTGATAATTAACTATTTCAAAAATAATTAATATAGAAAAACGGCTCTTCTTTCAGTTTGTTAATTACTAATTAGTTCTTATAGTATTTTTTTTAATTTCTATATTAATCCTATAAGCGTTGATTTTTTAAATTATCTCTTGTTTTTTTTTTAATTTTATTTTATATGTATTTTTTTTGAAAATATCTAATATTCATCTTCAGATTAGAAAGTCTTCTTGCTAAAATCCTGAAACAAAAATTACAAGAAGATTTTCTAGTCTGACGATGTCTTTATGATATTTTTTTTATCTTATATTAGCTAATTTGATGCTGTGATTTTTAATAATAAATAATTATATCTACTGGTTCTCTAGTAATTTTTTTCGTTCTATTTATTTGCCAATTACGTTGCTAACTATACTCAAATTGCCATGGAGCGATTTTGACCAAAAATACTATTATAATTTTAGTTCTGTGGAGCTTAGTGGAATCAAAGTATAAAAATTTATTCATTTGAAAACAATAAAAGCTAAAAAACACGCCTGCCCTGCCAAAAAATATCTTTTGCCAATAAAGTATATACTGTTGGAATGTTCTTATCAAGGCCTTAAATAAGATACCCAATTTTTACACCAATTCAATTTGATACCCATATTCGAAGAAACAATATTTTTTTCGCATTTGAAAATGGTGCCATACTGCCACCATATTGAAGCCTAAAAACATTACACTCCTTTTTTTGGGCAGTGGAGGAAGAGTGGAGAAGGTGAGGAATGTTATTGAAATAGAGCGCGGAAAACGCGCAGCGCTCAGGCATACAAAATATATTTTTTTAGAGATATTCCCCTTCCCTCATCTTCCAACACAGTCCCCCGCACTATATACAAATTTCCAGCTTGTTATCTCACATTCCGAGGTATGATGTTTTTTTTTGCTTATTTCACTGGGTTACGCCACCTAGGCGTAACCACTAATAACATGATGTTGTTGAATAAAAATTGGATAATGGATATCAATGTAAAACACAGTTTAACACTATTCATTCTTTTTACATTTGTTACCTTTTTAAAAGTTTATTAACTTTACTTGTATGTATGTATATATCTATCTATCTATGTATCTATCTATGTATTTCAGACTGTCCTGGAATCTTGCAATTGAAATTTCGAACACTTTCCGATTAGCTATCCGGCTGAAACTTTCAGGGTAGCTCACAAATCGAAGACATTGTATTTATAAAAAAAGGTAAATAAAATGTTAAAAAGCTCATAAAAGCTTCTTATATTTTTTTTTATTATCCTTTTATATTTAATTGTTAATTTGTGAAAATGTATTTAATTCAAGATGATTGAGGAATTTATGATGTACGATGAGTTTATAATCATGTAATCGATCATCAGAATTTGAGTAAAAATATTTGAAAATTATGTTTGCATACTAGTATGTCGATTACTTATACAATATATGTAGTAATTAATTTATAATATATGTGACTATGAACAAGATTTAGTTCTCACAAATCTGCAATAGCCCGTTGACGATGATGTATCTAGTTGACGACATGGCTCTACATTCACCAATTCAACCATTGAATATGTTAATTAATTGAAGAACCTAACTCTTTAGTAATTTATTTAAGATAGTGATAGTACATTAGTGTTACTGCCCTCAGAGTATTTAAAAATCTAACTTTGCAAAGGCTCGCCGCCGCGACGTCGTCGGTCGGTTTTACGACAAAACGCGCCATAAAGGCGATTGCACACTTCACGGTAAGAAACCGATCGCACGATAACCGTTCCGGTGCGAGTTGCAACGCTAGCTTACTCGTACACACAAACACCACAATTAGCATTCATTCATTAATTCATCAAATTATTCCACCATTATTTTGTGGAGATATCTGCTGTAAAGGAATTAGTATCTTTTCATACTCGTACGTGCGCACTTTCGTGTAAGTAATTTGATGTGTGAGATTTTTATATTTAATTTCCATTACCGCTGGAACGGACATCATCAGCGTAACGTTAAGTGGCGAGCAATTTGTAGCTATTTAAAACGGGACCTATCATCGTTATGATAACTCAAAAATAACGAATGTGATTTTATTCGGTACCGTTTTGTGTGTTTGATTTTCAGAGAATTTACAACAAAGTCTAACAAATTAGATAAGAATACGCGCAATAGCAGTTTGGCCGATGGTATTGGCATGATTCCGAAGCTTATGGCGTCTGTTTATATAAATAGTGTAGAGCTATAAGTAGAAACCACGAAAAATCCTGAACATTAAACGTTTTGTAAACAGTCATATTAATTACGTAATAGAATAATTAATACAAGCATTACAGTTTAGGTACTGTGAGGGCAAGGCGTGACTTACCATCGGGCGACAATCCTGTTCATTAAATCATTTCAATCTATACATCTAATAAAACTGTAACAGGTCCAATTCTGTACATTGAAGATATTTTGTAAATATTTTTTGGAGTATGTTCTGTATTCCATATTGAAGCCAAAACTTTTTTTTTCATTTTTGTCTGTCTGTCTTTCTATCTGTATCTTGGGTAAGCATGACGCCGAAACTAATAAATGAATTTAAATGAAACTTGGTATGATTTGGGTTCATACTACGAGGTAGGACATTGGACAATTTTCATCCCGATAAATTAAAGGGTTCCCACAGGATGGGGATTGAAAGTTATATTAAATAAACACGTATCACACTGATACTACTGCACGGATTTTGATGCAACTTGGCACAGTCATAGTTTATATGTTGAGTGTAAATTGATGATACATTTTATGCCGAAAAAATCCGCAGGATAGTGGTATTTTATTTGGAGTTGGTATTCATGTTTTACGATTTATAATTACTTCCGTAGCTCACCTCTAGGATACCTAAGGAATATTCCTCCAAATTTAATATACCTAGGTCCACCGTCTTAGGCTGGACGTTGTGTTTCAGTCAGTCAGTCAATCAGTACTGTCAGTAGATATGTCACGGTACTGTTTTATAGGCATGATTAAAATAATGTACTTAATAAAATAGATATGTTTATTATTCTGCCCAAAAGTGAAGGGCATCTATATTTATAATAAAGCAGTAAGTACCAAAAAAACTGTAAAAGGAAGACATTTTAAAAAAATGATCTAGTGTAGGTACTAAAAATAAGATATTGAAAAGAAAAAAAACAAAAAAAAAACGTGTCTGTCTGTTTATCTGTTAGTCTGTTCACGCATCACGTAAAAACTACTGAACCGATTGCGATGCGGTTTTCACTGTAGGATAGCTTAGGGTTTGACTTCAAAACTGGTGTAATTATTATCTCAATCCGATGAGTAGAAGCCGACCAATCGATAAAAACTTTTTAACGGCTAAAAAAATATTGTGTAAATGTTGGAAAATTGGTATTTTAGGTCTTGGAATAGTAATAGAGTTCTTTTAACCTAAAGAAATGGCCACGCGTTTGCGATGCCGTGGTACAGCTACTACCACGGCAAAATAATAAAATTGTCCCTTAACTGATCCCATTTCATCATTAGAATAAAGCGGAGCCAAGAAAAATACTCTGTCGAAATGTAAAAATGGCTGAAAATTAAAAGAAAACTATAACCCGACGGCCCGCGTTAAACTAACGAGCGTTCGAATTAAAATTTTAGCATCCGAGTTTTGAAACCGAATCTCAGGTCCGGAGCCAAACGTGTCGGACTCTCTTTACGAGGTCGATTCGTTACGGTCCTCTCAACAATAGAGAGTGCCGAGCGGCAAGCTTTATTTGTTAATAATATGTCACGCCAAACGAATACTGCACGCCAATCCATCCGCGATAATCATTATACCGAATATTTCCAGTTCGGTTTCGATATTCGCCCTTTACATTCTGAAAGGCATGTAACTCCAGCCTATGGCTAATTAAATATTCTTGTGGCATTTTGCATGTGCAAAAATAGAGCAAACAAAAAGCAGACCTATATTTTAACTGTTCCTTGACTTATGGTCAGTCAACGTTCAAATTTCGTAGCTTGTTCATTTTACTTTCTCAACGTATACCGAGTCAACCTTTGTTTATTCTGAGTTAATTGTAGACAAGGTACGATAAGAAATTAATATTATGAAAAAGACAGGTGTTGGGAACAGGCTGAGCAAGGAGCCTAAAGCTAAAGGACAGGCGTTGTCGCTTCGACAATGATTAAATGAAGTTATTTACTGTACAGGAGTTTGTTTTTAATAATAAAATACAGGATGTCCCAGATACCAAAAATAATAAGAAGAAACACGAGCTACGCGTAAGTATCGATACTCAATCAATCTGCAATATGCGATTCAATTTCAGTCAACGCACCAACACTATTTATTCTTCAACTGTAAATAAAATAACTTTTTGTTGTCAAGTATTAACAACAGTTTCAGAACATCTGTTTCTCTAAGACAGGATCCTTGAAGACCAGAGGGTGTTCGAAGATGAACCCCATCCACGGCAGCTCGCGGTGAACTCGCCCCGAATACTCGGGCGCGACAAATGGGCGACAAAACCGTCTGCGCGTGATTGATAGGGCGTCACCGCATAGATCGCGCTGCTGCCATTAATTAACACTGCCGTTTGAGGTTACGCCGGGCCCGGAGCCGACACGCTGCCAGTCGCCAATCGACCGTCAAGTGTGGCGGCACTACTTTGCGTTTTCGAAACTGAACACAAAATAAGCGATAGGTTTCTATTTCTGAGCGCTTGTTTGATTAGATTCAAGATAGATGGTTAACTTGTAAAGTATAGTTCAGCTCCGCCAATAATGCCGTCCAAAACAATGTTATACCTAGTCGTTTGAGAAGAAGTTTAGTAAGTAGAATATACCTTTTAGGTAATAATGGAAATGGAAAATCGTTAGTTTATAGAGTTTCGTACCTCATAAGGAACCCTTAAAGGATCACTTCGTTGTCCGTTAATATGACAGACAAGACACTTTTTTCTCAGGAACGCAAGGAGTCAAGTTGAAATTATTATCAAATACTCAGATCTGCAATCCTTTGGAACTGTGAAACAAAAACTTCTAAGTCAACACAATCAAAAGATACTGACGCTTATGCCGCATATTTTGACACTCGCTAGGGAATCAAACTAACAGAGCACTTAGAGAGATGAAATTTGGCAAGAAGCTATGTCTTATAGCAAGTAAAGGAAAATATCCGAAAACCGTAAATTTGTAGTTACATCACAAAAACTCATTTCGCAAACCATGTCGAAGTATGGGGCAGCAGTTTTCCAACGAGTTTTTTTAATTTTTACAGAATCCTCGGTGTGCGAGTCCGACTCGCAATTGGCCGTATTTTTTAGTAACGGATGTTTAATAGTTAAACATGCTTGCGTCACGGCTTGCGTCAATTTTGACTAGGAATGATACATTGGCATCTTCTAATACTTATTTTAGTTTCAGTTCGAATAATTTAATATTGGTATGTACCATAAATTAATAATATTTTAAATTATTGTACAAAGTCAAACGCCTGAACAATAAAATTAGATACAATATAAGGTAAGGCACAATTTATGAATTATTTAAATGTTAAAGGATGAAACTAGTTCTACCGTATGAAATTATTATACTTTTATAGATACATTAAGTTTGTACTTTTTCATTTATTTATTTAGACAAGAAACGTTTTGAACTGAAAACACGTTAATATGTTTCAGTCAAAACATGTTTGGTCCATAAGTTTCAGGACATGTTTTGTACCTTAGATTATATGGTGTTTATGGTCTGCTTTAACAAAAAATACTATAAATATTTATGAAATTACTTTATTTTCAAATATTTTAGCATATTAATTGGTACAACTTAAATTCTCACACAATTTTCTCAATAATAAAAACAGTAACAGTAACTCGTAAATCTACACTGACAATGAGAAATATGACAATTGGTTCATTCAAAATTGAACCTTGTCTGTGATTGGTTCATTGGACAAAACATTTTATGATGGCAACCTGACGAAGGACAGAACTCGTTTTGTTTTTACTAGCTCAAAATACTCAGACAAAACAAGTTTTGATTCAAACTTTTCTTCTACAAAACATGCAGTCAACATGACATCTCTTTTTTTTTGACTAGTCACGTTTTGATTATTACCTCCTCAAATAAACAAACATAATCACACAACCAAATAGACAAACATTTGTCCAGTGATTCCTGTTGATTATTAAAAATATCTTCATTTACCTACTGTCTGAAACAGTATAAATAGAGAAATCTTTCCACTGGTCCTTACTGAAAACTATTTATTTCTTTTACACTAACGTTTCGATCTCACAAGAACGTGAGAGAAACTATAGTTGGAGCCCCGAACTCGGATGCATCGGCTGATTTATATTTAGGATCATAAGTTTAGACACGGCATAGCTAAATTAGAATGAATTGATGGTCTAAACTTTCACCTGAAAGCATTCAACAAAAGTTTTCAGGTTTTTAATGTGATTGATCAATATTATTTCGGTGGAAATACCTAATGGTTTAAGTGTAGTTACTTATTAATAAGGTATATATAATTAGCAAGAAAATCTATATAATAAATATTATAGTAAATGCAAAAGTTTGTGTATTGCGTAAGTTTGTGTATTTGTATTTTTCTCTCAGCGCTAAAACGAACGTATTTTGGTGAAATTTAGTACATTAGTTCTAGGAATAACACATGGGATACTATCCTCATCATCATCATCCAAGCAGGCAAAACCGCGGGGCGTAGCTAGTAAGTTTATAAAATAATTAAGTATCGCATTTATCCGTCTTAAAAACTCGGTTTTTATCGCGTGTGATCCTACGGCATGCGAAGACGTCAGCAGATGTGTTTGCGCAGTGAACGTTAAGTATGGTATTTGTCCAATACAGTGCAAAGAGTGTGGATGCAATTTACCCAAAAAAAAACAAAAGACATAAATTCAAAAACTAAAACCCAACTATGGTCAGCCTATTATACTCTTGTGATGAAGACGAATCGATTGATACCTCGCTTGTCAAAATCTGTCCAATAGGGGCGAAGCTATAGTGGAACATCCAACATACCCATATATATATATATATATATATATATATATATATATAATAGAGCGATGGTGGCCTAACGGTTCTATAGTGCAATTTAGAATCCAACGATACTGGGTTCAAAACCTAGGCTCCTCACCAATGACTTTTCTGAGTTATGTGCGGTTTTCCATCGCTCCGTGCTTCGGAGGGCACGTTAAGCTGTCGTTCCCGGCTGTTATTGATTAATAGCAGTCGGTAAGCCATGTCTGAGGCCCCCGGGCAGCTTGACAAACTCTGACATCAGAGGCCAGCACTACCTCTATGACAAACAAACATATATATACGTACATAGTTAAGCTCATTACCCTTCCCTTGCTTCTCTGTAGTCGGGTAAAAACTAGCTAGATGTCAACGCATCGAAAGCCAAAAATAAGAATCTTCACACACCTTTGCAAAACCAAATGGATCGGATAGCAATATACTCTTTGATTCGACGTATCGTTGGTATCGTGTGTAAACATCACCATTGTCCCATGATTAGGTATAATCCAAATTAGGATGAACTCTTTATGATAATATCCTAACATTTAACATTCGACGTACCGTGTGCAAAGACCAACATTTTCGCAAGATTATAATCCAAATTGGGTAAGAAATACGACCAATAGAATTTATTTTTCGACCCATTTGCACCAGCCACGCGGGAAAAAGCTGACACGTGCGTGCAAAAAAACAGCGCACATTACAAAGGCTATTAAGCAAACTGTCCGAGTGTGTAAATGGGTGTGCGATTAAATTGCAATGTAGTTTACAGCGATGATAGTGCGCTGGTATGTCAGTGCGTCTATTTAATGTATCCATCATGTTTACAACCACTAATTATTGCGCGGTTTTAATTATAAAGTTGAATGGATGGTGGTTGAGTCCTTTTTATCTCTCATAAGTAGACTATCAAAATACTAGTGCGTGGATTGTTTATTTACATTAAAGCGTGGAAATAATACACATCGTTTTTTTTGCATCTCCAATGTTTACAATATTCTTAATAACACGTGGAGTTCACAATTTTGGTTTAGTTCGATACTCCCCAAGTAATCAATGGCAACTGTCCAAGCCGAAGTTCGTACCCCCGGATTCCCTTGAGCAAGTGGCTAAAATTTAGCTTTGGCATGCGCCTTCTGCGTCACGCATTGCGGCGGAGCGCTTTTCCGCCCGCCCCACTGTCTGGTGACGCTGTAGAGGTCAGCTATAGACTAACATAACATATAATATCTAAAAAAAAAAAAAAGTTTGGTATATTATCACGTAGAATGTATGAAAATAACATTTTCTTATTTTCTTTTTAGTCATACTAGGTTTTTCTTTGTTTGTCGTATGAGGTAGTGCTGGCTTCTGGCACAGTACATATACCTTATATATGTATAGTCTTTATATATGTGCTGTGCCTCTGGTATCAGTTTGTCAAAATAAGGAAATCATTAGGCGTAGAAAATGGCATAGAAGTTTGTTTCTTAAATGCTCACGCTTTTATCGATCAAGCTTACGTTTATATTTTTCATTGAAATGCTCGTGTTTATGCCGGGTGTAAGCGGACTCAAACTGCATTTTATGCTCTAGTCACTGATATCTACTACTAACACTGGATAGGCTCTGCCGTACTTTCGTTTGTGCCGATTCAAAGCGCCCCATCGAGCATTTACACACTCAAACTGCATTTTATGCTCTAGTCACTGATCTCTACTACTAACACTGGATAGGGTCTGCCGTACTTTCGTTTGTGCCGATTCAAAGCGCCCCATCGAGCATACATGGTACTAAAATTGACATTTTTTCATCTCCTGACGTTAGTCACCGTTAGTTCCATAGATGCTCACTACTGCCAAACTACTGCTATCAGCGCCAAAATGGCGATAGTCAAATGCGCTCATTGTGACGTTTGTCAACAGCCTGTCTAGAGTACGGAGTAATGTGCAGTTGTCTATGGCTCTAGTGCATAAAAGTGTTTACTTGTCTATGGTCTCCGATTCGAGCCTAATGTTTCATGCAGAAAGTTCACAAAAAACAGTGTTGTTGAAAGATGCTCCCGTCTTTTCTTAGCAGTAAATGTTTGGTTAATTAAAATATAATTGTTAGTGAAGGTTAAATACGCAAAATATATTGTTTAGCAGATATCTAGAGAAATATATTTAATTTTTAAAACCTATGACAATTTTAAGCATTCGTTAAGCAGGAAATAAGTGAATATTTACAAAATCACTTTAATTTCCTCGCAATCAAAGTGAAAAGCAGTGTGTATAACTCGTTTATTACACAAGGCATTTTATTCTCGTCTTCAATATCTACCCTCGCCTTCGGCTATGGCGATTTATACATTTATTGCACGATCTATCTATCGTCATCATCGTCATCATCAGCCCGTACTGTTGGACGAAGGCCTCTCCTTGTGAACACCACTGAGCCCAGTCTAATATAATCCAGCAAAAAAAAACTCACTTGATCGCAGGTGGACATGTTATAATCATTTGAATGTATAGTGGGTGACAGATTCTAATCTCCATATCGTACGTGTGAGATAAAAATGTGAGTTTTGCAGAAACTTTGTGAGAAATAAAATCACAGCGTTGCAGAATAAGCACTACCAACGAGGTTACGCACCATTTGTATGCATATTGGGATTTTTGACCGCATTCACGTGTTCAAACTGATAAAGCTGACCCTTGCCACGGGACACTGCTTGTTAGTATGGAGGTCTCACTACGTCTCGCAGATCTGTACGTGACGTTTACGAGAAACGCCGAAATATTTTTATGAATGAAAAAATGTACAGATGTACTTTGTTTGTACGATGAATCACCTCTGTGATGCTCTCAAGCTGACGTTCAGAAACAATCCCGCTTTTTGGTACCTACTTAACCAAATCATCTATCTACACATATAATAAAACTGTAACAGGTCCAAATCTGTACATTAAGTTTGTTTTTTTTACGTTTGTCTCGTCTGTCTGTCTATCTTTCTGTCTGTATCATGGCCGCGCATCACGCCGAAACTACTGAATGAATTCAGATGAAACTTGGCATGAATTGAGCTCATACTATAAAGTAGGACATTTGGATACTTTTTATCCCGAAATTCAGCTAGGTGATCTTGGAAGAGGGGATGAAAGTCAAAATGTGTACATAATTGTAATTCATTAACGCTTAGTCCAATTTCATTCATTGTTTTTGTTAGAAATGAGATACATTTGGTAGTTCAGAAATTACAGACAGCACAACCTCCAGTATTAGGTCCAAATAGCTTGAAACCTGGAAAGTACAGGAACCTTTGGACGTACGGCTCATCTTAAGCTGGTTAACGCACATTATCGTATAGGCTTACTACCTAATATATCTACATCTACACTATAATAAAACTGTAACGGGCCAAATCTGTACATTAAATATTTTATGAATTTTTTAATTTCAAATTAATTTCGGATACTTTTTACTCTGAAAAATTAAAGGTTTCCATCGGGTTGAAAGTTAAACCTAGTCAGCCTAAAACGTCGTCTATATAGTCCTTGCTGTTTGTCATTAACTTTATGGCGACTGTGAGTTAGTTCAATAAACAGTGGGGTGGGGGGAAGGTTAAAATTCAATTATTAGATTTTACCCACACAAGACACGAACAAAGAAAACTAAATAAAACCGTATAAATAAAATACCATTTGATGTCTGAACTAAGTCTGAGGAAATTTGGTGTTTTGGTATTTTTCGTTCTGGAATATACTCAAGTACTCAATGCAGCTCAGTGGGAATCCTTATATCCCAGAAAAATGACCACGCGGGCAAAGCCGCGGGCACAGCTACTATCAAAATATTACATCATATGAATGTAATATTTTGACATAGTGAAGCATGAGTTGAAGTTGCAAATTTTGTATCAGAAGCTACTAGTGCACTTAAAAATACGTTTTGATGATTGTGCATTAAACTCAAATAACCATGTTTTAAGTCATTCACTTCTCATTTATTTTTATTCACAATATGCAGGTTGGTAGAGTGAATACAATTTTGGAAAGCTTGTAGCTGTGCTCATTGAGCTTGTACTCATTAAAAACGAGTAATTTCGGGACATTTGGTTCCAGCTTAATAACCCACCTGTTGCGAGTGCTGTGGGAACAAGGGAACTCAGGCAATTGACAACAGTATTTCCTGAGTTATTAAGCCTCTCCTGTAAGAATCTGTCTGGGGTCCGCGGTTATACATCAGGGCGTATGAGATTTTATTTTTTTGTCGTACTGGCCTTTGGTGACAGAGTTTGTCAGGCCGCACGAAGGCCTCTGACAAGACTTAACGATTGCTATTAATCAATACACTATTAATAAATTTCGACAACCGGTTGGGCTAGTGGCTACTATGAAATCAAATGGTCGTGGTCGTGGTCAAATTCCGCAAGGTGCAATCATTTGCGTGATGAGCAGAAATGATTGTTTTCGAGTCATGGATGTAATATTTGTATCTATTTATGTTTATCCGTTAGCCCTTAGTACATGTTATCCTAGTTTAAGGCTAGGTAATTATATTAATAACAGCCGGGACCGACAGCTTTATGTGCCCTCTAAAGAACGGAGTGATGGATTACCGCACATAAATCCGAATCCGTCATGAGTGCGGAGCGTGGGACCGAACCCGGTCTCGTTGGGTTCAAAGTTGCACTATTGACCAGTTAGGCCACCATCACTCTTAAGAGACTTAAACACCATTGTCCATGAGTGCAGTGTATTGCCAAAATTCTGAGTTTAACAGCTATTTTATAATCATCTAGTCACTTAATTAAATAAAACATAGGTTTATTATTTGTTGTATACCTTTTCAAATGCACAAAAATACTATAGGTATTTAATTTTTTTTTATTTTACCTTTCTTCCACATTTTTGGTTGAAATAAAATTTAATAACTCTTAATTCAAGATGATAAAACCAAAATGTTTGAACCAAAAAAATAAGTCTCTTGAAATACCTTGCGCACAGCACTGATACACAGTTTTTATGTTTATAACCATTTATTGGTGCTCAAAGTAAACACATTAAGATCGTGTGTCATTTATATTAGTGTTAATTGAAGCCATATCTAAAGCCTTCAAGAATTTTTCACTTGACACAGGGGGGATCATGGGGGTCATGACCATTATTTCAACCAGAGCATATATTTAGTTCCATTTATCATTTTCAAGTTTTATATTTGTGTTTATTTGTTTCACTGTTAAAAATATATCTAAATATTTGCGCTCGCTACGCTCGCGTTATAACCTGTCATTTTATTGGAAATTAATATAATTTTCGTTTTAATATTTAGTTTAGGCCATTATTCCTACTTGCCCTCCTTTTCATCTTTTTTTTTAGATACGGTTTGAACAAGATTATTTACATATACAACGTTGTGAGTTAGACTTAAGACTCAGTCAAAATAAATAAAACACATTTAAGAATTCATTAAACATATTAAGTCTCTTTTGTTTTTTTTTATTCTGTAATGCCAGCATGCGCATAAAATTACAAAAAAATAAAACAAATATAAAATTACACACGCTGTTATTATTGTGCATGAATGGCAACTAGCTGCACCCCACAGCTTTGCCCGCGTGCATACTTTGCCACCACGCTTCACCCTCATATGGATGGAATTTCCTCCCATAGTAGTAGTATATTCGTCCAAATTTCTAGATCCACCGGTTCAGGTTCATGCTCTGCGTTGTCTGTCAATCAGTAGGTATGTCATGGTTCTGTTTTATATCTATAAGAAGATAATAATACCTACCCACAAAATTGTAAATACTAGTCACGAATATTTGAAAAATTATAAACTTGCGTTATTTATATTGTTAAGAAGTCCTGATATATCAATCAGCAGATATCGATGTCATAAACCCGATCAAATTAAACAGCGTTGTAAACCAAGGAGATTTGTCATTCAGATTTTACAATGTCTATTAACTTTATCTAAATGTATATTTTATTTGTCTCCATTTGCCTACCGTTTTATTTTATTGCATTGTTAATGATAAAACATTGAAAGCTTTTCGTGGGAATTGTTTTTTAACAAACCAACGTAATGTCCTCCTAAAAATACTTGATTACAATATTTTAAAACCTAACTAATGGGACCAGATTTTTGTTTATGAGTTCAGGAATAAAGATACTCGTATATTACTGCAGTAAATCAAAATAATATATGCAAGCGGGAGCGACGAACTATAAATAAGCGAAATTCTACATTATTTTTATTCCTAATGTTATTAAATTTAATGTTAGAACTGATATGTACAACCATTATAGCTTGTTTCAATATTTTATGTTTCCTTCAAAGGTGAAAATTTAATTGGTGACAATAAGGAGGTCTACATCTACGAATAAGTAATAAGTATTTATTCGTAGGTCTACATATTTTTTTAATAGTATTTTTAGAACAATATTTGATACCATAAGCTTCTAACCAAGCTCGTAACTAATCGATGCTATTATATTTAAACTAGCTACGCCCCACGGTTTCACCCGCGTGGATTATGATGATGGATGATAATGAAAAGTAGCCTATGTTTTAATCCAGGATATAAGCTATCCTTGTACTAAATTTAACAGACACACACACTTAATAATTGCTAATCGGTGTCTATGCATTTTATGACGTTTTATATGGACTGTGAGTTCTAATGTACTCGTATGGAGTTCTGCATGCGTGTGATTAGTGTGATATATCTGGTGGTATCCCAACAGATTTTATTTGTTTGGTAGCAAGGTAGCCAAGAAGAGAAATTAAAAAAAAACATGAAATAATAACATCACTAAAATTCCCACATATTCGTCAACATCCGTGATATATCTGGTTTTAACAAGCAACACATTTTATTTGATTGGTAGGAAAGACAAGAAATTAAAAAATAATAATAAAATAATACCATAACTAAAATTCCCACCTATTCGTCAACATCTTTAAAATCTGGCACTACCCCAAAGTAACAAGTACAATATGCGACTACGCGTCAACTACACGGAAGTTGAAAAGTATCGTATTTGTAGAGTGGGTCCTGGATCGTATTACCGGTTGTTAGTTGTTACAAATCGCGATATGCGCGCGAGGGGACGAGCGAGGCACAGCGGGCGGCCGCGCTCTCTGTTTGCAAATAAACACCCGGCGAGGCGCGCGGTGGTGAACAGCATTAATCTGCGGTACCCTGGGGTAGTTCCTACCAGGATAACAAAGCACTCTGCAGGCCGACGGTTGCACAATAGTTGCCAGCGTGTCGTCGACTGAACGCGCCGCTCGACGACCATTCTCACGTGAAATAGGAAATACTATTCGTCTGTGCGTTCTATGGGAATGAAACGGTTCCGTGTTTAAGGTACTCGCAGAGTTTTTTATAAGACCACGTAGGTATGTTGTTTAAATTGAACACCTCAGGGAATTGAGGTATATAAGGTAGGTTCCGATAGGTATGGCAGATCAAAACCTCTGTGTACTGAATAAACATACTTAATACGAAGAGTTTCTTGATGAATCTTCTATACTTACTCTATAGATACTGTATTGTCAAACTAAAGATGTAGAGCTATAAGAGAGTTCCGTTGATAAAACCACTATTTAAAAACAATCAAAGAAATTATGTAATTACGCTGTGTGTGAAATTATGATAAAAAATAAACATGGCTAGTTTATTTATGTCCCAAAAATATATAAGTTAACAGGATATGAGAAGTACCAGTTGAAAAAGCAGAAATGAGGTCCTAAGCCTCTGAAGTCATAGCTGTTCACTGTTCATCTTTCACAACTTAGGCTTACCAATGAGTCTTGGTTAAACAATAGTTAACTGACAGAAACAGTTAACCACAGTAACAAAACATAGTTAAATTTACAAACCTTTTTAGAGTTAACCTTTGATTTAACTACCTACGTTTCAAATGTTGTTGAACTCTAGCCATATTGTTTCTTAGCTTAAACCCAGCCTACGTCTTACTCAGCAAACAAACAAGAATTCAACTAATTAAACACTTATAATATTAAGTCCAACGCAACCTCTATTAAAATTATAAAAAGGAACGACAAAACTATAAGTTTTATAATAAACATTCAGAAATATAACAATACACTAAGTAATTGGGACAAAAGGAAATCATTGTTCAAAAACAAACAAACACAACAACAGACACAACAAAACATCACTCAGCTGTCGTAACAACAGCTCTTCGCTGGCGCACTCCAAATAATCATTTATTTACAACAGTCAAGGACTCTCTACCCTTTTATGAAGTCCATAAAAAATCAAGTGACATCTAATTTTACGAGAAACTTTGAACCCTAAGCCAATAAGATAAATGTGCAATGAAATAATGTTTATAGTGATGTGATGTGACCGCAGCGCGCACACACGCTTCAGTGGCCCTTCAATTGTAAAGGTAGACTCTACATTCGGGTGAGGCGATGCGAAAAATCGCATTATTTTGCTAGTTTCACGTTTTATTCTACCAAACAGTATGACGTCTTTTTTGTACACCATATAAATATAATATGTATACACGTTTTTTTGCATGTTTTGGTGACTATTTGAGTTCAGAATTGAAGAGAATGACAGCAAGTCGTTAAGACCAAAATATCGATTGACACAAATAAAATTGGTACTGAAAAAACTTAGTTCAAACTCGCCACAAACTAATTGTAACTTAACTTACAATGATAAGATTAAACAAATAATAGTATCTGTTAAACTTTATCACTACTTTGCTATTTGTTTGTTTGTTTATCGTATGAGGATGTGCTGTCCTCAGATGTCAGAGTTTGTCAGGCCGACCGAGGGCCTCTGACATGCCTTAACGACTTCTATTAATCAATAACGGCCAGGACCGACAGATTAACTTGCCCCCCGAAGCACGGAGTGATGGAAAACCGCACATAACTCAGAAAAGTCGTTGTAAAACAGTTAGGCCACCATCGCTCTTACTACTTTGCTATGCACTTTCTTATCAATCTATTTGAACACGGATTGACTAACAAAATAGTTACAAAGTGGTAATAATGCAATTATTCTACGCAAGTGCTTTCCTTTCAGTAGCTAGCTAGTAACTTAAAACATTCGTTCCAAACTGGTAATGGTTTCACTAAAAGCTTGCTATTTGCAAAGCTTTAATAACTACGCGTATTATAGTGAAGATACAATAAACTGTGCGTCCTTGGAAGGCTGGTGAACTAGTTATTGGCCTCTGGCCTTATCGACTCGGCTATTTGCCACGACAAATAAAATAAATACAAATACTGAGCGATTCAATGCACCGTGCAAATCATTACGCGACGGTCGTTGGTATGCTTTAAACTGTAAAGACAACGTACGTAGCAGTTTGAAGGAGCAAATGATTCCAAACAGATTATAGGGTCAGGTGTTTCAGTCTAGCTTGGAAAAAACCGCTGTTTATCGGTAAGGCCATAGATTGTAATATTTTTAAGAATCTACGAGTATACATTTATAAATCTTCTATTCTATATCTTCAATACAACTAAATGAAATTGAAGTGTCTGTTTATAATGTCAAAATAACAGCTTTTTACTAAATGCATATGAAATTATACACGGTAGCAAAATAGGCAAAAAAAAAAATTTTTTTCTCTTTGTCTGTCTGTCTGTCTGTTCCCGCTAATCTCCGAAACGGCTGGACCGATTTTGACGGGACTTTCACTGGAAAATAGTTGATGCTACAAGGAGTAACATAGGCTACGTTTATTTTTGAAAAATAATTAGGGTATCCGCGCAAAAAAATAAAACTCATAAACTATGACCGCGCGGGCAAAGCCGTGGGCACTGCTAGTTATAAATATGTTTCTTAGTGTAATAAAGAGCTATCTAACCAAATTGATACAGAAAGACAATCTCGGAGAAAGACCCAGTGCTGGGAAAGATATTCACCATAAACAAAGTTCTGATCATATTTTAGTAAAATAATGAAGTGGATAAATTACAAACTTAAAGCAGTTTATTACTTTACCTTGACTAAGCCTACAGCCAATACTACCCCTCGAAACGACACCCTGTATTCCGCAATAATGCTCCATAGAAAATAGAGACGTCACGCACAATGGGGGTCTATGGGACCAGACCACAAAATAAAATTGTCAATATTAATTTGTCAACACTTACAATAGAATATAATAACCCTTATCACAACAGCACAAGAGCTTGACTTTTGACAAAAAAAAAGCTTCCGCTAGTGCATCTGCTTGCGTTTATAGGTCAAATGATTTTGTAAACAGGCTTTGTTAGACGGGGCTAATACATTGTGTTTTTTGTAAGAACTTCTCCTATGTTACCAGTGTTGCCACGTTGCCACAACACCCTATATTTCACGCTCGGGTCAATGCAAGTTTCTTTAGATTATCGATTCGCAAAGGTATAACAAGGTTCCTCAAATATGTTTCAAGTCAAGGTAAAGCTACTATGAAACGACCTGATAAAATAATTTTACAAAAATGCTCCATTTTTTTTTATCCATTAAATTCGTCTGTACACATTCCTAAAGATTATGATTGTACATGCACTCCACAAGTTTACATAAAATAATACAAAATGATAAAAAAATATTTACCAACACTATTTTAGAATATGTCTAAAGGCTAGGACAAGTTACATTACCCAGAATTGGGAATGTAGAGGTGTGTAGAGATATTGAATATATTTAAAAATAACAGTCTAAAAATAACGGTTCCGTACTTCAAAGCCCTTATTTCTAACGTCATAATTTCAAAAATCAAAATAAATCACGTTTAATCACGCGCTAATTTACATTTAGAGAAAGTACAGCTATAACTTATCCCGATAGAAAAGATCGGCAAGTCACTGAACGTGGTCCGTTCAATAGTTTATCATATCAACTGACGATACTGAAATGTGACGCAAAGTCAGTTCATCTAGTGAACCTCATCATCAATACTTCTTTATAATCCACAACCTCACTCTATCACCGCATTCTTTTCGGATAGTCTGGCTTAGAATAGTTTATCATATCAACTGACGATACTGAAATGTGACACAAAGTCAGTTCATCTAGTGAACCTCATCATCAATACTTCATTATAATCCACAATCCACAACCTCACTCTATCACCGCATTCTTTTCAGATAGTCTGGCTTAGAATAGTTTATCATATCAACTGACGATACTGAAATGTGACACAAAGTCAGTTCATCTAGTGAACCTCATCATCAATACTTCATTATAATCCACAATCCACAACCTTACTCTATCACCGCATTCTTTTCGGATAGTCTGGCTTAGAATAGTTTATCATATCAACTGACAATACTGAAATGTGACACAAAGTCAGTTCATCTAGTGAACCTCATCATCAATACTTCATCATAATCCACAATCCACAACCTCACTCTATCACCGCATTCTTTTCGGATAGTCTGGCTTAGAATAGTTTATCATATCAACTGACAATACTGAAATGTGACACAAAGTCAGTTCATCTAGTGAACCTCATCATCAATACTTCATTATAATCCACAATCCACAACCTCACTCTATCACCGCATTCTTTTCAGATAGTCTGGCTTAGAATAGTTTATCATATCAACTGACAATACTGAAATGTGACACAAAGTCAGTTCATCTAGTGAACCTCATCATCAATACTTCATCATAATCCACAATCCACAACCTCACTCTATCACCGCATTCTTTTCGGATAGTCTGGCTTAGATTCCGAAACCCTTTAGTCATTTCAGAAAAGTAAGAAAAAACTGACCTGACGCGGGTTTTCATTTATTCGATCTCTGAATTTGTCAAGAACCTTGAACTCTGAATCCTGAAGAATATTTCCCAAGACGGTTCGGAGTTCTATCTACAATTGGATAGTAAACCTAAACCAAGTTAATCCCTACTTCTAAAGAGTCTACGGACCAAGGGCCGGTTCCTATATAGTAAAGCGGCCCATTTCACTAACTGTCCGTTAGCTTTTGACAAGAACTCTAAACAAAAAACGAGGAATGAGGCGTTGGAAAAACGACTCGTTTTATTGGATTCGGGGAGATATTTCGCAACTAACGTTAACCACCAGTTGAAGGTTGACGGGATTGAAGAGGCCTTCAATCCCGTTCTATCTTAGTTTAAAACAAACGAAACATACCTAGTTTATTAATAAAATTCTTGTATTAACTGGATATAAGTTTATACAGAATGAAATGAGAAAGTAAAACTTAAAAGTATACACAATATATGTGCAATATATGTATAGCTGCGCCCCGTAGCTTTTTTACCCGCTTAGCCACCCCCGTTCACCCCCTTATGGCAGGAATTAAAAAAAAACACTCCTTAGTGCACCGATAATGAGTAAGTACTCAAGGAATATCTAATCCAAATTTCAAATCTCTCGGTGCACTGGTTTAAATGGCACTGGATGTGCGTTGTCTATCATTCAGTCAGTATATCACGGTACTGTTTTATAGGTATAGATAATAATATAAACAGAGAAGATAGATTAATGACTAATAGTAATATTTAGACTTCTCTTTGATCTTTACATCTACTCGTAGCTAGAATATAAATTCATTATTATGTTTGTTACGGGTACGGGCCTCCTCATGCAATGGCCTACCACTGGTTAGAGTAAATGATTTATGACGATTGATGGTCCTTATTATGTTACCTTTGCTCAGGAACAAAATTATAATTGACAAAAAGCTTTCTAATAGATACCTACACAATACGCAATTCATAGCATTGTAGTATTTTAATGTACCTACATTTTTATTATAATATTGTGTGCCGAATCGATAAAGCGGTGATCCCATGGCCTTTGGTTCTCAAAACCAGCCGGCGCTGGTTCGCCACTTCTAAAGCCGAACGCGTGTATGGTTGCGATAACTAGGAGCCTACTCCGAAACAAATTTATTGTTAATATCATCGAGCTTCATTTTTTGTATTCAAAAAGATGTCATTTTTTTGTATTCAAAAAGTGCTTCGTTGGTTTGGCATTCGCGTACCCCAGGTTCGTAAGGCTTACCTACTAACAGATCTAGACATTGAGAAGACTACTTGATGGCTGTCTATAAGTGTCGGCGGAACGCAAGATGCGTCGAGCGCATTGAAATATGTACCGCTCAGTACGCAACAGATCATCGGTCCAGTGTCGGACGTTTTACTATCTACTCGTATTTTACTTTTCTGGCGTTACGCGACCGACGGTACGCGAGTTACGCGACGCTTGTACCGTTAGATGGGGCCCGACCCGACCCTTAGGGTTTATGGTTCCTCGGGGTTTTTCATTTCTCGGGTCCCGAGAATTCTTAAAGTCAAAGTGAAAGAAAAAAATATATGCAAGAATCTATTTCTTCGCCCAGAAAAACCTACTAAAAATCTTTAAAAAACAATCGACTTTGATAAGAACTTAGATTGATTAGAAACTCTCACAAACATCTTCAATTAAAAAAATAATAAAAATAAATAGGTATAGGGAAATAGGAAGGTTTTTATTCCTTTCGCTTAAAAGAGGCAGTTTACAAAGTCGCTAATGCGCGGCTAATTTGCTGGTTTCAAAAATAGGCTAACTTTACATGATTATCGGGTGGCGCTATTTCTAACATTGCGCAGTACTGAGCGCATACATGCGAGTGCGCGCGTGGCAAGCAACTGGTTAAATAGTTTATAATAAAATAAGATGAATTTATTTTCATAGACTTATCCCTCAATCTAGCTGAATATATATTTTTCGGCTATTATTTCAGTGCGTATTACCAGAAGCGTATCATTGAAAATTTTTCGTACTCTTAGGATTTTATTTTGAGATCATGGAGAAATTGAAAAAACACATTTGTAAATTATGTGCCTTTAAGAAAAAAGTCTGAAGAGTTCATAACGAAGTCTAACTAATTTGAAATCTGAGCGTAATCATTTAAAAAAGGCGACGAAAATTCATATTTGTTAGACTTATATGCAGTTAACTGTGCACCGCAGCTTTGACCACGTTGGCACTTTGCCACTCCCGTTCACCCACTTAGGGCTGGATTTTTAAAAACTCCCATATCTCCTCCTCCTCCTTTTTTATTTATTTAATTATACAAATGTAACATAACAGAATCATCCAATACGTTACATTGCTAAATATGGAATAAAAAATGCATAGGATACTCAAGGAATATATCCTCCGAATTTCAAATCTCTAGGTCAAACGCTGTAGTCTATGCGTTGTCTATCAGTCAGTCAGTAAGCATGTCACGTCACGGTACTGTTATATTACAATATCTATAGAATATAACATAGCAGTAAACAAAAAGTATGCACAAAGTATTTTTTTAATTAAAATGTCTTAAATGGTCTTAAAAACAGCTACAAACCATTAATATAACTATTTTAAAATCGAGTCTGCTGTCCATCTGAATGTTTGTTCGCGCATCACGTAAAAACTATTAGATCGTTTGAAATGCGGTTTTGACTTTTGAATAGACTAAGTTTTGACTTAAAACCTGGTGTACTTAATATCTCAATCCAATGAGCAGAATCCAAGCAATCATTAAAAATATTTTTGATATATGAAGGAACTTCAAACTAATTTGTTATATTGGTATTTTAGGTCTTAGATTAACAGACTAGGATTCTTTCAACCCAGAAAAATTGTGTGTAGCTAGTATTTATAATAGAAGATACATAAATTGATACGCCTACAAATATTTGTAACGACAACATGAAAAGAACTAATATACCACTAAAAGTATTTAAAAAAAACACTATGACTGAAAACTAACGCCAAAAAGCAGCAAGAACATAGGTTTCTTAAGAAAAGGGCCATAACAAAAACAATCAAATGAATAATTTTACTAAATTATTCATTTGATTGTATAACCACTTTTTAATAAATCTATTTTACAGCTGAAACAAATCACAAGTTTTTGTGATAAGGTGTGTTCAGTTGGGGTTTTAGATAACAAAACAAAGAATACTGATATTACCAATCGGCGCATGCCACCCTGACAAAGTATGCCGCCACTGTTCGTCAAAATACAAAGCGTCAAAGCTCAAAATAGCCGATAACTCGATATAGTTGTTCATTTGTAATATCTTGGCTTCTCGACATTTGTCAAGATAAATTTTCCGGGAATGAGAACTACTGATTTCCCGGGAATTTCCAGGACAAGAATTCCCGGGCATAAACCCTACTGTCTATAATATCAATTTAAGCAACAACTTCAAAACCTGATTTAATAACCAAGAGCCTTTTTTATAAAAAATTATATGTGCTCTTGGTGAATAGCTGACCTCTACAGCGTCACCGGATGGTGGAACGGGCGCAAAAGCGCTCCGCCGCAATGCGTGACGCAAAAGGTGCACGCTAAAGTTAAGTTTTGGCCACTTGCTCAAGGTCACCCAGGGGGTACGAACCTCGGCTTGGACAGTTGCCATTGATTACGGGGAGTATCGAACTAAACACCCCTGGATCTCTACTGTTAGGTAGTGATCGAGGGAGCCCTGATGAAATGGCTGGAGTCCTTTGAATGAATTGCATAACTGACCACCGATTCGGAATACACCTTCGAGAAGAATCGGTAAGAAACTCGAAGTAGAATAAAATTGACATTAATTACGGGACCTTCGACCTCACCGGCGAGGTCGGTGTTTGTGTCTAATTGTGTTGAAAGATGGTGAAGACGGATTGGATGAATCTATCGCTGCCTGCACTGCGGCTGCGATTTCATCGTCCGGATCGCTCAAGATGTCTCTAAGGTCTACGGAGGGGTCAGGTGACATTTTCCTTCTTCCTAATTTAACAACTGCATCCTATAGGTATCAAAGTAGTATTTTGTAGTAGAGTTCTTGAATATGTAACCCTTTTCAAGTTCATTCACTACATCACAAATATGCAAGCTCCCCAAAATGGTGATAAGTTCACGAATAAATAACAAAGAATTCATTTTGGAAGATTGCAAAGAAGTTGAAAGTTTGCTCTCTTTTCTCTAGCTTATTATGTCTCAAAAGCCCCACCTCGACACATCATGTCACTCGCTCTACACGATTTTGCGATTGCAGCCAATATTAACTTGATAGTGATATCGACAACCCTTGGGTTCGTAGTAGCACCTCTATGTGGCCGGTTGACCCGGACGCGGTGCGCGATAACGTCGTCTGCGCGGCACGTGAAACTCTGCTGTTTACATAACTACCCGCGTGTTTCCCGGTCACCGTCGCCCGCGGGATCGCCAGCACGAGCTATCTGACGATGACTTGCAGCCGGTCCCAATGTAAGACACTGTTTTTTTTTGGTACTGAGTGAAGAGACATAGGTATTTCACACGATGGTTTGCTCATAAAAAATGCAATGTAATCCATCACTTGGATTTCAACACGACGACGCAACGGCACAGCGCAGAGCATCAACTGTAACACCGAGAAATTCGTTGTTAAATTTCGCTTAGTAATTTTGCTGATACAGAGAACTTCATACCTGGGCATGGGTCGTGCTACCACATTACTCCTGTATTAATGAATTTAATATTTTTTTGCAGTACAGTGCAGTCTTTTTTCATTTCAAAGTATATTGAAGTTACTTGGTAAACCCTGGCGCTATTGAGAAGTTTTGAAATTCGCCACCGTTTGTTGTTTACTTGATATTCCTCACTCAGTGAGATCATTTTGTCTCAACACATACTATGATCGTAGAATCCACAACATCAAGACGAGCTAGACAAGAGTGACTGAGGAGGCGCATGGTGCCAAAGACATTATTTCACTATCTCATCTCCCCGCATCAGGCGTCAAGTGAATCGCAATTCTGACTAAAGCTATTTAAGACCTTGAATTGAATCTATCGAATGAAACTACAAAGCTTAGATTCGATCTCTTCTCACTTTAAAACATCCGCAATATTGTGGTACCTACCTCTTAAGTTTATGTACATGGTTTTAGAAATTTGCATATTTACTATTTTTTGACGTGAATACGCCTCACGTCAGAAAATAGTAATAAAGCTACACATACGCCTATATCAAACCTCTTCTTTTTTATTTATTTTTCCGTAGATTTTTTGGAGGGCGAAGGGGATCGCTGACCATGAACGGAATGAATGGTAATACTGTATTGTATTGGTAAGTAGTCTGTTAATGATCAGCGGTCTCAATTCCGAGCACACACCTGCCCGCGGTGCCCTCTGGTAACTTCGTTGTACAAAAACAAGAAAACAATCTTGTTTTTGTACATCGAAGGCAAACGTGTCAGGAAGACTTGCCAAGACACACTAGCCAGCGTGGCGTTTTACGGCTATCAACCCTCCCCTTTATGAATTACGCCAATAAGACAAGGCCCTCAGTCCCCAGCAGCCCCACTAGTCCTGGTCAAGGTGGCGACCAGGGAAACGGTGGAGCAGAGGGTGCTAAGAATCCCTGGAAGCGATCTGGCCACCACCACATGACGACCCTGACCCTGGCGTGTTACAACGCCAGGACGTTGCGTACGGATGAAAGACTTTTCGAACTCGAATTAGAATCAAACAATATCAAATGGGACCTGATAGGACTGTCAGAAGTACGCAGAAGAGGTGAAGATTTGGTGAGACTGCCTTCTGGCAACCTATTTTACCACCGAGGTCACGATGACTCGTCGTATGGAGGAGTCGGTCTGCTTGTGAATAAAAAGTTGATTCCAGCTATCACAGAATTGAAGAGTATTTCCACCCGCGTCTGCTTTGCAGTTATATCTCTTAATAAACGTTACTCTAGAAAAGTCATCCAGGTTTATGTACCAACTTCAAAACATGACGACGAAGAAGTCGAAAAATTCTATGAAGATATTGAAAAAGCTCTCACAGAGAATCCTAGTCACTTCAATACCTTATTGGGTGATTGGAATGCAAAGATCGGTTCACCGCTAGGAACTGAAAGATCTGTCGGAAAGTTTGGTCTTGGAGATCGAAACCGAAGGGGTCAGGTTTTGGTAGACTTCCTAGAGAAGAACAAGCTTTACGCAATGAACACTTTCTTCTACAAAAAACCATCTAGGAAGTGGACTTGGGCCAGCCCAGACGGTTGCACCAAGAACGAGTTGGACTATATAATAGCCTCGCAGAAAGATATAGTGATGGATGTTTCCGTGGTCAGCCATTTGAAAACAGGAAGTGACCACAGATTGGTCAGAGCCGAGATCAGATTCAACTTGGCGATGGAAAGAAGTAAATTGATAAAAACACCTGCGAGATATGAAAAGAGACATATAGCGTTTGTACAAAACGATTTTCAGATAGATTTGAAGAACAAATTCGAAGGCTTAGATGAATTGTATCTGGACTCAGATAGTTTGAACAAAAAGTTGTCAGAAACTATTATGGAAGTTGCACAAAAACATTTGACGGGTAAGCCATACAAAACATCTAAACTAACCCCAGAAACAATAGCACTAATAGAAAAACGTCGAGTACTGCCATATACACTGTAATAGCACTGTAAGCGATCAAAGGATAATAGAAAAAGCTAACAAAACTGTTCACAAGGCAAAAGGAAAAGATTTGAGAGGTCATAATAAATCAGTAATTATGAAAACAATAGAAGAACGCAGAGGTCCAAAAGTGTTTAGAAAAAAATTAAGTACAGACACAAATCTAATAACATCACTTACAAATAAACATGGAGTTAAAACTAATAATCGAGATGAAATCCTTGAGGTTGTTGAAGAATTTTACAAGGACCTTTATGCTTCCACCAGAACAGAACCTAAAGACTCAGTGGAAGAAGATCTAAGAGCCAAACCTGTAGAATGTCGGTTTGCCGATGACTTACCACAAATTCTTCTTGAAGAGGTAGAATGGGCACTCAGTCGAATGAAGTCTGAAAAGTCACCCGGTGAAGACGGAGTGATAGTTGAGCTAATAAAGGCTGGTGGAAAGCCAGTTTTAGAGGTCCTGGTAAAACTATTTAACAAAGTACTTGCAAGTGGACATACGCCAAATGCATGGGAAAATGCCATAGTCACCATTTTGCACAAAAAGGGGGATAGCACAAAGCTATCCAATTATAGACCCATAAGCCTCCTCTCTCAAATTTATAAAGTCTTTGCCAAAGTTTTGTGCCATAGATTTACCCGCCAACTCGATGAATGTTAGCCTGTCGAGCAAGCAGGTTTTCGGAGCGTATATTCCACTATCGATCACATCCATACCGTGAAGCAGCTGATGGAGAAGTGTGACGAATTCAAATGCTTTGCTTTCGTAGATTACGAAAAGGCTTTTGATAGCGTGGAGCACTGGGCCGTGTTCCATTCTCTCCATCGCTGCCAAATAGATGCACGGTATGTCGATGTCCTCCGAAATCTGTATGAATCTGCGTCGATGCAAGTACGGATGCACGCTGTCACGAATAATATTCCGATTGAACGAGGCGTGCGACAAGGGGACACCATCTCACCCAAGCTTTTTACCGCAGTCTTGGAGGACGTCCTTAAGTTACTCAACTGGGAGGATAAAGGCGTCTTAGTTAATGGTGTCCACTTGTCCCATCTCCGTTTTGCCGATGACCTGATTCTGATCAGTGAGACAGCGCCAGATCTCCAAGTGATGCTGCAAGATCTATACTATGCTTCTCTTGGAGTTGGTCTGAAGATGAACATTTCCAAGACGAAAGTGATGACAAATATCTCAGGGGTGTCACTTCCAACTATTAAGGTTGGGAGTGAGACGTTGGAGGTGGTCACTAATTACGTTTTTCTTGGGCACTGTTTATCTTTTGGTAGAGAGCATAGACACAAGGAGATCAGCAGACGCATTCAGCTGGGATGGGCTGCGTTCGGAATACTTGACGACGTACTCAGGGACCGAAAAATGCCGCAATGCCTAAAGAACAGTCTTTACAACCAATGTGTCTTGCCCACAGTGACGTATGGTGCCGAAATATGGACGCTCACTAAGGAAACTATGCACAAGATGCGAGTAGCACAGCGGGCCATGGAGCGCTCCATGTTAGGCATCACGTTAAAAGACAGAGTTCGAAATACGGAGATCCGAAGAAGAACCAAGGTGGAAGACATCGGATCCCGTATAATTAAAATGAAGTGGAGATGGGCAGGACACTTAGCAAGATGTGATGACGGTAGGTGGAGTAGGTCTCTGACAGAATGGTGGCCATGTACAGGGCAATGCAGCCGCGTAAGACCTTTGGCACGATGGGTCGATGACATCGAAAAATTGGTCGGAAAGATCTGGCCAAGATTAGCTCAAAACCGGGATGGATGGCGTAAGAGGGAGGAGGCTTATGCCCTGCAGTGGGCGGAGATGGGCTGATGATTATGATGATGATATTTTTTTCTATTTTATAGCAAATATTTAAATAGGTACATAATATGTACAATTTTTTTTTTATATTAGTAATTAGAAATCAAGGTAGATAGATATACCTAAGGAAGTTGCATTGGAGTTCAGCATAGGTATCACAATATTGTTCGTCGATGACAGTACCTACTAACTTAATTTATTACGTTAGTTGTAAACATTAACTAGTCGCAACTCCCTCATTGACGAACCACTAAGTGACTGGATAACCGAGAGATAAGTAAGTTAAAAATAATATCTCAACTCTTCAATTGAAATAAGTCCAACGAATGACATCAGAACTATAAAAGAAGAATCGAACGATATATTCGGAATTCCTACGTAGTTTTAGAACGACCTTTAAGATAACTTAATGACATCCTAAGTATTGTGAGCAATACAAGCAAGCATGCACGAGTACAAGGTACAAGCAGTATCAATAATATGCCGATAAGAGCAAGTTCTTTGTCTGATGCTAACCGCCTCGACTTGACCCTTTACATCATTGTTTATATAAATTAAAAAAAATACATCAAACACTCAAGCGTTATTATTATATTGATAATAAATCAAGCGGAAACGTCACGACGGAGAACTACAAGTAAATAAGTAAGTATATTTAATACTTTCTCTACATTTGTAACGCGAGCACAGAATAACTATTATGTACAACACACGAGTCTAATGGCGGATTTCACCGCCTCTCTAACTTTTTTTCCCGTTGTTTGCTGGATTCAAATTTGGAAAAAGTAAGAGTCCTAGGGTGAAATTTCCTTTCCTTGTTGGTGAAATATACGCCAACTTTTTTTATTCTAAGTACCTATCCATTAAATTCTGCAAATATAAGACCTACGAAAAAATCTACAATTTTAATAAGAATTACAAATTATTGATAATTTGACTGAAAATTGTGCACATCAAATTCAAGAACGTAATTTAAACGTTGTTGTTTAAATTTGGTAGTACGAACTTAATTATTTTTGGAGATAATATAAACAAAACTGCAAAAAAGGTTCTACTTATTAAAGGTTGAAACATATAATAAAAAATTGCCACCTAAACTGATATAATGAACAAATATATTAGATACGAATGTAATCTTGGGAAATACAATGTGTTTCCCAAAAATATTTTACGGCATCGTGGAGACAATTCCACATAAATTTAAGGAAAGTGAAGTCCTAAATTTAAATATGGGTTAATGAAATCAATGAATATAAAGTGTTCATTAAATAGGTGTAATCTAAAAGATACATCAAGATGGCACTCAGTGCCGATGAACTCGTCTAAAATTAGTAACATACCTATTATTTTGAGATCAATTGTTAACAATTTGAATTTATTTTTTACGAATTACCTAAGATAGTTAGCGTGTTGGTCAATACTGTAAGCTTACTATTTTTAACTTGATGAATAAATAAATAAATAAATTACACGGCAAATGATTCAGTACGACCATTTTAATTTGTACATAAAAACAGACAGGTTAGGTACTACGATTTCTGATCATTGAATTACGTCAATACAAACATTAAACACAAGTATCTAGGTACAGATCCTGGTTTTGACTTATCTCAGTCTCATTCATTGCAATTGAAGCTGTCCACGGGCTATTTAGTTTGAGTTATGGTTTAACTATTTGAAATTAGCACACATTTTTATACAATCGTGTCGAAGGAAGATAAAAATATATTTTTTAAATCCTAAACACGATTGTTTAAATACGAACTGCACTTGCCAGCAGAGCAGGCGTTCTCGCAGCATAAATTCCTTTACATAAATTAGGGACCTTAAACCTTTACGCTCCAATTCTGCACCTTGGCCTTTGCTAAGTTTAAAATAAACCGAAGAAAATATCGCATCGACTTATGCAAATTGCAAATGAATTGCTGGCGAACCGGAATTTATTATAAGGTGAAGGTGGTCCCATAAAACTTGCGACCTCGGTGCTCCGAGCACCTCGGCCGACGGACGGCGGACGGAGGCGGTAGACGCGGTACGTGTCGATGCCTCAGATTAGTTTAATGGTCACTGCTTTACTGAACTTTAATAAGTATATGGATCAAGTAACCAAGGAGCATTTAATATCAAAAAGCTACGAGATCTATGAGACTTGTGATGGAAATGCATCAAGACAAACATCATTTAACAATAAAAAATTCAAACGACTTCAAATATAATGAAACTTTTATTGTAAAAATTTCAAATATATTGAAACTTTTATTGTAATAAATGTAAAAATTTCAAATATAATGAAACTTTTATTGTAATATTTTTTTATGAGGTCTGTGCCAGTTTTTGACCTCTAATGTAGTATTATTTCTTTCTTTTCAATTTTATACAATTAGAAATCGGTTCATTTTTATCAAAAAAATACTAACTTTTTATTTATGTTAAAGCAGGCCCAAGAAAGCCTCAAATAATAATAAAAATTTAAACATGATTCCGTCTAAGAAGAAAACTGTATTTGAAACAGTAAAACAGTTAATATATTTTAAATAACTAAACCGATTTTGATGAAACTTTAACTATTCCCTAAGTTGAAAGATTCTGGACCTTTAAACAAAAATTCTGATGGCATCGAAAATATACTTAGAAACCAGTGCCTTAGCAGAAAGTCTGAGGTCTTGTAGATTAGACAGATGGTGACAAGCTTCAACCTAAAGCATATTTAAGGCGATCCCATGGTCATCGCTCCCTCGCAGTGAGAATTACAAAACAATGCTATCCCACAGACCATACACATCGTTTATGAATGAACGAGAAACAATCTCAATACAGATAATAAAGAAATGGATTACTGGCTCTGAGGTTACCACATGATAAAACAATAACCGTTCCGAGCATGCAACACTGATGTATTATTATACACGATAATCACGCCTTGTTTGAACTTAGTTTCTGCACTTAGCAACACGATTTCAGATACATTACATGTAGCTAATTAAATAAATAATTTTATTTCAGGGCATTTGTCAGGCTATTTGTCAGAGAAGAAACCGAGAGAGAAGTTGCAGTTGTATTATATTATTACAGTAAATCCACCGCGATCTAGGTATACATATATCAAACAACGTTACACTTCAACAGTAAGGTTAATTTCATCAAAAAATTCTGAGATTCTGATTTCTATTTTAATTTCAATAAAAATTACTCGTTTTTCGAATAAGCTTACTGTTTATCGAAGCCAAGTATAGATAAACTCAGGAACGGCCGAATTATAAGTGTATTTTTGAGTCATCACGCCCGGATTGAATGTAAGAATATCAGACAAACATTACAATCTCATTGTTTACATTTGTAACTCGACGCGAAGTGTAAAGTGATAACAAATAAATGACATTAACTTAATTGAAATTGCTGTTACATTTTTTTAATTTATCAACATAACGAATTTTTTTAACTAGGTGCGTACACTTTTTGTTGATTATTTTTATCTAAAGTTTATCTAGGTACAAAATTTTATTTCATTAGTGTTAACTAATGTTTATTTGATATTTTATATACGCGATGCAATACATACACCATAATAATTGTGAACATTTAATTCTTTATGAGTATAGTCATAAAATAAATAATAGTATCCGTGTATGGTGTCAATATTTGTGTTTCTTTGGTAATGCAACGTGTAGTCGTAAATCTTCGCCGGTTCTGATAAAAGTTACAGCAACTTATTGGTTTTGATAAAAGTTACAGCATCTTATTGGTTCTGAAAAAAGTTACAGTAGCTAATTGGTTCTAATGAAAGTTACAGTTAGCAATTGATTCTAATGAAAGTTGCAGTTGGTAATTGATTCAAATGAAAGTTACAGTTGGTAATTTATTCTAATGAAAGTAACTAATCTGCCTAGACAAGTTTCCAAATCAACTTGGACGGATCGGCGTTTGTAAGGGTTGTTGTTAGTTAGTCACAAGGTTATTTTTTGTGCTCTAAGTATAATGTTCCATACATTCATGATTGATTCATTTAGTTCGGAGAGCACGTAAAGATGTTGGTCGCGGCTGTTTGATTAATAGCAGACATCTGAGGCCCTCGAGCGGCCTAACAAACTTTGACACCAGAGGCCAGCAATATCTCATACGACTAGCAATTCGTCTCAGCTAAATAAATATTACTATGGGCTATGTAATAGGTATGCAGGTAAACGGCCCATGATGAAGACGTGGCTGTGGTCAAATAAATATATAATATAATATATATTTACGGCAAATAAATATTTACATCAAGGAATCACATAGGTACATTCCATTACTCCGACTATAATATTTGCATCACAGAAGATGGATGATAGATCTGGCAGTAAGTACCTAGATTGCGTTAAAGTGAAGATATTCTTATTTGACTAAAGTTTTAATTGGTTTAATTAGCAACCGACGACGACCTCCTATTACGGGGGAGTCAAGATCGGCAGTGGACTCTTCGAGCTGATGATGTGAAGTGGATACTATTAGAACAATATTTTAATCGCATCGCTTCTTTATAGAATACTGCTAACACGTGAAGACTTGACCCGCTGTCATAAAAAAAATGAAAGTATCGGTTGCGTGATCAAAAGGAGTTTAGTCAGGCTAATCCTGGCAAAGGCGCGCGTGCGCATCATCCGTGACGTCACGCGAGCTTCCGGCGGGAAAATCATTTTTATACCTCCACTTGAGTACACCGAAATTATGACAAGCAATCTTCAGTCTTATTTCTAAGGAATAGCGCATCACCAGCGAATGTTGGATCAACCATGTTTTATGTAGACACGGTCTGCTGAGGAAATTATGTTAGACTTTAGCGAAGAGTTACGATTGTCAGTTCGTGTACTTGTTACAATTTTTCGAGATATCAACATGTTTTATGAATGGTGAATCACTTTCACTATCATTATCACAATATATTATTAAATAAATTCACTGAACGTGTCTGTCTGTCTATTCATAAAAATATCTCAGAAAATAGTGAACTGTTTTTATTACGGTTTTCACCTAGGCGTAGTCAAGAGAAAGGTTTTAATGTATACTTCATAAGTGTTTTGTGTATATTTAGTAAATCTAGGGTGAATTCACTCAACAAAGTCGGAAAAACTGCCGTCCCAGACTACAATGTAAATGTTGGTACGAGTATAGTGGCATAAAATACGGTCCTGGAATAGCACATAGAGTACTTTTAACCTAGAGAAATGACCACGCGTGCGAATCCGCGTGCATTAGCTGAGTATATATACAGGTTTTTTTTCTTAAAAAGTTCTACGTAATAGTCCGCGATACCATAATATATGTACCTACTTGTCACAGGAAGCTCAAAATAAAAGTGTTTAGTAACAAAAAAACATATTTTACTGTCTCAATTTGCTAGAGCTCTTCGTGCTAATGTGTATAAATCCTTATCAAATCAAAAATATCACAATAATCTTTCTCATTTCATGTGATTAGTTTATACACCGTACTTTTTGGAAGAGTGGTTTGAAAGTTATCGCGATGATTTTATAGAGCGGATTTCAATTAATTTTGCCTGACTCGTTTTTCTTACGTACTATTAGTTTATTCTGTGATGTAATGTGCAAAAAACGATACATTCGTTTTGAACAAATAAATATTATAAGAGAAACCTATCGCTAGTTTTACAATAAATTCTTGTTTACGGACGGCAAATTAACCTTTTTTTTTAATTCCAACTTTCATTTAACTTGCAATGTTTGTATGTATGTATGTACCTATGTTTGTTCAGGTCAAATCTTGCAAGCTGAATTAGAACAACTTCCTCTTATCCTACGGAGTTGAATTTTTACATGTTGGTGAAATTCCGATGACAATGCATTTTTATGGTAAGCATGACTTGAATCGAGATCCAGCGTTCGCTGCAGGTAAAGGAACTCTTCAACGGTCAACAGTACAGACACGTCATGTTGTAATCGCTTTTAATTATTATAGACCGTTCTAAGTTTTACCATGACAAAAATGAGAAGCTATTATATCCATGAATATAGTCGGACATGCATTAGCTTTTAAAACGGATGTTTTTTTTCTGTAACTTTTGTTTCTGTCGCTAATTATAATTTGCCTATAGAACAAACTTTAGAAGTATAGGTATTATTGTTTTTTTTTAAATTATTTTAGCATGAATATTGTTATGATCACAGTAATATTTCGTATTATTTAAATTTGTTTTATTATCAGTATTAATCAGTAGATAATTATTATTACACACTTCCACAGATGTAAGCTCTCGATTAATTTTTATATTTAATTAACAGTGCATAATATTAAATTGTCTATTAGATCCTCCAGATAATTATGTTCAATACATAGTATGTTATTAACCCCACACTATTTACAGAATAATTGCAAAAAAAAAGAATTTTCCTCACGTATGACGTGTTAAACTGTTACTAGATTATCAAATGTTGATTGTAGAATACGGCAATAAAGATATTACCATGCACCGTGTCACTAACCGTTGTAATTTATTAAATAGCGTCTTTTTACTTTGCGTGTAAATAAAGTTAAATGTCCACCGTAAGCGATGCTAAAATAGTTTACAGCTCACTTATCTCTTATTTTTATATTATCTTAAAATGTTCACAACGCTGTATCAGGAATTTCTACTTTAATTAAATTAAATCGTTATGTATACCTAATAAATAAATTAAAAAACTTTTCAATTTGGCGCTAAAACATATGTAGCCTTGTCACTGTGTTTTGTTAAAGAAAAAAAAAATGTTTCATTCTCATGTTTTTGTTCCCAAAAGCCTAAATATTTTTATTTGTTAATTGATAAATTTTAGTTAGCGCCCTAGATTTCGGCTAATTTGATTTTTATCAATAGGCTCAAATGTATATATATATAAATTAATAAAAATACTTTTAGCATACGTAACTTGATGTTGTTTTGCAAACTTTCGTGACTTGAGCATAGCATCGCATGTTGTTATCTTCTTCCAAGTGTTTTCACTTTACACCACAGAATAAAGTCATTCTTCCAAGTGCTACGATAGGTGACTATTTAGACCAATATGCCCACAATCAGGCAAGTGTCTAGTTAAGCTCCTAAAATATAAGTGAAGGCAAAATAATCGCCGATCGTAATAATCTATCTTCTATCTATACTTCTAATAAAGCAGTAAGTAACAAAAAGTCGGTACAAAGAAGATTATTTAACAAAATGGTATAGTGGACCTAAAATAAACTACTGAACAAGAACATGAAAAAAATTGTGTCTGTTTGTTTGTTCGCGAATCACGTTAAAACTACTGGACCGATTGCGGTGCGGTTTTCACTATTGGATAGCTTGGGGTTTGATTTAAAAACTAGTGTACCTGGTATCTCAATACGATGAGTAAAAGTCTAGCAATCGATAAAAAACCATTTGACGTCTGAACGAAGTTTGATGATATTGGTACTTTTGGTTCTGGAGTAACACATAGGATTATTCCAGAGCAATGACTACGGGTGCAAAGCCGCGGGCGCATCTAGTAAAATATATAAATTAACTTATCATTTTTAATACTTTTTTCTGTAATTAGGTTAGGTTAGTAATATTTTCACACTGTACCTACCCGTCACTCGATAAAAAGTGACGTCACCTTTTAAAGAGCAGTACTCATTAAAAAGTGACGGGTACAGCGTGAAAATATTCCTTGGGTAGTACGTAGCTTGTAGCAGCTGTTCTGTGTAGTTTCTTCACACGTTTTTAACTATTACATTTTAATCAGTGATAGCGATTCCCGTTGAATTTTATATCAGTACCTACGTAATGAGTTGTTGTTAGTGGTGTAATAATAGTAGTAATAGTAAATGTATAAAATTCAAGTGCTATGAATTTCTCTACGTTTTACAAATTTATCTTTTATGTATGTAGGTAAGTACGATACATTTTATTATAAAAGATCTTTATTGAAAGAGTAGTTTTTAATTTTGTAGAAGGTATTACTTTATCAATTAAAAGCGCTAAATCTTCTTATAAGAATACTTCGTACTTTCAATGTCTGTAGTTCTATTTTTTGAAACAAAATTTCTGAACCAATTTGGTTGACTCTTTTATTTTCGTAAAAGTTGACCTCTAGAGTAGCTGCGCATAAATTTCATAAAAATTGGTTCAGTAAGTTGAAGTGAGTGTTTTTTTTTCATATAATTATTACATTATGTAGTGTCACGAACCTTCATTGCTGGAATTTGCATAGAGCACCTACACCTTCATAATTGCCACCAAGAAGTCAGTGACCACTAACTACTTTAGGAACATTCGTCGACGCGACCGCGGGTTGCGAGTTACGACGTTACGAGTTACGACATACCGCCCGTCAGCGCCGCAATCTCACGACGCGCGCCGAGCGACGTGGGCGCATAATTAATTCAGCTAATTCTGATAAAGCCACTATCCATTCCCATGGCTATCTCACCCAGTGGGAAACGCATAAAAAATATATTTTATATTATCTAAATTTCATAAACACACTCGAGAAACTGAGATGACATTGATAACACTCCACGGGAGCCGACAGAAAGTTGTAAAAGATACGCACTGTAATAATTATTAGATGTTATGCATCGGATGCGACATGAGTTTGATGTTTTAATTGTTTTTTATGAAGAAAGTTTGCTTGATGTCTCAACAACACAGATCCCGATGTGTTTGCATAAACACTGGATATAATAAACAAGAAACCTTCCACGTGGTACTCATATTATGAATCTAACTGTTGCCCGCAAGGTCATCAAAAAGCCTAGAGGTCAATACTTTGCCTGAGTGGCCTACCAGACGGAAGCGCGTACTTCATCTGACATCTGTAAGTACCACACCTTGGTCAGATATTTAACCGCCAAGCAGTAGTGTGTAAACATTTCTGTGTTTCGGTTTGAAGGGCAATGTTTCCAGCGAAATTACTGGCCAATGAGACTTTACAACCAATGTCTCAGGGTGACGAGAGCAGTGCAGTGACGCGCAAGACTTTGCAACCAAAGTTCTGGGTGGCACTGCAACTGGTATGGACAGGCATGACGCTTACCATCAGGCGAGCGACCTGCCCGTCTCGTCATTCAACGTAATATTAAAAAAAACTGTTAAAATAGCATGTAGACTCGCTTCTTATCTTAGGATATATAATATATGACTTACTAGCTGTCGGTTCCGGCTGTTATTGATTAATAGCAGTCGTTAAGCCATGTCAGAGACCCTCGGGCGGCCTGACAAAATCTGTCATCAGAGGTCAGCATTCCCTCATTTGACAAACAAACTATTTGTGCTGCGGCTTTATGTCCCGTGGTCTTTTCTTTAACCTATGTGTTATCTTGGACCAAAGGTACAGGTTGACAATATAATGTGTCCTAAATTTCATCAAAATTTGTTCAGACGTCAAATAGTTTTTATGGATTGCTCGGCCTCAACGCGTCTGATTGAGATATCAAGTAAGTAGAGTTTTTAAGTCACCAAGCAAGAGTTTTTACGTGATGCGTGAACAGACAAACATACAGACAGACAAGTTTTAAAAATTTGTTATTTTTCTTGTTCAGCAACTTATTTTGAGTACCTACCTACCCTCGTTTTTTTTACATTATCTTCATTGTGCAGACTTTTTGTTACTTACTGCTTTATTATAAGTATATATACATAAATATAGTAAGGTAAAGCGTAGAACAGACTCTTTTATTACTCTGTCTGTCAAATTTTTACTTTTTATAATACGCAAATTTATTATCATACGCAAAAAATAAAAGCAGCATTGTTACTGAACCTATTTATCCAATCTAGTCCGTTTACTGTATAAACGAGAAACTACATCACCATCATCATCATCAGCCTTTAATCGTCCACTGCTGAACATCGGCCTCCCCCATAGAACGCCGCAACGAGCAGTTGCTCGTTGTCTGACAATCACCAACAACTGGCCTATATTTTCGGCCCAGTTTACCACTACAGTGTTCAGAGTGGCCTAACTGGGCCGCGGCCTTGAGGTGAGTTTCTACTAAGCGGTAAGGCCGCCCAAGGGCCTTTGACGTGACTTAACGATTGCACGGACCCCTTATAAGTAAATGTAGACTACAACAGTGACGCAAGATGCGGACTAAATTATAAATTAATTAGACATTTTTAGTTTTAGCGATGTTGGCTATTCTATTGTTTTTTTCCTAGGAAGCTCAAAGTCGGCTACATTTAGGTACCCAAGATAATCCCAAGATGTATACATGCTGCATTTGCATACATATCTACTCGTATAATACAAACAACTGGCCATAAACTTGTTAGAAATACAACACAGTTCTTGACGCCGCTGACGATTTAGGCGCTCTCCACTTGGAACTTTTAGCTTTTTCCAAGAATTGCACATATTTTTATAATGCAATGCCTATCGGTAGCGTTACAACTAGTTATTAGACCATCTCATTATGATGAAAAACTTTAATTTTAATGAAACTTTAAGTTTTTGATTCCGTTTCATTCGTATTGAGTTTAACCGTATTACCTTCATTTATATTCATATGATATTAATTATATTTTCGTTTATTAAATTAACTGTACTATACCATTATATTTAAGCGTAATATTATTCATTACACATACTAACCATTAATACAAAAATTAATGGTTGACTACCACTTAACTACCACTTATAACTTATATGTGGGATATCCACTACTTAGCTTTTATATAAAGCACCCACTTTTGTGACGTTATCCCTATGCTATTAAAAAACAATCCAATAGTATATGTGTATAATATGTAGTATAGTAATGTTATTATGTGTATAGAATAAATAAAGTTGTTAACTACTTTGATGTGTAATAATTCTAAGCCTTTCTACTCAACGGTAACCATTACCAGCCACAGTAAAGCAAAGACGTATAATGTTACGTGATATTACACGTGAAACGTAAATATCATAGATAACAATCGCAGCTTGTCAAAGGCTCTCAGTGACAAGCCTATATAAACATTAACAAATTGATCAAATGTCAAAGCACCATATTTAGATAGATACTGCTGTTAACTACGATCGCAATGATTTTCTACGGGTAATTGATTTCAGGTGATGACGATACAAAATCTGATATCTACTAAAATTAATCGGAAGCATATTATTATCCGCAACCAAATATTGAGAATCATAAAACTGTAACTATATTAAGTATTTCAGATAATTACAGATATGAAAAGATGTATTGTTTACAAGCTTTCGCCCGCGACTTCGACCGCGCAGTCTACAGATTATCGCGAAAAAAAATATCCTATGTTTTTCTAGGATATTAAAAACAAATGCAAATGTATAAGATATAGGATAAGTGTATAGGACCAATGTTCTTGATGTTTTTTTAACAGACTTTTTATTATTTCGTTTCCATGGTCAACCGTTTCTTAGAGCGAGTAATCTACATTTTCCCTTTTTCCCGTGGAAACTTACGTTGTTCCGAGATAAAAAGTATCCTCTGTTTTATTCCAGGGTATAAGCTATCTCCATTCCAAATTTTATCAAAATCCGTCCAGCCGTTATCGCGTGAAAGCTCCCCAACCAAACAAACAGATAACGTTTCACTATTATATAATATTGGTGTGGATTCCTAATAGTGAAGTCATGCTAAATGGCACCAAGCAGACCAAGCCGTTTTCAACAATGGCACCGGCGGCGAACGGTTCCCATACATCCTAGATTATTCTAACATTATACGGTTTATTATAAAACTGTTCAAATGCCGTAATCCAGTTTAGATTGTTAACTGTACCAGCTTTATTATTAACGGTAAAGTCTTAATATGTACGTAGGCGCCAATGTGGAATACAAGGTCGATGGGTGCAGTAGTAATGCAGCTGGTAGACTCGTCAGAATCGAAAGATAGATAATATTGGACGAGCCACAGTAGGTATTATTGATCACATGCCTTAATCCTGACCCCTAACCCCCTAAGGTTTCCCTATATCTAGGGAATCAAGAACTTGTTCCTGATGGTAGGCAAAGATGAGACCGAGGGTTGACAGGCAGATCTAAAAGGACTTGGATGCCTTGGGTCTGGGTGCCTCACAGCCATCCAGATTTTACTTAACATGAGGCAAGGACGAAGTAGGGGAATTCATTGCTGTACGCACTATAAATGTAGAACCAAAACGCTTGATACGAAATGGTGGGATGTATGTTATGGAAGTTTTTTTTTTTTTTTAATTTATTTCTTACTAGGCAATCGTTTGACCACGACCTCACCTGATGGAAAGCGATGATGTGGTCGAAGGTGTAGCACGCTTGCCTAGTAGATACCGAAGTCAACAAGGGAATTGATTTTGCAACTCTTGCACTCACTTTCCGATATGGATCCTTTATTTGAGAGTTAAAAGGTTACAAGGTCTGCTTCCTTGGAAATACAAGGAAGCAGACCATGTGTCCTAAAAAACAAACACCCAAAATCAAAGCAAATACGTGTGACGATGTGAAACCTCTTTCATAAATTCTTAATTCTTTCATAATCATACCCATTTGATAGTTTGTCATTATTAATTCTAAATTCAAATAACCTGTCACTCCTAGATTGTCATTCATGCTTTGGCTCATGTCGATGGTTTTTACAAAATATCTGATAAAAAGTGGTAAATAAATTATTATTTTATCTACCTATATCTGGCAGTTTAAGTTAATACTTAAATACTACCTACCTAAAATAACGGCCAATAGAATGCCCACCAAAATGCAGAATTTTAGCTTGGGGCGTGTTCGTGCTCAGTAAGGTAGGACCAGCTCGACTAGCAGAGTCCTGCAAGCGTTGCTGATAGGCCAGCTATCTCTGTACATGCTACAATGCGTCCACGAAAATGAAGCCGCTGTTTACGAACATCTCCATGTGCTCCTAATTGTTCCTGTACTTTTATGTTGTCCACTGAGGTTTGGTCCCTGGGCTAGTGGAACAAACCCAAACCCTAGGACCGCCTTATGACATACCTTTGTGTGAAACAAACATTTCCCCTTTGTGGGAATCGAATCCTAACTGAACGCCTGACGTTGTATTACAATTAGGGTGATTAGTCTAATCACCGTAGTAGCACTGCTAGCGATGTGATGCCTTGGGTCACCGGTAACTAAATTTTAGAGATACATATGTACAGACAATAGGATGACGGTTAAGGTTGCAGTGGACATTGTCCGGTTATAATGATCATGATGAAGACATCGTCGATATAAAGGGCAGTAATCCACAGAAGCGGAAGTATGAAGATAACTAACTGTCACAAGTAATAGCTGTGCTATGTCACAGCATAAATAATAATACTACGCTATTCTAACCAAAGCTGTGCTTCCAAGACCAACTCTCAATACTTATATATTGCATAGAGTAACAGACATTTCTTACTGTCGTTGATATAATGTGACTAGCGCTGACGTAACTTGTGTATCACTGTCCACATTTGTGACGTCTTCTACTAAGCAGTGTGCACCAGTTGCATACGCTGTCTTTCAACTTTTTTCGACTTCTAAAAGGAGGAGATTCTCAAGACGTCTGTTATTTTTTTTACCTATTGTCTCTAAAACTTCTGAACCGATTTGGATAATTAAATTTTTGTTTGAAAGGGTAGGACTCCGATTAGGTCCAATTTTTTTTAATAAAAATTGGTTCTGTTTTTTTAAGTAGGAGAATGAGGATTCCGGGTTTTATGAACCGAGTCGAATGATTCTTGTTTGATTTAAAAGGGTAGACTTCCATTGTAGTCTCTTATGAGTTTCATCTAAAAAGGTTTAGTAGTTTGTTACAAGCTTTTATTTAACTCATTGTATTTGTTTGTTTTGGGACAATCTTGCAAGTCAATTTAGAGTTACTTTAATTAATGTGTTTTTTAAGCACGGGTGTAGTTCTGATGACAATAGAATATGATGGTACTTTGAAGCTGATTTGATGATGGAGCATCACAATTCAACAATCAAATAAAGGAACCCCTTCGAGTTTGGTCTCATTTGGGTTATATTGGTGAGTTATCTGGTCTTATGTGATATCCAGGGTCTGATGATGGAACTGGAAGGTTTGCACAGAAACTCAACAACCAAGTGATGGAACTGCTTCTAGTTTGGGCTCCTTTGGTTTGTATTTATGATTTCTCTGGTCCTATGTGGTATCCAAGCACTGATGATGGAGTCGAAAGGTAGTTACAGGAACTCAACAATCAAATTATGTAACCCATTGAGTTTAGGCCTATTTGATTGGCATCGATGAGTGCTCAGGTCTTACTTGTAAAAGACTGATAAAATATATTTTTTTAGTGTCATTTTAAAGGAAACTTATTTGTTTATGTGATTATTTTCCCTTGCATGTACGAGAATTATAACTATTTTTTTATTTCAGTGTTCCAGTGAATAGACAGATAATTTGCATCATAACTGATTCAGTAGTTTTTTCATAATAAGTACTACTTAATTCATCTAAGGTTTTAATTCATATTTTAGTTGGCGTATTTACTTTACGATGTTTGCTAAGGCCACTCATAATAAATAAACAAAAAAATATTTCCAAAAAAAGAAGAGTGTATTAAAAATGTTAATGTGTAGGTAAACAAAAAGTAAAAAGAATAAAATAATTACAATTGAATCAGGTGATTTCTTAAAATTCCGACCGAAAAATGTAATACCGACACAAACATACAGACGGAAAGAGTTTTTGAAGTCCGTGCCAAACCATCCATCCAGGCCAGTGGCCATCCACCATTTGAATCTAATATATTTACAACACATAATACTTACCTACAATACTATTCATCTAGCACCCTCATACGCACACGAAACGAGAAGAGACTGAACAAGAGACTGCAGTTTTTGCAGAAGGTACTATATAATAGCTTATTAAACTTTAAGTTTGCACGTCAAACCATTAAAAATAAGTCCATATAAGCTTAACCATTAAAAAATTAGGGCTCGGTTTGGCTCCAACTTCAGAAATCTCTTTCTGTCTTATGTTATATTTTTGTATTGGTATCACATTTTTTATTTTGAAAAAGTGATACTGTTTTGGTTCAATTGTAATTATTTTTACAAAATAACATTTTTATATTATCGTTTGTTTTAATAGAAATATTTTGCATTGAAGAAGAATGGTCCATAATTGAATAATTTCTCTATGATTGCATGCGCATAAGCTACTGCATTTGTCACCGGAAGACGTTTAGTTAATCTTGAAAGCGCTTCAAATGTAGACATAGCTATTAGGTAATTGTTACAAGACTGCGAGTTACGATAATGCGATCGACGATGTCATCGTTTAACTGTTATCGTCGTGATGATAAAGTTAGTCACGAATTATCATCACATATCACCGTGTATCTCCGCTTTAGGTGGATTGTTGGGCTAAGTGACGATATTATTATTGGAGTTTCACGAGGATGGAAAACATCTTTAAAATAATATTGATTATGATGAAATGATCTACCTACCACTATAATTATGTAATGGGATGCGAAAACAGGCCATTATAAGATTGTCGGGAAAAGCTCGCTCTTTAGCGATAAGACTTTAATATTTTTGTATCCTTTGCGTGTTTGTTGTGCGATCTAGTTTATTGTATTGTATAGTAGAAGATAACAAAAGTTTTCTCAAAATTCTACTTTCTACGATATCGTAACACCGCAGTGCAGTTCGCTGGGTACCTGATCGTAATTGACTTCTTGAAAGCCCGCCATTACAAGAACCAACGGAGCGATGCGCCTGCGCCACAATAAAGCTAATGATAATATATGCGCGTTAGTTACGTCGCCGACTTTTATTGGTAATTTAACAAGTGTCTCGTGGAAACGTTGTTTGATTTACGCGAACATAAGGCGCATTTACGAGGGGCGTTTACTGTCTCTTGCGTTTGGAACGGTCAGCAGCTGATAGCCCGATAATGTTTTTTGAGAGGTAAAGGACGAGAGATAACGTCGGCCGTTGGCCCCCAAACGTCGTATATTAGGTGATTTATTAATGTAAATTACCTACGCGTTTGTTCTTTTTATATAAGAATTAATACAAAAATATGAAAAGATTCAGCTTCAGATCTTGATTAAACGTTGTTACTTAGTACTGGATTTTCTTGAAGCTCTACCAGTTTATCAAATAATTAAGGCGATTACAAATTGCATGTATTCATGTTTATATGTTAAATTAGTTATTGCCGGCGGCGTTGTGGTCTACACTTTTATATTTTAATAGCTTTGACAAGTACCTGCCTAATCTCTCCCAGTTCATGGTAGAATTTCTAAAAATCCCTACACTATAAAACTTACTTCTCTGAGTTCCCCTCTTATAAATATTATATGTAGGACTTACGCTAGGACGATTATTCCGGTTTTTAATCTGTGCGTTGATTGTCACAGTCAGAAAGTTTTATATGGTAAAACCTACATAGTATAAATATAAAATATATGTAACGGAACAGAACAGAGTTTAGATTTTAATTTATCATCAGTGTACAGCACTCGGGCTTAGTTACAAGGTACCACAGAGGCGCTACGGAAGGGCGCACGGACTGCCGCGCGGCGTCGTTCTGGAAATGACTTATATCACCCATATTTAACTTTTCATCAATCAATTAGTGTTCGGTTTTAGTACTACAAGTAAGCCTATTTGCAATCATTTCCTCTAGCAAATCTCACTATGAAAACAAGACATATGTAAGTTCAAAAACTAAGACCCACTACGACACTCTTGCGATAAAGACGAATTGATTGATGCCACTTGTCAAAATCGCACCAATTTTTTAGTTTGAACATATAACCTTCCCTGTGCTTTGCCGTAGTGGGTAAAAAAATAGCCTATCACACTCTATAAATAAAGACAAATCGATTGACACCTCGCTTGTCAAAATCGGAACAAGTTTTTAGTTTGAAAACTTAATCCTCACTTTGCCTTGCTGTAGTCGGGTAAAAAAATATATAAATATGGCTCTCTATACCTGAAGACGAATTGATTGACACCTCGCTTGTCAAAATCGAACCAATAGGGGTGACGCTATGGTGGAACATCCACATAACCACATATATACATACATAGACTGTTAAACTCATTACCCTTCCCTTGCTTTGCTGTAGTCGGGTAATTAAATACCTTTAGAAACGCAATCCACCTGACAAGGCCAACATTTTGTTTACACACACATGCAAAAAATGGGTACTTTTTTGTGGGCCACTCGAGTAAATTTTTCTTGACATCATACCGGAATGAAAACATGTCGCTGGACGCGTCAAATTCGATATTTCGAGACATCGACCGATGTCATCGATAATAATAATCGACTGGGTGCACACGGCTCACGATTATCTCGAAACAATTTTTATTCGATACTAGTTTGTAAGCGTGCCGTAGACGCTTCGTTGGTTATGCGCCATTTTATAAAACATCACGTGGATTTGACTAAGTAATTTATAAAGCCATGGATACACAAAGACAGAGTTTTTTTACTATCAATGTTATTATTATGTTGTCTTACTACTATACTAAGGGAAAGCACTGATAAAGCTGAGTTGGGACCGATTCATGTCAATTTTCTTTGCATTTATTTATTGTGTTTTAATTTGTTTTGTTTTTGTTGTGAATAAATGTCTTTTCTTTCTTTCTTTCTAAAGCAATCGTTAGGCAGCTGTCAAAATTATCTGCATTCTTAGAATAGATCTTTATCATCATCATCAGCCCGTGTTCGTCCACTGCTGGACATAGGCTTCTCCCAATGAACGCCACAGAGCCCGATCTTCGGCTCCTCTCATCCAGTTTCTGCCGGCCGCCTTTCGCAGGTCGTCACTCCACCTGGCCGGTGGGCGTCCTGCACTACGTTGGCCAAGACGCAGTCTCCACTCGAGGCCACGTCTACCCCAGCGGTTGTCCGTCCTTCGAGAAATGTGGCCAGCCCATTGCCGCTCCAGCTTGCTAATCATTTACAAAACCTTTATTATTATTTTTAAAACTTTTTTTACAGAACAGAATAACACCTGGAACAAGTGGGTCGGTATCAGAACATCAAAAATGCGCCTTGCCCGTCTATACAAGCATTGGTATGCGCGAAACTAAAAACATTAAAGTAAGAAGCTTACAAAAAAAAAAAGTTTCACATACCGACAAAATTAAAAAACTTATCTGGATATTAAATAAAGCATAAATAGTGGCATGTGCTGTACCAAAACGGGCTATCCCAGGCCATCGACGTCACCGACGTGACTTATCAAGGAGATCGACATCGTCGACACTTCAATTGGAGTGTATCTCGTGAGTAAAAAAACTCGGTTGAATAACAAGCGGTTGAAATGCTTTTTAGGGGTCCTTGGTTTTTTTTCCATAGGATAAAAATAATAAATCTTCTATTTTTGTGATCCCTACATTAATTTCAAAGTCAGTTTAATTTTGTCAAATTGTGTTACGGCTCTTTCTCAAAAACTGTAAATCTATAGTTAGAAGAATGCAATAAGAAAAAGTCTATAAAATGAAGATAATTAAGAAAAAAATGGCCTATGATACTTAAAATAAGCTACTGAACAAGAATAGAACGAACATTTTTAAAATTCGTGTCTGCCTGTTTGATTGTTTCTTAGTTTGTCTGTATGTTTGTTCACGCATCACATAAAAACTACTGGATCGATTGCGATGCGGTTTTTACTGTTGGATAGCTTAGGGCTAAAGAACTGGTGTACTTGGTATCTCAATCCGGTCAGTAGAAGCCGAGCAATCGATAAAAACTTTTAGACGGCTGAAGGAATTTTGATCAAATAATGGTATATTGGTATTTTAGGTCTTGAAATAGAACATAGAGTACTTATAACCTAGATAAATAACCACGTGTGCGAAGCCGCGGGTACAGCTAGTCTATACATTTAAGTATTCAGCAGAGAAGCGTTCCCGCCGTAGCCGAACAAAGACTCCTGCAGCCGGAAATCTTCCTAGGTGAAATCAATTTGGTGCTTGTACTTCTTAAATAAATTATCGATTGTCTAATTGATCTTTAACTAACCAACATGAAATGAGTCTAACCGGTTACCGCTATTCAAAATAATTATAAGGCTCCCTGATGCACGTACACGCGGCAAGACTCGCTCCACTTATTGGTTTAGCCGCATTACTTCAAATAGAGTATCTAACATACAATGTTATAATAAATGTAATCTATACGTATAATAAAGCAGTATGTACCAAAAAGAACTGAACAAGAAAGATAATTTAAAAAATAAATGGTCTAGTAAAATAGGCTACTGAACAAGAATATAACATTTGTAAAAATAGTGTCCTTCTTTTTGTTTGTTTGTGTATAAGTTTGCTCGCGCATCACGTAAAACCTACTGTACCGATTGCGATGCGGTTTGCACTGTTGGATAGTTTAGGATTCAACTTAAGAACTGAGGTACTTGGTATCTTTATCCGATGATTAGATGCCAAGCAATCGTTAAAAAACTATATGACGCGAATTTTGAAGAAATGTACATAGTACAATACTCTTGGTTCTGGAATAACACGTTGCTACTTTTAAATGAAATGACCACGCGGGCACTGCTAGTAAAATTATAAGTTTGTGCTTTTGAGGAGTTCATTGACCCTTATCCAACCCTTAGGCTAGCTACATAACGGCACATTGGCGGGTCTCGCGCCGAGCGGCGTGCGGCGGCGGCCGTCACGTCGACGCCCTGCCGAGATGTCGTCGATGGGACGTGCCCCCTCGGTCCACGATAACTGTGAGCTGCGGCCCCGTCGGGACGTAAAACGTACATCAGATACCCGCGCTGGGTGACGGCCAAATGACAGCTGAGCCACGCTGCCATACGCTTTGCATCAGACAATGTGAACCAACTTCTGCTCTAGCTACAATGGAGAGTTTTTAGTAAGTACTAGCTGATGCCTGTGGCTTAAAACGCGTGGTTATTTCTCTAAGTTAAAAGTACTCTATTTACCATACCAGGACCTATAATACCAATATACCAACATATTTTGATCAACATTTCTTCAGCCGGCAAAAATATTTTTTCGTTTGATCTGATTCCCAAGTTTTTAAGTTGAACCCTAAGCTATCCAAAAGTGAAAACCGCAAAGCAATCGGTTCATAGGTTTTACGTGATGCGCGAACAAACAAACAGACAAACAGAAAGACACGATTTAAAAAAATTGAATAATCTTATTCCTTAAGCTCTTGTAGCTTAATTTAAGTACAATAGACCATATTTTTTTAATTATCTTCTTCGTACAGACTATTTCGTTCCTATTTCTTTATTATAAGTATAGATAGACAAATCTTTTCTAGGAAATGGTGGTGTTTGATTCTATAACAAAGTCCCTCGAATAAATACTAGGAATATTTAAACTTTAGTACCTAACTATTGACTGTAAAAAAAAGTATTTTTCAAAGATGCATTGAGGAAAAGTGCTCAAGCGCCACGTGGTGACTGCCATGATACTTGATGATACTAATTTTAAACATCAACAGCTTAAACATCAACTCCCTTCCCTCTAAAATGGATGAGCGGGAGATGTCTGGTACACAAGTCATACTCGTGAACGGGTGCTGCTTGTGAGGACTGGTCCAGCCTGGTTTCTTCTGGGGACTGGTCCAGTCTGGTTTCTTTTGGGGACTTGTTCAGCCGGTTTCTTATTAGTAATTTGTATATTTATTATATATATCTGTTTCATGAATGTGGGACGTTTCATTGGCACTTGAATCTATTGTATTTAATATTTACATTATTATTATATTATTATAATTCCTGACATTAAAAAATATAAAAGTAAAGAATTGGCAACATTGCTCGCTGCTCTAACGGGCGTATTTCCGAAGCACCGGTAGCGTCAGAAGGGTATTTCTTTTCCTGTGAGAGATTCAACCCTGAGTCGGCACAAAAATATGTATCAACTTATTTTACCCAATTTTTTTGATTTGATTTATTTATAATAATTTATGTTCTTTGCTTTGTTCATGAGATGTTAAGTGTCGACTTGTTAAAGTGCTTTTATTTTGTCTATTTACAATAAATACTATGACCATAGACATGCAAAAAAAACCGCTTTCGAGTTTCTTGTCAGTTCTTCTCGAATTGTGGTATTCCGAATTCGATGGTGGAGTAGTAATGAGTGCCCCCTTGGAGCCCAAGTGAATACAGATTTAGCTACAGTCAAGAGACTATCAATCATGTCCGATAATTCGACACAAGGATAGGAGTTAGATAACAAAACATTCGACTATATGATATCACACATCGTCTTCGAATACTAAAGGCACGTAATTCATACTCATATAAATAAATCATAAAATACGTTGGAATTGCGGCATCCTGCAAGTGTGAATTGGCATGCGCGACTGGCAACTGGCAACCCCATAACTCTCGCACTCGACGCCTCTCGCAGTGTGGTCGCACCTCAACCTGGGCCGAGCGCCCGCGCCGCGCCGCGCCGTCATTCATTTAAAATATGAAATGGCATTCATACACAAATATTTGAATATGGGATTCACATTTGGCTTGGCTTTTTCACTGTAATTTGATTATGATTATTAATTTTTCAACGTTGATTAAATTTTATGTAAAGTAAATCTATACTAATATTAAAAAGAGAAAACATTTGATTTTTATGTATGTATGTGTTTAATGGATAAACTAAAAAAAATAATTAACCGATTTTAAAACTTCATTCACCTCTAAAATGCTACGAATCTATAATTCTATATCAGCGAAAAGCATTTTTCTATAAAATTTTCATTTTTCATTTTTGTACGAAATTTTCCTATAAAAATTACGATTACTCTATGGAACGGAATGACATGTTGCCGTGGAAAATAGAATTTAAAATCCACACCAATATATAAAAGTATAAACGTTCGTTTGTTTGTTTATTTGTTTGGGGAGTTTTAACGCGATAACGGCTGAACGGTTTTTGATGAAATTTGGAATGGATAGCTTATACCCTGAAATAAAACATAGGATACTTTTTTATCCGGGAAAATAGTAAGTTTCCACGGATAAACTGGAAAATGTCGATTACTCGCTCTAAGGAACGGTTGCCATAGAAACGAAATAATAACAAGTCTGTCATAAAGCATCAAGAGCGTTGGTGCCAAAGGGAATACAATACGTTGGTGCTATACTTTTGCATTGGTTTTTAATATCCTGGAAGAACATAGGATGCTTCTTTCGCGATAAACTGTAGACCGTGCGGACAAAGTCGCGGGCGAAAGCTAGTAAATACATAATAACAAGTATTTCAAAAAGTAACATGAGCGTTGCTGCTATACATAAAGTAACTCGTATATAGCTCTACACTTTTGCATTGGTTTTTAATATCCTGGAAGAACATAGGATGCTTCTTTCGCGATAAACTGTAGACCGTGCGGACAAAGTCGCGGGCGAAAGCTAGTAAATACATAATAACAAGTATTTCAAAAAGTAACACGAGCGTTGCTGCTATACATAAAGTAACTCATATATAGCTCTATACTTTTGCATTGTTTTTTTAATAAACCAAATTAGTCAAAAAAACGGGTAGAATCGTGTACAGTAAGAAAAACTCTTAGCTACCCATGCGAAGCCGGGGCGAGCCACTTGTAATATAATAAAGAGAAAAGATTTGATTTATTGTATGTTTGTTACTAATAGACAAACTCAAAAAATATTTAACCGATATAAAAAGTTCTATTCTAATACAAAACTACTACTACTACTATTTCAGATAGGACATAGGACATATTCTACTACAGGACATAGGCTACTTTTTCAATCTTTTTTTTGGTAACATAGTACTATTTCAGATGGACATAGGCTACTTTTTCAATCTTTTTTTTGGTAACATAGTACTATTTCAGATGGACATAGGCTACTTTTTCAATCTTTTTTTTGGTAACATAGTACTATTTCAGATGGACATAGGCTACTTTTTCAATCTTTTTTTTGGTAACAGTACCATCTATGTCAGTCTATGGATTACCCATAGTTACTTTTTTATTTTGATTGTAAGCAAAATATAATTTTATTTTATTTCTTGAGTTACTTATTGCATTTGACATCACAATAGGAGTATAATGACATATTAGTCCTCGTGCTCCTACCAGTAGGAGTACCCAGCAGGAGCATGCGGAAACGCCCATGTATATTATTTCATTGTTATATCAATAAGTAAATAAATATGTATATAAAAACCATGAGAACCTAACTATAAACGCATCAAATACCTAAGATAAGTTAACATATATTTTTTTATTCCTTTGTGTAAAGAGTCACGCAAGTCGCTCTCCTGGTGGTAAGCGTCACGCCTGCCCATAACAGTTTCAGTACCATCCAAAACTTCGGTTGAAAAATCTTGCGCGTCACTGCACTGCGCTCGACACTCCGAGAATACATTGCCCAGTAATTTCACAGAAAAAAAAAATAGAAATATAAATAAAATTGTAAAGATACTTATATTTTGCAATAAACAACGACAGCTAATAATTAATAATATGAGCACTGCGAAATTACCATAACATTAACTTGGCACGCATAAAATAAAAGATTCGTTCAATATGCAGCAGGTCGTAATGTAGAAAATAATCTGTTCTATGTCCTATACCTCAATGCCCTAGGTATAGGACCAAATCAAATAACTACATCAGTCATCATAACTATGTCAAAAAAATGTCTAGGGTACTTAAAATTACTGAACAAGAATACATTTTTTCCTATGGTGTTCGTCTGCATGTTTACGCATCACGTGAAATCTACTGGACCGATGGAAAGGCGGGTTTCACTGTTGGATAGCTTAGGTTTTGAGTTAAAAGTTGGTTTAGGTACTTTGTATCTCAATAAGATATTTGTAGATATTTGTCTTACTCACAATTGCTCAGCAGATACAACATGATTTCGCTTGAGACGAGACGTCAATATTTAGAAGTTGTCACACTATACAAAATCGTTACTAATCACATTGACTGTATCGATTTAGTTAATAGACTATGATATGTCGTTCCAAGAACTTTTCATCAAAGGGAGGTGCGCGCTGATCGTTTGTTTGTACCACACAAATAGTGGCCACCGCGCTCCTTTTCACCAAATGGTAGAGATTTATAATAGTATATTTGTTGACATTGATATATTTGCACTTAGTTTAAGTATTTCAAAATGGCAGTTTTCAAGAAGCTCCCCGTATCCTAGTTTATATGTTTATTTTTTATTGTTTTGAATTTATGACATGTATTCACTATATATATCACCGTCTTGAATTAATAGCATTATAGGCACTCTTCCTTTTTGTTCTTTCATTCAGTATTATTCATTTTATTTTTTAACTCTGTTATGTTTTTCTGGTGGTAGTTTTAAGTAAATATTGTTATCACGTGAATAGCGTTGTGAACTACTTTACTTTTACCATGGTTTTGTACAGCTTTATGTTAAATTTTATAAAGTAGTTGTTTCCTATTTCAAACAAATAAAATAAAATAAAATAAAAAACGAATTGACGGTACAAAGAAATTTGATGATATGTATAGTATATTGTACTTTATAAATAACTATAAAGTACCTATGGGTTCCTATAAAATACCTATAGGTTCCGCTTCCTTTAGAAGCTCTTTAACTCCGTCATCCTCGAGGGTACTACGCCAGAGGCGTGGCACAGGAGGGTAGTGGTGTTGTTCTTTAAGAAAAGTGATAAAACCTTCTTGAAGAATTATATAACCCTTTCGCTGCTGAGTCACGTGTATAGGCTGTTTTCTAGAGTAGTTACAAACCGTCTCGCTCGTAGGTTTGAGGACTTTCAGTCTCCCGAACAAGCTGGATTCTGGAAAGGCTTTAGCACCGTAGACCACATCCATACGCTCCGGCAGATTATACAGAAGGTCAAAGAGTATAATCGGCCACTATGTCTAGCGTTTGTAGATTACGAGAAAGCCTTTGATTCAGTCGAGACCTGGGCAGTGTTACAGTCATTACAGCGGTGCCAGATTAACTACCGGTACATCGAAGTGTTGAAGTCTTTGTACAGCATGGCCACCATGACTTGGTCTTCAAGATCTTCAATGGGTCTTCAAGATCGGAGCACGAATTCTATCCAGTTGCAAAAAGGGGTGAGATAGAGAAACGTTATTTTTCCGAAACTGTTCACATCTGCACTGGAAGATATATTCAAGCTTCTGAACTGGAGCGGATATGGTGTTAACATCAATGGCGAATAATTCACTCACCTTCAATTTACTGATGATATAGTCATCATGGCAGAAACCCTGGAAGACTTAAGCACAATGCTCAGTGACCTCAATATTGTTTCCCAACAAGTGGGTCTTAAAATGAACATGGGTAAGACGAACATCATTTCAAATGTCCATGTCGTACCCATACCGGTTTATGTTGGGAACGATATTATCGAAGCTGTTGATTACTATGTCTACTTAGGTCAGACAATCCAACTGGGTAGATCCAACTTCGACAAAGAGGTCAACCGACGAATCCAACTTGGATGGGCAGCGTTCGGGAAGTTACGCCATATCTTCTCAAAAAAAAAACTATGACACTTTACATGAACACGAATCGATTGCCACCTCGCTTGTCAAAATCGGACCAATATGGATGACTCATACATATATACATACACACTCATTAATACATATACTGTTAAACTCACTACCCCTTCCCTTGCTTCGCCGTAGTCGGGTAAAAACATAGTAAAATACATGCTAAAACAAGAGAAAGGTGCTAAAATAATTGAAAAGTCAATAGAACTGCTTTTAAAGTCTGCTATCACAATAATTGCACAGTAAAATGGCGAATTCGCACCATTGGCACGCCGTAAAGTGTTAGAGATGACCACAGTTACTATTTTAATTACGATATTCACTTCAAGCACTATCTTGGTAACCAGCCGTTAAAAAGAAATATTAGTTTTCTGCAAAATGCGTTGTGGATGTAATTTAACAGATTGATTGCGAGTGTTATAATTATTACAGTGGGATTGCTTGGATGATGTGCTTGGATAATGTGTTTTTACCTATTTATTTAAGGATAAGTACCAGAAACATATAGTAGTAGTAGGTACTTCGTGAAGCATATATGTTTTCCTGCAGGTTTGCTGGTGTGATATCCGAAGCCAGACATTAGCTCTCCTTACTATCAGTATAGTAGTATAGAGGTAGGTACCTAATCTGGTGATTCATTGCATGGACATAAATAGGGCAACGTTATTAATTTGAGGAGGAAACAAAATTAAATGTTAAATATAAAAACTTCAATTTTATTCAAACTTGTAGGGCAGGTAATTCTAAAATCGGAACTTTCTGTTTACATAAGCATTAAGTAGGTTAATAATACCGCCTCATCTACTATGACAATTCGGTTCTAGTATTTATACCCGCCTACAGCAAAGAAAGGGAAGGGTAATGAGTTTAACTATTTATGTATGTATGTATCTATGTAAGTATGTGGGTATATGGATGTTCCATCATAGCGTCGCCCCTATTGGTTAGGTTTTGACAAGCGAGGTTTCAATCGATTCGTCTTCAGTTATAGAAGAGTGTCATAGATAGGCTATATTTTTTTCCCAATTACGGCAAGGCAAAGTAAGGGTTATGTATCCAAACTAAAAACTTGGTCCGATTGTGATAAGAGAGGTATCCATCGATTCGTCTTCATGTATAGAGAGTGTCATAGGCTATTTTTTGACCCGACTAAGGCAAGATAAAGGAAGGTTTATGTGTTCAAACTAAAAACTTTGTTCGATTTTGACAAGCTAGATCTATGATAAGCTAAGTCTTCATCGCGAGAGTCCTATGCTATTTTTAATACCGTAGTCGGGTTTATTTTTGAACTTTTGTCTTGTTAATAATACACTATCAAGGTATAGGTATATAAAATATTAAATTAAAAGGTTCATATGATGTTGGCCTAACGGTTCTATAGTGCAATTTAGAATCCTACGAAACCGGGTTCAAAATCTAAGCTCCGCACCAATGACTTTTCTAAGTTATGTGCGGTTTTCCGTGCTTCGGAGGGCACGTTAAGCTGTCGGTCCCGGCTGTTATTGATTAATAGCAGTCGTTAAGCCATGTCCGAGGCCCTCGGGCGGCTTGACAAACTCTGACATCAGAGGCCAGCACAACCTCATACGACAAACAAACAAACAGGATGTTTTTTTAAGCGAGATTCCAATACTTACCTATTGTAGCACAAGAAAAACTAGACTTGCAAACATTTCATTTTTAACTAGTTTTCCCGCCCGCGACTTCGTCCGCGCGGACTACTGTTTAATCGCCAAAAAAAAGCATCCTATTTTCTTCCAGGATATTAAAAACCAATGCAAAAGTAGATGCTCCAATACTCTTGATGTTTTTTGACAGACTTGTTATTTCGTTTCCATGGCAACAACAGACCATTCTGTGATGACAACCATTCCTTACAGTGAGTAATCAATATTTTCAAGTTTTTCCGTGGAAACTCCGTTGAAATTTTTGAGAAACGTAGCATAGACGTACGTAGCTAACCTCGAAAATGGTGACACGTAGTTTGTTCAGAAATGACACAGGGTCTGATAAAAAATAGTATCACTAACCTGAAATAGTCATTCTTGCATAGTATATTGGTATCGCGCGCGTAGCACCTCTGTTCGGAATCGAGCGGCATTTTGCACTCGCAGCAGCGGAGGCAGGGAGTGTGCCAGCGCCTTTCAAGCGCCAGCAAGTAGTATCGGTCGGTGATTCGAGCGCCGCAGCCGGCGCAGGCGTCCTCAGCCGGCGGCTGCGGGGGCTCGTCCGGCGGCTCCCGCTTGCGGCACGACGTGCAGTCCCGTGGAGAGCCTGGTGAGGTCGCGGGCGCCACGGGCGAAAGTTCTCCGCTACCCTCGTACGCCGATGATATGTACCGCTCGCTTTGTTGCTGCAACAATACCCACTATTCAATTGGAGCCTCGGGTTCCGACTTTTGTTTGGTGAATAACTTAGAAAGACTAATCGTAGCGTTACGCAAGCAATATGAAGATAATATTATTGAAAAACATACAGTTTAAACAGCGTTTACAACAAATGTCAGCACTTAGCAAAATCGAAACGAACTCAGGACACATTATGAAACGTCATTCGTCGTCGGAACCAAGTGATAAGCTTAAGTCTATCTAAGCAATCTTTGATATAGAGGTATTTGTGACTAAGGCTGTATTTTGTTGAGATTAAATAATTTTGACAATTTATAACCAGTGAGAATAATTCTTCAATAATGGAGAGTCACTAAAAAAACAGTATTTCACTTCCCATGCCTCCTTTTAGAAATGATTAGTAGTAGAGATCTTCTACGATAACATGCCACGCCAAAATTTGTGAAAACCTAAAGAATAAAACGAACAACATAATCTATAATTGACTATGTGAGCCTCGAGTAAAAAGTATCCTATTACTAAGAATTCGAGGACCTAAAGTATAGTTATGTCAATTTTCATCATATCTGGTCAGCCGTCGTCAGGACAAAATAATAAATGTACTACCGTTACACCGGCCACATTTTATCACTTTCATCTGACAGTTTTCACTGACTGAGAACATGCACAAATTAAAAATTTGTATAACCCCCGACTCGCCACCCCCCCAACATACGAGTAGCTAGCTAAGAAGCATCTCGATCACACCAGTTTTCAAAAATAAAAATCGTTCCATCCGTTTGGGAGCTACGATCGTCACCTTCATTCCCCCCACATTCCACATCCCCCCCACATTCCTAATCCCCCCCCATTCCTCACACCCCCCCCCCCCCCATTATACCTAAGAACCATCTCGTTTACCTCAGCTTTGAAATGGGAAAAATCGGTCCATTCGTTCGGGAGCTACGATGCCACAGATAGACACACACACGCATTGACACACACTCACACACACACACACACACACACACACACACGCACACGCGCGCACGCGCGCACACACACACACACACACACACACAGTGATACACACCCTAAACTTATAACACCCGTCTCTTTGTTCAAGGGTTAAAAATGACAGTGAAAACTGAAGTTGTTTAGCATGAAACTTAGTGTTTCATACATAGTCAGTATTCGCTTTTGCCGTCAGTTATAGCTGTGCAGTTAAAGCTATCAGTTAAAAGTGATCGTATGTGGTCGATGTAACGGAGTTGAGTGGTAAAAAAACACACGACAACTGCTTGTACCTACTATCATTTATTCTGTGCTACAATCTTAAAAATCTAACATCTCGACCACAGAATTAATAATAGTACAAACCTAGAACACATAACTACAGCTAATCTAATAACATCTACACCAACTAATAATATTATAAAGAGGAAAGATTTAATTGTTTGTTTGTTTGTTTGTAATGGATAAACTCAAAACATAAACTCAAAGCTCATACAGACCCAATTTTAAAAATTCTTTCACATAAAGGAAGCTAAATTATCAGCGATTAACACTAGCAGGGTTTTATTTTTCAAAAAATTAGAGTTTCCCTTCAAAAATTGCAATAATGAAACCCGAGAAATTAAATTTTGCAAAAAAACTCGATTACTTTGTATCACAAACCAAAGAGTATATAAATGCTACGTAAGATCACAAACTAAGAAGAAGATACGGGTCTTTGTATGTGGAACGTTGCCATAGAAACGAAATCACAGAACATCTAATAATCATTGACGTAGGAAATGCTTTATGCTAATAATACACGAAATAGTAACCGTAATTCAACCTCCTTGCGTTAAACAGAATAATACTATTAGACGAAATGATACGTGAGTATAATAGTACATTACTGCCGCGGTCTGTAACGTTGCTGGCAGCGATGATGATGGCCGAGAGCGTAGCTAAGTTAAGTTCGAGGCCATCACAGCGCGGTCAGCATTGCAGCCCTTTATGGCCAAGCTGGAATGAAGGCCGAGACCGAAGATCGAGGCTTTATAGCGCGGACAGCAAGGGCTGCAATGATGGCCAAGCTTGAAGGCCGAGAACTTAACTAAGCAAAGCTCGAGGCCATCATAGCGTGGCCAGCAGGGCAGTCATTGCGGACCAAGGCTTGTATAGTGCTTTACTCAAACAACAACAAAAACAGCAATAACATTAAAAACAACAAGGAAAGCAACATAAACAACAAGAACAACAACAAAAACTACAAGAACAACAAAAAAAAAACAAGAACAACAAAAACAACAAGAACAAGAACTACAAAAACAACAAGAACAACCAGAACAACAACAAAAACAGCAATAACATTAAAAACAACAAGGAAAGCAACATAAACAACAAGAACAACAACAAAAACTACAAGAACAACAAAAAAAAACAAGAACAACAAAAACAACAAGAACAAGAACAGAAATCACAACAACAATAACAAAAAAACTCAATAATAAACAACAACAACAAAAACAACAACAAAAACCATACTACAACATAACAATAACAAAAACAAAAATAAATAACAACAACAAAAACAACAACAAAATAACAAAAACAACAAAAAACAATGAAAACTAAAACAGCAAAAATACATCAACAACAATAATAGCTAAGAACCATCTCGATCACATCAGCTACCAAACAGAAAAAAAACATCAATATCAGTCCATACGTTTGGGAACTCCGACACCTCTCTTTTCGCGTTCGGTGGTTAAAAAACCACAGAATAAATAATAGTACTGAAAAACAGGACAATAATGGATTTTCAAAGGAAACTGCTGGCCGCAAAACACGACTGTAATGAAATTCCATTCAACTTTGCTGGCGCCTAATCAACAAGAGCGGCAAGGTCGAATTTGCCCAAAGCAGGTTGTCGAAATAATGACCACATTACAAGCTTGTTTGAGTAAAACCTATAAACATAAACATTTTGTGTAAGAAATTGTTGTTGTTCTATTTGTCCAAATAAAATACTTACTAATTTTATCTTTCTATATATATGCCCGAGCGAAGCCGGAGCGGGTCGCTAGTATCATATATTACAAGTGCCCCGACGCAAAAAGAGGAGTATTACAAGATCGAAACTTTATCTGTTAGAAGTATAGTAAATAAAGATAACTTTTAATTGCATTCCACTTAAAAATAAATCGTACATTGTACTATACTTATAATAAAACAAAGAAGTGCAAAAAAGTGTGCAAAAAGAAGATAATTTAAAAAAAAATGCTTTGTACTTAAAATACGCTACTTAACAAAAATATTACATATAAAAAAACGTGTCTTTCTGTTTGTCTGTCCTTCCTGATGTTCAGGTACGTAGTACTATTATTTATTCTGTGGTTCAGGCTGCGTGTGGTAAGTTTCTGATAATTAAAAGCATCTACGCACCCCCTCTGGTAGACGGGTAAATAAAATACGTACATCCACAAATAAAACGCCACTAGTTTTTCTCATAAATTAGATCCAATTTGTTCATAATAGTTGAGTTAACAATTAAAGTTTGTAAATTACCTATAATTTTTTATTTTTTTTTAGTTAAGAAGTCGTTGCCAACAACATAGCCGAGTTTTTCTGAGCTGACCAGTTTTCTTCGTTCAGAAACACGTAGTTCGGAAATTCCCTTCACGAAAAATGTCACTGGCGATTGCTCGCACTTATTTTTATAGGAGTAGGTAGGCAACACTTTTTTTCCATTATATAGTTTTTTTATGCCCAGGGAAAACATGTGATATTGTTACGCCGCGCCGGTCGAAACTTTAAAAAAGTAGGTTCATTTGAACATTTTGTTAATGTTCGAGAAGCCACGGCTGGATGACGCAATACCTACATCTACAGGTACACACCAGTGGCGCATAGGTACCTACGAGAAGTTTCTGGAGCGCGTGGGTAACCCTACGCCTGGGCTACGGGTGCGGCACGACACGGCTACATGAAAGGCGATGCCGGCCTTAGGTACTTACAGGCGCGGCAATATCAAAGGCGGCGCGAGCCTTGAACGTTCACGTACCTACCGTACATACTGTGCCAGTACCTTCTAGAAACCTCCGTCACGGTATAAATAGGGCGCGCATCGGCTGCCTGAAACAGTCTTGACTTGGCATTCGGAACGAAACGATCAAAGTGATTCGAAGATAATATTCAGTGTATACAGTCGAGTTAAAAGTGTTTGAGTGTAACTTGTCGATTTAATTTATTTTTGTGGTTTTTTCGTATTAAAGTGTTAATTTTTGGTTTAATTGGCATACATTAATTTTACCCGAACCCCAGCTCGTAACAATATTATCTTATCGGCTTCAATGTCCTATCGCAGTAGGTATAGGTGCCTATAGTATATTGTAGCCGTTAATGTTAAACAACTTCGTTTTCGTACTTTAAAAGCTTCAATACAACTACCATGCAATAACAAAATTACTCGACGATCGACACTGGCGCAGTCTATAGAGGCCCAGTCTACTGAGCTTAGTGACCCAGATTCGAATCCTGGCCAAGATTTTTTGTTTTTCGTATGAGATAGTGCTAGCGTCTGGTGTCGGAGTTGACAGTGTGATGAGCTGTTTGATCTTGGGCTCGGGTCTTTGATTTTTGTGTTGTTTTAATGGGTACAAAATTTAAAATTTTTTTAGACATATTTTTTTTCCTAGTATATAATATTGCAATATTAGAAAATCTGTTTGTTCAAACCAATATAGTGAAACTTTGTCTGTTTGTTTGTTTGTTTGTTTGTTTGGTAAGCTTTCACGCAAAAACGGCTGAACTGATTTTAATGAAACTATGTAAATAGGTACTCTCCAATAATTATAGAGACCAACATAGGATACTTTTTAACCCGGAAATGGAACATAGGATGCTAGGTATGTGTATTCGCGCATCATGTAAAAACTACTGGATCGTTTGCGATGCGGATTTCACTGTAAGATAGCTTAGGGTTTGACTTAAAAACTGAAGTACTTAATATCCGATGATTAGATGCCAAGCAATCAATAAAAATCTATATGACGGCTGAACGAATTTTGAAGAAATGTAATATATTGTACTTTGTAGGTACTTTTGGTGCTGGAACAACACGTATGGGCTAATTTTAAATAAAATTACTACGCGGGCAGAGCCTCGGGCACAGCTAGTATATTTAGATTAATCTTGAAAAGTTGGTCGTGTTGTGCCTCGCCTTTGTACGTATGTATAGATTTAAATAAAACTTTTAATATAATATAACTAGCTTTACCCGCGGCTTCACACGCGTGCTCATTTCTCTAGGTTAAAAGTACTCTATGTACTGTTCCAAGACCTAAAATACCAATTACAATACATTTGATCAAAATTCCTTCAGCCATCCAATTGCTCAGCTTCTACTCATCGGATTCAGATACCAAGTACACCAGTTTTTAAGTCAAACCCTAAACTATCCAACGAGAAAACCGAATCGCAATTGGTCCAATAGTTTTTACGTGATGTACGAACAAACATGTAGACAAAAAAACAGACAGACACGATTTTAAAGAAAATTATATAGTTGTACAGTTTATTTTAAGTACCCTTTACCTTTTTTTTAAATTATTTTCTTTGTACAGACTATTTCGTTCCTATTGCATTATTATAAGTAATAATAATGTAATAATAAGTGTGTTCGTGAGGACGGCAACACGGCAGCTTGTGCAAGCTCAAAAGCTGTGCAAGTTGAGAACTGTGGTGCAGTCCAATCTTCAGAACAGAATACGGACGACGTGCATGCATCAAGACGGAGGGTGTAGAAGTTTACTATTGAACCCCCGAACTTCAACGAGAGGGGTGTTATAAATTTAGGGTGTGTATCACTGTGTGTATCCATATGCCTGTCTGTGGCATGTAGCACCCAAACGAATGGACCGATTTTGATGGGTTGTTTTTGTTTGAAAGCTGATGTGATGGAGATGCTTCTTAGCTACAATGGAGGTGAAGAAGGGGGATGGGAGAGTCGAGAGTTATATAAATTTTACTTTGTGCTTGTTATTGTTATTCATAACCCTTAGCTGTATTTTTTAACATGCCTGCTGTAGTGGTCATTTGCAACAAAATTGATTAATCTATGTCTAGTTTCTAGCTCTGAGGCAGCTTGACCTAGATATCTAGGCGATAAAAGCATCCTCAGCCTAGTAGCCTACAACCTTTCCACGTTATCTTGATTGTAAATAAATAGATAATATATTTATAAAATGATATACTTATGATAATCTGAATGAATGTGATGGTGTTGTTTGATACTTGCTTCATAAATTTTAAACTGATTTTAGAGGCAGAATAACCCAAAAGCATAGTTATTTGAAAGTAAATGGATAAATAATTAGTAATAAATAGTTACTAGAACTGTATAGTACTTCATATGTCGGATCATCAATACCTACCGGTTTAAAAAAATATTTTTGCAAAAAAAAAACGAAAAAATCATACCACTTCATATTAAAAATGTTATTTGTAAACAACCACTAGAACGAATAAAATAATTACAATTCCAGAACAGTATCACTTTTTCGAAATTACCAACGTAATAATAATGCATAAATACAACATAAGATAAGAAAGAGTTTTTTAAGGCGGTGCCAAACCCAGCGATTATTTAAATCTAATATCTTTACAAAATTAATACATACCTATCAACGTACGAAGTAATACGAGTATGCATTTGTCTATAACGCACCCTCGTACAAAACACGAAACGCAGAAGAGACAAAACAAGAGACTCACACGAGCAGATTTTGACTTTCACACGTTCACAAACCGATTGATGCGAATTCATCTATCCAGTAAATGATAAAGTCTCATCAAGACAAACCAAATGAGCCCAAGCTCGATGGAGTTCCATCATTTTGTTGTTAATTTCCTGTGACTACCTTACTTCTCCATCATCAGACACTGGATAGCACATAAAACTAGAGAACTCATCAAGACAAACCAAATGGGCCCAAACTTGAAAGGGATCCATCATTTTGCCGTCGAGTTCATGTGAATACCTTCCGGCTCCATCATCAGACCCTGGATACTACATAACTCCAGAGAAATCATCAAAACAGACCAAATGAGCCCAAACTCGAAGGGATTCCCTCATTTTGTTGTTGAGTTCCTGTGACTACCTTCCGGCTCTATCATCAGACCCTGGATACCACATAAAACCAGAGAACTCACCAAGACAAACCAAATGAGCCCAAACTCAAAAGGGTTCCATCATTTTGTTGTTGAGTTCCTGGGACTACCTTCCGGCTCCATCATCAGACCCTGGATACTACATAACACCAGAGAAATCATCAAAACAAACCAGACGAGACCAAACTCGAAGGGATTCCATCATCCAATTGTGTAGTTTCTTTGACTACGACTACTACTGCTACTGTAGTTTTTTAATTGTCATCTGAACTACACCCATGTGCAAAACTTTAGCATCTATGGGCGTCCTTAAATTGTACAAAATTGACTTACAATCCAGTACCAAACATAACACACAGTGAATTAAATTAACGCATTTTTTATGAAATTTATACAGTACCACACTTGAGGTCTTCTCACTCAAGTAAAAACAATCTGCTGATTCGGTTCAGTAATCCCAAAATATTAGAGAACATAAACTTTAATACAAATAGATAATAAATATATAATAAAACTACTGAGCCAATTTTGGTGAAGTTTATATGGGACTACACAGAAAGTTTACCCTTTTGAATAAAAAAACAACACAACTGACATTTTCTTTTTATATTATATTCAGTGAACTGTATACCTAAACTACCTTTGGAAATATTATTCCGGATATAGATTTTAATATTGTGCAGAGGCTACAAGATTAAAACGTAGGTAATGCCAAAGGAAACGGGTAGGTAACTACCTAAACTGCGAGTAGAGCTGTGCTAAAATTGACAGATACTCAAACCTAACTTTTATTTTAAACTGTTATTAAAAAAAAACTTAAGTAGGAGCTAATTAAATTTATATTTTTTACATTTTATGATTTATTGATACTGGCTAAGAGAAAAAAGTGAAGTAAAGTGAAGCACTAAATAAGATAATATACGTTTTTAAGTTATCCTTACTTTGTCATGATAAACAATTTACAAAATAGATAATAAAACTGTATTTTTTTGTTTGTTTATCGTATGAGGTAGCACTGGCCTCTGGTGTCAGAGTTTGTCAGGCCGCCCGAGGGCCTCTGACATAGCTTATTGACTGCTATTGATCAATAAAAGCCGGGACCGACTGCTTAACCTGCCCTCCGAAGCATTAAGCGAAACAAAACAGTTACAATACTGTTACAGTTAAAATTAAAAAATATAAACTCACACAAAAAACCTTATTTCATAACTCTATCTACCGACCTTTCACCGCGAAAACAAATAACGTTGAATAAGTTAGCGAAGTAGAAAAATGCTATTCAGGAATATAAAACCATGGGCTTAAAAATACTCAAATAAAATACCTACTCATTTTAATTGCATATTTTCTCGTAACATTTCCAAGAAGCTTCTCGTAGAATTTAAGCCTAGCGGGAAAGCGCTCGGCTCGGAGCGGCGGCGGCGGGCTTCGATGTCGCGAGTCTCAACATAAGCTGTTTCAAAGCTGTTATTATTTTTACTATGTATACTTATCCTTCTTTTAATTATGTGAAATGCGTTGAAAAATGAGGTGCATTTTGAATATATAGCTATTTTATTTTATAGTGTAGGGCGGGGAACCTTCTATACCATAAAATAAAATGTTTAAGTACAAAACTGAGTTTTCTAGAGGAGAGTAATTTTCTTTTAGTCATTTATTTAACTTGTAAAGTTTGTATTATGTATGTTTATCTGTATATATGTTTGTTTAGGTCAAATCTAGCAAGCTGAGTTAGAACCACCTCCTCTTGTCCTATGGAGTTGAATTTTTGCAAGTTGATTCAGTTCCGATGACAATGCATGTTTATGGTAAGCATGACCTGAATCGATATTCAGGAACATCTCCAGATAAAGGAGCTCTTCAACGGTCAAGTCAACGGGCAGTCACGAAATTTTGTGTACGCATTATATTATGCTAGCCGGTTTGAAGTTTTACCAAACATAGTTGCTGCACTCCGGGGTGGCTCCTGATTAGGGTACTCCGCAACGGTTAACAGCATAGACACGAAATGTAGTATACGCATTTAATTGTAATAGCCTGTTCTAAGTTTCATCATGACATGGCTACTGCGTAAAAACTTTTTTTTATGGATTTATTCCTATTTTAGTTATATTATTATTTATTTTATATTATTTTTTAATTACATTATTTAATGATATTGTATTATTATCCATGAATGATAAACTTATAAATATTTTCACTTCGATAATTAAGTACTTAGTTGAAAATAAAAAATATTGAGACGGTAAAACTTCTAATTAATGAATTTAAAATGAAAAGTTATTTCACAAAGTTGTACTAGTTTTTTAATCAATATGACAGATAAGTTATTTACAATGCCTTCAGACTTACGTTTACTGAGATATAATACAGAAAAATAATAACACCTTTTCTTAAAGATGCCCCTGGTCACACTGGTGGATCTCGAAAACTCAAGTTGGACTACACGAACACAACAAAACTGTGCCTGCAGCTTTGTCCGCGTGGTCTAAAAGTTACATAACTAACAAAGATAAAGCATACGACCGGTTGGTCTAGTTGCTAGAGACCTTATTATGAAATGAAATGGTCGTGGGTTCGAATCCCGCAAGGTGCAATAATTTGTGTGATGAGCAGAAATGTTTGTTTCCGAGTCGTGGATGTAATATTAGAATATATGTATGTTTATCCGTTGTCTAGTGACCATAGTACAGGGTAGGTATCCTAGTTTGGGGCTAGGTAATTGGTGTGAATTGTACCGAATATATTATATATACTTATAATAAAACTGTAACAGGTCCAATTCTTTACATTAAAGATATCTTTTTTTTTGGAGGCTTTTCTATTTTCGATACTGAAGCAAAACTGCATTATTTTTTTTATTTTTGTATGTCTGTCTGTATCTTGGCCGCGCATCACGCCGAAACTAATGAATTCAAATGAAACTTGGTATGGTTTGAGTTCATACTACGAGGTTGGACATAGGATACTTATCATCCCGAAAAATTAAAGGGTTCCCGAAGGATAGGGGTTGAAAGTTATTTAAACGAACACGTTTCACGCTGTAACTACTGGATGGATTTTGATGCAACTTGGCACAATCATAGTTTATATGATGGGGGTAAATTGAGGATACTTTTTATACTCAAAAAATAAAGTTTTCCTGCCGGATAGGGGTCCAAATTCTGTACACTGAAGATATTTCGTTTTTTTTATGAGTATGTTCTCTAATTAATACTGAAAGCAAAACTGTTTTTTTTTTGTCTGTCTATCTGTAACTTGACCGCGCCTCACGCCGAAACTACTGAATGAATTCAACTGAAACTTCGTTTAATTTGAGTTCATACTACGAGGTAGGATATTGGATACTTTTCATCGCGAAACATTAAACGGTTCCCGCAGGATATTGGTCGAAAATTATTTAAAAGAACACGTATCACGCTGAAACTACTGGACGGATTTTGTTACAACTTGACACAGTCACAGTTTATATGATCGGATACTTTATGTCCCGAAAAAAATAAGAATTCCTGTGGGATATAGTTCCAAAGTTATGTAAATTTTATAGTAATAAATATCTCTACTTTGATAAAGCAATATGTATGTATTATTATATTGTAATAAGTACTTATGTATGTTAATTTACTATATTATTACACCACCGACTGAAAGGTATTTAATCTCTGATTCTCTCCATACTAAGGTTGAATGGAAATCGCTCTTTAGTGATAAGACCGCCAATTGTACTCTTTAATTTATAAGTTGTATCTTTATTTATATTATTTTTTGGTGTGCAATAAAGTGTATTGTATGTACGAAAAAGTCCGCACATAGAAGATTAAAAAAAATAGTCTAGGGTACATAAAATATGCTACTGGACAAGAATATAACATTTATTTAAAACTTTTCTGTCTAACTGTATGTTTGGCCGATTTCGACGCGGTTTTCATTGTTGGATAGCTTATAATTTATAAACTGGTATAATGTGCATCTTAATCCAATTAATTTAAGCCAAGCAAGAGATACAAATCTTATTGACGACTGATGAAATATGATCAAATATTGGTATTTTTAGGTCCTGGAATAGCATATACATTTAACCTGAAGAAATGGCCATGCGTGCGAAGCCACGGGCACAGCTAGCTAGCTATTACATAAAAAAGCAAATATTCTGACAAGTATTCTCAATAATAACTCCAACATATATAGGAAACTATAAAACAATATTGGTAGACGGAAATGTGCTCAGAATGCTGGCTGCATAGCCTCGCTGAATAGCAATACTGATTTTTTGACCTAAGTATCAGCCAGCCTAAGGCACTGAAAAAGGTCCGTTGGATGACTTCACTCAAGTCCATTCAAACAGACGTGTCGGGAAATCTGACCTGCGCTTTTGTTGCAAGATAGTCCGTGATGGCCTAGCCGATACACCATTTCACCGCATAGACTTCGATGTGGGACTTGATAAAAAAAATCCTAGACGCAGAGAAATGGCTAACTGAAATATCTGGTTGTCGAGTAAATTTCCAATGTTTTTAGCAACCAAAGGTCTGATTTACAACTTGAAACAGCAAGGTGGCGAGCGCGCACTGCAGAACAAATGGACTTATCAAAAAGATTTTACCGTTCAATTTCACAGCGCTGCTCGTCCCATTGCTTTTGGGAAGTAGGCGCCGCCTTGGGGAAGGGCTGATTTGGACAAGCTATTTTGCAAGCTTTTGCAAAAACTAATTATGAATTTTGTCGTGAAGACAGGGTGAGAAATATACCTCAGATAAAATGTTGTATACTAAATTGAGGATAGGAAAGCTGGTAGAGATACACTAGAAATTTTGTGTGTGCCTAGACCTCCGAACCTTATCGGTTATGAGGACTGAGACCAAGAGCGATTATCGAAAGTTATAGGATGGCAGTGAGCGTATCTCTTAAAATGTTGTCAAACTGTTGTCTATGTAATGTAATATTCCAAAGTTGATAACATCAACAACACACAAATACACAAAATTATAATATTCAAATGAACATATTTTTTTTGACAAATAGTGTGTAGCGAATTATAAAATACACATATGACATGTGTATTAATTTTATGTAGGCGTTCCGAAAAATAACGAAAGTTTTGAATTTTTTATTCAACGAAATCTTATAGTGATTCCCTAAGAGACTGAAGTAAACTATTTTCCAAAATTTTAATATACAGTTCTATTTTTATAAAAAGATCTGTTGTGTTGTTTTTTGACATTATAGTATTTGCAATGTATATTCCCATTTCGAAACATTTAAGGTAAGGTCTTAAATTGAGTTATTAAATTTTCTTAATTTTTCGGGACTGTGTTCACATCACCTCCTAAAGTTCCATATCGTCGAGATACCACATTTTAAATTTAAGTTCTGATATTGTAATATTTGGCACCCTACTTCCGAAGAGATGTGATGATTTTTGTATATGTGTTTGTATAAAACCCTCATGTTTGCTTCGCCGTAGTCGGGTAATGAGGAATTGTGTCGGTTAACTCAGTCAAAAGGGCGGTACTTAGACAAGGAAGTTCTAACAACTGGAACGACTTCTTCAAAGTAAAAACGGGGTACCGATTATTTGACTTTGAAAACGAATTAAAAAGAAAATGAGACAAGGAAGTTAACGGAAGCCGTTATTGTCTCTTTCTTATTTATAGTGCCAATGTCAAGTGACAGTAAGTTTATTTTATAGTGTGTGCGAAAAATGTAAATCGTTGTACGTGAGAGAAAGAGACTTCCCGCTTTTGCAAACGTTTCGGTACGACCACTTTTGTACTATAGAGATTTCATTCCAGTTGTACGTAAGTACATATAACTTCCTTGATTAAAGGAGATTTAAAATCTACCTTCAACCACAGATTAAATAATAGTACAAGATTCAACAGCACACCGCCTCCTTTGTGGGATAATAAAGTTCCTTAAGCGTGAACCACCGCCTCACAGCTTCCGCAGGAACCAAATCCCAACACAGGTACAGCTTGGAAGTACGTACAGAGGGATTTGCTTATTAACTTACAGCAAATCTTGGCTGTAAGGCGACGATACATCGTCCAACATTGCCAACAGAAATAGACATTATTAGGACCCCAAACTTATAAGAGCGCCCAAAAAAAATGCTTCATATACAATATCTATTAGAATGTTGGTGTTAACTTTTCGAGATATCATGAAATTGGCCAAATTAGTTAATTCATTTAGAAGGGCGCCCCGATCTATGTAACTATGTTATTCCCGGACCAAAAGTACATACAAAGTACCATAAACTAGATACATGTCATCAAAATTTGTTCAGCCTTCGAAACAGTTCTCGGCTTGTACTTATCAGATCGAGAATTCGAGATACACACCAGTACACCAGTTTTTAAGTCAAAACCTAAGCATTCCACCAGTGAAAACCGCATATCAATAGGTCCCAGTAGCTTTTACGTGATGCATGAACACAGACAAAAAAACAAGCAGACGGACACACACTATACAAAAACTGTTCAGTAGATTATTTTAAGACAATTAGACTTTTTTTTTTACCGAGCGTCTAGCGCGAAGCGTCTAGTGCGAAGCGTCTCTGTTTCAGGTTGGCTAAAAATTATTTCGTATGTGTTTCCGGATGTCCAGCTGTTCACCTCTACAGGTCGCATTTCTCAACCGATTTAGACGAAACTTGGTATTAAGGTTTAACGAAGTTTTAGAATTTTTTAGTCTTCGGAGGATTTTTGAGGAGGGGTACTTCCCCCAAAAAGGCAAAAAGCCTTATTAAATCCAATTTCAATCTTCGGATCTTCGGCTTGATGAGTAGAATAGCTCCTTAAAATGCAGTAAATTGCTCACTTTTAGGTTTCTTTCACAGTACATATATAGTCCTTAGGTCTATATATGTACTGTGCCTTTACCTGCTAGGTAGTGATTGATGGAGTACTTTGGTTATTAATGTTAGTTTTACAATAAGGTAACTAGATAGGTGCTACTGTGTACCGCTAGATTGTTTGCAAAAAAGTTTGTGCTCGCGAGGTCTACAGCTCACAGAGCCACCAGTTTTAATTATCTACATAGTACAGACTTTTTGTACTTACTGCTTTGTTAGAAGTATAGATTCACGTGCCTTACATAGAATGCGCGTTTCTCTTCCTAACGTTGAATGATCCCGGAATACAGTATATAAAATATATATATATATATACCTAATCAAAGGGTTGATAGGACTATTTCTATGCAAGTATATAATTTTAAAATTGAAAATAATTTCGGACACAAATATTTTAAAGTCATAACAGGTAGAGTACCTATTCTACTTTCATACTTTCGCAGTAAAATGAGACTAAAGATATAATTTTAATTTAACGTTACGTTACATAAAATTCCATACCAATATATAAAGTGAAACGTTGTCTGTTTGTTTTTTTTTGTTTGGGGAGCTTTCACGCGATAACGGTGTTATGATAAATTTTAGAATGCAGATACTAGCTTACCCCTGGAATAAAACATAGGATTTTTTTATCCCGGAAAATTTTAAGTTTTCGCGGGAAAACTGTAAAATATGGATTACTCGCTGTAAGGAACGGTTGCCATGGAAACGAAATAACGTCAAAAAAAAAAAAGTATGTCAAAAAATCAAGAGCGTTGGTGCTATACCTACTTATGCATTGGTTTTTAATATCGTAGAAGAACATAGGATGCTTTTTTTCGCGATTAACTGTAGTCCGCGCGGACGAAGTCGCGGGCGGGATGCCTAGTATTTTGATAAAATCAAATAAAATTTGTTAGTCTAACTATTTATTTATATTTGTTTTGAATTAATTAATTAAAGCATGCTTTCGCAGACATTTCTTATCGTATTTCACTTGTCTTTAACAAAGGTTTTTCAGACTAATATTAATTAGAACTTGTTGTGCCCCCGGCTTTGCCCACGTGGTCATTTCTCTGGGTTAACAGAATCCTATTTGTTATTCCAGGTCCTAAAATACCAATATACCAAATTAGATCAAAATTCATTCAGCCATCTAATAGTTTTTATCATTGCACGGCTTCTACTCGTCGCATTAAGTAACAAAGTACATAGAAGTTGTAGGTGATTTTAAAATCTGTTGAAATGTCATTCACTATTTCAGAGACTCGGTTATGTACCTAGAAATGTATAAAAAAAAAACTCAATGGCTGCGCCCGTGGTTTTACCCGCGTATACATTGATGATGGATGATTATGATGATGCAGAGAAGGACCAAATTTCATCAAAATCCGTACAGCTGTTTCAGCGTAATGTAACAAAAAGTCTGTACAATGACGATAACAAAAGTAATTGGCCTAGGGTACTTAATTAAGCTACTGAACATGAATGTTTCTAGATCGTGCCTGCCTGTTTGTCTGTCTGTCCGCGCATCACGTAAAAGCTACTCGACCGATTGAGATGCGGCTTTCTTTTCATATCAATGCGATGTGTAGAAGTTCTGACAGATGAACAAATTTTGATGAAACTTAGTAGGTATATTATGTCTAGGTGATTTTGGTCCTGGAATAACACATAGGTTACTTTTAACCCAGAGAAATAACAAACAGACCACAAGGGCAAAGCCGCGGGTACAGCTAGTATTACGAGAAAAGTGTAAATAAAAAAATGTTATATACTACTACGACTTCATCCGGTCGTGGGTTTGAATCCCGCAAGGTGCAATCATTTATGTGATGAGCAGAAATGATTGTTTCCGAGTCATTGATCTAATATTCGTAATTTAATATTAATTATTGGGATAATAATAACAAAATAATAATACGGCAATTACTCAACATTTTGAAACGAGTAATAGGAATAATACCTTAAAATTTAGTATCATCTCCACAATAACAATAACGCGAATGCATATAAACTAAATCACATCCTAAATATATCAGCACTACGATGCTGTATGGTTTACTTTAAACTATCAATTAAAACTATGATAACAGAGGTCTGTGTCCACCAGTGGACAAGTATAGGCTGATGATGATAAAGATGATCAATTAATATTGCAATTTTCATACAATAATTACAATTAATTTTGTAATTAGTTGTATCTGGACGTAAATAGTTTAAATCTTAGGTTAATGAAATTTACAAATTATAGGTATATCTATTGTTTAAAACTTACAGTACTTACATAAATAAAATACATAATAAACTGAGGATATCTAACAATCCGGAGGATATAACAAATCAGTTCCTATGTATATTACTCAGAGAAATTTATCTGAGATATATTATGTATCTAAGTACAAATTATTACTTATTCTTGAGTAGTATATCCATACCAATATATAAAATTGAAATGTTGTCTGTTTGTTTGGAGAGCTTTCACGCCAAAACGGCTGATCCGTTTTTGATGAACTTTGTAAATAGTTACTGTACAATATAGAGACCAACATAGGATACTATTTATCACGGAAAAATAAGTTACTCGCTTTAAGAAACGGAATAACATGTTGCCGTGGAAACGAAATATTAACAAATCTGTCAAAAAGCATCAAGAGCGTTGGTGCTATACTTTTGCATTGGTTTTTAATGTCCTAGAAGAACGTAGAATGCTTTTTTCGCTTTAAACTAGTAGTAGTCCGCGCGGACGAAGTCACGGGCGAAAGCAAATGCTCAAAAGCTGACTTAATTCACAATAAACTGTAAAAGTAAAAGTAGGGAATGTTAGGCAGAACTGCGTAAAGATGGATTCTGTCATTCTATTGCTAAAAACCTAGTACGGTCAGCACCAAAAATAAATGCCCATAAAGAAAAAAATACAAAATGCGAATTCAAAACGCAATGCAGAAAAACTAAATAAATTTACTCTCTATTATAAATAATATACATAAACTTAAAAATAAAATAACATGAAAACGTGAAATAAATAAACTCACCCAATGCATCGCTCCCCTCTCTTCGTATACTCCCATTGGGGGGTTAATTTTTTCGTTTTCTATTTTCGAATGTTTGGGCTTGTGCCCCACCACACTGTGACACCGACACTATGACATTACAAGCGCGCGTTTCTCGCCGCGACCGGCGGGCTACTGAGGCTCTGCAGCCGGCAGCGAGCGCCGCGCAGAAGGAGTTGCCGGCGCCGCCCCTCGCACGCCCACCGCTCCGCCGGAGCCACGGGCCCACGACCACGACCACACCATTATTTTTTAACCAAAATACGAACTTTCGGCTCGACGTGCGACGGCGTTTTTCAAGCGAAAAAATGTTTGCGCCTGACATTTTTTGCACAACCGAATTTTATGTTTTTTTTGCTGACCATACCGTTGCGTTCTCACTCGATATTGTGATAACTGTGTAGGTACTTAGCCATTTCCGGTGGCGCCAATGTGTTTAAGTAGCTTTGTAGATATGACTGTTACTATAAAATAGTACTGGTACAAGTAGTTACTATAAAATGGGATAATAATACGACGTTATAGTTTTCAAAGTATGAAAGTATAATGTAATGTAGATAGAAAAAAATACCTAAGGAATTTAATTAACAAAAGGCACGGAAAGTGCTTTAATAACCATTGAAGTACTTGAAGAGACTTGAAGTTCAATATTACAGCGCATGTGGGCGGTTGCAGATAGAATAGCCTGAAAACAAAAACAAATTAAGCTGTGTACTTACTTATCAATATAAGTTTTTATAATTTTAATCTACCTACCTACGTTAAAATTTACAAGCTTTCATCATCACCATGCTCAGGTTTATGTAGAAAATAATGAGGCATCAAGGATAGTACCTTTTCCTTTGTAGTTAGAAACTTTTGTGTAAGGAAAAATATTTTGAAGAAAAAATATATTACCTTTTTGGATGTTTATAGAAAGGTAGATAGAAACCTAATAAATTCCAAAAAAAGAGGATTTGTTATCAACTTTATTTCACACCAGAAAAAACTTTTGCCATAGTACCTAACATATTAAATCAAATTGCTTTTTAAACTTTAAAACCTTTTTTCCGTACATTTTCTATACACTGTACTTAGGCAGACTGTACTTTTTTTAAATCCAAAATTGCTGCTATATTTCTTCAAAATTGACCCGATGTTTCCTAATAACAAAAGCTTCTAACTACAAAGGAAAAGGTACCCTTAATTAATGTCCCATAGTTTTGTCACAGCCTTTATATAAGGTACTTTCCCACTGCTGGGACACTGGTCTTCTCTCAAAGAGACTGTTACTTTTTTTACTCTTTTTCTTTCTTCTACTCTTAAAATTTATCAGTAACGAAATGTCTGTACAATAAAGACAAAAAAAAGACGTGTCTATGGTAGATTAAAATAAGCTATATACCTACTGAACAATAATATAACTTTTTTATATGATGTCTTTCTGTTTGTCATCAGGTAAAAACTATTGGACTGATTGATATGCTGGTTTCACTGTTAGATAGCTTAACTTGGTGTACTTGGAATCGCAATTCGATGTGTAGAAGCCGAGCAATCGACAAAAACTATTGGACCGATTGATATGCTGGTTTCACTGTTAGATAGCTTAACTTGGTGTACTTGGTATCGCAATTCGATGAGTAGAAGCCGAGCAATCGATAAAAACTATTGGACCGATTGATATGCTGGTTTCACTGTTAGATAGCTTAACTTGGTGTACTTGGAATCGCAATTCGATGTGTAGAAGCCGAGCAATCGACAAAAACTATTGGACCGATTGATATGCTGGTTTCACTGTTAGATAGCTTAACTTGGTGTACTTGGAATCGCAATTCGATGTGTAGAAGCCGAGCAATCGACAAAAACTATTGGACCGATTGATATGCTGGTTTCACTGTTAGATAGCTTAACTTGGTGTACTTGGTATCGCAATTCGATGAGTAGAAGCCGAGCAATCGATAAAAACTATTGGACCGATTGATATGCTGGTTTCACTGTTAGATAGCTTAACTTGGTGTACTTGGTATCGCAATTCGATGAGTAGAAGCCGAGCAATCGATAAAAACTATTGGACCGATTGATATGCTGGTTTCACTGTTAGATAGCTTAACTTGGTGTACTTGGTATCGCAATTCGATGAGTAGAAGCCGAGCAATCGATAAAAACTATTGGACCGATTGATATGCTGGTTTCACTGTTAGATAGCTTAACTTGGTGTACTTGGAATCGCAATTCGATGAGTAAAAGCAGAGCAATCGATAAAAACTATTGGACCGATTGATATGCTGGTTTCACTGTTAGATAGCTTAACTTGGTGTACTTGGTATCGCAATTCGATGAGTAGAAGCCGAGCAATCGATAAAAACTATTGGACCGATTGATATGCTGGTTTCACTGTTAGATAGCTTAACTTGGTGTACTTGGTATCGCAATTCGATGAGTAGAAGCCGAGCAATCGATAAAAACTATTGGACCGATTGATATGCTGGTTTCACTGTTAGATAGCTTAACTTGGTGTACTTGGAATCGCAATTCGATGAGTAAAAGCCGAGCAGTCGATAAAAACTATTGGACCGATTGATATGCTGGTTTCACTGTTAGATAGCTTAACTTGGTGTACTTGGAATCGCAATTCGATGAGTAGAAGCCGAGCAATCGATAAAAACTATTGGACCGATTGATATGCTGGTTTCACTGTTAGATAGCTTAACTTGGTGTACTTGGAATCGCAATTCGATGAGTAGAAGCCGAGCAATCGATAAAAACTATTGGACCGATTGATATGCTGGTTTCACTGTTAGATAGCATAACTTGGTGTACTTGGAATCGCAATTCGATGAGAAGAAGCCGAGCAATCGATAAAAACTATTGGACCGATTGATATGCTGGTTTCACTGTTAGATAGCTTAACTTGGTGTACTTGGAATCGCAATTCGATGAGTAGAAGCCGAGCAATCGATAAAAACTATTGGACCGATTGATATGCTGGTTTCACTGTTAGATAGCATAACTTGGTGTACTTGGAATCGCAATTCGATGAGAAGAAGCCGAGCAATCGATAAAAACTATTGGACCGATTGATATGCTGGTTTCACTGTTAGATAGCTTAACTTGGTGTACTTGGAATCGCAATTCGATGAGAAGAAGCCGAGCAATCCATAAAAACTATTTGACTTTGACGTCTGAACTAAGTTTTATGAAATTCGATATATTGGTAGGTACTCGTACTTTTGGAATAACACACGATCCTTATATATCCCAGAAAAATTACCACGCGTGCTAAGCCGCGGGCATAGTTAGTATATTATAAATGCGAAAGTTGGTGTGTATGTATGTTTTGTTTTCACGATGAAACGGCTCAACGGATTTTGATGAAATTTGGTAAGTACCTAGATACTTGTCCTGGAATAACACATGTTACTTTTCATCATCACAGCAGGTGAAGGCGCGGGGCGCTGCTAGTTTTTTATAAAGGAAAATTAGGAAGTGATGTATAGTGGGCTACATAATGAACTTGTGCGGGTGAATGGATAAATAGGTATCAGGTCACATGACGTCCTTGAATTTTGAAGTACTTGGTAAGCCAGTTTTCCTCCTGATGGTTTTCTTCGCGCCGTTTTGATTACAAAGAACACACTGAATTTATAAACTTAATAGATACATTGCAAAAAAACAGGTAAAACAAAAGTTTCAAATATACATATCAACACCTAACGCCATCTAGTTTAGTTTGCAACCCACTCCGAGTTGGTTGAAAGCGACCCTATTTGTAACACTAAAACAGAATATCTTCAATTTTTTCTCGTCAGCAAAGTATTAATCTTAGAATATTTATACAGCGTTAATATTCTAAGAAAGTAATATTCTTATTTACTCTGTGGCTGTGTCAAGAATTACCTACTTCCTCAGAGTAAACCTCTCGGTATCGGGAGCGAAGTAACATCTTACTGATCCAAGCCGACCTCACCTGCACGCGGTCATCCTGGTGGATAACGAACGAAGCTCTGACGACAGACAGATGGCGGTATAACCATTCCAAAATAAGCGTAGCCAAATGACACAGGCCGGTGACAGGCAGCAGCGTCACCGGTGCGAGAAGCTACGCCTTGCGATCGCCAACCCGCATGCCCAGCAAGGCGATTATGGGCAAAACTTCTATGCAAAACAAAAACAAAATATGCACCCCAGTCGCCCTGCTAGTCCTGACCAAGGTGGTGCTCAAGGCAATGAGACGGCAGGGGGTGTGAAGAATCCCTGGGCTACCGAAGGCCACCCCAAAAAAAACAAATGACCCTGGCTTCGTACAACGGACGAACGATTAGGCTTAACGAGCATATGGCGCAACTTGAGACGGAGTTTACTAAGATCAGGTGGCACATTCTAGGTTTAAGTGAAGTCCGAAGAGAGGGGGCGGACGAAGTAACCCTGGAATCGGGCCACCTATTCTATTTCCGAGAGGGCAATCAGCAGTCTCGGGGTGGCGTGGGGTTCCAAGTCAATAGGGTCCACATTGATAATGTTGTAGAAGTATCCAGTGTGTCGAACAGGATATAGCGTACCTGGTTCTTAAGCTGACTGAAAGGTATAGCCATAAGGTTTACGCACCGACCTCAGCACACTCGGATGATGAGGTAGGAGATATGTTTGATGACGGCCCTACTTAACACCACAAGGGCCTACTATAACGTTATCATCGGAGATTTTTGTTGGAAAGTAACCTTAGTAACCTTAGGGAGGAAGGCGCTAGACTTTGTCAGCTGCATCATACGGACAGGAAGTCTAAAATACACCGTCAGAAAAAAGGGAGCTCAATCGAAAAATCAGTAAGCTGGTAAGGCGTGACCTTCGATGCTCAAATACACGCCGAATAGAAAAGGCAATTGAGCAGAATCGGGGGTAAAAATTCTTCGCCCAGCAATTGAGTAGATTCCATCTAACGAAGCTCAAGACTAATAATGGCACGACCATCGTTTCTAAGCCGGAGATCTTTTCTGAAATCGAAGACTTCTATGGCCGATTGTACGCCATACACCCAGCACAGAGGATTCCCGCGCAATACTGACCCGTCACTACACTGATGAACTGCCCGACGTCAGCCTAGACGAGATTGAGTTAGCGCTCAAACAACTTAAGAATGAAAAGGCCCCCGATGAGAATGGTATAATTTCGGAGCTCTTGAAAGCAGGGGGTAAACCCGTACTTCGGGAGCTTCAGGCATTATTTAGCACCGTTCTTAACAGTGCGAGAAATTCAGAAGGAGTTTGGTATTTATTACTCTTCTTAAAAAAAGGGGATAAAACCCTTTTAAAGAACTACCGACCTATTTCACTCTTGAGCCAAGTCTATAAGTTGTTTTCGAGGGTCATCTCAAATCGTCTCGCAAGAAAACTTGACGAATTCCAGCCTCCTGAACAGGCTGGGCTTCCGCGGAGGATTTAGCACCATAGACCACATACACAGTGAGGCAGGTTATACAGAAGTCTGAAGAGTATAACCAGCCTCTGTGTCTTGCTTTTGTGGACTATGAGAAGGCCTTTGACTCCGTTGAAACCTGGTATTAGTTGGAGTATTTGCAGTGTCGTCACGTGAACTGGCGATACATCGAAGTGCTAAGGTTTCTATATGACGCCACGATTATAAGTATCCAAGCACAAAACAAGCAGTTTAAACATATCCGACTACGCCGGGGAGTAAGACAGGGGGATGTTATATCCCCGAAACTGTTCACTAATGCCTTGGAAGATATGTTTAAGACGCTGGATTGGAAAGGATTGGGCATTAATATCAATGGTGAGAACATCTCACACTTACGATTTGCCGATGATATAGTCCTAATGGCGGAGTCGCTGCAAGGCTTGTAAGGTATGCTGACCAACCTAGATGATGCTTCTCGACACATTGGTCTCGGTATGAACATAGATAAAACCAATATCATGTTTAACGATCTTAATGACCCGGAACAGATTGTAGTCAATGGTGTACCTCTTGAAGTTGTCCAAAAATATGTTTACCTTGGACAATTATTGCAATTAGGTAAAAACAACTTTGAGAAAGAAGCCAACAGAAGAGTTCAGCTGAGTTGGGCAGCATTCGGCAAGCTTAATCAAGTCTTCTCATCGTCCACACCACAGTGCCTGAAGATAAAAGTCTTCAATCAGTGCGTCCTTCCAATATAACCGTTGGGGTAGACAAGTCCTCGAGTGGAGACAACGTTTAGGCAAACGTAGTGTAGGACGCCCTGTGGCCAGCTGGAGTGACGACCTGCGAAAAGCGGCTGGAAGAAAGTGGATGAGGAGAGCTGAAGTCCGATAAGACAGCACAATAATATTTTTTACGTGAATTTTTCGTTTTTTTAATAGGTTTTTTTTTATTCTGCTATTCGGGGCGGAGACAAGTCTAACAAATCAAAGATCATAAAAATTGTTTCAGCTGTTCTTGATTTATAAATGGTTAACTAACCCGACTTTGTTTTCTTTTAAATATATTTTGTTAGAAGTTATCTGATTAATACGCGCAGTTAATGATAACCTGCAGGGTACACTGAATACTGTCTGAGGCTATCAGGCGTATATATCCTTACGGACAGTAGAGTAACGAGGAGTAAACGGCCGAATTCATGCAAGCGGTGCTGGGGACCCGGGAGGGTAGGATCTCGGAACCGTTTTGAATCGACGCGATGCAACGAACGGGGACGTCTACTAGCGAATGCTGCGCGCACATAGTTACCTATCACTATCACGTGAAATAGGTACCTAAATATTCTCGTAATCTGATTTGCACTTGCGTGAAGGTTTCTTAAATAAAAAACCAGCCAATTGCGTGTCAGAGACGTACACACAGAAAAAATATTTTCGTGCATCGTTCATCCGATTGAGTTGAAACTTTTTACAATATATGTGTTAGGCACGTGCGTGAAATATTCTGAAAGAGCAGGCACGTATGAAAAACTTATATAACCCCCCATTATAGCTAAGAACCATCTCGATCATTCAAACAGAAATAAAACCGCATCCAAATAGGTTCATTCGTTTGATAGCTCCGATGCCACAGCCAGTCACGCGGATACATACATTCATACACACCCTATGCTTATAACATCCCTCTCTTTTCGAGTTCTGGGGTTAAAATGAATCTAAATAACTGAAAGAGGAATTGCAACGCATGGTATGATATGCTCAACTACCCCCACTCAAACTGTCACCACTGGTGGCAATGAAATTCATAAAAAAAACAATATTAAGATTTTCAACCTTATAATTAAGAATATTTACTAATTTAATTTTTTATATAACATTTCACACACGTTTTGTTTTGTAGCTTCAAACTTGTCCCGATCTCCCAAGGTCCCCTTCCTTTACATCCCATTTAAAGTCACAATCATCAAAGACATTAACCGTTGTTACCTTAATTGCTTTAGCCCCCGGAGGCGCTAACTAACTGATTATAAGGCTCTGGTAGCAGCAACATAAACGTTATATTAAAATAGTTTGTTTAAATAAAATAAAATTTATAAACCATTAAAATCCTCAATAGTAAAAGAAGCGTGGGGTGCTCGATATTAATTGTTGTATTTTTATTTATTTATTTATTTACTATTTCTATTTCGAATTACCGAGTTAGTGTAAGAATGCCATACAATGCACCCCACGCTTTTTTTTTACAATTACATTAATTTTCTCGTTAATCACTTTTTAGACTATAATTTAGAATAGTAAGATATTTCAAAAATACTTGTCTTTTTCTATTTTTATTATTGTACTTTCATCAGGCCCCTGTGCCCTGATACTGTGCAAAATTAATCTGACCTTTTAAAGTGGGTAAAAATCGAGTTCAAAGATTCCGCTACTTACATAAACGCGTTAAAAACCTCGTGTGACTGTCGAACTCAGCTCTTATGTAAAGGAGTAGTCATCAACACAAGATCGCAATAAGTACAGGAAGAGTAGGAAGGCCTTTTCCAACTATTATTTATTCTGAGCCTTTGCCCTGCAGATGTATTTAATAATATAGGGTTCTCACCATCCCACGGAGTAACTCTCGGCAGAGTGGTGCTATATGGATAGTAAGCGCACTGAGTCCCCGACATGTTCTCCTGCGGCGGCAACAGCCAGCACTGGCTCCAGGAGCAGCAGTTGAGGCAGTACTTGGCCCAGTCCTCGGACGGCAGCCGGTCCGTCTTGTAGTGCAGCCAACCGTGCCATTCAGGGCTTATCTGCAACAAAATGTTACTGACATTTTGTATTGCAATATTCAAAACTCAATTTCAAAGTTTATTTATGCCACTAATCCCCTTGGGTGATTTGATTATCACCCGACCCACATTTTGATTTATCTATACTCATAATAAAGCAATATGAACGAAAAAGTCTGTACAATGAAGATAATATAAAAAAATATGGTCTAGGGTACTTACAATGGTTTATTCCCCAGTTTATACTGTTTCTACTTTATGAAATAAGCTACTGAACAAGTTTTTTTTTATATCATTTCTGTTTGTTTGTTTGTTAGTTTGTCTGTATGTTTGTTCGCGCATCACGTAAAAACTACTGGACCGATTGCGATGCGGTTTGTTAGATAGCCTAGGGTTTGACTTAAAACTTGATATCTCAATCCGATGAGTATATGCCGAGCAATCGATAAAAATATTTTTGACGGCTGAAGGAATTTTGATCAAATGTTGGTATATTGATATTTTAGGTCCTGGAATAACACAAAGAGTGCTATAAACCTAGAGAAATGACCACGCGTGTGAAACCGCGGGCATCAGCTTGTACCTATAATATAACAGTAACTACCTAAAAATCTGTAGGTATAATGAAGATATTTAAAAAAAGGTCTGGGGTACTTAAAATAGGCTACTGAACAAGTTTTTTTTTTAATCGTTTCTGTCTGTTTGTCTGTATGTTTGTTCGCGCATCATGTAAAAACTACCGCATTGCAATCGGTCCAGTAGTTTTAACGTTATGCGCGAACAAACATATAGACAAAAAAACTAACAAAAAAACAAACAGATAAACAGACAAACAGTCAGTCACCAATTTTAAAAATGTTTTATTCTTGTTCAGTAGCTTATTTTAAGTACCCTTGACCTTTTTTTTAAATTATCGTTTTTGTACAGACTTTTTCGTTCTTATTGCTTTATTATAAGTGAGCATAGTTAAGCAGAAAGCGACCAACCCTGTTTTTTGAGAAAATGAGTAATAATGCCTCTGACCTGAGGTTTTATTTACTTTACGTATTCAAAAGACACGTTTGTTCAAAGCACATTCTGAGGTCAATATATTAAATTGTCCAATAAGACCACATGCCATTATCACCCATTTTTTGTGTTAAAGCCGACCATATTAGGGGATGGTCTAGCAAAATATCCCTAAAAGAGGAAATTGTGGTAAGCGGAATCCGACTCGATAGTCGGATTCCGCAATCAATTGGTCTGGCTTCTTCAAATTTTATTTATACCGTTGGTTCGCCAATGAGTAAAAGTTATATTTAGTGAATTCTAAAATTGTATTTGGATTTAAATCGATGAGATCTATCACTTCTGTAAAGAATCTACTAGTCTATGATCAATAGTTTCAGAGTTATAGCCCTTTTAAGTTTGACAGCTGTCATCCAAAACGAAGATATGGATGAGATCTATCACTTCTCTAAACAAATAACTAGTCTAGGATCAATAGTTTCAGAGTTATAGACTTTTTAAGTTTGACGTCTGTCATCCTAAAAGAAGATATCGATGAGATCCATCACTTTTGTAAAAAAACTACTAGGCTTGGATCAATAGTTTCAGAGGTATGGCTTTTTTTAAGTTTTACAGCTATCATCCATAAAGAAGATATCGATGAGATCTAACACTTCTGTAAACAAACTACTAGTCTAGGATCAATAGTTTCAGAGTTATAGTCCTTTTAAATTTGACAGCTGTCACCCAAAACGAAGATATGGATAAGATCTATCACTTCTGTAAAGTAACTATTTTTCAATAAAAAAAACTTAGTCTTTTTCCCATAGAGCCCCCAAAGGTAGTTATGGTTCTATAGTAGCCGTGGTGGGGAAAACGGTAATATATATTTTATGAAATCCCCACTTCTGTTAGTTAGTGGGAATTTTGGGAAAACTATTTTAGTTCTTTCCCGAAATCCCCACTGGTGGGGACGGTCTGGTGTGGATTTCAGGAATAATCCCCTGAAATGGCCTGGATAGTTAGCGGATTGTGGATTCAAGTGGCATAGAAATATATTATTATTTTTGGATTCCCTCGTTTGTGAATCGAAGTGGCATATAACAATTATGTTTAGAATTGAATCCACTCGATGGTAGATTTAAGAGGAGACAAAGGTGTCCACGGATCCACATGTGGAGCCAAGCTGTGGATCCAAGTGGACGGAGGGGCTAATTGAGAAGTGGTCAAAATTTAAGTTGCAAGATTCCACCCAGAACGACAGACGGACCGACCAACAAGAAAGTGATTAAGAATAACGTGGTAATATTGAGCACGGCCGGCTGCACCAATTTATTCGATGCAAATTTTGATCAAGTCAACTCGTTTTATTTGTTCCAAGCCTCGACGATTTCAGACGAGTGTGCGTCGAAATGCATCGTCGTGCGTCGCCCTAAGACAACTATTCCATCCATCATCATCATCAGCCTATATCAGTCCACTGCTGGACGTAGTCGTCTCCTAATGCACGCCACTGAGCTCGGTCTTCAGCTCTCCTCATCCCTTTTCTTCCAGCCGCTTTTCGCAGGTGTCACTCCACCTGCATCCTACACTACGTTTGTAGTACAGGACTCCCTGCCTATATGAACAAAATATAATGTTGTTTCTTTTATCATCATAGGTAGTTATTTATCGGGGACAGTTCACGTCACGGTGTCGGCATAACTTATCGGTGGACAGGAGAAACACTCCTATTTTACCGTAACGGTGCGTTTATGTCTAGTTTCCCACAACACAGGGAATCCTAGTGTGGGAACTAGTATACCCACAATTAACATAATTACAAAATATCGTTTACTTTAAAGTGTCCGATTGTTTTGTAAGTTTTTTGGCAACGAAATAAAAATAATAATTATTATTATTACCTACCTACTGCTCAATCAATAGCAGTAGGTAGGTAATAGGTTTAACACGTAGCCGTGCTATACCTAGCTACGGTATTATAAAAGCGCCCATACCCGAACCACCATAAATTTTTAGGGTTCCGTAGTTAACAAGGAACGCTTATAGTTTTATCATGTCCGAATGCACATCCGTCTGTGCGTCCTTCTGTCCGTCCGTCTGTCTCTATGTCATTTTATCCAGCCACTATTAAAACTATAAGGTTGAAATTTGTCACATATACATATAGATATTTTATGTTCGCTACTTGTCTAATGAATATTGTCCTATTTTTCTTTTGAGTGGAAAAATACTGTTTTGTACCCCATCGAGTGCAAAACCCCACTCTTTGAATATGAGTAGGTATGTTTAAAACATAATGAGGTTTTCTTAATGATAAAACGCTCCTTAAAAACTACAAGCCCATCTCGCTTCTGCTGTTCTGTTCTTCTGTCACGTCTATAAGGTGTTTTCGAGGGATAGTCTTGAATTACTAGCGAAAAGAGCATCCGGAGCAGGCTGGGTTTCGCACTCGAAAACTCCTCGAAACTCGAAAACATGGACCACAACCACACAGTGCGGCAGGTTGTACAGATGAGGAGTACAACTAGCCCCTGTGCCCCTCTTGATTTTGTGGACTATAAGAAAGCTTTTGACTCTGTCAAAACCAGGGCTGTTCTAGAATAGCTGCAGCGATGCCAAGTGGACTGGGTGATGAGATCCTTATATGACGCCGCGACTATGTCCGTTCATGTCCAGAACCGGCAGACTAAGTCTATCTATAACTGCGCAGGGGAGTGAGACATCAGGGGGATGTCATATCCCCGATACTGTTCACTAACGCCCTGGAGGATATATTCAGGACTCTGGACTGGAAAGGAACGGACATTAACATAAATGGCGAGTTCATCTCGCACCTCCGTTTCGCCGATTATATTGTCCTTACGGCAAAGTCACGGCAGGATCTCGAGTAAATGCTGGGCAACCTTGCTCACGCCACAGAATAAATAAAAACACTACTCAAAGCTCAAATCGTATCGGTCTCGGGATGAACATGGATAAAACCAAGGTTATGTGTCACAGGGTAGCCCCCGCGACCAACCGTCGTTAACGGCGTCCCCCTTGAAATTGTTCAGGAATATGTTTACCTCGGGCAGAATATGCAATTCAGTAATAAAAACACCTTCGAAAGGGAAGCCGATAGAAGGATTTCACTGGGATGGGCAGCATTTGGTAAACTACACAGTATATAATTAGCTTAAAAGCTAAAAAAACTCGCCTGCCCTGCCAAAAAAGAGCTTTTGCCAATAAATTATATACTGTTGGAATGTTCTTATCAAGACCTACACCATACGTCAAAATCTGTTCAGGCATTTAAAAGTTATGGTGGTATAAAGCAACTCACACATCTACATGAATGCTAAAAACAATACAGCACTCCTTTTTTTGTTTTTTTGGGTAGTCGTGTAATAAAGACGAGTCTTCAACGCGTATGTCCTTCTGGTTATGAAATACAGTGAGGCTGGTCCATAAATTTAAAGTCTTTCTGCGAGCAATGGAGAAAGCTGCTTGGAGTTTCTCTAAAGGACAGAATCCGTATTGAGGTGATCCGCCAGAGAACGAAGATGACAAACATAGCTCAAAGAATTAGAAGCTGAAGTGACTTCACTTCAGCTTCTAATTCTTTGAGCTTTCACTTGAAGCAATGGGCCGGTCACTTAACTCGAAGAACCGACAACCGTTGGGCGAGTTCTGAAGTGGAGACCGCGTTTAGGCATATAATAAATAATAGTGTTTAGTAAGCGTAGTGTAGTGCGCCCGCCAGCTTGGTGGAATGACGACTTGCAACAGGCGGCTGGTAGCGACTGGATGAGGTGAGCTGAAGATCGGGCTCAGAGGCGTTCACAAGTAGAGGCCTACGTCCAGCAGTGGACGAATACGGGCTGATGATGATGAGGTTTCCTAATCAGATATTTTTTTCTATTTAGTTCCGTTTAAGAAATATTCGGCTCTGAAGTGACCTTTTTGCTAGAGTTGCACCACTAGGAACAGATTTAAAAAAAGTTTGGTGTGCTAGCGCATAATACGAATTTACTAACAAACTGCATTGAATCTTGGCTGCGAACCCCTATTCCATAGTGTCCGACGCGCAATTAGGCGGACTTTTATCCCAAAAACGAGATTGAAGAGGAGTAATTCTATTTTAGCATGTGGCATAAACTGCACTTTGGTATATACTTTGCGGTGTCACCGCTTTTCTAAAAACAAAACGGGATGGGCTGTGTCGGGGCACGGCCGTTTGTTTGTCGTGAAACGTCTAAGCCAAGTTCAAATCGCGAGTCATACCGAATTAAAGATCAAAAAACATCCATTTTGCTCTGTGCGTCCTGCCCCCACCATATCTGTCTTTTGAAAAAATGTAAACATCTACATCATCGAGCTAACTATACCGATAAGCTAAAAAATTACACTAAAATTACATCTCTGGAGCTTATAGTTACAGAGTTATAAAAGCGAGACGATATAGACCTTTTCGTTACAATTAACTGTTTTGTCCCGGTACCCATGTGGTTTGTCCCGGTACCCATGTGGTTTGTCCCGGTACCCATGTGGTTTGTCCCGGTACCCATGTGGTTTATCGTCACCGATAAAATGTATAGGTGTGATTTAGACGTTTCACGTCAAAAGTTTCTAGCTCAAGACTCAGAAAGGGACACAAACCTGACTAGCGTCGTATTCGAATCTGAAATTCGGGTTAAATTCCACCCAGCGGCTTCTGGATATCATGTAGTTCTGGTTCTCGAAGTATTTGTTGCCCAGCGCATCTGTTCCCATGTGCTTTCCTTCCTGTTATATTAAAAGAAAAAAGCTTATGTACCTACCTAATCCAATCCAATTAGTTCATTAAAAATTTCCATCTGGTGTAAAAATATTTTTTGAGCGATGTTAGCCAAGCCACAGTGCCTGCAGACAAAAGTTTTCAATCAGTGCGTCCTACCAGTCATGATCATGACCTATGGAGCCGAAACGTGGACATTCATGGTTAAACCAGTCCACAAATTTAAGGTTGCTCAGCGAGCTATGGATAGAGATAATATGCTTGGTGATTCTCTGAAGGATAACATTTGTATTGAAGATATCCGACGGAGAACCAAGGTGAGCGACATAGCTCTAAGGATAAGCAAGGTAAAGTGGCAGTGGGCTGGTCACATTTCCAGAAGAACCGATAACCGTTGGTGTAGACAAGTTCTCGAGTGGAGGCCACGTTAAGGCAAACGGAGTGTAGGACACCCTGTGGCCAGGTGAAATGACGACCTGTGAAAAGCGGCTGGAAGAAAATAGATGAGGAGAGCTGAAGACCGAGCTCAGTGGCCTGAATTAGGAGACGCCTACGTCCAGCAATGGACATATATAGGCTGATGATGATGATGATGGTAACCAAGCGGTATACTACTGCAAATTAGAATCCAAAGATACATAATAAATAATAGTACCTAGTAATAGGCCCTCGGTTGGTCTGCAGTATCCTGCAGTATGCTGAACGCGATCTCATCTGATGGTAATTGACGATGCGGCTGATCTAAGTATTAGGGTTAGATGGCCCGTATTCTGAAAGAAGTCGTGCCTCCACAGCCAGAACTTATAAGCGTGGGGGGGGATATGAGAATAATGGCGTACCCTTGGGGATGCTATGGAAAAAAGTTTTTTTCATAGGTCCCCCAAGGGTACTCTAATAATAATAATATTTATTGACTGTATAAAAGGCTACCGGAAGTGTGAAATACGTATCTAAGCACATACTTTTGATCTAAAAGCTTTACCTAAGTGCCAATCTCCATCCTCCATCGAAATGAACTATACTTATAAGTGACCTGCCTTCAATGTATCCATTTTCCACAGTTTTATAAATGCTTTGAATGGCCCTCCGTGTTGGCCTATAATTCTGAAAAAACGCCTTAATTTGTCGATAGGCACTATAGACATGTTTGTAATTTATTCCTTAATTTATTGTATGTTTTGACTTCTTGGTATAATGGCTTTTGCTCGGGGCTTGTATTATGTTGGTGTAGGTATAATTAATTGAATATTTTATCCAAATAGCTACTTTTAGCAAGCTGTAAGAAGACTACAAACTAAATAGGATATCCGGGATATTTTAAAGTTTAAAGTACATGTATTAGTGAAGACTTTTTTTTTACCTACATTTGGGTTTGGGATATAATTTTACTCTTTGGACGACAGGCAGCGGCCACCACAGACTGCAGACTAGGTACAATGAAAAAAGGTCAGACCAAAGAGAAGGTACCTATAGAAATATATATAGACATTTCTTACATCATTGCACATCACAAAACAGTGATTTGCAATGTTTGTATGTATGTATGTATGTATGTTTGTTTAGGTCAAATCTTGCAAGCTGAATTAGAACCACTTATCCTCTTATCTGACTTGAATTTTTACATGTTGGTTCAGTTCTGATGACAATGCATTTTTATGGTAAGCATGACCTGCCTGCGAGCATGGATCTTATCGATCGATAAATTTATCGATTTTATCAAAATTCGGTAGCATGGATCTTCTAGCCTCGGTAAAATTGTATCTATTCGGTAACATTCATGAGTTTATCAATTTTAAAAATGGCAACTCTGACTGACCACAGATCAGACAGACGACTAATCGACTAAACACTTATTTTTTGACATAATATTGGAGATTCATATTTTTTTGACATAGTACGGAGAAACTTTTGGAATTCTACTTAACTCAAAAAATTTGAATTACGTTGGAAGGACTTTAGAATCAGTATATGTCTATAAGTCCTAAGTAGAGTGGAGAGTGGCAGAGGGAAGGGTGATAACCCTCCTCCTGCAAGGGGTGGTGGCGGAAACCCATAATTTGTGAGAAAAGGCAAAAAAAAAGAGGACGTGGACAAAAGCTACGCTACGCTTCACTCCCGCCTTCGTCTTCTAACCTATCATGGCCAAGTCGGGCTTTCGCCTAGCGCCTCTAGCAGTGTATATTACACGAACTGAATTTATACAAAGAAAAAATGCATTATTCTAAGAATGTTTTGCTAAATATACTTGTAATAACGAAACGCCGCTACAAACAGCTGCCCACAGCTTTCAAACCATGTAGCGAAGAGCAAATTATCCCTACATTAATGATCCATTTCGTACGTTTTCTCATACTTAACCTCATTTATTTTTGTTTTTCTCAAAAACTTTGAAATTCCTTTCTTTTTTCCTCCCTCTCTCACCCCCTCCCCTCCCCTAAGTACAAATGTACATATACCGATTGTACAAGCCATTACGCTTACTGGCGTAGATAGTATGTTCCTTGAACCTAACCTAAAGTAATAAGTACCTTAGCCAGTCGCTTACCGCGACGCGCACTTGCAATATGCGCGCTGCAATACGCAATGTTAGATATATCGCCACCCGATGATCTATTAGTAAAATAATACAAATATGACTTCGTTACACAATTGCTTGAGACACATCCCTGACAAGATTGCTGACAGTCCGCTGTCCTAGTACGATATTGTACTACTGGCCGATGCATCGTTGGTAACTGCCCACGGCGAAAATGCATACAGGTGTTAGTTAGGAGCTACAACAATGATTTTCCAGGTAGGTGTTTAGACCGAGTACCTACTAGGTACCATAATAATAAAATTAGAACATTAGGCTCAATTACTACAAAAGATAATTTCTGGAAGTAAGTAAAACGTGTCTGAGTATTTTGATATTATTATGTAAAGTAGATACCTACTAAAGTTGATGTATATGTTACTATATGCTTACTACAACATGCACAGGCAGTACATTAGATCGAATCCTTATCAAATCGCCCTAAACACCTTGAATGAGGGCGAGGGCAATTTCCTTATTAACTGTATTAATGCTGTTCTTCCAGATCGAAGGGATCTGGAAGAACAGCATTTTAAATTATTATTTTTTAAGGATCCCTAAAACGTTGCCTATTAATCCTCACGACCGCGATGTTCTGACGCCTCCTCCTTTCGGTTTTCAATGTATATTGCCAAAATCCATTTTACCAAAATATATTTATGTTTGTCGTGTAACTTTGGAAAGCCGATAAAATTCGATATATTCGGTAAGATTAACGTAATTATACCGACAACAATTGTCATAAATAAGATCCATGCTTCCTATTATCGTTATAAATCGATATATTCGATATGATTTATTTATCGACTTTGTCGTTCTCGATAAAGTGCGTTCCGTGCTACCGACCTCGTTTTATCGAATATTTACGTCAAGTTTGACATTGAAAGTCGGTAAATTCGGTAAGTTTATCGATCGATAAGATCCATGCTCGCACGGCTGAATCGACATCCAGGATTATCTCCAGATAAAGGAGCTCTTCAACTGTCAACAGCACAAACACGTAATTTTGTGTACGCATTTTATTATGATAGTCTGGTTTAAGTTCCACCATGACATGATTGCTACACTCAGGGTTGGGTCCTGGCTATGGAACTTCTCATCGCTTAATAGCACAGACACGAAATTATGTTGATGATGTAACTGATTAATTATTTCAGGGGGGTTCGGGCGTCACCGCAGCCTCCGCGCAAGTTCTCCAACGTCGTAGTTATGCCTTAACTTCCGTGGGTTAGCCATTCCGACTTCTCTTTTTCTATTACATGTCCAACCTATTCACACTCATCATGAAAAAAGTCCAAAGAAGAAATAAGAATAAACGGCAGATGCACGTCCTCACACTCAAAGTGGATCTTGCGAATATTCGTGGGATTCCTATTCACTCTTGACTTGAACACACCAGGGTAAAGTATAAATATATCCCAGGTGTGTTCAAGTCAAGAGTGAATAGGTATCTACTAGGCAAGCGTGCTACACCTTCGACCACATCATCGCATTCGATCAGGTGAGATCGTGGTCAAACGATTGCCTAGACCGTAATAAAAAAAAAAAAAAAAAAATGTATACGCATTTAAAATCCTGTCCGTCTGTTCGTGGATCTCGTAAAAACTTAAAATGCGGTTTTTACAGTTGGATAGCTTAGGTTTTGACAAAAATCTGTTGTAGATACATCTCAATCTGATGAGTAGAAGTCGGGCAATCAAAAAAAAATGTGTTGATTGATTGAAGCTGTCAAGTTGTCAACAACGAAAACACTAATAATATTTAAATTAAATTATTTACGCCTTATAATAAACTAACAAAAGGCCTCAAAGTATATTTTACATTACATTACGCAAACATAGTTATTTTTTTTGCGTTTTGTGCACAACTACAATGGCTCCGAGTTGGCTCCGAGTCGTGGGGCCTTCAAGGCACTCCAGGCGAATGTGTGAAGTCAAGTAGACAGACTTTTTGTCAACGAAGTGACGTGTTTTTTTCTATGTTTATTCATTTTCTAATAATTTTATGATATCCTCTCCTCGCTCCCCATTGCGAGAAGAATATCTAACTCCTGTTGGGAGTGACGTGGATGATTCCCTGTCGCGGTCGTCTCCACCGTCACAGTCCGTGCGGCGTAGTAGGCGGCCGCTATCATACAGTTTTCCTGATGGAAGTGATGAAGATGAAGACGAGCCTTCGCCGCGGTCACCTCCGCCACCACAGTCAGTGCGACGTAGAAGGCGACCCATTAACGTGCCGGTGATATCTCCTTCGCCTTCCTTAATATGCCCACAGAATGCGGCTAGTAAGAATGATCATCAAAATTCTAATTCTGATGTGTCATTAGAAAATACAAATCTTGTGAAATGTGATCTGTGTTCCCAATCAAATTTTTTTAAAGGTGTTCGTGGGCTAAAAATTCACGTAAGTAAAGCTCACCGCGCAACTTCAGGCTCTCTACTTTCTCAAAGATCAAATTCAACAGTACCCATCCAAACGCCTTTGGCTCAACCTTTTTGGGAAAAACTTAGTTTATTCAAAAATAACCTACCCATAGTTAGGCGAATCCCGCGCGGAGCTCGCCTATCTGTAGCACGTTGCCTTACTGAAGATATTAAAAATGTCACAGCCATAAACTCTACTCTAGCCTGGGAGCACTTGTTAACCTTCCCCTATAGAATTTTACATGTTTCGAATAACCCTTTAGATACAACATCCCTTACAAACAGAATAAAACAAAACTGCATCCAAAATTCAAAATCCCTCCCAAATTTCTCTTTTACATCACGTTCACATGCAGCTCAGTCTTCTGCTATATCTTACCATATGGCAGAAAACAGGTTGAGTGAAGGTGACATAAAAGGTTCAGCAAGAATTTTGTTTTCTAATGACACTATTGCACCAAATACTCCTGAAACCTTGTTGGCACTAAAGGATAAGCATCCACCTTCTGCAGCTAATGCCAATATGCCTTTGCCCCCAGACCGAGATGAGGATTCTTTAATGGCAACACCTGAAGACGTAGCAAATGCCATTGCGTCGTTCCCCAGTGGGTCTGCAGGTGGTCTCGATGCTCTCTCACCTCAGCACCTTAAAGACTTAATAAGTGGTGTTTGCGGTGAGATCGGTGACGCTCTTTTAAAAGAAATAACAAATTTGACTAATTTCATGCTTTCTGGAAAAGTGAACACCTACGATCTAGATATTTTATATGGGGAAAATTTATGTGCTCTTAAAAAAGGATGGGGGCATTAGGCCTATTGCTGTTGGCACAGTTTATCGTCGTCTTACAGCCAAGATTTGCTGTAAGTCAATAAGTGAATCCCTCTGTACATACTTCCAACCTGTACAGTTGGGATTCGGTTCGCGTGGTGGCTGTGAGGCGGCGGTTCATGCTTTAAGAACTTTTTTGTACCACAATGGAGGTGATGTGCTTTTGAAGGTGGATGTTAAAAACGCCTTTAATTCAGTCGATAGAGGCGCCCTTTTGACTGAGATAAAAGACAAAATTCCTCATTTATACAAATATCTTTGGCATTGTTATGGTCAACCCTCAAAATTAATATACAAAAATCATCTCATCTCTTCAGAAGTAGGTTGTCAACAAGGAGATCCACTTGGGCCGGCTATTTTCAGCCTCGCTATACATACAATCATTACAAAATTAGAATCAAAATTTAACGTATGGTATCTGGACGATGGAACTTTAGGCGATGTGAACACAGTCGCGAAAGATTTCGAAAATTTAACAAGGCAATTCAAAACCATAGGTCTTACCCTAAATTTTTCTAAATGTGATTTATACATTTCAAATCCAATCATTTCAAAAAACGACACTATAGATATTTTTAGAAAAATTGCTCCAAATATTAAAATTTTGCAAAACAGTTCACTTCGTCTTTTAGGGGCCCCGATTCTCGATGAATCATTACCAGATTTCGTTGAAGAAAAAATTCAAAATTTTCGATTTATTGCTGAGCGCTTGCATAAAATTAATACACATATGACATATTTTATAATTCGCTACTGCCTTTTTGTCCCAAAATTTATGTATTTCTTAAGATGTTGTCAACTTTGGAATCATACCTTACTTATACAACAGTTTGACAGCATTTTAAGAGATACGCTCACCGCCATCCTCAATGTACCTTTCGATGATCGCTCTTGGTGCCAGGCCTCACTACCAATAAGGTGCGGTGGTCTTGGCATACGTAAAATTTCTAGTGTATCTCTACCAGCTTTCCTATCGTCAGTTTATAGTACACAAAAATTAATCGGAGCTATTTTATCTCCCTGTATTGCAAATTACGAAATAAGTTTTTTGACTGAGGCTAGGGATGCTTGAAAAATAGCCTGTCCAAATCAGTCATTGCCCAAAGCGCCTCCTTCCCAGAAGCATTGGGACGGGCCGCTCTGCGAAATTGAACGGAAAAATCTTCTTGATACATCTGTTTGTTCTGCAGAGCGTGCTCGCCTCCTCGCTGTTTCACGTTGGGAATCAGGCCTTTGGTTGCAAGCACTTCCATCAAAAAACATTGGCAATTTACTAGACAACCAGACATTCCGATTAGCCGTTTCTCTGCGTCTGGGCGTTTTTTGCCAAGTCCCACACCGTTGCCTATGCGGCGATATGGTGGATCGGCTTGACCATCACGGACTATCTTGCTACAGAAGCACAGGGAGGATTCCTCGACACGCCGGTTTGAATGAAGTCATCCGTCGGGCCTTTGTCAGTGCCGGCGTTCCGTCAATCTTAGAACCAAACGGCCTGATGCGGGACGACGGTAAGAGGCCTGATGGTATGACTTTAATTCCTTGGAAGATGGGACGGCCTTTAGTTTGGGATGCAACTTGTGTCGATACCTTGGCGCCGTCTCATCTTCCAGAGACAACAATTCGGGCTGGCGGCGCTGCAACCAAAGCAGAAAACCTCAAATATGGGAACCTAGACCGGGGTTACATGTTTGTGCCGTTTGGGGTTGAAACTTTGGGTCCGTGGGGGCCAGGTGGCCACGAAATTTACAGGGACTTGGCAAAACGTTTAGTGGAAGTGACATGTGACCAGAATGCTGGCTCCTATTTAGGCCAAAAAATTAGTATTGCAATGCAGCGTGGCAATGCAGCCAGCATTCTGGGCACTTTCCCTTCCTCCGAAGGACTTTTAGATTTGTGTTTTGTGTAAATAGTTAAGTTTTTAAAAAACAGTGTCTACTTTTTGTATGGATTTCTGTAATAATAATTAAATAATATAATATATATCAAATACATATGTACCCACAAATTAAAAAAAAAAAAAAAAAAAAAAAAAAAAAAAAAAGGTTGAACTAATTTTGTTGGAATTCGGTATTTCGAATTGAAAAAGTTCACGCGAGCAAAGCCGCGGGAAGAGCTACTTTTATTATAATTCACAGAAGAATAGGATCAACGAATGAAATGATAAATTAAAAGCAACAGACGTTTATTTCATTAAATAGTAGTTTCACGTACATGTTGATTCACAGCCTAATCCAAATAATTAAGTTAAGTATCAACTATCATTTATTCTGTGTAAGTACTAAGACCTAGAAAAGTAAATAAACTTACATTTCTAATGCTAACAACTGAAGCATATTAGAAACCGGTCGGAAGACAATTTTCACATACATTTTTTTCTACAAATTGTTTGGATATTTTTTATTGATCCAGTTACTGGAACCAGTGCTACTTTTGTGTAGTAACTTTCAGCATTTGGTGTGACAGTGCGACTGCAACTTCGAGCCAGTAAGAATATTTCAAGATCTACGCTTCGAGCATATTACCGTGTTGATTTTTTGCTCCAAGAACTGCACACTGTCATCAATTATTAGTAATCGAACATGAAAGAAAAGAATAAAAGGTACACACTAAACCCCAAGGAAGTTCTAAGTACTTGCGTAGGTACAACTGGAACGACTTCTTCAAAGTAAAAACGGGGTATTGATTATTTGACCTTGAAAACGAATTAAAAAGAAAAAAGATAAGGAAGTTAACGGAAGCCGTTATTGTCTCTCATATTTATAGTGCCAATCTCAAGTGATAGCAAGTTTATTTTATAGTCTGTGCGAAAAATGTGAAACGTCGTACGTGAGCGAAAGAGAATTCCCGCTTTCGTGAACGTTTCGGTAAGACCACTTTTGTAATAAAGAGATATCATTCCAGTTGTACGTAAGTACATAATTAACCTTGTTAAAACTCGACTACGATAAAAAAGGAGGCGGACCAAAAAGTTTATAACAATAATTAACAAGAACAAAGTGCTATATTTTTTTAATCTATTATTTTTTCTGTTCTCAGCCATACTTACCCTTTGACTATTTTTATTGTAGGATTTGTTATTGTTTATATTATTTGCTAGGAATAAACTAGTTAACTTTTTTTAATCTGCCGATCTCAAAACAACTATAGATTCACAATAGATACCATTATATTTACATTGCAATAACAAATTACAATGCATGTAACTTAGTAACATTACAATATATTACATTTAAAATTAAATACATATACATTTTTTTATTTACGTATGTTTACTTAGTTATGCATTACCTACTAGTCCTACTACTACTAGTCCTCCTACTATTCCTACTAGTTCAGTTGCCCTGTAGCGTTGATTGGTCTAGTATTTTTTCCCATTTATTAATTCGACTGAACTAGTGATAGTATTTTTCTCATTTGTTCAGTTGACTAGTCTGCTGAAAGCGGACAAGTGAGTATGAATGTAGTTGATATGTATACAGGGCTATAGGAAACTCGTCGTTTTCCAGGTAGGACATGATAGGGGTGATAATATGCAACAAATTTAAAACCTGCACTACACTGCTCGCGAAGTGGCTTCGACAAAGTACGGTTCGAAGTTGACTGAAGTTCGTAGTACGTGACTACACACTCGTGCAACTTCGCGAGGAGCTCAGTCGCCCGGCGGCGCCTGACGTTATGCATCATGGATAATGTTCGAATGGCAGCTGCTTTTGCAATGTTTTTTTCTCGCGTAGGGATTATATCTACGTATATACCACAAAAAAAAATATTTAATAATGATGGATGATTGCAATGCACTGGAAAAGAACTATGTTATTAGAATAAACAAGGCACAATACATTTTAACATTACCTTTAATATTTTTTTATTACTTGAATTTTTCGAAGTAGGCCGAGCAGTGTAGTGAGACGCTTCGTTATAGAACTTCGGGACGCTTCGAGTCCTTTGACTCGGGCGCAAAAACCGACAACAATTGGAAGTCGCCCGAGGCAAGCCAAGGTTGCACGAAGCGAACCGAAGTGCCCGTCTACACTCTCGTGTTCGCTTAACTTCGATCAACTTTGCGACTAGTGTAGTGGGCGTTTAAGCCCCGCAATGTATGGCCGAAAGTTAATAGTTAAGTGACAAATAAAAAATAATTTTATGTAAATTGAATTTCATTGAAGTTTTTGAAAAAAACAATTACTAATAAAACTTTCTCTATTCATAAGCTATCCAATAAGGTGGAAAAGACAATATTTTTTAATAGAACAACATAAACAAATTTAATCTTAACTACCACAGGTTGAAGGCATACCCATTGTGAATAAGCTCTTCATTGTTGACCGTTTTTATTACCTAATTTTGCCCTTGCCGGCGATGGCAAGCTCGCTGATTGGTCGCTATTGTTCAATACAGGTCTTTTTAAAACTCTACACTACTCTACTCCGCACCAATGTCTTTTCTAAGCTATGTGTGGACTTCCATAGCTCCGTGCTTCGGAGGGTACTTTAGGCTGTCGATCTCGGCTGTTATTACATACACACACATGACATACTCTGGCAGCCTAACAAACTCCGACAGCAGAGCCCAGCACTAACTCTTACGACAAGCAAGCTGTTGTTGTGTGCATTCATCGTTACTATAGCCGTATATCGACTCGAAATAGTGAATGTGCTGACATAATGGATGGTTACGGATTTGTAACAGCAAAGCTCGGAGAGAATACCAACGACCACACCAACGACATTTCCGTGACCGAAGACTTCCACAGGAGACCGTGTTTTAAAAAAAACACCCCTGGATATGTAAAACTGGTGCTGTTCAAAGGCGAAAAATTAATACTGGGAGTCCGCTAATGAAACTATCCGAGGGAAGGGTAAGAAAAAGCCAGATATCAAACTATAGGTGTTAGCGCGGTTTAGTCTAAACAAACTAACCTACATCGTTCTAAACAGACCTGTATTGAACTATAGTGACCAATCAGCGAGCTTGCCGTCATCGGCAAGTATCAAAACAAGTAAAAAAACTGGACGTACCACACTATTCACGATAAGTGTACGCACATCCTGTGGTAGTTAATATTAAGATGTATTATGTTATTCTCGTAAAAATATCGACTTTTATATTTACCTTTTTGGATAGCTTATGAAACGAGGAAGTTTAATTATTAATTTGTACACTGTACCAGTTTTTTTTTCAAGTAGTATAGATAATTATATAAAAAAATAAAAAAAACGTTATTAGTCATAGTCATAGTGGTCAGAGTTTAAATGTTTTCAGATATTTATTCGTTCATTAAGCTTTGTTACATTAAATTTATGTTTTTAATTTGTTGAATAAGAAACTTGTTAAATTAAGCTTTATCACCTACAATTAAAAAAATAGCTTGTATGACATTCAATTTAACATTTATTTTTTATTTCGTCTCAAATGCCCAAAATTGGGTATTTTTCTATAAACATTTGAAACCAGGAGCATACACATGTTTTGTTTATAACAGAAATAGTCAGTCAACTGAACTAGTGGGAATAAACGCAAAAACTTACAGGAACAAAGTAACTTGACCCCAAATCATTTTGGTAAACAATTTCAGTAGAATCATAAAGTATATTTTTTCAATTATTGTTTTATTTTATTTTTTTCAATAGGGTTTCTATCACTGACATGTATCATACTAGTAGGTACTATGATTCAGATCAGTGGTTTCTACGGATTGTATCTCCTACTCCCAATAAGCTACGCCGCCGGGCCCCATGAAATTATCGTACAGACTTATCCAAACCTGCCATACTCAATAAACCATTTGAAAACTAAAAATGTTAAAATAAATGCTCAATTTCATTTTATTAATAAATTATGCCTTGTTGTAAGTTGATAAATATTTAATACATAGATGATTACATTATTTGCAGCCGATATTTTATTTTCCTTTATTTTGTATTTATATTCCGTCCATATTACATTTAGATTTTTGCATTGGAAATAAAAGTTATTTTTACGCTCAGGAGGTTCCAAATAATTAAATAATAATAATACTTATCATAAAGCATCAAGTAACAAAAAGTCTGTACAACGAATATTAAAAACAATAGCCCATGGGACATAAAATAAGCTACTGAACCAGAATATTTCATGTTTTTAAATGGTGTCTGTTTGTCTGTTTGTTCGCGCATCACCTAAAAACTACTGGGCCTTATGTAGTTTTCACTGTTGGATAGCTTAGGCCTTGACTTAAAAACTGGTGTACTTGGTATATCAATCCGATGAGTAGATGTCGAACAATCGTTAAAAAACATTCGACGTCTGAAAGAAGTTCGATGATATTGATACTTTTGGTTCTGGAATAAACACATAGTAGGATCCTTATATCCCAAAAAAATATCACGCGGGCAAAGCTGCGGGCACAGCTAGTATTAAATATTCAGGACAATTCACACCCATTACCTAGCCCCAAACTAGGATATCTATACTATGGGTACGACAACGGATTACTTAAAAACGAGCATATACATCCGTTAGAGGTAAAGTCAGAAGGGTATTTCCTTTTCCCGTGTGTGATTTAACTCTGTCGGCACATGAAAGTTCCTTTTCAAACTCATAGCATGCTTATTTTACCAAATTTTATTGATTTGATCTATTTATTTATCATCTCATTCTGTTTTTCTCCGTGTACAAGAGATGTTATTTTGACTCGTAAGTGTTCTATTATTTTGCAATAAAATACTTTGTACTTTGATTACTTCGAAAAATACTTTTATTTGAGCTCATCAATTCATATGTTTTCACACGTTTCCACTTTGAGGGATTCGAACCCACGACAGTTGGCTTAGCAGTCAGGGACCCGGTCGTCAAACAAGTTTTGCGTATTTACTGCAACTTCAAAGAAATATATCGTGAGGTAACGATGTCTTAGTACACGTATACATTTAATACAAACATGAATTGAATAAATTATATCAACACATCATAACGACACATTCTAGCTAAAAACAAACGAAAATTATAACGATTCTAGCACATACTACTGATATCTTACTAAATGTATATATAATTATGTGAAGTGAAAGTAACCTAATTTACACATATTAAGTTGTCAAGTAGTTAACTAAATTTTAACTTAATTTTAAGTGACTTAGTGCATGTAAACAATGAATTTAGTAATAAGTTGCAAGTTAAAATTTAGTGTGCAAGTAAAAAAGTGGAATAGAATTTTGACTATTTTTCGGTTAAGTACCCGCGAGCTCCGCACCCTGCGCATCCCCCGGTGGCGTGCCTTGCGCCTACAGCACGTTTGGACAGGTAACATTTAGTGAAGCTCATAATTGGCGACTGCGCGCGTGTCAAAGTTTACGGTAAAATGTCGAAGTGGACGGAAAATACCACATTAGATATGGTATATATTGAGATAAGAAAGGCAATCTAACAAACATTTCTGTTTTGAATCATAGATTTTCTTACGTAGCTGTATAAGATCTTTCAACTCTTGGTATAGAACTTCACATGCATCGGGTAACATCAGGCATATACTGGACTTAAGAGCTTTACTAAATTACTTGTCTGAATGCGTGAAAACGCTTACTTAAAATTAAGTTACTAAAAATTAAGTTAAAATTTACTTATCTACTTGACAACTTAATACGTGTAAATCAGCCTTTAGCGAGTTTGTCCACAAACTCGCTACAAAGTGACTATTAACAGTATAACAACCTCTGAATGGCACTTCAATATACTGACAACAGTAAGTATCGAGACGAATAATAACAGAGTATACATAACTAAAAGCAAAAACATATTATGCTATGTAAACATTGTAGCTTCAAGACTTTGTTCCTAATAATATAAATCCACACCAGTATATAAAAGTGAAACGTTGTCTGTTTGTTTGGGGAGCTTTCACGCCAAAACGGCTGATCCGATTTTGATGAAACTTTGTATATAGGTACTGTACAATATATAGACCAACATAGGATACTTTTTATCTAGGAAAATGGTAAGTTTCCACGGGAAAACTGGAAACTGTTAATTACTCTCTCTAAGGAACGGAATGACATGCCGTTATGCCGGATATATTTCTCAACTTTTGAAAAACTTAATTGCTTATTAGTTTCATGCACTCTCTACAAACCGTATTTTCATTTATAGGTATTACTTATAATAAAGCAGTAACAATAAGTCTGTACAACCAAGGTAAGTTGAATAAAAATGGTTTCGATGTAAATGAGCAACTACAAGAATATAAATATAATACTAGATGCGCCACGAGGCTTTTCGTGCAAACTTTACCTCCCCCTTTCACCCCGTTAAAGACGGAATTTCAAAAAATCCTTCCTTAGTGCACTCTAGGTAAAATACTCAAGGAGTATTTCCTCTAAATTTCAAATCTCCAGGTCAACCGGTTTAGGCTTTGCGTTGTCTTTAAGTCAGTATGTCGCCGTCTTCTTTTACAGGTATAGACGATTAAATAATGTCCGTCTGTCTGTCTGTTTGTCCGCGCATGAATTAAAAACTACTGGACTGATTGAAATGTGGTTTTCACTTGGATAGCTAAGGTTTTGACTTTAAATCTGGTGTACTTTGCATCTCGATGCGATGTGTAGAAAGAAGCCAAGATCGGCCAAACAACTGTTTAACAGCTGAACGAATTTTGATCAGAAATATTGTACTCTAGAGATACTTTTCGTCCTGGAATAATACACAGGATACTTGTGTTGACAGAAAATGACCACACTGGCAAAGCCGCGGGGCACAGCTATTTGAAAATAATAATAAAGGTAGTTTCGCTTACGTTTTTCGCATATTCTATCTCGCTCTCACTTTATGAAAGAAAGAAAGAAAATACATTTATTCAACACTCAAAAAACAAAAATAAAATATACATATAATTAGGAAAATTAAGTAGGAACAATAGATAACTGCTGCTTAACTGCTTTTTATGCTGTTTTATCCTCACAGCTGTACCTCCGCAATCGTTCACAGAACCTAACTTCACAATCATTAGGTTTCGCTGTGACTACTGTAGGTTTCTTGATTGTCGTATGAGGTTAGTGCTGGCCTCTGGTGTCAGAGTATGTCAGGCCGCCCGAGGGCCTCTGACATGGTTAAACAACTGCTAATAATCAATAAAAGCCGGGGCCGACAGCTTAACATACCCTCCAAATCACGGAGCGATGTAAAACCGCACATAACTTAGAAAAGTCATTGGTGCGGGGCCTAGGATCGAAACCTGTATCGTTGGAATCTAAATTGCACTAGTACACCGTTTAGGATTATTATCCAATTTTGTAAATGTACTAGTTTCTATAAAAAATAGTGTAGGTGTTTTTCATAGAAACTAGTGAAATCTGATTAAGGTAATGGCTTATTTGCAGTAATTTAATAGATCCTAAATTATTAAAATAACACCATTCCAAATCGGAAATGAAAAGGTATCTTGGTGCTTGTGATGTGTGAGTCTTATTGCATGTGAAGTGTGTGTTCTAAGCGAAAACTATTTTACAATAAAATAACTATTAATATTTTAACATAAATATTAAATATAATATTATGTAAATAATATAATATTATGTTATTAAAGTCGAAAAGAACAAATTCGTTACGTACAGTACGGCCGATAAGTCGTGGCCACTCTGTACTTCGTGCAAATAGATGCGCAATGATCATTTTTAGGAACCGAATGGCGGAATGAAGCGACATGCACGGGGCTGTGGTCTAAGCTAGAGATGCAGGTCATTCATTAAAAAAGATCATTGCGCAGCCATTTACACGAAGTTCAGAGTGGCCACGACTTTTCAGCCGTACTGTACAGTGAAAGTTAGCATCAGTGATAATGTATGCTTGTACAATGATGCTATACATATAATCAGCCCGTTGCCTTTTTCGACTTTTTCTTTCTTTTTAATAAACCACATACACAATAATTTACACTTACTGTAATAAACTTTTTCGAGGCTATTTATAAGATCTGAATATAAATTTAATTTAAGTACTCGTATTAATCACATTCTTAAATCTAATTAAATGGTAATATTCAACTTAACCCTTCGGCCACCGCTCACTCGATATCGTACATTAACGTAATGTGCGCTAGCATGCGCAGTGCCCGAAAGGTTATTATAGCTAGTTAGGATAGTTAACATAGCTACGACGAAATAGAGTAAATGCAATAAACTAATTGATAACAAACTTTTAAGTAGTTTACGTGATAATCAATAGGTTTTTACATATCACTTATCCGCAATCGGCTCTCCCGATCCAAAATGACAATTCCAAATTAGCAGCTGGACTTGACTTTAAAAGCTGATACACAGGCTTTGGAAATTTAAGATAACAATAACCAAGTCTTAGGCAGTTCTTTTTTTGTTTATGGGCATATGTATTATAAACAAGAGATGGCACGTTTTTTTTGTGTTTGGATCATTTGCCTACACTCGTGCACGTTAGCGAACAATGGTGATTATTCCACCAATATAACACATTATCAACCGAAGAGAAAATAATCCAAAGCAAGACTACGTCTCGATTTCGTTTTCCCCGCCGAAACCCCCTTGGACGTTATTTTGGCGGGATATCGTCCAATATTTGTATAACCAATATGGAGCTGCTAATTTGGGTCTTACAACTGCTACAGATTAAGAAACTATGAGAAAAAGGTTGGTATTTTCTATAAAGAACTAGCTTTAATTATAAAATATACATCTTTTTATTGCTGCACTCCAATACATACAAGTGAATTTACAAATAATATAACAAATAACGGTACAATGAGCGGCCTTATTGCTAAACAGCATTCTTCCAGGAAACCTTTGGATGCATAATATATATAAGAATACAATATGTATCGGTCGGTGGTACACTAAAAAAAATATAGTAATAATTAAATAAATGTATGTATACTAAAAAATCCTAAATCTATTGTCTTATTTGTATTTAAGACTTTTGAAACACTAGGCACTTTCAGGATTGTGCTCAATATACAGGTGTCACAAAAAGTAATGATAAGCGGAGTTCCCGAGGTAGAGCACGTTCAATGTGGTGGTGCATCCGAATTCCCCCATGTATGAATGTTCCACGATTTTCAATATTTTCGCAGTAATTCAATATTTTTTCTTACAATTCTCCAGATTTCACTTGGTCAGATTAAACTTTAATAGTCCAATAGTGACCCTTTTATAAGACACCAAAATCATATAGTAATTATAAAAAAAAATGAAGAATAACTCAAAATTTTGTTGAAAGCATTTTTTTCTCTTCAAAGGTTGGAAGTACAAATTATATAATATAATATATAAATATTTAAAACTAGCTTTCCCGCCCACGACTTAGTCGTTGCGGTTTATCGCGAAAAAAACATCCTATGTTCATCTAGGACTAGAATATTTAATACCAAATTAAAAGTATGTATAGCACCAATGCTCTTGATGTTTTTTGACATACTTGTTATTTCGTTTCCATGGCAACCGTTTCTTACAGCAAGTAATCAACATTTTTTCAGTTTTCCCGTGGAAACTTACAATTTTCCGGGATAAAAAGTGCCCTATGTTTTATTCCAGGGTATAAGCTATCTCTATTCCAAATTTCATCAAAATCCGTCCAGCCGTTAACACACACACACACAGCCGTTAGCCGCAGTGTGTTATCGCGTGAAAGCTCCCCAAACAAACAGACAACGTTTCACTTTTATATATTGGTATGGATGTAGAGAATTATTCGGGTGCCTCTGGGGGTGCTGTACCTCGGTAACTCTACTTATCACTACTACCTGGGACATCCTGTTCATTTGAAAATCATTTACAGCCTTTCCTTGTTTCACACGACGCCGTTATTCACGTAATTGTATGACACGACCACTTAGTATATTATTATTATATACTATATAATATTTTATTAACCACATTTCTATTGTACGACAAGTTACACTTAGGCCCACTTACACGAAAACAATTCACAATTATTATGTCTTTCGCGCTACTGTCTGCGTATATCTCTGTATCCTACTTGCCTTTATTTGGGCCTAGACTGGACACTAACCCGGGGCTAAGACACCAGTAAAAGTGGGCCTTACTAGCAACAATTTATTTTTCAAGTGGCATTATATTATAGGTATTGTACGAAAACTGCAAAAACAAAATTAAGTATTATAGTTTTATACATTTTGGTAATTAACCTGTAACATGTAACGAAACATTCATATTTTTTAGCACAATATATATCACCGAATATAATTTAAAAAAAAACGGGACCTTTTCACACCAATCACCTAGACCCAAACTAGGATATCCTGTACTATGGACACTAGATAACGAATAAACATACATAAATAAAAATATCACATCCATGACTCGGAAACAAACATTTCTGTTCAACACACAAATGATTGCACCTTGCAGGATTCGAACCCGCGAACATTTGATTTCGTTCCTAGGGTCACTAGCCACTAGGCCAATCGGCCGTCAAATAATAATAATATATTGGCTACTTAACAAAAAAAAACTGTTTCACTTATGTCATGAAAGATATATTTTCTGAATTCTGCCGCCCTGCTCTCTTGCTAAGACTTCCGCTTCGCGAGCTTTATTGACATTGACACTCTTTTCAATAAAGCAGATAACAGTTTGATTTCAATGATTATTATCTTTCATTCTTGCGTTCTATTTTATCAAACATTTGTAATAACATACAGTCAAGCTTTAAAAAACGAGGTCATACACTTTCATAATACTTACTATTTTCCGATTTGGCACAGTTATTTATTATGGAAGATTCAACGGATAAATATTGTTATATATATATAAAAGTTCTCTATTAAAAAATATACAATTACATAAAAACTTCGCAATAAATGAAGAAGTAATTACAATAATTAATAAAAATAAAAGTAAAACACTAAATCAATTATTGAATTACACTAATTTATACAATAAGAATGGTAAATATCAACAAATAAAAACAATAAATTAAAAATTGTCAATAAAAGTCATTATTAATAAATTACAAAATATACGAGAAATCTTAAAATATTTTAAATAATAAAATTATGTCAACGTTAAATTAAGATATAAGAGGTAGCTATATATGCCGCTTGTCCCAGTTTTTTTATAGATATTTAATTGTGCAATTGCAACAACTTGTTCAACTGTACGTATATATATATATATATATATATATACGTAATATATGTCTATATTATATATATATATATATATATATATATATATATATAATATAGACATACATAAGTAAGTATACACAAATTGACTGCCTTTGACTTTTGAAATGGCAAACAAAATGGCACATAGAGAATTAGTTAGGAAAATGTTCAGCGCTTGAACCTTGAAATTTTAATGATACATTAAAATGTACCATGCCTATGAAAGATTTATACTTATAATAAAGCAGTAAAGTATATAATTTGTGATGCTTTAATACTTTGAAAATGTATATTTTCTTGAAGTATAACTCGTAATACATATTTTTTAAGGTACTTGGCATCTATAATGGAAGAAATTGGTCTATCCTCTTATTAATAATACATTTCTTAGTAATAAACTGTACATAGTTTTATTACAACTATAAGTACGTTTAGAGTTATTATTTTCGTTACTGAAGGTCTTGACTGGACACGCCCTTTGTACAGGAGTATACGTAGTTATCCTATGTTATTGTGCAAGATCAAATAAATACTATGTACTTGTCTCATTTGGATATTTTTTAACAAAACATTTGAAGTATAGTCACACGAATAGATAGCAAGATTGCCACAGCAACCTGAACTATAATTACATTTTAATAAGAATCATTTCTTATTCCTTTTCATACTAAACGATTGGCTATTCGTATATCACAAATGTTGTTTATAGTATTTTTTCAGTCCTTAAAAACCTGATAGTTACAAGAAATGTGAACAATACAACAAGTTTTACTGACGCCAGGCCTGTCTCACTAAATGTGCCAGCGCGCGTCAAATAGAGACGCATATAAAATGATATGCATCAAGGTCGTGCGATCTGAATTGCACTTTATTGAGTGGCAGCAAGAGTCACTTTTTATTTAATTGTTTTAGCGGAGTGAGCCTTCTGTACGTTAGTACTATTATTTCTTCTGTGCTGACGTGTCCTACACTCTTCATTTGTATTTTTTCCTTTGCTATTGTTTAAGTACAGGTTTAAGTTTGCGTGGTCCCGTACGTGCCCGTCGGGGGTCGGTAGTGCGCTGGTAACGCCATAATTTGCTTTTTAGTGAATGCATATTTTCTGATTCCGATGTTTTTGTACGTGTTCTCGCGACGACACCCTTCACTGCAAGCATATACGTAAACTAAATAAATAACCGAATTAAACCCTTCACAGCGATTGTATAGCAAAGTGTTCGAAACGTCAGGACTTAAAATATATAAATGCAATAAAAACTGTTATAAGTTGTTGTATTCGATAAATTATAATCGTGAAAACCTTAGAAATCAGTAAACAAATAACTTTGGTTCAAACCAAAAAAAAGAAAAGAATAATAAATACGTATTCAATTCAATGCTAAACTACTCCCGAGACTACGTAGGCACTTTGCGTGTATATATGAAATGAAAATATATACTCTTTATGTGGTGCCTATAAATATAAAAATATAATATTAGGTATTAATAGATGGCACTCCTACTATATACATATATACATAGTGCGCCGTCTATCTACAAATATCTATAAGAAATGAAAATTCAGATGAAAATTCAGTTTTCACTTTGGATAGCTTAGGCTTTGACTTATAGTCTGGTGTACTTTATATCTCAATCCGATGAGTAGGAGTCGAACAATCGATAAAAAAAAACATTTACGTCTGAACGAAGTTTGATGAAAGTGGTACTTTTGGTTCTGGAATAACACAGTAGATCCTTATATCCCACAAAAATGACGGCTAGTATTGAATATAAAACGAATCGTGGGCTAGAAGAAAATTCTAAAGTCCACACATACAAAATGATAACCAACCTTCGCATAATACTCAGAGCTTTTTTCTGTTCGTGTTCAGCCAAATGGTACTCCGAAGCGAGGATCGAACATTGCTCAAGGGTCACAGCCATTCCTGTCCTATCTTTGGCACTTTTGCACGACGTGAACCTTATACCTGTAATAAAGTTTATCAACATATGAAAATCAAAATCAAATGCTATTGTGAGTAGACAAAATAATAGCACAAGTCAAAAACTTAGCATCTCATGAACATGGAGAAAAACATAAAGAAATATATCAAAACCTAATCAATAAAATTACGTAAACACAAGACATACTAATGTCTTGAGTTTGAAAAGGAAATTCCCTTTCACGTGCCCAGAGTTGAATCTCACACAGGAAAAGGAAATACCTTTGTCTGTACCAGTTCTTCGCAAATATAAGGAACCGGTACAGTCAGAACCCGTAAAAGAAGAAAGTACCAAGAAATTCGACGGAGATGACATTTTTTTCCAAAGAAACAGAAAATATGTTTGAAAACATAGTACTCGTATAACTACAGTCTACTTTTTATAACGCAATTCGATGGGTGAGCAAAATAAGAACAATGCCTGGATTTTCCGAGTTAAAATTAAAGTTCTACTGTTGGTAATACAGGGTGTTTGGCACAACATGTGCTATAGGGTAAGGGGGTGTAGGTAGGACCACGTGCAACATTATGGTGGTCTTTATAACCATAAACAATTCAACGACATGTGTCTCATCTATCAATCATCACTGGAGCTGCGTCATATTATAATTAAGAATCACGATCCAATACGATAAAAGCCAGCAATTGGAGTAGGGTTTGGTTGGACGATCATCATCACAGTGCTCCAAGCCAACCTCACCTGCTCTTGGTACACCCTGCCGAAGAACGAACAACGAAAGAGGCTCTGGCGAACGACAAATAGCGATATATCCATTCACAAATCTGCGTAGATAAATGGCACAGACCGGTGACGGGCAGCAGGGTCAGTGTTTTAGGACGTGTGAAGTCCGAAGAGAGGGAGAGGACACCATAACCCTTAAATCAGGTCATCTGATTTAATTCAGAGAGGGAGTTAGGACTGTGTGAAGTCCGAAGAGAGGGAGAGGACACCATAACCCTTAAATCTGGTCATCTGATGTATCTGGGCGATCACCAATTCCAAGGGTTCGGGTTCCTCGTGCACACGGTCCTCGCTAACAACGTTTAAGAAATCTGCAGTGTGTTGAACTGGGTAACTACCCAGTTAAGGTAAGGATGAGGTTAACTAACCTCATTATCAAACTCACCGAGAGATAATCTCTTAAAGTGCTACTTGTTTGTGGTGGTACAGGAGTAACAGGAGTGTGGTGGTATTATTCTTCAAGAAAGGTGATAAAAACCTTGCTCAAGAATTATAGACACATATCACTCCTGGACCATATCTACAAGTTGGTCTCAAGTGGCATCACCAACCGTCTTGCACGAAGACTTGATTAATTCCATCCATTATCCATCGGAGCAGGCCGGATTTCGTAGAGGATATTATACAGAAGTCGGAGGAGTATAATCGTCCACTGTGTCTAGCTTTTGTGGACTACGAGAAGGCCTTTGACTCCATCGAGACCTGGTCTGTTGTCGATGCCAAGAAGACTGGCGATATATCCAAGTGCTGAGATGTCTGTATAACGCTGCTACGATGTCAGTTCAAGCCCAGGACCGGCAAACAGAACCTATTCAATTGCTCAGTAGTGTCAAATGCATTGGAGGATATGTTCAAGACGCTGGACTGGAAAGAAATGGGCATCAACATAAACGGCGAGTACATCATGCACTTGAGATTTGCTGATGATATCGTATTCATGGCGGAATCGCTACAAGAGCTGCAACAGATGCTAACCAGCTTAGCTGATGCCTCCCGACGCATTGGTCTCCGCATGAACATAATTGATAACAAAATTTATGATCAGTCATAACACTGCACCGGAACCAATAGCCGTCAGTGGCATGCCTCTTGAAGTTTTTCAGGATTACATCTATCTTGGACAAACTCTTCAGTGAGGTAGATACAACTTCGAGAAGGAAGCAGATAGGCCGATTAGGCTGGGCTGGCCATCATTTGGGAAACTTCGTCAAAGTCTTCTCGTCGGCCATCCCGCAATGCCATAAGACAAGTCTTCAACCAGTGCGTCCTACCCGTGATGACATACGGACTGGTCCACAAATTTAAGGTCGCTCTGCGTGCTATGGAACTACGTATGCTCGGGGTTTCTCTATGGGACCGCATCAGAAATGAGGTGATCCGGCAGAGAACGAAAGTTACCGACATAGCTCAAAGAATTAGCAGGCTGAAGTGGCAATGGGCCGGTCACATATGTCGAAGAACCGATAATGCTCATTTTGATCACATAGGTCGAATAGGGACCAAACTGGCTTCATACCCCGCGGGTAGCAAAGCTTTTTGGTCCCTGGCCAAGTCGGTCGATGTGAACTTCTGCCGCCCCTCACTGCCACCATTGCTGAAACCTGATGGATCACTGGCTCACACTGCTGGAGAGAAAGCGAATTTATTTGCTCCTTTTTGCAGAATCTTCGCATCTAGACGCCACCGGCAAGATACCTTCCTGCCTTCCTTCGGGGTTTTTATGCCCGATATACGCATTCGCCAGAAGGTTCTCAGAACGCTTCGAGCCCTACATGTGAGTAGTAGAGTTAGGAGTAGTCCTAGAGGGCTGCTCGTCTGATCAAACGGCCATCAATGCGGTGTACCTCAAGGATCGGTTCTCTCGGCTACACTGTTTTTACTGCACATTAATGATCTTTTGATGCCCGGCACCTTTGGGTATGCAGATGACAGTACTGTGTTTGAGAGATACAGTTCCATTGCTCAAACCAGCTGCGACGATGTCCAGCTTCAGAGAGAGGCTATGGTGAACCGTTTGAATTTAGCCTTAGAAGCCGTGTCCGAGTTCGTGTTTGTTTTCTGCTAAAAAGAGTCCTCTAACCGATCTCCGTCTTTCCGTAGTGTAACAATACTATTAGGCGAACATCTGGAGCTTTTGGGTGTCGAACTCACATCGAACCTGAATTTTGGGACTTACATTGTCCAATGCCAAGGTAGCTGCAAAGAAACTTGGTATTTTGTCTAAGGTTAGGCCGTACTTCACGCCGGGACAGCTTTTGAATCCTTACCAAGCACAGGTCCGATCTTGTATGGAGTACAGCTGCCCCTCTGGGACGGTCCTGCCAAGTATCAGCTCGATGCTTTGGATTCAATTGAGAGACGTGCTATGAGGCTCATTGGAGATGACACTCCGGTAAAGAGTAAGCTTCAAAGTCTGCCGCATCGACGTGAGGTCGCAAGCCTGTCGGTATTCTACAGATTGCACTATGGAGAGTGTGCACAAGAACTGCACAATCTGATTCCCGAACGACTAGACGATCGGAAAAGCGCCATCCTTTTATGGTTGAAATACCTCGCACAAGAACGAAGCGTTATGCTTCTTCATTTATTATAAGAACTGCAAAGGAGTGGAATGTCCTGCCCTCGTCAGTGTTTCCGGTAAATTATAACCCCGGTGTGTTCAAGTCCAGAGTGAATAGGTGTCTACTAGGCAAGCTTGCTACACCTTCGACCACATAATCGCTTTCCATCAGGTGAGATCGTGGTCAAACGATTGCATAGAAAGTGATTTATAAAACAAACGTTGGGATAGGAGAGTTCTTGAGTGGAGGCCACGTGTAGGCAAACGTAGTGTAGAACGCCCTCGGGCCAGATAGAGCGGCGACCTGCATAAAGTAGCTGGCAGCAATTACATGAGAAGAGATCGGAACTCGTCCAGCAGTGGACAGTACAGGCTGATAATGATGGTGATGAAATGGGATTAGACTGATGATGATTATGTTTATTTGATACTAAAGTAACAAATAGCTTACCGTTCATAAGTCTGGTTGCTAACGCAGCTAAATGAAGCACTTCTACGTTCTTTGGTATTTTCTTATGTACAGCTATCCTCAGATTTTCCATTACCTCTTCTAACGGTTTAGTTCTTGAAGAAGCTAGAGACAGGAAATGTTTTAATTTAATTATAGTCTCGCGTTAATCGACACAAAATCTAATGTACATTATGTGATGTGTTGATGGGATTTCATCGGTGGGTGAACTCTTTTTTCAAATTATAGTCTCACGTTAATCTATATAATTAGTTTTTGGGGGTAGGGAAAGGGCGGGGAGAGGCTTTGCACGCGAACAAAATTTTGTACGCAGAAATCCGTGGGGAACTATAATTAAATTATTAATCATTCGAAAAGCACAAAATATATAGTTATACACATTCGGATGCTGCTTAAATCTGGCAGAATCTAGTAGAAAAATGTTATAAAACTTGTTCTAATGTTGTTCTGTGGTTACAGTAAAACTTTACTAAAAACATATTTATTCAGTACCAACACTAACTACCCGCGGCTTCGCACGCTTTCATAAGCTCATACCTACGAGTTATTCCAGGACCAAAAGTACCTATAAAGTACAATATAGTACATTTCTTCAAAATTCGTTCAGCCGCCAAATAGTTTTTATCGATTGCTCGGCATCTAGTCATCGGATAAAGATATGAAGTGCCACAGTTTTTAAGTCAAACTCTAAGCTATCCAACAGTGAACCGCATCGAGATAGGTCCAGTAGATTTTACGTGATGCGCGAATAAACATACAGACAAACAAACAGACAGACACTATTTTATAAAATGTTATACTCTTGTTCAGTAGCTTATTTTACGTACCCTTCAGCATTTTTATTTTATTATCTTCTTTGTACAGACTTTTTCGTTCTTATTGCTTTATTATGAGTATAGATAGATAGATATTTCTGACTTCAAAATAAACATAGGACCCTATGGACCCCTATCCCGCAGGAAACCTTCATTTTTTAAGGATAAAAAGTATTCTGAATTTTTACCCATCGTATAAACAATGACTGTGCCAAGTGGCATCAAAATCCGTCCAGTAGTTTCTGCGAGTTACGTGTTCTTTAAATAACATTGAACTCCTATCCTGCGGGAACCCTTTGATTCTTCGGGATAAAAAGTATCCAATGTTCTACCTCGTAGTATGAACTCAGATCATACCAAGTTTGATCAGAATTCATTCAGTAGTTTCAGCGTGATGCGCGGTCAAGGTACAGAGAGAGGTCAAAAAAACAGTTTTGGCTTCCTTCCAAAAAAATATTATTTATAACTTTAAAATTAACATAACTTTGGACCTCTATCCCGCAAGAACCCTTTATTTTTTCGGAATAAAGAGTATCCTAAATTATAAACCATCATATAAACTATTACTGTGCCAAGTTGCATCAAAATCCAGTAGTTTCAACGTGGTACGTGTTCTTTTAAATAACTTTCAACCCGTATCCTGCATACCCTTTAATTTTACGGGATGAAAGTATCCTATGTCCTACTTCGTAGTATGAACTCATATCATACTAATTTTCATTTGAATTTATTCTGTAGTTTCGGCGTGATGCGCGGTCAAGATACAGATAGACAGACATACAAACACAAAAAAATGAAAAAATACAGTTTTGGTTTCAGTATTGAATATAGAGAACACTCCAAAACAAATAAACTATGACTGTGCCAAGTTGCATCAAAATCCGTCCAGTAGTTTCAGCGTGGTACGTGTTCTTTTAAATAACCTTCAACCCGTAACCTGCGGGAACCCTTATTTATTTGGGATAAAAGGTATCCTATGTCCTACCTCGTAATATGAACTCAAATCGTACTAAGTTTCATTTGAATTCATTCAGTAGTTTCAACGTGATGCGCGGCCAAGATACATACAGACAGACAGACAAAAATGAAAAAAAAAACAGTTTTGGCTACAGTATTGAATAAAGAGAACAATAAAAAAATATTTAAAAAAAGACTTCAATGTACAGAATTTGACCTATTACAGTTTTATTATAAGTATAGATACTAAAGAAGTACCTCGAACAGGTTCCATTGGGTCCGTAGGGAAGGCCTTCGTATACTTGTGGTAGTACTTGTTCAACCGGTCGAGGTTATCGCTATTCGAGTGTTGCTGAGGAGTGGTCTCCCCCAAAGCTTCAGCCAACGTTGCTTTTTCATTCACCCCGATGTTGAAGAAAACAGCCGTAATCGTGAATGATAGATGCTGCAAAGAAGACATCAACAGTTTATTATCAAATGCGAACGAAGGCCAGAAGCAAACACGTTCACTTCACTTTAAACCGTGACCCCATAATAATTTCTCGCGGCCTCCAAAGCGTGCGCGATACTTTGGGGATATCACAGAATAAATATATGCTATATCTAGCAGGTACAGTAGTCGCAGCGGAAGAACGTGTCTCGGAAGTTATCTGCTAGTCGCTGCGCAAACTGCTATTTTTCAGGCGCAATCCCAATGTTGAAGGTGAAGACAGCATTGTATAACTGCCTCGCTCATTTTTTTTTTTTTTTTACGGACTAGGCAATCGTTTGACCACGATCTCACCTGATGGAAAGCGATGATGTGGTCGAAGATGAAGCACGCTTGCCTACTTGCTTATGTTTTTCGCATATTCTATCTCGCACTTACTTTATGCTGTTTTATCCCCATAGCAGTACCTGCGCAATCGTTCACAGAGCCTAACTTCACAAAGATATAGATTGGCTGCGACTACTGTAATATACCTATGTAATATTTTTTTGATAAAAATGCATCTCCTGCGTGTGTGAAAAATTGCATCATTTCACTTTTTAACATTACAATATAGGCAAGACCGATGCAATAATGTTTAGAAAATTGTAGCAGATAGTATAGAAATAAAGAAGAATAAATAAAACGAAATTATGAACCTACTGATTTTGTTAAAATGGGCAAAATCTTTACAAATGCGTGAGCAAAGCGAGCACAAACCATTTAAGATATTTTTGCAATTTTTTATGAAAACTCTATTATAATCGATTTTTTGATTAAATATGTGAAAACAGAAACTAATAATAATAAAACATCACACGCGAGCCACACATTTAAAAAAAAATTTTTTTTTACATATGCTCGTAAAGCTTGGGTAGGTGTAAGCGAACTAAACCAAAACTGTATTTAAAAGTGTTAACTTCTCTATGGTCTCCGATCCGAGCGTAATGTCTCATGAAGACATTTTATGACAATTTCATGCATTGATTGAGGGGGAAACTAGTAAATATTTACAATATCACTTTTTCATTTCTTCGTAATCGCAGTGAAAAGCAAAGTGTATAACTCGTTTTTATAAAACAAGGCATTTTATTCTCGACTTCTATATCTACCCTCGCCTTCGGCTCGGGCATATAAAATGGCTTGTTGTATGCACTTGATGTACAATCTAGTAGGCTTTGACTAGGTCACCAGTTCGTTGATACAATTAATAGCACTTACTTCTTTCGACGTGAACCTTGCATATAAGGAATCCGAAACGGGCAAATGCACCGTCAGCGCGCCTCGCGTGCCGGTCACTTGTGGTATTGACGAGTTACTGGAAATTATAATACTTGGATATGAATCAAGTGCACTACAATCAGATATTGTACGGTTACTTTTCTATACAAGCATGTTCTTGTGTAGTTTGTTTTTAAGATGGTATTAGGAAAAACATAGGTGCTGTAAAGTTTCGGCCCGGGCCGATGAAGTCTTTGTGAGAGAGAAGGTGGCCGAACGGTAACTCGAGCGGCTTACAATCCGACGGCACCCTATTCTAACATCGGTCCTGCACCAATGACTTATTTGATAAGTAATGTGCGCATTTAGAAACTATCACTCAAAAATGCGACCGACTAACCTTCACACTGCTGTCATACTGGTGTGAAGGTTAGGAAGAAAATGTACTAACCTTCATACTATTCGTATAGCAGTGTTAAGATTTGGATACTTATTTCCTAATGTCCACACTAGTGTGTAGGATAGGAAGTCGCTTTCCTTACCTTAACTCCGGAAGGTTATTTCCTAATACCCTCACTAGTGTGAAGGATAGGAAGTCACTTTCCTTACCTTAACTCCGGAAGGTTATTTCCTAATACCCACACTAGTGTAAAGGATAGGAAGTCACTTTCCTTAGCATCTTTATTGCCTTGTTTTTCTTACCTGTGTCCAACTTTGATAAGTGCAAACACCACAGTGTGCAAATCTTCGACAGCGACGACCATATCGCCCCACATGGCCTTTTCTGTGGAGTACAGACTCAAGAGGCCCTCGAATCCACACAGAGGACCGAGGCCGTAGGTCAGCAACCTCACGACCACATCACTGGGTACCGAGCACAGCCAACAAAGCAGCCCAGTCGTCACTGTTGTTAGCTGAAACGTTTACAAAATTAAAATTTATTTATTTTAAAAGTGTAACACCGTCGGGTATCTTTTGCTGACATTTAAAGCCCGGTCACGATACTGATAGAATTTCGTACACATGAATGTGCGAGCGCGATAGCAATATATTTTTGTGCGAGCGATAGAGATAAGTAGTGAGGGGTCATTGTACGAAATTCTCTCTGAATATCGAACGGGCTTTAGAAACAATCTCGAGTTAGAACTGAACTTAACAATTTCAAATGTATATATAATCGAATGAAGTAATGCCGACCTCTGGTGATAGAGTTTGCAACGCCGCCTACGGATCTCTGTCATGGCTTAACGACTGCCATTCAAAACTTGCTCAAAAATGGGTATTTTTATAAAAATTGCTGCATTTCAAATATATTAAAAAAACTTTTAACTTTCGGCCATACATTGGGGGGCTTAAATTTGTTGCATATTAGCACCCGTGTTGCAAGGCGCAGCGAAAGTATGTGTCTCAGAAGTTATCTGCTAGTGGCTCCGCAAAATACTATTTTTCAGGCGCAATCCCAATGTTGAAGGTGAAGACAGCATTGTATAACTGCCGCGCTCCCTCGCTTACGTTTTTCGCATATTCTATCTCGCTCTTACTTTATGCTATTTTATCCCCACAGCAGTACCTACGCAATCGTCACAGAGCCTAACTTACGTCTGCTGCGACTACTTTACGTCCTGCTGAGCATACGTCTAGTTACCAATAGGCATGTTTATATAAAAATTAAATGTTGTTCGTTGGTAAGCTCATCACTGGAGATCGGCTGGACCGATATGTATATTTTTTGTTTTAAAATGTTCGTAATATTCCGATTTGGGTTATTATGGACATAAATATTGGAAAAGTTTCCCGGAGAATGTTCAAATCCGGGAATTATACTCACGATGAAGCGATGCATATGCGTTTTTTTTTTGTTTTGTTTACTGTAATGAAAACGTTACAAGAAAAAAAACGGGAAAATCTTCTAAATAAATAAATGTTCAATGGTGTTCCTTGGTAGATAAGCGCTTAACTTGGGGTTCGGGGGGAGTGGTTTAGGAGGCGGCGGCAAAATTTGCACGCGGGCAAAGCCGCGGGGCGAATCTAGTAGTGACTATAAATAATGTGTGCCTCTCCTTCGACTCGGATTCTTTTTCACTGATGATATTGCATTCAACATGATGATTACTGATGAAACAATGAATGATAGAGCATGCTAGCATAGAAGATAGAGGAATTTGTCATATTGAGCACTTTTACTTTGTAAGGCCTCTTACAGTTCGACGCGGATAGGGTAATCCGCGTCGAACGCGGACGCTGAAATGTACACCTATAGAATGCATTCAGTGCGAGGCGGACGCGGAGAGCAACGATATTAACGACGATCCATCCGCAACGGACTTCACATCCGCTCCCGACAGTCCGCGTCGCACTGTAAAGGCCCAAATGTTAACAGAAAACATGTTCACCGCTTGCGCGAAGCAGATATCTCTCCTTGTTTGTAAGTTGGCGTGTTCACGGGACCAAAGCGGCGACTCGCAGCGCAGGCGCATGGCCGCGTGCGACAGTCGCAGCCACCGCGTCGCCTCGTCTGTGCACTGCTTTAGGCAATCCGTCAGAGTCTGCGCTTGCACGAAGTCGTCTTCTGTGTATTCACCTGGTTTATGTCAGATGAGCTTATTATTATTAGGATTCAGTACCATTTAGGACATTTCTTATTTTACCAGAATCAAAAGAACCTATGTGCTCTTCTGGATTTCAGCTATTTAAATAAAATAAATTATATACATTCGCAACAATTCACAAAAATTACCTATTTACTATTAAAGTATGATTGAGGACAATCGACACCATCATAAACACCTTAAGAATCCGAAACGAAACCAAAGTCACCGACATAGCTCAATAGATTGGAAAGCTGAAGTGCAATGGGCTGGTCACATTTGGCGATGGACGGATAACCGACGTGGACTAGACGTGTACGAGTGGATACCGCGACTAGGCAAACGTAGAGTAGGACGCCCAGATGGAGTAACGAAATGCGGAAGGCGGCCGGCAGAGTTCGTTGGGAGAGGCCTATGTCCAGCAGTGGACGAATACAGGCTGATGTGATGATGATGATGATGATGAACACTACCACTCGATTTGAACCAATTGTGGTTGCGCATAGCTTTATGCGCATACAACGTCACAACATCCAAAATTCGTCACACTCCAATTTCTTTCTTCAGTTTCTTTATCACATTAAAATAGAGTCTTCGCCTTAATAGAGACTGTAAGAAAAGTGTTGATGGACACATTCTTAGTTAGTTATTGTAGTGCTAGGCCTCTTACGCAAGAGGCCGCATGGGGAAGTACCACACATTTTTGACAGATATTCATCCGCCAAGCAGAGTGTGTAAACATTTCTGTGTTTCAGTTTGAATGGCTATGTTTCCGTGGGTTGTTAAGTTGTGCACTGCGCTCGTCACCCTGAGACATTTCTCAGGGTGACGAGCGCAGTGTAGTGACGTGCAACATTTTGCAATCAAAGTTCTGGTTGGCACTACAATGGTTATGGGCAGGCGTGACGCTCACCAGCAGGCGAGCGTCCTGCTCGACTCATCACTCACGAAATAAAAAAAAATTGTAGTCAATCGAAGTTGAATTTAAAAGACCATGACGAAAATTGGCGGATTTATTCGAAAAACTTTTTCACGCGCCCGTCAATGATTCTTTGAATTATCAATTTTTGAAAGTGTAACAATCAAAACATGTTATGACAAGTATACCTTTAAACTCAGTCCGAACCGAAATAAAGAGGTTTGTAGTTAAGATATGTCCATATATTTTTGAGTGTGTTTAGAGATATACTTGAAATAGTATGTTTTGTTTGTTACACTGTCTAGAATTGATAATTTCACGTTTCATTGATGGCCGCGCAAAAAAAAGAATTGCACCTCGTGCCCTAGGAAAATTGAAATTGTCTTTTGAATCACTTATTAGCCTAAATAAATAGTACACAATATATATGTATTTTCGTGGTATATACCATACTTAAAATGTACCTTCTCAACAAAAACAAAAATAATGTTTATTTGTATTCGACTTATAGGGACGGTAATACCATCTCTTGATTTATACGGATGATTGAAATAACCAATATTTTCCTTTAGATAAAATATTATATGAGTTTACGCCGTTTGCCCCTCCCTTATCACAAAGAATATATAAATACACTTATCATGTCAGTGAATAGATCATTTTTAGTTTGGCGTTGATGTTTGTCGGCAAATAATACCTCTTTTTATTCTTATTATTCATAATTCCTGCAAATAATTGTAGAACTGAACTGTCCTCATTAATGTTATAAAGGTCTTTTACTTTACTTTTATGGAGTAACATTTGATTTCGCTAAGCAGGCTAAAATATCAAATCACAGGTTATTTTACACGACTGCTCAATAAAGGAGTGTAATGTTTTTATCTTACCTTTTTGAACAATGTCGCCAACAGCGTGCGATACCGCACTGAGTGCGTCTTCAATATTGGTCCCGACGGATCTGAGCAAGATCAAGTGGTTGTCCCTAGTCGCTGGGTCTATCTGGGCGCCAGGAATGGTCATCGATTCCCTGCTGATGGAAGAGCTCTGCAAGAGGTGATGTTGGCTACATTTATATTCTACGAGTCGCCGTTGGTAAATGACTTTTTTTGGTAAATTGTCTAATTCGCTCCGCGCCTTTGCCAATCTATATCTATACTTATAATAAAGCAATAGGAACGAAAAAGTCTGTACAAAGAAGATCATTAAAAAAGAAATGGTCTAGGGTACATAAAATAAGCTACTGAACAAGAATATAAAAAAAAAAACAAAATTCGTGTTTGTCTGTCTGTAAGTTTGTTCGCGCATCACTTAGAAACTACTGGACTGATTGCGATGCTGTTTTCACTGTTGGATAGCTTATGTTTTGACTTAAAAACTGGGGTACTTAATATCTGAATCCGATCAGTAGAAGCCGAGCAATCGAAATATATTTTTGACGGCTGAAGGAATCTTGATCAAATGTTGGTATATTGGTATTTTAGGTCTTGGAATAGCACAAAGAGTACTTTTAACCTAAAGAAATGAGAACGCGTGCGAAGCCGCGGGCATCAGCTAGTCTTTTATACATCTATACAAATAAATAAAATTTAAGTGTCTGTATGTAATGTAAAAATAACAGTTTTTTTTTCTTGAAGCGTATGTAAGTACAAACGGTACTTAAACTTATATAAAAAAACATCTATTTTTTAGTCTGTCTGTCTATTTGTTCCGGCTAATCTCCGTAACGGCTGGACTAATTTTAAATGGACTTTCACTGGCATATAGCTGATGTTATAAGGAATAACTTAGGCTACTTTTATGTTTGAAAAATAACAAGATTACTAAGTGATCCGCGCAAAAAATACATGAATTTTAACCACGCTGGCAAAACCGCGGGCACAGCTAGTTAATATTTCGCATCAGTGTACTGCGCTCGTCACCAGTGACAATAGGTTATTTGAGTAAAGATATAAGTGAAGCCTGTTTTTGCTTCAATTATTTGAAGTTAATGCTTCACCTTTGCATTAGTTCACGTCAAATTATTTATATGTCCCAGTAGCATTTATATAAGAGTCGGTAGCTCACTGGTTACTTACCGACTTCAAAATAATTCTCAATTTGAGGTCAATGTTTTTTACGTATTTATACCGATTTCATCGAGATTTCAGTAAATACCATGGAAATTGGTTAGGTAGTTTTTTAGTAAATCCATTTGGAGTCGGTTTTCTTTGGTACTAATAATTATTTTATAACTACAGGCATTATTAGTGTAATTCAATATGTATTTTTTTTTGCTTCGGGCAAAAAAATAATCTTTTATTACGACTTTGTTACTCGCATACGATAAAAAGATTCTTACAAAAATGAAATCGCTTACTTAAACAGCTAACAATGCTCAGCTAGCTTACAATTTTACACAGCTTACAGTGCTTACTTACATAGCTCACAATGCTCAGCTAGCTTACAATGCTTACTTACACAGCTTACTATGCTTACTTACATAGCTTACAATGCTCAGCTAGCTTACAATGCTTACTTACACAGCTTAGAGTGCTTCCTTAGATAGTTTACAAACACACAGCCACAAAATAAATAATAGTTGTCTCAGCTAGCTTCCTATGCTTACATATATAGCTTACAATGCTTACTCTTGTAGCTTACGATGATTAGATTCCTTCCGATGCAATGGACTTTGACATTTGATTTTGTGTTAACTTAAACTAATTGGAATCGCTTCAACTGTTGCACGATAATCTAAAAATACTTCAGCATTATGAAAGTCTTTACAAAATCCACTACTATCTTGGATTACTTTTACCAGGTATCTTCTAGGCAAGCAACTGAACTCACTGAACTGTACTGTGACTGACTGAATCACCATCAGGTGAGAGTAATAAAACACAAACCTATTTAGAAAGTCGATATTTAATTAAATAACTACGAATTTCAAGAACTATCTATTCGGAGCACGTGGTTTCAATTGCTTGCTTTTCATAAGAGGTAGTGCTGGCCTCTGTTGTCAGGATTTGTGAGACCACCCGATGTTTTCTATTAACGTGCTCTCTGAAGCGCGGGGTGATGGAAAGCCGCAATGAAAATCGAGATATACATGAGATTTATATGTGTAACAATAGATAATATCAAATTGCTTAAAAGCGAAAGCCACACTAAGCATAGTACAAAAACATACACATTTAATATGATACAAAGAATTATGTTAAACACATACCTTTTTCTTATCATCCTTGCTCAGGTTGTCGACTAGACTTCTATACGAAACTTGTTCCAAAGACGCCGAGCTTTTGAAATCGTATCGCAAACTGCCGTGTCTTTTCGATTCGAACGAGAACGACTGAGCTTCATTCAACTTTGGCTTCGCGGGCGAGCGAACTGAGCGAAACGAGTGGTTCCAGCTCCGCTCGCTTCGCTCTTCGCGTTCGCTCTTGAAATAATCATTGTGGAAGTGCAATTCAGCGCCTTCTGTTAGTTTGTGTTTGATGTCAGGTACGCTGGACGAACAAGTGGGGTGGTCGACGGTGGGGGAGTTCTCCTTCGAGCTGGAGCTCGACGAGGCGTCGAAGGTATCGCAGTCGGAGCTGAATGTGTCGAACACGTTCAGCTGCTCGATCATTCGCATTATTGTGGACATCGTCTGGAATATAATGAAAGATTTATGACAAAAATATATTCTATTAGTGACTCGCCCCGGCTTCGCACGGGTAGCGATCCCATCGGCATTTTTCTTACTTTTAGCATTTTTAAAACCATCGTATCTACAAAAAAAAAACGCACGTAAGCGTAATTCAAAATCTTTGGCAGCAACGATCGTTTTGCTTTTGACCATAGACAACTGTATTATTACTCAAGTACTTGACAGAGTTGCTATTATTTCGTTTCCACGGCAACATGTCATTCCGTTCCTTACAGCGTATAATCGACATTATTGCAATTTTCATAGGGACCTCTAATTTTTTGAAAAATAAAATTATGCTCGCTGTTCATGTTACTCGCTGATAATGAACGGTTTTTTATGGATGTAAGTTTTTTTTTTAAATCGGTTCTGTATTTTTTGAGTTTATCTATTAAAAACAAACAAATACAAAAATACAAACATGCAATAAAACAAATATTTCCTCTTTATAATATTAATGTAGAAGACCCTACGAATAACTTATTCGTAGAGAAGACCACGGTTTCTTACAAAACAGTACGTAACGTTCATACTACGGGTGCATTCCGATTCACGATATAACCGATGTGAGCGATTACAGTGCTAATTTGCGTTCCGATTCAGATATCGCACTCATGACAGTTGAGTGCTGCCGTTGATTTGGAACGCTTGTGAGCGTGATTACAAGTTCACAACAATACAACCTCAAAATTTGGTCAAAATACAAAGTATTACTTGTGGGGAAAGTAGTACCTAAAAATTTGACAATTGTCTGTAGTAATATTTTGAAAAATGTACGAAAATCACACACAACTGAATTCAAACAACAGTTTTCTTTGCAAACTACCATCAGTCTGGCACTTTGACAGTAGCGCTCATGGTGATATCGGTTTGGGGCAATCGCAGTGTAATCGCAAAATGGCGTATGTAATCACACGTCACGACGTCACAAGGGATAACGTTGTCGTGCTTACGGTGACTCGATACGCGTGTTAGCGCGATAATATCGATTATAGCGTGTTTCGGAATGCACTCCAAGATTCCCTGGATCGCGGGTGGCATGGACTAAGTCAACAGATCAACACGCCACAAACTTCCAAGACCCGAGAGACAACAAACATCTGTTTATCACACAAATATTTCCCCGGCCAGGATTTGCACCCTAAAGGTAGCCGCCATACACGATCCAGTTTACCGTCAAGTTTGCAGCGTGCTTGAAGTGGCGTCCGGTAAACTTGACGGTGTATGGCTATCAGTGTGCATGACAAGTATACTTGAAGCAAAAATGAATTTTGATTCTGCCGACTTGATAAGATTGCAGCGTCATGTAAACTTGAACGTGTGTATGAGCGGTCAAGTATGTATGACGTTAGTCGGCATCGGCAGGCGAAGACGCGCGCAAGCACGTGACGAGCGCCATATCGCAAAATACTGCGCGCTATAGAGAAGTCCTTAGCGACTTCATTAATATTTACAGAAATGAGCCATGATTCAAGCAAAATCAAATATATTTTTTACCACAACTGGTAAGTGTCTTCATTTATATAACACTAGCTGATGCCATTTTAATATATAGCCTTTGACACTCACAAATAACGTGGCTTTCTACTGGTAAAATAATTTTCAAAATCGGCTCAGTAGATCCAGAGATTACCCCCTACAACCTCACAAACTCACAAACAAATCTATACTAATTACTAAATAATTAGTATAGATTTGCTACACAACAAATTAAATCGTTTTTTTTTTCACTTTGTTTTTTCTTTACTGCGATCAATAAACCTATCATCCGTCAGTGGTGACGCCATGGTTTCAACTGGTGCGTCATCATGCAAACTAGACGGCGAACTTGAACGTATGTGGTCTATAAGGATGCACTGCAAACTGGACGCCACTTCAAGCGCGCTGCAAACTTGACGGTAAACTGTAACGTGTATGACAGCCTTAAGCTAGCAGTCAGTCAGTTTTACAGTTTCATATAAAATAATCATTTTTACTGGCTAAATAGGTTTGTTGGCAAGCCTCAAGCTAAGCACGAGCTAATAAAAATAATAGAAAATAAGTGATGTTATTAATTAATACTGTCACGAATACGTTGTTAGATGAATTAATGAATTCTTTTTGGAGCTAGGTGTTATGTTGTCATGGTTTACATTAGGTATAAGCTATCTAAGTGGATTAGAAAAATCTGATTTTCTTGCTATTTTCCCTCTAGGTTGCGTTGATGCTTTAAAAAATATGACTTTGACATGAATGTGTGACAATATAATTGATTGAAAGAAGAAAGAAAGAAAAAACGTTTATTGGCACGAATCACATTACAAAAAAAACAGGTACCTATACTAAAAATCTATAAAAACAGGCGACATGTTGTAGCTGCGACTGTACCAAAGGGGCATGCACTCAGTAAAAATATCCAGTGCTAGCCTCCGGACGCTGATTTTCAGACACACAAAAAGGTGCGCATTAATTTTAATTAAATAGAAGCACCATACATAACATGATAATAATAATTTGGAAACTAGTGACAGTTTTTTTATGATTAAGGTAATATTATTAGTCTGTTGGTAGTGGAGTCTAGTATAGTTATATATTAATTTATTACCTGATTGTCGGTATCTTCGTTTGTATTATTCTTTGGCCAGCCAATATATGACAAAGACTCTTCGACAACGGATGGATCCCATAATGCTAAAATGTTTTTTATTTTGGTTTTAATACCTGTAACAAAATATTTCAACTTTTAGCAGTACTCGGGAGTATATATAGTTATTCTATGGCAGTACTATCATTCATTTTAATGTTGGTTCAATGGTTTTAAGACTTACTAATAACTTTTAATGTTGGTTTAACGCTAAAAGAATTAAAATATTACGTTGCCGGTGTAAACCAGTTAAAGTGTACTTATATCATAATTGATGCAGTGCTAATATTTTTTTTGTAATTGGATATAATGTGTCGTCGTCTTTGGTATCATCACCATCATCATTATGTCAGCCTTTAGAAGTCCACTGCTGAACATAGACCTCCCCCAAAGAGCGCCATGACGAGCGATCTTGTGCCACCTCCATCCACCGACTTCCTGCGATGGCTACAATGTCGTCGGTCCATCGTGTGAGGGGTCTCTCCACACTTCGCTTGCTTGTTCGCGGCCGCCATTCGAGAACCTTTATTCCCCAGCGGTTGTTGGTTCTGCGAACTATATGGCCTGCCCATTGCCACTTCAACTTGCAAAACAGGTTGTTTTAGGTATAAATCAAGGGAATTGCAAAAAACCGGCCCACAGTCACCTTTTTCTTTTTTTTTACTTGATCTTTAATCTACTGCAAAACAAACATCCGGTAATATCTGACTATTTTGAATAAGTATCTTTTTTATTCGTAGTTGTCTTACAGAAGATACGCCATCATCGCCAGTGGTTATATTCAAATATGTAAACAGAACGAACAGTAAAGGTCGTCAGACACGGAGTCAATATTTGCCGCAATTATACATCTAGCCAATAAGCTACTGCAATATAGGGCTACAATGATGTGGTAAACTATGCATAACCGTCTATTTTGCACAGACTGTATAATTGCAAATATATTTGCGGCAATAATTGCTGAACAAAGAGGTCGTTTTCCGAGGACCTTGACAGAGCCGCGTTGACATGGTCAAAGTATGCTCGGTTCGAGTACACTCGTACGAGTCGGTTTCATACGAGTGTACACGGATAGTTGTTTACACGTATCTAAGCGTTTACACATATCTAGTATCGCACTTACAGTGTTCTTTTCGAAAGATGATGGACGAGAATGATTTCTTAGTAAACGGTTATCGGACCACATTTTTCCACGAGAGCTTGTAAAATTGTTAGTAGCCGCCTTTTTGTTTTTCTACTCGTATCCAAGCAAGCTCGTAAAAGTTGAACGCGGTCCGAGTCAACACGGATTGGACACCGACGTCCATGTGAGCTCTGATTACGGGTTACAACGATACGAGTAGCGTCCAAATGGTATCCAAGTGCGCTTGGTCCGAGCATACTCGATCATGTCAACGCGGCTTGAAAGTTGAACGCGGTCCGAGTCAACACGGATTGGACGCTGACGTCCAAGATAGGAGTATCGTCCAAGAGTTATCCATTTGCGCTTGGTCCGAGCATACCCTGATCATGTCAATGCGGCTTGTACCTTCAAGACTTGCGTTGCCATCGTTAAACTGTCGCGCTTGCAGCCGCATCAGTACTCTTTCCAGTTCAGCCGCCATTTCGTCGCGATGTCGTTTCAATGCGACGATATTATCGTATTCCGCCTGAAGCTTGTTGGTGATCGAACTGAACTCCGCTTTGGTGCTGTTTATGTCCTTCACTTGTTGAACTAGTCTGGAATAGAAAACACTGATTTATTGCCGGGTTGCATACATAAAAAGGCTCGTTCAGTTGGCGGAGAACTGCGATAGCATTTCCATGCGGTAAACGCGCAGAAATACTATTCTAATTCGTCTCAGACGGTGACTCTCGCGTGCGGCTGATGTGTGTTTACCGTTAGGAAAAGTCGTCTGCCTGAGGGGACGTATTGAACGAGCTTTTCTATAAACGCTGCCGGTTCAATCTGGCTGTATTTATCAGCACAAGAGATATAAATTTGGACTAAGCTCCATAGAAGTGAACATCAAAGGCTTGCTCGGGTATTGAACTCGGTGGTCTCTCGGTAGAAATTCCATACAACAAGAACAGCTAAGCACCTGCACAAAAACCTTGACTGCGAATTAAACTAAAAGGAGACAAAAATTTAAGTGGTAATGGTTGCACACCAACTTTAAATCGTTACAGATCCTAAATGTTCATTCGAAATTAAAAAATGATAAGAGAAACCTGGATGATTTTCAAATACGTATTCAATGATACCCACCACACTTAGTATAGTTCATATTTTTTTTCTCTCAATATGTCTTATATGTCTTTAGTAGCACTTGCAAGATTAAGACGAATCGATTGACGTAAGAATGATCAAAATTGGTCCGCGCGTTTGGTCTATTATAGTGCTACAAAGGAACAGAAATATGTACATACATACATACATACATACAGTGGCTGAAAACACATTACCTGGCCTTCGCCTTGCGCAGTCTTGTAAAAAGCTGATCCGTGCGTGATACTTACTACTATATTGAAACTATATTTGCACGAAGTATAAATATACGAGAGAGCGATAGGTTCACCTGCGTTGAGTTTGTCGGGCGGCTGAGAGATATCAATGTAAAACCAACTTTTATGTAAATAATATGCTTCTTTTTTTATGTTGCTGTCTGTCTTTGTTGCAGAGATTGCGGATCTAAATTTAACCTCCAAAATAACTAGCTTAAAAGCTAAAAATAACACGCCTGCCCTGCCAAAAAGAACTTATGCTAATAAATTATATACTTTTGGAATGTGCTCAATCAAGGCCTTCAAATTGATACCCATATTGTAAAATTCGAAGAAATCTTTTTTTTTCGCACTTGTAAATGGAGCCATACTGCCACCATATTGACATTAAAAACAAAAAAAGAGTCTGTCTTGAAGGGAAATAAGCATTCTAATGATACCCCATACGTCTAAATCTGTTCAGTCATTCAAAAGTTATGATAGAATAAAGAAACTCACATACATACATACGAGTACATGAATCCTAAAAACTATACACTCCTTTTTTGGGCAGTCATGTATTAACCAACAGGCGAGGTGTTGGTGTCATGTCGCTCTTCTTTGATGAGTACGAGTGTCCGTTATTTTAGGACATAATATCGTTATTTTAAGTGTTAGCTTTCAACGTAGCTAAAAATTAAAAATATAAGTAATGTATTGTAACGCCGGTCAATTCTTAGAAAAACAGTAGCTACTAAAATGTTCGAGGAGTTTCGGTCGGATGACGCAATACCTACAGTTAAAGGAACATTCTGGAACACACTAGTTGCGTGTAGGTATCTACAGTTTTCAGAGCGCGCGGTAGGTAGGTAAATACGGGCGCGGCGCGGCAACATCAAAGGGGCCGCCGGCCTTAGGTACCTACAGGCGCGGCGCGACATCAAAGGCGCCGCCGACCTTGAAAGTTCAAATACCTACCGACTACCGCTAGTACCTTCTGGAAATTTCCGTCGCGGTATAAATAGAGCGCGCATCGACTGCCTGGGACAGTATTGACTTGGGTTTCGGAACAAAACGATCAGAGTAGTTCGAAGCGAGTATTCAATGATAATTGATTAGTGTGTACAGTCAAGTTAAAAAGTGTTTGAGTGTTATTTGTTGATTTGTTGAAGTTTTTCGAATAAAGGTGTTATTTTTTGGTGTAATTGGCGTACATTAATTTTATCCGAACCCCAGCTCGTAACAATTTGGTGTCAGAAGTGGGATAAAATAATGCCGGCTACACCAAAGCAGGAGACAGACCGCATGAGAACAAGAAGTCAACGAGAGAGGGAGGTGGACGAAAGATGGTTTGGTTCGCCATTACGAGCGCCTGGTGGTGGTGCCAATCAAGAAACCACTGAATTGGACGCCGCCGCGGCCGCCGGTCCATCCGCTGGTCCATCTACAGATTCTCCGTCTTCAATAGTCTATTATAATAGTCTATTTGTCTACCCTCATTTGATCTATCGGACTTAATGACAATGCTCCAGGAACAGTCTCGTCGGCTGGAAGAGCAGTTGCTTCGTGACTAAGAGGAGCAGACTTGCCGACAGGAGGAGCAAACTCGCCGACAGGACTGCAAGCCAATTCGTGGTACTGCAAGCTAATTAGACTACTAACAGCTACTGGTCAGCACATACCCGTCCAAGGCGAAAAGCAGATGGAGATGAAACTCGGCGAAAAGATTTTCCGACATAAAGTCATCGTAGCTGACATATTTGATGATTGCATTCTTGGCTTGGATTTCATAAGAGAACATCATTGTGAGATCGACGCAAGGAATTTTGAAATGCGGCAGCGAGGAAATCTTCATGGAAGGAGGAACATCGGGAAAGATCTACTGCTTTAAGAAAATAGTCCTTGCTCCCAGGTCAGAAACCATCGTGCCAGTGAGTGCCACGAGATTATACGCAAAAACATCGATGGGTACTACTATAAAATCGGAAAATGACCAGCCTTGGGTGGTGGCACGGACATTGGTGAGGGCCACCAACACTTCAGCACTTAAAAAGCCACAATCAAGAATTTTCAAACATTATAGAAATTTATAAAACTTTAGAGTCGTGTTTCCTGGTTCATTCTAAACAAAAATTTCCGCAAAGAAACGGCCGTGTCTGTCAACTAAAGTGCGACCAACTTATCCGTGAAGTGGCAAAAAAAAGGAACTATAGCCGCCATAAAAATGAGCAACACTAACTTCATTCACAGATAAGTTAGTCGCACTGTAATGTATACCTGACATATACAACTGCATATTAATAATCTTTTTTTTTATCTCGTCCGTGATCCAAATTTTTCCATTAGAGAATTATTATATATGTTTACGCTAAGCAGGCCTTAACTGCTATAAAAAAAACATAAAAATGCATATTACTTCGTACTCTAGACAGGTTTTTGTTAACTAACGTCGCAAAGAGAGCATTTGATTTTCGCCATATTGGCGCTGTAGTTTGCAGTAGTGAGCGTCCACGGAAGTAACGTTTTATATTATTATTTATTCTGTGACTAACGTTAGGAGTAGAGACAATGTCAGTTCCGCTCGGTGGGGCGGTTGAATCGGCTCAAACGTAAGTAGGGCAAAGCAAACCCATATAGATCAGTGATACCTGATGAGGCCGCCGGTGCGGTGCGCTTTCTGAGAGTGTGCAGTGAAGGCGCCTACAGTCACGACGTCGTGGAAGCCCGTTTTGCTGAGCGTGTCGTTGTGGACCCACATCCGCTGGAGGTGCAAGTTTACTGGCACGAATTCCAGGCTTGCGTCTTCTGAAATATTATTTGTCTTTCAGTATGCCTCCGTCCACTTGGCTCCCTTGATCCCCTGGGGGATTCATTTGGATTATTTGTCCACACGGATCCCTGGCCAAGAAGAATCACTGTAAGATCCCCTGGGGGATTTATTTGGACTGGGACATATGTAAAAAACAAAATTAAATCAAAAGGCTTCCTCAGTGTCCAAGATATATAACCTGCCTCGTCTATTCCCGTTGTCCCCCAGTATATCAAGGTCTGGTCAAGTGCTGAAATGTATACATTACATACAGGGAAACATTCTAAAAAACATAACGATCTTCAAAACAGAGTTTACCATAAAACCCACAGGGATAATCTTACTTGCTGCTGGACTTGAAGCAGTGCTGCACTGCATAAGACACCTAGCAGAGGCTTACTTCTGCAGAAGTCTCTCTTCCTGCTGCAGATCTTAAAGCAATGCTACACTACATATTATCTAGAGACTTAACCTTCTTGCTGCTCTGCTTCTGCTTTATTTACACCTCGAAGAGAGACAGTATAACTTCTGCAGGAATCCCCATTTCTACTGCTGCACTTGAAGCAGTGTAGCGCTGCGTATTACACCAAGCAGAGGAATAATAACTCCTGTAGAGCTCACCCTTCCTGCTGCTAGCTTTGAAGTAGTTCTGCGCGCTTTGCATGCACTGCCGCGAATGACAATAGTGCTTCAGCACTGCCACGTGCGTGCTCACCAACTCCAGCTGCCTGTTCTGCCACTGAGCGCTGATTTCACCGACTGAGAGCAATTCCTCGAGAAGTTCCTTCTCGCGTGTGATGTAGATGTCCCTATAAAACAAGCACAAAATAAAAATGTATATAGCCCCCACCCCCATTATAGCTAAGAAGCATCTCGATCACACCAGCTTTAAAATCTGTCACATAAAAATTCGCTTCAAAATCTGTCCATTCGTTTGGGAGCTACGATTCTCCTTCCCCCTATTATAGCTAAGAACCATCTCGATCACATCTGCTTTCAAAGAGAAAAATCGCATCAAAAGCTATCCATTCATTTGGGGGCTATGATGCCAGACAGACACACGGATACATACAGTGATATATATATATATATACAATGATATAAACCCTTAACTTATAACACCCCTCTCTTTTGGAGTTCGCGGGTTAAAAATTGAGTTGAAAAATTACAATAACTTGCTGACCTACGCAAGTTGTTTTTGCGGCGCTCAGCGTTATTTATGTAAATATCAGCTCAGCAAACTACCCTTACACTCTTTTTGTTATTTTAGTCGAATTATTATCAAAATATGTTCAGTAACTTTTGTGTAATACAAGCGCGAACAATTTGAATATAAGTATGTACTTCATGATGTAACGGAACAACAAGAAACATATCGATTTGTATTGTAATAAAAATACTCACAGTAATTGTACCGGCATTTGGAAGCAGATCTTTGGTTCTGCCATAATTTCATGCACCGTTATATCTCCGCCAAGTCCCGAGTGAAATCTGTATGTCACTTGGTGGCTATTTACAAAGTTCTGTTTTATCAGATTACCGTATGAAGGAAATTTCAGTTTCAATCCCAGTCTGGGTGGAAGTGACTGGGAACGTCTATGGCTTAAGACTTTTTGAGGTATATCTATCGAATTTCGTTCATTGTTGTGACTTGGACTGGTCCCGATGTAGGAAGGTTCCAGGCTCCATCCATTTAGGGTGACGAACCCGACTGCCTTATTTTCTTTTGTAAGAAGGGCCACCCTTAACCTCTGCGCTTCCTGTGAAAGGATTAAAAGTAACAATACTTTGTAAAACAGAAACAGATACAGATAAAAATTGATTTGTAACAGTTTCATCATCATCTCAACCGGGAGGTATCCACTACAGAACATAAGCCTCCTCTAAAGAACGCCACAATGAGCTTTCTCTAGTAGTAGTGTGACAATGTCAAACCTCTTTCATCATATACATACCTTTTTGATAGTTTGTCTATATTAATTCTAAATTCAAATAACCTGTCATTCCCATATTGTCATTGGATTAGCAAAATCTGGAATATTACGAAATAATATGTTATAAAATATGTACCTAAATAAGTTTATTACATCTGGAGTCCTTTAAATATATATGATAGTACTTTCGTTCGTGGTTGTTTTGATCCGTATTGTTGAAGCACGAAAAGTCTGTGATAATAACAATACTAGAGCCCCAAGAGTGTACCCCTCTTACCAAATATATTAAATTGGGAGAAGACTGAATAGAATAGTCGAGTGCAAGATCTCTGTTTATGAACATCTCCGAGTGCTCCTAAGTGTTCCTGTACTTTTATGTTGTCCACTGAGGTTTGGTCCATAGGTTAGTGGAACAAACCCTAGGACCGCCTCGTGACAGTAGTTGTCTATCTATACTTATAATAAAGCAATAAGAACGAAAATAATTTAAAAGGTCTATGGTAATTAAAATAAGCTACTGATATAACATTTTTTAAATCGTGTCTGTTTGTTTGTTTGTCTGTATGTTTGTTCGCGCATCACGTAAAAACTACTGGAACGATTGCGATGCGGTTTTCACTGTTGGATAGATTAGGGTTCGACTTAAAAACTGGGGTACTTGGTATCTCAATCCGATGAGTAGTAGCCGAGCAATCGATGAAAAAATATTTTGACGGGTGAAGGAATTTTGATCAAATGTATATTGATATATTGGTATTTTAGGCCTTGGAATAGCACATACGAGTAATTTTAACCTAGAGAAATGACCATGCATGCGAAGCCGCGGGCACAGATAGTTAGATAATTAAAGCTCTTGCCCCATTAAAATGGTGCATTTGATGTGGGGCATGAAGGTGAGATTTTTTTTTTATTCGCGAAAGGTCTCAGAATATTATGTTCGAAGTGATATAAAGAAGGAATTACTTTTTAAGTTAGATTTTTCTATTTACTTATTTTGTATAATTTTTAATAATCATTTGTATACTTGAAATCCTCCTCACCTGTATGGTGCTGAGTTTCATCGCAGCGTAGCCCATGGGCACCGCTGTGTCTGACACCCGTTCTTTAACGTCAAACACTACAAGACGCACCAGGGCCTCGCCCGTCAATCCGTCGCTGCCTCGAAACAGGACAGTTCTTGAGAAGCTAGGATTGCTGCATGTCTGTGAACCAAAAATAAAACCTTTTTCAAAATCAATCAATCGCTTAGTTTTGTATCACGGCATGATAAAGCAATTCTATTGGCGTATGTTTTCCCAGTTCATTGTTCTAGGTCACTCCAACCTGGTGGACGGCCAACCAGCTTCATAGTCAAATCTTTTATTGCGATTAAATGTACATTTAAAACACTGTCAAGTGCATGCGCTCTAGCACGCACCGCCATAGATAATAAACGATTACATACAGAATTAAAACCTACTTACTCGGGTCAAACTGTACAATTATGGAAAAAATATAGCCAAAACCCTCGATGGTCGAGGCCATATCTGTGCTATAATGGAAAAATATATATATTATAGAATTGTTTGGTTGAAATTTCAAAAAATATTTCACTCTTGAACATCTATAAGTTGTTTTCGAGGGTCATCTCAAATCGTCTCGCAAGACGACTTAACGAATTACAGCTTCCTGAACGTCGGGTTTCGCGGAGGATTTAGCACCATATACCACATACACACAGTGAGGCAGTTTATACAGAAGTCTGAGGAGTAAAACCAGCCCCTGTCTTGCTTTTGTAGACTATGAGAAGGCCTTTGAATCCGTTGAAACCTGGGCGGTTCTGGAGTCTTTGCAGAATTGTCAAGTAGACTGGTGATACATTGAAGTGATGATGTTTCTGTATGACACCGCGACAATGAGTGACCAAGTACTAAACCAGCAGTCTAAACATATACAACTATGCGCAGGGGAGTGAGACAGGGGGATGTTATATCCCCGAAACTGTTAACTAAGCCTTGGAAGATATGTACGCTGGATTGGAAAGGAATGGGCATTAATTTAATTAGCGAGAACATCTCACACTTACGATTTGCCTTGTTTTTTTTTTAATGGCGGAGTCGCTGCAAGACTTGCAAAGAATGCTGACCAACCTAGACACATCGGTCTCGGAATGAACACACATAAGTTACGATCTTGTTGACCCGGAACCTATTGCAGACTGCAGTCAATGGTGTACCTCTTGAAGGTGTCCGAAAATATGTTTACCTTGGGCAAATATTGCAATTAGGTAAGGAAAACTTTGAGAAGGAAGCCAACAGAAGAATTCAGCTGGGTTGGGCAGCATTCAGCAAGCTTTGTCAAGTCTTCCCGTCGTCCATACCACAGTGCCTGAAGACAAAAGTCTTAAATCAGTGCGTCCTATGATCTACGGAGCCGAAACGTGGACAATCACGGTCAGACTAGTCCACAAATTTAAGGTCGCTCAGCAATATATGGAGAGACCTATGCTTGGAGTTTCTCTGAAGGACAAGATTAGTAATGAAGATATCCGACAGAGAACCAAAGTAATCGACATAGCTCAAAGGATAAGCAAGCTAAAGGGGCAGTGGGCTGGTCACATTTCCCGAAGAACCGATAGCCGTGGGGGTAGACGAGTTTTTGAGTGGACGACCTGCGAAAAGTGTCTGGAAGAAAATGGATGAGGAGAGCTGAAGACCGAGCTCAGTGGCGTGCAGTAAGAGAGGCCTACGTCCAGCAGTGGACAGATATAGGCTGATGATGATGACGATTGGTTCAAAAACAGAGCTATAAATTATATTTTTCTTAAAAGACGTGCCTTGCACGCTTGCAAGTATGGAGCATTATGCCATTTTTTTTAATTCAATTTTCGAATTTTACTATATGAGTATAGATGAAACGTACATGTATTTTAATAGTAGTTTTTTAATAGTATCACTCGAGTGTTTTAATAACTAGTGATGTGCCGTTTCATACACGACTTTATCTACACTCGTGCAATAGAAACTAACATTTAATGAAAAAAAAATGTCGTAATATTTTCTTGATTTTTCTGGTAAAAGCTTTTTCGTCGTGTTCGTTGCTGTTTCCGTGATGTCAGGTGGAGTCAAATTCTCCTCACTAACACTGCTGTTGGACATTTGTAATCAGGATACAACTTGATTAACAAAAACACATTAAATTGGTTAGGTACTAATGTAAAGTAAATTATGGCGCCAAAATCCAGTCCACAGCGAATTCGCGCGCCTAAGTTCTAGCACGCGCTGCCATAGATAGTAAATGACGAAAACTCTCGTAGATGCGGAGCCAACCGGTGCTTTTATGGGGAAAAAAAATATATAACATCGTTTAGTTCAAAAAACAGTGTAATAATGTATTTTTTTTCTTATTAGAGACGTGCCGTGCGTAATGTATGTCATTATGCCACCATCTGCCATGCCATCATCACCACCTCAATTTTTTTTTTTTTTACATAATTGCTCTGTGTTTTGAACTAAACATGTTATAATATATATTTACTAGCTACTACCCGCGGCTTCGCACGCGTGGTTATTTATCTAGGTTAAAAGTACTCATATATACCAAGGCTTTAAAATACCAATATCAAAACATTTGATCAAAATTCCTTCAGCCAACAAAAAGTTTTTATCGATTGCACGGCTTCTACTCATCGGATCCAGATACTAAGTAAACCCAGTTTTTAAGTCAAACCCTAAGCTATCCAACAAAGAAAACCGCATCGCAATCGGTCCAGTAGTTTTACGTGATGCGCGAACAAACATACAGACGAACATATAAACAGACAAACAAACAGACAGACACAAATTTTAAAAATGTTATATTCTCATAGCTTATTTTAAGAACCCTAGAGTTTTTTTTTAAAAAAGAACATAATTATTTTTACAGACTTTTTCGTACTTATTGCTTTATTAAAAGTATAGATATAGAGATATAGTGGCGCGTGTTAGACCGCATACGCTGTAGACTGGATTTTGGTGCCTTAATTTACTTTACATTTAATTTAATGTGTTGTGTTTTTGTTGATCAAAAGTTTTATCCTGATTAAAAATGTCCGACAGCAACACTGCTGTCGGACATTTTTCTCCTCACTAACACTAGTGAGGAGAATTTGACTCCACCTGACATCAGAAACGAGCTTTTAATAGCAAAATCAAAAAATATTACGACATATTTTTTTTCAATAAATTTATGTTCCTGTTGCATGAGTGTAGATAAAGTAGTGTATGAAACGGCACATAACTAGGTATTAAAACACTCAAGTGATACTATTAAAAAACTCACCTGCGGCTAGTGAATAATCCCCGTTATGCAACCGTTTAATAAACTACTAATCTTTGCCAGGCTAATATCCAGACCCTGCTGTGTCGACTCCATCCAAAGTTTTATTTAGAAGCTTGTATTGTTGGTAAAGCGCACCTCCACTACCTCGGTGGCGTCATATCGCACGCATTGCCCCTTGGGGTACTGCACGTATATGACGATGACGGGCGACGGCGGCCGCCCGTGCGTGTCGCACAGCAAGTTGTCGCAAGACAACGCCAGCTCGCACAGCGGTACTTCGTTCATATCTGAAAACAACAACGTACTGTGACCCTTCAAAAATATTATGTTACTTGCTGTGCCCGCGGCTTTGCCCGCGTGGTCATTTCATTTTAAAGTAGCCAATGTGTGTTATTCCAGGACCAAAATTACATACACACCACTTGACACACTATACTACATTTCTTCCAAATTCGTTCAGCCGTCAATTAGTTTTTTATCGATTACTCGGCATTTTATCATCGGATTAAGATACTTAGGGATAACTTAGGGTTTGACTTAAAAACTGGGGTACTTGACCCCAGTTTTTAAGTCAAACCCTAAGTTATCCAACAGTGAAAACTGCATCGCAATCGGTCCAGGTGTTTTTACGTGATGCGCGAACAATCATATAGACAAACTAACAAACAAACAGACAGCCACGATTTTGAAATAATCTTCTATTCTTGATCAATAGCTTATTTCAAGTATCCTAGACCATTTTATTATTAATTATCTTCTTTGTAGAATTTTTCGTTCTTACTGCTTTATTATAAGTATAGATAGATTTATCCTGGATGTATATATATATATATATGTTACGTGTAAATTGTAAGTACCAATAGATTACAATCTGACGGATTCTATTTCGTTTTATTACAAAATGATGAAAAATTATGACTGAACATACACGATCGAATATTACCGACCAATCAGTGCACAGTTATACAATTAATCCAATTTCTGCGATTCTATCGCCACCGTCATATTGTGAATCTGCGCTTGATTGGTCAGACCAAATGAAACAGTCAGTCAATTGCAAATGATCTCAAGATCATTCCCACCGCCATGACCTCGAGAACTAAAATTGATCGTGAATTAGTAAACGTGCTCTCGCCAGAACTCTCCTCAGGTGCAATTCCAAAACGCTGGCTCCGCTGGTCGGACCACGTGGAGTTCTGGCTGCTCCGACTCCATTTCGTGAGCTTCTATTTAATTTGTAGCTATGGTGGCAAACCTAGACCGACCAATCAGGAAGAGGTTTACAATATAACAGGATATAAAACCTTTTTTTTTTATCTGCGCACTGATTGGTCCATCAGCTAGCAAATAGCATGTCCGTTCACGCATCTAACGCTGACATATATAAAATGAAATTCTGTTCGTTGGTAATCAGGGAAAATATTTAGGGAAAGAAAAATAGGAAAATCTGCCCGGAAAAAACGGGATAAACTGAAACTGCATTTTTCTATTGGATTTTATTAACTCAGGATTTGAACGATGGATAGGCTTTTTTTTCTTATCTTTCCTAAAAGTGGTCGCACCACTACTAGCATTGTGGCCTTTACACGCGGGCAAAGCCGCGGAGCGTAGCTAGTATTATAATGCAATTAGTTGCTGCACCTCGCGGTAAAAACTGAACGTCCTTTTTTCTTTAAGATTTTTGTATGAACTGAAGAAAACTTGGATCATAGACAACTGCACATTACTCCTTACTCCAGTGATCAGTGACACGGATGCATGATTCGAAATTCAAGAGTAAACAAATACGCCTAACAGAAAAGATTTTGAATTACGCTTACTGGTGTTTGTTTTAAAACAACTGCCCAAAAAACGAAGTGTAATGTTTTTAGGATTTTATATATGTATGTATGTCAGTTTCTTTATTCCACCATAACTTTTAAATGCCTGAACAGATTTAGATGTATGGGGTACAGTTAGAAAACTTACATCTCCCGAGTAACATATGCTATTTTTTTTTAAATGGTCTATTTGGATGCAGAAAAATTATGATGATATGATGGTGATATATATATATATCCCAGATATGATCCATTTTCAAATACAAAAAAAAAAAATTTTTTTCGTCGAGTTTTACAATATAATTGAAGGCCTATAAGCACATTCCAACAGTATATAGTTTATGGGCATAAGTTAATTTTTGACAGGGCAAGTGTGTTTTTATAGGTTTTAAGTTAGTTTATTCAATAATTACATCATTCTTCTCACCTTTAGTAGTCCAGTCGTATTAGGGGTTTCACCTCGGAATGAGAGATAATAAGCTGAAAACTTGTATAAACTTTTCTTTTAGCATTCTAAAAATTGTCTCATAAGTCTCATAAAATATCGAGTCTGCGTCTTAAATTATTCAAGCTCAAGAAGTTAAGTTATTCAGGTTATTAATTATAAAATATCAGCCGTGAGTCCCGGTGAATACAGTATGCATTAAATACAGTATGTATGGCCGAGTGCTCCGCGCTATATTTCAAAAACGGTTCAGCGCTTCAACTAACTAACAGTTCAACTATTTTTTTTTTAAATTTTATTCTCTACAGCTTTGTAATAAAATACAACATCATTGGAGCCATAAAAACCGAGATATTTGCAAACATACTATTTTTGCGACCTTGAATAACTTACGACGCAGACACGAGATTTTATGAGACTTTTGAGACAACTGCCATAATAAAGGTTTATATACAAGTTTCCAGCTTATTATCTCTCATTCCGAGGTTGACCCTTGTTTTTGGCTTGTTTGACTGGATCATAGCGGGCCTCATGACAATACACGGGTAAAAAAAAAGTATCGATGGATACTCGTGCTTTCTTCATCATCGTAATCGCGGGTGAAACGGCGGGGCGCAACTAGTGTTTACATAAAAATGTTGAAGTCACCCTGTGTCTCTGACTGTCATTCTGTTTGTTACCGATGCACTACAAAACGGCTGGACCGATCTTGATGTTTGGTATGGAGATGTGGTTTGAACCCTGGTGAAGTAGCTAGGATACTTTTTATCGCTATAGTCTGTAGTCCGCGCGGACGAAGTCCCGGGCAAAAGCTAGTTAGACAATAATTGCACAATTTTTCACTCAATATAATTATTTCTTTAGAAATTGTTCGTTTTTGATAAAAAAAAAGAATTTTCTCTTCAACTTGAGAATTATACGCACTTTTTTGTGTTAAGATTAAATCGTAGATAGTAGTGTACTAAGTCATACAATAGCAGGAGCTAAGCAGACCACATATCGTACAAATGCCATTAGACAAATTTTGGAAAGTGGACATTCTTCTGGATAAGTATTCCAGGACCTAACATATATTTTTTTGATTGATAAGAGCGATGGTAGTCTAACGGTTCAATAGTGCAACTTAGAATCCAACGATACCGGGTTGGGTCCTAGGCTCCGCACCAATGTATTTTCTAAGTTATGTGAGACACTCGGCCGGCCTGACAAACTCTGAAACCAGAGGCCGGCACTACCACATACGGCAAACAAAGAACCTGCTCGGCTTCTACTAATCACATCGAAATGTAAAGTACATGATTTTAAGTCAAATTCTTCATTATCCAACAGTAGTAACCGCATTTCAATCGGTTTAGTAGCCTTACGTGATGCGCGTATATACATACAAACAGACAGACAGACAGAGACGATTAAAAAATATGATATATCTATTTTTGCTCAGTAACTCATTTTAAGTCCTAGAGACCTTTTTTTTATTATCTTCTTTGTACAGACTTTTTGTTACTAACTTTTTTATTATAAGTGTCGATAGATTTATGAATGTTTCTAACACAATAGACAACAATGTCTGAATATTTGTTTGTGGATTGTGAATGAAACACCTGTCTGATTAGTGAGCTATTCATTGTTCTATTATAATATCATTCATGTCGGTGACCGTGAGCATAGAATACTGCCAAAAAGCTTAGGTATAGTCTAGATAGACTAACAGCGATATTTGCCTATTCTCTACTCTACACAGTATTTTAGAACCAGTATTTTTTTATTTCTTATCCCTCTTTCATTTGACAGCAGTATCACCACTCTAACTAACCTCACCTTATGGTAAGAAACAATGCGGTTAACGATGGAGCCTTCTTACCTAGAAAATATCTAATCCCTCTAGAAGATTGCTACATTAGTTACCGAGACACAAATATGTCGGTCGGGTTGCGTGTTCTATTCTTTCGCTGTTTGAATCATATACTAATGGCTCTGTGAGCTGGAGACCTCGCGAGAAACTTTTTTGCAAACAATCTAGCGGTGCACAGTAGCGCCATCTAGTTACCTTATTGTAAAACTAGCATTAATAACCAAGGAGCTCCATCAATCCCTACCTAGTGTGTAAAGGGATGATTCCACTGGCATAAACCTAAAAGTGAGAAATTTACTGCATTTTGAGGAGTTATTCTGCTCATCACGCCGAAGATCCTCATAAGATCTTCACCAATGTTTTAAGAGACCAATTTAAAGTTCCTACCTTTCAAATAAAAAAATAACCATCGAAATCGGATCTAATAAGGCGGAGATATTCAAGACTTTCAGTACTTTTTGCCCCTTTTTTTGGGGGAATTACCCCCCAATCAAAAATCCCCGGTGACACAAAATTAAAAAAAAACGTTTAAACTGTATTTTAAGTTTCACCTAGATCCGTTGAGAAATGCAACTTGTAGAGAACAGAGATCCAACCGGACAGACAGACATCCGGACATACGAAAGCATTTTTGCCCAAGCTGAAACGTAGACGCTTCGCTCGCGCTCCGCGCTCACTCGGTCAATTACTAGCTTTGACAATAGATTAAGTCTATTGCTGTCTTTGTCATTTGTTTAGTGACAGACAAAGGGAGCATTAAAATTAATCTGTTGTCAAAGTTAACAAACGTTTCAGAAACCCGAGGTTAAACATATACTATCCACATTGAAAAAAAATGCATATTTCCAAAACAAATTAAGCGGCGTGAGATAGGTGTTATTTTTTTATTGCTTGCCCTTACGCTGCAGACTACAGAATTTACGGCCCTCTTCCGTGAGAATTCTCACCACCTTGTTAAGTCCCTCCTCGTTACGTTATTTGTGGTTTCCACGGCAACGAATCGTTTCTCCAGATTTCCTTGGAAATGTTCGGACCCAACTATGGTTTGCAGCTGATTCGGTCGGAGTTTGGACTTTATCATACGGATCCGCTCAAGCTTAAAGTCGATACTCAGAGTGCCTCGGACCATTCGGTGATCACTTTATGAACCTGTTGATCACAGAGACATCTCTGAATAATTTTGTCCGCCATGATAAAGTCGATCTCATTTTTTGTCACGCCATACGGTCTTCACCATGTCCACTTTCTCTGGGGCTGAATTCATTATGAAGAGCCACTCCCTCTCCAGAAAGTTAACAAGCATTTGCCTTCTGGCGTTTCCGCTGCCAAACGCATGTGGTCCAATCCTCGATTCGTTGCAGTCTTGTACTCCGCTACTTTAGCGTTGAAATCCTCCATTAGGAAGTGAGCTCTCCTGGTGGTATGGAGGGCCTTGGATATGTCATCGTACATATTTTCAACCTCATCGTCTGAGTTCGACGAAGTCTTTGCGTAGACCTGTATCACCTTGAGAGTATATCTCTTAGTGAGTTTAATAATGAGGTACGCTACCCTAGTCGAAACACTACAGACTTCTTCAACGTTGTTAGCGAGGACTTTATGAACGAGGAACCCAACGCCGCCTTGTGATCGGTGGTCTCCCTCTCTGAAGTACATTAGATGGCCCGATTTCAGGGTAATGGTGTCCTCCCCTGCTCTCCGGATTTCACACAATCCCAAAATATGCCATCTGATGTCCTCCAGTTCTACTTCCACCTGTGCAATGTGTTCGTCCAGCCGTAGAGTGCATCCATTATACGTAGCCAAATTCAGTCGTTGTTGGTGGCCTTCCGTAACCCGGGGATTCTTAGCACACCCACCCTGCCCTGCCGTTACCGTGACCACCACCTTTGTCAGGAATAGCAGAGCTGCCGGGAACTGGGGGCCTATCCTATGGGTGTCTATCCTTTGGAGGAAATGCCCGTAATCGCCACGCTGGGCAGGCGGGTTGGCGATCGCAGGGCGCAGCTCCTCGCACCGGTGGCAATGTTGCCCGTCACCGGTCTGTGCCATTTAGCTGCGCAGATTTGTGAATGGATATAACGCAATTTGTAACGTCTAATAACTAGGTTTTAATATTTTAGTTGTTATTTATTTTCTTTTTTATCCACTTCATAAGGATTTTTCAAAAACTGCGAATATGGTGTCACTAAAAACTTATAAAAACTAATCTCTAATAATTAGTTGATAATAGTTTTGTATGTTATTATGTTTTGCCACTTTTAAAGAGCTTTTTCGATCACTGCGAATATGCCAACCTGGTGGCATTAACAAACGTATTAAAACTAATCTGTAATAATTAGTGGTTAATAGTTTTGTTTTTTTTTATCCAATTTTAAAGGGCTTTTTCGAACACTACGAATATGCCACCCTGGTGGCATTAACAAACGTATAAAAACTAATCTCTAATAACTAGTTGTTAATAGTTTTATTGTTTTTTGTTGTTGTTGTTTTTTATCCATTTTTAAAGGGCTTTTTCGAAGTTTTCGAACTCTGCGAATATGCCAATTTGGTGGCATTAACAAACGTATAAAACTAATCTCTAATAACTAGTTGTTAATAGTTTTATTGTTTTTTGATGTTGTTGTTTTTTATCCACTTTTAAAGGGCTTTTTCGAAGTTTTCGAACTCTGCGAATATGCCAATTTGGTGGCATTAACAAACGTATAAAAACTAATCTCTAATAACTAGTTGTTAATAGTTTTATTGTTTTTTGTTGTTGTTGTTTTTTATCCATTTTTAAAGGGCTTTTTCGAAGTTTTCGAACTCTGCGAATATGCCAATTTGGTGGCATTAACAAACGTATAAAAACTAATCTCTAATAACTAGTTGTTAATAGTTTTATTGTTTTTTGTTGTTGTTGTTTTTTATCCACTTTTAAAGGGCTTTTTCGAAGTTTTTCGAACACTGCGAATATGCCAATTTGGTGGCATTAACAAACGTATAAAAACTAATCTCTAATAACTAGTTGTTAATAGTTTAGTTGTTGTATTTTTTCTTTTTTATCCATTTTTAAAGGGCTTTTTGGAACACTGCAAATATGCCACCATGGTGGCATTAACAAACATATAAAAACGAATCTCTAATAACTAGCTTTTAATAGTTTTACTTGAATGCACTCACCAATAACAATACCCTTTTGCAATCTATATGTAGCTACATCTACGATTGGTCTGATTCTATTCAGTCTTTCCTTCAGTTCCTCTATTGTTGCGCGAATGCGGTCGTACGGAGCCAGCTCTATGGCTTTCAACCAGAGGGTGCGCTCCGACTCGTGGAATGTTGCCATGCGATAGCAGACGCCGTTTTCCCACACTGTGTCATAAAAATACCAAATAAATGCATAAGATTAGAAATAGAATAAAGTACGTGTATAGGTACTAAGCCGAGGCCACTCCATACAGAGGAGGTATTGCCCTCATCACCATGCTCGGCTGGCATCTTGGTGATCCCGGTAGTCGGTGTTTACAAATAATACACACGTGCATGTTGCTGTCCATAGTCTGAATTCCCTTTACCGGTTCTCACAGCACCCGCATGATCAAAAGGGGACATGATCTTATCATTATTTATTATGCTGTGCTAATCACCACACAGATAACAAAAACGATAAGTCGCGGGACGCCTGGCAGATGTGTCAACATAATAAACTACTAGGCTTCTAGTCATCGGATTGAGATACCAAGTACACTTAGTTTTTCAGTCAAATCTTAAGGTATCCAACAGTGAAAGCCGCATCGCAATCAGTCCAGTAGTTTTCACGTGATGAGCAAACTAACAAAAAACAGACATACACAATGTAACAAAATGATATATTATTGTTCAGTAGCTTATTTTAAGCACCCTAGACCAATTTTTATTTTATTATCTTCATTATACAGCCTTTTGGTATATAATGATTTATTTGAGTATAGATAGAATGTAGTAGCATTACAAAACATTACAGTAATAGAAGTATAAAATGTACCTTCATATCACAGAGTTTTTATTATTGGGCAATTTAGATAACCTATCTAGTATATTTAGGTAAATATATTTTTCCTGCTAGTGATAAAAATTAAAGGCCTGTTCTTTGCCCAGTAGAGCTCCAAATCAATAGTAAAGTACAATCACCTATTTGAAAGGGCCAGTGTCCTTTTTCATCTGATGTTTGCACTATAACCTGATGTCGACCAAGCACTATCATACCCATTGGCTCGTACCAGGGCTCTGGTCCTTTCAGGTAGAACAACAGGTTGCCTCGAAGCCGGAACCATCTCATTGAACAACCTGCATAAGATATAATTTTAAGTGAGAGATCAAATAGGCTACATCCAAGAGAGAAACATAATTTCAGGATAACATCTGTCCTGCTGTGCAATATCTATTTGTGAAATCTGTAAAGAGGCTATTCAAGCAAAGAATATTTGTTTCAGTATTCTCTGTTTCAGTATATCTGTAAGGCTATTCAAACAAAGAATATCTGTTTCAGTATTCTCTGTTCAGTATTCTCTGTTTCAGTATATCTGTAAGACTATTCAAACAAAGAATATCTGTTTCAAACAAGAAAGCACTTGGTTCACAAATTTTTAAGATGTCACTACAAAAATGACAAACAAAATTGTTATATGTCATAGAATTGATAACATCATGATGTGGATGATAATTTCATGAAATGGTCAACTAAAACTAGCCATATTCTTGAAACATAAACTTTTAATTATATTTCAATCCACGTTTAGCCATATCATTAAATATTATTAATGTAGGGGTTTCATGATATCAAAAGTGTTAAAACAGAAAGGTTTCAAGACAAGAAGAAACATGCACAAATTCAAAATTTATATAACCTTTGACTTCCCACCCCCCCATTATAGCTAGGAAGCATCTCAATCACATCAGTTTTCAAACATAAAGATCGTTCCATCGGTTTGAGAGCTACGATCCTCACCCCCCATCCCCTCCCTTCCACTGTCCTCCCATTATTGCTAGGAACCATCTTGTTTACCTCGGCTTTCAAATATAAAAAACCGCATCCAAATCAGTCCATTCGTTTGGGAGCTATGATGCCACAGGCAGACATACACACACACACACACACACACAAACGCACGCACACACACACACACGCACACACACACACACACACACACACACAGTGATACACACCCTAAACTCTTCTAACTCATCTCGTCTCTTTGTTTGGGGGTTAATAAAAAAATGCAAGTCGGGCTTCCACCCTCCCTTCTATTTTACAATATGATCACTAATGTTTGACCATATCATGAAGTAGCTGTGCGTTTAGTGCGTTTAGCTGTTCAAAACGTCAAACACTGATAATTCATTCATCTGGCCTAACCATTTCATGATGTCACCAATAAATTCATGAAATAGAACTTTTTCATGATGTGGATCATTATCAATTCTATGATATCACAACAACATACATACAACATAATTTCAATGTAAGAGGTATTTTCAAATTACAATAGTTTGTATGCACTTCAAGATAGATGGTATACAACTTGTTGAAAATATGTTCGATTGCACTTGTCCACTTTAAACTGATGTGAAAAAGCATCTGGGTATCATCCTAGATAGCAAATTAAACTTGGCTAGACACCTGGAAAATAAAATTAAGAAAGCAACCATCTCTTTCTGGCAATGTCGGAAAATGATAGGTAAAACTTGGGGCCTAAGTCCAAAAATAACACTTTGGTTATATAATACTGTGATTAGGCCTTCTCTAACATATGGTTCACTAGTTTGGTGGCCAAGGACTAAACAGGTATCTACCATAAATAAACTACAGTCTTTCCAGAGGTTGGCCTGTGTAGCAGTGACTGGCGCCATGAGAACAGCACCCACTGCTGCAATAGAGGCACTGCTGGGTTTGCCACCATTGCAGTTGCACATCCAGCAGGAGGATGCGTCTGCTTACAGACTCAAAGCTCTCAATCTCTGGTATCAGAATAGTCGAACAATCCACACTAACATCGTACGGCATTATGCGGAGGGTAACCCGGACATGCTCTCTATTTATGATAGGGCACCAAAACATCACTTTTTCAATAAACACTATAAGATACAACTACATGAGGAATCAAGTGATAGGTCGAACACTCACAAAGTTAGAATCTACACAGATGGTTCCAAAATGGAAGCTGGGATGGGAGGGGGGACATTCTCGGACAATTTGAACATGCATATAGCAGCAGCACTGGGTACTCACAACTCTATTTTCCAAGCGGAATGTGAGCCAATGATTCCATTGCCTTTCAGTCAAATACGAGCCTGGATCCGTCAAAGGACATATAAACTACATCAAGAACTATGGGCAAGTATAAGGGATTGTAGACAGTCAAGGGAGGAGTTCCCGGAGTTAATGGGAATTGTAACTGGTCATTGTCCTCTTAACATACACCTTCACAGATTAGGTGTCACAGACAACCCCTTGTGCAGAGGATGCAGGGGGGCAGAAGAAACGGCCACTCATGTACTCCTCGAGTGCGAAAGTGTGGCGCCATAAAGGAAACAGCTTCTACCAAATTCCACCTTGAGGGAGGCCTGCGCCGGAATTAGTGAGCTGCTGGCCTTTCTGAGGGACATAGGATGGGACCTGAGGGACATAGTTCACTAGCTGATGCCGCCCGTTTCACTCAAAAGGGGCCGATGATCGGCCTAGTTGCTGATAAGAAGCCCGACCACCAAGTACCAAGTGCACTTGTCCAAACTGCCTTCTGCTTGGAAACTCTAAGAACAGAGAGCCGCCTCAATTTTATAGGTGTTGATTTTGGTTCATTATTGTATACTAGCTGTACCCGCAGCTTCGCACTCCTAGTCTTTTCTCTAGGTTAAAAGTACTCTATTTACTATTCCAAGACCTAAAATACCAACATTTGATCAAAATTCATTCAGCTGTTAAAAAGTTTTTATCAATTGCTCGGCTTCTACTTGTCAGATTTAGATACCAAGTACACCAGTTTTTAAGTCAAACCCTAAGCTTTCTAACAGTGAAAACCGCATAGCAATTGGTCCAGTAGTTTTTAGGTGATGGGCGAACAAACATACAGACAAAAAGAATGACCCGAATTTTAAAATGTTATATTCTTGTTCAGCAGCTTATTTTAAGTACCCTAGACCATTTTTTTTAAACTTATCTCTTTGTGCAGACTATTTCATTCCTATAGCTTTATTATAAGTATAAATCTCGTTTTTAATTTAAAATGATTATTCCAAATGTAATTGAATTAATTAAAGAAAATAATTTAAAAAAACATTGAAGCACAATGATCAATTTGGATTGCACTGAACGAAATTTTGTGTAGTTATTTTATCTGAGGGTGTAGGTATTTTATCTGGCGCTTTGTATGATCATAAATAATAATACCAGTTAATTATTACTAAAAGGTAGTTGCATTGTAAAGCAATCATTACTCATTTTATCTCACATCACATCACTTTGTTATTTTAACACATAAGTGGTATCTATAAATGACATTAGGCATTTGTTTCTTTGTTTGTAGTATGAGGTAGTGGTGGCCTCTGGTGTAAGAGTTTGTCAGGCCACCCGAGGGCCTTTGACATAGCATAACGACTGCTATTAAAGTTCTAAGTTGCACTATTGAACCATTAGGCTGCCATGTAATACAACAGTGTAGGTTCCTGCAGTAGTGGACTGGTATGGGAGGTGTAATTTATGTGACGGTCAACAGCTCAGCTCCACCTGCTTCCCCTGTGCATTGCAACTTTGCACACTTGGTCATTTTTTGTAAATACCACAAATAAATTAATTCCCTATATAGTTTCTCATGATGCACACAATCTCTTTGAGAAATTTCATCATAGAAGATCGGTTTAGCCGTTTAGTTGAGAAATGGTAACAAACAGATAGAGAAAGATAGAGTTACCTTTGCATTTAAAATATTACCTTTATGTAATGATCGTGAATAAAACAATATGGTTATGAAAAGATTATTATGTAGGTTTATTAAACCTTTAAGTAAAGTAAGCCTCAAGGTCGGACTAAGAATGATCATGTCAAAGACCAAGATCATGACCAACAGCATTCAATGCAGAATACACATAGAAAGAGAGGAGGTTTAATATAAGTATGTGTATATTGGCCAAGTAGTCTCCTTCCAAGAGAGACAAAAAGGAGAAGTTTCTAGACACACTGAAAACGCCTGAAAGGGCTATTGGGCCATGAAGGACTTGAAGAAGGGCAAACATCCTCTATACATGAAGCACAGATTCTCCCCAGCCTCACTTTTGGTTCATAATCTTGGTCTTTGTAACTTGGGAGTCTAACTAACTGAATGCATTAGGAATACATACATAAAACTAAAATCGCAGACGTTTCTGCACAGCTAGAATGGGACTAGGCTGGACATGTCTGTCTTATGCCAGACCAGTTGTGGGCAAATAACACTACCGATTGGGTCCCATCTGGAGCAAAACTTCAGTTGCCGTTTCGACGAAGGTGTCGTGACGAACTAGACTCGTAGGTTAAGGACTTGCCAGGCCATTATAAGCATTAAACAGAAAATCTTCGAAAGAGGGAAGGGAGGACTTTGCCAAGCAGTGGGGTAATTCAGGCTGGTACAATAATAATGTAATAAATTCAAAGCATTTACCTTCAGGTCTACGAAAGAAGCCATCCTGTCGTTCTTTTATTATCAACACACCCTCGCGGTCGAAGTTAGGTGATGTTTGCGAAGCCAACGCGAACAACTCCTGCTTAGTAAATCTCATTTTTACCAAGTCACAAAAACGACTGTTTAGTTTTACATCATTAATCCCAACTACAATTTTTGTACTTGTTTTCAAACACTGATGTGATTGTGTATAGCAAAATCGAAACCAGCAACAATGGTAACATTGTGAACTGTACTTGAAATGAAATTATCTAGAATCTACCTAGGTAAACATAACTTCTCATTAACGTGCTGAAATTGAAATTTAAAATTTTATTTGCTTTCTCAGGAGTAGAAATTATTTTACATACTAATCCGTCAAAAAATAATGTCACTGAGGCCACAGAGCCACAAAACTCCTAGAATATACTACTCTATGCTGTGGTTTAAATGGCACCAATGTGCGCTATGTGTACTATCAGCGCGCACAAAGTCGGATTAAAATGCGCATTTATTCTCCACGTCAGACACATGACGTCAGGAGTGACGTCATTTTGGTGTGCACACAACGCTCACAAAAAAGAGGTAGAGCAGCGTATGCGGTAACGTCAAATTCAATTGACATATGTCATTCTGTGTTGATATATTGCTGGAACTCCCGCCATACTGCCATTACATATAATAATGATTATATTCTTTTAGCAGAAGCAAACAAATTAAACAGAACTAAGAGAGAAATGAGAAAACTAAAAACAAAACAAAACAACATTAATTAGAACAGCTGACTCAAATGACATAAGCTTGCATGCTTATGTCATTTGAGTCGTCGGTTTAATTTGTTAGCGTGCATATGCTGACCAACAATATAAACCGATCGTTAGCAGTGTTTGCAGTCTCAGCACTGTGAGTGCAATTTAAACTACAATTACAACATCTAACTCTCTTTGTACTACCACAGTATATATATTAGTCTCCATAATGACTAAATAATATATCAGGCGCGTTCCACTTAGAGTTCCAAGTTCTGTAATAGGGCCACTGTTGTGTTGAGCAGCAACACGTTTCACTTTTAGATGTCAACCGTGCTAACATTGCTGGTTTTTCGTAAGAGATACACTGATTGATGATTGAGCGCTAGTCATTCGTGTTAACACAAATGGTAGAGCATTTATAGGTGGAACGCGGCAATTATGTACTGTGGTACTACTCTCTACCGAGAGCTCAAACTAAACTAGGCGATACAGTACAGGCAGGATCAGCAGTGCGATTCCGTATCTTGGTTTCAATCAGATTGTCACTTGTTTCAATCAGATTGTCAATGGTTTCAATCAGATTGTCACTTGTTTCATTCAGATTGTCACTTGTTTCAATCAGATTGTCACTTTCTTCATATCAATTTCGACTCTATTGCAAGCATACATTTCTTACCCCGGTCACTCACATTCGCACGAATACGCGAATCCACAAGTGTAGGACGACATTTGCAAATGATTATGCAAAGTTTTCGCTGCATTCGCGCTTTTCCAAGCTGTGTCGGGTTTTTGACGCACATCGAAGCGCGCGAACCTCGAACCTTCGCGTAGTCTCCCACACAACCAATATATAAAAGTGAAACGTTGTCTGTTTATTTGTTTGTTTGTTTGGGGAGCTTTCACGCAATAACGGATAGCTTATACTCTGGAATAAAACATAGAATACTTTTTATCCAGGAAAATTGTAAGTTTTTAAGGGAAAACTGGAAAAATGTTGAATACTCGATGTAAAAAATAAAGAGTTGCCATGAAAACGAAATAACAAGTATGTCAAAAAACATCAAGAGTATTGGTGCTATACCCACTTTTGCATAAATTTTTAATATCCTAAAAGAACATAGAATGCTATTTTTCGCGATAAACTGTAGTCCACCCGGACATGGTCGCGGGCGGGAAAACTAGTAATATAATTTATGTAAGTTTATGATTAAAGGTAAAACAGACCAACCACACTAATAAAATCTCCATCCATGATTCTCAAAATCAAATAAAAGACTGAGGCATTCGTAAAAATGTATGAGGAAGCCATATTGGTTCGCATATAGAGTTTGCGAACCCATTTGCATATCCGCTATGTTTGCGAATGAAAGTCTGACGGCCCTCACATGCGTGCGAACATTTGTACAATGTACGAATATTTGTATGCATGTGAGTGACCGGCATTACTTTCGTTGATCGCAAGTCATTCGCAAAGCTTTAATGAATTTGACGGATTCAAACCGATATGATCAATATCGCGTAATAGCAGTGCAGGGCCCCGACCACAGGACTTGGTTTCAATCAGATTGTTACTTTCTTCGGGTTTCCCTTTCATAGCTATTTCGACTCTATCGTTAGTTTAGTGACTGTATTTTTGTTTTGAATCATCATGGGGGCCGTTTGTTTCGTAGCAACTGGCGAAAATGTTAAAAACGCTAAATATTATCACATTTGCAGTTCGCTTTGGACATTTGTGGGTGAAATACTACGGTGAAATAAGCGTTCTGAACTGTTTTCGATCACCGTTCATTTTGCATGTATAGATGATTTGCTGACATAAGAAAATTGACTTTGTTTCTATACGGGAATAAAGTCGATTTTCTTATGTCAAGATAGGGTCGTTTTTTATTCGGTTTGTCAAAAGTTGCAAAAAGGGCAAATGTGTTAAAAATGTACATTTCGAAACTGCCCACAACGCCATCTCATCTTCGAATGCAAGGATGTTATTTCAGCGATAATTATAGAAATAGAAATAGAAATAGATAGAATTATTTAAATAATATTGTGGGACCTGGGAGATCGGAATAAAACGTCTTGTGATCTCTTAATTTTGTTTGTTTACTTTTCGTTCTTATGCGCAAGTTGTGCGAAGCGCGCCTGTTATATGTCGGTGACACCTGGAAACCGCTGACGCGATTTACCTACTTAGGAATTGCACAACGCGGTAACAGCAATCACGAGGCGCCGACGCAGCGCAACGTGAGCCGCCAACATGTCGCTGCCATGGGACACCGGATGCCTCGGCCCGCGCTACCTTCACTCTTGGTTCTCACATCGACCATTAGAGACACATTACTTAATTATAATTTAAATGTAACTTTTATTAATAAATTGTATTATTTTAACTTTGTATTTTTTGCAACTCCTGGACTCGCTCACCTTAATTGGCGCAGTCGTACGGATCTCTCAAGTAAAATCAGTGATTGAAGCTGGAGAAAAAGGAACCTACAAGAGCGGACGTCCTGGAGTGATCAAGAAATCGATCTCGCAGACACCAATATGCGTATGTGAGTACTTTAGTTTCTATCTAGAGTTGCTTCCCTTTTATCCTTTAAATGTTTCCTATAAAATTCCAAGATTTTCCATCCAAGGCAATCTCGGGCTCCTAGGTTAGAAAATAGTAGTCGAATGAATTTGCAAGACGTAAATAGAGATTTAGAAGTAGGTAATAGTAATAGTCTAGTGATAGTTTAATTCCTGAATCAGACACCATCTCGGACGCTATAATTGAACAGATTTTTAAAGCACTTCGGTTAGTGCCGGAGTTTGATGGAAACTCGAATGTGCTTACGAGATTCATCCGATTGTGCGACCAGTTAGTCATACGGTATATGAAGGATGAAGAAGGTTATGAATTATCTAACCTGTCCTTATTGAACGGCATTTTAAACAAAGTTGTAGGGCCTGCCACCCGCCTCATAAATTCGAATGGAATACCTGAGAACTGGATGGGCATTCGATCTGCCTTAATCAATAACTTTGCTGACCAGCGAGATGAAACATCCCTGTATAACGATCTCGCGCTACTGAACCAAGGGCCTTCGAGCCCACAGGAGTTTTATGAAAAGTGTCAAAACCTTTTTAGTACTATAATGACTTATATCAGCCTTCATGAAAAGGTCCCGAGTACCAACGAATCTAAGCGATCTTTATATAAGAAGTTAACCCTTCAGTCGTACCTACGGGGTCTCCGTGACCCGTTGGGATCTCGTATCCGTTGCATGCGACCTGAATCAATTGAGAAGGCTCTAGAGTATGTGCACGAGGAGTTTAACATCTTGTACTTGCAACAGCGCAACGAGCATCTCCCTGAGAGGAAGACGCACATGCAACCTCAGGTAAGTGAGCCTAAGTCTAGCTACGTGTTTATGCCACCCCCGCGACAACACATGATGCAGCCTTCGCAGCCATTTAACATGCCTGGACCATCACGGCAGTTGATATCACAGCCTATGGGACCCGTTCCATTCGGGAGACCACAGGCTCACCAGTTCAGAGGACCGACAGCAGCAGATGTTCGCGGCACCTCCACCAAACTACAGAGCTCAAAGTAATGTATTTAAATTAGCTCCGCGAAACGCACCTACTGGTCCACAGCCGATGAGTGGAGTTAGCCACTATATGCCTAAACCATTCCCTTCACGTCAACCCCACGACTGGCGTAAGTTCGGTAATCCACCACCCTCTAACTATTTCAAGACGAGGGAAATGAATTTTAACGAGTTTTACGACCAACAAGCGTACAATGACTTCCAAAATGAATATCAATATAACTACTACCAAGACTGTTACGAATGACCAAGCTATACCGATGAGTACTCTTACGAACAGCAGCCTCAGTACTCTGAAAGCTACTGCGTAGAAGAGACACAGGAAGGAGTCCCTACACTAGAAGATGAGGATTTTCAGAAAGCTTCCAAGTCAGACAAGTTAAAATATAAATTAATCTACAGACTCAACGACAGTTACCGTATATACAGATATTAAACCCCCCTCTAAAGTTTCTCATTGATACCGGTGCCAATCAATCCTTTATTAGTCCCGAATCAGTGCAGCATTTTTATTCTGATGTACCATGCAATCACGACCCTTTTGAAGTAACGAATATTCAAGCTACTACCCGAAATGACTATTCGATAACGATACCGTGCTTTCAGGAAATAAATGAACGTGACGATATAACGCTTTTCATCTATAAATTCCACGATTATTTCGACGGACTGATTGGCCTTGACTTATTAGAGAAGTGGGAATCAAACATTGATTTGAAAAATAAAAAGTTAGTAACAGGACAATCGACTAACTCATTACTGATGTATGACTCGCGTAACTGTAACTTGTATGAGGATATTATACCAGCCAATACCTCTAAACTAGTTAGAGTCCCAATTAACTTCCATGACGGTGAGGTGTTCATCCCGGAGCAATCCATATCTAATTGCATAATAGGAGACTGTGTCACTACGGTTAAAAAAAACCGTGGCATCATAGAGATCGGCAACCCGACTCGTCATGACGTAGTTTTTTCGATGGACCGCCCTGTTAGTGCAGAGTTATTTAATATCCAGTGCACACGCAATGAAAAACTATCGGTGCGCGCTAAAGAAGTAATATCGCGCTTGCGCACGAATCACTTGAATCCGGAAGAACGAATTAATCTAGAGAATCTTTGTTCTCAATATGCCGACGTTTTTTATATAGATGGTGAACCTCTAACCTTTACCAATCAGATTAAGCATAACATACGGACAACTGATGAAGTACCGGCGTATACTAAAAGTTATAGATACCCGTACATTCATAGACAAGATGTACAGGACCAAATTACAAAAATGTTAAACCATGGAATAGATAAACGTCCTTCTCAATCAGCATGGAACTCCCCAATTTGGGTCGTCCCTAAGATGCGTCTGGGAAAACTAAATGGCGTTTAGTGGTAGATTTCGGGAAGTTGTATGAGAAGACCATTGATGAAAAATACCCCATCCCTAACATTGCTGACGTGCTCGACAAGTTAGGCAACTGCCACTACTTTACGATGCTAGATCTTGCCAGTGGCTTTCATCAGGTCGAGATGAATCCTGATGATATTCCCAAGACGGCCTTCAATGTTGAACATGGACACTTCGAGTTCTTACGAATGCCGATGGGCCTTAAGAACTCGCCATCCACATTCCAACGTGTGATGGATAATGTGCTCAGAGACCTCCAAAACGTTTATGCCTAGTTTATTTAGATGACATCATCGTATTCAGCGTCTCCCTTCAGGAGCACATAATTAACCTGGAAAAGTGTTCAAAAGACTCCGAGAATCCAATTTTAAAATCCAAATGGATAAATCGGAGTTCTTAAAATTAGAAACTACATATCTCGGACATGTTATTAGTAAAGACGGCATTAAAGCAAACCCAGACAAGATTAAAGCCATCCAAAAATTCCCAATACCTAAAACCGCCACTGAAATAAAACGATTCCTCGGGTTATTAGGTTACTATCGCAAGTTCATACATGACTTTGCTCGTATAACGAAACCAATGACCCAATGCCTTAAGAAAGGATCTCGAATAACATTTGATGATGTCAATTACATAAACTGTTTCGAAAAGTGCAAGACGCTACTGAGTAACGACCCTATCCTGCAGTACCCTGACTTTGAAAAAGAATTTATACTGACAACTGACGCGTCTAACTTTGCCATTGGTGCCATCTTTTCACAAGGATCTATAGGGAGTGACAGACCAATAGCTTATGCTTCAAGGACCTTAAATACGAGTGAAATTAACCATAGCACTATAGAAAAAGAACTTCTGGCAATAGTTTGGGGAACGAAGTATGTCCGACCCTATTTGTTAGGTAGAAAGTTTAAAGTCATCACTGATCATAAAGCCCTTCAATGGGTTATGAATCTCAAAGAACCCGGTTCAAAGTGAACACGCTGGAGATTAAAGTTAAGTGAATATAACTTCACCCCCATTTACAAACAAGGGAAACTTAACACCAACGCAGACGCACTTTCTCGCATCGAGATAAATAACGAAGATGTGAGTTCTGTCGCCGTTAACCCCCCTGAAACTGAAAGACAACTTTCAGTAGCCGGCTCTTCTACAATCACAGCTCATACGAGTGACGAAAGCCCAATTTTAGAGATCCCTATATCAGACGACCCCCTAAATAGATTCCATAGACAAATATGCTTTGTAATAGTAGGAGACATCAAGAAACGACCGACCGTTACAAAACCTTTTGAGACCCATACTAGAACAACCATTCAAATATCAGAATCCAACTTAGAAGACGACGTTGTAAATTCAATAAAAGATTATGTAAACCCTAAATTAAAAACAGGAATTATAATTCATCCACCCTTAGCCATGTATAAAATAATCCCGATTATTCAAAATAAATTCAAAAGCTCATCTATGAACCTAGTATTAACTAAGACCGAGGTAGAGAACGTTTACTACAACAATAAATCATAAAAAAAATACCATGAGGCTAAAACCAACCACCGCGGTATTAATGAGGGCTTCCTAGCCCTGTCCTATAGATATTACTGGCCCAAAAAGAAGGAATCTATTGCAAAATACATTAATGAATGCAGCATCTGCGGTCAAGCGAAATATGACCGTCATCCTATAAAACAGAGATTTTCTATAGTACCACCACCTACTAAGCCTTTCGAAATTCTTCACCTCATTCTCATTCGGCCCAAAATGAAAAATTCCTTACGCTAGTTGACGCTTTCTCTAAATACGCTCAGGCTTACCACCTGAGAGATGGCACAGCTTTAAGCGTCGTCCAGGCTCTGCTACTATTCTGTACCCATCACAGCGTCCCCCTGACCATAGTGACTGACCAAGGACCTGAATTCACGAATGCACTGTTCTCAGAATTTACATGACTTCATAAAATACAGCACCATAAAATTCTGGCACACACTCCGAACGACAATGGTATCGTAGAACGCTTCCATTCCATTTGAAAAGAAAAATGAGCCTGCAATAAACCTAATGCCCTATACAGTCTTGGCCTATAATAGCTCCATACATAGTTTTACGAAATGCCGACCTGTAGACCTTATAACAGGACACTTTGACCTACGCGATGCGACTGACATAGACTTAACTGAGCATTTATTTCAAAAATATTTACAAGACCATAAGAAAAGAATGGATCCAGGTATATGACCTAATTAACGAAACTTCTCTACATAATAGGACTGAACTGACGGAAAACAGGAACAAAGACCGGAAAACTGAAAAGGAATACTCTCCCGACCAACAAGTTTCGTACGAAATCCTATGGCGACCCGACAAAAGTTAGCACCACGGTACACACAAGACACAGTCCTCGCAGACCTTCCTATTCACAGTTATACGAAAAAGAAACGCGGTCCCGTCGCCAAGTCACGCCTTAAGCGAAATCCTAAAAACCCTGTATTGTTACAGGATTCTACTGTCGCTACTGCTCCAACTGACTCGTGGACAAGAGGTAACGATTGACTCACTACAAGACGGACCAGTGGCCCAATTACAGAACTTGGCTTCAATCAGATTGTCACTTTTTTCGTAGCAAAATCGACTCTATCGCAAAGCATTATTGAATTTCACAGATTGAAACCGTCATGATCAACATTACGTAATCGCAGTGCAGGTTTACTCCCGTTTAAATTAGGACCCACGGAAGTCATATCCCACTATCACTCCTTCCTTAATTTTATCGATCTTGATGATATTCACTCGCAAGTTAAAGTAGTAAAGTCTCAGTTATCTGAGCTAAGACCTCAGTTAAATAATGAAACGTTATCCCTGTATGAGCCGCATATTGATTTTCTTAGTACTAAATTGGAACGAATTTTTGACCAATTACAGACCCTTGAACCCGAACGTAAGAAAAGAGGACTCATTGATGGACTTGGTTCAGTACTTAACCGCTCGGTTGTCCACGTGCTGAAGACCACAGGACCAAACTGATAACCCAAAAAAAATATGGCCGACGCGACACATCTAACCTCAAACTGGTAATTGATTGTATATGCGTTGAGACTACAGGTACTTGATGGTCAACCCACAAAAAAAAGAAGGTCGACGCGACACATCTGGCTGTAAACTGGGGATTTATTGGGTACGTGTGCCGAGATCACAGGTATCTGATTGTCAACCCACAAAAAAAGAAGGTCTACGCGACACATCTCGCCGCGCCGACTTTGCGTAAACAAACAGTTTTTATGACCACTTCATTGAGCGCTTAGATAAACAAACTGGTGATTTATGGAGCTAAATAGGTACGGCACATATTTCAAGTGTTTATGTTGTGGGTTTCGAAGCAAAATAATTATATAAACACGCTTAGATTTGAATGATTATTGAGGTCAATAATGTTCAAAATCGAGTGGCAAAATTTACGTCGCTATCGAGTGGTCCGATGATCGATCAAAACAAAAAATTTGACTGTAGCGTTAGTTGCGATGATCAATGAAAACAAAAAAAGTGACTGTAGCGCATAGAATCAATCGAGCGGCTATGAGCATCTCCGGTAATTTAGATTACACAGACGCGATTAAGTATGATAATGCCATTCAAGTTCTAACAAAAAACGAACATAAATTAGAGAAGGAAATTAATAGTCACATTAGTTTGAATAAAGAGTGGATTTTAAAAAAAACATTTTTATTGGAAAATATAACTAAAAATCAGGATAAAATAGCTAACGTTCTTAATCTTATAATGAGTAGTGATAGTACTAGAGAAAACGAATTAATTCAATACGCTCATCTAGCGCAATACTTTATAATTCTCGGTGATAACATAGACAGATTGTCTGAAGAGATTTCCAAGTTAGAAAATACTTTAGCTTTCATCAGGATATCGGGTGCTCCTCACTCTATTTTAAATATAGCAGATTTAAAGACGATGTTAGATAAGTTAAGGATTTTATATTCTAAGGACGAAATCCTTGATGTAGAGATAAGATACTTTTACGATACGATTAAGTTAGGATATTTTTATAAAGATAGCCAGATAGTTATAGTTCATAGGGTACCGATTGCCTCTCCTGTGACTTATGACCTCTATAGATTATCAATTATCTCCAACAAAAATCGTCAAATCCTCATCCCTATCCTACCCTTCATAGCAATTTCTGGAGAAGACTCTATGTACATGGAGGCAACATGTCGCCCGAAGGTAAAAGAATGGTATCTCTGCGGACGAAAGTCCAACTACAAGGTTCCTGACAACCCTGATTGCATCCATCAGCTGCTCATCAAACAAGAACTACTACCATCTTGTAAGCTGACTCCAGTTATCCTGACGAGAGAAGCAATGGAACAACTCGACGATAAATACTACACCGTGAGTTTTCCCAACCAAACCAAGGTCAAGATATCCTGCGGACAAGAGCAATACAGAATCCTTCAAGGGAGTTACTTAGCCGTCATCCCGCTCAATTGTTACTTGAAGACACCTTTTTTTTTTTTTTTTTTTTTTTTTTTTTTTTACGTGGGGAAATCCTCATGGATGTCACCAAGCTGCGGGGGCAGCAAGGTGGTTATGTCGGACTCTTACCGACTAAAACCCCACGGTGTTCCACAGTACGCCTTGTGCCGGGGCTACGGGTACGCTTTCGCACTCGTCCGCGGCCCCGACGGCGCTGGTCCTGTTGAGGACCCCCTCCTGGTTGGGATGGTGCTGAGCCATTCCCCATCCCATGAACGCCATTAAGGGGCGCACAGAACACCGTGCGCGCCACCTCGAGGCCTTATGCTGGGGCAGACACCCCCGTGTCCACCACCTAGGCCTCAGGGGGGTCAGAAGGGAACGAATTCCTCCTCCGACTCCCGGCGTTGAGCTCCACATGGCCTCCCACATCCATTGTCACCACCCAGCACCGCACAGCTACAGTCGTCCTCTGTCCAGCGCAGTACCGAGCAGTGAGTCAGGATTTGAAAGACCATGGAGCACGTCACACTCCGAGCACTACTGCAATACAGTAGTGCTGAGAGCGGACCACCTCCTTGAGCCGGCGCCGAGCGCCCGGGCCCCACCTCCTCGAGCCGGTGCCGAGCACCCAAGCCCCACCTCCTCGAGCCGGCGCCAAGCGCCCGGGCCCCCCCTCCTCGAGCCGGTGCCGAGCACCCAAGCCCCACCTCCTCGAGCCTGCGCCGAGCGCCCGGGCCCCACCTCCTCGAGCCTGCACCAAAGTGCCCGGGCCCCCCCTCCTCGAGCCAGTGCCGAGCACCCAAGCCCCACCTCCTCGAGCCGATGCCGAGCATCCAAGCCCCACCTCCTCGAGCCTGCACCAAAGTGTCCGGGCCCCCCCTCCTCGAGCCGGTGCCGAGCACCCAAGCCCCACCTCCTCGAGCCTGCGCCGAGCGCCCGGGCCCCACCTCCTCGAGCCTGCACCAAAATGCCCGGGCCCCCCCTCCTCGAGCCGGTGCCGAGCACCCAAGCCCCTACTTGAAGACACCTGACTTCACTATCCTCAACTCAAATGACCGCATCAAGGGTCATCCGCTGAAAATAATGGAGCTACTTTCATACGAAGAGCAAGTACATAGAAAAGACACATCTATCATATTGAATTCAATCAATCTTGAAACCCTCCATTCAATTAATGAGAAAATTTCATTACAAAACCCAGCAAGGTTAGATGACATCTCTGATCGAAGCCTATACCATACTACAAATCCAGTCTATGTAATCCTACTAAGTGCAACTGCACTCGCTATCTGCTTCTTGTACCGACCACTTCGAGCAAAATGCGTTCGTGCTAATCAAAATCAAGAAACGAACGCCACCACTTCCACTGGAATTTATTCTGAAATAGCAGAAACGAGAAGATGTCTTCCCCACGAGATACAAGTCGACCACAGCATCATTTCAGCGACACTGTCAAAAAACGTTTTGAAATAGTCGCTGAAGTACGGGGGGAGATGTTATATGTCGGTGACACCTGGAAACCGCTGACGCGATTTACCTACTTAGGAATTGCACAACGCGGTATCAGCAATCACGAGGTGCCGACGCAGCGCAACGTGAGCCGCCAACATGTCGCCGCCATACATTTTTTATTTTTCCCTTTCTTCCCACTAGTGGCACAAAGCTGGTGGGGAGAAAGAAAATAACCCTGTATTTTGAAGCGCGCGTCTGATGCACGCTGCCACCTCTTTCTAACCGAAATCTCAAGGCGCGTCTACTATACCGTTTATTAGATAACGTCTCATGCATACCCGATCTCACGCGTTATATTAAACACCACAAATGGTTTTACTGCACGCTTCAAAACTCTATGGGTTAATCACTTAGCACAAACAACTGTAATGAGAAAAACATTATAGTCTCAGTATTACCACTGCTATGGGTAAAGGAAATACTGATACCCACCCAGTGTAATCGGAAGAGGGACGGGAAAGTTGTTATAAAAAAAATGATGTACATCTGTCTAATTTGGCTATTTCCAAAGGTGAAAGACGCGTAGTTTTCTTGCGATTTTGTTTAAAGTGTCAGTTTTCGTACCATCGATCATTGTCGATCGATATTATGAAAACTGATCGATTCTCTTGACGCGATGCCATAAGGGTATTTTACTGTTGCACGTCAATAAGCTCGCGTTTACGATTGCAGAAGTGAATCTAGTAAGTATATAAAATATAATGTTTGTTTGTTTGTAAACACCACCCGCACTTGTGACGTGGATGCACATCTCGGAGTTTTTGCACCAATCCGGTGCGTGATACTGGACGATCAAAACGCAGAAAAATGGGTATTTGTTGTTTATTTTCTAGCGTCATATAGACAAAGGCTGATTTAGCTCTAAAAGGTATGATTGGGCTCAACTGTATAAGCTAGACCCACGATTTTAGGGAAGGGAGGGATTAGAACCCTCCCTGAGAGTAGGGGCGCTAAATTTCCCCTACGTCAAATATTTTTTTTAACATATGTTTTTTGGTAAATAATACGTATTTTCATCATGTCAGCCCTTACAAGTCCACTGCTGAACATAGGCCTCTCGCAAAGAGCGCCATGGCGAGCGATCTTGTGCCACCTCCATCCAACGACTTCCTGCGATGTCTACAATGTCGTCGGTCCATCGTGTGGGGGTCTCCCTACACTTCGCTTGCTTGTTCGTGGTCGCCATTCGAGAACCTTTACTCCCCAGCGGTTGTCGGTTCTGCGAACTATATGCCCTGCATATTGTCACTTCAACTTGCAAACTCTGAGAGCTATGTCGGTAACCTTGGTTCTTCTACGGATTTCCTCATTTCGGATTCTATCACGTAGTGAAACACCGAGCATAGCTCTCTCCATTGCACGCTGCGCAACTCTGAGCTTGTGTATGAGACCAATAGTTAGCGACTACGTCTCAGTGCCGTATGTCATCACTGGCAACAAGCACTGATTATAAACTTTCGTCTTGAGGCTCTGCGGTATCTGCGACGAGAAGGAATGGCGTAATTTCCCGAAAGCTGCCCATCCGAGTTGGATTCGTCGGTTGACCTCTTTGTCGAAGTTGGATCTACCCAGTTGGATCATCTGACCTAAGTAGACATAGTGATCAACAGTTTCGATAATATCGTTCCCAACAGAAACCGGCATGGGTACGACATGGGCATTTGACATGATGTTCATCTTACCCATGTTCATTTTAAGACCCACCTGTTGGGAAACAATATTGAGGTCACTGAGCATTGTGCTTAGGTCTTCCAGGGTTTCTGCCATAACGCTATAGGATTGCCATAGTCACCACGCTTGGCAGGCGGATTTGTGACCGCAGTGTTACACCTTAGACGCCTCTTACGACATCCACGGGAGGATTGGGAGGGGTCTTATTCTAAGCCGAGACCACCACAGCAAGCCGAGGTCACCACGGAAAGCCGAGACCACCACGGCATTTTTTTTCGTACATTTGGATATATTCACCCCACCATAACCGGCGCGATTGAAAAATTCTTTCGTATGTCCGGATGTCTGTCCGACTGTTCTCCTCTACAGGTCGTATTTCTCAACCAATCTAGACAAAACTTGGTATACAGGTTAAGCGGATTTTTAGATTTATTTAGTCGTTGAAGATTTTTGACTGGAGAGTACTTTCCCCAAAAAAGGGTAAAAAGGGGGGTACTGAATATCTCCGCCTTATTAGATCTGATTTTAATGGTATTATTTTTATTTGAAAGGTAGTTACTTAAAGTTAGTCTCATAAAAAAATGGTGAAGATCTGATGAGGGTCTTCGGCGTGATGAGCAGAATAGCTCTTCAAAATGCAGTAAATTTCTCACTTTTAGGTTTCTACCAGTGGAATCAACCCTTTAACTAGGTAGGGATTGATGGAGCACCTAGGTGTAATTTCAAATTTCAAACAATCTAGTGGTTAATGCTCAAACAATCTAGTGGTTGATAATAAGTTTGTTGCTCGCGAGGTCTACAGCTGGCAGAGCCACTAGTATTGGTTGGCGACACTTGTGAAATTCGACAAGAAAGCCAAAAAATATATTATGCTTATTGGTTACAACGATGATGAAGGCTACCCAGTTTGAGTATCGAAGTAAAAATATTAAAAAAAAAACAAATCTACAGATTTTGCCGAGTCTGATGTCGAGGACATTTCATCAAGCGAAGATATTTTACGGCATATTGAGACAGAAATACAAGAAGAATTAAATCTTATAATCGAACAACCTCAAGAAGTACCTCCATATTATTTATTCTATGACGCAAGAATATATAAAAATAACTGTAACTTCTTCTTCGATGACCCGATTTTAATAAAACTAAGATGAAACTCCGCAGTACTCCAAGGAATATTTTTAGATTCTCCTACTTTCAAATATATATTGTTTTCTAAATACTTTTCCATGTAGAGATTTCACTTTGTTTATAGTTTAATTATATGTATAGATATATGTATATACAGATAGATAGATAGATAGATAGATAGATATAAATAATGTTGTTACTAGAAAAGTCAATTAGAATAATTAGAATATAGAAGATAACTGAGCAACATAATTATATTTTAATCGTTTTATTTTTTCAACATCGTTTGATAATCGATTTTTGCCTACACTACTCCAGCCGTAGAAATATCACTCTGGCAGCTGTCTTGGAGATCAAGTTAGGATGTAAAAATTAAAAAAAAAAAGAATTTTACTGTAATATTGCTATCATCTTTCGTGGCCCAATTACAGAACTTGGCTACAATCGGATTGTCACTTTTTTCATAGCAAAATCGACTCTATCGCAAAGCATTATTGAATTTGACTGCTTGAAACTGTCATGATCAACATTTCGTAATCGCACTGCCGATCCAAGGAGACTTTGATAAATTGTTATCACTTGTTCGCGACTTGACGCAAAACGCCTACACTTCGCGCTCCGTGGATGATGAGTTGAGGGCTTTAATTCTGTTTGATAGTCTGTGGTGGTAGCTGTCAAGAATTTTGCCAGACTTTCCAGAGAGCTGGAAATTGTTCTTTTGTTACTTCCGTTTCACTCTCGGCGCCGGCGTGTGCTCTCTATTGAAAAGAATAAATTTTCTAGTAAAATCAGTTATCGTGAAATCATGGAAACGGCAAAGCTGACGGAAATATTGCGCGCCACAATAGACCCAAATCAAAGGCAACAAGCTGAAGAACAGCTCTCGCAGGTAAGATCCGTGCAGTCCACATGCTCAAGATGATATGCGACCATGTTGGAATGGCAATAAGTGCTGAAGACATCTCATTGTGTCTGATACTTGGTTATTTCATCGTATAGTGACATGCCGCGCTGGTATGGAATAGCACCATGTTTTCGCATGCCTTTGAAATCATTTGATTTTTATTTGGAATGGAAATGGGCGTTGCTCTGTAGGGTTCTATTTTTACCTTCATTGCTGTACTCACCATAATTGCCGCTGGAAAACCGATATAATTGCACGCCTCCTATTGCGTAAATTGCTGCAATGAAACTACTATAGATATGGGTCATTTTCATTTTAGGTGTAAGTATGTGATCACACTAAAATCTCAAGTTATTTAATTAAATTTGATAGATCATATATAATCTTCCTAGACCTCTACTAGTATACATTGCTGACCTAACAAACCTTCAGAGGCCTGAAAAAAAATGCTTCTGAAAAAATAATAGCCCATGTTTGTTACAAACTCGCCACATTTGTGATTATTAGGCTCTATTTTTTGAAGCTTGTGTATAATTTCTACAACTGACTATAAGGATTTGATTTGGTGTAGTTTTATTAACGTGAGTTGATGACCATTCATTGTTTGTAACTTAAATATTAAGTAGTTGTCTAATATAAGCACCCATATCTGTGATAAACTTGCATCATGTTAATAACTAGTAGGGTAAAGTTTTGAAGCAGGTTTGTGAAGTCTTCTTCTTTCTATATGTATTTGTATTATTATTATTATGTATATATATTTCTATATGATATAACCCCTTATGTATTTTAAATAAATTTGCACCTCATTTTAACATCACCCGCATGGGGCCTTCCTGAAAACCAGCATTTTTGCTGAGCACTGGCCCTTTTGGTACACTCGCGTAGCTTATAATGTACTTGTTAATTTGAATTACTAGGTATTAATTATATTTTTGTATATTTTATTTTGTGCCAATAAAACTATTTTCTTCTATATTCTTCTTTCTTCTAAAATATTTAGATTTGTTTTGGTGTTCATTTATTATTATGACCATTCATTATTTGTAAGATAAATAAAGTTATCCTGTCACAGAGGAGTTAAGTAAATTTTTATAAATACCGCATCTGTGTCTAAGATTTGCAACCATGTTTGTGACTTTTTTTGATTGTACTGACATAACATATCATCATTGTTTAGGCATACTATCAAACTTAAAACATTTCTACAATATTCTCTACCAGATATCTAAGAATCAACTGCAAAATCTTTTGATAGAACTCATATTTACTTCCACGTCTTTGACGGTTATGTTTTATAAAGTTATCCTGTAAACAAAAAAATAATTACTATAGCCCTTAACTACCTACCTTTTATTAAGTCACATAACTACCTACCCTCGGTCTGTGAGACTGGCTTATATATATATATAAGCCAGTCTCACAGATATATATATATATATCAATATTTACATAAGAATAAGAACTAAAAAAAGTAAAATATAACCCAGGTGTGTTAGGAAGTCTAGAGTGAATAGGTATCTACTAGGCAAGTGTGCTACACCATTAACCACATCATCGCTTTCCATCAGGTGAGATCGAGGTCGAACGATTGCCAAGTACAAATGAAAAAAAAAAATACTTTAAAATATAATGAAATGACAGATGTTGTTAAATAACTTTCAAAACAAGTGTATTTCTCGAAAAAATAAATCTGCTAAAACTTCTATTGAATAATTTCCATAATTAAATAATCTACTATATTTAGTTTTCCATAATTAGATAAAATGACATGAATTTATCAAATAACTAGATTAGAAAAAAAAACAAAATTGTGAACATTGAAGTAACAGTTCTTAAGTGTTATGAAAGTTTTTTATCCACCAAATCCACATGCAGGCATGCAATAACATGCGTACAATCTCGATCAGCTCAAGCGTAGCTCAGAGGGAAGTAGAAAGAAGGTACATTGGATACTCACAAGCGTAAAATGCGTGCATGCTGAAATATGCATTAAAACAAGGACACTGGTGTCTGAGAGACCAAATGCAGGTAGTTAATTTGCTACAACTTTTGTTCTTGTTCCGCATATATAAACAAACGGCTGTTTATTTTCTTCAAATCTAAAGATTTTCAGTACAATAGTTCTAAAAGGCCAAAATGTATTGGCAAAAATAACCACTTAGCAAATTTATTTCTCATCACATTTCTTTTATGCTAGAAAATACCTGCTCGTCTTGACATCTCATGAATAATACATACTGTTAGAGAATACATATTTTTTTTATTTACAAATGTAATTCACAGCTGTTTATGAAGGTGCGTTAAAATAAAACTATGACAGGTGGTAGAATGTTTGAAAAGACTTATATCACACACCATGTTGGGTGACATTTTGGTAATAAATAATATATTATAATTTTTTAGTTACATTCAACTCTACATCATGCTCAAAATTATTAAACATTACCTCACCTGAACATCACCTGAAGTTACATCAATTAAACATTTATTATGAAAAATATCTCCCAACAAGAGTCAGAAAATATGCACTCACACTTAAAACTTGCAAATGAAAATGACCCATATATTTTTTGTTTACACTGTCATAATCATCCCTCAGCTCAGTGAATTTATAGAAAAGGTTATCTGCCAATATAAGTGTAACCAGAAGCTTCCATTTTAGAACAAAGTATCAAATCTTTCACAAAAGATTTATTTTACAGAGACCAGAGATTACTTTTTACTAATAAAATAACAATTGAACAATTAGGTCCCTATTAATAACATGAACATGCAATGACATGAATAAATATGTTTTATTCATGACATTGCCTATGAAAACAAAATAACTGTTGTTTTGCAGATTCACAAAATCATAGGATTTGCTCCAACTCTAGTTCAAGTTGTAATGCTGAATGATGTTCCGATCCCTGTCCGCCAAGCCGGTGCTGTATACCTGAAAAATTTGGTAACGTCTGGATGGCAAGAGAAAGAGGTGGAAGAAGGAGAACCTATACCTTTCAGCATACATGAGCAAGACCGTGCCATGATTAGAGACATGATTGTAGATGCCATTGTTCAAGCTCCAGACATTGTCAGGGTTCAATTGTGTGTTTGTCTCAAAACAATCACAAAGAATGATTTCCCTACACGTTGGACTCAGGTTGTTGATAAAATACACATTTATCTGCAAAACCCTGACCCTGGCAGCTGGATGGGAGCTTTGCTGTGTCTTTACAACCTGATCAAGAATTATGAGTACCAATCAGCAGATAAGAGAGGTCCATTGATAGAGGCTATGAACCTACTTTTGCCGATGATGTACAATCTTATTGTAAACCTCCAAGCGGATCAGTCTGCAGAGTCGGTGCTCATTCAGAAGCAAATACTTAAATGCTACTTTGCATTAGTCAAGGTTAGTTTTATTATGGTATAAATTAATATAACTGCCACTATCGTAACTGAAATTATCATTGAGAGGACACAAAATTATATATACAAATAGTTTTGTATAATTTTAATAGAGTTCTTTTACAATTAAAGTTAAGAGAACAATTATTAGATTACTAGCTGTACCCGCGGCTTTGCCAGCGTGGTCATTTTATTTAAATGTTGACCATACGAGTTATTCCAGGAGCAAAAATACCTATAAAGTGAAAATACTAAATTTCTTCAAAATTTGTTCTGCCGTGAAATAGTTTTGTATCAATTGCTCAGCATCTCATTATCAGATTAAGATACCAAGTACCCCAGTTTTTAAGTCAAACCCTAAGCTATCCAACAGTGAAAACCGTATCGCAATCTGTCTGTTAGTTTTTACGTGATGCACAAACAAATAGACGCGATTTTTTTGTTCAGTATTTTATTCTGAGTACCATACACCATTTTTATTAAATTAGCTTTTTATAGACTTTTTCATTCTTATTGCATTATTATAAGTATAGATAAAAAACTTTGTAAGCAACATATATATTATGCCAATCTTTTCAGTATACCCTGAACTTGGAGCTTCTCACTAAACCAGTATTTACGAAATGGATGGAGGTCCTACGCCAGATTGTCCAACAACCAGTTCCGGAGCATACGCTGCAAGTTGATGAAGATGAACGCCTCGAGCTTCCATGGTGGAAAGTCAAGAAGTGGGCTGTTCACACCCTTTATAGACTTTTTGAAAGGTAAGCTTGAATATCTTAACTTGTGTATTATCAATTATTCAAGGAATTCTTCCTGCATATTTTTTTTACCTTTGGCATTGTCTGTTTGTATGTTTATTCGCACCTCAAGTAAAAACTACTGGACCTATTGCGATTCGGTTTTCACTGTTAGATAGCTTAGGGTATGGCCTAAAAACAGGTGTACTTTGTATCTCAATCCGATGTAGAAGCCAAGTAATCGATAAAAAATATTTTACGGATACACGAAATTTGGTACTTTGTACCCCTTTGTACTTGTGGCTCTGGAATAACACATAGGATCCTTATATCCCAGAAAAATGACCCCGTGGGGCACAGCTAGTATCAAATATATTTTTATATACCTACTAGCAATACACAAAATTTCGAGTCACTTAATTCAATCAAATTAAGTGACTCGAGATGTGCATTCCATTCTCCCAGATACGGAAGCCCAATAAACGCACGCGACGAGTACGGGCAGTTTGCTGAGTGGTACCTGACCACATTCACCGGCGGCATTCTCGAGGTCCTGTTCGGCATCCTGGACCAATACAGAAACAAGATGTATGTCTCGCCCAGAGTCCTGCAGCAGGGACTCTGCTACATTGATCATTGGTAAGTCTATTGCGCCCAGTTTCTATAATAAACAATCTTTCAATCAATTGTCACAGCAACCATTCTTAATCAAAACATGTACTGTACAAAATACCATGGTACTAAAAATTCGACTTCAAAGGATTAACAGCTAGTAAAAAAAAAAAACTATTGAACCAATTTTGATGAAGTTTATATGGAACTACACTGAAAGTATACCCTTTTGTATAAAACAACAGCTATCCAAATCGGTTTAGAAATCTTAGAAGAGGCAATATAAGCACAAAATCAAAAAGACTTAACTATTTATTCTCGAAAAAATACTGAACCAATCTTGATACAACTTATATAGGACCACCTGGAGAGTATACACTTTCAAACAACCAAAGGTTTTTTTAAATCGGTCAGCAATTGACGGAGAAGTCTGTGACAAAAAAAAAGTATTTAGTAAAACATATTATAACGGTCTTCTTCAGTGAAGTCGATTAACAAACAACCTACAATGTCGACTAAACCCTAATAATGATGCGTCACATAGCGTTCCACAAGTTTTTTTTATGCCTATGAGTACCTGTAGCTTGACCGAATTATGGAAGGTAAATTAGACAGTTCTCTGGTGTGTTGAGCGATGCTAGTCTAGCGGTATACTAGTACAACTTAGAATCCAATAATACAGGATTCGGTCCTAGGCTCCGCACCAATAACTTTTCGTTGTTTCCATAATTATGTGCTTCATAAGGCATGATAAGCTGTCGTCCCGGTTTTTATTGACAAACTCTGACACCAGAGGCCAACACAGCCTCATATGACAAGCAAGCAACTTTTTTAATTTAATAGGACTGCTGTAATCAGTCTTCTCCCCTTCCCTCCATTAATAACAAACCTTCAACATGATGCGGTTCAGCTTACGTCTGCTAGAAAGTTTTACTTTTCTAAACTAAAATTAGTCATTCCATAGATATAGGAACAGTACATTAGTCTCATTAATAAGTAAAGCAATCCTTTGTGACAGTTTATTGCGATTGTACCACCACTCTCGGTGCCAGATTTTCTATCTTGGGCATACACCCTAAACATATGCTTTATCATCTCCCGCCGTGGCCTATTTCTATATCCCATAGACAATCATTGAACCTGGAAAAATGGAAACAAAACACTGCAAAGCCCAAGAAAGCGTGGTTGGAAGAGCTGAAAAGCTTCCTGCCGTTCACAAACTACTGTTAGTGGTGTTGAAAAGTCTGAAACGCTTATGAACTCCGGTTGGCTGCTGCAGGAGCAACATGCAAAAGTGGGGGCATGCACTAAATGTGAATACGAATCTGGTCCACTACTTCAACAAGCACAAAATAAAAAAACATATAATGCTTCTTCTTCCCCCATTATAGATTAAAATAGCATCTCAATCACATCAGCTTTCAAACATATCTCAATCACATCAGCTTTCAACAACATAAAACGGCATCAAAATCGTTCCATTCGTTTGGGAGCTACGGTCGCCCAATTATAGCTAAGAATCATCTGAATAACATATGCTTAAAAAAATAAAAACGCATCAAAATAGATCAATTCGTTTGGGAGGTTCGATCTTCATCCCCTTTCCCCCATATTATAGCTAAGAACCATCTCGATCACATCAGTCTTAAAACACAAAAATCGCATCATAATGTTTTTTTTCGTTTGGGAGCTACAATGCCACAGACAGACACAACCTAAACTTATAAAAATTCTCTCTTTTGGAGTTCGGGGGTAAACAAATGACACACCTGATTTTGTGCCCTTTGTGCCCTAATACCCGTGAGGATCTCATGAAGGCCACGGCCGGGGCTATTGACTTGGCTACTAACTGGTCCAAACAGCTTTGAAAATGGCTGAAAACTATAAAAGTTGAAGAACAATTCTTCAACTTTTTGTTGTTTCCCCCTATCCGCTACTACACCCTCGTGTATCGGCAAGAACAACTGCAGCCACATAAGAGAGGATCTATGAATTTATACATTATCTTATCTCTTTTGGGAATGAGACATTTTTGAAACTGGGTAAGACTAGGAATAAAATGAACCCTAACACTCTAGGAACCACAGCTCTGCCTCTAATTATAATGAATACATATAGAAGTATCGAGATAAAAAGTAGTATGCCGTTATGAATGCCGCAATCAGTGAACTCACAATATATTATGCCATTAAAAGAAATGGTTAGTGTTGCCCTGATAATGATAAAACGTAATTTAAAACTATAAAATAAAAAGTTTGTTCCCAGTAGTACCACTGCTCAGTACCACCGGTGGTACTAATGGGAAATTGCATACTCAGTAGTAATTAATTTAAATGGTGGTACTAGTAGGAAACTTTTTTCCCCAGTAGTACCACTGCTGAGTACCACCTGAGCAGTGCTACACAGTGTGAGTACACAGTATGGTACTAATTGTACCAAAGTTTCTATTAATTTATTGGCACCCTTTTTATTTGGTTTATTCCCAGTGGTACTGAGTAGTGGTACTACTGGGTATAAACCAAATAAAAATGGTGCCAACAAATTAACGTTAGCTTTGGTAGCAGTTTATTGATACAGCAACTAATTATTTTTCTGTTGCAACTTGCAGCAGAAAGCGTTTATAAAAGATAAAGATAATTTATTCATTAAAAAACATGGTATACATACGAATCAGCATGCAAGATCTTATTATAATAAGTTGTTCACATGTTTTTGCCTTTAGGGCATACAAATATTAAAATACAAATTAATGAAAAACCAAAATGCAATTTATAAATCAAATAATATAAAAATATGTCAATTAATTAAATCAGTCGTTATCAATGAAAAAAAAACAAAATGCAATTTATAAGTCAAATAATATAAAAATATGTCAATCAATTAAATCAGTTGTTTAAAAGGCTTATTCCATAAATCCCCTTCCACAATTCCCTGCGAAGGGGTTTTTTTGACATATTGTTCAGAAATCCCCTATGCGTCTTCTTTGCATGGCGGAAGGTGTATAGCCTGTAATAACAAGTATTCTAAGTAAAAATGACTGTTAAAAATTCTTTTCTGAGGCATAATAGAGGTGAAAAAGTTTCATTGTCAATGTCATAGCAAAATCTATCTATTCTTAATTATAAAGCAGTAAATACCAAAAAGTCTGTACCATGAATGTCAGACGGTACTACTACTGAACAAGAAAAGCATTTTGAATGTTGTTTCTTTATGTGTTATAGCAACACATAACTTGTACTGAATCGATTGATATGCAGTCTGCGTCAGGCATGCCTGACGCAGACTGCATATCAATCGCAATTCACAATTCACCTCTATTATGCATCAGAAAATAATTTCTAACATAGTCTTGTTTACTTAGAATACTGTTATTACAGGCTATAAGCGCTTTCTGCTGCAAGTTGCAACAGAAAAATAATTAGTTGCTGTATCAATAAACTGCTACCAAGCGTATGGCCTTCAAATCTGGTGTACTTTGCATTTTAATGTGATGAGTAGAAACTATTTTACGGCTGAAGTATTTTTGATGAAATTTTATACTTTATCCTGAAATAACACAAGGATTTTTTATCCCAGAAAAATCAACTCGAGGGCAAAGCCGCAGGCTAAGCTATTATATAGTAAAATAACAGTTTCTGAGATTTTTAATTGGCGTGAAAACTTAGTTTTCATCCATTTTATATCAATGTAGGTAGACACGATAAAGCAATGATGACGATGACTCTAGTTAGTGGTGGCTGAACGGTAACACGCGCGCTTCACAATCAGTTGGCATCCGTTTTGAACCTCGGCCCTGCACCAAAGGCTTATTTAATAAGTTGGTGGTTTACGTTGAATTTTGATGCCATCAATCATAAAACGGGAAAGTAAAACATGTAAGGAAGCCAGCATGTTCAAGAACCTCAAAATTTAAAAACATGTCACATGTCCCGCAGTGGACCAAAGAGGTGGATTATGGTTCGCCCTCTTACTGAGAAGGCTTATGTTCCAGCTTAGGAACATAATAAGCTGATGATGACGATTAGAGAACTCTACATAATGGAGTGATTCCTTGTCATCAGTTTAGCCAATAAACTTCTCTATTCTATTTAAGGACTGCATTGTCTTGCACGTCCGTATCTAATTGCTCGGACTATACAATAATACTTGATATTGAAACGTCTGGGAACTATTAATGTAGTCATAAGCGATAAGGATACAAAACCCTTACGTTGCTATCCGTGGAATAGCTGTTTTGCGTTATAAACGCCACACAATAACGTCATTAAAATTTACATTATGTTAACGCTACTTCTGCCACTATGCCATAAACAACACATAAGAAAATCTCTTTGAAAAATCCTATGGAAATAAAAGATTAGCACGCGCCAATCCCAAGAATAAATACATCTCTCGAAAGAATGTTCGGCGGTTCGAGAACTTTAGCATTACCTCTCGTATCCTACTACGCGCACCCCGCACGTTTCCTCTGTCTAAATCTCACCGTTGGATGACTTAGGGCCGGAACCTATATCTTAAAACGAACCGTTTCGCTTACTGTTCGTCAGCTTTTGACATAAACGCCATACAAAAAACTTCATAAAGAAACGTAACGTTGGAAAAACTACTCGTTTCAATAATGTAGGAATGGGGGGTTATAAGCACCGAGTGATAATATGACTCGGTGATTGATATAGGTTATAGAATGTGCTACTATTACTAACACGTTCATGCACGCCCGGGATAGGCAGCGATTATGCATTGTAGCTGTATAAGATTTTTATAGCACTCCGCTGCAACCTTAACATATATCTTACAAACCCTAAACTTTTGAGAATAAGACATAAGAATCGGTGTAGAAGTTTTCGAGTTTACTTAGTTGCACAGCGAAGTAAAGTAAATGTTGGCCGCCGACATTTATCGACTAAATCTTTCCATTATGATGTTTGTACCGAATATTAAATGATTTCCGTTTTCTCCACACAGCGTCAGCCACGCTCACTCGTGGAAGCTGCTGAAGCCGCACATGTTCGCCATCATCCAGGACGTGCTGTTCCCCATGCTGTCCTACACAGAGGCAGACGAGGACCTCTGGAACACGGACCCTCACGAATACATTCGCATCAAATTCGGTAAGACCACTTCTGCTTCTAGACACATCAAAGGAGTTTCACTTTAAAGCGACTAAACTTTCATCGGGGTTCATCTATTTCAGTTACTAAGCAGTTAAATTAAACTCTGACACCAGAGGCCAGCACTATCTCATACGACAAGCAAACAAGTTACTTAGTACAGATAGTTACTTAAAATAAGCACGACAACGCGGCCAACGGTATCTGTGTGACATCACTATATCCCGCGACTCTTGTCGCTCGAGATGTCCGGCGATGTCGACCGACATCTTGTCTCGCACTCTTTTGGACGAAAAAAGTCGCGAGGCAAGATGTCACACGACACGTGTCACGGGACATTTGTTGCTGAATACGAGGCTCAACATGCATAGCAGTCGTTAAGCCATGTAAGAGTTCTTCGGGCGGCCTGACAAACACTGAAGAAACCAGAGGCCAGCACTACCTCATACAACAGACCAAATAAATCACAATAACGTCACGTTTTTTCCTACCTACAAGGTATTTTTCTACATTTTAATTTGGAACTACCCTACCATTGTTAAGTTTTTCTTTCTCTATTTTTTACGTTATATCCCGCATGATTCTTATCAGCCTTCCATGCCTTCACTTCACTCGATATACAATATCGTCTGCGCATCGGATTGTCTACACTCCCTTCTATCTTGTCTTGAGCCTACCTTGAGAGTTTACTTCAATTTTTATAGATATATTCGAAGACTACGTGTCACCTGTAATAGCCGCTCAGACACTGCTGTCGTCCGCTTGCCGAAAGAGAAAAGACATGCTGGAACGCACCATGCAGTTGTGCATGAATGTACTGACCTGCCAGAATGGCGAGTATGGATCCAGACAGAGGGATGGGGCCCTACACATGGTAGGCACGCTTCACGATATCCTGATGAAGAAGAAGTTCTACCGCGAAGAGATTAGCTCGCTCCTGAGCCAGTATGTCTTCCCTGAGTTCAACAACCCGCTGGGACACTTGCGCGCACGTGTCTGCTGGGTACTCCAATGCTTTGCCGGCATTCGCTTCAAGACTGACCAGTTACTTCTGGATGCCGTCAACCTCACGGTGAATGCCTTGCTCCGTGATACGGAGCTGCCCGTCAAAGTGGAGGCTGCAATCGCCATTCAGATGCTCCTGTCTTCTCAAGAGAGGGCCCATCCGTTCTTACAGCCACACGTGGAAAAAGTAACGACGGAACTGCTCGAAATCATTCGTGAAACCGAGAACGACAACATTGCAAACGTTCTGCAAAAGATCGTCCCATGTTACACGGAGCAACTGCTGCCAATGGCGTATGAGATAACGGATCACCTCGCGCACACGTTCAGCAAAGTGATAGAGTCCGACTCTGGCACCGACGAGAAGGCTATCACAGCTATGGGTCTGTTAAACACTCTGGAGACCGTTCTCAGCGCTATGGAAGATAGTCCTGAGATTATGGCTCAAATTGAAAAGACGGTACTCCGTGTGGTCGGCCACATTTTGCACCACAACATTATCGGTGAGTTACAACATAAATCTTATAAAAGAGCCATATTAGCAGCTTGATTTAAATGGATCAAATTTCGATCGAAATCACGTGGATATAACGTCTGTATCAGCGCGCGATGCAATGTAGTTGTTACGACAATCGCCAGAGCCGTTTAAATGTTTATAGTAATTGCAGCTTGTAAAATTAAAATATTCTTTTAATATTTTATTTTTGCCCAAGAGTTTGATACTATTTAAAACAATTATAGAAAGTACTGTCCAGGATTTTTTGTAACTTTGCACTATTTAGCTTTTAAAGTCAAGTCTAGTTACTGATTTGATACCTACTGTTAGTTATAGTTGCGACGTTTTAAAATACAAACGTACAATACAATGTACAATGCTATATTTATAAAAGCTTTTATTTAAATTCACTTTTATGTATCTTCATTTCTATGTATCGATGTATTTCCGTCTGTCCTGGAATTTTGCAATTCAAATTTCGAGCACTTCCTGATTAGTTATCCTGCTGTAACTTTCAGAGCAGCTAACAAAACGAAAGCAATAAAAAATAAAACTCATATAAGCAATTTTTTTATTAATATTTTTTTTATTTTACTTTTTCTTTCACAGAATATTACGAAGAAGCAATGTCTCTGCTATGCAATCTGACCGCCAAAACCATTTCGGAAGACATGTGGAAGGTCCTGGAGCTGTTGTACCAAGTTTTCGAGAAGGAAGGGTTTGATTACTTCACCGACATGATGCCGGTCCTCCACAACTACATCACGGTCGACACCAATGCGTTCCTATCCAACGAGAACCACATCTTGGCGATGTTCAACATGGCTAAAGCTGTACGTATATACTTTTATTTGCGTGTGCAAGTTGATCCTCAAAGTAAATAAACATTTATGTAGATCTTATGAACAATAATCAAATGCATTCTGTTTTCTGTGTGTTGAAGCTCCTGCATTTAGACCCAAACGCGGCTAATCTTTCGAGCACCGTGCGCACATTACGTTAAAGTGCAATATCGAGTGAGCGGTGCTCTAAGGGTTACGCTACATTAAAACATAACTCATATGAGATTTAAGTAGAATGCTGTTGTGTTCCAAGTGTGAACACTTCATACTCCTTGTATTATTTAGTTGCGAATGCATGTATCTGTTAAATAGCTAAACGCGACTGACAAAGAAGACCTGATAGCATTGGGTCCTCTGCTTTCTGTGATTCATATAGAATGCGGCGGTACAATCAGAATTGATTGCTAACCTACTAAACCAGATAAGGAGCTGCTCGCGCTATCATACGTCTAGGTTTTATATTGCTTAGGTTGATATTTTTATATTTACTATCTCATAATCCTTCTAACAACAGTTAGCGATAAAACACAGAATCCCGTAAAAAACGGTTTGGTTGGGTGTTTGTCTATACATCACTACATTTATAAAAGAAACTCATCGAACGTGACTGTCCATAAGTATCTCAGAAAATACTGAACCATTTTATTCCCGTTTGCACCCAGGCGTAGGTTGATTCAAGAAGAAAGTAAATCTATAAGGTTAATAAGGTAGTCAATATTCATAAGTGTTTTGTGTAAATTTTGGCTAACTAGGACGAATTTTCTTAACTAATTCGGAAAAAACAGCCGTCCCGTTAGTGGGTTTTTGAGTATGCTGCGTATACCTTACAAGGGGAGTTCAATGTATTCTCGGTATAGGCATGAAAGAATAAGCAGAAAATTCTGAATAAAAATTATTTTTCAATGTAGTCCCCTAGTTCTTTTTTGAGATTTGGGAACAGAAAGTAATCACTAGGGGCTAGGTCCGGGCTGTAGGGTGGATGATTGATTTCTTCAAGTCCGCAATCCCGCACAGCAGCATTGGCAATGCGCGCTTTCTGAACAGGCGCGTTGTCGTGCAAAAGCAATACACCTGCGGTCAATTTTCCCCGTCTTTTTTCTTTTATTGCCTCCTTTAAATTGCGCAGGGTGTTAGCGTAAGTTGCGCCAGTAATACTCTCACCTTTTTTTGTGTACTCAATTAATAAGATTCCCTTGGAATCCCAAACACTATGGCCATGAGCTTTCCGGCAGATGGGCAGACTGAACTTCTTCGGTGGGGCTGTTCCTTTTTTATGCCACTGCGTAGACTCCTGCTTGCTCTCAGGATCATAGTGATGAACCCACGTTTCATCACCAGTAACAATCCGATCATAAATACTTTGCGGATTTTCACCACAGAGCTCCAAAAACTCCTTGCAACAACTCACAACAACTCGCGCTTGTTTCTGAAGCGCTGTGAGCATTCGCGGCACCCATCATGCACTGACCTTTGACAAATTCAGATGGTCATGAAGGATAGTGTGAATGGTACCCACGGATAGCTTGGTTATTTCTGTTAATATTTTCACTCTTACACGGGCATCTTCGAGTACAAGTTTCTCAACAATTTTTACGTTTTCATCAGTAGCGGCACTAACCGGCCCACCGGCACGAGGGTCGTCTTCAATACTCTCTCTACCCCGTTTAAATTCACTTGACCACTTATGAATTGTAGATAATGAAGGGGCAGAATCTTGGTAAACAGCCATCATTTCTTCGTGAATTACTTTTTGAGTCTTTCCTTGTTTTGTGAGGAATTTTATCACAGCGCGTATCGACAGCGATGCTCGATTTTTTTCAACATTGTCGTATCAGTCATCGTAGTTGCCTTTCCGAAATGATATTTTGAATACTAATGGCGACAATCAAATACAATTTTGTATTTATACCCTCAATGAGTGTCATAAACTAATGAGATAATTTAATTACCCTCATCATTAGTATATTACCCCGATACCGAGAATACATTGAACGCCGCTCGTAGAGCTATATGAAAACAATATATCACACTAGATTTCCCGCCCGCGACTTCGTCCGCGCAGACTACTGTTTATCTCGAAAAAAGCATCCTATGTTCTTCTAGAATACAGAATGCAAAAGTAGGTTAGCACCAAGCTCTTGATGTTTTTTGACATTCTTGTTATTTCGTTTCCATGGCAACCGTTTATTACAGCCATCAATTCTTTATAATCATCATTTTTCATGTTTTCCCGTGGAAACTTACAATTTCCCGGGATAAATAATATCCTATGTTTTATTCCTGGGTATTAACTATCTATATTCCAAATTTCATCAAAATCCGTCCAGCCGTAATCGCGTGAAAGCTCCACAAACAAACACAACGTTTCACTTTTATATATTGGTATGGATGTTTGTTATTCTCAATAAGTTCATTGACGTTATATGTGTACCTGTTACATAAAGCTCAAAATAAACGTTTTTCAGTAATAAAAAAAATACTACATTTTTCTAGTGTTCTTTGTGTTAATCTGTATCAATCTCTATCAAAATATAACAGTAATCGTTTTCACTTAGTGTAGTATATTTTTATTATGTCATACATTATGGATGAGTCGTTTGAACGTTATCACGGTGTTTTTGACGAGCGCATCTCAATCAATTCTGCCTGACCCATTCTTCGTACCTACTATTACTTTATTCCGTGGTGTAATGTACGTGCAAATTCGCGGGTTGTCAAATTAGCTACAAATTTATGCGTTATGTACAAATAAATATTTGGAATCCGGGGCGGGGGTCGCCTGTATTATAATAAAGCTGGAAGTAACAAAAAGTCAGTCAAAGTATTTTATTGTAAATAGGCAAATATGATAGCACTTTTACAAGTCAAAGTCAAAGTATTTTATTGTAAATAGGCAAAAATGATAGCACTTTTACAAGTCAAAGTCAAAGTATTTTATTGTAAATAGGCAAAAATGATATCACTTTTACAAGTCAAAATTAACATCTTTTGAACAAAGAGAAATACATAAAATATTATAAAAAGATCACAGTCGATACTAATCGATAAGATAATTGAGAAAAAAACGGGTTTTTTTTTAATGGTGCCCGTCCGTCTGTCTGTCTGTTTGTGTTGTAGCATCACGTAAAAACTAATTGGCCGATGATGTACTTTGCATCTCAATAGGACGAGTAGCGAAAAGTAATTGATATAAATAATTTGATAGCTCAACAATTTTTTGACTTTGGCTTAATATGGTAGGTCCTGGATTAACACAGGACCGAAAAATGACCACGCGAGGAAAGCCGCAGGGCGCAGAACGGGTGAATGGGTTTTAATGAAATGATTGTAGTCACGAACAATTTTTACCATCACAACATAAAGAATTAAATCAATTTTGAGACATCTGCTCAAGCGAAATGACACCGCCTTTTCCAGGTCGTCGCCCCGTACTTATGTTTAAACAAATGGTTGTAACTTTAATGTCGATAAGCATTTCGCACGTTCTTATGTCAACTTTGTTCCTTTGTTATGTAAGTTGACATTAACGTGGATATTAGGGAAATTTATAGCCAAACGACAAACATCAGTGTTAGTTTGATCAATACTCCACCATAGATATTCCAAATATAGACGATCGGCGACCGGTCCCTGCTGGCACTACTGCTTAAACACAAAATACGAAAATAAAATTGTGTTCTTTTCATAATTATTGTCTGTCACTAGTCCTTATTCAAACTAATATTCTCCATGTTTATTTTTATTTAACTTCACTTGTATGTATCTATGTATGTATGTATGTATCTATGTACGTATGTATCTATGTATTTTTTCAGTCCTGGAATCTTGCAATTCAAATTTCGAGCACTTCCCGATTAGCTATCTGGCTGAAACTTTCAGGGTAGCTCACAAACCGACGACAAAGCAATATAAAAAAAGAAAAAAAAACTTAATAACGTACAAAGTTATAAAAGCAACAAAAAAAAAGTGACGTTCATCAGTTTTTGTTTATAATTATACTTATTTATATTTAGAAGCCATGCACCCTTTACTGCTCGCCTCGCGACTTGCCCTACAACACTCCGACTCGCTGTGTTAAAATTTAATCTATACTTATAATAAAGGAACGAAATAGTCTGTACAAAAAAGATAAAACAAAAGGTAGGGTACTTAAAATAAGCAACCGAACAAGAATATAACATTTTTAAAATTCGTGTATGTTTGTATTTTTGTTCGTGCATCACGTAAAAACGACTAGTTCGACTGCGATGCGGTTTTCACTGTTGGATAGCTTAGGGCTTGACTTAAAAAATGGTGTACTTGGTATCTGAATCGGATGAGAAGAAGCCGGGCAATCGATAAAAACTTTGACGGCTGAAGGAATTTTGATCAAATGTTGGTATATCGTTATTTTAGGTCTTGGAACAGTACATAGAGTACTTTTAACCTACAGAAATGACCACGCGTGTGAAGCCGCAGGTACAGCTAATTAGAAACAACCACAAATGAAAAATGTATATAACCCTGACCCTCCACCCCATTATAGCTAAGAAGCGTCGCAATCACATCAGTTCTCAAACATAAAAAACCGCATCATAATCGGTCCATTCGTATGGGAGCTACGATCCTCGCCCCCCTTTTCTCAACTCCCCCCCGCGCCACCTATATAGATAAGAACTATCTCGATCACATCAGCTTTCAAAATCGGTTCAATTGTGTGGGGTTTGGGGCGCTATGATGCTCGCCCCCCACCCCCCTCTTTCATAATTATAGCTAAGGACCATCTCGATCACATCAGCTTTCAAACAGAAAAAACCGCATCAAAATCGGTCCATTCGTTTGGGAGCTACGATGCCACATACAGACACACAGTGATACACATCCTAAACTTATAACACCCGTCTCTTTGTTCGGGGGTTAATAAAATAGTATGCTTCATACGTTAGGTTTCGTCCAAAGTATCTGATTAAGACCCTTACTTGCATAACGCAGTTAACACGTTTGCTGCTGAGAACGAAAACCTTGTGTTTTTGAAAGTACGAAGCAAGTGCTTCAAAACACACTCGGTTTTTTTTAATACTTAATTTTAGCACTCCGATGGAGAAGTACTTTTTAAAGTTCAGCAGTAAATGTGTTAAAACATCTAAGGAATTGTTTCAATTGTACATAAATGGGGTCAGTTTTTTGATACATGAGATTATCTATTTATAAAATTTCATCAAAATCCATTCAGCTAATCAGCACTGAGTGGTAACATCATAATACAAACAAACTTTCGCATTTCTAATACTCTTTAGATTATGTGTAATAAGGGCTAGGAATAGATTTAGCTTGTTGAAAATTATGTTAATTTCTGTTAATTATTCTTCAAGTATAGCGCATTGCGAGATGTTGCTAGCCTCTGTTTCTGCTTCATGTTAAACTTTTCAGTGTCAATGGTGTCTTAAGAAATCATCCCGCTCACTGCAATGCTTAAGCCTTCCCACCAATTATGCATTTAAGGCCCACTTGCGCATCTATACTTAGCCCAGGCAAGTGGCTAGCATCGTCTTAATTAAAACACTGTCTTTCCAACTTTTAAATATATATATGATACTAGCACCCGTTTCGGCATCGCATAGGTGTAAATTAGAAAAAAAGAGGTGAAAAATGTAGTTCTCGCATACTCAACCTTCACTCTGCTTCGCTTAATTCCCCTTCACTACGTTCAGGTCTCGTATGCTTATATGATCCATATCCATAATAATAAACATCACCGCAACGGTTAGACTGATTTTGACAGGCTGAAAGCTTATGTTATAAGAAGTCACTTATACAATTAAAAATAACTACTTTGAAAAGAATAAGTTTCCTTGCAAAAAACCCATGAATTTTGACTACGCGTGCAAAGCTGCGGTCACAGCATAATTATAAAACTTCCATGAAAAATAATCTATCTGATGGTGAAAACCGCATTAAAATCCGTTTCGTAGTTTAAAAGATTAAGCATTACAGACTAACGGCGGAAAGCGACTTTGTTTTATACTATGTATTGATTGATGCACAAGCTATACCACCAAGCTATACGCAACCACCATTGGTTAAAACTGCGTAATGGTGATCTCTTGAACTTCACTTAACTGTCATTATTAGATGTTAGATTTATTTTTGACCTAGCTAGCCACTATCCCAGGATTAACTGCGAGTGGATTTAAAAATACTTGAGTAACCATATTGACATACTATTCACAGATACTGAATTCGGAGTCCGAAGATGAGTCTGAGTTGTACGCAGCCAAACTCCTCGAGGTGATGGTGCTTCAGTGCACCGGCAAGATCGACAACTGCCTGCCTTCCTTTGTGGAGCTGGTCCTGAACCGGCTCACCCGGAAAGTCAAGACCTCAGAACTGAGGACCATGCTTCTGCAGGTAATATGGGAATACTTATTGATAAGGAATAGGTAATAAAAATATTGCTGGCCTCTGGTGTCAGAGTTTGTCAGGCCGCCCAAGGGCCTCTGACATAGCTTAACGACTGCTATTAATCAATAACAGCCGGGACCGACAGCTTAACGTGCCCTCCGAAGCACATAGCGATGGAAAACTGCACATAACATAGAAAAGTCATTGGTACGGAGCCTAGAATCGAACTTGGTATCATTGGATTCTAAGTTGAACTATTGAACCGTAGGCTATTATTGCTCTTACTAAACGGTGAATCAATCGTGATGAAATATGTTATGGAGATAGTTTGGACTCTGGTAAAGGAGATAGGATACTTTTTATCGTGATAAACTGTAGTCAGCGCTTACAAAGTTACGGGCAAAAGCTAGTAGTTATGTTTAGTTTCATAGAGAACCAAGTGTGCTTCTTGTGTTTAGTTCCTCAGTTCTTGGTTTGCATTCTGTGGCTAGTTAGGTTGATGCTTCTGACTAACTCGTTTTTGCTCGCAGGTACTGATAGCGATCCTCTACTACAACCCTCACTTGCTGTTCACAATCCTGAACAAGCTCCAGGAGTCTGTGCCAAATGCTTCTATTGTTCAACACTTCATCAAGCAGTGGATTCATGACACTGATTGCTTCATGGGGTAAGATTTTGATACTATGCCTTCATCTTTAATATGCTTTCATTTACTTACTATAAAATGTCTTCATTTACCTACTTAAATATGCCTTTATCTACCTTCTATAATATGCCTTCATCTATCTACTATATTATGCATTTATCTATCTACTATAATATGCCATCATCTACTTACTATAATATGCCATCATTTACCTACTATAAGAATTATGCCGTCATCTACTAACTATAATGTACTTATATTTATATACTTACTAAAGGTTAATGTTGATGTGCTTTATTTTAAGGTTTTAGTGCAATAAAGAGTTAGTAGTTAGAGTTCTAATCTATCTATCTAAAGTCAAAAATGCAGGTTGAGAGCTTTTTTATGTTTGTGACAAGACGAGCCGCTTGCTTGCTTGATGGTAAGCATCAAGCAAGCAATGCCACTCAGAACTTTGTTTGCAAAATCTTGCGCCTCACTGCACTGCGCTCATCACCCTGAGACATGGTTTTGAAGTCTCAATTTCCCAGTAATGTAAATTAATTTAAACTGGTAATTACAATAAAGAGTTTCGTATCGTATCGTAATGTCGCTGGAAACATTGCCCTTCAAACCGAAACAAATGTTTACACAATACTGCTTGTCGGTTGAATATCTGACAAAGATGTGGTACTTCCCCAGGCGGACTCAAAAGAGCATAAGAGGCCTACCACTTCAAACAAGGAACTTCGGGAGCATTATTACTTGAGTTTTTTTTTTTAAATCTTTGCTTCACTTTCTTAAGAGGATAGTTGCTCGACGTAATCTTCACAAAGTAGGTATTTAGTAAAAGTATTGCTATCTCACCTCCCCCCCGATGCCCTATGCAAGAGTTGGTGGTTGTGAGTTTTAGTAGTACAGTTTTTGATAGAACTGGTGAAATGGGGGGAAAGCACTTTCACCCCCTTTAGGTACAATTAAGAGTGTCTTGAATAGAATATAATCTACGCATATACGTTTCATTTTTTAAAGAAAGCATTTTGTCAAACAAAAGAGCAGTTTTCAATTTTTCATAGTTTCAGCTCAAATAACCACCAGTTAACTTTGAAGAAAAACAAAGAGCGTTGTTAATTAATAAATCAACATTATGTATTTTTTATTTGAATCGTATAATATTTAGGGGAAGATAAGTTTTTTATTTTTGTATTGACAAGGGCGCTATAGACTCTCTTAAAAACATGTGGCTCATTTAACATTATGATGTAAACATTTAAAAATAAGATTCAAAGTATTTTATTACGTGGTCCAGCATCCACGACCGCAAGCTATGCGTGCTCGGCATCTGCACGCTGCTGGAGATGGGCCCGAACCGTCCCAACATGGACGACGTGCTGCCCAAGCTGCTGCCCTCGTGCCTCGTGCTGTTTGACGGGCTGAAGCGCGCCTACGAGGTGCAAGCCGAGGCTGACGACGACTCCTCGTCTGAAGAAGAGGACGATGAGGAAGACGATGGTGAGCCCACACGTGTACTGTAGTGCCAGGACTGGAAAAGTATGCTTGGAGATGTTTGCCTCACATTTAACTTGCTTTTGCCTGCGACTTCGTCCGCGTGGACTACTGCTTATCCTATGTATGGGTTCAAACTAACTTCATGCAAAATTTCATCAAGATCAGTTCAGCCCTTCAGTTGTGAAAAGGTAAAAGACAGACACATTACGCTTTTATAATATTAGTATGGGTTAGCTGCGCCCAGAGGCTTGCCCGCGTGAATATAATATCTATCGGTATGTGTTATTTCAAGATCTGTATACCTACCAAATTTTATCAAAATTTGTTCAGCTTTAAAATAGATTTTGAAACAATTGCATGGCTCTACTTGACGCATTTAGATGAAAACTTCAAATAATTTATATAAAATCCTAAGTTATCCAACAGTGTCCAGATGAATTTGCGTGATGACAAAACTCGACAGACAGACAGAAACTATTTTTTTTAAATGTTTTATGAATGTACTGTAGCTTATTTTAAGTCCCCTAGTATTTTTTGTATTATCTTATTTGTACACACTTTGTTGCATATACTTTCTTTTTAAGTATTGATTGTGAATGAGTTGAGAAAGGAAAAATTCTATCACAAAGCAGGAATTGAATCTACGATTTTCAAAATACGCCGAATCTTTCCTTTCATTGAATGTGTCTTGGAGGGAAGTTTTTTATTAGACTTCTTAAGTTACAGCCGTTTAACTTCTTGTTATCTAAAAGCCCAGCTCTTGTTGGATTCCAGCGTTCCGTATCTTCGGTCAAAGCTTTGACTTCCCTACACGACACGACATTTATCTTCTTTATCTGATGTGTAAATTTCCTTCTAGGTCTGCTTCTTCCTCTCTTCCCTTCTGTCTTCCCTTCTCTGATGGTTTCTATGAAGTGTTCATGTCGTATAAGGTGGCCAAACATCTTTCCTCTTCTCCTTTCAATGGTCGCTATTAAGTTATTATAAAAAATATTTCATCGTGGTGCATTCAGTTCAGCACGTTTTTCAAAATGAATTAATAACGCCACGAAATCTATAAGCGCTATGCATTCCACGTATATTTAAATGTAGTGGTTAATTGAATAATATGTGTATTTTTTTGGTGGTGGTACATTATTATGTGTGATAATATAATAACATCGCATGAGAGAGTATTTTGGTATTGGGTCCGCATTTCATCATTGGGTTGGAGGTGCTTTGTGCTGTATTTCACTGTCCCATAACGCAACTAACAACGTAACCGCTTCGCTTCCGCTTTCATCAATAACACCATTTTAATTCAAGGTATAATTGATTCAGAGGTGCTTTCGAGCGACGACGATGACATTGAAGACGAATACCTCGAGAATCTCGCGCGGATGGCGGTCAAGAACAGCGCCGAGCAGGGCGTCTCAATGACAGCCAAGATCGAAGACGACGAAGATTCTGACAGTGTAGGTATTGCCCTTTACCAGGCCTGTCTCACTCGATCTACTTGTGCGCGCTAATTTCTGTGACGCTGGCGTTACTCTATCCGTGGCTTGCCGCGAGATAGACTTACGCGTTAGAAAGAGAGACGCATATAAAATGATACGCATTAAGGTCGTGCGAGCTGAATTACACTTTATTCGAGTGGCGACAAGAGTTGTTTTTTTTTTTTTAAAAGCTGAGTGAGGCAGCTGAGCAGAATGCAGGGGAAAATTGTTTTTTATTTCTGTCTGTACAAAGTAACGCTCTAAATGTTCCTTGATGCATCTTAACGTAGCGAATATACGCGGCGCATGCTTATGCAGGCGCATGCGCCGGTGGTCTTTCAGCGAATGCCTTGGTTCATCTTTTTTGTACTTTACTCAGTTACAAATCTCTCGACGTGCAAACAGATTTGTGCTCGCCTTGTGCTCTCTTTAGACGTGATTTCAATTGATTACTATAATAAAGAAACTAATTTTAAGTTTCTGATTTATAATAAACCAGTTCCCGCGGTTTCACCCGCGTGTGTGATGATGATGAGAAGTATCCTATGTGTTATTCCATGCTATCTCCATTCCAAATTTCATCAAAATCCGTTTAGCCATTTGAGCGTGAAGGAATAATAAACATACAAACGTACATACATTCGCCTTTATAATATTAGTGTGACTAGCTGCGCCCGCGGCTCTGTCTGCATGGTAATGTTTTTTTGAGATAAAAGTATGTTGTGTTATTGTAAGACCAAAAGTATATATAAAGTGTACAATATACCAAATATCAATACGTTTAGCTATCAAATGTCTATGGAGAGTGTGCACAAGAACTGCACAACCTGATTCCCCCATCACCTTTCCATCACCGTACGACTAGACGATCAGCAAAGCGCCACCCTTTCATGGTTGAAATACCTCGCACTAGAACGAAGCGTTACGCTTCTTCATTTATTATAAGTACTGCAAAGGAGTGGAATGTCCTGCCCTCGTCAGTGTTTCCGGTAAATTATATCCCCGGTGTGTTCAAGTCAAGAGTGAATAGGTATCTAATAGGCAAGCGTGCTACACCTTCGACCACATCATCGCTTTCCATCAGGTGAGATCGTGGTCAAACGATTGCATAGTCCGTAATAAAAAAAAAAATGTTTTTTTTAAATTGCTCTGCTTCTACTCATCACTTCGATATGCGAAGTACACTAGATTTTAAGTCAATTCTAAACTATTTAACAGCGAAAAGAGGATTTCAATTGGACCGGGTGATGCTAGAACATAATATCCAGAACGACAACCAAAACCAATCAAAAAGAAAAATCATTCCTTCATTTTAAGATCTCGAGACCAATATTTCTAAATTATCTTCCTAGGACATAATTTTTGTTCATTTTAAAGTAGCCAATGCGTGTTATTCCAGGACCAAAAGTACTTCAAGTATACTACATATCTTCAAAATTCGTTCAGCTGTCAAATAGTTTTTTCGGTTACTCGGCATTTAATCATCGGATTAAGATAACCAAGTAACCCAGTTTTTAAGCCAAACCCTAAGCTATCCAACAGTGAAAACCGCATCGCATTCGGTTCAGTAGTTTTTGCGTGATGCGCGAACAAACTAACAAACAAAGAGAAAGACACTATTTAACAAAAACTATTCTTGTTCAGTAGCTTATTTTAATTACCCAAGACTTTTTTATTAACTTCATTGTACATACTTTTTCGATTTTATTGTTTTATCTATACTATAATACTATATATACTATAATATTATAAGGTTTGTGAGGTTGTAAGGTTCCCGACCGTGATTCAAATTTTTCGTTTAGTTTTTTTTTAGATTGGTAGGGGGTAATCTCTGGATTTACTGAACCGATTTTGAAAATTATTTTACCAATAGAAAGCCACGTTATTTGTGAGTGTCATAGGCTATATATTAAAATGGGCACGCGTGCGAAGCCGCGGGCATCAGCTAGTTATAAGTATAGATAGATTTAAATATCGAAATTGTGGGTAAAATAAAATGTTATGTATTAAAATGGCCACGCGTGCGAAGCCGCGGGCATCAGCTAGTTATAAGTATAGATAGATTTAAATATCGAAATTGTGGGTAAAATAGACATAGCCTGGCAGAAGTTTTAACAAGTATTGTTTGGCAGGACGACGAAGGCTACATTCCGGACGACACGCCCATCGAGTGCTACACAACGCCTCTGGACGAGAAAGACAGTCCAGTAGACGAATATATCAAATTCAAAATCACCCTCTCAGGTAAGATGACACTACTGTTACTACTGACACTACTGTTATTGATTTTTTAATCATCTGAAATTCTAAAATTAAACTAAAGGAGGCAAGTCTCAATTTTACTATGTATTCTTTAATCATATTTGAAAGGACAGGACTCCAGTGCGTTCTGATCATTAATTTCATAATAATTGGTTGAGTTGTTATTTTAGTAGAGTAATGGCTCTCTTTCCCTGAATATTATTGAAATGTTCATATATTTTATTAAATTATATTATAATCATTTTCACGATGCTGAAGTTGACCACTTACTGACGATATCGCATTCGTGAGCGCTGAGACAGTCAATAATTAATATTGACGGGTATTGATGGATCACAGAAAATGCGGGAGCGAAGCGTGTTAGCACTCTTCATGAACACCATTGGTATCATGAAAACCTTGCATTAAGTTATTTAATTATATGGCCAAACGTGGATAGAAATATCATTAATCGTTAATGTTTCAACAGTATGGTCAGTTTTACCTGGCCATTTCATGAAATTATTGACCACTTCATGTAGTTATCAATTCTAAGGTACAGCTACGACATAAATACAAAATTTAATCAAAATCGTTCAGTCGTTTCAGCGCTGACATGAATAACATACATACACGAAAACTTTCGCTATTAATTTTATTAAGCTGTTATATTTGACTTTGAAATATCAACATCTTTTATGAATTTAGCATTAACGCCTGTTAAGCGAGAATATCTACACTAATATTAAAAAGAGGAAAGATTTGATTGCTGGTAATGGATAAACTCAAAAAATACTGTACCGATTTAAAAAGTTCTTTCACATATAGAAAGCTACATTATCAGCGAGTAACACGGACAGTATTTTATTATACTTTCTTCGTAAATTGCAATAATGTAACCCAAGGTATCAAACATTTGTAAGAATGTCAATTACTCGCTGTTTACGGAAAGGAAGAACGGAATAAGAAGTCTGGCAAGAATATTAGTAATGATGCTGATTAGAGATGCGCCGAATATTCGTTAATTATTCGTATTCGGCATATTCGGCATGGTTTTATATGTTCGGTATTCGGTCGAATATTAACCGAATACTAATCTTATGTAATTTTAAGGCCTGCCTTCAGCTTGTATTGACTTTAAAATATTTAGCATACATATCAAATATTAACCAATTAATTAATATTAAAGTACGAGCCGAAATAATTCGACTTAGTCATTATTATTTGGAAAATAAAACCAACTAGTAATATCAGACAATAATGACATTATTTAACATTGATGTCAATTTTTATGGTGACAATTAGAATAATAGGTAATGATGTCTTCATTAAATCTCAGAAAACATAATCAAATAGAAAATAAATACCAATCAAATTGTAATTAATTATGCAAAATTGTTTTTATTAATTCCTTCCCAGTAGCGTTTTGTTTTTGATAAGGGCGCAGGATGTCGTACTTTGATCCCAGATTACGAAGTTTGTGGCTTAGTTTCGAACGATTGATTGGGTACTCTAATCATACGAAAAACACTTATTTTTGACGAAAATGTAATGAAATGATGATGCCCTTCTTAAAAAGATATCGGTTTTAAAATGCTTAGCCGGCCGGGCGCCACGCGGACCTGTACTGTACAAACGTGTTTAGTGCGGCAAAGCGCTCCTAAATGGAACCGAATAGTTCGGCCAAACATTGGGTTCGGTAACTCTGAACCGAACAATGTTCGTTATTCGGTTCGGTTTAGAAATCCATGTTCGGCGCATCTCTAATGCTGATGTTGGTGGTCAAAAGGCACTGCTGCCAATGATTTTGAATTACACATATACGCATTTTTTTTACGTCAACTTTTGAAATGCTATTCGGGAAGTGCTTGAAATTTGAATTGCAGGATTCTAGGACAGACAGAAATTCATAGATAGATACATACATACATACATACATACATACATACATGTGAAGTTTTAGATACTAGTTTTCCCGCCGCGACTTCGTGCGTGCGGCTACTGTTTATCGCGAAAAAAACATCCTATGTTCTTCTAGGATATTAAAAACCGATGCAAAAGTAGGTATAGCACCAATGTCTTGAAGTTTTTTGGCAGACTTGTTATTTCGTTGCCATGGCAACCGTTCCTTATTACAGCGAGTAATCAACACTTCCAGTTTTCCCGTGGAAACTTACAATTTTCCGGGTTAAAAAGTATCCTATGTTTTATTCTAGGGTATAAGCTATCTCCATTCCAAATTTCATCAAAATCCGTCCAGCCGTTATAGCGTGAACGCTCCGCAAATAAACAAACAAACAGACAATGTTTCACTTTTATATATTGGTATGGATCTATATAATTATCCCCGCTTTATCACTGGTCGGGACTTGAGCGTTCTCCAAAAGACAAAGAGCATTCCCCGCTGGTCCAACACTAACATAAATCCCAATTGTAATCCGTTATTGATTGACGCAGCGCTATCAACGAGTGAGCCTGCGCTGTACCACGCGCTCATGTCGTCTCTCAGCGAGGCGCAGCAGAAAAAACTGAACGAGGTCTTCGTGCTCGCCGATCAGCGCAAAGCGCAACAGGACAGCAAGCGAATCGAACAGAGCGGAGGTGAGTGTTACCACATGCTACACTTTGATTGTTCTTACATTTCAGAAGTAATGCATATGTTGTTTGGAGAAATATGATTAAATTATCATTACATAGAATTTCTATCGGTTTTTATCTACACTCTTATCGTAATATCCTGATTATGAATTAAAAAATGGTGGCATAATGACATACTTTATCCACGCACGTCTCTTATATGAACAAGCATAATAAAAAGAAAACTATTACAATTATAATTTTTACATTTGCATTTTTCCTATTTTTTATCGGTTTGTGAGTTACCCTGAAAGTTTCAGCCGGATAGCTAATCGGGAAGTGCTCGAAATTTGAATTGCAAGATTCCAGGACAGACAAAATACATAAATACATACATAGATATATACATACAGGTGAAGTTAAATAAAAGGTTTTAAAAAATATAGCACTGTTTTCTTAACATAATAGTTCATTTTTTTCCATTAGTTTGGAGGTTATAATCCGTTTTTGTTGTGACCGTTTATTTTCTATAGCGGCACGTGCTTATAGCTCATTTGTCGGTGGACTGCTGGATTTCGACGCCATAATTTACTTTTCATTATTCATTTACGGTATTTTTGTTGATCAAGTCTTATTCAGACAAATAAGTATCCCTTACAGACCTGACTAACACAATTGTGACTCTAGTTTCAATCGAAAAAATAAATCTATTAAAACAGCTACGGCGACGGGCCCAGGCTCGTACGATTGTGCTTTCAATACACTTTGATTTGGTAAGAAAGAAATGACAATAGCGCTATTGAGGCAACAAGTATGAACGCGTTCCTTTTCGCCTTCGCGCGTCGTCCGTGCTACACGTGTCCCGGTCGCTTGTAAGTACCTATTTTGTTATTTTACGTGATAATTCGAAACATTTTAGCTCTTAATATGTTTATTTGATAGTTAACCGTTTTACTGAAAGTATTTTCTGCTTGTTTTAGCCATATTTTACTACAACTGAATCAATTGAAAAATAGCCGTCACAATTGTATCGAGCCGTCCCGAACATATTCAGCAAACAAACATAAGTATTTTGTAAAACGTTTCTACAGCTTCAAATGCCTCATGATTTTTCTCTTCCCGATGATGCGGTTATTGCGCATTTACTCCAGGAGTCTGTATAGAAGATATTTCTGATGGGGAAGCTGAAAATTTTAACCCAGATGGCCACTCTGACACAGATTCAGAAGACGACGTACCTCTGCAAGCCCTCAGAATTGATCAGAATCAGAGCACACACAATCAGAGAAACATAAAATGGGTTTTTTTTTTCTTCTTTAAGAAGTTTCGTGGCAGATCTTTACCCCAACAAGAGGTTGCAGAAGACGTGCCGATAAAGAGTCCAGCAGAGTATTTTGGCAATTATTTCACGGAAGAACGGTTTGAGTTACTTTCAACTGCTACCTCACAGTCCCCTACATATCTCAAAAAGGACAACCTATGAGACCAAATTGTTCTCCTAGCGAAATTAAAAAGTTCTTAGGGATACATGGAATGATGAGCATTGTCAAATGTCCACGCATGAAAATGTATTGGAACCAAAAATTCAAATATGATCCCATAGCTAATGCAATTACTCGTGAACGGTTTTTCTTGTTGCGGGTGAATTTACATGCGGTTGATGTCAACAATATCGATGATCAGGAGAAGACAGCTAACAGACTATGGAAAATTCAACCCGTTATCAACAGCATCAGGAATCGTTGTCTAGCACTGCCAAGAACCAGCACAAACTATTGTATAGATGAGCAAATGATACCATTCATGGGGCGCTGTTCAGAAAGACAATATGTACCAAATAAACCAAGGCCTGTGGGACTCAAAAATTTTCTAATTACCACACCAGAAGGATTAGTCCTAGATTTTGAGATTTATCAGGGAACTTCAACAGATTTACCTGATAGGTCTTTTGGATTGGGACCTGCAGTAGTGTTACGGTTGGCAAGATCTTTACAGGGAGGCAGTCTGTATTTCGACCGATACTTTACAACCATTGGGTTAATGACAGAGTTAAAACAAAGAAATTTCGAAGGAACTGGCACTTTGATGGCAAACAGATTCAAGAAGGCATTTTACGAATTTAAAAAGGACAGGAGTATGAAAAGAGGAGAGTGGGAAGAAATTTGTAGCCCTGATGGAAATCTTTGTGCTGTAAAGTGGATGGACAACAAGAGCGTGCTAATGGTATCCACAATTCACGGAACAGAGCCTACTACATCAGTACAACGTTGGGACAAAAAAACGCGAGCATATAAAAATATTACGTGTCCCTCCATCGTAACAAATTACAACCAGCACACGGGAGGGGTAGATTTGTGTGACCAAATGATGGAGAATTACAGAACTTGGTTCAAAACAAGAAAATGGACTCTTAAAGTCATCCTGCACCTGTTTGACCTCGCAATAGTGAACTCCTGGTTCGAGTACAGAAAAGACGCTAAAAATAATAACATGAACAGCAACGAACTGACCAATTTGTTGGCGTTCCGAATTTCTGTTTTGGAGTTTTTGCTCGGTGCGCCAACCAGAAAGAGAACAAGAGATGATTTGGAGTTAGCTGAAATGCCATCTACCTCCGAATACAGTCCTGCCTCTTTACCCACAATGGACAAACGCCTCGATGGCTACAATCATTGGCCTGTTTTCGATACCCTCAAAGCTCCTCGTAAATGCAGACTACCAGGTTGTGCTAGTCGTTCTCGAGCCCGTTGTACTAAATGTGACACATATTTATGTCTGACAAAAGACAAAAATTGTTTTTTTAATTTTCACAACAGCAATTGTTGATTAGCCAGAGCTGAAATGGTGTTAATAAGAGTTGAACTATTATTTTATTTTATAAGGCTGATCTCAAACACCAAATATACGATTTAAGTTTATAGTTAGATTTATCAATAAATATTTTGTCATAATTCATGATTTTTAATTCTTATTCACTATTGTAAGATATAATAAGTAAGGTCCAGATTGATATTATTGTGACCGTCACAATTGTAGCACCAAGTAGATAAGGCCCAGATGAACATAATTGTGACCGTCACAATTGTGAGCCTTGATAGGTTGGGCCAAATAGTCACAATTGTACGCCTCCTGAAAAACTAAGATGGCGTCATGAAATCCTGAAAAATTAAGTGAAATTATGATCAAGCAACCATAATTTACCAGGACAATTCAAAAAAGTCTGTACTTATCTACTAGTTTTGTCTTGGGTCTGAAAGGGGTATAATATAAAATTAAATAAAAAAATAGCTTTAATGAGCAATTTTTTCCGCATCTTTTTCACTATTTAAGTTTATTTTTTTCTCTTTTGAGATGCATTGTCATCGTTTTGTGAGCTTACCGTGCATGTTTCAGCCGGATAGCTAATCGCGAAGTGCACGAAATTCGAATTGCTAGATTCCAGGACAGACAGAATTACATACAAGGGAAGTTAAATAAAAGCTTTTAAAACTGACTTACAGCAGTGATATTGAGGAGAATTTGACTCCATCTGACATGGTAATAAAAACCACCTGAATTAACGAACGATTTTTCACTAACAAAATCAAGAATCTTTATCTGTTTTGTAGTTTCATCCCATTTATAAAACCCACTTTTAACCTATTGCAGGAGTGTAAATAAAATAGTGTAAGAAACTACACATAATTAGGTATTAAAACACTCGTATGATACTATTAAAAAAACTCGTACTCATGTTTTAATAACCCCTGTTATGCAAAAGTTTCATAAGCTACTGTAACAACACGCGGTCATACCTGAGTTCGTGGCCCCAGCAGAAACCCGTCCACCTGGGCATAAACTCCAGTGGCCAAATCGGCTTCGCGTCAGGTTTGGCCGCTGTCGAGGAAATATGCGCCTATTGGGTTTAGCAGATCAGGTGGAATCCGATTGTGGTGCTGCCGTCCAGTCAATTTCGTATCTTGTCTGTTGCCCCTCATCTCCGCCTCTTTATACTAAACTTGGCCACTTATCTAGTAGTGGAGGTTTCCTAGTTACTGTCCAAAACCATCTAATTAGCCTACGTGTAGAAAATAAGTCTTAGGGTGCTATGGGCTCCAAAATGTTGTCCTGCTCGTCAAGGTACAAATTAAGCAGGAGAGGTGATGCATCTCGGGAGCCAATATTAGTTAACATTTTCAATGTTATTTTACTTTTTTTAACAAACTTACGATTTTTCTAAAACTGATTTGACAGAAGTATTTGAATGTTTGTTGGGATTACACACATTTTTTTGTATAAATATTTTCGATGGATACTGAATGAATTTTATTCATTCCATCGGCGGGAACGTTAAAACGGGTGTTTTTTAGGAAACTTTTTTCCATCGAGCCAAATTTATTTAATCGTGTTTTGGTGACCACATCCGGATAAAGTATTTTGTATACATTTATTACACATAAAAAAGGTTTAGGGTTAAATATTATATATTTGAGGTCGAATCGTCAAATTTGGAGCCCATTTCGCATTAAATGGAATTGCTATTATAAGCAGTTCTACTTGGCGATGACAATAACAGGGAATATCACGTACACCCCCACATGTATCTCTTCTGAAATGTATGTTGCTAATATGAAAACTATAATATGATTTTCTATCTTCTTTACAGGTTACTCGTTCACCGTTCCCGCACAAGTCCCGACGAAATTCAAATTCGGATCATAAATAATAATTTTAAAATATAATTATCGTTATTTATAATCGGCAAACTCCGTTTAGCTGGGTTTTCTAACATTACGGCAAATTTAAACAAAATTTGTCGCGAACATCACAATCGTGTAAAGGTAGGATTTCCTTGGTGCGTATATACGTAGTGCTTTGCACCAAACAAAGAACCTATTGTTGAATTTGAATGTAGTCAACATCTGCGTGTGCAAATTACGTTATACGCGCCAAGGTACTCCTACTTTAAGGCGTTACACTTTCAAACGGCTTAAGGAATTCTGCCTTAAAACTATTAAAAATAAGGTAGGAGAGAAGTGCTGATACACTTAATGCTACCAATAGACATACTCTCGAGTGATAATATTTGTAAATGTTAATTTGATTTTAGCTCAGTTTGTCAGCACCATAAGACTAGTCTAGTAATATATAAATGAATGTTATATTCGTATTATATTCGGGCTTGAATATCTTCTCATAAACCAATCATACTAAATTGACAGTGAAGTGATAACATGATAAATTCTGTAGACACATGGGTTTTGTAAGCTATTTATTATGAAAATTGCGCTAACTCCTCGAAAACATTAATCTTTAAAGTAATATAAGCCAAGAACTGCGTAGTGACCAGCTTATACCATCAGTGGACTCAAAGTAGAAGCGTAGACCAAACCGTCGCATTCCGGAGTACATGTCCCTGAAAAATTATCGTGTTCAAGTCTATGCCTAAGTGTTACGTGACAGAAGGTGTTACGTGACAGAAGGTGTTACGTGATAGAAGGTGTTACGTGACAGAAGGTGCTCGTCTAGTACAGTAAATTGTTCATTACTTACTTTAATAATGTAACTTTGATTTGTGTTGTAAAAAACCTTTAGTTGATTAAATGCATCTGTTTTTCTCAAAAACCAGTTGAATTATTGTTTGAAAAATAAAATTAAGACAAAAATGTTACTGATTGATGTATCTACAAAAATGTGTAAATCTATATCTATAAAACACTACCGTGACATACCTTACTGACTGACAGACAACGCACAGCAGGTGGGCCTAGAGACAAAGAGAAAGAGAGATAAATTTTGAAGAAATATTCCTTGAATATCATAGACGTGCAAAAAAGAAAGAGTATTTTTTTTCAAATTCCATCTTTTACCCGACAATTTTTGTACGAGGGCGAATGTGCGTGGCTCCTATTTGTGAAAACACTTGAAAACTTTATTTTTATTGTTGTTATATAAATTGGTCTACCTAATGGTTGGACACCACTTGTCCGCCCGTAACTATGTTTCCCAGAAGCGTGGTTAATCAAAAAGCGCTGACTGATGAGTAAGCGTGCTGCCCGCCAGCACTGTTTCTTGCTCCAGCGATCGACGAGCACAGGACCGCGTTCTCTACGGTAAATCGCGGCAAGGTCGGCTCCGACCCTGGCATATAAAAGAACCTGCGATTTTCTCGCAACACTCACACAAAGACAAATCTTAGTGTATACACATTATAACATAACTGAATAATTGCCGCGTAAGCCAATGGTAATTCTGTTGTTTCGATCACAATTGCGGATAGTATTAAAATAATAAAATATGTGGCAGGTTAAAATTAGAATAGCTGTTAATCGTTGTTTAGTAAATAAAAAGCGGTATGTCGCTTCACGTTTGCTTGGACAGACACTAGGCTATTTTCAGTTCAATACAAATATGTAAATGTATCGACAATTGTTGTAAATTAGAATGTATGTATTTGGTTAGTACAGAATCGTTGGCATTTCTTAACATAAAAGTCGTCTTCTAAAACTGATTTTGAAATGAGAAATAGATGTTAGTATGTAAGGTTTGCACACAAGACTAATATATTAGGGCCAAGCTCAGATATATTTTTGTTACGTCGGATTTGTCTGTTAATGTGATGACTTTATCTTCCATTTTGCATCTATACTCAAGTAATGCACATACTTTGTAAATGCAGTAAATACGTACTTTAGTTGTTTTGCTGCTTAATTCATAGATTAATTACTGAATTTGTAGCGTTAACAAAGATTTATGACGTAAGTAAGGCTCGAAGCTAAGACCGCGTCTTTGTTAACGTATAAACTAAATTACTCTGAGGCCTGTTTTAGCTGATGTATTGTTATGATGCTTGTTTGTTTATTATATTAAAGTGCAACCGAATTGATAATCTACATTTTTTAATCAGAGTGCTATGATCAGAGTTGCCACGGGGCAATTCTGCTTCTCACGTTTGAAGTAAACTAAAAATTCTGTTCTATTTCAAATACGATCACATTTACTCCTGAAGCTTAAAAGGTACTTCTCCCTCGGAGTGCTAAAAGTACGTTTAAAAACGTTTGTTTTCAGCAGTGAATGTGTTAAATTAAGATCAGGGGCTTTTTCATTTTGTAGACTATGAAAAACTTCTGATTTAACATTGACGTTATCGTCAAAATGACCATTTATTATAATTATTTATCATGAATAATATAATAATAGTTTATCATCATAAATCCAATTTGCTTTTATCATTGAATACCCATTGACAGACAGTTGTCCAAACCGAATAGGCGGCGAGGGTAGGTTATGAGTTTCGTATAAATTAACAAAAACCGGTGAGTTAAAGTCCAGGTTATTGGGGCTGTAGCAAATAGCCTCCCATCGTCGCTTGTTCCGTTTTGGACAAACGTCTACAAGTGTGACATCTATCAACACTTATAAAAATGTACTCAAAGTTAAACTGTTATATAGGAATAATCTATACATGTAATAAAACAGTAAGTAACAAAAAGTCTGTACAAAAAAAGTAATTTAAATAAATTGGTCTACTGAATACCATTTATAAAGTAGTGTCTGTATGTTCGCTCATCACGTAAAAACTACTGGAGCGATCAAACAGACAGACACGAATTTTACAAATGTTATATTCTTGTTCAGTAGCTTATTTTAAGTACCATAGACCATTATTTTTAAATTATCTTTGTACAGACTTTTTCGTTCATATTGCTTTATTATAAGTATAGATTCGTCTTAATCGCGGGGCGCGCCTATGCGGTTTTCACCGTCGGATAGTTAACGTTTCAATTTAAAATCTGGTGCTTTGTTTGTGTAACTTGGTATTTTATTATGATAGGTAGGTGCCGAAAAATCGATAAAAAACTATTTGACGGCTGAACGAATTTCGATTAAAAGTTGGTGGTAAGTATTGCTATACAGATACTTTTGGTCCTGGAATAACACGAAAGGTTACTTTTAACTTTTTTAAAGTGAGTTAGTCTCGCAAAAAAAAATGGCTCAGCAGACTTTTTGCTTTTGTGTTTATTGCTTCAATACAATCAATCGTGTTTAGGAAAAATAACTAAGGAAAAACACTTATATTTTTATCTTTTTCCACGCGGGTGAAGTCGCGTCGCCCAGCTAGTATAGAATAAAAACACCAGCAGAAAAGGAATATAACAAGGAGTCTGCTATTGCCTCAGGTAATTTGTAGATAATTAATTACTCAGATTTAAAGATATATTGTTTTATTTTATTAGTAACTAGTGGTACTAGTAGGTACTATTATTTAAATTACCAGTGTAAATAATTATTTTACAATCTTGCACTCTCCATAAATTGAAAGTCGGGAAAATGAACAAATTGAGTTAATTGAAAAAATAAAGTTTATACTAAAACAGGAGATGCACGCCTCTCACGGAACTTCTGGGAACAAACGGACTATTCGAGCAATGTAACATAGATAGGATGGATTAACGGGGCCGTCATTTAGATATATGCTTTGGTAGATGCAATTTCGTTTACGAAAAAAGCATGTAAGCATCCATAACGCAAGTACAGTAGTCGCAACGGATCTTTGTGGTTGTGAAGTTAGACTTTCCGTGAACGAATGCGCAGGTACAGCTGTGAAGATAAAACAGAATAAAGTAAGAGTGAGTGGTGCGAAAAACGTAAGTGGGTGAGGCAGTTGTACAATGCTCAGTTGTGAGAATAAAGCAGCATAAAGTAAGCGAGTTAGATAATGCAAAAAACGTAAGCGAGTGAGCGAGGCAGTTATACAATGCTGTCTTCAACTTCAACATTGGGATTGCGCCTGAAATATAGCAGTTGCGCAGCGACTTGGTGACAACTTCCGAGCAATAAAGTTTCGTTGTGCCTACTATAAATTTGCTTATTTTGCTACACAATTTGTTAACTTTTTATACTAAATAGCACCTTTCATACCACTACTCTAAAAAAAAACAATTTGGTCAATGTACTTTACTTCGGAATTGATCATAATATAAACCGCAGTCAGATGCTATATACAGACTATGCTATACATTTGTTTTTTTAAATAAACTCAAATTTAATTGTTTTTTTATCGTTGCTGATATTTTTCCATACAATTATTATGATAATTATGTTTGTCTAATTTGCTGGATCAATTTAAAAGTGTTGTTTTCGAGCAGTCAGAGCCCGTAGATAGCTAAAATAATGTGCATTGAACTTGTATTATTATTATCTATTTGTACTATATCGCAGCTTAGTTGTTTACACGAATGTGACCGAATAAAATGTATTTTATAAATATTCGTATTTTATTTCCAAACATACAGTAAACGGTAGTGATTATATTCTCTTTGCATATGTACAGTTCGTTCCATACTTTCCAAATCAATGGTACAGTCAATCCGGGTAACTTTAAATGTTATAAGTATCTTTATTTTTTTCCCTCCGGGTGCGTTGGCCTAACACTTGTATATTTGCCAGTCATGTTACTTTATTGCTTCATGTTTTTCAAGTTTCATTCATTCATTCATTCTTCGAAGTTATTTCCAAAGAGTAATCACTACGTTTTAAGAGGCGGGACCTCCCTACTAGCCAATGAAAGGCAGAAATTTATTGGCATCAATGCACGCAACATTACTAACATTAAAGGTCAGCAGCCCGATTCCATAACTTGGCTTCAATCGAATTCTCAGTATCGCAGCCACTAATGCCTTGCGATAGAGTCGAATTTGCTATGAAAAAAGTGATAATCACATTGTAGCCAAGTTATGGAATTGGGCCACAGACCATAGACCTAGATGGGTCAGAAGTTAGCCTGTATTGACAATGCTACCAACCTAACGGATAGAGTAGTGCTTGCTTGCACGTATTCTTGGTTTTATCGATATCGATAAAACATGCATGCCCTCGTCAAGGTTTCGTATTAATGAAAGACGGTTCCAATAAGCCCAACGTTTGTTTTCTTACAATGCAACAACGTTGGGCTTATTGGATACCCATTGCAACAGATAACTGTGGAAACCATCGGAAAGGAAAATATGGGGAATAATATATTTAGTACGAAATCTCGTTTACGACTTTGTTTTGTCATCGGTTTAGTTTATTTGAAACAAGCGTTGTAAAAAACATGTATAAGCCAAAGAGTATATAAATACTACGGTAGGTATAAGCTATCTTCTTCTTCTTCTTCTTCTTTTTTTATTTGATGGCTTCTGCCAAAGAGTATATAAATACTACGTGCTTCTGCGGAGGCACTAGCCTACTAGCAATTTCGCCAATGTCAAGTTTAATAGTTTATATTAATGTCACGTCACAGTCATTAATTGTCAAGTCAAAGTCTCGAATCAGTAAAATGGTGGACATTTACTAAAACTTCCGTAGGAGATTTGGAAAAATCACAAAATGCCATTTATATCTGCGTTTGATTCTTTTGCCTACACTCGTGCACGTTAACGAACATCTAATATTCTACCAATATTACACATCAATACTCGAAGAAACACAAGATTGAGAATAAAATCAAACTTTACAACACAATATTTTGAATTTTTGCAAAAAACCCTTAAGCTATCTTCGTAAATGCTAAAACCCCACGAAACAATTGACATCTCTCATTGTTTAGACGTCTGCAGCCCGATTCCATAACTTGGCTACAATCGGATTATCACTTTTTTCATAGCAAATTCGACTCTATCGCAAGGCATTAGTGGTTGCGAGACTGAGAATTCGATTGAAGCCAAGTTATGGAATCGGGCTGCAGTGGCCCAATTACAGAACTTGGTTACAATCGGATTATCACCAAGTTCTGTAATCGGGCTGCAGTTGTCCATTTCGGTCGAGTGTAATTTGCAACTGGTTCGGAGTGCGCGAAAAATGTTACCTGCATTACTTACTCGTATATACTATTAGGCCAGTCATTGGGGGAAAACATGAAGCTTTGCCCTACAAATGTTGGTGTAGAAGATGTTTTATTTATATTGCATAGACTTTGTTTTTTATAGCTTGATCTCCATGACGGCTGTCATCGAGATAACGCGCATGAAGTTTCGAACTTTTTACAGTCAAATTGTACCCCAAACAAGCGGCGTGGTCCGAATCAGGCCATAATCAATATTATCGCGCTCATAAGCGGTCCCATTCAGCGTAAGCGCGCCCAAAAGCGCGCCAATGACAGACGGACCATATCGCGTGTGATGTCATAGATGACGTCATTACGCCGCCATATTGAACTTACCGTGATTATGCTCCTTCATGAAATTACTATGAGCCTTATGTCAAATTTGACGTTTCTGCCATACATCGCCGGTTTTGTGGACTATTGCAAAGAGAAAAGAACCCTTACAAGCCAAGATGAGTTGAGATTAAATAATATAATCACTACGTACATCCCCATATCTTCCTATATGGTCATTGCTACCAGCGTTTAGAATTTTGGAGAAAATTGAAGTCAATATTAGTAATGAAGGCACCGAGAGTTCACCCTCCATTTGACGCTGCAAGAGGTCAAACAAGCTAAATTGAGTGAGTCCACGACAAAGAGAAAAAAATATCCGCGATCAAAGGAAGGTCCGATACAAAATCACGCTGACAGTGGCTGACAGCACTGTGAGCTGTCAAAATCAAATTTTTGATTCGGACCGCAGTTATTTCCGTCAACGCTTTTGAGTAATAAAATTCGATTCGGACCGCGGCCAAGGTCGTACTTTATTGGTATGACGGCAAGGAATGTTCAATTTTCATTGCGACATTTTTAATCACAGACTATATATATAAACAATAATAATCGATTATGAAAATCGAAATAATTTTATATGCATATTCGTAATAAATTCATAAAAAAGTTTCCACAAGCTAATTTGAATCTATTGTTGTGTTTGTAAAATGCAAAAAGTGTACAACCTTTCATAATGGATGCTTGACAATTGTACGTTTTCACTTTTATATATTGGTGTGGATGTTTCTAACTAAATAAAACAACTATTTCTTTGGATATATTATATTTAATTGACCAAGTGAGCGCAAAGCGCGTTCGCGCGAGCGAAGTATCTCCATTTCAGCTTGGGCAAAAATGCTTCGTATGTCCGGATGTCTGTCCGGATTTCTATTCTACAGATTGCATTTCTCAATCGATCTAGACGAAACTTGGTATACAGGTTAAGCGAATTTTTAGATTTTTTTAGTGATCGGGGATTTTGGGGGAGGGAGGGGTGGGGGGGGGAGTAAGCTCATCTCCTAGTGCTATAAGCGCCAACTGCGCCAAAATGGCGATAATCAAATAAGCTAATTGCGACGTTCGTCAATAGTCTGTCTAGAATTTCGAGGTCTCGAAGGTCTAGAGTACTAGTAATATGCATTTGTCTATGGGGAAGAGCCAGATTCGCTACCCAACAATAACAGTTGATTATATTCATACACTTCATTTTAGAACATATGTGTACAACTCACAAAGGATATAGGAAGATATTAAAAAGCGCAGGTGCATATTTTTGGGTAGGTGATATGTACTTACCTATATTAAAGAGCATATTACCTTATTGGCATACCTAAACAGCAGCGAATTTGAAAAAAAAATGCGATTTCTTGACCATTAATGAGTTCGTGTAAATCGACTGGAAAAAATATAATAATCATAAAGTGTATTAATAAACTGCCTATGTGATATATTCTCTGAGATATTTGGGTATAAAAATATATTTTCGGATTTTACATGCGTTAGGAACATAAAGTTGCAATATTGATTTTCAGTCTTGGTCAGGAAGGGATGAGGGGGTCTGATGAAATTAACAAACAACGAATCTAACATGCGCCATCCCATAATTGCACGACATATTATTTACTTATTTTATTTTATTGTTTAATTCGGACATCGTGGTCCATATTTTGTTAGTCATACACATATACATTTCAAAAAACTTAAAACTACTTGTTAGTATTAGAACAATTCAATTTAAAATAATAATATCAATAATAAAATCACATTTCACCTAATGTGCAACTGAATTGCCCGCCTCAGCAAAGGACAGTCAACTCGGCTTGCTATAACGCGCAGAATACCTACTATTGTTGCTGCAACGGACTCGGCTGAGCATCGAGGCGGCTCTCTTCCTCATGGCATGGAAGCCGTCGGTACGAGCCTTTGCAAACATTCCCGATGCACTACACCACCGCGGCAGCCCCAACAGCATCCTAAACGCGTTATTATACTGCACGCGCAGGGCGTTGATTATCTTCTGCGCGTAGTTGACCCACAGATTGCACGTATAAAAAGACTGGTATTAAGCCTTGAAGAGCACTATCTTTACAGCTCTAGTACACTGTGTAAATCTGCGTGCCAGTATGTTGCTTCTGACAGCCAAAGCCCGGCGCTCCCTCTCATTGTCCTCAGTATCTGTGAGGTCCTCCGTAACCCAATGGCCCAGGTACTTGAAACGCGAGACTCTGGTTAAAGCGACACCATTAAGATACAGTGGCGGAACAACGTTTATTTTGTGACCCCCCGACTGAAAGACCAAGAGTTCACTCTTCTTTCCATTGTACCTGAGCCCATGTTCTCCGGCGTATTCCTCACATACACTAAGCAGCTTCCTCACAGCGCTCATTGAGGGACCCAACAGCACCATGTCATCAGCATAACTGATTTTGTTTACAAAAGTACCATCTATGGAACACCCAACTCCAGTGCTGCTGAGTCTCAATAAGCGCGTTCACATACAGGTTAAAGAGTCGAGGTGAGGATAGCTCGCCTTGCCTTACTCCGTATCTCATACCGTAAACTTCGGAAACCGCACCTCCCCATTTCACAAAATTGAGCTCGCTGCTATACCAATAATTAAAAATGTCTATGACTTCATCTGGAAGGCTGGTTTCATCCCTTATTTTCTTCCAGAGCACCTCATACGACACCAAATCGAAAGCTTTCGACAGGTCCAAAAAGCAGGCGTAGACCGGCGTCTTCCTGTCAGTGTAGTACCGAACAGTATGCTTGAGGCACAGTATCGCTGTCTCAGTAGACAACCCAGGTCTGAAACCGAACTGGGCGTCGTTCCGCTTTATGTGTTTACTCAAAATGCTATCAAGCAGTCCGTCTAGCACCTTCGCCACTGTGGTAGCTAACGAGATGGGCCTATAATTGCTCAAATCGGATGAGTCACCTGTTTTATTTTTAATTATTGGCACAACAACCGTCCTCGTGCAATCATCCGGCATATATGAGTGCCGTACACAAAATGTAAAAAACATAGCCAACACCCTAGGCAAATGAATACCAGCATGCTGCAGATGCTCAATACTAAGACCGTTGTGCCCCGGAGACTTACCCCTAGTCATGTGCTTAATCACTGAAGCTACTTCTTTGGCAGTGAAATTAGTTAGTAAGCCAGACGACAATGGCTGGGTCCTAGTACTGAGCACCGGCCGAGGGCAGGTGATAGGTGAAGGTTCTACTTGAAAATGGCACTTAAAAATATTGGCTATCTCATAGGGCTCAGTTGCACCATCAACACTGAGAGGGACAGTTTGTCTGGGATTCAGTTTCTTTCTGAATTTCCAAAAAAAAAAAGAAGTCCTTCTTAGCGTGGTGTGAAGCAAGAATATCCATCCTTATTTGCTCTTCGTTTTTCTGGCACCATTTAAGCTTAGATTGGAAAACTCGCCGAGACTCAGACATATTTTCGTATAAAAGTCCACCCGAAGGTTTACCATGGAGCAGCCAGTTCTGAAAGTTGATCCGGGCCATCTTATGAGCAGTATGCACATGCCTATTCCAACCCACAACAACACGCGTTTGCTTAATTTTAACATTTCTTATACCTAAGTCAGCTACAGCTGCGTCACACATAATATTTACAATTGTCTGATACATCTTATCTATGACAATCCTATGGTCCAAACACGTACCGTCACAACAATCAGATAGTTCTAATGGAAAGTCAAAATCTTTAAATTTCAGATTACAAAATTCATGATAACGCTTAATTAGTTGGCAATCCCTATCGAAAATACAATATACCGTTTCGTTTATTTTCATTTAAAATAACCCGGGGTTTTAATATGGACATATTACATTTTACTTCTAGAGGTAAATTATCAGACTAAGCACAGTCATAGTGCACCTTCACATCTATCACCGACTGTCCCGCAGATTCCGTTACTCAAGCGCGGATCCAGGGGGGGGGGGGGGTCATGGGGGCCATGAACCCTCCCCCCCCGGGGCTAATTTCAACCAAAGGTTTTTTAGTTCCATTTGTTATTGTTGTATGTTTTGTAATCATGTTTATTTGTTCCACTAATAGAAATATCTCAAAATTTCCGCGCCCGTTTCGCTCGCGCCTTTATAATAATATCTGTTTTGATGAAATACAAACTTACTAGAAATTACTCCAAATTTTCGCGCTCTCTATACTCGCACTCTTGTTCAGTTAATGGCTGTTGAATGAAGGATAAGGCGCATCTTGTTTTCCTTCAGTTTTAACAAACATTTCAAGAAATAACTTAAAATTCTCGCGCTAACTACGTTCGCGCCTTGTTATTATTGGCTGCGTTTATATATCTATCTGCTCAGTGTATCCATAGCCGCTCGGTTGTCCACGCGCTGAAGACCGCAGGACCAAACTGATAACCCAAAAAAAAATGGCGACACATCTAACCTCAAACTGGTAATTGATTGTATACGCGTTGAGACTACAGGTACTTGATGGTCAACCCACAAAAAAAAGAAGGTCGACGCGACACATCTGGCCGCAAACTGGGGATTAATTGGGTACGTGCCAAGATCACAGGTATCTGATTGTCAACCCACAAAAAAAAGAAGGTCTACGCGACACATCTGGCCGCGCCGACTTTGCGTAAACAAACAGTTTTTATGACCACTTCATTGAGCGCTTAGATAAACAAACTGGTGATTTATGGAGCTAAATAGGTACGGCACATATTTCAAGTGTTTATGTTGTGGGTTTCGAAGCAAAATAATTATATAAACACGCTTAGATTTGAATGATTATTGAGGTCAATAATGTTCAAAATCGAGTGGCAAAATTTACGTCGCTATCGAGTGGTCCTATGATCGATGAAAACAAAAAATGTGACTCTATAGTCACATTTTGCGTTAGTTGCGATGATCAATGAAAACAAAAAAAGTGACTGTAGCGCATAGAATCAATCGAGCGGCTAGTAATTTTCATCTTAATGTCATACGCACGACCACAAATAGTTCAACATTTTTGCGCTAGCTCTGCTCCCGCCTTTTTTATATTACCTATTTTCGCAAGCTGAGGAATTCCATTAATGTCCAATTTTTACCGAACATTTTCGCGTACGGTACACTTGCGTTTGTTAAATGGTAAATTCGTTTCCCCATTCGTATAATATAATGGAAATGGCTGAAAACTGTCGCGCTCGCTACGCTCGCGCTTTCTTAATAATATTATATGTTTTGTATACATTCTATGTGATCATAAACGTTCAGTTTTTTTAACTACACTAAAATAGTATGAGTAGCTCGAAATTTTGATGAATGATTTACAGTTAAAACTGATAAAACTGCTAATCGAGTGTTCTACTGTTTGTTGTTGTTGTTGTATTAATATTGTCGTGAAGTTGGACGAAAAATAAACCCAAATATGTGTTAAAGTATATCACGATTTTTTCATAGAACACTTTTTGTTTCTTATAATTTTCCCTATCGATTGACACTAGTTTCATTTATGGCCAAGCACTCGAGTTTTTCTTTTTCAAATGTTCATCATAGTCTTATCAGCGGTCCGAGCGTGATTGAGTAACATACTCGTATAAATAAACTTTCGTATTGGACGATAAAATGTTCAAATGTTGTTACTCAAGTACACACTTACAGCGGATATGTATTAGGTACCTACTACAAAATAGGTAGTCATTTTTTTACGTTGGTGATCAAAACCGCGGTAGAAGCTAATATTATTTTATTTCATTGTTTTTTTTTGCTTACGGTTCCTTACGTTACTTTTTGTTTACGGACTAAGACGAACTTACCCGATACCTGAATCGTATTTGGTTCGAGAATTAATGATGTTATTTCTTTTGCGCTACTGATTGCGTATGTCTCGCTATCTTTGTTGTTGGTGCATGAAGTGTACAACAGTGCAAATTTAGCTGTGTGGGTGTGTTTTCTTGTAGTTGTATCTAGGTCCGGGTGTAGTGCACATGAAGTCCTAGGTTCTAGTGGCAGGGGAACAAATTGAACATGATTATCTGACTCTCAATGTCAATTGCTGGATCAAAGTGTTTCAAAAAATTTATCTAAAAATAATAATTCTAAAACGCTCGTGTCAACTGGAGCGATCCGTCAGCCACGAGAAAATATAATTCCTCGTGGCCAAATCCGTTTGGAAACCTAGTTAGGCCACGAGCAAACGCCCCGCATAGCGGGTTCTAAGATTCGTCGTCGATAACGGGTTCACTACGGCTCGATAGTCGCTCCTCGAAGGAACGATAACATTAATGAACAGACTTCCGGTTCGTAAATGTACTACAATCATTGAAAAAAAAAAAAGAAGAAAAACACTTTCGAAAAATATATTTAAATTGGCGGTCTCGCATGCGCATAGCGGCTGACGAAAAGGTCTTTACAAGCTTCGAGCATATATCCAATGGAGATGCTAACGTTTTAATCCGCAAACATTATTTTCTGCCAATTTTGACGGGGGAAGAGGTAAACACGCATTGCACACGCGCAAATAAAAATCTTATTCATGTAAACGCACACTAAAACAATATCGCAAACCATCATAAAATACGAACTAAGTTATAAAATACAGCATAGTTACGCAGTGCTTAGACGCACACTATGATAATCTCTAGTGATGGGCATTCACAAAGACCGGTAACCTGAACGATAAATGAATGAATGAATGAAATGAACATGGTTTTACCACAGAATAAATGATAGTGTTTTACTAAATAATACTTATGTCTAACGTTTCGTTCAAGATATAAAATTAAGCTTTTATTTTATCGAGATGAAAAGATATAGCTATTTATAATTTGAGTTTATTTTGTATTATTAGATATTTATGTATATTATATATTTGTACTGAACTTGTACTACTTTGTGAGCAAATTTTCGCTACTTGGTGAATTTATTTATATATACAGCGTGTTTATGAATTATTGCAAACCTTCACGTGGAAGCTGCCCTATCTGATACTCAAGAACTTTTATTCCTTGACATTATATACTTCGGCGCTTTTTTCCTTGAAATAAATGATAAAAAATAAATGTTTCAGTATGGCTATAATTATAGATCTTTGAATTCAAGTATAGGACAAAATGCCTAGAGGAAGCTCTAGCAATCCACACCACTATATAAAAGTGAAACGTCTGTTTGTTTGGGGAGTTTTAACGCGATAACGGTTGGACGGATTTTGATGAAATTTTGTATGGATATAAAAACTAAACTGGATACTTTAGCTAAAACCCACTCCTGAGATACCTTGGAATAAAACATAAGTTTCCACGGAAAATAGTAAGTTTCCACGGGAAAACTGGAAAAAATTGATTACTCGCTGTAGGGAACGGGTACCATGGAAACGAAATAATAATAAGCCTGTCAAAAAGTATCGAGAGCGTTGGTGCCAAAGAGAATACTATACGTTGGTGCTATACTTGTGGGCTACTCACATACTTATACTTACATACACATTAAATAATAATAACTATTATTATTATCTATTGCACACTTACATAAACAAGTTAATATAATATAATATAATATGATATGATATGATATGATATGATATGATATGATATGATATGATATGATATGATATGATATGATATGATATGATATGATATGATATGATATGATATGATATGATATGATATGATATGATATGATATGATATGATATGATATGATATGATATGATATGATATGATATGATATGATATGATATGATATGATATGATATGATATGATATGATATGATATGATATGATATGATATGATATGATATGATATGATATGATATAATATAATATAATATAATATAATATAATATAATATAATATAATATAATATAATATAATATAATATAATATAATATAATATAATATAATATAATATAATATAATATAATATAATATAATATAATATAATATAATATAATATAATATAATATAATATAATATAATATAATATAATATAATATAATATAATATAATATAATATAATATAATATAATATATATATAATACATAAACTAAATAAACCTATTTATTACGGGTTACAAAATACTCATTTATATTTCATAAACATAATTACATAATATGTATGTACTTAATATATTTATCATAATATATACATATTCCATTATAGTGGTTACTTATTACATTTAAATAAATAAAATGTAATATTAGTGCTAAATCACATATGTTGGTGCTTGGAATCAGTGCCGACTCCTCCGCTAGCCTTATCTCGGCCGCGTTCTGGCGCAATGCGCGAGCACCTTGTAAACAATAGGCGGCGCTCGACATCTCGCCCGGCTGGTTACCACGCGGGCCGGCTCAGTCAGCTACAGACGATACCACGCGAAGCCCGCGCCGCTCGCATGCCATATATTATATAAAAACACGTGAATAGTTATCAATTTGGATATTGTGATTGTGCTAGTTAATATCTCTTGCAACCTAACTCATTGTAGTAAACAAATAGACCACATCTACAAAAACTTGTGTTGTTTACTATCACTCCTTCCACAACAAAACACGGCCGACACCCAGCCGGCCATATACTTTTGCATTGGTTTTCAATATCCTAGAAGAACATGGGATGTTTTTTACGCGATATTATACTGTAGTCCGCGCGGACGGAGTCACGGGCGAAAGCTATGATTTTATAATTTTAAAATACTTGGAAAATAATCTTGAGCTTTAAATTGTTTTTTTAAGACGGGAAATACCTTTTTAAAAATTCATCAAATGGAAACAAAAAAATGTTGGAAATGTTTGGATCAAATGTTGTAAAGTACAATCTAAGGTTAACCCACGAAAGGTTTTTCATTAATTTAAAAACACGCTGTAAGTAAATTAACTTACTTTACTTTATTTATTACTTATTTCAAACATAATTGCTTGGACAATCATTTTTATCCAGATCGGAAATATTTATCTCTTCTGTAACAGTCATTCATAAAATAAAAGAATTGAATATAGTTTACCATTTAATAGCAGTACTTTATTATATTACAAGAAAATGTAACTATATTTTCAGTTATCCTGTCAGCTATCTGTAACCCGTACGAGATATATGAGTTTATTTTTTTTTTGCAAATTAAAAAAAAAAAAAACTTTCATTTTTTTTGTTTAATATCAAATACAGAACAATTACTGAGTTTGTATATGGCAAACCTTTTAAACATTCTATATTTAAAAAATAGCTCAAGTACCTACTCCAAAAACGCACTCATCCACAGGTTAATAGTTCAGAATTATCTAAACTATTAACTTAATACCAAACGTTGTGTTTTGTCCCGAACTTAAATAACATGAACTTTAATAAAAACCCAGTTTTTTTTTTACCCACATAATCCGGCCCATTCGTAACATCCGTTCGTAATTGTCGCCTACAGCTTATATGATACTAACAGGCAAAATTTCAGCGTTGTAAGTGTTTAGAGAGTGAATGACATATCGCTTTTTAAATGTAGATTAAAACACTTTTAATACTCCCTGAAAAATAATCTGTTAGGTACTAACACTCCTCATTTTAAGATAATTTAACGTTCATTCCATCAATCGTTCAATCAATTTCACTTGTCTTGTCCCCGCACTACGCCTTCTACCAAGACGATGGCGTCGTAAAACTGTCGCTAATCTGTCGCAACTGGTAGTTCATTTGAATCAAAATTATACAAAATTACAAGCACAATTCACATAAATAACACTTACTTGTGATACGAAATACCGTGTTCCCGTAAGTTTGCTGATCGCCTTCTACACAAAAATACCGCACAATTCACCATTTTCACGGAGCTCTGCTTTACGACACGAAACGATACCGAATGGCCGCGGTCTTTTTTTTTTTTTTTTTTTTTTTTTAAGAATGACTAATGCTGTTGGCCTTATCGGCCTCTACAGCTTGAACCGGACGGTGGGGCGGGCGCTTACAAGCACTCCGCCGCAATGCGTGACGCAGAAGGCGCACGCCAAAGTTAAAATTTAGACGACCCGCACGAGGGTACCCAAGGGGTACGGCTGTCTGATTACGGGGGTAACGAACTAAACACCCCTGGATCGCTACCGTTAATTAGTGATCGAGGGGGCCCTGAACAATGGCTAGGTGCCCTTTCATTGATTTTTTAACTGACCGCCGATTCGTAATACACCTTCGAGAAGAATCGGCAAGAAACTCGAAAGCGAATAATATCTGACTATGTGTTATGGGACCTTCGACCTCGCCGGCGAGGTCGGTGTCTGTGTCTAAGTGTGTTGATACCCCCTGGCGGGTTGCCAGAGGTGATCGAATTGGACGAGGCCATCGCTGCCAGTACTTTGCCTGCGATGGCGTCGTCCGGATCGTCCAGGACATCGCGGGGACGTCTACGGAGGTCGATACTGTCTGTATGGCCGCGGTCGTAAGTGAAATAGTTTTATATAACGTGAACAGTCGTGCCATATGGCCAACAGAGGGGTACGCCTTGCATTCACATCTCCATTGGATATAATATGCTCGAAGCTTTAGTTAGAAGACGTTACCGTCCCCGTAAAGACGATAAAAAAGCTAAAGGAAAAATGTATATCCGTCCGTGCCGTGAAGTTGGTCACGGTGGCCGAATCGGCAAATTCGGCGCTGAGGCACGGACTATGCGAGTTCAAGTCACATCGGTGATCCCAATTTTTCCTTTCATTAATTAATTGTTATTTTCTCGCTAAGGAGGCGTAATTGCTAACATCATTAAAAAAAACATTAGCGATTCTAATACAGCTTCCGAATATAAATCTTAAATTGAATAAAAAATAAAACATATTTTTAAGAAACTGTTTTGAAAAAGTAATTGATTTTATATTAACATAATATTTTTGTGAAAACTGTGTTCATGCAAGTTTGGAATAAATGATATCAAAAGGTACCTTCCCAACTTTAACGGTTAAAAACTCAACCTGTATATAACACCTACACGTGACGCTGTAACATGAAATCATGAAAAACAAATAATAAAGTAGTTAAATTAATAAACAGTAACACTTGCTTCCTACTCTTAAAAGTCTAACAAAATATCGCAACTAAGTTTTTTTTATTAAGACATAGTTTCTTATGTTACTGGTTTGAGATAACTCAGACAATAAAAAATAACTACAAAAAAAGACTTTAACATTACATGATAAACTGAATAAACATAATAACTCCTAAATAACCAATTAACCAGTCTCAAATAGGCGGTCGTGACTTTACGTCACACAACCCGCTAGAGATCAACTAGTTCATACAAATAACATTACATGATAAACTGAATAAATATAATAACTCCTAAATAACCAATTAACAAGTCTCAAATAGGCGGTCGTGACTTTACGTCCCACAACCCGCTAGAGATCAACTAGTTCATACAAATAACATTACATGATAAACTGAATAAACATAATAACTCCTAAATAACCAATTAACCAGTCTCAAATAGGCGGTCGTGACTTTACGTCCCACAACCTGCTAGAGATCAACTAGTTCATACAAATAACATTACATGATAAACTGAATAAACATTATGACTCCTAAACAACCAATTAACCAGTCTCAAATAGGCAGTCGTGACTTTACATCCCACAACCCGCTACAGATTAACTAGTTCATACAAATAAAATTACATGATAAACTGAATAAACATAATAACTCCTAAATAACCAATTAACCAGTCTCAAATAGGCGGTCGTGACTTTAAGTCCCACAACCCGCTAGAGATCAACTAGTTCATACAAATAACATTACATGATAAACTGAATAAATATAATAACTCCTAAATAACCAATTAACAAGTCTCAAATAGGCGGTCGTGACTTTACGTCCTACAACCCGCTAGAGATCAACTAGTTCATACAAATAACATTACATGATAAACAGAATAAACATAATAACTCCTAAATAACCAATTAACCAGTCTCAAATAGGTGGTCGTGACTTTACGTCCCACAACCCGCTAGAGATCAACTAGTTCATACAAATAACATTTCATGATAAACTGAATAAACATTATGACTCCTAAACAACCAATTAACCAGTCTCAAATAGGCAGTCGTGACTTTACGTCACACAACCCGCTAGAGATCAACTAGTTCATACAAATAACATTGCATGATAAACTGAATAAATATAATAACTCCTAAATAACCAATTAACAAGTCTCAAATAGGCGGTCGTGACTTTACGTCCCACAACCCGCTAGAGATCAACTAGTTCATACAAATAACATTACATGATAAACATAATAAACATAATAACTCTTAAATAACCAATTAACCAGTCTCAAATAGGTGGTCGTGACTTTACGTCCCACAACCCGCTAGAGATCAACTAGTTCATACAAATAACATTTCATGATAAACTGAATAAACATAATGACTCCTAAACAACCAATTAACCAGTCTCAAATAGGCAGTCGTGACTTTACGTCCCACAACCCGCTAGAGATCAACTAGTTCATACAAATAACATTACATGATAAACTGAATAAACATAATGACTCCTAAACAACCAATTAACCAGTCTCAAATAGGCAGTCGTGACTTTACGTCCCACAACCCGCTAGAGATCAATTAGTTCATACAAATAGCGCCAGCGATGATCCGCTTCCTAAAAGCTTACTTCCTGACAAATGTCACTGATCAAAATACATTCCTGACAATTTAAACACAAGATGTAGGTATAAAAACACAGTGGAGCTTATCAAATAATGTTATGTCTCAAGTTAAATTTGGCACAAATGAACACGAACAAAATGGCGGTGGCGAGTCGCGGAGGATTTATAGAGGCACGAGCGTTTTCTGCTCCGTACCAAACCAGTGCTCTCAGCGGGCTGCTATTTTGTTTAATGTTAAATCGTCAAGTTCCACTTTTCACGTATATTAAATTGATTGAACGCGCCACCGTTCTATTATGTATTCATTCGTGTGTTAAATAGTTAATCTATAACAGGGACCTAAGTCTGCATACTCTTTGCCAACTTTCTCAGTTTGCTACCTTTCGAACAATCAGTGCAACCTTTCCCATTTTGACTTCTTTTTTATATCCTTTTCACTAATAGTTACATATCGACAACTGTACGATATTTTACTGTTTTTGTTCCTCATTTGCCAATATCGTTCAAATAACCTATCAAAGTTCTCGGTTTGCCAACCCTCGGACATTCAAAAAAGATTATATTCGATAGGGATTCGATATTCCCTAGGTTAAAAAAAAACTAAGTAAACCAATAATAAATTCCTAGTTTTTGTAACATAACTACGTAGCCCATAGCCCCAAAATCAATTCTAAGGTATCAGACGACTTTCTACCTTATTGTAATGTGTTTTCTTAATGTATTATGACTAAATTAACACATTTAGTTTCATATCTAACTAAATCTGATTAATGTCAATAAGGGTCAAAATCATGCGATGCAATTTATTGTAAAATACCCAACCCCTAAATCATATAAAAGGCATCAGACGATTTTGACTACATTGACATGAATTAAGTATCTTGATTTTCGACGCACTTTGACTAAATGATTCTAAAATACATAAACCCAAAATCATACAAAAGATAAATGATCATAGTAAATTCCGAATCTTACTAAATCATATTGAATAAATTATCATATCATATTGAATTAGATAGTTTGCGTTATTAGAAACTATGTAGGTACCTATAGATAAAGCCTTTCTAATAATGCAAACTATCTAATTAAATTGTTATCGATTGTAGAAAAGGATGACAATATAAGAAATTGTATATGAACGAATGTATTTGTAGCCAAAATTGATTAAATTACATGAATGGGTCAAAATATTGGCAAATTGGGAAAGTTGGCTCTAAGTAACAATTAGCATGAGGAAATGAAGTAGTCAACATGCATCTGTCGTACTTGATTGTTCGATAAACTGAGAAAGTTGACAAACGTACACAGACCAACATTTATGCTAAACAATAGCAAGGTGCCCAAACGCTCTTGGCCCATCCACATGAAGATCTTTGAATGGAAAACTAAATTAATAGGAATCAGACATGTCGCTCATACACAACCTTGTTTACCATTAACTAACAAAATTACAGCATCATCTGTACTGTATTCTGTAAACATTAACATCTATATACGAAAATTGAGACTTCTAGTTCCAATGTTGGCTGTACTGTAAAAACTTCTTCAACTGACAATAACAGTAGTCTTAAATAATATTATGCATTATCATATCATTAGTAGTAAGATTTATGCATAACATTATAGTATTTTTTATATAGTTATTAGTAACTTATTATAAAATATATATATATTATTAACACTTATATTTATTTGTACGTACCTACTTTAGCTTTTAGGTACAACTGCTGAGACCTCAAATTACTCAATTTATGTATTATTTAATAACTTTACTAGTTTAATGTTAATTAGCCGCTAAATGTCGTCCTTGGGTGCGGCAGTGAGTATAAATTGTGACTGATGCTAAATGAATAACACTTATTTGAAACTATCAGCTTAACTATTCCCTGTTCGTTTCATAACACTAACACTTCAGTGGGTATGATAGATTATATTATAAAGATAATAATATAATCGAAAAGTAAGTTCTGATATCTCTACGGCCTGGGGAAGACACATAAAATAATAAAATAAAAATCCTGATGTCTCCACAAGGGGGGGGGGGGGGGGATCAGGGGATACACGAGTCCGGCACCAAATATACGCCTTTAAATACTTCAGACACCTATAGAGATGCGCAGACTTTTGCGCTGCATGAAAAGCATAAGGCAGTACCGGTTCACGCAATACTCTGAAGTGCTCTATAATTTTAGAGGGTTATTATTAATTGCACATCAGAAAACTTATCACCCATCCATTTATAATTCATGATTTAAATAACTTTTACTTCATATATGATTTTCATATCAAAAATACTGATTGCACTTCAAATTAACTTTTGTTTTCATTTACTATGTTTGATTTGCGTCTAAAAACTAGGTATGTTAGTTAGATGATTTTAGGTCAAAATGCCGTTTGATATGCGTTCAGAAAAAAGGTGGGCTTTTAGATAAATAGCGATGCGTCACGATGTTAAATCGTTGCATAGATAATAATATTTTGAGGTAAGGTATATTTTTAATGGGCATTTTTGACACAAAAAGTTTTTTATTATTTGCATTTGCTTCATGACATTTTATCTATTGCTTGGCCCGTTTATATGGGACAAGGTCGGCCGCTGAAGCGTTACTACAGCGGGACATGATATTCTCCAAGATTTCGTTATTCCTTTCATTAGTGACGAGCAGGATACAATGGACGTTGGGTAACTGCCCCCGCCGTTGCATGGCCAGCTCGTACAAATGTAATCCATGCATCGCGCACACGTCAGTCTGACCTTCTGTCAATCCGATGACCTGGAAAACAAGGAAAAGCACATAAAAAATATATAACCCCCTTATAGCTAAGAAGCATCTCGATCAACATCTTTCAAACATAAAAAACCGCATCAAAATCGGTCCATTCGTTTAGGAACTAAGATGCCACAGACAGACACACGGATACAGTGATACATCCAGTGATATTTAGATACACACCCTAAACTAATAACACCCCTCTTTTTGGAGTTCGGGGGTTAAAAACAACACCTGCTGAAGAACTATTTATCCGTCTACATACCACCACACAATCGACTGCGAAGAAGTGTGAAAACATTCGTTGATTCTATCACGTAAGCTTCTAAGACGCCTCCATAGACGGCATAGTGGTGATGAGCGGATATGCGAAGCGTGAGGTTGCGGGTTCGATTACCGCGCAGGGAAAATATTTGCGTGAAGCACAGTATAGACATAAAGGAAGCTCTCGGTCTCGGTGTTTGTGAGACCGTAGTAAGCTATTAAACGTGCAGAAATAATGGTTATACATTTTTGAATTTCATCAATACCTATCCTGTTCAAATGTATACGGGCTTTGAAAATCCTGAGTATTCGAGGTATCAAGTAAGGTCGATAACCTTGATTGTAAATTTTCTACAGTATCTGTTGCATACATGGACCCTCAGCATTTCGACATTTCAATTCATAGATCAATTCTGGTTTATTTAGATGCGCAAGGTCAATTTTTATTAATATGAAACCAGCAAATCAAATTAAGTGTTTACTTTCTAAGTAACCTTACGTTAAGTGCGATTGAAAAGCTTTAAAAAAAGAAAAAGAAAAAAAACGTTAATGCAACTACGCGTTAATGCTTCACGCATAATAACGCGTCAAAGTTTAGCGTAGTTCGGAACAAAGTACGTATTAATGAAAATGTCTTACTTACATGAATGACTGGGATGCAATTATAAAATACACTTTAGTATAAAAAACTGTTCTGAGTTTGCCAAATATTTCCAAAATTAAATCAAGATGGCCTAGTGCTTTAAAATTTTGTGCAATCACTACTTAAAAAAATTGCACACAGATTAACAAATTAATTTCACACAAAAAGTCATGTATGTTCCCGATTCCCTAGATAAAGGGAATGATCAGTCTATATGTGAACCTGACGTATTTTTAGTTGAACAGGTGGCTCACCTGCTGCTGTGCAGTTGGTAGCTTCTCGCTTCTCTCAACAATTACAGTGTTACCCTAAAAATATAGTTGCAAAACGTTGCAAGTTGCTCACACGTGCTTGAATATCAGGCAAAGCATTACATCTTCTGCTACAGTCCTCAGTCAGTGACATTGCTCTTTACTGTCCTTACCTGAGTTTCCTTGGCTGGTTACCAGACACCCGCGAGATCAGAAGAGAAGGTCCCATTAAAATATAACACGTCGGAACCTCGTGGCTAAATAGTCAGTTATTTAAATGAGGTTTACTTACCCTGGACAGGACGATGTGACATCGGCAATATGCGCATTCGCCGGTTTCTGCAAATTGCCACGCCGCGCCGCCCAAGACGTCCGGTTGTTCTGCGCCTGGAAGTCCTGTGTGCGAAACATGTATACAAACGTAATCCTAGATATCACGTTCACTTCGGTACATTAAAACTTTTGTAAATGAGCTATTTGCTAATGACATGTAGCTAATTTTAAGTCACTATCGGGTCTGCTAACGCACAGAACAACATCTAAATAACATTTTTATCGAACTCGAGGTTTCGACCAAGTTCAATCTAAAGTGGTTACAAGTAGACTCGGAAGTCTTCTCTATTCTCTAGCAACACCAAGGACACGTATAGACCTCTATATTGTCTTAAAAATCATGATTCCAAATCGCTAGTTTAATTTAACTGTGATTACTAGTCGCACAGTGCACAAGATAGGTACCATCCAGGGCCGTTGAAGTATTAGTATAAGTATTATTATGTTAACAGATTTTGAACCCCTTTGATTTTCCTACGTAAAATAAAAATGACCAATAATACCCATTGGGATAGAAACGGGTTCGTATATTGGGTAACCCAATAAATGAATCCGTTTGCATCCCGCTGCATTCATGTCAAGTTGTTGTTTTTAATAATAAATTATTTATGACGCATGAAATTTACTTCGATCAACAGTTTCTTCGAAAGTGACCTCATACTCGTACGGCCCCATACGACGCGACTGTTCATGGCTAGGGTTTAGTTGCTACAAGGCTCAATTCACACCGATGGCTGCAGCCGGGAGCGGACGGCACCTCCTAGCTCTTTTTTACCAAGGACACAAGGACTAGGCAATCGTTTGACCACGGTCTCACCCCTGTTGGAAAGCGATGCGTGGTCGAAGGTGTAGCACGCTTGCCTATACTAGAGACGCCAAGCGAATTCTACGGTTTGTACCCAGAGTACCACTGTTCAGTACCATCGATGGTACTAATGGGAAATTGCATTCTCAGTAGTACCCCTAGGTATGACCAAGCAATTTCAATGGTGGTACTAGTGGGAATATTTTTCAGTATCACCGGTGATAGTACTGAGTAATTGAATTCTCATTAGTGAACCCCTCGAAGATGTTAATGAATACGTCTACCTCGGACAAACTTAGCAGTTGGGTAGATACAACTTCGATAGGGAAGCCAACAGAAGAATTCAGTTGGGCTGGGCGGCATTCGGAAAATTTCGTCAGGTCTTCTCGTCGTCCATTCCACAGAGCCTGAAGACGAAAGTCTTTAATGCGTGCATCCTACCAGTTATGACATACGGAGCCGAGACATGAAAACTAACAGTGGGACTTGTCCACAAATTTAAAGTCGCTCAGCGAGCTATGGAGAGGGCTGTGCTCGGGGTTTCTCTGACGGATAAAATCAGAAACGAGGTAATCAGCCAGATAACCAAAGTCACCGACATAGCTCAAAGGATTAGCAAGCTGAAGTGGCAATGGGCTGGTCACATTTCTCGAAGGATGGACAACCGCTGGGGTAGACGTGTCCTCGAGTGGAGCCCGAGTCTTGGGAAACGTAGTGTAGGATACCCACCGGCCAGGTGGAGTGACGACCTGCGAAAGGAGGCCGGCAGAAACTGGATGAGAGGAGCCGAAGATCGGGCTCTGTGGCGTTCATTGGAAGAGGCCTATGTCCAGCAGTGGAAGAGCACGGGCTGATGATGATTGTATTTTAGTATTTTTATCTTACAATATGTATGTACGAAAATTCTTTGAAATTGCTTTAGCCGTTTTGTGTGTTTTCGTTTATTTTTTTTGCCCATTTTCTGTCGAGGAAATTACTCGTAAAAACATTACATTAACGAATCTTTGTATAATACAGATACTCAATGAAGGTCTTGGAGTAAAATATAGGTATGGGCACAGCTAACTATATCTAAATAAATCCCACTTGTGCCACCATTCAAATTATTTAACTAAAAGAAGTTCTAATGAGAATTCATTTAGTAGTACCACCTCACCAGTGGTACTACTGAGGAATGTTCCCACTAGTACTGCCATAGAAATAACTCGGCCATAGGGGAACTAGTGAGAATACAAATTCCCATTAGTACTATCGGTGGTACTGAGCAGTGGTACTACTGGGAACAGACCCAATCTACAGGCGAGCAGTAGGGTGCAGCCGAGTTGATGAGCATCGAGAATGACCGATATTGATCCGTGCATTTACAGATATAACCATGTGTCTTGTGTTGTGTACCAGAAACCGATGCGTTCGGACTGTTTGCGGACAGTGATCAGACTCAGCTCAGCTCAGATTCAGATTTACCAGAACCAGACTCAGACCAGCAAAGCGAGGCTTGGGGTGACTATAGGGGAGGTCGGAGGCCACTTGGGGGAAACCCCAAAACCTTTCTGCTCAGTATTCAGCTCAGAGACACACAGACATGGTTATCTCAGTATTAATGACATTATGTACTTTACAGCGATTTTATACTTGCATTTATCTCGGTGACATATCGTTCAGCTCAGATATTCGTTGGATATCTACGGCTTAGTTATTTACGACATGGTGGAGATGCTGGGATCTCTTTTTTTAACGAAATTAATAAAATAATTCTAATGAATAATTATCTTTTGTGACGGTAGTTCGACATTTTTCTCGTAAGATTGTTCGTCGTTTCTGCGGTGGGTAGTGTTACGTACGGTGGGCATGTAGCTAACTAGTGATAAGAAGCCATCAACTCAACATCAACAGAATTCAGTATAACTATGTGTTCGAATCGCGAAAGTTTAAAAGTTACGATTCATAATCTTTGGTAAAAGGATACTGGAACGTGCAAATGAGGCTTTGATTATGACGTTTCAATATTTTAGTCTGTGGTGTACACGTATTATTGGCTGTACATTATCACCTGTGCAAAAAGTATTACATTATTATCCCGTATTGCAGAGATAATACTTTGATAATACATGTACATAATTTGGCTTCATTTCCTGGATGCATATTATCGTTTGTACAAAATCAGTAGTTCGATTACCGAACCTGGTTTCTAACAGATAATTTATATTTTCATAGCATTTTCGACGCAATGCATTATGTGCACGTGATAGTGACAATCTGATTGAAACCAAGATCGGTAAAATCACTATTGCTCGTGTTGATAATGCACAACCAACCAAGTATAGTACGACCCATGTGTACCCTGATAATAAGAGGCCAGTCCACGTATTGGTCGCGTATTATTGGCCGTGTAAATAGGGACTCGTGTTCTATTCTCTATTATTCTCTTTGGATTTCTAATGTATTATTTCTAAGACACTATTATTACGTCATATTTTTTTACGACTTCATCGGTTTGACAGTTACAATACTGTAATTTGTAGGTTTTTTCTCTATGCTTTGCACTTATCATTGCCAACAGAATAGAGATATTTTGTTACCATGTAGGACCGTGTGTATTCAGCCTTCCACCTAGCGTCATTCCCAAAGATATTTATTTTACGGCAAAATAATCACACTTTAGAAGAACAGGGTTTGAAATAATATTCAGTATTACGGCGAAGCAAGGCAAGTAAAACCAGGAGTTCTACTGGACTACCAATATACAAAAAATCAACTGAATTGTTATGTTGGAATGGTAAAAAAAAAAAATTGTAGTAACTCCGAACAATAAAAAATCGCGGAAATTACATGGGGGCTTATTCGGGTGCCCCTGGGAGTGCTCTACCCCGGGACCTCCACCTATCACTACTTCCTGGGACACCTGTATTTTTTTGAGGGTATGTGGAAGTTACACCATAGCGTCGCCCCTTTTAGTCCGATTTTGACTAGCGAGGTGTCAATCGATTTGTCTTTAGATCTAAGTAGTGTCATAGGCATATTTTTTTACCCGACTATGGCGAAGCAAAGGAAGGGTTATGTATACAAACTAAAAAAGTTGGTCAGATTTTGACAAGCGAAGTATCAATCGATTGTCTTCATCGCAAGAGTGTCATATGTAAGTGATGCCTGTAGCTGTTGCTGTTTTTGTAGGGTAATGGTAATAAAAGGTTCAGTTTAGTAGAACAAAAACGAAAATGTAATAATACAAATAACAATCACAACAACCTAGCACAGGACTTGTACTATTATTTATTCTGTGGCACAGGTGACATTTCTCCTTTATTTTTGGGTCCCGTACCAGAAGGGTCGAAACGAAACTCTTTTGCTAATGGTGTAAGTAGTAAGAGATTGAATTTAATAGGACAAAAAAACGCAGTAGTTGCATATGATGTGTAACATCAGTTCAAGCTGTTTTTATAGGCAATGACCCGTCCACCCACCGGCTTCACCCACTAGTGGGTGCACGGGTAATTCACATTTACCCCTCCACACACTGCACTAGAGTTGGAAACTAACAAAAAAGTAATGTTTTATCATCGCTTTTCAAGCTCTGCTTTATCATCGCTCGATGCTGTTTTATCATTTAGGATAGCACTGCGCAAGCTAATTGGTCAATTGTTTCAGTAAACAGTTGACCAATGAGCGCACGCAGCACATTGTAATACTTTTCACAAATCACTCCCATAAAGGAATTACTACTGTCTAGCTCCCATAGATTTAAGTAAAGTGAGAGGAAAGATGTTACAAATCAAAGGTATTATACAAAATTATATTCAATTAGCATAATAGTCACAATAGGCAAAGGCAAATAAACACAGGCGACCTTCCTACTTTATCAATTTTCCTGGAATCAACACATGACATTTCAGTAAACAACTCTGTCTAGATAAATGGTACAGGCAGTGGTGCAGGTCATATTATAATTAATGGTGTGGTGGTTATTTTTACAATACATCACTACTATCAGTCTACTTCAGTTAATGAAGACACATCAATGAAGTAGTTAATGAACGTGAAGTGTTCTTTGAATGAAGAATTATTATTATTAAATAATACACTAGCAGCTTCAAGCTGATGCGTGTATATCATTTCAGATTGTATGTATGTATGTGAAGAATGTTTAATTTTCGGTTGTATGCTAGAAGGAAAGGATCCAATGATAGAAGAAGATTGTGCAGAATATCTTCATTGGTAGCGATATTGCTGTTCACTTATGACTTTCTCGGTATTCGCGGAAGTCTTTGTTCCTTGCCTCACATGCTTCTTCGAATAAGAAGCCTATAGGTACTACTGATAGGTGCTCAACTATCTGGGGTCCATAAATTAATTATTTATTTATTAGCTGTCACACTTACTATAGTATACTTTGAATTTAGATATGTTTATCTGTTTGCCTGATGAAATGCATTGCAATATTACAGCAATTCTTTATATTAAGTTCTCATCTAATTCAGTAATATGGGTAGTTGTTTCTGGATCTGCAAAATACTGTCTTGCAACATTCCCGGTATTGGTGTTACCACTGCCCTGTCTGACTATGTCTAATAGTATGCAGGTTTCTCTTTGAAAAGCTTCTTGAATGACTTCTGTCTTATCTTTCACTTCATTTCTTCACCTTTTGCTTGCTATGATTATATAAATCTTCTGTGTTTATATAAGTCTTCTTGCACTGCCTTAGCTCTCACTGCTTCAAAATTATTCATTCCAGTCAGACGAGATTTGCACTGATCACATCCAGCAGCTGAAGTCCCTGAACGAGTCCATTTTTCCATACATGGTTGGCATTAGGCTGTGTGTGGCCATGGCATTTCCACAATCAGTTGGAGTTCGTTCAGTGATCTCTGACTCAAATGCAGCCAATTCCGTTTTTATGTTTGCATTTGTCTCATTCATAAACTTAAAAGAAATCGGACGACAGCAAGCAGTAGACGAAGTCTTGTCATTTTGCCATACTGTTTCCACTCAAACATTCAGTGAGTTGATGAGAGGCACAAGGCTTGCCATAAATACTTCTCACCTTAAAGTGGTTTGTTGCTAATAAACAGTGACTAGATGCACCACCGAATCCCCACTTACTATGCAACACAACACAAGTCACGCACCTGATAAGATCTAAGAGTGCTTGCAGTCGTAATTTTACTGTATGTCGTGTCAGTCATGTCTTCTTTCTTCGGATAATAGGTACTTATTCTTCTGCTTCAGCAACATATGATTCCAGACCTAGAGATAGAGTGCAAGTGCGTTCTGTAGAGAAATTTCGAGGGGTGTTGTGCAGTGTGTGATGCAGTTCACTTTCTAGGAAATCTTTGATCTTGGAGGCATCAATGAACATCTCAGAAAATCTGAAAATCAATCAATCACACAGAATATTAGTGAAAACTGAAGTTGAGAAAACGAGCGATAATATCCCAACAAACGAAAGATAATTTTATTTGCGTTGGCTTGGCTGATCGCTGGTAGGTTAGGTTAGGCTACCTATGTATAGAAATTGCACGATTCAAGAAAACAAGCGAGGCGTAGTTACATTAATTAAACCATGAGACAATGATAGATAAAATTTCGAAGTGTTTGGTTTGGGGTTTGGTACTTTATGACACAGATTAAAGATATGGTTTGTTATGTGATCCACAGATTATTCATATAAAAGTAAAGTTTTTATTTGAATGCTCGAGACTCAGCTGTCTATTCACGAGCTAACACACAGACTTTATATAACGAAAAAAAAAAAAAAATATAAAGGGTATATATAAATATGTTGTATGAATAACGGCGGCCGTATTTTTTATCTGTGAATTTATTGATTTATTGTAAACAAAGACATATCTATTTACTAAACAGAGAAGAGATATCAGCTCGGGAAACCAGTTGTAATAACCAACCTTATATCATCATTCAAGGAAAACAGAGTTACTTCAAAGATAACCAGTAACCACTCTGTTCTCTGTTTCGAAACAAAGTGTAAAGTTCATGGTAAAGACTAGTCGCGAGACGCGAAATCAACCACTATCATGGGCGACCCTGGTTCATTCACGTCCCTAATGGCGATGGTGGAAAGCCACCTCTCAAAGACAAGTCTGACTGCTAGTCAGAACAGCGATGGTCAAGCTGGCCCATCTTTCTCATTACCAAACATATGCAGCGTCCGGAATAGCAATTCCGAGACACTTCTTCCACCTCCGGCTACAGTGATGCAGCTGCCCCGCTTCGAAGTAAAGAACAGCGAGATAACCGAAATATTAGCACATCAAGTCAAAAATATGCTAATGGCTAGAGAAAATGCAATGAATGAAGAAAACGAAAAACAAAGACTGTCCAATGAATTGAACAGAATGAACATAAAGGACGATAGTAACGATGACTATGTCATAGATCTGTCGGCGTCGATAATTAGACCTGGCGAGTCACATTTGCAGTCAGAACAAGAAGTCAAGTGCCCAACGCTGAGCAACAGTAGCTCAGTTGAATCTTTGTTGTCTAATTTAGACAAAAACATTGTGAATAAGAGGCTTGTGCCTAAAGACGAGCCCCTGCCGACATGTGAGGATATGTCTTACATCTTGTTCCAGAGGGTTAAAAGAGGGAAATGTTCATCTTTTGGTAAAGTGCTGTCATCAAGGTTGAGACCCGTTGCAGCGCCATACTTGCGAACAAAAATTTCACACCCGGATGTGGTTCCTTTTGACTTCTCCACTCCATCACCGTGTGATGTGAACAAGGAGAAGAGACTACACCCGCCGCCCGATCCGTATGCACACATGAACATGATGGAGCGCATCATGGCAATGACCAAAGATGAAGCTTCATAAATATCACTCAATGGTAATTTTTTTCTTTTATAATCAAGTGGTTTCTGAGTTTATTTACTCAATATAATTGTAGGTATATTTATTTAGTTAGTTTGTTCAGTATATACCACAGGTTAGTTAATAGTAGCTATTTGACCTATGTTCTAGGCAGAACTTTGTTTATCTTCTATTAGATAGAAATAGCTACTTCAGAAATACAAAGATGCTGAAGTGCTAATTTTAATCATATTTCATCATAGTACGCTTAGCAAACTGAGAAAGGGAAAGCGTTATTTAGTTTCCACACTTGAGCTAATGAAACAGCAGTAAATGATCTCACATACTCTCTTGGCTGAATGACCATATTAAACAAACCAACAAGGGTTTAAAGTATTATAATTGTACAATATTTTAATTATTGAATACTTTTCCCATAGAAATTAAAGTCAACTTCAGTAGTAGATACACAAAGAGCATTTATTTCTATTAGTGTGACAAATTGGTCCGATCCCTAATTTTCAGCTTTCCTAGAAGCTCATTTCAGTAATAGAAGAAGTAGAACTTTAATTATTTTAAATAACAAAACATTATTGAAGCTTGTTAATGGACGGTAACATATCTCCATGATGAGAAGAAATCCATTTCATAGTGGCATGAAACAATGCATCAGTTTCCTGTGGGGCCACATTCAGTATTCAAAACTTGTTGCCATCAATGACAATTTAATTTTAATCCCCAACATATGAAGAGAGTCTATAGCATCCTTGTCCATTCAAAAAGAAATAAAACATTTTTTTCCATAAAATTGTTACATTAATTAACTACTTTTTTTTTAGTTTTTCTATGTCTTCAAAGTTATAAGCTCCTTAATTGGCGGTTTACTATGACAAATTGAAATTCTCTTTTTCAAAAACAAGAATCTTTCTTTATAACAAGCACAAATTAAAAATGTATATAACCCCCAACTCCCCTATAATTATAGCTAAGAACCATTTCAAACATCAGCTTTCAAACATAAAAAAAATGATGAGCTATGATGCCACAGACAGACACATGGATACACACCCTAAACTTATACCTGTCTCTTTGTTTGAGGGTTAAAAATGAAACATATAAGCGTAAATTATATTCTATTCAAGCAATTGAACCTAATAACAAAAAGAACACCACAATTTAGGGGGTGGGTAATGCTTTCCCCCCAAAACACGATCTATCAAAAACTGTACCAACCAGTAATTATCTCTATATAGAGTATTGGGGGAGGAGCAAAGATTACGTCAAGCAACTAACCTCTTAAGAACAAGGGTTATTTACAGCTTAATCCTTTGGACGCCACACATGCTAGTGCACATTATGTAATGTGCGATGTTGAGTGAGTGGTGCTGGAAAGGTTAAGTAAACATTCCTTCAAAAGCACTTCCTTAAAATTCATTTTAAAATATTATTTATGAAATCACTTAAATGATCAATTTATTCTGGTAACTATAATTACCGTTATTCTATACAAAACCCGGTTATGCACGCATGCTTGCTTTGAGTGAATTTTTGTGTTTGTTCAGCTGGAAAAGGAGGTGGTGGCGTTCTCGTAGCAGTGTCCAACGCAATAACTTCGTCTAGAATTGGTCACTGGGAAAGTAATATTGAAGACGTATGGGTCTCTATTGAGGTCTGCGAAAATCTTCTCAGTGTATCAATATTTGTACTGTTTATCTGCCTCCACCGGTCCCACAATCAACTCATGACGATTTTTTGGAGAATCTGAACGATATTATGAACAATAGTAGTGAAAAACTATTGTGCTTGGTGATTTTAATTTAGGATTCATAAATTGGACAATGAGTAAAACTTCCCCTCTCATTATGGACCCCGAAAACTATCACAACAATCTAGGCTACTCGTTGGTTGATTTTATATCAGTCAATAACTTCAGTCAGCTCAATGGCATTAGGAATTATAACCAGAGGATATTGGATTTGGTTTTGTGTAACTTTGCTGGAGGCTTGGTAGATCAATCTCCATCCTCTTTCTAAAATAGACTCTCATCATCCTCCATTGGAAATTGATTTTAAATTTACCAAGACTGCTATGTTAAAGAGTGTTCAGTTTGCTACACACAATTTCAAAAAAGCAGATTACAGAGCTGTTAATGAAGAGATCAAGCGTGTGAACTGGGAATCAGAGCTAAGTCCACATATGGATGTTAATGACATGGTTTCTCATTTTTATAGCAAAATTCGGTACATAATTAATAGTACAGTGCCAAAATCTAAAAGACGCAAAAATAAATATCCGGTATGGTTTTCCCAGTCACTAATCCATATTTTGGCAGAAAAAAATAGAAGTAGACAGAGGTTTAAAAAATATAAAAATGCTCGTGATGAACACGAGTTGTCATTACTGAAGTCTAGATCCGAGCGAGTAATGCGCAGCTGCTATTCTTCCTACATTATTAAAGTTGAGAACTCGCTGCACAAGAATCCCAAAATGTTCTGGTCCTATATAAAAAACAAAAAGAATACTCAGTCCCCAATACCTGCTCAAATGGAGCTCAATGATGTCACAGCTGATAAGGGTCAAAACATTACAGACATGTTCGCTAAACATTTCTCCTCCACGTACAATAATTCCAGCCATAATGACCATTACCAGAGCAATTCTTTGTCAGATACACACTATTGCCTAAATAAAACTGCAGTGGACGAGCGTTCTATACTAAAACAACTTAAAAAGCTAGAGGATTGTAAAGGTGCAGGGCCAGACGGGATTCCACCTTTATTTCTAAAAAAGACGGCATCTTCTCTTACTTAACACTCAAAATAATTTTTAACCATTCTATAATGACTGCAACCTTTCCATCTAGATAGAAGGAAGCGAACGTTGTACCAATTTATAAAAAAGGTAAATCATCCAACGTGAAAAACTATCGTCCTTTTTCTATTTTATCCACATTCTCAAAGGTTTTCGAGTCCATTGTTTGTCCAGTTCTCACATGGCATACAAAGAACATGATTTGTAGTCAGCAACATGGATTTACAAGATGCAAATTGACTGTTACCAACCTCTCGTTCATTAATGACGTATCACAGGCAGTTGATGCTCGCGTTCAAGCTAACGCAATTTATACAGATTTTAGTAGCGCTTTCGATAAGGTCAACCATAATACCTTAATCAAGAAATTGCAACTCTGCGATATCCACGACCCAATGTTAAGTTGGTTCAGATCCTATCTCACGCAAAGAGTGCAACGTGTGATCGTTGGAGGCTTCACTTCCTCACCTTATGTAGCAAGCTCAGGGGTGCCGCAGGGTTCTCACCTTGGACCAATTCTCTTTCTAGTCTTTGTCAATGACATTGTTAATTGCCTTCAACACAGCAAAGCATTACTCTTTGCTGACGACCTCAAAATTTATAAATCAGTAAGATCATCTAGTGATGCATCTCTGCTTCAGGAGGATCTAGATGCTGTCATTGAATGGTGTAGAGATAATCACATGATATTAAACGCCTCTAAATGTTTCCATATAAAAATAACTAGAAACAAGAATATAATACAATCCGACTACTCCATTGATGGAGTTTGCTTGGAGAAGGTGAATTGTATTAGGGACCTGGGAGTGCTGGTTGTCAGCAAGCTCTCTTTCATACAGCACACTGATAGTGTCGTTGGCAAAGCTGCGAAAATGGTTGGCCTTATCAAGCGAAACTGCATAGACTTCAAGAGACCGGCATCGTTACGTTGTCTGTTTAATCCTCTTGCACGAAGTCATTTAGAATATGCTTCGACAGTATGGAACCCTACATATAAAAACCACATCGACAGAATTGAACGAGTCCAACGCCGGTTCAACCGGTTTCTTGCTCATAAAGATACAAATATGCTCAAGAATCTGGACTACCCCCAGCGCCTAAGTTTTCTCAAAGCAGATTGAACGACGTTACATCATTGATATGGTTAACTTTTATAAAATTCTTAATGGATTGTTGAGTTCTCCTGAGTTGTTGTCTGAGATCGCGATTACGGTCCCACGCCCTAATTTTAGGTTAAAAACCCGTAAAAAATTTAAGTCCCGACAGAGTAGAACAAAATTGGGTCACAATTCGCCGCTAAGCCGTATTATTAATAGCCACAATAACTTGTACAAGGATAACCCAAGCCTAGATATCTTTGATGCTAGTTTGTCTCATTTAAAAAAAGAGGCTCATAGAGTCTTTTCGCAAGCCTGATTGCTTCACTTTAATGTCATATTAATGTTACTTTCAGATTTATTATTTATTTTATATTATTTTGTTTAATACTACTTATATTTATAATACCATAATATCTAAGTTTCAAATTAACTTCTATTATTTTTTGATTTTATTAGTTTATTCTTATATTTATATTTAAGTATTATATTAACCTAATGTTGTGCTTTTACTATACAGTGTTGTATACACCTGTAATTGATTGGTTCACCTAATCTGTATGTACGCTTATCCTAAGCTAACTATTAATGTTTTGTGAATTGTTCGTTGGCTAAATGAATAAATAAATAAATAATAAATACCTGAAAACCACAGCTACGGTCACAAGTGTGTATGAATATTTTTATTAATAATCAATAAATATTGAGGTATATAGCATTCCTTAGGAATTAGAGCATGCTATATGCATTTCAATAGGGAAATAATAATTATATTGATGACCAAGGGATCTACAAGAGGGCTAAATCTATACTATAAAAATATCCACTACCAATTGAATCTGGGTATTCTCACTATGTTACATTATAAGATATCCTTTAAAATTACTTGACAGTGGGTTTCTTATAGTGTTGATTTAGCCTACTTGTTATAGGGCCTTCGTATAAGTCCCTTGGTCATCAATATAGTATTGCCTTGGTAGAAAAAGGCTTTGTGGATCAAAATTTCATGTTGAGTTGCTTTTATTTAATCTAATTACATCTGTGCGAAAAGGCTTGTCCTTGTCTCAGACAGGGATTTTATTGTCTGTTGCCAACAGAAATGTCTCTGAGGCACAATTTTGTTATGAACTGAACAAAAATTAGCACAGTTGTGAAACTCGGTTGCCCAAATAGATATAGACATATATGATATTTCGATATGGGTGTATTTTTAATCTTATCTTTTAGTATGTAAGTTCATTTTATTTTGGTTGCTTATGATTCAATTGGAAATATGAGAAATTTTACTTAGCAACTGTGATTGTCAGAAGAGCAAAAACATACCCAATCACACACAACAACCTACTTTGTTTATTTTATACAGAGACTTCAGCATTGGAAACTTTTTTTTTGAAAGTTGCGAGTCCAAAAATCAAATCAAATTGTTAGGAATATTTTGTAATTGTACCTAAGTACCTAATACAATAGAAATTTACACTATTTTACTACAATGTCGTAATACAACATATTTGAAGGATGTGTAAAACATTTCATTTTAGATTGCTGTTTTTCTGAAGTATTGTTAACGGAAGACCAGCGCTGGTTGTTTTGCTACCAGCTCTATGCTGAGTTGGGGCCGGCTTGTGGCAATAGAACGATAAATGTATTACCAATTTTTAGTCCTAATTTATTATTTGGTTAACCTGCTTTTTGCCACAATAAAGATATGTCTATATGTATGTCTCAATAGACATTTAAGTACATTTAAGCTATTGTTAAGCTTAAGTATGTATCACATGAATTAATTCAGAAAAATCACAATGTTATTGTATAACCCGTGATTCCAATAAAATGAAACAAGTCGTTTTTCCTACGTCTCGTTATTTTTTGTCGTTTTTTGTTTGGAGTTTGTGCCAAAAGTTGATGGACAGTAAACAAATCGGTTCGTTTTAAAATATAGGACCTGGCACTAAGTGTTCCATATGTTTATTATGAGGTATGGAACCCTTATTGGATTACTTTGTTCTGGAAATATACATGTAAGAAATAGGATATTAATTACCTTGTACCTACATTATTTAAATATATTTTTCGTTATTTTTCCAATTCTTCTGCATGGTTATACTCCGTGGTTTTATTGACCCACCCGCTTGCAACGGTGCCGCGGCGTAGAAAAATCGGAAACTCACTTTTCACAACAGGCTTTGACCGCGTGGTCATTCCAGGACCAAAAAGTACAATTTACTACATTTCATCAAAATTTGTTTAGCCGTCAAATAGTTTATCTTATCGGATTGAGATACAAACCATAATAATGTAATATTATTGATCACTTGTCGTCCATTTGTTTGTCCACTGCGAAATAATATATATATATAATAATATCTCCGAAAAAATGATATACTGGCATATCAAAAATACATAATATGTATCGGATTAACGGAGGTACGTCAAACATTTCAGATTAAACATACTCATTTATTAATCTACGAAGCTATTGAAATGAATGTAAAAAATTGTCTAAATGTGTAGAGAAATGTCAGTGGAATAAAATAGTAATAACATAATACTTCTATATTGTATTAGGTAACAATTTTCTTTAAATTATGAATTCAAGTAGAATTAATTAAGTAGGTACTGTACTTATTTAAATAATAAATGTTAGTTGGCGATAATATTGTTTTATTGCTTCAATTCTTTGTCTTTAAATGTTCCAGTATGATATGTCTTTTACGATACTTTTACTTTTGGTCCATAAGTTATGTTTGTCATTAACCTTCTGGCGACTGTGACTTATTCTATACACATTAGGTATATTTAAGGAAACCACAGGAAAAAAATACCACGCGAGCAAAGTCGCGGGCAAAAGCTAGTAGCTAAGCCACTAAGTAGAGAAATTTAAAAAATCCAAGTTTTTGACCTTGTCTGGGGGTCAGAGTCTAGAGCTAAACAACATATTATTATGTGAAAATCATTACTACACCACCTTTTGCAAGGCATAGATAGGCCTTTCTACCCGACTACAGCAAAGCAAGGGAAGGGTAATGAGTTTAACAGTCTATGTATATATTTATGCATGTTTTTTTTATTCGATTTTGACAAGCAAGGAGTCAATCGATTCGTCTTCAGGTATAGTGTCATAGGCTATTTTTTTATTTAACCGGCTACGGCAAGGCAAAGTAAAGGGTTGTGTTCAAACTAAAAACTTGGTTCGATTTAGACAAGCGAGGTATCAATGGATTTGCCTTCATTTATCGAGTGTCATTGGCAGCAATTCGGTCATTTTACTCCTTAAACTAAAAAAGACAACAACAAAAAACAAATGTAATTCAATCCTTATCGACTTCGTAACTAGGTCTTTTTGCCCCTGGCATATATTTCTAACTTACGTCAATTTAAGCTGCACCGCTTAAAATAACGTAATTAAAACAGGTTTTTAACACGCTGTCTAACAGCGCTTGGATAAAATTGGACACGTTTTGAGGCAGTGTTTGGACAAATCGGGACTCTCGCCGCTTGGAAACAAAGTTGATTTTACGCTGACAGGCTTTGGTGATAGTTTAGTGAGTTAGGGGCAAAAATACCTTGTTACGAAGCCCACAAGGTTTTAATTACATTTGAAGAAATTAAATTTAGTTCAGGGTATGTCCAAATCGCTACCATTGGCTATTTTTTTACCCGACTACGGCGAAGCGAAGGAAGGGTTATGCGTTTCAACTAAAACTTGGTCCGATTTTGGCAAGCGAAGTAGGTATCAATCAATTTGTCTACATCGCAAGAGTGTCATAGGCTATTTTTTTACCCGACCATACTCGGGTTTTAGTTTTTGAAAATATTTTTATTATTTATTACTGTCCAAGTAATTAAGGACGTACAATTTTAGGTTTTGTTCCAATTTTGTTGAACTACATTTTTTTATTCACATCACACTTAGTTAAAAAAGATGGAAAACATATTGTAAAAAAAAATAAGTTTAATTCCAGAATCTAAAGTATAAAACTTTAGGTACTGGAATAACACATAGGATACTTTTCATCATCGTCATCCACCATTATTGTCCACTCGGGTAAAACTGCCAGCGCAGCTACTTACATTGGCTCTATGTAAATAAACAGGTGGTTCTCAAAAAAATGAGAAAATGTAAAATATAACTAAGAGGATTTGAACTTGAGAACTCCAGAATGCAGTTCCATAGGTCTCCCCCGCATCATCTTTCCTACAATTTAGATCCTGCGATTCTATGGGGGAGACCTATGGAACTGCATTCTGGAGTTCTCAAGTTCAAATCCTCTTAGTTATATTTTACATTTTCTCATTTTTTTGAGAACCACCTGTTTATTTACATAGAGCCAATGTAAGTAGCTGCGCTGGCAGTTTTACCCGAGTGGACAATGCAGAAGAATGCAGAATGCAGTTCCATAGGTCTCCCCCGCATCATCTTTCCTACAATTTAGATCGCAGGATCAAGTTCTGCTTTTTGGTTTATTTTGAACGTTTCGGATGTCTATTGCCACTGATGAATGATGGTCATTGCTGGGGAGTTAAATTTGATTTATCCTTATCAAAATTGAAGAGTATTTAACTTATCATTTGAAGATGACGCATTCACCCTTTCGCTCGACTGGTCGCCACCGGCCGCTCCTCTGTGACGATAATAGGCCGCACTACACTTACAGAGAAAGTGAAAGCTATGACAATTCTCTTTCACTTGGCTATTGAACGAGGGTTTCTGCCCGAAAGATTTGCAGCAGCTCCGTGACCGACATAGACTCCTCTACGGACACAATAAAGCGCGTTTTAAATGTAACTAAGACCTTTAAAAATGAAATATCAGTAGTCCAACAAAATATAATCGACATGGGGAAACCCCAACAATATGTTTGCCTAGAACGCGTAGTGTAGGGGGCCCGCCTGGTCGGGTGGACTCGAGAGACTAAGTACTTGCGGGCGGCAGCGACTGGTTGAGGAGAGCCGATAATCGGGCTAAGTGGCGTTCACAAGGAGGCCCGTGTTTTTCTATAAAGTACAATCATCATCATGTCAGCCTTTAGAAATCCACAGCTGAACATAGGCCTCCCCCAAAGAGCGCCATGACGAGCGATCCTGTGCCACCTCCATCCACCGACTTCCTGCGATGGCTACAATGTCGTCGGTCCATCGTGTGGGGGGTCTCCCCACACTTCGCTTGCTTGTCCGTGGTCGCCATTCGAGAACCTTTATTCCCCAGCGGTTGTCGGTTGTAAAGTACAATATTATACTACATTTCTTCAAATTTCGTTCAGCCGTCAAATAGTTTTTTATCGATTGCTCGGCAAGTACGCCAGTTTTTAAGCCAAACCCAAAGCTATCCAACAGTGAAAACTGCATCGCAACTGGTCCAGTTGTTTTTACGTGATGCGCGAACAAACATACAAAAACGAATTAAAAAATAATTGTTCAGTGGCTCATTTTAAGTACTCTCAACCATTTATTTTTTAAATGATCTGCTTGGCGCAGTCGTTTTTGTATTTACTGCTTTATTATATGTATAGATAAACTTCATATTCTTGAACTTTTATGACTTTTATAAATTGTCTATAATACAGTCTTTATTTCATAAAGCTAGTTCCAATATTTTGGAAGCTCTGCTATTGAGGGTTTTGTTACTGACCCGCTTTCTTTGTATTACTACTAATTATATTTTTTGTATATTGGGGCATGCCCCGTGCACCCATTGGCTTCACCCACTGGTGGGTGCACGGGGAATTCGCATTTACCCCTCCACCCACTGCACTAGAGTTGGAAACTAATGAAGAAATAATCGACATATATGAAGAAAAAAAAACAACATGTATTCTAGTTAGGTAGTAAGACATTTTAAAGTGACAGATGTCAAAATAATCGACATTTCTATAGTACTAGTCACAGATTAAGTATCAGAATGAATAGAGCTATAAAACGTTGCCGGTCCGCCCGGCCATTCGTTTACACGTTGTCTTGTTTCTTTGTCTTTTACACGGATCGTCCTCTTGAGTGAATGAGAAAGCTATTGTAAGATTGGCAACCTCGCACTGTCCGTGTGCCTCGTGCCGATTGTTGAACTCCTAGGAGGCCATAACATTGCAACCTGTGTGCATATAAAGTGTAATCCTAGTGAAATATCTTTGCTAAGACTAGACATTCTAGCTAAATAATAAAACTATGTCAGAATTATCATTTCACAGGTATGTCTTTACTGGCTATTATTATCTTAATTATCGAAGTTTCAAAGCAAACATGTATTTTACATTAAGGATACATATAATTAACATCATATAATTACCTCGTGGTGATGATTAACTAAGCATTTAAAGCTTTAATCTAAGTTAATTAAATGCATTGTTTTCCGTCTCCAGACTAGTGATGTTCCTACAGCGCAAATACGACTTTGTCGATGTTTGCTAAATCCATATGCTTGCCTAACAATATTATTAAGTGAAACATTGACCGTTTATTCTTCTTTCGCTGAATGGATTTGGATGATATTTTGTAAGGAAGGATATTGACTGGGGTATATTGGGCACAACTGTACAAGCTTGGCCCACGATTTTAGGATAGCGGGTAGGGGCAACAGGTAGGGGGGAGAGAGTACTACCGCCCCTGAGAGTGGGGGGGGGGGGAAGGGAGGATTTCTCCCCTCTCTGAGATATGTTTTTTTAATATATATATTTTGCAATTTTTTCGAAGTTTTACGCTTCTGTTATGTGCTGTTTTTTTAGAGAAGAGGGTGGGAAGATCTAGCCCCCTACTCTCAGGGGGGTTCTTCACCCTCCCTTCTCCCCGCTCCCTCCTTAAATCGTGGGCCAAGCAAGTACACCATTGTATCCCTCAAAGTGCCAGGTGTCAAACTGACAGGTGTCAACCTTATGGGTGCAATAAGGAAAGATTTATTTGAAATTTAATTCCTGAAGAAAAGGTGACGGTGTTGGGAAAATTTAAGCATTAAACTTAAAAAATAAAATGTTTTGTTGCAGGTTTCCAAAATGTCCAGAAATCAGAAATCAGTGTATAAAAGCAGTAAGGCGCGAAAATTGGGAGCCGACTACTCCAGGCTTTGCTCGAAACATTTTAATATATTTAGCTTTGTGACTGGATTGTCAATAAAGAAACTTATAACAGATGCAGTACCGATCATTTTTGAAGAATATCCGATATATTATCTACCGGTGGATAAAAAAAGATTTTTTATCAAGTGTTGGTTGAAGTACCTAAGAAATTGTTATATGCCACTGTGTATGCAATATGACTGATACTTTGCCACTTTGCTTCGAAGTAACAGAAGTCAGCTTTCCATCAAATGATTGCTTTAGATTGTAGAATTGTAAATAAAGGCACTATTTTTAACACACTATTAACCGGGCTGGCCAACATGCCGATTTCAAATCGTTTAGTGTGCACACAGATAAGAAAACCCTATATCTAAAATCCTAAACCCTTTGTTGCGAGATCCAAATTAACGGAATGCGTCATCGGTGATCATCTATCATAATATGTATGTCGCCACGAACCCCATAATAATAGGGATCTTTACCGATACGATAACAATCGATATGCTGTTAGCCTCTTTTTTAGTTTGTCGTTTGCGGAAATTGTGCAAATCTCTTTAGAGTTACTATTACGTATTATTGGAATACTTACAAATACCTAGTTAATAATATTTATTATTATGTTGTTTAGTGTCCCGGGTAGGCAGTACATTGCTGATAGCCCGCATCCACTTTGATAGTCCCATCACTTTTCAATCACACAACATTACCAGTGTGTTGTTGTGAGAAACACTCTCCGCCCTCCCCCCCCCCTCTCACTTTGAATCTCTCTCACAAACAAGTTTAGCTATGCTTTTAGTGTGACACATTGGTGTGTTACTATTATTGTCCTGTATATCCTGTGGCATCTACCATATCCTACTTTCACACTCACGCGCAGGTACAACAGTTTTTTTTTTGCGTATGGTTTAGATGCTATCATGATTGTAGTAATTAATTTGTTAATTTTAGTTCTGATGATCTTCAATTATGTTTCATTGCTATGATAATTGTTTGGGCGGTCCAACCTACTATCGTCTGCTTACTTTCCTCGTCAACCAGAATGTATGTAAAGAAGGGGAGGCAGTTTTGCTACTCTTGCCGTCAGGTCTCACAGAGGGTTGGTAAACAGTGTTTCAATGATTTCTATGAGGCTGGGAACAATGATTGTTGGAACTCAAATATTAATGTATTTTATTTTATTTTGGATGTAATGTAATTTTGTGTGTGTAGCTTATTGATACCTATTTCTTTAGTTATGGATGTCTTTCTTTTTTATTAATTTTTATATTGCAATGTTTGGTTATTAATATTAGTATATTTTATTATTATTATTGTCTTAACATTTTTATAATTTATTAGTTTCATTGTTTGGTCAACCACTTGTGAATATTATTACTGTACACAGAGATTCGCAGACCATTACAGTTCAGTTTTAAATACCTACATTTTTGGATAATTAGAGAATGGGTACCCAATATACAGGCATAGCCTAGTTTGGGTCCCGTAGCAAACTTAAGATATAATTATTATTAAGATTAATTGGTAATAGCTAAGATAAGATAGATTAAGTATTAATTTTAATTATCTAATGTACCTATTATTGCCTGGAAATGAAATAAATTATTATTATTATAATTATTATTATGTGGTTTGCCTAGCAAAAGTCAAGTGTAACTTATTGTAGATATTATAGCGTGCTCCTGTCGAGTGTCAATGTGATAAGTATTTATTAAATTTATTTCGTAATTAAACTATATTATTTAATAACTTGCCTTACCATGTCCTAGAATCCAAAAAATAAGAAGTCATCGTATTTTCTTATTTTCGTAATTTCTGTTTAGAATTAGCTTGATTTAATACAGACAAATTAACACGACATGGATCTGTCTGAAAACGTAAATATTTTTAGCATAAATATTATTTCCTATATTTTCATATTCTGCAGTTTTGTTTAGATATGTTTTTATCGATATGGTTGGCACTAGCGATCACTTCCCTACTCACGCACACTAATGCAGATATGGGAACTCACACCAACATAAAATGGACATGCTACCCAAGCATAAGCTCCATCCATTCTGATACTTAATCTGTGGTACTAGTAGATCTATCACTTCTGTAAAGAAACTAGTAGTCTAGGATCGTTAGTTTCAAAGTTATAGCCTCTTTTAAGTTTGACAGCTGCCATCCAAAACGAAGACGTCAATGAGATCTATCACTTCTGTATAGAAACTACTAGTCTAGAATCACTAGTTTCAGAGTTATAGCCCTTTTAAATTTGACCGCTGTCATCCAAATGAAGATGTCAATGAGATCTATCACTTTTTTTTCTTCTTTGCTGCCCAGTGTATTTATATTACGAAATATCTACCAACCGTTTTTTTTATTACGGTCTAGGCAATCGTTTGACCACGATCTCACCTGATGGAAAGCGATGATGTGCTAGTAGATACCTATTCACTCATGACGAACACACCAGGGTTATACTTTACCGGAAACACTGACGAGGGCAGGGCATTCCACTCCTTTGCAGTTCTTATAATAAATGAAGAAGCGTAACGCTTCGTTCTTGTGCGAGGTATTTCAACCATAAAAGGATGGCGCTTGGCCGATCGTCTAGTCGGACGGTGATGGAAAGGTGATGTGGGAATCAGATTGTGCAGTTCTTGTGCACACTCTCCATAGTGCAATCTGTAGAATACCGACAGGCTTGCGACCTCACGTCGTTGATGCGTCAGACTTTGAATCTTACTCTTTACTAGTGTTATATCCAATGATCCTCATAGCACGTTAAGTATAGTATAAGTTTTCGTTAGTCCTACAGTCCGTTCCAAACGAAGACACTTTTGATAGGAATAATTTTATTAAGTAAATAAAGTTTGACAGGGAAATATTTTACAAGGCTTGACCAGATTGAAACAATGTTTGGAGGTACAATAGAGATGGTACTTTCTACTTTCTTTCTATGTATCAATTACACATGCCCATAAAAATATTTACGGATAAATTATAAAAACTTCTTAACAGTAGCAATAAATAATAATTTACCTACTTACACGAGTCATTGCAGCTGCAGTTAAATCAAAAGAATACAGAATAAAATGTACCTTCTGTACAGAATAAACTAATGACTACAAAGTAAGTAATAACTGGCTTAAAAGGTAAAAAAACACGCCTGCCCTGCCAAAAAAGAGCTTTTGCCAATAAATTATGTATAGTTGGTATGTGCTTATCAAAACCTTCAATCTGATACCCATATTGTAAATTATGAAGATCTTTTTTTCGAGTTTTTAAATGGAGCCATACTGCCGCCATATTGAATGTTTCAAAAAAATATGTAGCCTATGTTATTTGGGGGGATGTAAGGATTCTAACGACACCCCAGAAATCTAAATCTGTTCAGGCATTTAAAAGTTATGGTGGACTAGAGAAACTCACATACAAACATACATGAATGCTAAAAACATAACACTCCTTTTTTGGGCAGTCCTGTAAAAATTAGAGCAACACTCGACCTTTTCAATGAACCTTGGTTACAGTGGCATTTTTTAATTTCTGCTCTCGAACTCATAGCGGCTAACAAGAATTTAACAAATCCACTTTTGTGGATATGACCGTGTTTTTTTTATTTCATTGGATTATACTAGCTCAAGAAGAGTAACCAGAAGTTCATAATAAGTAACAAACACGGAGTTGGTTGTTTGTAACTTAATGAAAAATATTTTTTTTGCACAAAATACCGATTTCAAATGGATTTACTTTACACTTTTCTTATATAGGACTTCCGTAGAGAACCTTTTCAAATAAAAAACAAACCATCCAAATTGATTCTGATACCCGGAGTTATAATTGAGGTGACGTACGAATTGAGTACCTCTTTCGTTTTGAAGTCGGTTAACGTGGGCCAGTAGTTTCCTTTTATGATGTAACCAGCCAGTACGATTATTCTTAATTACCTATTACAATCAATGACGTTTTATATATTAAATGTTATTAATATTTACCGGGCAAGCCTTTATTATTATGTATACATAATAATAGTGACAAAATATTAAAAAAAGAGTCTAACTATACAAAAAGAAAAAAACACTTTTCTATCCTTAAACATTATACATTTTTGTTTTATTTTGCGTGAAGTTGTTTAATTAATTAACAACGCAAAAAACATAATTTTCCAAAAAAACAGTAACTTCAATGTTGCAACTTATCTGCCGGTTTTCTGCGCTGAAACTAAGTCAAATTAACTGAAAATACTCTTTTTCAAAAACAAAACGCTTTCTTTAAAAAAAAAACGTATGAGCGTAGATTATATTCTATTCTAAATTTAGCGGGTGGAAAGTGTTTTCCCACAAATCACCAATTCTATCAAAAACTGTACTACTAAAACACACGACCAGCAACTCTCTCTGTCGCTCATATAGAGGATCGGGGGAGGGAAGGAGATAGCAATACATTTACTAAATATCTACTTTGCGAAGATCACGTCGTGTTTAATAAATATTAGGTTTAATTTTTTTTATCGTGTCGATGGTTCAGTCGAGCTATTGTAATGAAATATGGTGTATTTTAATGTATTTAATATTAATGTAAGTATGATTATGTATTTAATTAGAAATTATGTTTAAATATATGTCTTGATTATATTTAATCATAAAATGCAAAAACTAACGTAGTTATCCAAGCTTACCAAATATTTTGTAATTAGATTGCTATAAATGTTGTAAATTTACACGTTGCTAATGAGGCTGAGAGATAGTGATTATTAGCGAGGATAAAATAATAGTGATTGCTAGTGAGGCTAAAATAATAGTGATTGCTAGTGAGGCTAAAATAATAGTGATTGCTAGTGAGGCTAACGATGGGCAAACATATCGCGAGTGCTAGGTATGATGTAAGTCTTGAACTAGTGGCTCGTCGGATGGCGTCAACTGAGCGTCCTGGACACGTCGCTTCTGCGTCACAGCATCTAGAAAAAAACCCATAAAATATAGGAAAAAACGGTTATGTGCAAACCGTACTTGCGCAATGTTTTATCCTATCCACCACTTGGCTATTTTGACCCGAGTACGGCGAAGCAGGGGAAGGGTAATATATTGTGTTTAACAGTCTATGTATGTATGTATATATGTATATATGAATTTGGGTGTGGGTAAGTGGATGCCCCACCATACGTCACCCCTATTGGTCCGATTTTGACAAGCGTGGTATCAATCGATTCGTCTTCATCGCAAGTGTGTCAAAGTTTACCCGACCGTAGTCAGGCTATAGTTTTTGAACTTGTGTCATGTTAATAATAAAATCTCACAGAGTCTGTACAAAGAAGATAATAAAAAAAAGGCCTAGGTTACTTAAAATAAGTTACTGAACAAAAATATAACACTTTTAAAATTCGTATCTGTCTGTTTGTTTGTTCGTGCATCACGTAAAAACAACTGCACCGGTTGCGATGCGGTTTTCACTGTTAGATTGCTTAGGGTTTGACTTAAAAACTGGGGTACTTGATATCTCAATCCGATGAGTAAAAGCCGAGCAATCGATAAAAATGACTTTGACGGCTGAAGGAATTTTGATCAAACGTTGGTATATTGGTATTTTAGGTCCTGGAATAGCATTATATAGTACTTTTAACCTACAGAAATGACCACGCGTACGAAGCCGCGGGCATCAGCTAGTAAACTAATATAGCACGAGTCCTCACGTCTTTGAATTTGTAAAATGTTACAGTCCAGGATAAGTTAAAGTTACTTTTTAATGAAATTCCGCGAGGACTTTTAGACAACCCTCATTGCTCATGCCCATTTGATGACTCGATTTAACAGACAGGCAGTAAAATGAAAAGGGATAGAGATCATGAGGCATTCACTCAAAGTGGTTTTTCATCATGGAATAAAGCTTAAGAAAGATCTAAAAAGCACGAAATGTCTGACGTTTTTGTGTATTGCATAAAGCCAATTTAGAACGTGGCGTCAATGACTACCAACTAACTAGAACTACTGGTGCAAACTAGAACGTATTAAAATAACAACAACAATCTAAATCTTGTTCAACTCTTGTTAATTTTGTTCGCTGTCGGGATATTTGTTTCTTTTTTATAATAATTTATTTTCATTTTAAACTTTTTGGTTCATAATATATTTTTGGAATGGTTTTTAAAGACCATCATTTTGATAACTCACTCGACAGGTTTTGATAATGTTTTGTTCCGCCGGAAATTAAAAAACTCGGCAAACGTAGTGCAGGACGCCCTCCGGCTAGGTGGAGCGACAATACGCAATCTTGCTGGCGGCAGTTGGAAAGGAAGCGCCGAAAGTCGGGCTCAGTGGCGTGTTTTGGGGGTGGCCTACGTCCAGCAGTGGACTGATAATGATGAAGACATTAAAAAACAGTGTTAGTTGTAAATAAAACAAGGTTTGACGGGTACCTAGTTGAGCATGGTGTGGCGATCGTAGATGTTGCGTCGCTGCTCGCGCACCTGTCGCTTCCACTTGTCCTGCTGGTGTGTGACGCGGTTCATCACGTTGCCAGTCGCACGCATCTGTTGCGATGGACCCCCGAGAGTACTCTCGTCCTGAAATTATTATACAACTACAGTATTCGCAGCCAATCAATATGTTTGTGAAGTTAGGCTCTGTGAACGATTAGCGGTGGGGATAAAACAGCATAAAGTAAGTGCGAGATAGAATATGCAAAAACATAAGCATAACATAAAAATAACAGTTTGCGCAGCGACTTGCTGACAACTTCCGCTGCGACTACTGGTACTGTTGTTTAAATCGTCGACGCTAGAAGAGGGGAGTTAAGTTTGAAGCCTTTGTCTGACTGTTTATCTGTGTGTCTGTCTGTGGTATCGTACCTCCTAGACGGATAGACCGATTTCAATGTTGTTTTTTATACGAAAGCTGGAGTTGGCGAGATGGTTTTTAGCTGTTTGTAATCGGTGCAGTCGTTAAAAGATATTCAGCTATGATCACTCCTTGTCAACGGATCGCGGGCACTATTACAACTATAAACTTTTTTGTCTTTTCATACAAATGTAATTCCCGGTTTCATAAACAAGTCGGATCGAAACCAATGTTAGCTGCATTTCTTGTATCGAAAGAATTAAACGTTGTAAGACAATATGGCATAGATAGATTTAAATCTGTCATTTTTTTGTTTGTTTGTATATAAAGCCAAAATTCCATACCACCGTGGCAGCCTTATAAACAGTCAGTTTCAAACAGCAAGGCATGTTGTATAGGTCCATTATAACGCATTTTTCAGTATTTGTAGACTATAAATCCTGAACCACCGTTAATCTAAAAATAGCTTACATTGAAATGATGTCGTACACAAATTTATTCGTCTTTTTGGTAGTGGTAACTTAACAAATGTTGCCTGGAGGCCCTTAAGTTATCACATTAAGGACTTAAGACACATTAAGTTAAGACTGATTTTTTGTTAGATACATACGTCTTCGTTAGTGTGCTCCTGATAGGAAGCTTTGGCGCGCTTGTTGATGAGCGGATCCAGGCAGATCAGGAAGCCCATGTAGACGACCAGCAGCATTATCACCCATATAACGATTATCACCACAACCTAAGAAAATACAATAGTTTAAAAAATAATGACTCTTTTTAATATTCTTCGGTTATATTGTTTCTTTAGGTTGGCTCGGCCAAATATAATAGCCCTTAGAACATTGGAAGAATACACGTGTATCTCATTACTGTGTAGGTTCCTGCGGTAGTGGAGAGGTACGAGCTGAGAAGTACTCAGTTACTCACTACTCCGGATATATTTATAACATTCTTCGGTTATATTGTTTCTTTAGGTTGGCTCGGCCCAATATAATAGCCCTTAGAACATTGGAAGAATACACGTGTATCTCATTACTGTGTAGGTTCCTGCGGTAGTGGAGAGGTACGAGCTGAGAAGTACTCTGTTACTCACTACTCCGGATATATTTTTAACATTCTTCGGTTATATTGTTTCTTTAGGTTGGCTCGGCCAAATATAATAGCCCTTAGAACATTGGAAGAATACACGTGTATCTCATTACTGTGTAGGTTCCTGCGGTAGTGGAGAGGTACGAGCTGAGAAGTACTCAGTTACTCACTACTCCGGATATATTTTTAACATTCTTCGGTTATATTGTTTCTTTAGGTTGGCTCGGCCAAATATAATAGCCCTTAGAACATTGGAAGAATACACGTGTATCTCATTACTGTGTAGGTTCCTGCGGTAGTGGAGAGGTACGAGCTGAGAAGTACTCTGTTACTCACTACTCCGGATATATTTAGAAAGCCATGTCAGAGGTCCTTGGGCGGCCTGACAAACTCTGACATTAGAGGCCAGCACTACCTCATACTACAAACAAACAAACAAACTGACATAGTGACGTCATAACACGCGCCATTGCGAGAATATATAAATAGAGTGTGCATAAAATCAATAGGTACTTAAAATAAAGCAGTAACAAAAAGTATAAGGAAGAAGATAATAAAAGGAAATGGTCTAGGGGACTTAAAATAAGCAACTGCACAAGTATATAACATTTTAAAAAATCGTGTCTTTCTGTTTGTCGATCGAATGCGATACGATTTTCATTGTTGGTTAGCTTAGGCTTTGACTTATAACTGGGGTACTTGGTATCATAGTACTCCAGTTCTAATTCGCTTTAGAAGCTGAGCAATCGATAGAGAACTATCGGACGTCTAAACGAAATTTGTTATTTTTTACTTAATAGGTAGTTTTGGTCCTGGAATAATACACAGGTTACTTTTAATCCAGATAAATGATCACGCGGGCACATCTAAGCAACCATATTTCAAATGTTGTCAATAATTAGCCTATTGAGGGCTTGATACCGTTTAAAAGCATTGGAGGATGAGCCAAAAAGTTTACCTTGATGATTGTTGTGTTTCTGTTTTCATACTTGCACTCGCAGCGCGGGCAGAACTCTTGTTCCTTGCCAATGATTTGGTCACCAATAATTGGCAAGATCACACCTTCGCAGTTGCTGAAGAGTAAAGTTGAGAATGTAGTTGTATGTTACAGGTTGTGTTATAAGTGAAATATGAACATTAATTTTAATCATAATTTTTAAAAGCCACCAAACAAACAGTTTATAACCTCCTTGTTCAAAAGTCCCATTTTCTGATGCCACAGATTAATGCACTTAGAATCTTCATATTCTCATTCATTATAAGATCCATATCTATGCAGGTTCGATGAAAGCAACAAAACTAAACTGAACATTTAAACATAAACTCAAAGTTTCTAGCTACAATATTTTTTTCATATATGTAATCAGATCTGAATATCTTAGGAACAACTGCATCAATTATGCAAACCATGTCGCCAATTTCAGCTTCAAATAAAATAAAACCGCATTGAAATCGGTCCATCCTTTTAGGAGCTATGATGCCCAGGGTTGATAAAAATCATGATTTATTTGATTTTTATTAAGTTTTTCGTGTTTTTTACCAAAACCGTAGTTTTGAAATATCTGCTCCTTAGAATAAAGTCGGTTTACCTATGTCAAATTTAACTATCAGCACAAAATAAATAATAGTATGTCATTTAAACATGCAAACGAACGGTAGTCGATAACATTTGAGAACGCTAATTTCGCCCACAAATGTTTGTTCGCCAGATCAGGGGGTTTTTCCCCCATTTTAGGGCAAACAAATATTTTTGCAGAATCTTTGGGGAATCGAATTTAATAAAAAAAAAACACGTACTTACACATTGTATTAAGCATTTTAAATTTCTAATCTCATAAAATTATGATTTTAATTAATTGATGAACTTTTATGGGAAAAAAAACAAATTTGATTTAAATCAATGATTTTAATTAAAAAAATGTTTTAAGTCAAATAATTTTAATCTATTAACCTTGATGATGCCACAGATATGCCAAAGGCATATAATCTTATAAAAATAACACCCCACTTTTTGCGTCGGCGTTTTAAATGTACTCACACAATTTACGACAACGCATAAAAAATTGTTTTCACAAAAAAAAATTAAGTAGCTCTTTTATTTTAAAGTTAAAGTATTTACTTTTGTCGATCGATTTGCATTGTGATAAGCAACAATGTTCCGAAGATGGATCATGCAGGTTTATAAGTTACTACAATCTAGCTTTAAAGATACCCAAATCTAGTTTATGGTAAAAAAAAGTTTTGTAAGACAAAATGGACCATTTAGGTAAGCTAACTATACTTTGAGTTTGAAGAGGATCTTTGCTTTTCATGTGAATTAATCACCCACAGGTAAATGAAAAACCTTTCGTTTCGGATAAAAGTCGGAGAACTCAGCAAAAGTAACTTTACAGTTATGTCATTTGTATTATTGTCAATCATTATTGAAATTTAAGTCCAGTCCAGTACTGCTACCGCAAATATATATTTTTTAGCTGAATACTACTCGTACTATACACTCGATAATAAGGTCTCGGATTTTTTGTCTATATGAATATAAGATCTTGGTTTGTTCAAACTTACCATTTGCTTGGGGGCACATTGCCGATAAACGGCCGACGCCCGGTGCCTCCGGTGTTATTCAAAACGGCTGATGGGCTTGGACAGACGCACTTACACCTCTTGTCTTCATATTGACCCTGGAAAAGAAAAATAGTAAAGGTGCAGGTGTCCTAAAAAGTCAACATTCAAAAGTTGCATTGCAGCTGGGACCGCTGGGAGTGATAGAAATTCCATGGTGGAGCAGAGGACCGAACCCAGAACTGATGGATTCAAACCGGCACTAAAGTAAAACCAAACTAAGAAGTCTCTCCTGATATAAGCATCACACCTATGAATTTCCATAATTAAGTATTGACAGGCAATCATATTTTTTTCTTTTCAATTGTGAAGCGACTTTCTCTTTAGCTTCAATATTATAATTGAGTTCACAGATTATGTAACGCAGAATATTCAGATTTGTCTTGACGTTCCTACTGAAAGCATAAACTGCGTTCGCGTTTTATTGAATATTTTGACTTGGCTTTGCATTTTGGACTTTTGAATTTGATAGGTACTGCTAATACTTGTTGAAATATATTATTAGAAGGTTTTTTTTTTTTTGTTGTTTGTTTATCTGCGATCAGTCTCTAGACTATGAGCAGGTATGGTGTAAGCAGTATATGGCATGTAGGAGGAGTACTCCATTGAGTGTCTCTCCTTTCTTGTGTAACTATCATAGCTCTATGATGTGTTGCCTTTTTAATCTCTTAGGGTAATTGATAGTGGTCAACTGTGTTGCCAGGTGGTTGGGATGTGTACTAAGGCGGTCCTTGTATTTTGCTGAGTATGACTTTATCTCCTCCTTAACCGTGTCTATCTCTAGTTTACTATGCAACTCATCAGTCTTTAAAAACCATGGCGCATTTGACAGACTTCAAATCAAATGCAATTTCAGATGCAATTTTGTGCTCTCTGTATGATTTCGATATTGGAGTTACTGGCTGATCCCCATAGTTGTATGCCATAAGTCCAGATAGGTTTCAGGACAACCTTGTATATTAGAAGTTTGTTGTCTGTGCTTAGCACTGAGTTTCTCCCGAGTAACCAGTGCCAATTTTGGTATCTGATGTTAAGTTCGTCTCTTTTTTTCTGTAGATGCTTTCTCCAAGTTAGTCTACGATCCAGGTGCATTCCCAAGTACTTCACCGAGTCATTGTGTGGTAGCGTGTTTCCTTCCAGTTTAACAGGTGGACAGTCTCCTCTGCGTAGGGTAAATGTGGCTTGGGTAGATTTTGAGGCACTGGCTTTAATTCTCCACTTCCTTAGCCACTCTCCTATATGTCTAGCTCCTGTTGAAGGAGCCGCGAAGCTTCTACTGGATCCTTACTGCTGGCAAGGATGGCAGAGTCATGCAAATGTAGCAGTTACTACCCCAGATGTTTCTGGTAGGTCTGATGTAAATATGGCATAGAGGACAGGACCCAACACTGATTCCTGGGGCACTCCTGCTTGTATGTCGTGAAAATTTGATGTGTATTCGGCATCCTTAACTTGAAATCTTCTTTCTGTTAAATAAGAGCTTAGAATTCCGAAGAAAGGGTGTGGCAGTAGACTCTTGATTTTACAAAGTAATCCTTTGTGCCATACTCTGTCAAAGGCCTGTTGTACATCAAGGAAAGCTGACGAGCAGTATTCCTTTAGTTCTAGAGATTTTCTTATTTGGTCAATGACTCTGTGGACCTGTTCGACAGTTCCGTGCTCTTTTCTGAATCCGAATTGGTGATCGGGAATTATGGAAAGTTCAGATAGAGTGCGAAGCATGCGTGATAGCAGTATTTGTCAAATAGCTTTGAGATCACCGGTAATAAGCTGATAGATCTGTAGGAGCTGACTTCGTTAATAGGTTTTCCATCTTTATGGATCATTATGATTTCGGATATCTTCCAGATACTTGGATAATTGCCAACCCTTATTAACAGGATTTAACAGGTGTCGTACCACTTCTCTAGGGTTTGTTGGCTTTAAGGGATCATCCAATTGGAAAACTTTACTTAGAATGGCGTCAATTTCCGAGTCATCATTATTAATGCCCTTGTTGGGATTGAAGACATTGGATAGGTGATTTGCAAAGGCGTCTACTCTTTGTTGTGCTGTTCTGGCCCATTCACTACTATCCTGTCTGAGTGGCGGTTGAGTTCTTTTAGGTTGGTTAAATTTGGACGTAGCCTTCCAAAGGGTAGTTTGTTGACTTTGTCGCTGTTAGAGATTCTAAATATGAGGTAAGTGTTACATTTTCAGTCTTGTGAATAAGAACTGGCAATTCCATCATAGCTCTGTTGAAGGCTTTTTTATCTTCAACATGCCGGCTGCAGTGCCATACTCTCCGAAGTATTCTTTTTTCTTGTATTTTAGGCCGTATGTCTGACGGTATATATTTGTGTTTTGGTGAGTTGGCTTGTATATCCGGATTGCTTAACCAGCTAGCTACTTGTACTAGATTTGTAAATTGTGTAGTAGCAGCTTCTATGTCATCCGGGGTTTTAAGAGCGATCTGTAGCTCCAGTCTACTATCGATTATTTCTCGAAATGAATCCCAGTCTGTGTTTTTGTTATACAGTTTAGCAGTAGTCTCATATTGTAATAAAGTTGTGCTTATAGTCAGTAATACCGGAGTATGATGTTAAGACCGGCAGTGATCACTGCATGGTAAGAGGCTCATTGAATATATACGTAAAGCTGGAGAGGTCTCGTTTGATGAGATCTACTCTTCGCCCAAGTCCTGCCAAAATCCAAAACCCCGAGAGCTTTCAGTTGGAGCTCCAAAATCGCTTCCAAATCCTTACCCAATGCTATACAGTGGACAAACTAAATAATGGGCTGGTGGAAATTGTCCACGCGGTCGGGTCGCAGTTCTTTAAGACTCCCCGCAAAAAATAAACACAGACACACTCTGAGCATACACTCAAATTTATGGCAGAACGAGGCGAGATGAGGCTGCAGTCTTCAGTGGATATGTCGAGTTACAGCTTGCTTAATAAACAGATCTCCAAGTCAATGCGACACGATTTGCGTTCCTATAATACTACTTGTATTAAGAACGCAATAGAGAGGAACAAGGGCTCCAAAGTGTTTGCAAGAGATCTGTCTATTGGGCAAAGCCTGTTGACGAAGCTGAAAACCGACAGTGGCAGCATCGTTTCGTCGAAACCAGCGATTTTGAGTGAGCTCGAGAAGTTCTATGGACAGTTATACCCTTCATTGCGTAGTCCTCAAGCAGGACTAGCGATGCAAGAGCACGTTCCTGGACGTCCATTCGTATCCTGGATGTCAGCCTATACGAGATCAGAATGGCTCTCAAACAGCTTAAGAGCAACAAGGCACCAGGGCAGGACAGAATAACGACAGAGCTACTGAAAGCAGGTGGAACACCGGTACTTAAAGTCCTTCAGAAGCTGTTTAACTCCGTCATCCTCGAGGGTACTACGCCAGAGGCGTGGCACAGGAGCATAGTGGTTTTGCTCTTTAAGAAAGGTGATAAAACCCTCTTGAAGAATTATAGGCCCATTTCGCTGCTGAGCCACATCTATAAGCTGTTTTCGAGAGTAGTTACAAACCGTCTTGCTCGTAGGTTTGACGACTTTCAGCCTCCCGAACAAGCTGGATTCCGGAAAGGCTTTAACACCGTAGACCACATCCATACGCTTCGGCAGATTATACAGAAGACCGAACAGTATAATCGGCCACTATGTCTAGCGTTTGTGGACTATGAGAAAGCCTTTGATACAGTCGAGACCTGGGCAGTGCTACAGTCATTACAGCGAAACCAGATTGATTACCGGTACATCGAAGTGTTGAAGTGTTTGTACAGCAAGGCCACCATGACAGTTCGTCTTCAGGATCAGAGCACAAATTCTATCCAGCTGCAAAAAGGGGTGAGACAGGGAGACGTTATTTCTTCGAAACTGTTCACCTCTGCACTGGAATATATATTCAAGCTTCTGAACTGGAACGGATTTGGTTTTAACATCAATGGAGAATACATCACTCACCTTCGATTTGCTGATGATATAGTCATCATGGCTGAAACCCTGGAAGACTTAAGCACAATGCTCAGTGACCACAACAGGTGGGTCTTAAAATGAACATGGGCAAGACAAACATCATGTCAAATGCCCATGTCGTACCCATGCCGGTTTATGTTGGGAACGATATTATTGAAGCTGTTGATCACTATGTCTACTTGGGTCAGACGGTCCAACTGGGTAGATCCAACTTCGACAAAGAGGTAAACTGACAAGTCCAACTCGGATGGGCAGTGTTCGGGAAATTACACCATATCTCCTCGTTGCAGATACCACAGTGCCTCAATACGAAAGTTTATAATCAGTGCGTGTTGCCAGTGATGACATACGGCACTGAGACGTGGTCACTAACTATTGGTCTCATACAAAAGCTCAGAGTTGCGCAGCGTGCAATGGAGAGAGCTATGCTCGGTGTTTCACTACGTGATAGAATCAGAAATGAGGAAATCCGTAGAAGAACAAAAGGTTAGGCAATTTGAAGTGGCAATGGGCAGGCCATATAGTTCACAGAACCAACAGCCGCTGGGGAATAAAGGTTCTCGAATGGCGACCACAAACAAGCAAGCGAAGTGTGGGGAGGCACCCCACATGATGGACCGATGACATTGTAGCCATCGCAGGAAGTCGGTGGATGGAGGTGGCACAAGATTGCTCGTCATGGCGCTCTTTGGGGGAGGCCTATGTTCAGCAGTGGACTTCTAAAGGCTGACATGATGATGATGATGATGATCCAAATCTGAATAAAATCATGATATATAAATATGTGGAGATATATGGCTTCAATTACAAATATTTTGTTGTATGGGCAATTCTTTCTGCACTTCGTAATTTTGGTTAAAACATATCATCCAGGCATAGATAAGGTTTCAGCTGTGTGAAGATTAAAAAATAAAAAGATGTCAACATCTTTTTAGTAGTGTATATAGTGTATAAGTATATAGTGCTAGTTCTATTGAATATTCTGAGATTCACGTCTGATCACTGTATCTCCTATATGGTCTGTGCTTGTTCACCTTATTGTGACCACCACACTGCTTGTTTATTTAAAAAACAAATTACAGAAAAAAAAACTGCTTTTTAACACCCAAACTACAAAAGAGAGGGTTGTTATAAGTTTAGGGTGCATATTATTGTATGTATGTATCACTGTATCCGTGTGTCTGTCTGTGGCTCGTAGCTCCAAAACAAATGGACTGATTTTGATGCAGTTTTTTAGGTTTGAAAGCTGTTGAGATCGAGATGTTTCTTAGCAATCACTTTCAGCAAACGTACACCACTAGGCTACCTTAACTTTTAGAAATGAAAAGAGAGCCTAGACGTAACATTAATATGTTAGGTCAGAGAGAGTTATCAGACATTTTTGTTTCATTGAACTTGTAAAAACCGAAATGAAAACAATAATTTTTGTGACTTTCGATAGGAAAATCAAACTTAGGTGTTCATAAGCCTTGGTAGAAAAATGCTGCGTGCAAGATTGAGTAATTAATAGGTAGGGCTCTGGGCTTATGGTATCAGATTATTCGTGATTGTAACTCAATTTATGAATAATATTACTTACCGACACAAAAAACACGCAGGTGCTAAAAAAAACTAATAAAATGTACTTGCGGTACATTATTTCAAAATTAATTTACACGATAATACATGTAAATAAAAATTTAGAAAATAAAAATATTTTGCATTTGTAAAATAATTTGTTTGTTCGGAATGTAAACCACACCTGTCACTGTCACTGTCACTGTCAGCTTTGTACTATGATTTATTGACAGTCACGTCACGTAGAGCTGCCACCTTGGTTTTTGAAAAGGGGCAGTTGGACATATTGAAGTTACACACCATGCAATAATGTGAAATAAGATGGATAAAAGAGTCTAAATGGTCCACACTAAAAATCACACTTGAGAATAGTCATTTATGAACTTAAACACTGATCACATGAATTTAGCTAATTTATTCAATACAATTTACTCTCATTATTTTTTTACTTTCAGTCAATCAGTAACTAAGCAACCACTTTTCATCTCAATTCAAAAACAATTCGTCTTGCTTGACCAAAAAGTTTATACACCAACAGGACAAGCTAGAAAGGGCTAAGAAATAAATTCTTTTTCGGTGGAAATTCAGTAAGTATTCTGTGCTCGCAGTTACATTTCCATATATTTCGGACCATAACAAATAAAAAACGCAACAAAGTTTACAAATTTACTTGTTATTTGAAATTTAATACCTAAGTAATTTCAGAAAACGCAACAAACTTGTTAAAACTGAGTTATTTATATGTTAAAAATTTGAGTCCTCATCGGAATCTTCCAAGATAATATCTGCTGAAGTAGAAGAAGTGGACGGATGGCTAAAATTACTCCCACAGTTTTTTATTATTTCAGTTGGCACCTCGTGTGAACAGCAAAGACTCTTTCAGTCGTTATACCCTGCATTCGAGATGATGCAGTGGCGTTCTGGGCCGTTTCGATTTCCATTTTTGACATTATTGACATTATTGATCCTATCCAAACCGAACGAAAAACGACCCTAAAGCCTAAGGAATAAAGACTTTTTTCCGATGTCAAATTTTACTGTTATGTCCAAAGCGAACGCTGATAGAAACATATTAATTTATCGTTCTTAACTGTTATTTTCGATCATTTTGCATCAAAAGGAACGGCCCTATATTAGTCATTTTTACACACATTATTAGGTAGGTTAGGTTTGACATTATTAGGTATTCTGCCCCCCGTATCTTTATTTTTTCTAAGTTAGGTAACGATCACGTTCTTGTTTCATTATGCCACAAGCAATATTTCATAGAAATTTCGACTCTATCGCACAGCATTAGTGATAGTGATAATGAAAATCTGATTGAAATCAAGTTATCTAATAGGACTACAGTGCCCCGACCACAGAACTTGGTTTCAATCAGATCATCATTTTCTTCATAGCAATTTTGACTCTATCGCAACGCATTAATGAATTTGATGGATTGAAACTGATATGATCAATATTGCGTAATATCGCTGCCATATTGCTATTACCGATCTTGGTTTCAATCGGATTGTTACTATCACGTGCACAGAGTACAACGCGTTAGAGTCAAAATTTCTATGAAAATATTGACAATCTGATTGAAACCAAGACCGGTAATAGCACTACGGGTTAGGTTTGTTCTTCGAGAATAGATTTGTTACGGGGGCAGGGCAAGTACCTACCTTGTTCAAACAGATTTTCATCATAGGCAAGAGTTCATTTAGAAAAAAAATGCAATCGGAGATTATCACTAGATGTCGCTTCTGGCTATTTCTGTCACAATATTCAGCTCCAACCCAAAAGGTGGCTCTAGTAGTAATTAAAATTCAGTTTTGTTGAAAAGCTATAATTATTTTACTTCTTCAAAAAGAAGGAGGTTCTCAATTCAACAATAATGTGTTTGTTTCTTATCAGGTGCATAGGATTGTTCATTCAAGTCTCCGGGATTTGTTAACCGATTTGGATGTTATTTTTTTTGAAGGCGTAGTAATTAAAATATCTCCTACATATGTTTTTTACAATATGTAAGTAAATCCAATTTTGACTGCGAGGAAGCTACCAACACCAAACTCCAAAAGGTGGTTGTTGGTTCGAAGGTTTTTAAAGTAGATTTTTCAAATCGTGCAACACCAAAATCTCAATGTAGTGGGTACCCATATACTGTACGTAGTAGCATTAGTAAGTAGGTACACAAAGAGAATACAATACTAAGTAAGATAGGTACATAACGAAGTCTGTGACCTTTACATTGCATTGCAACCTATCGATTGAAATGAATGAAGGTGGGGAGAGATATATAATTATTTAGGTTTAAAACACTTTTTTTTTTCCGATTTCAATAGGTACCTTCATACTTTCTCAAACACTCAACAAACTGTCCCTGCGGGTGTCTTCTAGGTCTAGGCAAGCGTGTCATATCATGGGTATAGGTGAGATAGGGGTTTTATAATCTTTGTTGAGGTCAAACATGATCTTTTATCGTAATTTTATTAAAAAAATAGATTGAAGAACTCCCTTTTAAAGGGAAATAAATAATATTAATATCATTTATTTTAAACCAGTTTAGGACCCAGGTTATTCTGTGACACTACCTGCAGTGTAGGTAGGTATGTGTAGAGGTTACTACTTCGGGAGCGCAAAGCTCACTCTACGAGCCTCGCGTGGAGAGGTAGGGTTGCTGCCATCGAACTTGACCAATTCTAGGTAGATATTTGCTTACATTCTTCTTTGTAGTTTGTGGCCTACATCACCATCGCTCTGTAATAAAACTTTCCTATACAATAAAGTTGTTTACAAGTCCACTTATTTAGTATTTATGTAGTGTAAACAGTATACAAAGGAAGCGGCCACACGGTGTGCATAGCCTCTATTCAGGTTGTTCGTCGGAGCTCAGAAATATGACAATGCTTTAGTGTAGGTACGCCCGGTGTAAGCACACCTTTAGCCGGGCACGTACGACGGCTAAAATGTTGCTGCTCAGTAAGCTATTTTGTTAGTCTAGAATCCTAGACTTTTGCGGTAGCGCATAGCTGAGTAGGTTCCTGCGGTAGTGGAGCGGTGCGGGAGGGGTAACGCTAACTCAGATATGCGCTACGCCAGATATGTACCTACATTTGCTACGATGGCACAGTCGATAGAGCGTAGCCGTAGGTATGCCTCGCATTGGCATTGCGTAGCATCTTAAGGCCAGGCTCCAAGGTTACATTTTCCCACTCCCTACTCCCCTACACTCTGCCACCTGCTACCCGCAATAAGCACTGAAGTGCCTGCTTAACAAGGTTGAATATCGCGAGCGCTGTTTGAACACACAATTTAGCCCAGAACTAAATGACGTATGTCTGAAAAGTTATTGATTTTATTGGCAGGCCAATAATTTAGTTACGTAAATTTTGTCCTAACAGTATATAATAAACTATATTTTCTTGCTGTGCGATGTATTTAAGAGATACAACTTAAGACGTTTATGAAAATCGAGCTAGATCGAGATTAGTCAAGAAAATATTACACGAAGAATCGGAAAAATATAAGTTGCCTACTTTCCTTTTAGTCTAACTATGAAGCTGCCAGCTGCAAACAGGTAAAAAAGTGTCAATAATATACCCCCATCAGTTTTTTATTGTTTTTTTTTATGAAAAGAAAGGTTATTTTATACCCTATCCAACACTTGCTTGTCAAAAGTGGGTCACGTCATAGATTTTAAATGTTATGTTTTGTATAAACAAACAGGCACTATGTTGAACTTTGTTGAATAAAGCCCTATTACATAACTATTTTCAAAACTCTCAGCATATATATCAGTCTCAAGTACTCGTAGTAGCGCGCGGAACGCTACTCTGTCTGCACTCTTCCTGCTCGCGCTTAAGACCAGGCTTTGCTTTTTAAGGGTGTCGCGAGGCGGCCCTAGTGTTTGTTCCATAGCCCAGGGACCAAAACTCAGTGGACAACATAAAAGAACAGGAACAATTAGGAGCACTCGGAGATGTTCATAAACAGCGGCTTCGCCTTCATGGACTTGTTGTAGCAGAAGATGACCATGTACAGAGATAGCTGGCCTATCAGCCACGCTTGCAGGGCTCTGCTAGTCGAGCTGGTCCTTCCTTACTAAATACGAACACGCCCCAAGCTAGAAGTCAGCGTTTTGGTGGGCATTCTGTCGGCTGCTATTTTAGGTAGGTGGAATTTACGCAGTAACTAAAACTGCGAGATATAGGTAGATAAAATAATAATTTATTTACCACTTTTTATCAGATATTTTGTAAAAACATGGACATGAGCCACAATGCACGAATGACAATCTAGCAATGACAGGTTATTTGAATTTAGAATTAATATAGATAAACTATCAAATGAGTATCATTATGATGAAAGAGGTTTGACATCGTCACAAGGGTTTTTCCATAAATATGCTGGGTCAACCAGAAACCTGATATATGTGAAACTTTACATACATGGTTTTGATGGTTTTAAAACAAAAACAGGATTATCCATACTAATATATAAAAGTGAAACGTTGTCTGTTTGTTTGTTTGTTTGTTTGTTTGTTTGGGGAGCTGTTACGCGATAACGGCTGGATGGATTTTGATGAAATTTCGAATGGAGTTACCTTATACCCTGGAATAAAACATAGGATACTATTTTTATCCTGGAAAATATTAAGTTTCCCCTGGAAAACTGGAAAATGTTGATTACTCGCTGTAAGGAACGGTTGCCATGGAAACGAAATAACAAGTCTGTCAAAAAAAACAAGAGCGTTGGTGCTATACCTACTTTTGCATTGGTTTTTAATATCCTAGAAGAACATAAGATGCTTTTTTTAGCGATAAGCTTTATGCTTATTGTTTTTTTTTCCGCGCGGACGAAGTCGCGGGCGGGTTAGCTAGTACATTATAAATCGTAACGATCGTAAGGTAGATTATGAAGAAGATACAAAAACAGAATTTATTAAGTACTTATATACTTAAATCAAATATTATTAATCTATTCGTTAGTTTTTATATATTTTATTTGTTTCGTCTGTGGTGTTCAATGAAGAGCTATTTCTAAATCGATAAAGATATCTGGGTCCATTAGACATTCATGGATAGATAGAACCTATACTTACTGTAAGTTATTTTAACATCGGACTCTGACACTAATAAAGAGTGGTACAGCAAGCGCCGTCTTAGCACCACCGCCAACCTTTATTGTTCCCAGTGGATCGGCGCGAATTCAGCTTTAGCAAAGAGTAGGCAGACACACCTACCTACACCTCCAAAGTTTATTGCGCTCAAATTGTATGCATTATTTATTTAATTTAAAAGCGAAGAAACCCGACTGCAATCATACGCCTCCACCTGTAAGAGAATGGGAAAGAATTCAAAAATGAAGGTACAAAATAAGGCCGCGAACTGGAAGGCGAAAGTACTTAGGTATATTCGTTTTTGGTGTTTGGTGGATGAAATAGGAGAACACCTGCAATATTATATTATGGATTACTCTAGAATCCTGTGCGTGGCTATTTCGCGCTGCTAAATTGCGCGAGTTTCAAGAAGAAAATAGTAAGTTGATAAGTGATAGATAGTGATAAATTATAAAGTTATTTATTTAAACAAAAGAGTAAATAAACGCCCATTAAATAAAAGGTTTTGCAGGGTTTCATAGCAGTGGTAATGATTTAGAAGTTGCAGATCAATATTGAGCTTAGTTGCAGCGTGGTGAGGTTTTCTGAGAATTACATGGATACAAATGGATACAAATCCTCGCACGTTGTTTGGAGCGTCTTACTTTGTACAACTAAGATCGAGCTGTCAGCTTATTTAGCAGAACCATCACTATCATCAGCACCAGAAAATACACCTCTAAAGACGAACTAATACGAGAGCCCAAATAAAAATAGCACAAGGCTAGAGGAAGATATGATGATAATCATCTCGCCATTTCCTCAGCACAATACCTTTTAGGGTACAGCGCTGGTCAAATCCAGGTCTGACCAGCACTAACGATATCGTACGTCCATCTGGCTGGTGGTCTACCTAATGGGTTGGTGATGATGGGTGCGTGAGATGGAACATCATACGAGATGACGACATATTATCTTATATAAGTCAAAAATTTTGTGCTATACTGGATGTGACGTCATCTCGTATGAAAACGAATCTCACGCGGCTGAGATTCGCCCCCTGGTCTCTCGCCTCTCTGATAGCTGTAATCCTACTAATAGGTACTATAATTGCGAAAGTTTATGTGCGTGTTATGTTATATCTAAGAAAAGAGATTTCTGGTAAAGGCTTTTGTATTTTGACCAAAATTACTTGTTAAGATAAGTTTTTGTCCCAATGTTTACTTATTTTCTTCATACCACAATAAATGATTTCATGGAAAATGAATTCACGAAGTATGTGGAGCATTAGATCTATATGGCCCATATGATTACCTAAATTTTGTTTACATGATCTTGAAAATCGTTTATTAGAAATGATGCTGGATTCTTTCCATTTCATCGTGTTTATCCCTGGTGACTAAATTCCATTATTTTCTATTGACCATTGTAACGTCGGCCTAACCCGAAGCCAGCGGGATAGGCACTTCACCCACGAATGTGGAAGTAGCATTCCGTGTGAGGGAAATGGGTGCCAATGTTACCAATTTGTGTCGAAAAAGGCACTCTCCGACTGTTAGTGTACCTTTTACGGGCTCCGAGGAGATGTCTAATTGTTTTCAGCCTTTTCGTGTTGGCTCAGTTTCTCTTACCTACAGATGTTTACTGGGAATGTAGAACTAGAGCTGCTCGCGTGATTTAAAGTGGGACTTTTTATGGAGACCCCGAAATCCATAACATAAGTTCCTTTTTAAAATCTTTTACTTTTCTTCACTTGTACCTATCTATGTATGTATTTCTGTCCTAGAATCATGTCACTTAAATTCCGCACATCCCGATTAGCTATCCGGCTAAAACTTTCAGGGTAGCTCACAACATAATGACAATGAACAAAAAAAAAAACAGTAATAAAAGTTTATTTTTGTTTTTTGTTTGTATAATGTTAAACTGTAGGTACAGTACATCATCATGATCCCTACCAAAGCTACATTGACTACCTGCTGTTCTAAACATCCCCATAAACGTAGAGTTTCTAGAAAAATCTTATGGTAATTAAAATACAAGCAGGATGTGAGTTTGTTGGTAGACGTGTCCTCGAGTGGAGACCGCAGCTTGGCAAAGTTAGTGTAAGACACCCATCGGCCAGGTGGAGTGACGACCTGCGAAAGGCGGCCGGCAGAAACTGGATGAGAGGAGTCGAAGATCGGGCTCTGTGGCGTTCATTGGGAGAGGCCTATGTCCAGCAGTGGTCGAACACAGGCTGATTATGATGATGTGAGTTTATACACTACAGTTAAACATAGCGACCTACGAGTACCTCTTTGTTATTTGACTAAGAAAATGCAAAGAAGTTAAGATAAAAATATATGCAGACCAAAAACTATATATGTACCTAATAAGCTCCCCAAACAAACAAACAAACAGACGTTTCACTTGTATATATTTGTATGGATATATTATTAGATATTTATTTTATAGCATTGGTATAATATGTATTCTTATCAGTTTAACAATTTATTCATATTTTTATGATACCTAGGAGTACCACCGTCTATTGTCGTATTGATGTCCTCTCCGTCCACATTTTCTGGATGAGATCGCTTTTCGGCGATAAGACCGCCCATTGTAGAATAATATTTCATAAGATTTTAGTTTAGTTCATTTGTTTATCTAAATTTTTGGTGTAGGTACCTATAATAAAGAGTTATCTATCGATTTATCTATATACTCGTATATGAATAAAATAAGATTAGCATTCTTTAATGAAAATTTGCTGTAAGTTGCGGATCTCCTTCTTTTTCTCAACTGCGCAGTAAGTGTTTATCAGCCTGTGTGTAGCACTACATAGACCAAACGCGTGGACCGATTTTGATGATTCTTATGTCAATTGATTTGTCTTAATCTTGCGAGTGCTACTACAGACATGACAATAATCAAAAGTCAATATGGCGATAACCAGGAGACATATTGAGAAATAGAAAAAATTAAAGTCGACGAACATATCGTTGAATAGGTTTAATAGGTATTTGGAAATCATCTGTATGTTTCTCTTATAATTTTTCATTTTGTTTGACCAATTAGGATCTAAGTACATATACCGATTGGTGAGCAACCATTCTCACTTGTTTTGCCTCGTTATAGTCTTGTTCGCAGTCGAGACTCCTGGATTACGGGTAATGTAGTTAAATATCAACGGACTAGAAATATTATTCTTAATAAATATAAATGGAATAAAAAATAATTTGAACCGGTCATAAATCCGGCACTTAAATCCGGATACAGCATTCACGGCGCATAGTCGATCGTGCCGATCCGAGCCGACGCTATTAGAATATTTCATGGTTTCGCACATATCATACGAACTCATCTGAATAGCAGTTGGCCATTTGGAGACACGAAGCTGTAACTCACTGTACCTTTAAACTTTTTAATATATATTGAGATATTCGGTGATTGCGTGAAGCGAAGCGTTTCAGGCTTGACGCTTTAAATGTTCTCAAGTAAAAAGCCCTCACACACTTTTCAATCGTTTTCATATTCAAAATGAAAACGAATAACCGACGCGTGATGCAAAGTCTGTCCGGGAAAGTTCACCTTATTGATCGTGTAAACTGCATGGACAACTCAGTTTTAAACGGACTCGATCGATGCCTCAACTGCCAGTCTGCGGTCATCTTCTAAACTTTCCAACATGTGACTGACACTATTATTCTAGCTGCACCTCGCGGCTTTAACCACAGAGACAACTTTCATTTATAATAAGTATAATTAAAAAAAATACAAAAAGCATTTTTTTTAATGAATTTCACTCTTTATGTTTTTTTATATATTTCTTTTATAATTCTTTGTCACTTTTGACGTCTTCAAGATTACTCTTTTTTTTTATTGTGCTACCCTGAAAGTTTCAGCCGGATAGCTAATCGGGAAGTACTTGAAATTTGAATTGCAAGATTTCAAGACAGACAGAAATATATAGATAGATACATACATACATACAAGAGAAATAAAATAAAAGGTTTTAAAATAAGCTACGTGCGGTGTTCCATTGCTCCGTGCTTCGGAGAGCACGTCAAGCTTTCGGTCCCGGCTGTTATTGATTAATAGCAGTCGTTCAGCCATGTCAGAGGCCCACGGGCGGCCTGACAAACTCTGACACCATAGTCCAGCACTACCTAATACGACAAACAACAACAAGTAGGATAGTTAATTTGAAAAGCAAATTTCTAAATATTTTAATAAAATTATATACCTATCTGCAGGCATCTTTGAGAAAACCACCAACTCAAACGGATGGGGTGTTTGCTCCAAGGCAGGCAGATTTTGATGTTATAGAGTGAAACAGTAACAAGCGCAGTGAATTAGTACAGCAAACAATACATTGTAATCAAGACAGAAAATATCTCATCACTGATGAATGATCTTCTTCTTCTTATCTAAGAGCCCAGCTCTTGTCGGTGGAGTAATTTCCAGCGTTCCCTATCTTCGGCCAAAGCTTTGACTATACGACATGACATTTGTCGTCTCCTTTATCTGATCTGTAATTGTCCTTCTAGGTCTGCCTCTTCCTCTCTTCCCTTCTACCTTCCCTTCTATGATGGTTCTTATGAAATTGTCATGTCGTATAAGAAGGACAAACATCTTTCCTCTTCTCCTTTCTATGGTGGCTATTAAGTTCCGTTAATGCGAATTATATAAAAAAAAAAACTAGGCAAATATAAAACACATCCACGAAGCATACAACACTCATCTTGACATCCTCGGTGGCAGTGTTACGCACCCAGACCACGTCCGCTGAGGGCACATGACAAAATGTCCCGTAAAATACAGCCCAAACGCGCCACCTTTGCATTTTACATGTGCATGCGAAATATGTGTTTAGTGTCGCGACTTTATGTTTTAGAACTGGCATGTTGGGAATATTTTGAGATTGACTTCTTGAGGTACCTCTGTAAATAAATTAACAATGATACGTAGAAAAATCTTTATTGCACAATAAAATATATGTACATCGAGTATGTACATATATTTTTTAGGCGAAATCATTGCTTATCGGTATTTTCAATCCAAGAAGGTTTAAAAAAAGACGGAGTCCACACCGCCTAACCCAAAGTGAAGCACCCAAGATATGCCGGTAAGCACAAGTCTCACGCTCACACTTACACCATGTTATACCGATTGGCCGCCACATCGCAGAAAGATCTCGACCTTGTTATTCGTGTTAATTTTGTCATCTCACGAAAAATCAAAAACAATGCAGTTTTTTTGTGACGAAATTGAGTATCAACTTCAAAACTCACAAATTATCCACTCACGCATAAATACGCCGTCGTCATTTGCTGTGCTTCACTCGTTTGTAATGCGTTTGATTCCGTATATTTTAAGCGTTCTTATTTCTTTCAGCTCGTCTTTGTGTAATTTTGATAAACTGTAGTTTGCTATCCATACCAATATATAAAAGTGAAAAGTTGTCTGTTTGTTTGTTTTTTGGTTGTTTGTTTGTATGTATGCTTGTTTGGGGAGCTTTCACGCGTTTACGGCTGGACAGATTATGATGAAATTTGGATCGGAGATAGCTTATACTCTAGAATAAAACATAGGATACTTTTTATAGCGGAAAATTTTAAGTTTTCTCGTAAAAACTGGAAAATGTTGATTACTCGCTACACACTTGTTATTTCGGTTGCCATTGAAACGAAATAACAAGTCTGTCAAAAAACTTCAACAGCATTGGTGCTATATGTAACCTACATTTGCATTGGTTTTTAAGATCCTAGAAGAATATAGGATGATTTTTTCGCGATAAACTGTATGTAGTCCGCGCGGACGAAGTCGCGGGCGGCAAAGCTAGTGATTTATCTATACTTATAATAAAACTGTAACGGGTCTAATTGTACATTGAATATATTTAGAATTTTTCATTTTTGTCTGTCTTTCTGTCTGTCTGTCTGTCTGTATGTATCTTAGCTAGGCATCACGCCGAAACTACTGAATGAATTTAAATGACACTTAGTACAATTTGAGTTCATACTATGAGGTAGGACATAGGGTACCTACTTTCATCCCGAAAAATTAAAGAGTTCCCGCAGGATAGGGGTTGAAAGTTAATTAAAAGAACACGTATCACGCTGAAACTTCTGGACGGATTTTGTTGCAACTTGGCACAGTCATATATCTATACTTATAATAAAGCAAAAGATACGAAAAAGGCTGTACAAAGAAGATATACAAAAAAATGCTTTTGGGTGCTTAAAAAAGCTATTGAACACGAATATAAAAACTTTTTGAATCGTGTATTTCCTGTGTTTGTCTGTATGTTTCTTTGTTCACGCATCACGTAAAACTACTGGACCGATTGCGATGCGGTTTTCATTGTTAGATTGCTTACGGTTTGATTTAAAGACTGATGTAATCTCAATCCGGTGAGTTAGAAGCCAAGCAATTGATAAAAGTATTTTTGACGGCTGAAGAAATTTTGATCAAATGTTGGTTTGGTCCTGGAATAGCACATTATGGTACTTTGAACCTAAAGAAAAGACCACGCGTGCGAAGCCGCGGGTACAGCTAGTAGATAATAAAGAAGAACAAAATAAACACGGTATTGGCAGGACACGTGGCTAGGCAGAGTGGAGGTGGAGCAAAACGTTGACCGAGTGGTGGCCGAGAACGGGCAACAGAAGCGTCGGTCGTCCAGTGGCTAGATGGGTCGACGACATAGTAAAGATCGTGGGTCGAACATGGGTGCGCACAGCACAGGATCGAGATGGGTGGCGTACAAAGAGAGAGGCCTATGCTCAGCAGTGGGCGGACACGGGCTGAAAATGAATGAATGAATGAAAATAAAAAGTAGTTATTATACAATTTAATGTACCATACAAATAGGAATACAAATTTAAAAACTACAATCACTAATGTACTATTATTTGTATAGACTAATGAATCTATACAAATAATATTAAATACATATAAATGAAATGGCTATTTTGTAGGGATAGATAATGCAGATATATTTTGTATTGAAAAGTTTATTTAAAAAAGGTAGCGAATGAGAGTTTCGTTATTATAACCATAGAGTATAAGATAAGATAAGAAACAATTTATTCTCACAAACTGTACACAGCAACACATAAATCAACAGAGAAACTTAACCAAAAACAAGCAACTAAGCACCTGTGTACAAAGATCGCTGCCATGTACAGTGCTGCCAGACACAAGCAACTAAGCACCTGTGTACAAAGATCGCTGCCAAGTACAGTGCTGCCAGAAACAAGCAACTAAGCACCTGTGTACAAAGATCGCTGCCAGGTACAGTGCTGCCAGAAACAAGCAACTAAGCACCTGTGTACAAAGATCGCTGCCATGTACAGTGCTGCCAGAAACAAGCAACTAAGCACCTGTGTACAAAGATCGCTGCCATGTACAGTGCTGTCAGAAACAAGCAACTAAGCACCTGTGTACAAAGATCGCTGCCATGTACAGTGCTGCCAGAAACAAGCAACTAAGCACCTGTGTACAATGATCGCTGCCATGTACAGTGCTGCCAGAAACAAGCAACTAAGCACCTGTGTACAAAGATCGCTGCCATGTACAGTGCTGCCAGAAACAAGCAACTAAGCACCTGTGTACAAAGATCGCTGCCATGTACAGTGCTGCCAGACACAAGCAACTAAGCACCTGTGTACAAAGATCGCTGCCATGTACAGTGCTGCCAGAAACAAGCAACTAAGCACCTGTGTACAAAGATCGCTGCCAGGTACAGTGCTGCCAGAAACAAGCAACTAAGCACCTGTGTACAAAGATCGCTGCCATGTACAGTGCTGCCAGAAACAAGCAACTAAGCACCTGTGTACAAAGATCGCTGCCATGTACAGTGCTGCCAGAAACAAGCAACTAAGCACCTGTGTACAAAGATCGCTGCCATGTACAGTGCTGCCAGAAACAAGCAACTAAGCACCTGTGTACAATGATCGCTGCCATGTACAGTGCTGCCAGAAACAAGCAACTAAGCACCTGTGTACAAAGATCGCTGCCATGTACAGTGCTGCCAGAAACAAGCAACTAAGCACCTGTGTACAAAGATCGCTGCCATGTACAGTGCTGCCAGAAACAAGCAACTAAGCACCTGTGTACAAAGATCGCTGCCATGTACAGTGCTGCCAGACACAAGCAACTAAGCACCTGTGTACAAAGATCGCTGCCATGTACAGTGCTGCCAGAAACAAGCAACTAAGCACCTGTGTACAAAGATCGCTGCCATGTACAGTGCTGCCAGAAACAAGCAACTAAGCACCTGTGTACAATGATCGCTGCCATGTACAGTGCTGCCAGAAACAAGCAACTAAGCACCTGTGTACAAAGATCGCTGCCATGTACAGTGCTGCCAGAAACAAGCAACTAAGCACCTGTGTACAAAGATCGCTGCCATGTACAGTGCTGCCAGAAACAAGCAACTAAGCACCTGTGTACAAAGATCGCTGCCATGTACAGTGCTGCCAGAAACAAGCAACTAAGCACCTGTGTACAAAGATCGCTGCCATGTACAGTGCTGCCAGAAAAGGTCTGAGCTCAGCAAAAAAGCTGTGAATGAAAATCTACAGCGCTGATTTTCAGCTCAGGCCATTGGTGACGCACGGACTTTTTTTAAATTATCGAGTACGATCGTATTATGTTATGCGTAATACACAATATAATACAATAATTATAATGTGAGCAAATAAAGCACGCTTATTTCACTATCGTATTCGGAAGAATTGAGACCCAGCCATCCGTATCGACAGAAATCAATACAATACCTAGCTGAACATAGTTTGATCCAGCTTTAGTAATTAATTGATTAGATATCAACTAACCAGATTGAAAATGCTGTAATTGGCGATCGCCTGTAGAGTCCTACTATCAAGTGTGTTATGTCCATCACAGTTGACAATCAAAACACACGTCATCGCAGTCCCGGGTGAATTGCGAAATCTCCATACAAACACACTAACTCGCATCATAAATTCATTGCCTCGCTGACCGGCACAACGAAATTACACGTAACAAACCCACAAAATTAACAATGAAAATAATGTTACATCTATTAATTCCCCCGACACCCTATTAACAAGGGGTACCACTCGTATTAAAATGATAAATGATTCTAATCATCATTTTCCTTCACCATCGTACCGCGAGCTTCGATCGCTCTCGGTTTCGTCTCAAGCTGAGTATTTCCCAGAGGTCACGGTGAACTGGCCGATTTTACCCCAACTTCTGCCTACGAGTGTGTTAACTTTAACAAATTACTGAGTCAATGCGAGAAGAGTTCAGCAACTGAGCTGTAAGAGGTGGAAAATAAGATGAATTGTTCTTTTGACCCTTGCTGTAAAAAATATTATGCTCATTTACAGTTAGGACTACGTTAGACGTGGATTGATGGAGGGCTCGCGAACGAGCATTAAAAGTTGTCGTGTTATTGAATGAACCTATAAATAATGGTTATGAAGCTTTTCATCGAAGTTATGAAGTGTTTTCATACCGTTTTTATAGATACCTGCCTTAGTGACAGCTTGTTGAATTTAAGATCTCCTTTTCGAGACTTTTGTTCTTTGTTTCTAGTATTGAAACCGTTTAATTCATGTGTTCATGAAACTAAATACTTTGTCTTTATGAACATAACTAGAATAGCACATAAAGCTACAATGTTAATTAACTATTGAAGATTATTCAGTTACAAGAAATAAGTTTGAAAACAAAAACCCGACTGCGGTTGAGTAAATAATAGCCTATGACTCTTACGATGAAGACGAATCGATTGATACCCCGCATGTCAAAATCGGACAAAGTTTTTAGTTTGAACACGTAACCCTTCCATTGCCTTTCCGTAGTCGGGTCAAAAAAATGCCTATGACACTCTATACATGAAGACAAATCGATTGATGCCTCGCTTGTCAAAATCCGACCAAGCTTTTAATTTGAACATATAGCCCTTAGTTTGCCTTGCCATAGACGGGTAAAAAAATAGCCAGTGACACTCTGAAGACGAAGACGAATTCATTGCCAGCTCGCTTGTCAAAATCGAAGCAATATCTAGGGGCGACGCTATGGTGGAACATCCACATAGCCTCATACGTAGATACATACCTAAATACATGGACTGTTAAACTCATTAACCTTCCCGTGCTTTGATATAGTTGGGTAAAAATTGCAAGGAGCCTTTGGTTGATTTGACATGTTTGGATCAAAATGGCTATGTCTTAGGCTAAATGTAAAATTAAACATCCATTCTTTTTCCATGCTCAAGATTTTGATCTATTGTTTTTTCTAATTATTCTTGAGTATAAATTAGAACTAAGGCCTATTATAATGAAAGATCCAAAAGAGCAAGCTGCATCCCATGCTCGCAGCATAAGGCTTTACTTGTTAATTCAGTTTTCATCTCAATTTACCATCTATGAAAAACATTACAATAACTTTGTTCACAATAAACGCCTTTCTTCCTTTCAATCATACGTATCATCTACCCCCTACACTGAGTAGTCCTGGTAACCCTTTCACCAGCCCGAGGCAGCTAATCACCACCTGAACGGCGGAAACACGGAGCCGCGCTCAGTGGCCGTTATTAAAATTAGATTACACTTTTTCGGCTAATCCTTGTTGTTTGTCGGTAATTACTTGGGGTGGAGTACCTCGTAGTAAGTTCATTAATATCTGAACGACGTTAGAACCCTATCGCGCTTACCCTTCGTATTTTGAAGGTAACTGAAGGCCCGTATAACCTGACACGTTGAGATCGAGAAGGTAGTTGCTTCTTCTACCTTGAACTACCTTCTACAGTGCTGTACCTTCTACCTACCTGACAGAGCTGTAAACGATTAAATATATGTTTAGGATTTCACTTACTGGCAAAACGAAGTCCTAGCTATATAGTTTAAAATTTAAATCCGACAGAGAGAGATAAATCGAAGAAAAACACATGACAACGCTAACAACAAGGTATACACTAGGTATATACTCCATCGCTTTTTTCTGAATTTTGTGTTTGTAATCGTAATTTGAATTGTCTCACTCACACCTCAAGGATTTTTTCCACTCACACTAACATGGCGTCGACCTGTGAGATTTTCATCAAAATAATAAATGCAGTTTTTAAGAATGCTGTAGTATGCTAGTCAGTTATCACGATGAAATATATTATAATGATCTTTGTAACTCGTTTTACAGTTCATCAAATTTTATTGAGCTTTTTGGAATTATAAAGAATTGAATTGATACGCTCAGAAGAATAACAATACTTCGCCATTTGAATACGGCACCATATTATAAACTAATAAAAAAAAACTAATCGAATAAATATTATATAAATAAATAACTCAAAATTTTTGAGGTCTGTGCTACGCCCATACCGACAAAAGTAAGTAAGAGGCACAGACTTCAGAAATGTTGAATTATTGAAGACGGTTTTTTTAAATTAGTATTTTTTTTCTTCCTTTTTAGTTTCGTTAAGTACGCCCAAGAAAATGAAGTACTTATTCCGTTCGTTATGAAAAAACTCTACTGGAAATAGTTAACAGTTCATATCTTTTAAACTACTGAACAGATTTTGATGAAAGTTGAACTTTCCTTAAGTTGAAAGATACTAAAAATATTACAAAAAGAATAATTGCAATACGTGTAGTATATACACACATATAATACACAAGCATTCATATATTCGCGAAATTTTGTGTAATTGTTCAGATATCCACTCAAGTAGACTAATATAACATATATACATATTAAGCATTTTTGACAATATCACATACATACAAATATATAATTTTATATGTAGCATGTAATTTGGTACATATGCTTAGGCACCCATATAGAATTAACATTTATGAATATTGCATACATACACATAAACATGAGAACTTTTTTTTGTTTTCGTCTATAGGGAAGAAATGCCACCTTTTTTGTATTCGTTTATAGGGAAGAAATGCCACCTTTTTTGTATTCGTTTATAGGGAAGAAATGCCAGTTACCTTGATCTTGATGATACGTTTCCTGACGGCATCGAACACTACTCAACTACTCATTGAATGTATGTGCAGTTCCTGCACTAAATATGCGAAGTGTGGGAAGTCATTTTTTTATTTTTGGAATTTATAATTCAAAGCGTTAAATCGCGAATTTTCTTGTCCGTTCACAATCTGTTGACAGTTTACATTATAAACTGACGGTGTATTAAAGTAATCTGCGGTGACATACCTAATATACATATTTGTTTGTGCAGGTGACTCTTCACCATCATTATGGATCGAAAAGTTGTCTTGCAACGAAGTATACCTCTCACCGTAAACTGAACTCTCGTCTTACTATGACAAGGTTGTTCGCCATTCACGTATTAACGAAGTCGACGTTAGGGGGCGTGATTAACGCAGCGATGTCTAATTCGATAGCTGTTGTAATATTAATAAGCGATCTCGACGAAACAGTTTTTGGTACGTTTTTGATTGCCGCTCAGTCCGGATGATAATTACTTTTGGGAAAGGGTTGCGAGTTGGATCGGTACAGGGTGCGCGGAGTTAACAGCCGCGCTTGTTTGGAATACCTTTGGATAGATATCAAATGTGCAAGCATCTATGTGGTGTAGAAATACATAAAAGTACAAGCATAAAAAATGAAATATAAATGAAACGAAATTGAAAATGAAATAGATTATAGCTACTTTGACCGTGTATAGCCACCATTATCTTGCCACCGAGTCGGTATTTGTACACTAAGAACATTTGAAGTGTACCTATAAGTATCGAAATAGACACATACAGCAGTCGCAGCGGAAGTATGTGTCTCGGAAGTTATCTGCTAGTCGCTGCGCAAACTGCTATTTTTCAGGCGCAATCCCAATGTTGAAGGTGAAGACAGCATTGTATTACTGCCTCGCTCACTCGCTTACGTTTTTCGCATATTCTATCTCGCTCTTACTTTATGCTGTCTTATCCCCACAGCAGTACCTGCGCAATCGTTCACCAAGCCTAACTTCACAAACATATAGATTGGCTGCGGCTGTAACAACTTAGGTATTTTAGTAGGTAATGTATTTAGACAATGGCTCTCGGCAAGGAAGCCGATACTATTTTACTTGTGCGATGGAATGATACCTACCGGTTTCTACAGGCAGGTACGGCGCTCTTAGCTTTGGCTCAGACTAATTACGAAGCTTGAGTCATAATGGCATACGTTATGTCATGCTATCAGACTTAATACGATTAAGTATTTAATTATCTCCAAAGGAAAAACAATTTTATCGAAAGTGAAATCACTTTGAGTCCATCTCTTCAATGTGGGAACTGTTTCAGTAAGCCCAGCATTTAGGACATCCTGTACATTTGCTGGCTGTTATTGTTATAGTGATTAAGGCCCGACTTAAACGCGCGCCGTGTGACAGTTTCGCTCCGCCATACATAAGTAATGCGCTTGCTTATAACTTGGTGTGTTTTGGCCAACTTCGTAACGCGGTTAGCTGCGTTGGAGCTTTCTTGTATGTTAACTAAGTAGTTAGCGGAGGTCCATGGGATTTTACTAATTTTCTTGAAGACGAGTACACCTGACAGTCTGATTAATAGACTCCTATAGCCACCTCATCGAGTTCTTTCGGAATCGTAGACGGTTACGAGAAAATCATTACAAATATCATCACCATACGCATCACAAAATACAATAAATCATGTTTTTGATAGTATCTGTGGGGCATATACTCACAGAACAGAAGTTTTCTGCTGATCTGTGGATATAGAAAAAAATATGATTCGGTTAGCAAACCCCTTTTTATAACTATTTATGTACCTTGCTTCCGTCAAACTGTGAGTCAACGCCATTCTGTCAAATTTATAAATGTTCGTCAGTTTGCAAACTACAATGTTTGATAGAATTGCGCCTAAAAGACTAGGTAGGTTCGTTAGGTTGAACATGAAAACTGTTTATAAACATTTGTTTGTTTGCAAACTACAATGCTTGATTGAATTGCGTCTTTTTTGTCACCTGGTCAACCTATTGTATGAATGGCCTAAAAAATCAGCCAGCCAGTTCCTTAAATATTGTAAGGGACGCTACGGCAAATTGTTTTAGCGTATTTTTAAAAACAACTGTTTGAACAATGTTTTTCTTTCCTTGACATGTAGCATTTGCTATTAATAAAATTTTCATTTTCATTTTCATTTAAATATAATTCAGGCAGTTAATTGAACGCTGTTTAGTAAAAAGGCTAGCCTTTTAATTGAACGGTGGATTAAGCTGGGACATATATATCATGTTGTTATTGAAGTAGACGGAGTCAACTAACATAATATAAAGTGACGATAAAGATAGGCTCAATTCTTTAACTTCAATTTAAAAACGCCTGCAGCACATGAGTGGCGCTGAGTGGCAGGAAAGTCAATACAGTGTCAGCTTACGTCTGATAAAAAATGTTACTGTTCGTTACTAAAACGAGTCGTTCCAAAGGTATAGGAACCAGGCATAAGCCTGTGCAGTGCTGAGGCTCACCTTCTCTGTAAGAACCTTTACCAAAGCAAACCTTAATGTTCAAGTGTAGAAAAATAATGACAATTCCTTCAAACAAGCTGAGCACCACGGGCCCCAATGTAAAAGTACACTTAACTCCACGAAGAGCAATCTTTACGACATAAACACCAAACCAATTTGTAACTTACAAGTAACGTTACAGCGACTTGTAAAATTAAATTAGGGTACCGCGGAATGGCCGGCGGGGGCTCGGTCCCCTCACTAGAGATATCTAATCGGCATCCTATGGTCTCTATAAAATCACATTAGGGCTACTGTGCACGCCTCGGGCTCTTAACAAAACAATGGTTCAAAGTGGCTGGATAAGACAGTTTCTTAGTTACGTATCGATGTTTGAGTTTTTAGCCATGTTTTGAGTCTGTAAATAAATAGATAGAGTCGGTTAATGGTCTTAAAAGGGATGTTTAGGTTGAAATATCGACTGGACAGGATTAATCAAAGTCTCCTTAAGTCAAGTCTGAGGATGGAAGTCTTTGGAATTAGCTAGCTTGACTGCGATTATGTAGTCTATGTGCCCATGATGAACTAGACGTCTTCGGAATCATAGAGTTCGATTAATTAGCGCCACTCGAGGGGACTTCTATATAGGGCACTCAGATAAGGCATTTAAAAAGAATGATACTCAGATAATAAAACAGTCGTTTTATTACTCAACTACCAATGGAATATTCGGGCTATCATAGACAAGATTGCAAATGTTACGTCCTTTATCGACCTACTAGTGACTCGCCCCGGCTTCGCACGGATAGCGCTCACACTGCGGCATGTTTCTTACTTTTTCAATTTTTATCCCCGTCGTAAGTTATAAAAAAAGGAAGGTTATATAATTCAAAATCCTTGGCAGCAACGACGTGATGCTTTTTGACCACAGATAACTGCATTATTACTCACGTACTTGACAGACTTGTAATTATTTAGTTTCCATGGTAACATGGTCATTTTTGCAAATTTTTGATACCTTGGGTTACAAAAAATATATAATAAGTACTGCCTATGTTACTCGCTGGTAGTGTTCCTTTCTATAGATAAAATATTTAAGTTATTTGTTAGTTATTTAATTGAGTTTATCCTTTACAAACATACAAAAAGCAAATATTTTCTCTTTATAATATTAGTGTAGACAGTGTAGAAGTGTAGATGTAGATTTAGATATCGGCTACCGGCGTCAAAGTGAAGACAAAAGTTACACACCAGTCAGTTAGCTCGAACGTACTTGTAGGTACCTATTATGAGGACAGGCCTGAAATGAGCCGACGATGCATGCACTGTACAAGAACCATTGCCAATTCTAGCAACTGTATATGCGCGCAATCCACCTTCTGCTTACGTTTTCGTAGATTAAAAACCTAATTATTTTTTTATTATGTACTCTACTGGCCTGTGCAAATGCCGTTGTTTTTGTGCGGCAAACACCCCGCGGCACGCCTTGGATTAAAACTTTGCAGAAAGGAGGCCGTGAGCCTACTTGCCGGTGCTTATTGGCTTGGCATCGATTGCAGCGATTTCTATATACCTACTGGTGGTGGTAAACGTCCACTAAAGTTAAAGATAGAACAAACTTAGATTTCCCGCTCTTCCGTGGATATTTAGGGTAAGTATAGGACTATTATTTATTGTGTGGTATAGGGTAAAAGTTAAAATTTCACTATGGCTAATTTTATACGGCACATAAAAAACATAAATATCTATAGATATTTGTTCCATTCCTGGATGTTGTGCTGATTGAGGCAGCGGCGTAGAATGTTTATCAAGGTGACTTTAAAATTATAGTAATTTATGAAACGGTTGCATAAGGAGGGGTATTAGAGCACGAGCGAGTTAAAAAAACGAGCCGTATAGTATCACTAGAGTGTTTTAATAACTAGTATGCTACGTTATCTACACTCATGGCATAACATAGGCATGTCATAGGCACTTAAATTTAAAGAAAAAATAAAGCTCATTCGTCATGTTCGTTGCTGTTTCCGAGATGTCAGGTGGAGTCAAATTCTCCTTACTAACACTGCTGTCGGACATTTTTAATCAGGATAAAAGTTTTGGTCAACAAAAACACATTAAATTGGTTATGTAGGTACTAATGTAAAGAAAATTATGGTGCCAAAATCTAATCCACAACGAATTTGCACGCATACGGTCTAGAACGCACCGCCATAGATAAATGCCTAAAACTCTAGTCAAGCGGTGCTTTTATGTTATTTTTTATTATAACATAGTTTAATTAAAAAAACAGTATTAGAATGTAATTTTTTTCTTATTAGTGACGTGCCGTCTGTAAAGTTGCCATCATTTTTGAGTGCATAATCCGGATTTTACGTTATGAGTGTATATAAAATTATATAATATAGTATTCCTCATTTCAAGTAGATACATTTTGCTTTTACACCAAACTTGTTTGACAAATAGCTTAAAAATTACGATGTTTTTGATGAGCGGATTTAAATAAATTCTGCGTGACTCGTTCTTCGCACCTACTATTAGTTTATTCTGTGGTGTAATAGTCTGGATACATAGGTATGCGGACTATGCGGGCGGGCCGCGGGTGGTTAATGTAATGTTTTATGTACTACAATATTTATATATTCCGCGATTTAATACAAATAAATGTCTAGATAAGCCCTTAGCTACCCATGCGAAGCCAGGAGTCCATACCAATATACAAAACTGAAAAGTTGTCTGTTTGTTTGTTTGTTTGTTTGAGGAGCTTTCACGCGATAACGACTAAACGGATTTTGATGAAATTTAGAATGGAGATAGCTTATACCCTGGAATAAAACATTTTTTATCCCGGAGAGTTCTAAATTTCCACGCGAAAACTGGAAAATGTTAATTACTCACGTAGGAATGGTTGCCACCATAGAATGTCTGTGGTTGCCATGGAAACGAAATAACAAGTCTGTCAAAAAACATCAAGAGCATTGGTGCTACTCGTATCATAGTCATATATATTTACTTCGGGTGTTATACCTACTTTTGCATTGGTTTTTATTATCCTAGAAGAAAATAGGATGCTTTTTATCGCGATAAATAGCGCGCGAACGAAGTCGCGGTCTGGAAACTAGTATTATGATATTCATCGGTCCATCACTGCATTGCAAAAAAGTGTGGTTCAAAATGGACGCTTGACAATCGTACGTCTGTCTTGTTCTATCAAGCAGAGCTATTGAATGAAAAGTTGAGATATAGTAAACATAACAACCTTTCTGTTTTAGATCCACCTCTATTATTTTGTTTCTATGACTGTCCAAATCCAGGACAGACAGTCTAAACTGGTCCACCTGCGTCGGGAGTGAGACAAAGGGATGTGATATCCCCGAAATTTGTTCACAAACGCATTGTAGGACATATTTAATAGGTTGGACAGGGAAGGACAGGGAATTATCATAAACGGCGAGTAGATCTCATACCTGTGATTTAAAATTCAAATCCAAATTATTATTTTTTGCTTAAATATGGGTACACAAAGATATTTAAATAATTATAGATAGAACACCATATTTTTAACGTGAGGTGTGCAAAATTATTTATATAATAATAAAAAAGTACAATTCTAAATTAGTTATCAACCATACTATATTATAAGAATACCTATTAAAAAATAAGCAGACGTCAAGTAATTACAAATTCAATATCAGGATTAAGCATCTACATGATTTAATATTACATATTTTATTTATTACAATGTTTTGTCATAAATAAATTATTAGGTAATAATAAGCTTTCCTGCCAGCGACTTCGTCGACTTCGACTTCGTCCTCCCCCAAAGAGCGCCATGACTAGCAATCTTGTGCCACCTTCATCCACCGACTTCCTGCGATGGCTACAATGTCATCGGTCCATCGTGTGGGGGTCTCCCTAGTATTTCGCTTGCTTGTTTGTGGTCGCCATTCGAGAACCATTATTCCCCAGCGGTTGTCGGTTCTGCGAACTATATGGTCTGCCCATTGCCACTTCAAACTCTGAGAGCTATGTCGGTAACCTTGGCTACGGATTTCCTCGTTACGGATTATATCACGTAGTGAAACACCGAGCATAGCTCTCCCCATTGCACGCTGCGCAACTGTGAGCTTGTGTATGAGACCAATAGTGCCAATAATAACATAAAGTTAAGTATTTATTAAATTACTTTATTATAATTTACTTTCAACTATTTCTTTAAAATAACATAGATTTGGGCAAAATATTGGGTATTTTTTCAATGATGAGAATGAAAAATAATGGCCGGCCACACAAAAAAAAAAACAAAATAGGCGGGAAAACGGCAATTCGATCTTCATTTGTTTTTTCGAGTTGTAGAGTTTTGCATACTTCCGTACAACGAGAATATAATCACTACGTATATGCTTCCGTATAGCAGAGATTTGTAATAACACAATGAGTTCATCTGATTCAGATATGGATTTAACGTCTGATTTTATAAGAGAAGAGGCTAAAGCAGTAATGGAAAACCTTTTACCACCTAAATCAAAACGAAGATACCTAAAATCATACGACGATTTTATGAAATAGCACGCTGAGAAAAAAAAGAAATCATTATCAGAAAACGTTTTGCTAATATATTTCAACAAATTATCTAAGACTTACAAACCTTCAACATTATGAAGCGCGTATAACTATATGCATACAATTATATATATCTATGTTAAGGACAAAATTAAGTACTAAACACAATACCATCTGATGGATTTAAATCGAAAAAATCCAAACTTTTCAGTTCTCAAGTGATAGAAACCTTCTTAAACCAAGCGCCTGATGAAATATACCTAGTAATGAAGATAAGCTAATATTTTTATTGTTATTCCCAAAGAAATTTGTATCAAATATAAACAAACTTTCTATATTTTATACAATTAAAGAGATATATCTACTTTTCAGGTAGTGTTGACATTGCCAATAAATAGAGCTTGCAGAAGTATCGAATCAGTAAATATGAAGATTGATGACATTAAGAAACAAGGTGATATAATACTGATGTAGTTACGTGGCACTAAAACCAAAGTTGACCGAACGTTACTAACGTTACGTTACCTTCGTTACTATAAAAGAATTTGTAAATATTACATAAAAATACCAAAATTTAAGACCAAGTGGTATAGAAACGAACCGTTTTTGCATTCAATTATCATAAAGGGAAGTAAGTGTCTGGGGCAAATAATTATCAAAAACAAGATTTCGAGTATTCCTAAAGAGATAGCCACCTACCTTAATTTGACAAACTCAAATCTATATTCGTTTCACTGATTTTGCAAAACATCGGCAACTTTGCTAGCCGATTCTGGTGCCGATTTAACCGTCATTAAAAGGCATGGAGGTTGGAAGTCGATTAAATTAGCCAAAGGCTATATTAATCGTCTCAACCTCCATGCCATCAAAGTTGCAATTTTGCTTGTTTGCTTTCGTTTTGTATCAAAGTTGAAGAGTCAGTGGAAAATAAAAGTAAGACATCACAGAGTAACAGAAATGATAAATCTGCATTCCACTGACTCTCCACAACCGATCACTTCAAAAGATTATCCGGTGCATTACAAAAATATTGCTGTAACAGGTGAAGAAAATAGACAAATATCTCTCTCCCCAACATTAAACCAAGAATCCCTGGATACTGTAGAAACTGAAGTTTCCCAGAAAATATCTAATATCAACATATCCGGAAAAACCTTTGCTCTAATTTTACCTCGAGTGGAAGTAACTTATTTAGTTCGGGTGCCAATAGTTCGAGGGACTAAATAAGTTACTTTCATTCCTAGGGTAACAATGTACTATTGTCAACTAAGTTATCATAAAACTGATGAAAAATAATTGGAATTTCATAATCAAATGCACTTTTATATAATGTAGTGTATGTCCAAGATGTAAAATCTCGATAAATTATTAGTATTTGTTAGTTTTTTTTTTTATTGGAGGGTCAAGGTTTTTACAATGGATAATTGATCGACCCACATTAATTTTGTAACTTTTATACTATCGCGTTTCGAACACATAGTTACGGGAGTACTATTATTTCTTCTGTGACTTAATAGTATATACAGGTTGGATTTTTGAGACGGGACGGTAAGGGCAGGTACCTTAACCGTTATAGTTACAGGAAAACGTTCCTAGGGGACCATTCATAACTTTTTGATATATTTTGAACTGCATTTACAGATTTTGGATAAAATGTACAGTCAGCAAGAAAATGGTAATTTTACACAAAAACTTTTTTGATGCCAATAGGTCCTGTTTCATAAAAGGATTAAAAGTCTATATCGGACCAACTGATGTCTGAGTTCTAGAAATGTCAAAAATTGCGAAAATCTTTTCTCATACATATTGTACGACATTACCTTAACGGTTGTAGCTACAGGAAAACATTTTTAGGAGACTCTCCTTAACTTTTGAAGATATTGAGACAATCACAGATTTTGGAAAAATGCATAGTCAGCTATGTATACGGTTAAGGTAATTTCCTAAAAATGAATGGAAAAAGTTTTTCGCAGTTTCTGACATTTCTAGTACTCAAACCTCGGTCGGTCCCCTAGAGACTTTTAATCCTAATAAGAAACAGGATAAACAGGCATGATATTTTTTTTTTTTGTAATTTGCCCTTCTTGATGACTATTTTTTTTCCAAAATCTGTGAATGCAGTTCAGAATATCTAAAAAAGTTATGGATGGTCTCGTAGGAATGATTTCCTGCAACTGTAATGGTTAAGGTACCTGCCCTTACTGTCCCGTCTAAAAAAATCCACCTTATACCTACCACGTTTGCTTATAGTAGTTGTCTATTTAGCTCTCCCCTTATACCTACCAACACCTACCTGTACATTAACTACGTGCGCCGAACGGCAGGGACCCCTGAAATTACACGTCAAATAATGCAAATTTTGTGCTAATTAATCCTGCCTACCGTTTCCTGTAGCTAGCATAAAATGAACCCACGTGTTTTATGCAAATTTTCTATCTCTGCTTCATTTTTCAGGTACATACATATTCATTTTAAGTAATGATGTCACGCGACCAAAATGCTAGCATTTATTTGGTTCAAGGAATCAGTATTTTAATTCAACGGAGAAATGTTCTGGCTGGAGCATTCGGTATACCTATAAATCACTAGATACAAGATTTGTGTACTCTCAACGGTAAGATCGCCTGTAAGGTAAATACTCGTACTAAGATATTCAACTGGACAAATACAAACAGTATAGTAGAATTTATTTAGTGGTAGTACGGTACTACAAAACGCACTAGCTACGGTAATCTTCGTATGGTGGACAATTAGGTCTCAAATCTTCGTAAATATGAAGATGCTGAAGTAAGTGGTGGGTACCTAATAATGCAGACGTTAAGCCATGGAGGCCAGCACTATCTCATACGACAAACAAACAATGGTTATCTGCTTGGTCGAAGTTAGCGATACCTATACCTACAGCTAAACCGTAATAAATGTTTTTTATAAATGAAGTTTTACATTTTGAATTCAAAGTCGAGAGGTGAAAAATCCACTAAAATTAATTATGATTTCGATTGTAAGCCGTAAATAACTGGTTTTCAAAATGAAGTTTTAAACTCTAATTCATAGTCGAGAGGTGAAAAATCTATAATAATGATTCAGTTGAATAGTAAGTATGGCTATCTTCTTTTCAGTTCTGCCTAGTTTTAATCTCGGCTTGAGTCAGGGACAATTGATTGCTTGTTTTGTTGGCATTCATAACGTTAAATTCTCAAAATGTAATACTAGCAAAATATTATGTACATCTAAAGTTTGTTTCTTCGATGATAACAGATAGTTTCGATCTGTTAATATCGTCATGAAATTTGTTTTTTTGATGATAACTGATAGTTTCAAACCGTTAATATCTTCATGAAATTTGGTAGAAAGGCAACAATAAGTTTTTTAAAAGCATTGAGTTTCGTATTTGCGATGAATCTAAATGTATCAATTAGTTAAAAAATCACTAGCCCATTAATAAAAAAAAGTTTTTTTAACTAAAACATATCATAATCTATACTTGTTATAAAATAAAATCTCCGGATTTATCTTCCAAATCAAACATCAGCACTATCGCAGTTTAAAAATAAGCTGAAGCATCACGTCACCGCATCCTGAGGGTATAACCCTGTAACCGTCCAAACGTCATAGGATTGCACCAAACATAATCAGATCAGGGTACAAGTGGAAATTGAATTAGGGAAGAGTTTGACCCTCTGTGCACTCTACGCCACACTGCCACCACTCAAAAGTAACCCTTATGCATCACGAAACAAGGGAAATATTTCATTAAAATACTAAAGCAGCAGTTCTTCGAGCTATAACCAATTTTAAAATATAACCCATAAGGTTGGTTTTTGTTTATGGTCGGGTTGATAGTGTGATCAACAAGGGGTGACCAGTAACATCAATGCTTATTTGTGCCTAATAGCAAAAAACCAACAGATGCAAGCATTTCACGGGTATAATAATGTACTTAGTTGGATTTTTATTTGTTTGCTTTGATCTCGCCCGACGGCTTTTTGCGAGTAGTTTTAGGGTTCCAAAGACTTGAGGTGTTTTACAATCGTGTAGAGTTACGATGGGATAAGAAGTAACTGCCACGGGTTGTAAAGTTATTGATTGTTTATCAAGCTCTATAGTTACAGAGCGAACATCGAGGAAGAAGTTCACTTTTTGCTCAATATTACACAGTATACTATTTATTGTGTCCAATAATTATCCAGGACAATGTTAGATGATAATTTCTCAAGCAAAAATAAGGTATTTCAACTTCTGAGCAAAGGTTGTATTTGAAACTCCTTACTAAAACCCAAAACACCTTTACACCTTCATCTATAAAACAAAACTCTTTTCGAATATAATATTTTCTTTACAAATGTGACAATTATCTACCTATAAAATAATAAGAGCCCCTTTCCTTGTCATTTTTCTACGGAACCCTTCAACAGTCTCTGTATGCCAGCAAAACATATTCATTGTCAGGTAGTTTTATTACATTTCGTCACAAATTGGCTTTCGTGTCTGTTCGTCCTTCCTTTCGTAATAGTTTTTAAGTAGATATACTGTGGTGAAAAGTTAGGGAAGATTGTAGGTTGTGATTCGCTTACGAAAATACGATGTTGGCTATTTTTATTGGATTTAAAATAGAGTATATTAGACTATAATATCAGAAATATAAAAAGGAACGTGTCATCTTTATCACTAGCAACATACCCACTGTGATGTTAATGATGGATATTATCATACGAAATCGATCAAAATGGCAAAACTTAAATATTAAACTAATTAAATGTATGTGTTTAGTCCACTGGTGCCGAAAATGGGGGCCTGTTGTTATAGAGCTTCTCCACGCTGTGGCTCCGCCGCTGATCCACTGCCGCGCTACTGCTGCCCTTCGTCAAATTTCAGCACGAGACTTGTATGTATAGGAGTGGGGACCGAAAACAGTTGCAAGTAGATGAAAGGTTGTTTATACCTAATTGTTAGTCTAAATAATCAAATTGGCGTTTTCAAGAAGCAGACTACGTTCAGAAGTGGACATCTCCCTATTGATATGTACAAATATGATTTATAGCACAATCGATGGTGGCATTCGTGGCTAATTGGTCTATTGGTGTAGACTTTGCACTCCGAAGACACCGGATGCTATCCTCGGCTCCAGAATGACTTTTAATAAATTATGTGTGGATTTGCCAGCCGTGCTTCGAATGGGAACAGTTGATAGCAGTTGTAGAGCCACGTCAGAGCAAAGCAGATAATATGTACCAGATGTAGAGCAACTTCGGAGCACAGTTCGTAAACCGTGTCAGGAGCTCTTAGACGTCCTCACAAACTTTGACACTACCTAATTCGATATAGATACATGACGGAGGCATGGCGTTATGGTATACGCCATAACGAGAAAAAAATAAAACCTAGCTCTCGAAAGCCCGGTCTTAATCGCGTATAATCGGACCAAATCTCATAGAGCGCAGATCACAAAACAAAAAAACTAGCATAATGATTTAACAAGGGATCAAACGCAAACAGTCGGTTTCCTCATCCCTTGATCCCCGTAACAAGATATAATATAACATAATCGATTATACGCCCCGAATTTATTTCTTTACCCGGGACAACTTTACCCTAATTCCTTATCAAAAATTACTGGCTCTTAATGCCTTGGCAAATAGGTCGGTTTTGTAAATCACACGTGAAAAATCTTGTACTAAAGCATATTTCTATGACTTGCTGAGCCATTTGTTGGTCGTTTCGATTGCTTAAAAACAGGATAAGTAGGTATTTACAATTAGATTGATCTATGAGATTTTAGAAACTTTGTGTACCTGTACAATTATACAATGAAGAATTAAATTTTTAGTATAAGCTAAAGTTTAATGACAATGTTTTGTAAATGTTGTTTAAAACCTACTACGCTTACATTATAGTTTTTATGATTTATGGAAAAAACAATGTTTTTAATTAACCTCTGAGCGCGTCAAGTGGCAGCAGCGGTTTAACGGTTTTGGGAGATCAACTAAGCTGCCGCGGCTCGCTGCGCCAAGGCGCGGAAGTTGCGCTCCGTCCCATCTACTCGTAACTTGAGATTTATTAGAATTGGTAAAAGCGTGATAAACATTGATAGCTGCGGTATGCCAGTTGAAGTGTTGACTGTCAGCAGTCAACACTTCAACAGATTTTTAATAGGTTAAGGATTTGAACACATAATAACTCCGTGTAAAAAAAGATCTAAAATTAATTAATAAACAAAAAGTTTTTTATTTTAATTTTATTTAGCTTACCGAATTATCAACAAAAGTTAAAAAAGTTGTTTTCATATATAAACACCGTAATAAAATCTTTTTAACAATATTTCAATTTTGTTTTTAACTTATTTATTGATTTTAGCTTATTTTAATAATGAATGAATTTTATGGTTAAGGATTTGAACTATAATTTCCTACAGCTATTGTTGGCGACTGAGTCGCAATGGTGGACTGTATGTATATGATATAGGTGCTTATTAATATAAACCAAGATCAGTTTTTTAGTGGCTTTTTACTTTCTTATATTTACTCCATCTTGACACATTACAAATTCGAATACCAAACAAAAGAATATACCAAACATATCGTTTTTCTGTCCTGCGGCCGACTCTTATCTGTAAAGGGCCGAAGTAATCTAGCCCGACAAAAGTAAAAGGCCGACGATGGTGTGCAAGTCGTACTTCCGGAAGATTTCCCGTAATAGGTTTCAATGTAGAAGCTTTTCGAACTCGGCAAAATTGGCAGTTGTATGCAACTGACTTCACTGTGCTTCGTAAATTCAGTATCCAATAAGTTTGGCGAAGCTCGTTAACGACAGTCTCAGTATTGGCGTGTGCCGCACTTTGGTGATGATGTAATACCAGCAAACGTACAGCTGGATGTTTCCCATCGAGAATAATCGGGTTCTTTACGTCAATATCCACATCTGGGGCAGCAGTAATTCGACTGGATAGACGAATAAGTCTGTGGCTGTCAGTGGATGGCGAAAGGTTAAGCAAGCGACTGTGACGCAATAAAGGCTTCTTTGCATTCATGCTTCTCATTTCTTCATTAAAAGAGTCAATCTGAGTTTGGCGCAATATATGGACCTCAGCCAGGTGTAAGTCTTTTGAGGATAAAGCTTTCAGACCTACGGGCTCACTTATAGATTGAGAAAAAATCGCTGTTTGCGAATTAAAAGAACATAAAGTCCCCTCTACACGAAGTAGACTACGCGTATCAACTCCCCGTTTTCGAAGACAACGCATTTGCAATAATGAAATGAACTGATGCGCTCGTGCAGTAGCGCGTACCAAGCGGTGCCATGAACTGAAACGCTGAGGGTCAGCCGAGATTGGTATGTGCTCTAGATCACTACAATGATGAACATGAACACAGTCGCGTTCAGTGGACTTTATTTCGTCACGACTCAAGTTAGGTGAAATTTCAGGTTCAGTGGGCAATTCAGAACTAAGTAGAAATTTTGGGCCCAAAATCCAACGAGAGTTTATAGACAAAGAGTCTCGCTTAATACGCGTAGCGTCGTCAGCAACATTTAAATCTCCGGGCACCCAGTGCCATTCAGAAGTATTTGTAATCTCCAAAATTTCACCGACCCTGTTAGCTACAAAAGGTTTGAAGCTTCTTGGATCACCACTTCGAAGCCAGCCCAACACAATCATACTGTCAGTCCAAAAAAATCGTTTAGTTGGCTTGTTTCTATGAGCTTCACTAATAGATGCAGTTAATCGAGAAGCTATCAAGGCTCCTTGAAGCTCTAGACGAGGAATTGATGAAGGTTTTAATGGAGTTACGCGCGATTTACTACAGATCAGAGCAAGCTTCACGTCTCCATTCGCGTAAACAAACCGCCAAAAAGCGACAGCGGCATATGCCAACTCACTCGCATCCGAGAAGACATGAAGCTCACGCCGAGCAACTAAACCCACAGATGAACCATAATGACGAGGTATTTGTAATTGGGAAACAGCGATCAAATCTTCAACCCACTGTTTCCATGCCTCACAATCACATTGTGGCAGTTTTTCGTCCCATGAAATGTTTTTACGCCAAGCTTTCTGAAAAAGTATGCGCCCTCTGGTCACGATAGGGCCTAGAATACCAATCGGATCAAAAACGCGCATGACCAGAGAGAGCACCTCTCGTTTAGTAGGCCTATCTGGCAAACTGAATTTCTGTTCGACACCCGTGTTAAAACCAATTTTGTCAACAGCCGAGTGCCAGATCAGACCTAGAGTACAGACTGATTGAGTTGGCGGATTGGGTAGTTTAGCTAATTAAATTTGTCCAGCTGAAACATCAGAACAATACTCTTTGGGAAGGTAAGAGAGTGCTGATGGTTCATTGGATACCCAGCCCCTCATCTCAAAACCAGCATTTTTGTGCACGGTAAAAATATCCGCGGCAATTTGATGAGCTTTTTCGACTGAAGAGACGCTGCCAATATAATCGTCCATATAATGGTCCTCTACAATGGCTTGAGCCGCTTCAGGAAAACTATTTTTAAACTCAATCGCATTTTTATTTTTTAAGTACAAGGCTGTACATGGGCTGGATGCAGCACCAAATATCATAGAAGACATTCTGTAAGTTTTAATAGGTTTCATGGGTGAATCTCGCCATAAAAAACGTTGAGCATCCCTATCTGACTCAATAATTTTGACTTATGGAAACATTTCTCGAATGTCTGCAGATATAGCGATCTTTTCTTTACGAAAACGCAGTAAAATGTCAAAAATTGATTGGAGTAAATCAGGACCCGTAAGCAACATTGAATTGAGACTCACCCCGTTCGATTTAGCTGCCGCGTCGTGAACTACGCGCAATTTATTAGGTTTGTTTGGGTTAATCACCCCAAAATGTGGGAGGTACCAAGTATTTTTGGAATTTGTTTCATCACATTCTTCAGCGTAACCATTTTTCAAAGTACTCTCAATATTATCTTTGTAGCGTTTTGCATAAACTGGGTCACTGGCCATTTTTTTTTCCAAACTTAAGAACCTCGAAAGAGCTTGAGCGTAGCTACTGGGAAAATCTAAATTATTTGATTTCCACAGCAGCCCTACCTCAAAACGGCCGCTAGGTAAACGGTGAGAAGTATTTTCAAGAATTTGAATAGCACGTTCATCATCAGCACTTCGAGCTTCTCGTTTTGAAATCCCTATCGAGTCCAGCTTATATTGCTCGCGAATTAAATTTTCGAGAGAACGCTGGCTGTCGGTCTCAGATAGCAAAACGTGATTGACAACATCAACTCGATTTGTCTTGCTGCACCCAAAGCCGTACAAGACCCAACCTAAAGCGGTGTAAGTGGCCACAGGCTGCGACTTGGTGCCCTTTCGAGTTGCTTTAGGAACAGTAAGGTGCCAGTTATCTACACCAATAATGATCGTTGGCTGTGCATCTTCATAACAGAGAACGTCAGCCAGGTCCGAAAGATGAGATAACTTTTGTAAACTATCACGGTAAGCTGATTGTTTCGCAATACCTAACCCTACGATCGAGCGCGCCTTACACACAGAATGAGTCTGAGATGAGTGTATTCCCTTTATTTTGAAATCAACATATTGTACGGTCGCTTTTCTTGTTAGACCACCGACGCAGTCAAGATGTATTTGTACGTCGGGACCCGTAATACCAATTTGCGAAGATATAGCGGCGTCAATAAAAGTAGCAGTTGACCCATCATCCAACAAGGCGTAAGTGTCAACGCTGCCCGCAGGGCCGGACACGGAAACCGCTATAACTTTTAGAAGCGGTCGAAGAGGTCGTTTTTCCAAGTTTTGGACCGGTAAGGTTGCCGCATGAGCAACACAGTCGGGATCTTCCTCCCCATTATAAGTCCTACCGGGCGTATCGCTGCTACCTTGTATTTGTTTTGGAAATTGCATAGAAGAAACTGGCTCATCCCTATCGCCTATATCAATATGCGCAGCTACATTACGCGACAAGTTTGGGTTATGCAAAAGTTTGTGGTGCTTGAAATTACAATTTTCGTTATTACATATCTCTTTCGTGTTCGACCTACAAGTTCTGTACCTATGCGAACTTTTTCTTAGACATCTATGGCAAACTTTTTTTCTTTTACATAACGCCATCTGTCATCAATTGACAACGCCAAAAATTTGTCACATTTAGAAAGGTCATGTGATGGCAGATGACAATATATGCAAATATTGGGTTTTGGTAATTTGTCGGAATTTTTCGAACCAAAATTTACCCTACATTTTTCTGCAGCATTTTCTTCGCCCACATCATTAACTTTTTCCCTTCCCCGTTGTGGAAAGGTCATAGCGGCTGGCGAAGAACTTTCCCATACCACGCCAAATCTACATTGCAGATCCACCTCGCGTATCAGGAAATCGGCTAGCATTTCTAGTTTGGAGGAGGAGGAGGTGCCCTCAGATACTCTAAGTGCAGCATAATCGAGCCAGCGGGAACGTAACAGTGTAGGCAGCTTGCACAAAAGAGAATTGAAAAGTTCTGGTGATCTTGAATAGTCATTTTGTTCCAGTAAATTAAAGATACCTATACAGTTACGCACCCGACAGGCAAAAGCCGCAAGCTCCTTACCTTCTCCATTTACCCTGGGCAAAGCTCTTATAGCAGCGATCTCTTGGACTACAATTAACTCCGGCCGACCGAAGCGAAGTTCTAGCGCGCGCAGTACTACGGCGGGTTCACGCGCCGACACTAGCAGCACGCCAACAGCTTCGCGAGCCGTACCGCGCAGTGCCAGACTCAGCCGTGCTAGATTTTCGCCAGCTGAGAACGCAGCTTGAGTATCCTCAAAGATGCGCTTAAAAGCTGGCCATTCGGCAGGGAATTTGCCGTCAAAAAGGGGTAAATTTATTACTGGTATTTTAGGACGAATATTCAGATTATTAGCAAGTACTTCTATAGCTTGTGCCAGTTGTAGAGTAGCGAAGTCAGCTGCCGTAGTATTAGGACAACCAGCTGCAAAAGTACCAGAGCCACATGCGATCTCCTTGGGGGCCGGCTTTGCAGCTGCGCCAACAGTTTCCGAAAAGTACTGCTGTTTCAAGGCAACTTCTTCACGATTACTTAGCTGTGGATTAAGAATTACGTTAGTGCAAGGTAACATTAGGTTTTCAGTATTAGGTTCAACAAACGTCTTTTTATTCGGTTGCGGAGCAGTCACTACGTCTAAAGACGTCTGCTGCACAACAAACAGGTTCTGGTTAGGTTGAGGTTTCTGCGAAGATAGTGCATCATGAAGTATTAGCAGCGGCGGTACCTTAGTCGTGTCACGCTTAGTTATTTGTGCAGTTGCCATAACACTCTCGTCTAACCAAGCTTGGACGCGGGAGCGATCGGATTGACTGCTGCGATAGCTTCCCGAGGCGTGTAATACAGCAAGCTTTTCCTGCAATTCAGCTTCGGCGACTGTACGTTCTAACTCTAACTGTGCCTCACATTCTTTAAGCTTAAGCCTGTGCGTGACCTCAGCGATACGCTTAGCGTACTCGGTTTTCGCTGCTTGTTCTTGAGCCACAATAGTTGAAGTTCTACGTGATCTACTGGAGTGACTTGAAGGTCGGGGCGACGGCGCGGCTTCGCGGGGCGCGTCTTGTTTAATTGAAGGCGGCTGGGCCTCCGCGGAGCGCTGGGCACCGCGCTGGGACCTTGTCACTACCATTTTATACGAGTACTTACGAACTTTTTTAGGTTCCTTTATGTCGCACGGTCGAAGGACAATGTTGGCGACTGAGTCGCAATGGTGGACTGTATGTATTTGATATAGGTGCTTATTAATATAAACCAAGATCAGTTTTTTAGTGGCTTTTTACTTTCTTATATTTACTCCATCTTGACACATTACAAATTCGAATACCAAACAAAAGAACTACTATTAAAAAACATATTTCTAAAAAAAGGTTGGATTACCAACAGCTATTTTAAAGAGATCACAGCAGCGTCCGTGTCATAAAATAGATCTTTCTTCTTTTCTTTTTTTACCGATGTATCAACAAAAGTTAAAAAGAACACACTATGTTTTCACTTAAAAATCCCTTTTTTATATTTCAATTTTGTTTAAAAATACCGTTAAATATAAACTTATTTCTTGATTTTAGTTAATCTATCAACATAAAATTTAAGTACATATGTGTTTGAAGCTGTGGGCTGCCCATTGCCACTTCAATTTGCTAATTTCTAAGCGCTATGTAACTTTAGTTCTCTTGTTGATATCCATATTCCGGATTTGAGCTCATAAAGAGATCCCATATATCCATAGCTTGTTGAGTTAATTTGAGCCCAATCGCTAGACACTCACGCTGAGAAACCCTGAGAACACCCGAGAAGCGTGAATGTGGATAGTTTCTCGCCGTCTCGTTATCGCGCTTGCCTGTTCTCCGTTCTGTGTTGAGTTTTTGACCCGAATCAAAGGGTTTAAATGGCGTTCGCTCTCTTGTTCGGTCTCCCATTGCGGCGGAGCGCTTTCGCACCCGCCCCACCGTCTGGTGACGCTATAGAGGTCAGTTAAAGACCAACAGAACATATCATAACTCAAAAAAAGAAAAAGTTGTTCGCTCTCAGTATCACGTGAAGAGTCTAACTGAGCAGACGTGCCTTACATATTTAGTTTCGTGCGCTTGAGTTGTTAAAAAAGTAAACATTATATATTTCGATGTATTTGCGTCATCCACCTCGTCTAGGCCATCTTTTTACATGACTGCCCAATAAAAGAAGTGTAATGTTTTTAGGATTCATGTATGTTTGTATGTATTTTTGTATGTATGTGTTGACGAGTGCAACAATTATGTTAAAAAGCACAGTAACAACCTAGCTATAGCTATAAGTAGATATATGTATAGCCATAGTAGATATATGATATATGTATAAGTAGTTATGTACAGAATCTTAGAAATTAAGATTGTAAAAGAGCGCACTGAAACCTACAAATACACGTGAATAGGTAGGTAGAAAGTTGCAAGACAGAATAATAGGCTTAGGTGTTACGAACAGTTTGCGCCCTTTGACATGTAGGTAGGTTAACGCATAAGCGAGATATTAATTGTATTGTATGGGCTTAGGAAGCAGGCAAATATAGTATACGGGATGGCCGCGTACCTCTTTAGGAAGTAGCTGGGAACATGCAGCCACAGAGACGCTGAAGCTCTCTGTGGGTGCATGGGTAGAGGTACAGGTTGGCTCAGGAAAGCAGCGCTTTGTAAAAGATTTGAGTTTGCAACGCGGGGCGATCCTGTGCCGGTCTAAAAGGTAATTTTAACAAAGTATTGGTAAAATGTAGATGGTAAAAGCGAGAGGAGGCTCAATGGGAGAAGCTTCTCTAAAATCGGTCAAGTGTGTTGACCAGCGATGAGTCACACACAGGAATGTCTTGAAATGGGACAAACTTTTAGCTACATGCCTAGTTCGGGTACCGTCTCCGCATGGGTGCGAGGAGATCACCACATTGGAAGTTTTTCTCGCACCCGTAGCAAAGCCATAAAAATTGGTCTTTCTTCGTGATGGAGAGTCGAAGTACGACCGTAGCAAACTTCTGGGTCTGTTTTTTGTGCCTGTTATCGAGCGTGGGAAAGTTAGGGCAGAGAACAAAGGGACTAACTTATGGCATGAATAAAATATAACAAATCGCCTAATAGGAAAGCTTCGCGTGTTTTGCGTTTACTATAAATACGCATAATTCGAAAAATCTGGGTGCATTTCGTCAAAAGTTCCTGTTCGCTGTAGCCGTTGAAACAAGAAGCTCTCCTATAAAGTGTCCATAACGTAGGCATTTAGAACATAGCACCAAAGTATATCAGGGCTCCGATAGCCACACTCTGTAACCGGGATAACAAAAACTGAATTCTATTTACTATCCTTGTTTACGAAATATGTGTAGAATAAATCAACTTTAAAGTGTTAACAAACTGCGTTTATCTTCAACTGACCCCTGAACGAACATCCTGTGCTCGAAGAAGTCTCATTATCCCTCAACTGGTACCCTGCACCTACGTGAGAGTCTGCAACAGTATGTTTGTATGTATGTTTGTATGTACGTTTGTATTTATGTGAGTTTCTTTATTCCACCATAACTATTAAATGCCTCAACAGATTTAGAAGTATGGTATCGTTAGAATCCTTACATCCCCCCAAGTAACATAGAATATATTATTTTTGGAAAAAAATAACAGTATGCCGGCAGTATGGCTCCGTTTTCAAATGCAAAATAAATATTAATTCTTCGAATTTTACAATATACCCTCCCATATAGTAAAATTCGAAGAATAAATATTGAAGACCTTGATAAGCACATTCCAACAGTATTATAATTTATTGTCAAAAGTTAGTTTTTGATAGGGCAGGCGTGTTTTATAGCTTTTAAGCTAGTTATTTTTTTAATTTAATATTTTACTTTATTATTTACAAGGTTATATAGTATGCTAATACACACAGTAGCAAAGCCGCTGCACAGTCGAATCGTCCATACTGGGACAGGGCTGAGAACAGAATGAGACAACATCGTGCGTGAGTACAGAACCGTGTTCGCTTTCAGTCTTGGCGAGCTTTCTCGCAGAGACTTCTCGGCGTGAGTGTAGCGGGTACATGAATTAGGGCAATATGACCTACATATTCCATATCCATCGGTGCGCTACTCCAAGCTGGCTTCTCTAAACTCATGGGTGGAATGTTGTCGGTGCCGTTGTCTAATTTTATCGTTATTTCAATTCCATTATTCCATGCCCACTGCCTCACGGACCCCATCGGCCGCAGACCCCTTTGTGCCCCATTTTGCCCCAATTTAGGGGTGCACATCTCGCAAGTCATTATTCTCGCAGTTGACATTTATCGCTCGTTGATTAACGGATTGGTGCCTGCATTGTACTTTTATAACTTTGACACCTGCAGCTTAAATTGTATTAAAATTAATCCATATTTTGTTGATTATAAGTACCTAGAGTGTTATTCCTTTGCGAATTCTTTGCTGTTTGAAGGAGTGATAAGTAGGAGCTGATTTAGTGTAGTTTGTGATAGTTTTAAAACTGTCATTGGCGGATATTAAATATTTAGATTGAAATGTTTCCAAATATTTAGATAGCTCTTTGAGTATGGTTAAATACATTTTTAATGGCCAGTATTGGGCGTGTAAATTCTCATTACTGGATTTTAAATTCTTTAAAAATACATATTTCATAAGTAGGTACCAAAAGCAATTACACATTTTTAAGGCAGAACCAAATTCATAGAGACTCGATATAACTGGAAAGTTAACAATGTATAATTTTTTACCCGACTACAGCAAAGCAAGGGAAGGGTAATGAGTTTAACAGTCTATGTATGTATGTATCTATGTATGTGGGTATGTGTATGTTCCACCATAGCGTCGCCCCTATTGGTTTGGTTTTGACAAGCGAGGTGTCAATCGATTCATCTTCATGTATAGAGTGTCATAGGTCATAGGCTAGAGGCTATTTTTTACGCAACCGTAGTCGGGTTTTACTTTTGGACTTATCTTTGGACTTGTTGATGATATTCACACTGCTGAATGTAGAAACCATGCAAATAAAAAAAAACACACTGGCTGAATGTGGAAACCGTGCAAAGCCATAAATATAATACACACTGGCTGAATGTGTAAACAGTGCAAAGCCCTAAATATAATTCACCCAGGCTGAATGTGGAAACCGTGCAAAGCCATAAATATAATTCACCCAGCCTGAATGTGGAAACTCTATGGTCCGTGGTAGAAACCGTGCAAACCCATAAATATAATACACACTGGCTAAATGTGGAAACCGTGCAAAGCCATAAATATAATACACACTGGCTGAATGTGGAAACCCTATGGTCCGTGGTGGAAACCTTGCAAAGCCATAAATATAATTCACACTGGCTGAATGTGGAAATCCTATGGTTCGTGGTGGAAACCGTACGAAGCCATAAATATAATTCACACTGGCTGAATGTAGAAATCCTATGGTCTGTGGTGGAAACCGTAAAAAGCCATAAAGGTAACAGATAATTAGAGAACTTGCATTAATTTAATTTAGTACCCCAGTATATCATTTTTCTCATTGATTTGTATATTACTGTGGAGTTCGTGAAAAACAACTAGCAGGCAAATTTTCTACGAATAGAATATAAGTCATTTATGAGCATGTTTAACAAAAAGTATTTCCTTCCCTTAGCAAAACAGTAATCTCTTTGACAGAGATTTAGCCTTTGATATTGATGCAGTTAATTCCGTCGTGATCCGCTTATGTAAGGTCAGGTACCTACTACTAAACTTGCATAGCTGAGTTGCGCTTATTGCAAGGTCGCAGTTCTCAGTGACCATTACATGAGTTTGAGTTGGGTTTTGTAAATACTGATAATATTACTAGTGGCTCTGTGAGCTGTAGACCTCGCGCGTACAAACTTTTTTGCAAACAATCTAGCGGTGCACAGTAGCGCCACGCGTCCGAACCATACCGGATGCAGCAGGCGGATGGCGGACGTCCGAGGGCCCAAGGTCACGCCCGTGACTTACGTCCGCTAGTATGCTCGGTTTAGTATAAAATGTACTGCCCGTTCAATCGGACGCGTCCGGCAGCAGCCGCGGCTGCTGGATGCATCCGGTGGTTTGTTTGGACCTTAACGCCTCAACATGTCAGCGGACGCATCCGGCAGCCACGGCTCACAGGAGGTAGATGGCGTGGGGTCCACAGATGACGTCCGCGGTAGCCTTAATATCAGGCAATACTGGTCGAATTCGTGTCCTTCTGACACTCGGACGCGTCCGAACCATGCCAGATGCAGCAGGCGGATGGCGGACGCGTCCGAGCGTCAGAAGGACACGAATTCGACCAGTATTGCCTGATATTAAGGCGTCGGCGTCTGAGCCCAAGGTCACGCCCGTGCTTTCGTCCGCTACTATGCTCGGTTTGGTATAAATGTACTGGCAGTTCAACCGGACGCATCCGGCAGCCGCCGCGGCTGCCGGACGCACCCGATGGTTTGTTTAGGCCTTTCGCTATGGAACAAGAAATTCCTTGCAGAAAACGTGTGACATCATTACGGCAATTGCCGAACGATTCCACGATGTTATCTTAAGGTGCAACGTTTCGCTCTGCGCGCCAAACTTAAATTTTCTTGCGTTTTTTGAAAATTATAGCTTAATTACTCATCGTGGATTTATTGATACCAATTTTGCTGTAATCAATAAGTTGTGTCAAGAAATTACGGTTAAAATCCCCTAGATAATATTGGTTTAGCTTCAAATGTCAATAACCTGATTTTTATCTTGGTTTTTGGTTTATTGACAGTTGTACTTATACTAGCTTTCACCTTGATTTTTTGGTTGGTGTAATTTCATGATACAACCAATTTATTGCCGCAAAATAAGTTTTCATGAGTAATAGAGCTGTATTGACAAAAAACGCAAGAAAAATTGATTTGCACCTGCGATTAAGGACGTGGATTCCGAAGAGTGTTTCATAGAAATAACCAAACTATTTAGACTTTTACTTTATGCTTGTTATGTTAGTTTACCGATATTATCATCTAAAACACCGAGCCCTTACAAGTATAATTCAGATTTTTTAACGCACACAAAGGACGAAAGTCCTAGCGGCTATCTCACAAACATCCAAGTTAATATCTCGTAAACGGCGCAGTTCGCACATCATTAGAATTTATTGTTCAAACTTTCATCTCAGCCCCTAATTTGAGAAAGAAGCCGTGTAATAGCGCGGACGTACCAGGGCTGTCAACAATTTTATTCAGTCTGGCGAGTCCCCGCGCGGAATGGCGCCATAAAGTGACGTAATGCAGGAAACAGGCTCTAACGATGCGCTCCAGGCGAGCGAGGCTTAATCCTGTAAATAAAATATCAAGAAGAAATCAGCGGGAACGGGCGGGTGCTGCCGAGTTTATTGCGCGAAGATTGGACATATTTACGTCTGCCAACCGGATGAGCAAGATGTGAACGTAGTTGCTTTTATTTTATGTCCTTGAGTTTTAATGTTCCAAACAAAGTAGCACTCGGCAGCAAAAGCCGCGGGCGATTCGCGACGCGACTTAGGAGCGAAATTGGGGTCACTTTATTATTAAAACGGGTTCCTAAAATTTTATTTTGAAAAATAGTAAGTTTCTTTAAACTTTGGGAGAGACCCTTGAGTATACATTGGGAGGGTCATAAACAACTGTCCAGCACAGAACAACTTTTTTGTTGTACAAACTTCATGGTTTATAACAACTGCGTTCTCTAGTCATAAAGAAAAAAAGAAGAGAATATAACCAACATCAGTATTCCGTACGAGATAATTGCGAATATTATTGCAAATTTTGCAAAAAAATAATGTAAATATTGATAAAAAAAAGTAAAATAAATAAAAAAAAATTATAAGATTATTGATAAAAAATATTTTAGTTTTTTTTTTCGTTTTTTTGTGGCAAACCTTTCAATCATTCTGTATTTAACAAATATCTCAAGAACTCCAAGAACGCATTCGTCCACAGATATATATAGTCTAAGGTTCACAGGTTAAAGGGTAATTGAGACAGCATTGGTTATTATTTTTTCGAAGCATAAATATAGTGAAATAAATTCTTACATATAGTGAAATGTTTGGAGCTCTGCATATTATTGAGCTCAATGTCGCTTGCGAAGTTCGCTTTAGAAAATGTATGTCCCGTCTCTTACAGCCATAAGGACAGTCTACAGCCAGTTACAGTTACAGTCTTATAGCCAGTCAACGGTATTTTCATTAAGTATAAACTTTAGTGTTCGGAATATACTTTATTTCATTATACCAACTCTTGCTATGCACAGCGATATTATATTTAAAAAAGAACAGGATAGAGGTCTTTCATGTCTTTAATCTTTTGTTCGCTTTGCACACATTCGGTACATCAATTTTTAAGCCACAGATTTTTAAACGACAAAGTCACCTACATAATTAAGCCCTAAGGAGAGCGACTCTCAGTTTTTCTTGTACGGTATTCCCTTTGGACTAACCCCATAGAATTTTAATGCATGTAAGTCTTTGTCAAAATAACATGCATAGGTACTTGGCGATTCAACATAAACCACTTAGGTATTACAGGACAAGCAAACGATATTATTATTTATTTTCTTTGATTCAGGGTAATTTTGTTTTTTTTTTATAATAACGAATAGCAAGCAGTGTAAAGGTATGTATCTAGAACTGTATTTTCATAGCACGCGGTAACGAGACATAAAAGTCAGGTAAGGGAATGTAATGGTTTAGATAATAACGCTTAATTGCCCACATTAATAACGCTTAATTGTATTGTAATTTCAATCTATACTTCTAATAAGCAGTAAATAACAAGAAGTCTGTAAAAATAATATAATAAAAAAAACTCTAGGGGACTTAAAACAAGCTACTGATCAAGAATATATATATTTTAAATGGTCTGTCTATATGTTTGGATATCTTTGTTGGATAGCTTAGATTTTGAATTATAAACTGATGTACTTGGTATCTCAATCCGATGAGTAGAAAGCCGAGCAATCGATATAAAAACTGTTTGACGGAATTTTGATCATCATCATCATCATCAGCCTATATATGTACTTATCTACTGCTGGATTTAGGCCTCTCCTAATGCACGCCACTGCGTCCATTGTTCAGTCTCAAACTTTAAGTTTTCAGCGCTCAATCGCGCTGAAAACTTAATGTTTATTTACCTCGCCGTTTAAATATTTAACTAAGTAGGTACTTCCAATTTTAAAACCTTATTCATATTCCTTTTTTTTTTGTGCCGCATGTCTTGTGTATATAGCTAAATCCATACCAATATATAAAAGTGAAACGTTGTCTGTTTGTTTGTTTGGGGAGCTTTCACGCGATACTGTCTGAACGGACTTTGATGAAATTGCTTTTGATTTTGATGGGATGGAGACAGCTTATACCTTGGAATAAAACAAAGGATACATTTTAACCGAAAATTTCAAGAGTCCACGGCAAATCTGGAAAATATTGATTACTCGTTGTAAGAACGGTTGCCATGGAAACGTAATTATAACAAGTCTGTCAAATGCCATCAAGAGCGTTGGTTTTTAATATCCGAGAAGATCATGGGATGCAATTTTTTGCGATAATCTGTAGTCCGCGCGGACGAAGTCGCGGGCGAAGGCTAGTTGTTTAATAAAGTTAGTTATTATTTTAAAAGATTTTATTTAACTTGCAGTGTTTGTATGTATGTATGTATGAATGTATGTTTGTTAAGGTCAAATCTTGCAAGCTGAATTAGGACCACTACTTCTTAGCCTACGGAGGAATTTTGGCATCTTGGTTCAGTTCCGATGAAAATGCTTTTTTATGGTAAGCACGGTCTGAATCGACATTTAGGATTAGCTCCAGATAAAGGAACACTTCAGCACGCAATGTTGTATACGCATTTAATTGTCATAGTCCATTCTAAGTTTTACCACTGCTACTGAATGAAAGTTTTTATAAATTATTTGTTGAATTAACTTATTTATATTGAACTATCTGTACCCGAAGCTTTGCACGCGTGGTCATTTCTCGAGGTAAATGTTCTCTATGTACTATTCCAAGGCCTAAAATAGTTTTTATCGATTGCTCGGCTTCTACTCATTGGATTGAGATACCAAGTACACCAGCTTTTAATCAAACCCTAAGCTATCCAACAGCCAAAACCGCATCGCAATTGATCCAATAGATTTTAAGTGATGCGTGAATAAACAAACTTACGAATAGACACGATTTTTTAAAATGTTTTGTTCTTGTTCCGTACCCTAGACCATGTTTTTTATTATCTTCTTTGTACAGACTTTTCGTACTTAGGTATTGCTTTATTACTTAGGTACTAGCTGTGCCTGCGGCTTTGCCCGCGTGGTTATTTTATTTAAAAGTAGCCCTTACGTGTTATTCCAGGACCATAAGTATCTATAAAGTACAATATACAACATTTCTTAAAAAAACATTCAGTAGTCTAATAGTTTTTTATCGATTGCTCGGCGTTTATTCATTTGATTAAGATACCAAGTACCCCAGTTTTAAAGTCAAACCCTAAGCTATCCAACAGTGAAAACTGCATCGCAATCGGTCCAGTACTTATCACAGACAAATAAACAAACGGACACGATTTGAAAAGTGTTATATTTTGTTCAGTAGCTTATTTTAAGTACACCAGAGCTTTTTTTTTAAATTATCTTCTTTGTACAGGCATGTTCGTTCTTCTTGCTTTATTATAACTATAGATAGAAAGATAGATAGATAGACCGATATAGATTGGTAATTAGTGTTACTAATTGCTTTATGGAAACAGAGCAATGGACGCCAGCACCTTGAGTACTCTGACAACTGTTAGCGGAATTGAGGCCTTATCTATTCCTATCAATAGCTGGAACATTTTTTTAACAGTAGTTTAATTAATAATTGTAGTCCAGTAATCATGTTTCGAATGTACGCCTCACAAATAAACAAACTTACTTATTCTCTTTATGTAATTTGTGGAAAAGCAAGAACTGACAATATTGACATACTTCAACAATTTGTCTGTTCAAAACGATAACACCACAAAAGCATACTCGTAGCTGCATTCTCATAAACACTTTAAAAATACCCCCGAAAATTAAACAATAAAGAAATACAAGATAAGTGCTCTTACCTTAAATTTCACAAATATATCTAGACCCCGTGCGATGGGTTTCACGACGAAGTAGCGGTCCAAGTTATTTTGGATGAAGTGAATAGGGTAAAAGCAGCAGATTTCGGCGCGTGGCTTACACGTGCCTGCCGCCCGCCCCGGCTGAAGTTTACATCACAATAATGTCAAGTTACTAATTGGTGATAGCGGGTGACAGTTCTATTCTATATCGACTTTCTAGTTATATCACCTTGTCTTATATGTATTACCAACTGATTATTTGGGAAACCTAAAAAGGATTTTGGAGTTTCGATAGTAGTTACTTTGGATTTCTTTTATATATTAAAATGCGCAGGTAGGACGAATTCTGTGATTGAACTCTATCATTTTACGTTTATACATCCTTTTTAAAATGTTTGCTTAGC